>CM057454.1:390519166-391749583 GCA_016271365.2 Neoceratodus forsteri | reverse complement strand
TAGGTCATTAGTTAGACCACACCTGGAGTACTGTGTGCAGTACTGGCACTTGTATCTGAAGATGGACATTAAGTTACTGGAGGGGGTGCAGTGCAGGGCGACAAAGATGATCAAGGGGTTGGGGGACTTATCATACAAGAGGAGGCTGAGAGAGTGAACATGGACTCACTGGAGGACAGGAGGGACAGGGGGGACATGATTGAAACCTTTAAGTACATGAAAGGAATAAACAAGACAGGTACAGAGGAGCTGTTCAAAGTAAGGGAGGAGAGGGACACCAGGGGCCATGATATAAGACTGGAGGGAGGAAGGTTCAGGAGGGAGATGAGGAGACACTTTTTTACAGAGAGGGTGGTGGCTGGGTGGAATGCGTTACCTGCAGAAGTGGTATCCAGTAGAACAGTGGACTGCTTCAAAAGGGGATGGGCAGGACAAGGGGGAGGATCAATGAACGGGAAGGGTGGAAGGGAGGGAGGGGCAGCTGCAGAATAAGGGGTGCTAGCTGCACATTCAAGCAGACTTGATAAACCTCTAGGCCTTTATCTTCTGGCAAATTTTGTATATTCATATGTTTGTATGGAAATACATGTTCCCCCCCCCCAAAATTGCCTTGTGTGGTCTCCCTTGGTCTCTCTGTCTCTGACCGCACTCTGTGCTGCATGGTGTAGCCTGGCTCTCTCAGTGTATCTTGACCCGTTATACAGTCACTGACAATCAGGATAGCAATGGCTACCACTGGTTCAGCAGTATCCACAGCATGACATGACCGCTGAAGCCATGGCAGAGTGGAGGAGCAGACTTTAGGATCCTCATTGAGAGTGACATGATTCCCACACCAAAATGCCCTAAGTCTATAGCAACCTGAACTCTACCCCCTAAGCTTTTCCCAGCTGTATAAATCCTATCCCTGTTTCTGTCCTCCCCATCCCACACATCCTCAGCTCTATATTCCTGCTCATGCAATACAAAACACATTGTTTTCCTTATTAATCCTTGCTATATTGTTGTAACATGGATTATTTGTTCATTGTAACTATTTTTGGATTGTAAATATCTGTATATGCTTCTCCTCCCCATTGCCCCGGGTCGCACCTGGAAACGAGCTCTGGCTCAGCGTGTATATCCCAGTTACCATCTTTTAAATAAATAAATAAAATAAAAATTGGTGAAGAAGGTGGAAGGGATGAGCTAACTACAAGTAGGAACCCACTGTGAGTATGTAAGTGTCAGGATCAGTCTGTGGATCTCAGGGTATTGCATCTATGTGATGATCAGGAAGGGCACCTGTGGTAACGATGTAAGGTTCACTTCTGCAGCATCAGGAGGTCAACTACTAGACCACAGGAACACAGATTGAGTTTTAGAATTATTTTGTATGGTGGTGGCAGTCTTCAGAGATACTTTTCTGTGTTTTTTTTGTGTGTACTGTCATTCTTATGATTTCTAGTGGAGAGATAATGCTCTTCATCCATAAACAGTGAAAATCAGGTGGAAAATAATGCAACTCTTTCAATCTTGTTGTACAATACACATTTTCTATTAATGTCTGATATTGGTGCTTGATCTCAGATAATTGCTCTATAGTATATGACTGGTAACAATCACTAAGGCTGTACAGTGATGGCTAAGCAGGCATCTGTTATTAAGCAACTTTATGCCTTATAAAGTATACCAAGTGTTTTTCGAATTGATTTAGTGGTGCAATAATCATTAATGAAAAGAAGGAGGAGGCTCAGACTTCAATGAAATGCAGTCAAACCTTCAAGAAATTATATAATTTTAATTTCTTTACCAAACAATTCATGTAGGCATCTCATCCTCAATGTTTCACCAATAAAAAACAGATTTCCTCAGGAGATTGCCTAAAAAAGCTAATCAAATTATTGAAATTAGTTCCTAACCACATTGTCCAACAATATAATTTTCATAAAGAAGTTTTTTTTTGTTTGTTTGTTTTTTTTTTGCTGTATGTGTTATTCTCAGTTCACAATTTGTGGTCACTGTTTTGGTACTGTGCGTGGAAAAACACTTGCCTCATTTAACAACTTAAAATTAAGTATACATGCATTTAACTACAGTGCTTACTTGAATACATAAATGGTGAGGCACTCCCCTCCACCACAAACTGAAACACCACTCGGTGCTAAGTAGACTGTGCACTATTAAAATATATGTTAAGGACTGTTGCAGGTTCAAAAGAATGATAAACCACTGGAAAAGGATCCAACACATTCACTTAAAAAAGCACTGGCTTCTATTTTAGAAGAGACCAACTGAAAGATTGGGAAGCTGACTTACTATCACATACTCATCCTAGAATTCCCATGTTTACACTATCCTAAAACACATAAAAGTTTGACAGACACCCCTAGGAAGGCCCATAGTTTCAGAGATGGGAAGTGTATTTGAACCTGTTTCAGATTTTATAAATTTTAATTTCCAACCATTAATAGAAGGCATTTCCACTTTGTTAAGGGATACTGCACTTTTACTCCTAATACTTAAAGAAGCCAGTCTCCCATTTGTGGAGGAAGGATACCTATTAGTAACATCAGATGTATCAGATCTATACATTTCAATTCCTCATGAAGAAGGGGTAGAGACTATGGGTCATTTGTTGGATACATGGTCTGAACCAATATACTCTAAAACATTCACTAAAAATACCACCAACAGCTTAATCTGGTTCAAGGTCAGTTGGCATTCATCTGTATCCCCCTCCCCCGTGTCGTGTCTGAAAATAGGCAGAATTTGTCTAGTGCACTTACCCGAGCAACAAAAACTAAATAAATAAAAAATAAAAATAAAAATATGTGTTGCAGACATTGGCAGAGTTCATTTTAACTATAAATGACTTTAGTTTCAAAGAACAGTTTTACAAACAATGCTGTGGGACTACCATGGGATCTACTATGGCTCCAGATTATGCAAATGCACATATGCATGCTTTTGAGTCTGAGACTATATTGAGGGAACAATATAATCTATATTTTCACCATATTAAAATATACAAATGATTTATAGATGATGTCTTCATAGTGTGGCATGGTAATGAAGAAACTCTACAACAGTTTTTTGAATTTATTAACACCAGAAAACTTAAGTTGAAACTTACTATGAATTATAGCCAAGTTGGTGTTCCCTATCTGGACATAACAATTAATATCACTGATGTGGGATTTGTAACTAACTTGTATTGAAAGCCCTTAACAAGAAACACAATATTACATGTGCAGTTACCATTCAAAAAATCTTAACAGTAGTGTTCCATATTCACAATTTTTAAGAATCAGGAGAAACTGCAGTCAGATCTTTAACTTTGATAGTAAGATCCAGTAGGCTATGAAAAAGTTTCAAGAGTGAGGATATAGTTAAAAGACATTACAAAAGCCAACCCAGTGGCACTGAGAGTTAAAGTGCTGGACGCCATAGCTCATACCATACCGGTGACCCAGGTTCAGGAAAGGACTTGGGTCATCTGGGAGCCAGCACAGGACAGAGGGTGGAAGCAGGATCGAGAATTGGCTCTCCTCTCCCAGGTGGGTGGGTGGGTTGCCCATCCATAGTCCTGCCATCACCAGATGGAGGACCGGTGGCAAGTGCAGGTGGTAACAGGTGACTGGTAGGGTGGGGCATCCCTTAGGGCGTGACATGAGTGTACCTTCACATGCATGCATCACATCGAGAATGCACAGGATCAGGACTGGGGAAGAAAACCGACAAATAGAAAAAGTGCTTACGGAAAAGTAAAAAAAAGACATTACAAAAGGCATATTACAGAATCCAGAATGTCTCACAAGAAGAGGCCTTACATGGCACTACTCAGGAAACTATATCCAATACAGTGGTGTTTTCTACTAAGTATAATTCTAAGACTGACAAATTAGAAGAGTCTTAAATTTTCATTGGAATATTATTAATTAATTTCCCATCAAATTCAATAACTCTTGACACATTTCCTCTGGTAGCCATAAGGAAGGTTTCAATTATTAAGGACAAATTGGTCCATATAGACCACTATCAAGTTTGAAAAACATAGGGTCAGCAGTTACTTTTGGGACCCCTTAGACCGGGTATGATCCCTTGTGGGCATTGTTCTACATGTGGGTATACCAGCAGAAAATCGATAGCTATACATCCTTTGACCAGGAAGAAATACCCTGTTAAACAGCATATAGCTTGTGAATCAACATGGACAGTTTATGTATTATCGTACCCATGTGACTATATAGAAGAAGAAGAAGAATCAGGATTTATATAGCGCTTTTCATACACAGTGTATCCCAAAGCATTTTACAAGCAATGCTAGACTGGTGGTGAAGTGACTGAATGTGTAGTGGTGGCCATATCACACATCAACACCCACACGCAGCCTGGACAATTCCATTAACTGGTTAATGGGAAGGGGAATGTTGGCCAGGACACTTTGCAAAGAGTGCCTTGGGTTCTTTTACTTCCACCTGGACACCCCCATGACAGCACCAAAATGGGTAGCAGGGACCTCGGTTTAACGTCTCATCTGAAGGACAGCACACCCCAGCAGCACAGCACCCCCCAATAATGCACTGGTATGCCAGCATTTTAGGTGGAAGTATAATCCCAATGTGGGACAAAAGCCCACGATCTGGTCCAGAGGCGGATGTGTTACCAACTGAGCCACACTGACACCAGCAGAGACATATATATATATATATATATATATAGATATAGATATATATATATATCTATATATATATATCTATATATATATATATATATATTATATCTTATACTGGTGCTATAGTTAGGATTGAGTAAGCATTTTAATGTTTAACCTCAAATTTCTCACCTTATTAATTTTGCCACCGTCTGATGGATTTGCCCAAAATTTTTTGCACAGTCTGGTATCAAAGATCTCTAGACCTGTCAAGTTGTGTTATGGTCAGATATGTGGTTGTATAGCTACATAGAAACATTGAAACACAAAAACATAGAATTTGACAGCAGATAAGGACTGCCTGGCCACCTAGTCTGCCCATTTCCCTATCTAATGGATAAGCTGCAGATCCTAATTAACCAACAGCCTACTTCCTCCTACCCCCCACTAGAAGTGCCTTATGTCTGTCCCATGCATTCCTGAATTCACCCACTGTTTTTGACTCCACTACCTCTTCAGGAAGGCCATTCCATGTATCCACAACCCTCTCCATGAAAAAAATACTTCCTCACATTACCTCAGAGCCATCACCACTATATCTTCAAATTGTGCCCCCTTGTTCTTCCACATCTCTTTTCTGGAAGATGCTACCCTCTTGGACTTTGTTGATTCACTTGAGGTACTTGAAAGTTTCTATCATGTCCTCCCTCTCCCTCCTTTCCTCGAGGGTATACATATTAAGCTGCTTAAATCTCTCTTTGTATGTCTTCTGGTGCAGACCCAGCACCATTTTAGTTGCCCCCCTCTGGACAGCTTCCATCCTGTCTATGTCCTTGCAGAGATGGGGTCTCCAGAACTGCATGCAGTACTCCAGATGGAGTCTCTCCAACTGTCTGTACAGAGGCATGACAACTTCCTGTTTCTACAATGATGACTGTCCCTATGCATCTTAGTATCCCGCCAGCCATCCTTACTGCCTTCTCACATTGCTTGCCCACCTTTAGGTCATCTGATATGACTACCCCAGGTACCGTTCCATTTTTGTTGATGTTAGTATCTCATCCCCCATTGTGTACTCTTACCTTGAGTTTTTGTTTCCCAGGTGCATTACTTTGCACTTCTTTACACTGAATCTAAGCTGCCATACATTTGACCATTCCTCCAACCTTGCCAAGTCCCCTTCTCATCCTTTCCACCCCACCTTCTGTACTGACCCTGTTTCAGATCTCTGTGTCATCTGCTAAGAGACATACTTTTTCTTCCAGTCCCTCAGCAATGTCACTTATAAAGACATTAAAGAGGACCGGTCCCAGTACTGAACCCTGTGGTACCCCTCTAGTAACCCCCCCATCTTCAGAGTGGACTCCGTTTACTAATACCCTCTGCATCCTGTTATCCAACCAATTTTTTACCCAGGCTACCACCTTAGGGCACACTCCAAGGCTGGCTAACTTGCATATTAATCTTTTGTGTGGGACTGTGTCAAATGCCTTGCTAAAGTCTAGGTAGGCCATGTCCACAGCCCCTCCCTGGTCTACTACTTTGGTCACCCAGTCAGAGAAATCTATTAGATTCATCTGACATGACCTTCCTGCTGTGAATCCATACTGTCTTGGGTCCTGTGCCCCACTAGCCTCTAGGAACAGAATGCCAAAAAACACACCAAAAAAAGACTTTTTGTGCATTTCTTTGCTCGTGTCCACAGCCTGCACAATTTGTCCATTCAGTCTGAAATCTTCAGAGAAGATGCAGTCTGGGTCACTGATGTGCCTTTCAAAGAGTTGGTGTAAAAATATTAAACTGTTCAAAAATTATTCAAAAAACAAATTTTCCATTATAGTCAGTGGGGGAAAATATATGTGTCTCACGACAGTTTCACAAACACACTTTTACTTTCACAAATGGCTCTTTTACTTTCATGTTGCTGCCTTCTTGTTTTCAGTTAGTGAGAGAGAAAAATGTCTGCCATTTAAATTTGTGACCCTCTAGGTATACATTGACTGTTGGGTTTACCTAATCTGGTCCTGAGGATGCCAGCACTTCCTTTTTGGTGGGCTAAAACCCCCCAGAAATGCCATTTTAAACACTGGGGAAAAATACTTTCACAAATCATGAAACAAACCACAGAAATACTTTCACAAATGCAAAAGTTTTGTGCGAATTTCTGTGAAACTTTCGTGATTTGCGAAAATAACTGCAAATCTTTGCCATCCTCCTGTAACAAAATGGTTGGGTCTTTTGGGCTGAAATTTGCAGGGTGGCACACCCTGGTCACACAGATGTGCCTTTTGATGGCTTGGTGCCAAAACATTCAAGGGGCCCAACGTTATATCATTCCAAATTTGAGAAATTCCCTTAGAATAACATTGCAGAATCCATTATGCATTTCGGCACCTGTATCTCAAAAACGAAGTGAGATATAGAGTTTCCACTACTAGCAGCTTAGTTCAGGTGAATCTAATCTGTAGAAACAAGTTTGGTAATCATAGATTACACTTGCAGTGAATTTTTTTTCCTACTTGCTACGATTACGGAGATATTGGCAAATTAGTGTCACAAGGGTTCCAAAGGGTGCCTTTTCAGTGCATTTTGGTGACTGTATCACAGAAACAATGTGAGATATGGATTCAGTCAATCTATGTTGCATGAAGTACTCACTGTCATGATTACAACAACACTGGAATTTTGTTTCTAACTGCTATGGTTGCTGAGATATTAGTAAATTAGTGTTACAAGGATTCCTTGCCCTATAGGGCTGCTGTATGGCTCTGTAGTTATGTATAAGTGGGAGTGCATGGCTCAGAGGGCCCACACCCCCACATATGTATACCATTATGCAAAAAGATGGACAATGTGAAGAGAGGGCATTGTCCAGTGGGCCCACGCTCCCACTAACACATACCACTTACATTATACTTTCTCAAAAAGAATGGAAATTCATTGCAAAAAACTCAGTTGATGCATCAGATAGGGTTAATAGTACAGCAACAAAAGTTTGGAAATGTGCTGTTAGGATTAAAAACCCTAACTCTGCATCCCCCCACCCCACCCCCACACACACAAACATGCAACACACATGCAAGATTGTAAGACACTATACCACTCCATCACATCTGTAACCACAATAATCACAACACTGTACTTATTTCACATACCACTATGTAATGAAAAAACAAATATAGTATCATCAACTCTATACTGCCAGCACAGTATGATGACACATTATTGCTGGCATATCTTCTTCATACAATGAGACTTAGTCTGTACACATTTTCAAAATATTGACTTTCATGCGTCACTATTCAACAATTGGGTTGCTGCAGGTATTGCTGCTACCACATGGGCATGTGGTAGCAGGAACTATAGAGATGACACATATGCTCAGGTATGAAACTAGCACCATCACATGTTGTTATACTGCTGTGTTACCTGGAAATACTCATTAGCAGCATGTTATTGTTAGCTTTGGATGTTACAACTGTTGCTTTGGGCAGACTGTGTGGGCCAAGCAGTCCTTATCTGCCATCAAAGTCTGTGTTTCTATGTTCTATGCTTTCACATATTACTTGTAAACTATACTACAAATAATTACTTTAATTATTACTAAAGTTTGTTATTAGGAATGACTCACTCTATCAGAAAAATAAATGCAAACATCCTATCACTGTTGGTAGACTTATACTAACTCTCATTTAAAAGAAACTATCTGTGGATAACATATCGTGTGTTACATCACTTCTTCACTATTGAAATATAGGCATCTGCTTAAATGTTGTTATTGCTATTTGTAACACAAACAAGCTTACTGTGGGGCATCACCCATGGTTCCCAGCATGTGTGTATACCCCCAAGGCACTACAATGGTGGCAGAACTCATACATTTGGTGACCCATGATGATGGATGTGTCTTGCAGCACATTTAGAGAGTTGTATGTTACTTCTGTTACCTGATATGATACTGGTTGCCTCTGATTGATTGTGTTGCCTTGGCCCTTACCCTGCTTGCATATGTGTGTGTGTGGGTGGGGTGGGGGATATGGAGTTAGGGTTTTGAACCTAACAGCACATTTCCAAACTGTTGTCACTCTACTATTAACCCTAACTGATGCATTAATGGAGTTTTTGAAAATAAATAAATAAAAAAAAATATATATATATATATATATATTTAGAGAGAGGGAGAGAGAGGATACATGATACTGAAAATATTCTCACTCCTGCAGAGTGAGCTCTGAACACTCACGAGTGCCGAAGGGATGAGTGAGAGTATCCAGAGCTCACTCAGCAGGAATGAGAATATTTTCCTCAGCACAAGATCTGCACATCATGTGTGCTTTTTATACAATGGGGGTGAAAGCTCCAGAAATATTATGTTTTCCTGCTTCTGTGTGCTTTCTGCTCTTTCTGTGTGGGGTCTGAGTGTGTGTGAGTTTTTTCTGAATTGGCTGGGCATCTCAGACACACTATCGTACACAGGTGAGTGTCCCTTGCAATGCTAATTGAGTAAGTTGCAGGTAGCAGTGAGATCAGAAACTTTTTTGTGAAGCAGCTTCATTTAGAATGCAGACTGTAGTGAAGCTGAGATCAGCATAGTAATGGACTGGGAGTCTCAGAAACACTATGGAACACAGGTGAGTGTCCTTTGCAATTCTAACTGAGTTAGTTACAGGTAGTAGTGAGAAACAGAAACTGTTTTGTGAAGCAGTTCCATTTAGAATGCAGGCTGTAGTGAGTGAGTGGTGACATCAGCAGAGTATGTATAAATGGTATTTATTTTAACTCTGCTTATGTCATCACTATTTATCACACTGCAGTGAAAATAACAGGATTTATCACTAGCTTGAGGCTCCCACCCCATTGTATAACTATATTTATACAATAGGGGTGAGACCAAAATGAGTGTGATAAAGCCTTGTATCAGAAACACAGTGAAATAATTTGCAGTTGACATATGCACTGTGGTGATATCAAACCGATATACATACAGTGCATTAATTCCTTACAGGTCTGCAATACCAAAGCACAGTGAAAAAGGGAGTCCGAATCATCGAGTCTGATTCTGACTCCAATGAAGAAAATTATCCAGATGTTGTGAGATGCACCACAGAACACTTCAGAAATAAAAGAAAACAAGCTGCAAGAGAAATCCTTTCATGTACCTCTTCTTATTCGATGCTCCGGTGAAGTGAACCGGCCCAGTAAAGGAAGTGACAGCTGCAGCTCAAAAGTCTGGTGACAGCAACCGGCAAGTACTAAACACAAAATAAATGCATTCTTCACTGAGCATCACACTGTTTAAAAAACAATAAAATAAAGTGAAAAACCACTGTATAAATCCCCAAAACAACATGGAAGTCCCGATAAAATGCCGAAATCCACACCAAACAAACCCGGAAATCTCCACCCCCAAACAACATATCAACCAATCAAAACACATGCACACACAGCACTACCAACAAATCACATCACCTGAAAACAACACATTCATAAAATCTACCAATCAAAATGTACAACTCAAAATCATTCAGAAACCACATACAGGGCACGCCAAATTGAAGTACCACAAGCACTACTACAACTTCACCACGTAAAATACAACATCAAAACCATGAAAACAGCTACAGAAACCTATTGTATAAATAGAATACATGATGGTTGAGAGTGTGATATGGTAGAAATCTGCACTCATGAACAGTGACCTTGGAAACCATCACTCGTGGCTCCTCTATGCTCTGCCACTCGTGCGGTATCACTGTTCACTCATGCAGATATATACCATATCACACTCCTGACCATCATGTATCCTATATATATATATATATATATATATATATATATAGAGAGAGAGAGAGAGAGAGAGAGAGAGAGATCTGAAAACCAACAGACAACTTAAGGTAAGACTACAAGAACATGAAAGAAACATTAGGAATAATGTAAAAACACCGGTGCCTGAACATTGTAATTCAGCAAGGTACCCAGGTACACCACTATGTTACATGGGTCTCGAATTATTTAACCCCCACTCCCAGAGTCAGGAATTTAATAACATTTTAGAATGTGTAGAAATGAGTGTGATTTTTGAAATGGATGCTCTAAATCCAAATGTTGGTAAGAATAGGGACACTAACTGGAATGTGTGTTGGCAAAATCAGTTTTCAGTTGGCATGAGTTTAGTGGTATTAAATGATCTCCCCCCCAAATTTAATTCTATAATTTCAGATCTCCCATCATTTAAAACTTTTTCTTATCAGATCTCATTTATAGTTCATTGTTCAGCCCACTGGCTGAATCTGCTTCCATTTTTTAGGTTCCAATATGTAGATTAGGTAAAGGCCTCTTATACTGGTGTGCTATGAATCACCTTTCCGACATTGAAAAGGAAAGGTCCACATTAAAATGGACCCCATCTCACTGTGAGGCAGGGCCCAATTTTAACTTTCAGAAAACATTGATTTTTTTTTTTACCTTTGCTGAAGTTTTATTTCTTTAATTTATCTGGTTGATCCTACCGCCCTCTGTGCTGGCATTTGAAATGCTAGCAACCCATGCGGCATGCCCACAACCACTCACGGCTGTCCTGAGAGGATTTGTTCTGTAGGGAGCAGTCACAGGGTCTGTTCATTAGAAAGAGTGTATCCCTTGTAGATTGTAAGCTCTAGTTTGGAGCATACATGTCTCAGTGCTATACCAGTTTCAGTATAGCACTGAGACATGTACACTCCAAACTGGAGCTTTTACAAGCTACAGGGATACATAACTCTAATGGACAGACCCACGGCTACTCCCTGCATGACATATCACTCTCAGGACAGGCATGGGTGGTTGTGGGTGTGCCACATGGGGTTCTATTTATTTATTTAAGCATTTAACCAGGAAGGCATACTGAGCAGGCTACTGCTCAATTCCAGATGTGTCCTAGGGGGAGGGGGTACTACATTCACAGTTGAGTGGCAAGCAAATACAAAGTATAATACATAATACATAGTACATAATCTATAATAGGGACAGACACAACACATTAGATACCAATACAGAGGCAAGAATAGCATGAGAGTACAATTGATACCAACTCGAAACAAGCACATTTTAAATACAATACATTAAATATATTAGGATAGGTAGGCATTCAATTAAATGTTCATAGAATGTACAACCAAGGCTACCAAGGCTCTAGCATTTGCCATGCTGGTAGTATAGTCTAGAGGTTAGAGGAATGAGGTATGAATGAGCTTGATACATCCAGCAGAACAGACCTGAGTTTGATTCTCATAACCTCCACTTGCATACTGGCTGACTCTAAGCAAGTTACTTAACCACCCAGTGCTCCCAGGTCACCCCTGAAGACAGGCACTTGTGCCTAGTGGGCCTTACCCAATTACCAAAGACATAAATAAAATAAAATGCTGGCACAGAGTGCTGTTTGAATTTTTTCCGGCACCCACTGCATCTGGAGTGCAGCTATTTTTTTGAAGCTTTTAGGTCTACATGAATACCAAGGTATTTAAAGTGAGCCGCACTTTTTATTTATTTAAAAATTTGCTAACTAGGTAACCAAAGCACCTTCATGAGCATGGATGTAATTTTGTCACAGAAATATTGAACAAATTCTGGGTTACTAATGGGAAAATGACTAAACTCAGGACATTGTCATAGGTGATATTTTAGTGCAAAATATAGTGAAACCATTTTTACCCTCTTTTATCACCCAAGACATGAATATTAGAACACAGAATGGACAACTATGTGTATATGTTCACTTTATTTGGTCTCTTATAGACTTCATAGCTTACTATTTTAAATTTGTACAAAAATTGTAAGACAGTTGGAGATTTTTTTTTTATGAAAGTAAATGGAACTTCAAATGTAGCAAACTAGAAAGTTACACAAGTGCCATGGAGACAAAAAAAGTAACACACATAAGTTTGGATGCAATTTTATCATGAGTAATTAAAAAAAAGTCACAGGTTAGTCATGGTCAAGGAATCCTTATTATGCGAGTTCATGAAACTAAGGACATTGATGGCATTTAAAAAAAAAGGTCAAAAGTCAGGTTTTCCATGACTTTCATGATTGCCATGACAAACTTATATCCTTAATCATGAGCAGAGATTTGGAACTAGTCCCTAAATTATTTATTTTCATTTTGGTCCCTAATAACATGGTTTTTGTTTTAGTTTTGGAGAGCAATCATTTGATTGAAAACACTCAGATTCAAGTTAGCGCTAATATCAGTAACTGATTATGAGCAGTGAGAAAGGAGTATGTTGTCTTCATAAAGCAGTATTTTAGAGTGTTGAAAACTACTTGGTAACATATTAATAAAGATGGAAAATATTACTGGCCCCAAGATTGAACCTTGCAGTTCACCGTTTATAAAAATGCAAGATGACATTACATCGTTATAGTATATGGCTAAGACCAATAATTAATGAACAGAGGATATTTCCTAAGTGTCATAATGCACAGTCTCATCATCATCATTATATTTATTTAGTTTGTGTTGACCGGGAAAGGAGGACTAGACAATTATGCTTATTTTCAGCCTCGTCTCGGAGGAGAGGGATACAGATGGATGCAAACTTCAATTTAACCAGATTAAGCTGTTGGTGGTATTTTTAGTGAATGGGGGAAATTTGGCTAGGACACCAGGGAAATTCCCTTACTCTCGGGAGGGGGCGCTGTTTGCCCCAAATCCAAGATGGAGGATCCAAAGAGAGTACAGTGTGGTGAGCTGCAGCAGGCTGGGGCCTCATCCTCTGACCCAGCCTGTGGAAATAAGGACGATATGGAGACAATTTTACAGAAAACAGATCTGCAAGAAGAAAATGTTAATGAAGAAGTTTTACAGACCGCTTCCGAAGGAGAAAGTGAGGATATGGAAGTAACTGATGACTCAGATGATATGGAAGGCACCTCTGCAACAGATATGGCAGCCGCATCTCTGCAGCTGGAAAAAGATACTGAGGAGTGCCACACACATTTGCTGGAGATGCTTGGGGAGGACGAACAGTGGTACAAGAAGTGAAAAGCTGCACTGAACCATAAGATGAACACTCATTCACCAAAAAAAGCCAAATAGGGAAATAACATTTTTTTTGCATCAGTCAACAAGAGATTAGTGCTGGAGCATAGCAATATAGCAGGCACTGCAGAAGAAATTGCAGACAATAAGACTGATGAACAGCTGGTGAGGGACATCAAAGCCAACTGCGGTCATCCCAAGACTGCATCAGAGCAGTGTTTCACATTATAGTCCTGATGGCTGAATCCTTGGAGAAACTGGAAGACTGATCTTCAGAGAAAGCTCTACTTGGGGCTGGGTGGATCCCATAGACAGATGGAAAATGGATCCCCAACCCACAATGGGATCTAATGCAGCATCCCACACTGGAGAGCAGATAGCTCCAAAAGGAGCCGGCTTGTGTACAGGAGCTTCAGGAATAGGTAAAAATGATCTGTCTGGCAGAATTGACAATGCATAGGATATATTTACTGAAGATGTTACCAATAGTATAGAAGGGACAAAACAAAGCATAAATGTAGAAGGAAATGAAGAAGGAAATAAAAAAGGGGCAATGACTGACAGTACAGACAAGAAAACAGATGGTTTCACAGAGTTATACAAGACAGCATACCCACAGGAACACAGCAGCAGAATAAAGGGTCCAACACTTATTATACAGCAGAAATAACAACTATGTTCCAAGGGAGGAACGTGAAGGCCAAAACAGCACTACAGTAAACAATGGGGGGATAGAATGGGGCACAAAAGAAATAAAACACATCACAGGAAAATGAGGAACCAAATACATTTTCAAACAACAGAATGGGAGAAACAGAGACAGATAATCAGAACAGATTCTCAAAATTTCCCCTCCGCTTGCCCCCGCCCCGAACCCAGGGACCCAGATATGCAGATTTATTCTCAAGAACTGAACTCTTACAAAGAAGAAATGCTGTAAGATTGTGGTATAAAGGTGGGTTTGAACTCAGGCCAGATGGCTTTACGTGGGAAGACAATTACTAAAAAACAATGAGATTTTCAGCATCTGAAATTTATGCACTCATACATATATCAGGGGAAGACACATTTGACATCAGTTTCCAGCATCATAATAGTCTGGGATGGTTTTGGTCCCTGTATAACCAAGTAAAGTTTTCCCCCTTGTGGGCACAATTTATAGCCATACCATTAACTAAACCTCTTATCAAAACAATAACAGTTATGTTCAGAACTGAGAACATGCATGTTGGAGACATTTATCAATGGTTGCAACAGAAATGTAAAGTTCTGAGCTCCCCACAAGCCATAAAACATTCAGAGCAATTGTGGACTGGGGGCCGGAAATTCAAAATAAAGCTACAAATGACTCCAGAAGGAATTCTACACATTTCAAATAGCTTTTACCAGGGTAGAGATGGTGGGGGGGTCTGTTTCTACTCAGGTCAACCTAAAGTTTATTACAAGTGTAGGGCAAGAACTCATTTATCAAATGTTTGTGTTAAACTATATGATGTGTATGCTGAAGCTATTTCTTGCAAATAATCTTTTGTGTGGGACTGTGTGAAATGCCTTGCCTACCTAGACTTTAGCAAGTCATTTGACACAGTCCCACACAAAAGATTAATATACAAGTTAGCTAGCCTGGGAGTGGGTCCCAAGATGACAGCCTGGGTAAAGAATTGGCTGGAGAATAAGACACAGAGAGTAATAGTAAATGAAGTCCACTCTGAAGAAAGGGGGATTACTAGTGGGGTACCGCAGGGTTCAGTATTAGGACCGGTCCTCTTCAATGTCTTTATAAGCGACATTGCAGCGGGACTAGAAGGAAAAGTATGTCTCTTTGCAGATGACACAAAGATCTGCAACACAGTTGATGCACAAGGTGGTGTGGAAAGGATGAGAAGGGACTTGGCAAGGTTAGAGGAATGGTCAAATGTATGGCAGCTTAGATTCAATGCTAAGAAGTGCAAGGTAATGCACCTGGGAAACAAAAACCCAGGGGAAGAGTACACAATGGGAGGTGAGATACTAACAACAACAAAAATGGAAAGGGACCTGGAGGTAGTCATATCAGAAGACCTAAAGGTGGGCAAGCAATGTGAGAGGGCAGCATGGAGGGCTAGGGAGATACTGGGATGCATAGGGAGAGGCATCACCAGTAGAAAACAGGAAGTTATTATCCCTCTGTACAGACAGCTGGTGAGACCCCATCTGGAGTACTGTGTGCAGTTCTGGAGACCCAATCTCCGCAAAGACATAGACAGGATGGAAGCTGTCCAGAGGAGGGCAACTAAAATGGTGCAGGGTCTGCATTGGAAGACATATGAAGAGAGACTTAAAAAGCTTAATATGTATAGCCTCAAGGAAAGGAGGGAGAGGGGGGACATGATAGAAACTTTCAAGTACCTCAAGGGAATCAACAAAATCCAAGAGGGTAGCATCTTTCAAAAAAGAGGTGTGCAAGAACAAGGGGTATAATTTAAAGGTAGAAGGGGGCAGCTCAGAGGTAATTTAAGGAAGTGTTTTTTCACAGAGAGGGTTGTGGATGCATGGAACGGCCTTCTGGAGGAGGTTGTGGAGTCAAAAACAGTGGTGGAATTCAAGCATGCATGGGACAGTCATAAGGCAATTCTAGGGGGTGGGGGTAGGAAGAAGTAGGCTGCTGGTTAACTAGGATCTGCCGCTTATCCATTAGGTAGCTAAATGGGCAGACTGGGTGGGCCAAGCAGTCCTTATCTGCAGTCAAATTCTATGTTTCTATGTAACTAAGGTGTGGAATCATTCAAAATGTAACCTATGTGAGAAATATGAATGCTTCTTCCAGGATTGCCCATGGACCTCACATAACAGAAGAATGACCATAAATCCTGACATCCTAAAACAGGTTGCTTAACAGCAGGAAGAAAATAATCAAGAACAGAAAAGGACAGATAGGAAGTGTTCACATTATGGAGGACAGTGAGGATTTGCAAGAAACAGCTTCAGCATACACATCATAAAGTACAGAAAGACAACAGAATCAGCAGGAATTTCTAGATCCACTAGAGAAAAGGATCTGGAAGAAGAAATTCTGGAAGCACGTCCACACAAATTGCAATGGACAATGCAGTTACAAAAATGCCCCCCCCATGGCCCATGCTGCCAGTAAGAAGGAGAAGTACCAGAAACATTAAAACTACTCAGCAAAATGAACATATGGAAACTAATAACCCCTTTGATGTTTTAAACACACATCCAAACACAGATTTGGACACTGAGGACCTGGTTTCTGATGCTTCATCACAATCAGAAACACTGGACTTAGAAGACAACCCTACAACTGAGATGAAGAAAACATCAAGGAAGAAAAAGAAAAAAAGAAAAAAAAATAACTTAATGTATACCAATGGATAGGTTTGTTGTTTCTTCACTAAATACTTGCAGTATCAAAAATGCAGGAAGAAGAGCAGCTGCTTTTTCCCTATTGCACAACCAAAACTTGTATGTGATGTTTCTTCAAGAAACCTGGATCAACTCCCCTTATCTGATGCAGGCTGCCAGGAAAGCATGGATATGGGGGCCTTCCTATTGGTTGTTTGGCTCAGACAGGGCAGTTGGTGTTGGAATTCATTTTTCAGGTCATGATTTTTAAATTACAGAAACTGGTTGACCTGATCCCAGGCAGGGTCTTAATCATTAATGGTATTTGACCTGACATTCTCAGTAGATTTATATTCAGTTTATGCACCACAACATAAAGCAGAGAGGGTAAATTTGTTCTCACAACTGCAGTCTTTCCTAGCAATTGCTAAAAATATTTTGTTTTGGGGGGTTCAATTGCTCGAAGGATGTTACAGACAAAAAAAAATAACAGGGAAAAATACATATTGTGATACACATGCCTTTAATAAATTCTTTATGGCAGCAGAGATAATAGATTGTGCTATAAAGGCTAATCCAAAAATAACTCACACTTATGTTAGACATGTTTTAACATCCAAAATTGATTATGTTTTTGTTTCAAAGGAATTAATTATACACAATTCAGCTACAATTCCAGTAGAATTTTCCAATAATTTAATGGCAAAAACAGAACTTAGCATTAACAATAATATTGTCAAGACAAGGACAAGATGGAAAATAAATATAGTCATTTTACTTGAGCCTGAAGTAAAGTGTAATATTTCCACTGTTGTTCAGCACAGATCTCAGTGTTAGGATTATATGAAAATATAGGATGTTGGTGAACAGATACAAAACAAGACATAAAAGATTGGTTTACACAATATGGGAAACAAAAATCACAACATAACTTTATTAAATATCTTAATTTAAGAATACAACTATATAAACTTTATTCAGAAACACATAACATAGGACAAGACTTGTCAGACCACATTAATAACATAAAATCAGAAATAAAAAAAAATCAATATGATAGATCCACTTTGTTACAAACAGAAATGTTTTTTGGAACACAGAAGACTCCATACATTGATCCATGTGAAGCTTGCAAAGAAAAAAGAAAGAATGCCCAAATTACGTATGTATTAAACTCTACAGGAAATATACTTTCTAAATCATGGGAAATACAAAACTATTCAGAAGAACATCTGCTGAGCTTTAATATTAAGGACTATATAACAGAGGTAGAAATGCAGACATTCTTAGAAAAGATTACTGCCCCCCCAATGAAAGCAATAAAACAAAGTCTGATATGACTGATTTTGAGACAAGAAATGTGAGATACAATTTCAAGTTAAAACAGGGAGCCTCCCCTGACAGAGATGGGATTTCAAAAGATTTGCATAAATCTTATAAGGAGATAATTGCATCTTGTTTAGCAAAAGTCTATAATACTTTATTTATGCACCCAGAAGTCATAACAGTGGCTTTCTCTAACAATTTAATTACTTTTCTTTATAAATCAGTGGACAAAAGAGACATTAGTAATTGGAGACCAATATGTTTAGTTAACACTGATTTTAAAATTCTCAGGTCCATTTTACAAAACAAATTAAGGGTGGCAGCTCAATGCCTCATACATCTGGCACAAACTAGTACAATTTCAGACAGAAAAATACAAGAACATTTGTCAATAATCTGAGATGCATCAGAATATTGCTCCAAAAATAAGGTAACAAGTTTTTTGTTAACCTTAGATCAAAGAAGAGCATTTGAAAGAGTCAGCCATAAATATCTTTTTCAGGCACTTATATATTATGGGATCCCCCAGATATTCATTAAATGGTTAAGAAATGTATACAGAATGGCAGAAGTGACCCCCTTAATTTTGTAGACAGGAAGGATAAACAGTACCAGTTAGTACAGGGATACATTAGGACTGCCCCCAAGCCCTCTGCTGTACATATTTGCCTTAGATCCCTTGATAAGAACAGTGATCATAAACAACACTATTAAAGGGTTAGTAGAAAAACAGATGCAGGAAGAACTGAAAACCATGGAATATGCAGATGATCTGTGTGTTTTAGTAGAAAATGAAAAGAGTGCTAAGAACATGCGGGGCAAAATGAAAATTTATACAAGGGTGTCAGAGGCACAACTTAATACAAATAAAAGCAAAGGCATGTGTTAGGACCCAGAGACCCCTTTAATTAAGTAAATTGCAGGCATTCAGATATTTGATGAACCTATTAAGATTCTTGGAATAAATTATGGAGCTAAAGATATGGCCCTCTATAATTGGGATGAAAATCTGAAGTTATGTGACTCAAAATTTCAGTGATATAAGGGAAGGAGATTATAAAAACTTAAAAGGGCATTTATAATAAAACAATTCTTAATTCCCACTTTATTGTATGTAAGTATGGTGTTTCTACTACCAACAATTTATGAGACAAGGCTTTTAAGTATCATTTTTTCAAATGCTGTGGGCCAGTCAACTCAACCCCATTAAAAGAGAATATACCTATCTGCCCCCCAAAAAATGGAGGTTTAAATATGGTGCAGCTGATCATTTTATTTCACACACTTTTTTGGACAAAATCTCTAATCACAGCAGTTCAACCTCAACAGTCCATGGCCCAAATTTGGTTATGTGCAGTTTTATCTATTTTAGATTATGGCAGGTAACTCCACCCAAACTCACAAAGCATTTAACAGTCCCTGAGTATTTTAAATCATCAATACAAACATTAGCAAAATGGAACACAGAAAAGGAATTTATGACAAAAAAAATCAAGGAAACAAATTTATCAGATGGTTATAGAGAAAGTAGGACCGATACAACCAGAATTTAGTGGTTGCAGACCTTCACAAAAATTCCTTAGTGTGCAAACAGTTAGTAAATCCTCAGATTCCTCAAAAGATGTGGGATGTCCTGTGACTTTGCTCTTATGAAAAGTTACAAGTAAGAGGAAATAAACACAAAATAGTTCAAGAAAGACTGTGTCTATACCCAGAATGTGTTGCACAGGCTGAAACAATGGAACATTTTATATTGGACTGTAATTTTGTCAGACAATTCCAGATCTGTGTGGCTGGAAAATGGAACTTAAATGGGCTGGTCCACTTGACTTATGAACAGGTAATGCTTGGAGAGTTCCATAATCTGCATATGGCCTAAGATAGTAGCACTTTAGATGAATTTTTTGCCTGTTTGAAATAATATCTGTGGCAAGCCAGGAGTCAGTTTTTCTTGCAACAACAAAGAATGCCATATGAGGTTATCTGTAAATATTGTGAATCCGCTTTAAAGGATTTTTTTTTAACGATTTGCAAGTTCATCCAAAATCAAAGATTAACATATGGTGGAAATTCTTTCCTTTTTTTTTTCTTTTCAGAAATACCAGTAAAGCAAGAGGGGGAGAATGTCAAGAATATCATAAATAAGGCGGAGGAGATTTGTGGCAATTAGCATATGCTAAATATCTAAATAGTGTTTTAGAAAGGAAGAAATGTGATTATATGTTTGTATTATAAATAACAAAGGATTTTTTCTTTTCTTTTTTGTGGAGGATGGATGCTTACATTTTTTTTAAATATGATTTATGATTGTGTGTCTAAAACATGTTGTTCTTTAGTGATTTTTTGATGAATTATTAATAAAAAAAATCTCCTACTGTTTTCAAGAAGTGCCATGGGATCCTGAACATTCACCTGAACTACCACCAGAACAGGCAGCTGGGACCTCAGTTTAACCCCTCATCCAAAAGATGGCACTTCAGGAGTGCAGTACACCCCTCATGCTGCAGTACAGTATCAGTACTGGGATTTAACCCAGGTGTCTGGTGTGGGGATAGAACCCACAGCCTTCTGATCTATCAGCCTCAGAGGTGAGTGTGCAACCCATTGAGCCACTAACACTGATTATAAATTATGTTTATTGGACGATCAAAGAATAATGTTACAAATCATTGCACCAAGGCTCATTATCAGTAGTGTCTTTCATAAGAACTTGTTTATTTAGGTTCAAAATGTTCTTACAAAGGTTACACAATATCTATAATACGTAATATAGTACAGGATAAACAATGATACCAAATGGCATCCAGCATTCATATTAAGCAATTTTCTATAAATACTTTTCAGATGATGTGTCTGGGTCAAGAATCACTTTCTGCCTTAAGACTGTTTTTTCTCTCCCTGCTAAGATTTGTAACATGATTTTTTTAGTTTTTTTTATATCCTGCCCAGAGGGTGGTGCATTTGGTGTTTTTGGGAAGAAATTATTAAAAACAGGAGATTTATTAAAAAATAAATTCAGTAGCTGTACATGCACAGAACAAGACAGATATATTTTTCCATAAGGAGTTGCCATGCATCAGCCTGAAACTGTAACTGTGACTAGAGGTTTCCAATGGCATGAGACAACCCATCACACATGGCTACAGTTTTTTCATTATTTTAAAATTCTGATGCCTTGAGCCCACCCCAATGTCAGCTTTCTGTTTCTATATAGTTGACATCAGAAGCCCATCCATGTTGTTGGCTTTTTTCCTTATAAAAAATATTTCTGACACAGGGACCCATCACCAGTGCAGGGAGTTGTGCCATCCCTATCAAAAATATCAGTCAACTCTGGGAGCCTATCCAAGGTGTCTGAAAGCTACTCCTCTCCCCCACCCCCAAAAAAAAATACATTTCTGAGCTGACAATAAAAGCCTATCTCTAGTGTCAGAAATCTGCACCATCTGGCCCCCAGGAACATTTCCATGCCCATCACCAGTGTTGAAAAGCTTCCCCTCCCCACCCAAAAATCTTAGCTGAAACTGGGAGTCCATCTTTGATGACAGCAAGCTGCAATCTCATCCAAATCATAACTAAAAACAGAGACCATCTCCAGTATCTGCTTATGGGAGGTTTTTTCCCTGACACCAGGGGCCCATCCCTGTTGGTAGTTCATTGTTTTTACTGCTCTTCCCAACATCTTGTGAGTTGTACCAGTAGCTCATCCCCTGTGCCACAGATACCTTCCCCAAACTGCCTAATCCCCCCCACAGATGGTAGCTAGAAAAATCCTCTTCTCAACTCCTCAATTGTCAGCCATCTGACAATAGCACTCTACTAATTTGATATACAGTACCAGTAAGTACCTATCAAACAATGAACTGTTCTTTCACACATGAACACAATTGTGTAACATTTGCACAGATTTTGTAAACTTGTAAACTAAAATATCCCAACATCCAGACACAGTTGATTCTGAACTGTGGACAGCATGCCCTGCTTGCAGTCATTCACAACCATACTGAGCAGAGCCTTGTACTAAAATATTGACTCCCTTTTAAGCTGATTTTACTTATCAGCTAAATTATGGGACACAGAGTAGGTTTTCAAGACTTCCACCAATCCTGGAAAAGTATTATCCAGATCTTCGAAGTGGCAGCAAATCTTCTGAGACAAAATATTTCATTTACAATTATTTCCTGTGAAATAAACAGCTTACTAGTCAGTGAATGTTCTGAAGAAAAAAACCCTCTATATTTCTCTAAATGTTGCAAAATAAAACTGTCATATTATTGAAACTATTTGAAGTTTGCAGTGTTTTATGCCTGCTGTCTGTTGTACGTTTTTGGCAAAGATTGATCCTCAAAGTTCTTAAGTTGTCATACTGTACATGTCAACCACCAGCTCTCTATTAACTTTAAAACTCTGTTTCCTTTATCCTAGACTAGGTGGCAGGCAATCCAAGGAGCCCCCCATATTTAGGGAAAGATGGTAGCTGCTTGCTGGATAGAGGCCTCTGATGCACAAAACTATTACTTTTAGTCTTACAGTTTCAGTGTCCTTTCCTCCCTTTTTTCCATTCACTTCCAGGTGAACGTCACACAGTACCCTTGTCTCAGGACAAAAATAAATCACTCTGATGGATGAGGGGTTTCTATTATGTTTATTAACATACTTACCATTCAAGACATGGGAACAGGGCCCCTGAAATGCTCTCCTGGTCAGAATCTATCCTGCAGAAACAGCCTAGATTCTGACCCCAGACATAAGTCAGAACATCAGGGTCCTTTGTGAAAAGGTTATACCCTTCACACATCTTAACACAGAAACATAGAATTTGCCAGCAGATAGGGGCCACTTGGCCCACCTAGTCTGTCCATTTTTTCCTGCCTATTGTATCACCACAGATCTTACTTGATCTCTGACCTGTTCACCTCCCCAATGCAATCTGCAATAGGGTGGACAATCTGGGAATAGTGGAGAAGATGAGCAGAGACCTGAAAAAAACTCAAGGAGTGATCAAGTATGTGGCAGCTGGGTTTCAATGCAAAAAAGTAATGCACTTGGGGCACAGAAAACCAGAGGCAGAGTACAAATTGAGGGGAGTGATACTGATGTCCACCAAGCAGGAAAGAGATCTGGGGGTAAATCATATTGGATGACATAAAGGTGTCCAGGCAGTGTGACAAGGCAGTTGAGTGGGGGTAGTGGGATGCTGGGGTGCATAGGGAGGGGTATCAGCAACAGAAAGAGGTGAGTGGTATGGCCTCTGTATAGATAACCAATAAGACCCTACCTAGAGTACTGTGTACAGTTCAGAAGACCACATCTCCAGGAGGAGATCGACAGAGTCAAGGCAGTCAAAAGGAGGGCAATAAAATGGTGCAGGGTCTGCATTGGATGCCCTATGAGGAGAGTCATAAGCACCTAAATATGTACACCCTGGAAGGGAAGAGTGACAGAGGAGATATGATACACACCTTTAAATACCTCTCAGGGGGTAAATAATGTACAGGAGGGAAGTATTTTTCAGAAAAAAAGATGCTCAAGGATAAGGGGGCAATATTAGAAGCTGGAGGTATGTACTGTAGATTCAGGAGAGATGTGAGGAAGTACTTTTTAATAGAAAGTTTGGTGGATTCCTGGAATACTCTTCCAGGTGAGATGGCTGGGATGAAAACAGTGGTGGGGTTCAACAAATCATGGGATAGACATAAGGAAATCATAGGAAAAGGGAAGGGGGATGGTTGAATGGGCCAGAGATCAAGAAGGATCTGTGGTCATACTGTAGGCGGGGAAAAATGGGCAGACTAGGTGGGCCAAGTGTTCCTTTTCTGCTGGCAAATTCTCTGTTTCTATATTTAACCAGATCCTTACTCTCACTGAATGGCGTGTTGGGTATGATAATGGCCTTGTGTACCTCGGCCTGCTCTTTGGCAGCAGTTGGTAATCTCACCAGGCCTTCTGGCAGAGGCAGCATTTCTAATACACACGCTGGTTGGGGATTCCCAATGCAAATAGTAGGCACATCTCCTACCTATTTCCACAGTTCAATAGCTGTCACTAGAAATCTCACCATATAAAACGTAGCTGGTAGTATCTCTTGGCACAAGAGTGAAATTGCCTCCCAAAGGGTGGCAACCACTTAGGTGAGTTCATCCATGCGACTACAATGTCGCCAGGAATTTCCCATTGTGGAGCAGCCCCTTAATGTACTCACTGTCTCCTGGTGATCACTTTCATTAATTGAGATCTACACTAAATGGCCTTCAGACTCTGAATCCCCAAGTCCTCATAGCTACACTTGTGTCTGTCCTTGAGGCTACCAGATGACCAGACAATGAGTTCCACTGTTCTCACACCCTGAAACCACAGGCAACTGCTTCAAGTGAGGGTCCCTTGCCTCCTCAGATGGCCTGGCAAGGAATCTAAGGCAGGGATGTGCCCAATGCACACCTGTACCCTTCTATCACTCTGCTATCTTGGCACACATCTGCAGGCACCCCAAAAACTGGCACTCTATCACCACCCACTCGTTCAACCAATCTGCAGCCTTCATGATCTGGCATATTTCTAGTAAACAAGCCCTCTTCTCCAGCTGGCAGGAAAAGGTTGTTACATAGGTAGCATGTGAGGTGGGCACCTGAAAGATGGTGCCATCCGAAATGGCGACGTGATGTGGGTGAAAGCCCAAAAGGCGAGGGGGCAGGGAGGGCAATGGGATGTGGGGTTGTGGGTGACACTTGCGACAGGATGTCACTATATGTACATGCATGCAGGGGGGAGTGAGCACAGTGAGTGTGGCCTGGGAGGGGGCAGAGGGGATGTAGGGGGTGGCTCTGCGTCAGCTGCCATGCTGCACTGTGGCATCTGGGGTTGGCCTCGGTTTGCGGTGTATGAGGTTCCAGGTTCAGGTCTGGGTCCAAGTGCTACTGCAATTTTGTTGCACCCGACCCAAAACTTGTATTTATTTTGCTTTTGCACCCCACCAACATGCACCCCCCTGGAGTTGAGAATCTTTAAGTAGGATGGTGCGGGGGACAAAGCTCCCTGCGTGGGGTGGGTGTGGAGGGGTGCAGTCCCCCCACAGAAAGCAAAGTATTTAAATCCCCAGCACCATTCTTTCATGTGTTGAGGATGTCAGGGTGGTGAAATTGTTTTCGCCGTACTGAGGTCGCGATAATGTGAGTCACTGTTCAATGCTCATGATTATCACATAGAATATGTTACATATGTTAACCAACAAACTGACTTTTACCCCTGGGGTCAAATGCAAGAATAACTGGACATGACTGCTGTGAAACAAATCAGTGCCACAGCCAATCCACTACCAATGGACATTTCTACAAGCATTGGAATACTAGATGCTTTTTATTATTTATTACTTAACTTTGCAAGCTATGGTGGCACAATCATGGAACACTGTACCATTAGAATAAATGACCAAAAACTCATCTGAATTCCAGACAGCTTTAAGAAAACATTTTAAATTGCAATGAATTACTATACATGATTTTGTGGATCAGATAATTATGTGCAATAGTTTTTATAAGTCCAACAAATTATGTATTCTTGTACAGTATGTGGTGCTGTACTGAATGTTGTATAAACTGTTGTATGTGGTATTGTTATATCATACAGGGCATTCTTATTGAAAACAGGGATATCTTCCCTAAAGTTTGTACCTGGATAAAAATAAAATGTTATCAATCAATCAGTCATTTAAAATATCTGAATAGGTGGACACACTAAGCTGAGGTCAGCCTTTTTCTAGGTCTATTCTGGGTAGAAGAGAGATTGGATACATAATACACAAGGGATAGAGATCCCACCAATAGCATGTTCATATTTGCAGCATGCTGCAAAGTGGTAAACTGCAGCATTTTTCAGCACAGCTCCATTAGAAATGTATTTATTTTTTATTAATCTTTTGTTTACTGGGTAAGCATATGAGCCACTGGCCCTTTTTCATATGCGACCCAAGACCATTTCAAATGAAAAGTCAAGAATGTTATAATGTTACAGAATTGGGTACAAAATACATGTATCAGACATTGATCATTATACAAAGACAGTTGCTACAATTGATATTCAATTAAAAGAAACAACAACATCACACTTGACTAAAAAGATGTTTCTTTAGCTATCTTCTAAAAAGATCATGGTTTATCCCTGATAAAAGTTCAGTAAGAAGGTAATTCCAATACTTGGGAGATTAAATGGAAAAAGCTTGGTCCCCAATTTTGGTTTTAGTACTACGAATAAGCAAATTTGGGGTCACATTCTATCTTAAATCTCTACCAATTTCCCTAGTCTGTAATAGTGAGTAAAAAGGGGAATTACTTTTCATCTCAATAATGTATCAGTTATACAGCACAGACTATAAGCTGGCATAAATTTAGGAGGAAGCCATCCTGAAATTTGGTACAATATGCAATGGTGAGCATTTTAAGGCAATTTATGAACAAATCTGCAAGTACTGTGAAACGTTAATGTGAAGTTTGTCATTATTTATTTAGATAAAGCAGTGAATAGAAAATCATTGTAATTTAATTGAGACAATAATATGCTTTGAGCTATGGCAGTTCTGGGTTGCAATGTTAATGAATTCTGAAGTTTAAAGAGCACCCCAAGTTTTTTATTAACCTGCCTTGTTATATTTCCTATATGATTTGCATTGGTTAGGTGGGAATCCAAGTACATACCCAAATATTTAAAATGGTTCATCTACTTTTAAGATTGTTTTTTTTTTAAACGTATTTATTCGTTTTCAAAAAGACAAACAATGAACAAACATACACTACAGAAACCCGGCCATGCCAGGGACACCGCCCAAAACTGGCTGTGTAAACTATGTACAGCCCCTATGTACAATCACACTGGGGCGCCACCCCACATTATAGCTCAATTCAAACTCAGTAGAGCTTTTATATAAGACACTGCCCACTGTTAGAAACACCCATCCCTTCTTTAGATCACTCCTCCCTTATATGTCGATTGACAGGTGTATAGCATCCTAGGGCCCCGTGAAGCTTGCATCACCCCGGACAGCTTCCCAGTGTGTCCCCTGGAAAGAGAGAAGAGTCCCCATCCCCTTGAGCCCCTGCAGACCACAACATTATCCCTATTATCTTAATAGTGAACCAGTATGGCCCAGATTTAGCCATCTGGAAGCTATAAATCCAACATTATACAGAGTATTGGAAAAATTAAAGAAAAATAACATGTTACACCGCACAATACAATATAAACATTAGACATTCCAGCATATATCTCTTTGCTAGTCATCCCTGACAGACAGACCTGGGTTCCAGTGTCTGAAGCTTGCTGAGAATAGATCGCATCTAATATTGCCCATCTTTTAGCGTATAACTCCTGTCTTCCTCAACAAATAAATGCTTCTTATTTTAGCCAGTACCCCAGCAGTTCTCTCACCCATTGTCCATATGCATAGACCAGATCGTCCTTCCAATGCTTTACTATGCACTTAACTACCGACCCCATTAAAGAAAGGTGAAATTTGGGCATTCCCTCTATCTGGGAAAAGTCACCCAAACACATACTTCTGAGTCATAAAGCTGAATAATCCAGCATTGGATCCATGCTCTGTTTAATCTCATTCCAAAGGGAGAAATTTTACTGCAACCCCACATGACATGTAACAAGTCACCCACTTCTTTCTGCACCTGAAACACAGATCTGTCTGTCTCAACCTCTAGCATATAGCTTTACAGGGGTATAGTATATGTTGTGAACCACAAAATCTGCAAATTCCTGTATTTGGGTATCACATTGTATTTAGTAGTCTTCCAAATGATTTCCCATCTTAGATTTTTAGGAGCCATCACCTTATCCCAGTAGGGATTTGAGTATAATATTTGGGCCCAGGAAGTCCAGAAGAAGCCTATAAACTCATGAGAGTGGGTTAGCTTTCCGGAAGCTTCCTTAAGCTCCTCCATGAGAGGGGCAGTCTGAAAAGCCCCAGCCCCTTTGGAACCCTGCAATCATTTGTCTAAGCTGTAGCCTTTGAAAAAGACAATCCTCACATTGTGGTGGCAATATTATTTTATCTCCCTGCTGTGTGTCAATCAATCTTAAACCATCCAGATAATTAGACCACCGACGTCCAAGTACCCGACCCCTATAACCAGGTTTGGGTTACCCAATATGGGCTGGTCTCTGGATCTCATTTGACTACACCTCTGTGCGGAGTAAGAAAGGCCCACCAGGCCTCCAGGGTTTTCTAATTGGATCCCCATACCCTCCCTAAATAACTCTTTTTGGGCCTTGCATATAACATCGATTCAGGGAACAGCCAGGCTAAATAACAGTTGCCTCTCAATTTGCAACCATACAGGAGCATAATTTCCCCTCATCACTATCCGCCCATTGAGCCATCAGGCCTAACTGGCCTGCCACATAGTAAGCATGGAGATCAGGTAGTCTAATGCCCCCCTCCTCGTATGGCAAACGCAAGACCTTATGATTTATCCTGGCTGGTTTGTTATTCCATAGAAATCCTGAGATTAATCTTCTAATTAAACTAAACCACTTGGCAGGGATGTTATAAGGGGCTAAATATACCGGGTATAACAACCTTGGTAGGACATTCATCTTGATGAGGCCCAAGCACGCCGTAAAATTCAGAGGTAACTTATTCCACCTCACCATGTCCCCTTTAATCACCGATATGATCCCCCCACATTAACCTCAACCCCGGATTCTTGGTTTGCTGTAATCCAAATTCCCAGATACTTTAATTTGTCGATATTCCACTGTACTCCCAAGGATGAGAAATCTGCCTTAAAAACATGTGGAGTCAGGGGTAGGATTTGTGTTTTGGTAAGATTTAACTTGTAGTTAGAGACCTTAGAGAAACGATCTATTGAGTCTCTTACTCTCTCAAAACTGGATACTGGATCTCGTAAGTGAAGGAGTATATCGTCCGTGAAAACTGAAAGTTTTAGCTCCATTCCCCCAATCCTAATCCCCTGAACTTTGACATCCCTATTTATAGATCTTAACAGGGGTTCTAGGTAGATGTTGAACAGTATCAGCGAGAGAGGACATCCTGGTGAGTCCCATTATTAAGTTTGAATTCCTAGAATATAACCATTACAGGTATTCTAGCCATTGGACAGCATATAGATTCTTAATACCTCTAAGGAGACCCCCAGGGAACCCCATTTTCTCCATTGTAGCAAAGAGAAATGGATGTGAGACCCGATCAAATGCTTTTTCAGTGTCTAGGGAGATCAGGGCCAGGGGTAACCACGAATCTGGGGCAAAGTTTAGAATATGATGAATTTTCCTGAGAGCGTCTTTTGCCCCTCTCCCTGGCATAAAGCCCACTTGCTCCTGACTAATTAAACTCAGAGCAATAGTCAAGATCCTATTTGCCAAAATTTTGGTAAGAATCTTAATATCTTGGTTTATTAGTGCTATAGGCCTATAGTTACCTAGTACCTCCCTGGGCTTGTCTGGCTTAGGTATTAGAGTGACATACGCCTGGTAGAGCGGTGAATGGTGAATTCCTTCCCTCATTATGGTAAGGAAAAACTCGTGAAGTATGGGGAGTATAGTCTGAATATGAGTTTGGTAAATTTGCTTGATGAGACCGTCCGGCCCTGGCGATTTACCTAGGAGGAAGAGACGTACCGTCGACAATCTCCCACGCCTTATTGGGGCTTCCAGTTCCTTAACTTGGCAGGATCTAAATTAGGCAGCTGAATATCTTCTAAGTAACTATTAATCTTTTTCCCCACCAGATCTCTAGCTTGGTATATTTCTGCAAAAACGATGCAAATGCCTCAGCCATTTCTTGAGGGTCAGTAACTAGCTTCCTTCATGCTTGATTGATATAATTGTCCTACTTGCCTCCCATTCTTTAATTCTGGCTGCTAGAAGGCGCCTGGACGTCACCCTGTAATAGATACTTGGCATTAATCTTATTTAGCCAGAACTCTGTTTTCCCATGAAGAATTTCCGACAGTTCCCTCTCAAACTTTTAAGTTCCGCATCTATTTCCCCGAGGACCCTTCGTTGCGACAGAGAGTTTATCGCCCGACCAGGAATTCTTCTTTGCCTTCTAAACGCTTGACCCTTGCCGCCAGACCCTAGCTGCCTCAGCGCATGTAAAAACTTACAAGTAGGCCAAGCTAACCTTTTATCCTTAAGTTTAGGGAGCTGAGACCTTATGATCTCCTGTAGAGCCCTCTAACTCGTCCCTTCTCTTATCCTCTGTTAAAAGCCAATCGTGGAGCCTCCACCTATATGGTCTAGGCGGCATGGGTCTTGGTTTCCACTGCAACTGGATGAGATAGTGGTCTGAGAGGGTCCTACCTCAGTCAGCACTTTCTAATTTCTGCAAGAGCTCTCTATTAACCAAAAAAAAGTCAATTCTAGTGTAACTCTTATGTGCTGCTGAGTAAAATGTCATGTTAGGGCCCCAGTTTGGAAAAATTCTTAATAGGGTCAACTAGAGCTGCTGCCTCCATGAACTTAGCAAGTGCTAACTGGGCCTTGGACTTGACCCACTATGTGAAGGTAACCTATCCTCCTTGTTATCAAGGTATATATTCCAGTCCCCAGCCAAAATAAGTGAATGTGAGGGAAGGGTAGCTATTTCCCCTTCTATTGAGGCAAAGAATTCGGGTTCGGGGATTGGCCCATAAATGGATGCCACTGAAATTGCCTTGTCAAGCAGATTGCCCGACACGTAGATCCTCCTACAGTCTTGCCTGGTTAACACTTGGGTCACTTCAAATGGGCAGGACTTCTTGATTAGTATTGCAACCCCCCCAGAGGCTCTGTTCCTACCCGCTCCATACACCTGCCCCACCCATCGCTTCCTGAGACCATCTAATTCTTCCGTCAGTAATGTGTCTCTTGTAGTGCTACAATGTGCACCCCTCGTTGCTCCATATACCGCAGCATAATCATTCTCTTACGTCGACCCCTAAGCCCTTTTACATTCCAAGAAATTATTTTAAGGTATGCCATCTGTAACATCAAAAATTTTCACAAGAACCCAGATATTGTGCCTCTCTAAGGTCTGCGTTCCCATTGTTCCCTCACTAGGACTCTCTCTCTTTCCACCCCTGTTCCCCCCCCTTTGACCCCCGGTCCTTAGACCGACCAACCATCTGAAATTGAGTCATGGATGAACCCGTTCCCTTACCTCCCCTCAGCCCCATCCATTGACATGAAAGCCCAGGATCTGGCTCTTGAGTTCCCAGAGACATAGAGTTCCAGATCCCATCTTCTCTGTACTCTATCATCCCCTATATTCCTCGGATAAAAAGAAAAGTAAACAACTTGAAAATTAAGGGAATCTCCCTCAGGCCCTCTTTGGAAGGTTATATCTCTAGCCACCCTTACTCCACTCTGGGTTTTCTTGCACCCCAGAGTAATACCCCTCCTTTGTTTGTGCTGAAAGGGTCCCAAACCGATGGGCTGGTCCCCTGGTCCATCTTACCCCAAAGCTGGCCTGCTCCCGCTTTATAGCTAGTAACACCTATTAACAAGTAAAGCCCTAGCTAATTGATCCTTTCATGGTTAAGACAATCCCTCATCATCCCCTTGTAACCAATTCCTCCAGTCCTTCAGGGACTGGAAAATATTTCTGGGTCTAGTAACACAGGTAGTATGCTTAACCAATCCCCTTCCCCCTATGACCACTACTTAACACATATAAATCTTGTAGTTTAACTTTTTATGACCCATCCAGGTCTAGTAACTCGACCTTCGCTAGTCCCTTAAATGTCCAAATTCAGGCCAAAAGCAATGAATCCACCAGCCTTAAAGTTGTAAGCCCCCCCTGTCCTTTTTCCATCACAGTCCTCAAGGGGGTTCGACCTCCTATGCCCACCGACAGTCATGATGGGGGTTTGAATAAGTCTGGGAGCTCAGCTCGAAGCCCCTCCAATGCATCCTTCACCGTAAGAAACTTCTTCTCTCCAGTCTGGAGACGCACCACCAAAGTAGCGGGAACTAAAGCCGAAATTTTATCCCTGCCAGATAAAGCTTCTTCTTGATATCAACGTACTCCTTCTGTTTTTCTCTGATCGCCGGCGTTTGGTCCTGGAAGAACTATAGTGAAGCGCCATTCCATTGCAGAGGCTTTTTTTGTCTGGCAGCCTGCAGCACATGGGATTTTTCTTTATAATTAAGGAATCGCATAATAATAACTTGTTACCTCGCCCCCGGTGGTGGCATCTCCCGTAGTGCCCGATGAGCTCTCTCCAGATTGTACCCCTCCCCAAACGGCTCGGGGCCTAACAGTTTTAGTAGGAGCTCCTGTACGAATGAAACACAGTCTGATCCTTCAGCTCTCTCTGGTAGCCCCGCCAAAATCAAGTTATTCCTATGATTCCTTGATTCCTGGTCTTCCACCCTCTCTTCCAACTTCTTCAGCTTTTTCCGAATTGTCCCCATCTCCTGATCTATCACCAAAACCTTCCTCTCTTGCGAGGAAATCCGGGCCTCAGCGTCGCCCATCCTTTGTGCCAAAGATTTCAATGCTGGCTTAACCTCCAAGAAATCCGGCACCAAACCTTGCAACAATGCTTTAATTTCCCGAATGTCATCACCACCTGTGCTTGAGCCCCCTTCTATCACAACTTCCTCTCCCTGCTCTGGTATGGTGGGCGACTGAGACTTAGGCCATTTGGTAGCTGGTGCACGCCCCACCAGGGGTTCAACAAAGTTGGCTTCCATCCTCCGGCAAGGGCGCGACCAAAGCTTGCCGTTGCGCCGCTAATAGGTATGGACTCACCGGTTTAAAAAAGATTCGCGGTTCTATGCCGCCCGACCAGAAAGAAAACCCGCGTTCTCTCCGGAGCACTTATCGACCGGAGTAATCACTTTTCAGCCGTCCTGGGGCACAGGAATTTAAAACTTTAAGCCGCGGGCCTCGGAGACGATCGGGACACGTCCTACCAGGTCAGCTCATCACGTGACTCCCCACCTACTTTTAAGATTGTTCCTTTATTATCCACTATAGTTAAGTTTCCTAACTTTTCCAACTTTTGTTTTGAACCAAATAACATACTGAAAACTAATATCCAAAAAAGATACTATTGTTTGGCTATCATTTTTACTAATAGGATGTTTTAGCAGCAGTTACAGACTTTGTTGTGACACAAAAAAGCAGAATCACTATAGTTCTGATTGGGAGGGACTATATACTAAAATACATGTATGCAAAAATGCATGAATACTTTTGTACACTGCAATTAAGCTTTCCAGTTAAAAATAACAATTTAGGTCTGAACTAGATGCCTTGCACTATACAGGGGAGAAAAATGTTGATGGGGGACCAGTAGTAGCAGAGGATAGGGGGCAGCAGGAGAGATGTAAGGTGGAGAGAGGACAGGAGGGGAGAAGGAGCAAGAGCTGAGATTGGGAAGAGGTTGTTAGCAAGTGCAGCAACTAGCAGGGTGTTTGAGGAGGAATTTTGGGGCATAGGTGGAGGAGGAGGAGGAGGAGGAGGAGGGTTGGCGTGGAGAGAGGCTGAAAATATTAAGAATTAGTCAGAACACACTCTGACCTGCATGTAATCATGAGAAACTGTATTACATACATATGTATCTGTGTAGGCAGCCAGGCTGACAGAGCCATATAAATTACTAATGAGAAACTGCCAACTAAGTGTATAGCCTTTAAATTTTATGATGCATACCTTCATGAATGTTGCAGTTTTATGACAGATAGCATAAAGTCTACAGAACTGCATAAATAACTTTTTTATATTAGGAGGGCATTTTCATACAGTCTATAATGGAAAATGACTATACAGGAGAATGAGGCCAATTCATTAACTATTGTAGTTGAACCAATCCGGTCCTAGCATATTTGCCAGCATGCATTACAACATTCAGCTCACAATATGCAATGTGATATCTAATCCTTTATTGTACTTTTTTCTTCCATCATATATAGCTGTTCCTCATTTTCATTAACATACAGATAGTCGGAATGCATCAGCTAACTAAAAATTCTAAAATGTAAACTCTGCACAGGATCATTATCATAAAAACCTAGTCTAAGCATTCCATCTGCATTTTTCAAGTGCAGGTTGACAATGTGCAAGAAGGGGGTGCTGCTTTCATGTACAGAGTTTGTGGGATGACACCACGTTATGAAACTGCGACAGATCATCTCAACATTTAAATCTGCATGTGTTATTTGGTATTCTGCTGATGCCTTACGTTGTACCACTGATTCTACCTTCTGTTTAGCTCACATTATATTGCAGCTTTCATACTGTGTTTACCTGTTCCCTTTCCTTTGGGATGCAGCTAGAAATAAGCTGTTCTCAAATCAGCATGCTTCTCTGTTGATAAACAATTATAATGAATGAATGAATCAATCAATCAATCAATAAATGAATACATCAGTAAATAAATAAATCAATAAATACAACTAGGATTGATGGGATAACTAAACCCAGACAATGACTAGGATCTTAAAATGGAGAGCCACAGGATGAGAACTGCATGTCCTCCAACACTGTGACTAATTTGTTTACTATGTGTCCAATCCACTAAGGGATCCCAGACATTACTCACATGTGGAGGACTGGAAAATACTATGAAAGGTCCAGGCCACATTGGATGGGCATCCACAGGGCACTCTGAAGTAGCCATAAGAGATGTGTGCTTGCACTATTACAACTCAGGAGCTGTCTATGTAGGTGGCTGGGTTGGGGGGAGTTTCATGGGGCTATGCTTGCACATATGTTTGGGTGCACAGGCCAGCATGGTAGCACTGCCTTAGTGGCTCCCATTATGCCACCAACCACTCATGCACACAACCCCTCCACATCACTCTGCTAAGAACCATGGACCATGAACAGCGTTTTTTTTGGCTTCCCCCAGCCTTCCAAGCTGGCAGTGAAGGCTGGGGGCACTGCCTTTTACATTTGTTGTCCAGTGAAAATGCTGATGTGCAGTTTAAGGAATACAGCAGTCCTTGCAGGATTGTCATATTCCACTATCCTCTGCTCCATGTGGTGTAATCAATCCACTGATGAGCCCTCCTGGAAATTTGATTGGATGGCTGGTGTCTTACACAGCTGGAATCTAATAGATTTCTTTGACTGGGTGACCAAAGTAGTAGACCAGGGAGGGCCTGTGGACGTGGCTTACCTAGATTTTAGCGTCAGACGAATCTAATAGATTTCTTTGACTGGGTGACCAAAGTAGTAGACCAGAGAGCGGCTGTGGATGTGGCTTACCTAGATTTTAGCAAGGCATTTGATACAGTCCCACACATAAGATTAACATACAAGTTAGCCAGCCTTGGAGTGGGTCCCAAGGTGGTAGCCTGGATAAAAAATTGGCTAGACAACAGGACGCAAAGGGTAGTAGTAAGTGGAGTCCACAGTGAAGAAAGGAGGGTTACTAGCGGGGTACCATAGGGTTCAGTACTGGGACCGGTCCTTTTTAATGTCTTTATAAGTGACAGCAGAGGAACTGAAGGAACGTATGTCTCTTTGCAGATGACACAAAGATCTGCAACAGGGTTGATACACCAGATGGAGTGGAAAGGATGAGAAGGGACTTGGCAAGGTTGGAGGAATGGTCAAATGTATGGCAGCTCAGATTCAGTGCAAAGAAGTGCAAGGTAATGCACCTGGGAAACAAAAAACCCAGGGCAAGAGTACACAATGGGGGGTGAGATACTGACAACAGTAAAAATGGAAAGGGACCTGGGGGTAATTATATCAGATGACCTAATGGTGGGCAAGCAATGTGAGAAGGCAGTAAAGAAGGCTGGGGAGATACTGGGATGCATAGGGAGAGGCATTAATAGTAGAAAACAGGAAGTTGTTATCCCTCTGTACATACAGTTGGTGAGACCCCATCTGGAGTACTGTGTGCAGTTCTGGAGACCCCATCTCTGCAAAGACATAGACAGAGTGGAGGCTGTCCAGAGGAGGGCAACCAAAATGGTGCAGGGTCTGCACCAGAAGACATACGAAGAAAGATTAAAGGAGCTTAATATGTATACCCTTGAGGAAAGAAGGGAGAGAGGGGACATGATAGAAACTTTCAAGTACCTCAAGGGAATCAACAAAGTCCAAGAGGGTAGCATCTTTCAGAAAAAGAGATGTACAAGAACAAGGGGGCACAATTTGAAGATAGAGGGGGGGGACGGCTCAGAGGTAATATGAGAAAGTATTTTTTCACAGAGAGGGTTGTGGAGGCATGGAACAGCCTCCCTGAGGAGGTTGTGGAGTCAAGAACAGTGGAGGGAATTCAAGAATGCATGGGACAGACATAAGGCAGTCCTAGTGGGGTGTAGGAGGAAGTAAGCTGTTGGTTAATTAGGATCTGCAGCTTATCTGTTAGGTAGGAAAATGGGCAGACTAGGTGGGCCAAGCGGTCCTTATCTGCCGTCAAATACTATGTTTCTATGTTTCACCCCCTGGGATACTCCCTGCCCTTGTAAAGTTTGTAAATGCCATCCAGTCTGGATAAGCAATGGGGAGTAGAGCTATGTGGCAGGGATACATGAAAATTGCATATACAGTACGTTGGGATTCTTTGTGGATCAGGTTCCTAATTAGTTGGGCTTCAATTTAAAAAGGGAAGCCCCAAGTGAATAAAACACCAGCCCCAGTGGCATGCGCCCTGGTAAAAAAAATGTCTGTTGTTTTACTAGTGACTGGCATATGGCAGCATATCTTGCTCAGTCTAAACTTATCAGTAGATACTGAACTTCACGCTGATCCCCTGCTCCTTGCAGTAGCTCTGGCTCTCATTGGTCTGTTGATAAAGGGCAAAAAATTTCCCACCTAAATATACATAGTCCATTAGCTAACCAAACTGAGCTAGAGGTGTAGACATATAAATATAAACCTGGCATCCTGCGTCTCAATAACCTGGATCAAGCCTTCAATACTTGAAACAGCATGTTCCTTAACTAACTACAACCTATTAAGATGGGATCATCCCTCCTCCAAAACAGGAGGTAGCATAATATTCTGTTATAAGGAACACCTAAATCTTTCAAGATTACTTATCTCTGAATTAACCTTATGTGAGGCACTGCTCTCTCTGTCCTGCTGCTGGGTGAAACTAAGAAGCTCTACATTTTATGTGCCGATAACACTTCCAAAAGTGGGTTGGCTGGATTGACTGAAATACTTAAGCTCAATGCTGCCTCATTTGTTAACCCAGTTGCTAACAATGAAATTATTCTACTTGAGAACCTCAGTCCTTGACTGGCTTGGTAAATCATCTAAAGCTATAGGGCCGATTCTAGAAGGATGGCACAAGTTGCCACCGAACGCAACCTGCGCTACCCACAACTGCGACATTGACCCTGTACCCTATTCTAAAAGGAGCAGGGTCTTCGCAACAAAGTCCTGCTACTTGCAACATGTGGCAAGGTACACCGCACAGAGGGCATACCTGGCTAGCATGTCGCAACACGCGGCCACAGGCCACAAGTGCACCCCCCACCTGTGCCCCAACCCCCCCTCCGGGTAGCCCCCCACAAATGAGGCAAGTCACCTGCCCTGGTAGTCCAGTGCCCCCAACCATAAAACAATAATATATCCCCATTTCCTGGTAGTCTAGTGCCTCCTCCCGAACTGTACATTCATAACATAGACAATGATCCCCATTTCCTGGTAGTCTAGTGTCCCCACCCCAAACTGTACATTAAAACAGAATGAAATATCTCAGCTTGGTAGTCTAGTGCCTCAAATGTACATTATTATAATACAAAACAATCCCATTACCCTGGTAGTCTAGTGGCCCCCACCCAGACATGCCAGCCACCCAGCACCCCCAGCCGGTCGACTGGCACAGCCCACCTTTCACTCCCATGGCTGAAGAATAACTGAGTGCAGTATTAGCGCTACTGCACAGACGTATTTCAGAAACGGGTTGGGTGGGGGGTGGGGCCACTAGACTACCAGGGTAACGGGATTGTTTTGTATTATAGTAATGTACAGTTTGGGGGGAAACACTAGACTACCAGGGAAATGAGGATATTTCTTCATGTTTGTAATGTAGTGTTCAGGGGGGCACTAGACTACCAGGGCTGGACAATTGCCACATGTGAGGCAGGCAACTCGCAGTTCGGGGCTCGGGTGGGGGGATGGCAGCGCTGCCCTGTGGGGCTTCTGCCAATGGCTGTTTCAGGGGGCTGAGGGTATGAGTAGCCCTGTGGGTGTCCCCCTGGGGTGTGCTGGGCATGGGGGAAGGGAAACTGTGCACTGTCCACTGTACAGCCGATGGGTCTACAGGACCCTTGGGGGTGTCCATAAGTTATACTGGCTAAATGCTGGTATAACTTACATTGTCGGATCTCCAGGGGTTCTTGTAGAATCCCAATATGGGCAACTTGTGGCTGACCATCTAGAATGGGACACAACTGCTACCTTAAACCCCCTAGCGCCATGTCACAGGGGGTTTATGCGGCATAACAGCTGTTCGGCGCTAGTGGCCTGTGACATATCACTGGCCATTTTGTAAAATTGTGCATGTTGCAACTGCTGACATAATTTGCTATGTGCGCCATTCTGCTTGGCACAACTGCTGTTACACCAGGCGTAACCCTTCTAGAATTGGGCCCATAGAGCCACTAGTACAAAAATACCACGGTGGGACATTTTTGCACTTGGATTAAAATGATCTGATGAAATTGCTCTGAGTTTGAGTTACTTCTGCTGTGTCCCCCTGAGGGGTTGGTGTGTGCAAGAAACCTGCAGTTTCAAGATTTGGTGAATTTCTAGAGCACCACGTACCTTGTGCACTCTCCTTTTGGTTCATACAAAAATACCACCTGTCCTAACTTATCTCTGACCCAACCAAACATACTGTACTCCAGCTACAGGTCATCACATGTTGATTGACTGGATCCTTACTAGAAAGGAGAGGATCTCTGTAGCTGGTACCCTTCCTGATGCCATCAGCGACCACTACCCTGTCTTTTCATTTTTTTCCATTAATCTTTTTCTCCCTCGGCCCCCCAGTCAGCTTACATCTGCGGCTACCCACCCAGCCCCATAGCCCGATATCAGGCTGAATCCCCATCTTCCCCCATGGTTTCCCCTCTGTGGAAGTGCAGTGAGGCACCCCCAACTCAACTCACCTCGAACAGGATCCAGTGTCCGGGGAAGCACCATTCGTGGTCGGGGCCTGAGGTGGGCAGCCATTCACTCTACATTGACTGGGAGACCATTTTCATGGCTTTTTGATTGGATCCCCCCTGGTGCAGGCGTGCAATGACACATGACGAGGGAGCACACACTCGTCTGTGCACACTCCTTTCAGGGGTCGGCCCATCTCTACCTCTTGTCTGCAGTGTCAGTGTGCTGCCCCCTAGCCTCCAGTAGGAGCCAGTCTGGAACCGACCACTGGCCTCCCCCCACCCTGGAAAAGGAGAGCAGTCCCCTGGATAATCAATCCTTCTCCTCTCCTGCCAACCTCTGGTGGCCCGTGCTCATTCCCGAACATGGGTCGCTGACATAGCACGAGATAAGGCATCCAGTGCCTGAGCCCTCAGAGCCACCAGGCCAGCACTCCCCTGTCTTTTCTGACTGAAGGGCTTGCTCACCCTACAGTCCTCCTAAAGAAATTTCACTGCAGGACTTCTCGATGTTTGACCCTGCTGCCTTCTTTGTAACCTATCAAGGATTGACTGGTCACCTCTACACTGAACAAATTATGTCAATGAGGCCCTAAATTATTTAATTTCCTACATTGGTGCCTACAGGATTTTGAATACCCCTTTGGTAAAATGCAGAGTCAGACGTACATCCACTAGGTGGCTGAAAAAGGAACATCTTACTGCACTAAGGATAGGGACAAAAGCTGGGCAAAGTTTAAATCAGCAAGTCTCCCATCTGACTGGGTCAGCTACAGGGCTTGGAGGAATGCCTGCAAAAAGGCTATATGTCTTGCAAAGCACTCCTATTGTAAGCAGATGCCACTGGATGCAGCTGATGATGCTTCAAAATTTGGGAATTACATGGGTTTTATGGGACGATGTACATGCTCCTCAAATTATTTGGTGCTTGATGGTATTAACAGTAATAACTGTGTTACTGTTGCTAATGCCTTCAGTTGTCATTTTGCTGACCTGTACAAATATACGTGTCCTTCCCCATTCCCACTGCCACCACCTCTCACATCTCCCTGGTTGTTCCTTTTCCCTCTTTATTTCCACTCTGCTTCTTGTTTCTACCTACATATGGTAACTATCATGGAGGTACATAAAAAAAGGGAAGAGCCTGTTCCAATGTGGTAAGATTACAAGTAGGAGTGTTGGACAAAAAGGCCTACTCACCAAATCTTTTTAGAATGTATTATTTTACTATCAGCAATCAAAAAGCATGCCAATATTTTGTGAGCGCTTGCTCACTTCTTAAGTACCACTTTACACTTTAAAAACAATGGGCTGGATATTCAAAAGGGTTGCGCCATGCACAATAGGGTTGCACCAGCGCAAGTCAGAAAATGTGCCATTCTGCGATATTCAGCAGGAGGCAGTTGCGCCACTGAAATCATGCTGAGCAACAGCGCAATGATAATGAAGGCATGCGCAACCAAAGGGGGAGGAACCATGCATAAAGGGCACAGTGCGATGTTCAAAGACTTGCGCAATGCTCAACAGTGGAGCAGGCGGAAGTTGTGCCATAGTGGAAATGAGCCAAAATAAAAAGGAGCAAGGAAGAGGCACAAGAACACTACAGGAAAGCCACATGAGGCAGGGGGAGAGACAGGCACAGGAAAGCAGCATGGAAGAGGGCAGGCCAGGGAAACCACACCACAGGAGAGGGGCACGGGAAGGTGTGTGGGGCCACACAAAGCAGAGGCCAGTAGGTGTACCTGGTGCAGGGGAGGTAGCAGTCAGGACAGCGGGGGGAACAAAGCAACAGCTGCTGGGGGGCGAACGCAAGCCAGGGATATGGTCAGTGCCACCTTCCACATGGATGCTGTAATGAGGGGGATGAGAAGGCATGCAGCAGGGAGACGTGGCCGTGGAAGGGCCCGTCTGCGGTATGCCCCCAACAGACAGTACCGAGCCTGCACCAGCTTTGAGCTGTATACAGATATCAAGATTGTGGGCAGGTACCGCCTGAACAGGGCAATACTGAGGCGGCTCTGTGAGCTGTGCAGTGATGTGATGCAGGCACCCACACGACGGAGTCATGCTCTGTCAGTGGAGACAAAGGTAACAGCCTGCATGTGCTTGCTTGCCACGGGTACCTTCCAGAGACCGACAGGGGACACCACAGGCATAACACAGTTGGCCACATCACGTATCCTCACCCAAATCCTCAGCACACTGCTGCCACATGCTGCGGAGTACATCCATTTCCCAAGCACTGCGGCGGAGTGCACAGCAAACATACAGGAGTTCCACAGGGTAGCACGTATGCCTGGCGTGCTAGGGGCGATAGACTGCACCCATGTGGGATACTCACACCACCTGGCCCCGAGGGTGCCACCTACATGAACCACAAGGGATATTCCAGTGTCAACTGCCAGGTGGTGTGCAATGCCAGTGGGCACATCATCAATGTCTGTGCCACGCACCCTGGGGGAGCACATGATTCTTTCATCTGGCACCAGTCTGCACTGTGCCACTGATTCAAGAGTGGAGACATCCCCACAGGTCATCTAGTGGGTGAGTATGTATATAGAATTGACATATCATGGGCATGGGGGGGTATGGCCAGAGGTGCCATGGGTGTGGCCCACAGGGCTTGGGGCAGTCTGAAGCTGAACACGACACTAACCTCCACTATCTTCACACAGGTGACAGTGGATACCCACTCTGTCCCTGGCTGCTCACACCCTACTGGCGGCTCATGACCCCATCACAGCAACGCTACAATGAGGCACATGCCACCACATGCAATGTCATTGAGCAGGTGTTCGGGATGCTGAAGGTGCATTTGCGTTGCCTGGACACCTCTCGCGGTGCCCTACAGTATAACCCCTCAAAAGCCTGTGGGATATTCCTGGCCTGTTGCATCCTGCACAACATGGCCAAAGACTGTGGGATAGCCGTACAGGTCAAAGAGGGGGACAGCAATGGGGACGCCGGTGACGCTGGTGACGATGGGGATGGGCAGCCACCCCTTGGCAGACGGGACCCCCGACTGATCTGGCTGGCACAGCTGCACTGGGACACCATCACAGAGGAGCACTTCAGCCAACACAGGTAAGTCATGGTGCCATGTGCAACCACCAGTGGCTAGGGCACAACCCACAGACATGCATGGAAACACACCAGGGGTGCATGCTGGCAAGGGATGTGGCAGGGCACAGAAGCACACACACACAACCAGGAGGTTGAACAGTAACACGCATACATGAACGGACACACACACACGCACACACAATAGGCACAAAACGTGCACAGGGGTCAGGTGCAAAGCCGAGATGGAACGCAAACACTAGCAACACAGATGTCCACAGGCCACCACGTCCACTGACTGTCCATGTGCATGTGTCAGATGCTGGGCACCATCGCACTTTGGTGTACAGTGCAATGCAGGCATCATCATGCACACGTACCTGTGGACAGCAGCCAGGAGGGTGTGCAGGTGGACCGTGTGTCTGCATGCAGGGCCGGGCACCCACCCGTTGCACTGCCCACCGAAACACACAATGCTTACAGGGCAGCACCAGACAGTGTTCACGCTGGGAGACAGATCAGTCTTGTGGCACAGTGCCACGTCCGCCTTGGATGCGTGAGCAGCCCCGCCGAGACCCAGCAGCACTGGCAAGCTGACCACAGGCCTCATGGGGTGGCACCGATGGTCCACCAGGGGTTCCACTGTGCGAACACGACCGTGCCCACACAGGGGTCTGCGGCACACTGAACATTCCTGCACCAGGAGTGCTCGGGGGATGCCCACAGCTGAACCCGGCGTCGACAGGGTGGGTGTCGCACGACACCAGAAATGGGGAGTGGATAGCGAATTGCGCAGTGTGAGCGATGCATGGGCACCTGACTGTGTGCCCATTGTGGCCATGACAGCAATGAACGCCTGTGCATGCCTGTCAATGGCAGTGGTCACATCCTCCCGCAAATGGTCAATCTGTGACAGGATCCTATTGGTGTCCCTGCTGCGTTGCTCCTTGGCCCACTCCAGAGCCACACACAGTGCCTCCATGAACATTGCAAGCTGCATCTGCTGCTGGACTGATGCCTGCAGTAGGCAAGTGTGCTCATCAAAGAGGTCATCTGCCACCTCAGCATCCCTTCCCTCAGGGTATGCAAGGGCCTGATGTTCAGCACCCCCTTGAGGGTGGGCGCTGGTCACCAGGACCAGGTATGGGCAAGTCCACAGGCGGTGCATGGACGCCACCGCTGAACCCTGAACCCCCAGTCCCAGTGAGCGACTGCTGCTGCCGCTCCTCCGCCTGCTGTGCCCAAGGGATCAGTTGTTCCGCCGCTGTGGCCTCAACAGTCCCACTGTCCTGACCAGCCACCGGTGCTGCCCCATTGGTGCTGACAGGCACAGCCTGGGACTGTGCTGACATGCTGGCACACACGTTGGCACCAGCCAGGTCCATGGGTGTGAGCTGACCTGCTGTGTGTCCATTCCGTGGCACACACGTGTCACTGCCCATGATGGTCGTGTCTTCATCATTGGTGCAGGTCTCCGCCACAGCCACAACATGCTGACATCCTTGGACGCCAGAACACTGAGACACAGGAAGGGCTTCCCCCACACCTGTCTCAACGACATCAGTGTGGACAGCCAGGCGGCCCCACTGTTGCAATGCTCGACATATACCTGTGGAGGTGGATTGTCCCTCCTCCAACTCCAGATGACTGTCCGTAGGGGACAGGCCCTCCACCGCTGACTCCTACAGATGCGCTGGATCTGTTACAGACAGAAAAGTCACGTTACTGCATGTGATCTACCCTGCCCCCCCATAGACAGACCATGACTTACCATGCAGTGATGGGCCACCACCCGTCTGGAAGCCACCTCCTGGAACTCCCTCTATAGCACTGCAGTGCATGCTTGCAGCAAGCCTGTCCTCTGCCAGTGTGAGCTGCACCACCTCCGGCTGGCCCCCGCCTGTTGCAGCACGTGCCGCCCTGATGGCAGCCACCTTCTCCTTCACCCTCCTCCTGTCAGTACCCATCTTCTTCTTACACTCCTGCACGGAGTGCTGGTGGCTGCCGTGCAGGTTGACAGCACATGCCACCTCCTCCCATGCAGCAGCATGGGCCTGAGGGGTGCCCCGCGTCCACTGAGCAGTGGCTCCTGATCAAGGTAGGCCTCGAAGAGTGCCTCCATCTCGGCCTTTGTGAAATTAGGCCTCCTCTTCCGCCCACCATCGTAGTCCTCCTCACCCAGACCTCACTCAGTCATTATTCAGCCTGTAAGGATGACAGTGGTTACCTGTGACTGTGCAGTACAAAGCATGTCCCTGATACCACAGTCCAGACACCCACACAGCATGCAGCTCACCAATAAACAGCAGTAACCGAATATGGCCACTGCAGAACATTGTCGCACCTATATAGCACAATCCATGCAAATTAGGTGAGGAGCAACTTTAATTAGATGCAAATTGCGCTGCTGCGCCATTGAATGGCTGATCGGATGATTAGCATATGACGGCTGAATATCGCGCCGTTGCTCTTTGTGCAATTGTGTTGAACATGCTGATCCAATGACACAGTTCTGTGGCATGCATAGTACACCTCACTGCGCATGCCCAAGTAGCTTACGCAGGCGTCTGCCATGCTGATGACGTGCTGTGCATGGTAGGCAATGCAGGGCACGGCCACCATTGTGCCAGTGGCACTATAGTGAGGGTCACTACATGGCGCTGTGGCAATGGGCCTTCATAGGCACAATGGCACAACTGCGCAGTAGTCCACTGTGGCGTTGGCACACAGGCAACCAATCGCGCTAGACACATAGTCGTCCAATGGCGCTGTGCATGGCCTTGCGCCAGAGACCCTTGACCCTGTGCCCGACCTTTGCCTCCTTGGCGCCATGCATCTGGCATGGCTGCACCTCTATAGCGCTGTTCGGTAACAGAGCGATAGGGAATGGTGGCACTGTACCGCGCAGCATTTCCATGTGAGGTGCCGCACTGCAGTGCTCCATATTGCCTACTATACTGTTTGAGATGGCGCACAGGAGAGCCCCACAGTGGACTGCCATTGAGTTGGTGAACCTTGTGGCCCTTGTGGAGCCACACCATGGGGCTCTGTTTGGGGAGGAGCCACTGGACAGGGCCAGGACCCAGATCTGGCAGGAGGTGGCCACTGACCTTGTTGATGCCACCGGAAGGAGGAGGACCACAGAGCAGTGCAGGCACTGCTATGGGGACCCAGGAGGAGGGAGCCAGAGCTACTTGATCTCGCGTGGTGCCAGGAGGGGCATGGTGTCTCGTCCAGGTGGGTGATACCGCTCACACACTTGGTATTGTCCATCTGGGTAACACTGTCTTATGTGTCCAGCACATAGGGAGGGATAGTCTAGGGTTGGCTGTGGCGGTGTTTACAGGGTATGGGGTGGGTGGGTCTGGCTGGGTGGGTGGGCACACACATTGGGGCAGGGGGACTTTGCTTTGGGATTGTACTGATGTTTTTCTCTCCTTGTTTCCCCCACAGGCATGGATGATCGATGGCGGCTGGGGGAGCAGCAGCGGAGGGAGGAGGATGCAGCGCCCAGGAGAGTCGGGGACCAGCACCGCCAACATCACCGGCCTCGATGAGGGTGAGTGCCATGACACCATGATTACTACTGCATGCTGTGTAACAGGGTGGGAAGCAAGGCATGGCCACCATCCATGGACACCACTGCCATGCACGCGACTTGTGACAGTCAGCACTGTCCAGTGGCACTGCATATCTGGGAGTGCGTCAGTGGTGGTCCATGCGTGCACTGGGCACATGGCTGTGGCACTGCCTGCACACCGCATAGCCACATTACTGTACGGCCTTGGTGGTGCTGTGCAGGACATGGGAGGTGGGTGTGTGCAGTGGTCCACATGGCTGTTGCTGCCTGGATGGGCAGGTCTTGTGGACACGGTCACTATGGGTGGACGCACACCATCACAGGGGCGTGGCACATGGCTGTATGCCATGCATAATGGTTGGGCTACAGGGGGATGGACAGTCACACTTATTGACTCTGATCCCTCATCCTAGGTGACCGGCGACTCCTGCAGATACAGCAGGCTATTCAGGAGCTGCTGTGGGTGGCAAGGGAGTCCCTGCAGATCTTGTGGGACATGCACCAACATGGGGTCAGCAGGAGGAGGAGGCCAAGACGACAGCACCAAGAGGAGGAGGACCAGGCTGGCCATTGATGTCCCCATGCGCCGAATAACACCTTACCCCCTTTGACCCACCCTCACATCCCGTCTCCTCTCCCATATGTTCACCTCTGCCCCTTACCCACCCCACCTTGTTTCTTTCCTCCCCCATATGTACATAGTTCTGTATATAGTTTTGTTTAATATGTTGCAATATAATTATTTTGATATGAATACTGTGGTGGTCTCTGATTTGCAGCTGGCTACAGGTGCTCAGCTGCAGTGGTGTGCATGGCATCTGGGGTGGTGCAGTCATGGGTATGTGTGTATGTGCGGGAAGTGTCTGGTGTGGGAGTAGCTATCAGTCAGTGTCTGTGGTGTGTGTGTTGTTCCCTGTGCATTGGATGACTGTGTGCAGTGGTCCATGGTGCATGCTCTGTGTCCATTGTGCCCTGTCAACCCGTCCTTGGCCTGTGCAGCTGACACCCTTGCATGTCTGTGGCCTGCAAGGTCTGCTGCCATGTCAGTGGTGGCTGTCCATGCAGGTCATCCACTGTAACCGTCACAATGCTGGGTTGCCTCCTTTCACTGGTGTGGTGCATGTTTGCCTTGGGTGACACTGTGGCCTACACAGTTGTTGTCCCACCTTCATGCTGTGGCTTGTGTGTGTTGCAGGGACTGTGCACCACTGCCTATAACTTGTGCTCCAGGCATATGATGGTGGTGTATGGGTGCACAGTGCCTGCACAGGGTGGTGTCACTCCTGTGCCATGGATGACTGCAGGCTGTGTGTGCTCAGTTTTCATGGGCCCACACTGCGAGCTTGGTTGCCACACTATTGCGTCCCTGTGTTATTGTCCCCTTGGGTATGGGTGTGTGTTTGCCCCTGCACTGTGTTACATCCGGTGTGATGCATGCTTCCACACACCACTGTGGGTGTCTGTGCTGGCTGTTGTGGCTAGTGGTGGATCGGGATGTGTCACTTGTCTACTGTGCAGGTGCTGTATCAATGGTGGTGGTGTCAGGGGCATGCCCTTTCCCATGTGGGGTACCTCTTGTGCCGATGCATGGTCAGTCTCTCAGCTGTGCCTCAGGGGGATTGTGTGTCTTGGCACTGTGTCTGCCATTGTTGCATTGCCGTGTGCTGCCACCCACTGCTGGGTGCTCATGGTGGGGCTGGCTTGTATGGTTCTGTGGTACACGAGGTTGCAGTGTGACAGTGGGGGTGGTGGTATGCATGGGGTTTCCTGCAATGGTGGTCACTGCTCATGGGGGGGTGTCTGGGGGTCACGGTGCAGGGTGTGCTGTACACTGGGGGGGGCTGGTGTGGCACGGGGTGGCCCGCCCTCCTTGTGTGGCAGTCTCAGCTTGCCGGTGGGTGTGCTGGGGCACCATGGCCCAGCTGTGCATTGTTTGCTTGTCCCCATGGGCCGGTGGATATTCCATCCCTCCCCCAGTTGTGCTCTGCTTGGGGTGTGGGGGCAATGTCAGTTCTGCTGTGTGTTCCTGTGCCCATCTGTGGCATGGGTGGGGGGCCCCTACCTCCCTGGTTGTGCAGTTACATTGCTCTGCTGCTGGGGGGCTCCCTGCTTGCGCTATGGCGCCTCTGGGCTGCTCAGCTGGACATCCCTTGTTGCGCCATAGCGCATCGTATCTGCTCAGCTTCCCCTCCCTAGTTGCGCTATGGCGCAGGTTGTGCGATATTCAGACGTTAGCTGTTGGCTCAATTTGGCTTGCTCCTTTTTTGAATATCGCATCTATTGCGCATGGGCGCAATGGACTTGTTCTTGCTCCTGCTATTGCGCACTTTTTGGGCACAGTTTGAATATCCAGCCCAATATTTTCAAAATATTGTATATGGTGTCAATGAATCTATCATTGGTGCTGTACCTCACCTTTACAAATGTATCCATATAACTATGAACATTTGCATTACCGTCATTAATTTTCATCAGTTTTAAATACCAATCGCTTGATACCCCATTGTTTTGAATTCTCATAAATACTGGTCACCAGGTCCCCCAATTAATGGTCACATTGTTAAATAATTACATTAACATAACAACTCTTAATACCCAGGGGCTGGTGCAAAGCTGGTGAGATGGGTAGGAAACTGGCTGCAGAGAAGGCAACAGAAGGTGGTGGTGGGTGGGGAGCTCTCACACCCAAGGGCAGTGACGAGCGGTGTTCCACAGGGCTCAGCGTTGGGACCAGTATTGTTTGGGATATTCATTGCAGACATATCATGGGACATCAAGAGCAAGATCAGTCTGTTTGCTGATGATACCAAGGTAGGCACCGGTTGTGGATGACCTAGGGGATGGCAGGGGTTGCAGGATGATCTGGCAAAGCTTGAAACCTGGTCAGACACCTGGCAACTGGCTTTAATGCCAAAAGTGCAAGGTGCTGCATTTTGGGATGAAGAACCCAAGGAGGAGTTACCAGCTAGGGGAGTGCAGCTAGCCCAGACAGAGGAGGAGAAGGATCTGGGTGTGCTCATTACAGGGTCAATGAACAACTCGGCACAATGTAGGAAGGCAGCTGCAAAGGCCAACAAAATGCTGGGTTGTATTGCAAGGGTATATCCTCGAGGAGGGAGGAGGTGATTCTGCCACTGTATAGGTCATTAGTTAGACCACACCTGGAGTACTCGTCGCAGTACTGCGTCCATCTGAAGAGGGACATTAAGTTACTGAGGGGTGCAGCAGAGCCACAAAGATGATCAAGGGCGGGGACTCATCATACGAGAGGAGGTTGAAGGAGTTGAACATGTACTCACTGGAGGAGAGGAGAGACAGGGTGACATGATTGAAACCTTTAAATACATGAAAGGAATAAACAAGACGGGTACAGAGGGGCTGTTCAAAGTAAGGAAGGGGAGGGCCACCAGGGGCCATGATATGAGACTGGAGCGAGGAAGGTTCAGGAGGGAGATGAGGAGACACTTTTTTACAGAGAGGGTGGTGGCTGGGTGGAATGCGTTACCTGCTGAAGTGGTATGCAGTAGAACAGTGGACTGCTTCAAACGAGGATGGGACAGGACAAGGGGGAGGGTTAATGAAGGGGAAGGGTGGAAGGGAGGGGCAGCTGCAGAATACGGGGTGCTAGCTGCACATTCGAGCAGACTTGATAGACCTCTAGGCCTTTATCTGCTGGCAATTTTCATATGTTCGTATGTAAAGATGTTATTGTAACATTCATTTCTGTACCTTTCATTTTCATATATTTAGTAGTATTCCTATTTCTTTTGGCCTCAGACCATCACCAGTGTGCACCAGTAGGGAAGATTACGTTTTATTACGTTTCTATAAGTGGCTCATTTTTCCATTACTCCAGCCTAAACTTCAGTTTCCATATGGTACACTGCTGGCTCTTCCAAAAACATTTACTGGTCAGTGCTCATAAATCTCACTCCATATTATTTGACTCTGTTCCCAAGCTGAAAGTCTCCTGACAGTCTGGTTGTCTCTAGTAAGAGGTGGTATACTTCTTGAAAATGCAAATTCTTTCAAGTACCTGGGCATAACCCTTGACCTTTCTGTGGATTTCTCACTTCACTTATCAAATACCAGCAAAACTGTTAGTATCAAATTAGCCTGGCACATAGAAACAAATATGCCCTCACCCCCTCCACCCAAATTGCCACTGCTCAGGGTGTTCTTCTTCCCAGCCTTACCTATGGTTCTGTCACAGTAGCCTGTGATGTGGGTGACTGTATGTCGGCAACTGGTCAGAAGGGCGATGGCACAACAGCGCCGACATTATGAGTGACCTGGGAGTTCTCCTCTTTCCCTGAGTTGCACCCCCGTAAGAATCTTAAGTAAGGGGTGTGGGGGGGCAAAGCCCCCCGCATTAAATAACATTGTTTTTCAATCGCCATGGTAGTTTTGTGCCCTTCTGTGGGTCACCGTCCTGCAGTCGCCCTTGTCACATAGCACCCTCTGTCACCTACTCTTATACCTCCAAGGGAAACCTAATCAAATACGAAGCATTACCTGCAATAGTATTTGTCATGTTGCTCTAGCCTTAAACCGACTTACCCACAACTTCCAGCTCTACAGTGGGTTAAACTGGTTGTCTTCTGAGTCCTGACATTCCTTTGCTACAGGTGCAGTTACTGACAAAATTCTTAGGACTGGTGTACTTCCTCCTTTTCTGCATTGTTGAAACCCTTTGACCTAGCACACCCCCTTCTATCTTGTGACCAGTCCCTTCGAACTGTTCCTCAGTGTGCTACCAATATGGAGATTTAGGTTTTCTCCCACTTTGCACCAGATTATTGGAACTCCCTCACAGTTGCCCTCTGGCCCTCCCCTCCTAGGCCTGTTTCAAAAGAGAGCTTTTCCAGCATCTTTCTAACTCATGTACCTTTTTTTTGCCTCCATGAATTTTATTCCTATTCTGCAGGTATCCATTGTACGTAATTGTTCATGTGACCTCTTACTTTCTCATTGGTTACACACCTCCCACCACACTTAGGTGGTCTTTGCTGCCTCTTGTGCAATATGCATTATTTTGTATTAAATATTTGTCTGCTTTATTGCCTACCTGTTTATTTTTCTGTTGCACCTTATGCTTAATTACTGATGTATCAATACAATGTACTGTGCATCCATGTTTCTTCATTCTTGTACCTGTACTGTGACACTACATACTACCTATGTAATGGTTGTTTCACTGTATTTAGTACTCCAGTGTGCTTTTAACTGTACTCTCCCAAGTCATGACTGACAATAGGTGTATTATTGTCTAGTGCACTTACCCAGTTATCAAAAATGAAATGAAATAAAGAAATTCACCAGTTTGTGCCCCATGAGGTGCAGAACTTCCCCATAGTAGTAATATATCATTGACCTGGCTGTCAGCTGTTGTGTCCCATGTGTACCCTGTACCACCATTGACTAGCCCTTAAGGACTTTCAGTTATGTTTGTCCCATTCAGTGTGTACACCCATCAATCAGAGCCTTTCATGGGAATCAAACAAGGCACCATCTTGAAGGTAGCTACTCTACCTATCGCGCTACAGGGAAATTGCTATTAGCTGGGAGGATAGACAGTCATTTTTAGTTTCCAGTATTTCAGCCGCTCATATTTAAAGGATGATTCTGGTTTAATTTCTCAACACCACGTATGCAATAAGACAAGACGGGGTGGACAATATGCTGATCTAACCGCACCCTTTGAGCATAGCGAGGCCCGATGCTACAGGCACAGTGCCTTCAACCTCTGGAAGTGTGGTTAGAGCAGCGTAATGCACAACCCCAAAGTGTCTTATTATGCTTATAAAATGGGTAAACTGAGAAAATTTAAAAACAAAACCAAAAAAGGCCAACTTTTTTATTAAACCAAGTATTTTCTTTTGTTAAAAGTGATTATTAAAAAGATGTCCCTCTCCAGCTGTCAAGTTCTGTTTATCGACACCTACAATAGATAAAATGTTTGATTATCATAGAATACTGTACGAGGAATGTGAACCTCTGCAGAATTCTGCTGGCTGAATGTTCACCTCTCTCCACACAAATTCACACAACAAAGGACCTACATAAAGCTAGGGATTGGGATTCAGTTTTATTAGTAGGAGGGAATGCAGCAACAATTTCCTGGTAAACAAGTAAGGAGGGGGGAGGAGGGCATGATCAAACAAGAAGCTCCAAAAAATAAAATTATGAGTAGGGCTGTAATGCTCCAGAGTTGGGGCATCCCAGAAGAACAAAAATAAATAAATCAATTAGAGGTCTACAGGTGACCAGGGAGCCTGCTACAGGTGTAGATTGCAGGGGATAGATAAAAGGGGACCCTCACAAGTAAATTCCTCTCCCTATAGTGGGGAAACAACTGTAAATAATAAAGAAAAGTGCCCTGTGCACTTAAACATTGTCAAACAATAGATTTTGATGCAGCTCCAGTAACAATAGCCTGGATGGAATGTTGTGCTGAGCTGCTCATGCACAGCATTCCACTCCAGCCATTCTAGAACCTGGTGGGTTCAAGTTTGAAGTGAAACTGTTTTTTAGTCAGTTGATCCTGGGCAGCTGTAGAGGAGAGAGGGCACAGTAAGCCCAAGGGACAAGATAGGGCTTACCTGGTGGTTGAAGCCGTCCCTTAGGACTTAACTGTGTGCCTGCTCTGCCTCCCCTACCTGAAGATTCCTGCTGCTGCTATGTGTGCAGTCGGTGGTGCCATCGGGGCACCATTAAGAAAGTAAATGGCTGATTGCCATGGTTTGGCTTGTCAGCCCCCTCGTTTGTTTGTTTTGACCCCTATTAAGTTTAAGGTTAAATCCTGTCCCCCATCGGTGGCAGAGAAAAGCCGCATCGCGACAGCATTGCTGTCAGTCGTCCGAGGCCCCCTGTCATCCTCCCTGCTGCCTGTGTGCTCCTTCCGACTGCCAAAATGCCTCCTGCCTCCTGACTGCAGCTTTCTTCACCCCGACCAGGGCAGCGAATCAGACAGCAGCACAAAGAAGCATGCTGGCTGTCAAACTATTGGGGAGAGACAGTGTTTTTTTCTTTAATTTGTTAGCGCTATAGGCGCTGGGGAAAGCGGCTGAGCGCTGAAGGTCAGTCGGGTCATAAGGACCCAAAATGAAAATTCATTAGGGGCAGGCTAGCGACACCCACGGGGGGGGGGGCCCAGAAAGCGAGGCCATATAGGATGCCTGTTAAATATTTATTTAAAGGGGTGGCGACCTGAGTCTAAGTGACAGCAGGCTCTCAGACAGCCTGAGTAGTTTAAAGGGGCCCTGCCACTTCTGGCCACAAAAAAGATTAAAGGAGCATCAGGCCCATTATAGTGAGGCTACCAGGCCCAGTAAAGGAAGGGCACCAGGCCCATTTCAGAGGGCTCCAGGCCCGAGGTAAAGAGGGCAGCAAGTCCAGATTAAAAGGAAGGGCTACCAGGCCCACAATAAAGCAGGTCACCAGGCCCACAGTTAAAAGGGCACCAGGCCCACTGTCCAAAGGGCACCAGGCCCATTTCAGAATGTTCCAGGCCCACAGTATTTCAAGGCACCAGACCCGTGGTAATAAAGAGCCCCAGCCTAGTGAGTTAGGGCAAGCCAGCCCAGTGGTAGTAAGGGCAGCCTAGGCCTAGCCAGTGAAGGCAAGCCAGCCTAGCAGTAAGTAGGGCATACAGACCCCATAGCAAGTAAGGCAGTTAGACCTCCAGTGTTGAGAGCAACTGGTATAGTGGCAAGTAGTACACCCTAGTATAGTAAATGGGGCTTTTGTAGCCAAGGTTCGGGGGTAGCCAGATCCTGTCCAGGGAGGCCCTAAAGTCAGAAAAGGGTCCCATCGAGGGTGCTTAGTTCACAAATACTGCATAATAACTGTAACAACTGTACTGTTTATGCAGCTGTTTATTGCTAAAGTATCTGAAAGACTGTGTAATTGCTAAAAGCACCCAGACTGCATTGTGACATTAGGATTGTGGTCATTTGCCCCTGGTATCTGAACAATTGCCCCTGGCATCAGAACAATTGCCCCATGTATCTGAATAATTGCCCTGTGCATCTGAACGATTGCCCCTGGCATCAGAACAATTGCCCCATGTATCTGAATAATTGCCCTGTGCATCTGAACGATTGCCCCTGGCATCGGAACAATTGCCCTGTGCATCTGAATAATTGCCCCATGCATCAGAACAATTGCTCCTGGCATCAGAATAATTTCCCCGTGCATCAGAACAATTGCTCTTGGCATCAGAACAATTGCCCCTCAAGTAAATAATTGCCCCAAAGATGATAATTTACCCCTTCTCCTGGCAAATTATCTGGTTACTATGCAGTTCTCTAGGTATTGTGAGAAGATGTGCCTAATAGTTACATTGTTGCCAGCTTATGGGAACAGTCTCAATCTTCCACCACATTGATGTTCCATGGTGTGGTTTGCTGTTCTACTTATCCAGAATCAGTCTCTACCCGGAGGAAGACGTCTTCATCATCATTCGTCACCTGAAAGGTCCGACCATCAGATCATCTGCTCTGTCCATGTTGTTCACCAAAGTCGAGTTCATCACTGTTCGTACAAGTCTCACCCGCCGTTTCTTTCATTCTACAGTTCGAAGTTATGTTCACTGAACATCAAGCGCATCATGACCACCGTGCCAGTGTCATTTTGCTGGTTCTTGATCCAGATGTCCCAAAGTTGGTCACCCACTGAAGAAGAGTGTGCACATCCTGGAAGAACCTGGTCTGCGCCCCCCTGGTCATTCGCCACAAGTCGAGTCTGTCGAAGCCCAGTGCAGAACGCGTCAGCTGTTTTCTTGTTTTGTTCCAGTTCCTTGTGACAAAACCTCAGAACCAACCATCTTCACTTCAGAGCCTTCTGGTTCCTGATTGCATTGGAGATCCATCTTTACCTCAGATCCTTCGAAGTCTTGCTGGCTCTTGGAGTGCTGCAGCATCATCCAGGTCATGGTAGTCCTCCAGTGGATTTGTTGCCACGCATCTCCTGGTTTCTCTTCATCCTTGGTGGCCCTAGAGTGGGTTTTGGCCGAGGAATCCTTTGCATGCAGTGTTGGATACAACAGTCCATAAGTGTGTTTATTCCAGGAACCAGCTTCTCTGGTTTTTTCTTTCTGGCAGCCTTGGAGAGAGTGGGTTTTGCTGAGAAACTTACGGATTGTTTACAAAACCTCTCACCACCCCAGTGGCCTTAACTAGGTCCATGCTGGGAATTGTGTCTAAGTGTTTTACAGTTCTGTTTTGCTTCTCTTATAGCTACCAATGGAGAACAACGGTGCACACGAAGACTTCAGACATTTGGACTTTGTCATGGTCCTGTGGTCATTGTAAAACTAGATTCTATGGTCCTTGTAAAACCAGATACTGGGAGTAGTGAATAGAACCTGATTTTTGTCTAAGCATTCGTTTTACGTACAGCTTACTGCTAGGAACTTTAGAGTATAGTGGCAATAGGCCAAGGTGCATCTCAAAATTCTTTTGGTTATCATTTTAGCAGAGCGAGATAAAAGTAATTCTGTTTTCTCTATTGCCTGTTGTTGTGTTGCCTACCCCTCTTGTAACTGTGCCTCCCTACCCACTGGTACTGAATAAATGCCCTGCGGGCATTGAATCTCTTGGATGACTCCTGCCTCTTCTTGTCTGGGTAACTTTTATCTTATCCACAATAATTTGGACCTTGGTGTTCCGCTCACTCAGTCCACCATCTTCAGAGCAGAGCACCACAGGGCTTCAGGTTTTTTTATTTGTGTGTGTAGGGAGGAGAATACAGTATAAAAGTAAAGAACAATGAATCAATTTGTTTGTTCTTTTTAGTTTGAGTTAGTTTTATTTTTAGGACATAGATGTTTTTTTCAGTCCATAATGGTGACAGCCATGTTTGCAGTGGCAATCAGGAATTTTTGGAAAAGACAGTAACATTGTTAGTGTTTTGTGTTCTGAGTAGAAGCACTTGTTTACCTACCATTAGACAGATCTAAGATATAGGTACCAGTCAGGACACAGAATTATTCCTACCCATTTTACAAAAAACATTGTCATTACTGACAATTACCTGGAATACTGTGTGCAGTTCTGGCATCCCCACTTAAAGAAGGACATCACACACACCTAGAGAGAGTCCAGAGAAGGGCAGCTAGGATGCTCAGAGGACTGGGGGGAATGTCATATGAGGACAGACTTAGAGAGCTGAACATGTACTCCCTGGAGGACAGAACGGATATGGAAGTTTTGATAGAGGCATTCAAATATCTGAAGGGAATCAATAGGGTAAGAACTGAGGGACTGATCAAATTGAAGGGGAAGGGGAATACGCGAGGCCATAGTCTGAAACTGGTAGGAGGACAGTAGAGACTGGAGGGGAGCAGTCATTATTTCATGGAGAGGGTGGTGGAACCCAGGAACATGCTTCCAGTTGAGCTGATAAAAAATGAAACTGTAGGAGGCTTCTAGAGGGGTTGGGACAGGTACAGAGGCATGGTACAGGTTGAAGGATAGGAGAACAGCAGGGGTATTCGGGGAGGTGAATGTGGGAGTGATGGGTTAAAAAAAGGAGGTAGAGCAGCCACTGTACCTTATCAGTGAGCTGTGTTCAGGTAGACATAATAGACCATTAGGCCTATTCTGCTGGCAACTAAGTATGTACTGTTTCTTGCATCTTGATAACACTGCTCACTGAGTGCTTATTGCATGCACAAAATTACATTCTTTTTTGTTAGGGTAGGAACATACTACTCTTACCACCACTATTCCCTCTGTCCCTTCCAGTGTACATACTCACCAGGAGCTCAGAATTGAAACACACAGAGAGAGAGCTGAGTTTGAAGGTTGCAGATGTAGCTATTCAACTATGGGTAATTACTCACCCCACTAGCTTGGATATTCAGCTGGGCTCCTAATTGTCCCATTATTTTATCCCCCACATTTAGAGTGTGTTTCTATTGCTTGTAACTTATCAACAGTATTGGATTCTGTTTTGCAATGTCTCACATCTACAGTAAATGGTACGCTCACAAACTACTTTTACCAGTTTAATAATCAGAACAAGCCAAAATAATTAGTTACTTTAAGCCATTGTATATTTACTATGACCCACCTGCGGCAGCAAGGAAGAAAGAAAGAAAGAAAGAAAGAAAGAAAGATTGCCCCAGGACGCTATTAGAAAAGAGCTGTTAGGCATTTTCTGATAAAACTCTTTCAATAAAAAAAACATAAATACAGTAAATACTACTACTGTCACAAACATCTGAAGTTCTTGGGTTTCAAGGTCACAACATGAGATGAACATCATAAGAACACAAATGAGAATCTATAGAACAGTTCTGAAGCCAGCCACCCACATCTTAAAGGGGTATGCCTCACTCTGCAACCTATTCATGCTTGCCTGTTATAGGACAGATTGAAATGCAGCAACCAGATTCAGTTTTTTCTTCTTTTAGAATTTTAATACAGGAAAGGAGCACTAAGCCACAGATCATTTCTAGGTGCATCGCAAAAGCATAGGGAAGTTAAGTGAGCCAGTCAAACCTAAACAGCCTCCACGCAATGGACACGCATTAAGGATATCGACTGGAGCCTGTTAAGAGTCTGCCGTCTGTCAGCCACTCTGCTCCAGAGCCCTTCCAGTAGCAGTTCCTGTCAGACTTCATTAAACTGATTCACTACCTCATGGCACTGTTTGCCCCTGTGCACCTGCCAGCAATTTACCAGCAACCACTTATCAGTCTTCATCCAGCCTTGTCTGCTGGTACCTGACTGAAGTCCTTGGGACTGCCCTGAACCTTGTTGTTTAATCATCTTCATTTCCAGGGCCAAAACAGAACATTGCATTTTCCCTGGATCCTTTGCAGATGTCATGTGCACTTCATGAGCCACATAGTGGCTTTCTGCATTGTTTTCCATAGCTAGGCATGGAGCTGCCCTGCTATCTTCTTAACTAGCTGTGTTTGCTTTGTCCTTACTTATCTACCTTCCTCCACTGCACTATTTTTTCAGGCTTACTGCTACCTTTGCACAGCGCCAGTTTCACTTCTTATCTATCGTCAGCCTAGGTCTCTGTGATTTGCTCCCTAATCTTAGTTTTCTGACTACTGCACAACCTGCTCGCTATGTTTAATGCTATTTAGTCACTATTTTCAATTGTAAATGCATTGTTAGTCACTAGTGTTAAGCATATCCTAAGCACTATAATCTGCTCTTTCCTTCTAGTTGCTACCCCCTTCACCATGCTCCTTTCCTACCTCATCTACCTGGCCTTTCTCTCCCTCCCACCCTTGTCTCTCTTCCCTCCCATCCAGTCTGATCACTCTTCTCTCACCCTTTGTCCCCCCTTCCCCTTTTCTTCCCTCTCCATACCCCATCCACGCCTCCACTTCTTCCATCTCTCTCACCACCTACCATCTTCTATGCCCCCCAACCACCCCAGTCTGCTATATTCTCCCCTTCTGAACATTGAATACCTCCATCATACCTCTCTCTTTCCTCCACTGTCCTGTCTCCCACACTCTCCACCCTGCTCAAATGGGTGGATGTCTTACACAATTCTCCTTCTGATTTTCCTCCTCCTTCTTGAAGGTGACACTGAATCAAACCCTGGTCCCTCCCCCTTCATCTTTCTACCTGCTCTACTCAGGGTCTCACTCTTTTCTACCTCAGTGCAAGAAGTCTCCTTTCTCAGTTCGACTTTCTTAAAGTCTGGGTCTCCCAACACTCCTCTGATATCCTGTGCATCACTGAAAACTGGATGTCCTCCAGAGTCCCTGACACCAGTCTAGCTCTCCCTGACTTCCACTTTTTTTGACAGGACCATGGTAAGCAAGGTGGTGGTGTTGCCATCTGTGTTCGGCATACCCTCTGTTGCACTATCTCCTTCTGTGAATCACACCCCTCCTCACATGAGCTCATGCTAGTTAAGCTGTCCTTTCCCTCCACCCTCCCCATCTTTATTGACATTATCTATGCCTCTCCCAAGTTCTCTATGCCTACCCTGGTAAATTCCCTATCATCTCTCATCTCACTTGCTACCTCCAGTGAGCTTATCCTCCTAGGGATTTCAACTTCAATTGGCTCTACCCTGCTTCCAAGCCTACTATTCACAACATTGAATCCTCCAACCTCACCCAACTCATCACTGAATCCACCTGTCTCAATCCACACTCCTCCAACCACTCCCTACTGGACTGGGTGCTCAGCTCCCACACCCACCATATCATTACCACAGGCATTCTCCCAGACACCCTCAGTGACCACTGCCTAATCTATTGTGTTAGGAGAGTGTGTCTCCCTCAATCATCCACCAAGTGCTGTACATCTGGTTCTGGCCTCCTCGGTCACTAGACACTGATGCCCTTCTAAATGACCTTGCTATCTCTGACTGGTCCCCTGTGTACTCTGCCCCAGACATCGGCTCAGCCCTATCCTTCTTCATTACTATTTTCAACAATATCTGAAACATCCATGCCCCACTCAGAAAAGCCAGGGTTAAACGCTCCCTCCACCCTTGGGTCTCAGCTGACCTAATCAATGTTCGCAAATCCTGGGAACTTGCAAGGGCATGTTTTAAGTCCTCCCAATTCCTGGTTGACATCCAGTCTTACAGGGCACTCAGCAATACCTGCACTACTTCAAGGCCAAACTCCATTTTAATCTCTCTCTTCGCCATCTAAGTTTTGTAAGGTTATCCACTCACTATTTGATCCTCCTGCTCAGTCTGCCCCTCCTGCCCTTCTGGTTGATGACTCACTGGTCTCCGACCCCCCTCCCATAGTAGCACTTTTTAACACATTCTTCACCACTTGTGTTCTACCCTGTCACCCTTCTCCTGATGCTACTGACCCTCCCCAATTTTTCACCTGCCTCCTACCAGGAAGCCTATCTAGCTCTCATGTCTCTCAACTCCTCCCAATCCAGTCTAGATGGTCTGGAACTCAAACACCTATGAATCTCTTCCCCTGCTATTGCTTTCCCTCTCTCTCACCTCCTAAACTTATCTTTCTCCCTCTGAGTTGTTCCTCAAACCTGGAAATTTGCCACAGTTCTCCTGCATAAAGGGGGTGACCCCTCCACCCCATCTACAGGCCGATATCACTCCTTACCTCTCTTGCCAAACTTCAAGAATCTATTGTCTATTATAGGCTTGCTGATTTCCTTACCTCCTTGAACTTCCTCTCTATGTTACAGTCTGAATTCAGTGAGAATCACTCCACCGTGTCCTACCTACTCCATGTAACTGACACCATCCTCACTGGAATGGATCAGGGACACATCACTTCAGCCATCTTCATTGAATTAGCCAAGGCCTTCGACTCTACATCCCACCCTCTTCTACTGGACAAGCTGCACTTGTTGGGCCTCTCTGCATCCGCTGTGGTGTGGTTCTGATCATACCTCACAGACCGCTTACAATCTGTTCTAGTGGGTGGAGTCCTGTCACCTTTCCTCCAAATCCTAGCAAGGGTCTCTCAGCGCTCCATCCTTGGCCCAATCCTTTTTTCTGTTTTCCTGAATGTCCTCCCCTCAGCTTGTGTCACCTCACACATCCACATGTATGCAAATGACATGTCATCTACTCCTCCAGCCCCTCAACCACAGCTGTGGAAGTCCCACTACAGCACAATTTCCACAACATCCTGCACTGGTTCCAGGCAAATCAGCTCAAGGTGAACACTAAGAAGACTGTGTCTGTAACCTTCGGCACCAACCAGAAACTAGCTAGGCTCTCACCTTCCCCTATCTTCTCTACTTTGGATGGCACCCCTACTGACATTGTCCCTACCTTCAAATACCTTGGGGTCTGACTTGATATCAAGCTCTATTTCTCTGCCACATTGATGCTATTCATGCCAAATTACACCCCAAGCTTGGGGCCTTGTACCACAGCAAGGATTGCCACTTCCTCCAGGTCCATAAAGAGATGATTACTAAAATGATCCTCCCTGTGTTCAGTTATGTGGAGGTGGTCTATGGTACCACTCCTACCTCTTCCCTAGGCAGACTGGACAGCCTCTACAATGCCTTCTGCCACTTTGCCACCTCCTTTTCTGGTGCAATGATATCCAAGACTGTGAAGTGACTGTACCAGGTTACACTCTGTTCAGGAGGGACAGGGTTGGCAGGAAAGGTGGTTCTTCATGCGAAAGACAACATAAAGGCCATGGAAATCCAAGGAGAACAGGAAAGGGAGGAGATACTGTGGGTCACACTGGAAGGGAGGAAGAGGGCAGAAATCTGCACAGGAGTGGTCTACAGACCTCCAACGTAGGGGGAAGAGATAGATAAGGATATGATGCTAGCAATCCAAAGGATGGCACAGAGATGGGAGGTGTTGCTGGTATAAAACTACCAGATGTGGACTGGAGACTCCCCACAACAGCAACAGCCAAGAGCAGGAACATCTTGGATGCCCTACAGGAGGCATTCCTCAAACAACTAGTCACATAGCCAACTCAGGAGGGGGCACTATTGGACCTAGTATTTACAAACATGGACAGGACGGTGGAGGTTTCAGTAGGGTAACACCTAGGGAACAGTGATCACCATACAGTATGGTTAGACATAATAAATGGGCCAGAATCAAACCACATGAGAACGAAGATCCTGGACTTCAGGAGGGCAGATTTCAGGAAAATGGGAGATTGCTTGTGAGATGCCTTAGAAGGGGTAGGGAATATGAGGAGAGTGCAGGAAGAGTGGACAACTATCAAAGAGGGAACTGAAGTAGCAACACATTTCTCTGTCAAAAAAGTTAGCAAAGGCAAGAAGAAAAGGATACCACTGTGGTTCTCTAAGGAGGTGGCAGAAAAAGTAAGAGCAAAGAAGATGGCATTTGAGAGATACAAATGGATGCAGGAGAAGGAAGATAGGGAGAGTTACCTGGAAAAGCAGAGGGAGGTGGGGGGAGAGCAGTTAGGAGCGCAAAGGCACAAACAGAGGAAAGCATTGCAAATTCAAAGAAACAGGGGGATACACTTTTTTTACAAACATAAGTGAAAAAAGGAAGGCTAGGACAAGGATAGTAAGGCTGAAAGATAAGGAGGGGGGTAGTGTGGATGAAGACCACCAAAAGGTGGACTTATTGAACAAATGCTTTTGTTCAGTATTCACGGAAGAGGAGGCAGGCAATGGACCAACAGTAAAGGATAAAGACATAAGGGGATGGGATGTGGACACAAGCACTTTTTGGAGGAAAGGATCCTTACAGAACTAACATCACAAAAAGTTGATAAGGCAATGGGAACAGATGAGGTGCAACCCAGGATACTGAGAGAACTAAAAAAGGTGTTGACTGCACCTCTTACAGCCATGTTTTACCAGTCATTACAAACAGGGGAGGTATCAAGGGACTGGAGGAGGGTTCCATGTCATAATGGTGACCGCAGTTTGGGTGAGTATACATCGCCAAAAATAAATAACGGCAATGTACATTCACAATGACTACAAAACCAGCAATGTGATTACATGTTATGCAGGGGCTATGCCCCCCTGCACTCCCCTAATTAAAGATTCTCAACTCCAGGAGGCTGCATGTCAGGGATGTGTGTATAAAGCTTACAAAAATGAAAAAATAGCCTTGACACAAAAAGCAATCCCACCAGAGAACCAAACCTGGCACTCTCCCAACCCCAGCCTGCCACCCTACCCAACACACCACATGGACAGCTTGGCAGCCGATCACCACACTACATCCCACATACCCTCCAAGCACTTCCGCCCATCGTGTGGCATGGTCTCTCCCCCCACCATGTGTGTGTGTGTGTGTGTGTGTGTGTGTGTGTGTGTGTGTGTGTGTGTATATATATATATATATATGTATATAGTGACAAGCTGGCCTATGGTAGATGAAGAGGCAACACACTGGGCTTAAAGTTCACAAAAGAAAAGGTACTTTTATTGTTTCAAATGTAAGTTGTTGCTCCAGAAAAGCATAATCAATCAGTTCAACTTCTCCAGCCTGGTCAGGTAACATAAAGGTTAACACAAAACAGTTCTTTCAGGCTGACTTGATAAAGGAATCTTTGAACCACCTATGTGGGCCAGCAGTTTGTTCAATATACATTCTCAAACAAAACAAACTGTTTGTGGGCCAGCAGTTTGAATGCACAGTCTCAAATAAAACACAGACAGTTTTCCCTTTTTGCCTTATTGGTAGGCTGTTATCAGGAGTACATTCCACTCACTGTTTTTGGCCCAGCTGGCTAGACTGATCCTTTACCTCAGGACTCTCTGCTCTAGAACTGGTCTGTTTCTCAGCAGCAGGTTTCAAATTTTTCCCAGAGGTTCTCTCCAATACGTAATTATTCTCCTTGGCTTTCTGCTCTGGTTCTTGTCTCACATTCCACCCTCCATCTTGCAGGGTTCTCTGCATAGCAGTCTCTGCTTACTGAAGCAGTTTCCAGCTTCTAACTAGCTCCTTGCTGGATTCTCTCTGCCTTTCAACAATCCCTCTAATTAGCCACACCTGGGGAGGCACCCCCCCTTGCCTGTTTATGTTGCATTCCCTGCATTTTCTCAGCCTCAAACAAGAGGTTAACCTCTTGTTTCCCAGTGTAGTGTTTAAACTGTCACATACCTACCAACTTTGTGTGAAGGCACAGTTGGTCTGCCCCTGACCATTCCCCTCCTGGGACAGGAAGTCCACGTTTCCATTCTGGGTCCTGGCCCGGTGGTGCACCATGAAGAAAAATGGCTGGAGGGCCAAGTACCACCTGGTGATGTGGGGGTTGTCATCCTTCATCACCTGTAACCACCTCAGAGGGGCATGATCTTTGACTAGGATAAACTGCTGGCCATGCAGGTAGTAGCGAAGGGTGTCCACAGCCCACTTGACTGCGAGACACTCTTTCTCTATCACCGCATAGTTTTTCTCCCAGGGAAAGAGTTTTCAACTGAGGTAGAGGATAGGATGTTCCTCCCCCTCAAACTCCTGGGAGAACACGGCTCCTAGCCCAACTTTAGAGGCATCCGTCTGCAGGATAAAGGTACTGTTGAAGTCAGGACTGTGTAACACTGGATCTCTGCACAGTGTCACTTTGAATTGTGTGAAGGCCTGGTCACACTCCTCTGACCATTGGACCTTCTTATGGGCAAATTTCTGGGTGAGGCCTGAAAGGGGGCTGGCAAGGGTAAAGAAGTGCGGCATGAACTGGCGGTAGTACCCTGCCAATCCTAAGAAGGCCCTCACTTGGGTTTTTGTGGTGGGCACTGGGCACTCAGATACGGCGTGGACCTTACTGACCAAGGGTCTCACCTGTCCATTGCCTATACAGTACCCTAAGTACTTTGTTTCAGCTTTGGCCAAAGTGCACTTCACTGTATTGGCCATCAGACCTGCTTCTCATAAGGACTGTAGTGCAGCTGCCACCTTGGATACATGGGACTCCCAATCCACGTCATCTAGGTAAGCAGCTGCATAGTGGGCATGGGGTCACAGCAAGCGATTCATGAGCCTTTGAAAGGCTGCAGCTGCTGCATGTAAGTGAAAAGGAATGGTATGGAACTGGTATAGCCCAAAGGGGGTAGCAGATGCTGTCTTTTCCTGAGACTCTGGGGTCAAAGGGATTTGCCAGTACCCTTTTATTAGGTCCAAAGTCGTGATGTACTTGGCTTCCCCTAGTCTATCCAACAGTTTGTCTACCTGGGACATGGGGTAGGCATCGAGCTTTGAGATGACATTGACCCTGCAAAAATCAATACAGAAGTGGGTAGCCCCACCTTCTTTTGGTACTAACACTATGGGGCTACACCAATCACTGCTGGATTCCTCAGTCACCCCCAACTCTAGCATGTCCTGTAACTTCTTCTTAACACTGTCTCGTATGGCTTCTGGCAAGCAATACGGTCGCTGCCACATCTTCTTCCCTGGCTCTGTTTCTATATGATGAACTATCATCTGGGTTGTCCCCCGGAGGAAGGAGAAAACATTCAAAAACTGGCTTGCCTACTCTCTTTGTTGCTGTTTCTGTTTGTGAGACAGCTGTTCTTCCATTGGGACTTGTATCCCTAGAATCTCATCCGGCACTTGGGGTTCCAGATCCACTATGTCTGGTTCAGGGGAAATCAATAGGCTATCCCTCTGGTTCCAGAATTTCAGCAAATTGACATGGTAGGTCTGGGTCTCTTTTCGCCTCTCTGGATGATAAACTTCATAGTAAACTGGGCCTACCCTCCAGGTAACTTCGTAAGGCCCCTTCCATTTGGCTAGAAGTTATTCTGGCTGCTCAGCAACAAAACTAATACCAGATTCCCTGGTTTATATTCCCTCAACCGGGCTCCCTGATTATAGTAAAACTGTTGTCTTTGTTGAGCCTTCACCAGATTTTCTTGGGCAAATTTCCCCACTAGATCTAATCTTTCCTTCAATTGCAGGACATATTGCATCACATTCTCAGTCTCTGGGTCGGGTTTCTCCCACATCTCTTTTACTGTATCAAGAACACCTTGTGGGTGGCACCCATGGAGGAGTTCAAAAGGAGAAAACCCTGTAGAAGCTTGAGGGACCACCTGCATTGTGAACATCAGTAAGGGAAGTAACTTGTCCCAGTCCCTGACCTCAGTGGTTATGAACTTTCAAAGCATCGTTTCAAGGGTTTTGTTGAATGGCTCCACGAGTCTGTCCATCTGGGGATGGTAGATCAAAGTCCTTATGGAGCTGATTCCCAATAAAGTACAAACCTCCTGAGTCAGGCAGAACATGAAGTTAGTTCCCTGGTCAGTAAACATTTCCTTCAGCATTCCCATATGACTAAAGACCTTTAATAACTCACCGGCTACAATTTTGGCCGAAATTCTTCATTACGGGATGGCCTCAGGGTACTGGGTAGCATAGTCTACAATCACTAGAATGTACTGGTACCCCCAGCACTCTTTTCAAGGGGTCCCACTGTATCAACCTCAATCCGGTCAAAATGTGCCTCCATAACAGGTAAGGGCACTAAAGGGGCCTTTGGATTGTTCTTTGGAGCTACTAACTGGCACTCAGGACAAGATGCGCAATAATCTTTAACATGTTGATAGATGCCCAGCCAAAAGAATTGGGGCAGCAGTCGGGCTAATGTATTCTCTACCCCACGGTGCCCTGCTACAGGAATAGAGTAGGCTAGGCAGAGTAATTCCCCCTGAAAGACTCGAGGAACTAGCAACTGATGTTGGGCATCCCCCATCTGGGCCTCTTTACTCACTTTATACAGGATATCCCCTTGTAACTCAAAATGAGGATAGCGTGCTGCTTGATTCTCATCGACCACATCCCCTTCCCTGACAGCCAACTGGGTGTATACCTGACTGAGTATATCATTGGCCCATTGTTCTTTGGCAATGTCCAGACAGTGTTTTAACACATATTGCTCTGATAGGGATGGCTGTCCAGGACTTTGGTTAGGTGGGTCAGTGTTAGCTTTGGGCTGTGGGACTGGTCCCACTTTTGCCTTTGCTTCACCTCCCTTCTGTGCACCTGCCCCTTCGGGACTCCTTTCCTTTGCTGCCATACATTCTCACTTAGATTTTTGGGTTCTTGTCTGGGCATTAAAAATCCCTGGGTCTGGGAAAGGAAAAATTTCCCCCAACTGCAGGTGGCTGGCCCCCCCTCCCTTCATGACCCTGAGACTAGGTAATTACCAAAGATAAGTCTGCTTTCCATAAATCATCAAACCATTTCCAATCTCTCCCCAGTAACACTGGATAGGGTAACCCAGGGGCAACCCCCACCTTTATAGTCTCTGTTTGGTCCCCCCAGAGTAAGTGTAACCCATAGCACCAGGATAAGCCTTTACATCCCCATGCACACATCAGATAGTGATGGGGTTCTGGTCCTGCCAGCATCGGGATTTTTACAAGGGCCACCTTGACTAGGGGCTGGTGGCTTCCTAAGTCCACCAGAGCCTCTGTCTCTATCCCTTCTACCTTGACAGGGATCACAAAATCTCAGGATTCAGAGCCCCCAGCCCCACTGTACAGTGAATACACATCTGTAAACATGCAGTCTATGAAGGTACAGTCCATGTGAGGGCAGTTCTTCACAAAATTACCCTTCTGTCCACTTGAGAAACATGCCCCTGTGTCTCAGCTATGGGGTGAGCCTCTGGGTTCAGGCAGCGGACCCTCAGGAAATGTCTTCCTGGGCTGCTGGGTTGTCATCTTTCCCAGAGTCTGACCCTTAATTGGCCCATAATCCCCTTCGCTAAATGCCCAAGGTCCCTTTACAGTTCCAGTCAATATTCCTTCAGTCTGGCTCCAGGGACTATTCCCCATCTTCCCAGGTGGCCTTGTAAGCTGGATCATGGGGTGGGAGGAGAGTTCAGCATCCAACACTTGTTCTGAGATCTGCATAGCCTCTGCTGGCATGGTGATCTTCTGTTTGCGGACCCAGCTCTGAATTCCTGGGGGCAGGATGTTAAGAAATTGTTCCAAGATGATTAACTCAGCCAACTCGGGGCCACTGCATCCTTTGAGTTTTAGCCAACACCAACACAGGTCCTGCAATTGTTGTCCCACTGCTCTAGATCTTGTACCTGCTGCTAATTTTAAGCTCCAGAACCTCCATCAGTAACTTTCTGCATTGATGCCTAGGTGGTTCAGGATTGCTGCTTTCACCTCTGTGTACTACCTAGCTGTGGTACTGTCCATAGCTCAATAGACTGCTTGGGCTTTCCCGGTCAGACAGGGGGCAAGGCAGACAGCCCACTGGGGTCTGGGCCATCCAGCAGCTTCCACCACTCACTCAAATGTTACCAGCAAGGCCTCAGGATCATCCTCAGATGTCATTTTGGTCAGCATGGTGCTCATCCTAGGAACCTCTGACCCCACGATAGCCAGACCAGCCTCACCAGTAGGATCTTGTTGCGGTTGTTGCACCAGGGACTGCAGGAGCTGCTGCTGTTGTTGTTGTCCCAGTTGTATGAGAAACTGCTGTTGTGCCTCCTGTTGCACTTGTTGTGCTTGTTGGGCCCATTGTTGTGCCTCCTGCTGCTGCTGAGCCAGCTGGGTGAGAACCTGCTGTTGCTGAGCCTGTTGTGCCCATTGTTGCACCTCCTGTTGGGCTTGCTGTGCTTGTTGCACCCGCTGTTGTGCCTCCTGCTGCTGCTATGCCAGCTGCCTGAAAGCCTGTTGTTGTTCAGCGAGGAACTTCAGCAATTTCTCCATATCCATTTTTCAAGACTGTAAATAGTTCTGCTCACTCCAGCAGGGGTTCAAATGCCTAGATGGAGAGGCAACATGCTGGTTTAAAGTTCACAGAAGAAAAGGTACTTGTTTCAAATGTAAGTTGTTGCTCCAGAAAAGCATGATCAGTCAGTTCAACTTCTCCAGCCTGGTCAGGTAACATAATGGTTAACACAAAACAGTTCCTTCAGGCTGACTTGATGAAGGAATCATTGAACCACCTATGTGGGCCAGTAGTTTGTTCAATATACAGTTTCAAACAAAAAAAACTGTTTGTGGGCCAGCAGTTTGAATGCACAGTCTCAAATAAAACACAGACAGTTTTTTCTTTTTGCCTTATTGGTAGGCTGTTATCAGGAGTACATTCCACTCACTGTTTTTGGCCCAGCTGGCTAGACTGATCCTTTACCTCAGGACTCTCTGCTCTAGAACTGGTCTGTTTCTCAGCAGCAGGTTTCACGTTTTTCCTAGTGTCTCTCTCCTATACTTAATTATTCTCCTTGGCTTTCTGATCTGGTTCCTGTCTCACATTCCTCACCCTCCATCTTGCAGGGTTCTCTGCATAGGAGTCTCTGCTCCCTGCAGCAGTTTCTAGCTTCTAACTAGCTCCTTGCTGGATTCTCTTGGCTTTTCAGCAATCCATCTAATTAGCCACACCTAGGGAGGCACTTCCCTTGCCTGTTCACGTCACATTCCCTGCATTTCCTCAGCCTCAAACGAGAGGTTAACCTCTTGTTTTCCAGTGTAGTGTTTACACTGTCGTGTGTATATATATATATATATATATATATATATATATATATATATATACACACACACACACACACATATCCTTTCACCATATTCACCCACCCTGGTTTCCTGTTGCTACCCTGCCAGGTAACCAAGAACACAGGTGCCGTGATTGATTCACCCTTTTTACAGTCACTCAAACATAGCTGCTGTGTTCACAGGCTACCCTGGAGGAAGGCAGATGTAGTCCTGCTATACAAAAGTGGAATCGAGGAGGCAGGGAACTACAGGCCAGTCAGCTTGACCTCAGTGGCATGCAAGATAATGGAAACACTATTGAAGGAAAGGATAGTGGAACACCTAGCTGCCAGTGGTCTATAAGACCAGAGGCAGCATGGTTTCACTGGAGGGAGGTCATGCCTGACAAACCACATAGAGTTATTCAACTGGATAACCAGGGAAGTGGAGTGGAGGAGTAGTGGGTGTGGCATACCTGGATTTTAGTAAGGCCTTCGACACCATTCCACATAGAAGGCTAATAAACAAGCTGGGGAATCTAGGAGTAGATTTTAAGATAGTGAGATGGGTGGAGAGTTGGTTGGACAATAGGACTCAGATGGTGGTGATAAATGGTATACCTTTGGTGTAGGCAGAGTGACCAGTAGGGTGCCACAAGGATCAGTGTTAGGCCCAGTCCTCTTCAATGTCTTTATCAGTGACATTGCAGAGGGTCTAGAATGGAAAGCATGCATGTTCACAGATGACACAAAACTCTGCAACAGAGTGGACACACTGGGGGGATGATAGAGTGCAGAGAGACCCAAAAAGGCTGGATGAATGGTTGAGGGATTAGCAGCTGGCAATTCAATGCTAAAAAGTGCAAAATAATGCACATGGGGCACAGAAACCGGGAGGGGGTGCAACTTACACCGGGAAGGGGAGGCAATAGCAGGCTTAAATTAGGAAGGGGACCTGGGGGTAGTAATCTCTGATGACCTGAAGGTAACTAAGCAGTGTGACAAGACAGCAGGGAAGGCTAGCAGGATGCTGGGATGCATAGGCAGGGGAATCCCCAAAGAAAGAAGGGAGGGAACAATCCCACTATATAGATCATTAGTGAGGCCACACCTCGAGTACTGTGTCCAGTTCTGGAGACCCCATCTTCAAAAGGACATAAACAGGGTAGAGGCAGTTCAGAGGAGGGCAACCAAAATGTTGAGGGGCCTGCATCATAAACCCTATAAGGAAAGGCTGAAAGAGTTAAATATGTTCTCACTATAGGACAGGAAGGAAAGGGGGATATGATTGAAATATTCAAATACCTCACAGGGAGGAACAAGGTACAAGAGAGGATCATCTTCCAAAGAAAAAGATGCTCAAGGATGAGGGTGCATAATATGAAGCTGGATGAGGAAGGTTCAGAGGTAATGTAAGGATGCACTTCTTGATGAGATCTTGAATGTTAAGGGAGGGGGCCTTAGGCTGCTTAAGGCCAGCAGCATCAAAACACATAGGGAAATGGAACAGGCTGGGTGGGCCTGGAGGCCTTTATCTACTGTCAACTTCTATGTTTCTGTGTAAGTCCTTACTCTGTACTCACCATTGCTCACTATATTCATCCTTTTCCACCCTCCCACTTCCCTAAGGTGGCCTATCCCATTGCACCTCCTTTATTGAAAATTACTGGTTTGGCACCCTCCCAGCCTACCTTTCCTCACTCCTCTCTCTCAGCCACACCTCCTCTTACTCTCTACACACCAGGTAATCCAGAACCTTTGCCATTCCCCACCTTCACTCATGCACTGGGCAAGCTGCATTCTCCTACCAACTCCCCTCTCTTTGGAACCAGCTCCTCTCTTCCTTCTGCCTATCCCCATCCCTCGATGCCTTCAGATGCTTATTAAGATCTACCCTTGCTTCCTCCAGCACCTGTCTCCCCCTCTCTTAACTTTCCTTCTCCTCTTCCCCTTTGTAGCCTCTTACACTCTCTCACTTACATCCTGTTGCTCACCTACCTGGGTTTGCTGATCTCCAAACTCCCCACCTACACTTTCAGTACATGGGTTTCACTCTTTTGCATTCTTCTTGTTTACTCTATTTCACAGCTTCTCATTTCATCACTGCTATAACCTGTCTCAAAGCATTGCTATGACTGGTCACCTCTATCTGGTTTTATTTCCTGGCAAATATATTGATCTGTATGATGTGTTTTGTCAGCTTTTCATTTTGTTGTTTCCTTAACTTGCTTTTCCAGTTTGTAATGACCGGTCACTCCATTTCTGGTGTTTTTGCATGGGATTTTTTCTCCTTGTATGCTGCACTTTATATGCTCATTAGGGCCTTACTCCACTTCCCTTCCCCCTAAGTCACACCTGGAAATGAGCCTCAGCTCAGTGTGCCTTTCCCAGTTATCACATTTTAAATAAATAAAGTGATTTGCCTGAGGTTACACAGTATGTAAGTGAAGGATGTGGTGGTGTTCAAACCCTCCCTTACAGAAATACAAGAGTGCTGCATGCATTCACAATGCATGTCACATAGTTAATTGAGCAATGTTTGCAATATTTGCATACACAAAATGAACCTAAGCAAACCATATCTAAGAAGCACATCAGGTTTGCATGTTGCAAGCTTGACATGCATGCAGCAGCTAAGCTGGTGTGAGCATCATCTAAAAATCACATCAGGTTTGCATGTTACATGCCTGACATTCATGCAGCAGCTAAGCTGGTGTGAACATCATTTAAAAATCACATCAGGTTCACATACTGCACGCTTGACCTGTGTGCAGCAGCACAAAGAGTAGGGCCCTGAAACTGTGCACCATACCTTACTTTTTGTCACTGAAGTGAGGGACATAGACACACAAAATGAGGGACACTAACCCTCATAATGAAGGACCCATCCTCTATGGTCAGGTATATGCCCCTCCCGGTGATGCTGATCTCCACACCCCTGTGCTCAGGCACGTTCTGACATAGAGAAAGGGAGAGTGCAGGGGCACACCCCATTGAAATGAATGGGGATATTTGTTTACTACTATTTTATGCATTATGATGGTGATTTGGAGATTAATGAAGGCCACCACTTGACTAACAAGGGTTTTGTTAACTGAGCAGTGTCCTTCATTAATCTCCAACTCACCATCATAATGTATAAAATAGTAACAAAAAATAACCCAATTACTTTTTTTTCCAATTGTTTAACCAGCAGTGACACACTAAGCTGAAAGCTTGTTTACAGGTGTGACCTGGGAGCACAGGGAAGTTAAGTGACTTGCTCAGGGTCACACAGTGTGCAAGTGGGGGCTGTGGGATTCAAACCCAAGTCTCCAAATTTGCAGCTCAGAGCCTTAAACCACTGCTCTATACTGCCTCCCAAAGGGGTGCACCCCCACACTCTGTCCTGTGGACATCATCTCTTAAAGACTCCTGCCTCTGGCTCCCTAGTACTCAGGTAAGAGACTCTGGCTTATACCTGTACTTAATGGGTTGTCTGTAACAGTGTGGCTGCATCCATTACAGCGTGTATATGTGGGGAGGGGGAGCTGGTCATGTGGGTGGGTGGGTGCTGAGTTATTGCTACATTTGTGTTTGCCCCTTAAAGTCTGTTTGCGTGGAATCATTCAAAACAATGGAGAAAAAATAGTAGGAGTACAGGCCAGATAGAAGTGATTAAGTACTGTAGTTCTGTGGATCAGTGTGTGTATATATGGAGGGTGGGAAGAACCACATGTGTTTCCAATAGTATGTGTGCTACAGTTTAGCTGTGTAGCTGAGATGGGGGAACACAAAAACTAAAAAATATGGCAGCTGGCTATAAGCATGCCATATGCGTGCAGATGTGTGCAGATTTGTATTGAGGTACAGGCGAGCCTTATGTATGCAGACAGTGTAGTGTAGTGGGTAAGGGCAATGATCTGCAGACCTGGAGACCTGGGTTCTGGGTTTGAATTTTATGAACTCCCACTTGTATACTGTGTGATCCTGAGCTAGTCATTTAACTTTTATTCGTGCAGTTAAAAATGACCATTTGCTTTTACACGCATTCCACATGCATGCAATCTGTTCCAGTTTAACATAAAAAACATTCTTGCAGCACACATGCAACATGCATGCAGTTGGTTCCTATTTAACATAAAAAACATGTCTGTAGCATGCATGCCACATAGGGGGCGGGATATTCAGAGTGGATGCGCCATGCACAACAGGGATGCACCAGCGCAAGTGCGGAAATGTGCCATTGTGTGATATTCAGCAGGAGTTGGCTGTGCAGCACAATAAGCAATGCACCAGAGCACAACAGTAATGAATGCATGTGCAAATGCAGGGGGCGGAACCATGAATAACATGCACAGTGCGATATTCAACAGCATGCGATGTGCGCAATAGCGGAGCAAGCGGAAGCTGCGCGGCAGCAGAAATGAGCCAAAATAAATGGGAGCAAGAGAGGGGAGGAAGAACTCACTACAGGGAAGCCACAGGTGGGAGCATGGAGACAGAATGCCAGGGAGGAAAGACAGGAAGCAGGGCACAGGAGTGGCCAGGAGTAGGACAGGGCCAACCAGAAGTGTGCCAGAGTGAGGGTAGGAGAGGGTGTGCCCGTGCCAGTGTGCAAAAAAGTGTGTGAGAGTGCCACAGTGGACTGAGGGCAGTGACAAGGGGCAGGGCAGCCACAGGCAAACAGCTAGAGGTGAACCCGATGTAGGGGAAGCACCAGCAACAGACAGCAGGGGGAACAGGAGAACAGCCACCTGGGGGGAACACCAGCCAGGGACATGGCCAGTGCCACCTTCCGGATGGAGGCGGTAATGAGGGGTGTGAGAAGGCAGGCAGAAGGGAGGTGCAGCTGTGGAAGGGCCCATCGGTGGTACGCCCAGAACAGGCAGTACCTAGCCCGCACCAGCTTTGAACAGTACTCTGACACAGAGATAGTGGGCTGGTACCGCCTGAACCAGGCTATTCTGAGGCAGCTCTGTGAGCTGTGCAGTGAAGAGATGCAGGCACCCACATGACAGAGCCATGTGCTGTCAGTGTAGACAAAGGTGACAGAAGTCATGTGCCTGCTCACCACAGGCACCTTCCAGAGATGAACAGGGGACATGACACGCATAACCCAGTCGGCCGCGTCATGCCTACTCACACATATCCTCAGCACACTGCTGCCACATGTTGTGGAGTTCATCCATTTCCCCGGCACACAGGCGGAGTGCACAGCACACATACAGGAGTTCCACGGGGTAGCACGGTTGCCTGGCGTGCTCGGGGCCATTGACTGCACCCATGTAGGCATCTGCATGCCACCTGGCCCGGAGGGTGCAGCATACATAAACTGCAAGGTCTACCTGAACATAAACTGCCAGGTGGTGTGCGATGCCAGGGGGTGTATAACCAATGTCTTTGCCACGCACCCTGGGGTGCAAATAATGCCTTCATCTGGCACCAGTCTGCACTGTGCCACAGGTTTGAGAGTGGGGACATCCCCACTGGCCATCTAGTAGGTGAGTATGCATTTCACGCAGGATGACATGAGCAGACGTGGGGGGGATGCATAGTCAGAGGTGCCATGGGCACTGGCCATGATGGCCCATGGCATAGCTACACAGACCACCATGCTAATGTCTTCCCTATACACACAGGTGACAGTGGTTACCTGCTACGGCCCTGGCTGCTCCCACCATACCGGCACCCCACTACCCCATCGCAGCTACGGCACAATGAGGCACAAGCTACAACACGGAATGTCATCGAGCATGTGTTCGGGCTGCTGAAGACAAGAGTCCGGTGCCTGGACACATCAGGCGGTGCCCTACAGTACACCCCTCAAAGGCCTGTGGACTTTTCCTGGCCTGCTATATCCTGCACCACATGGCCACCGACTGTGGGATAGCCGTAGAGGTTGAAGAGGGGGACAGCGGTGGGGATGATGAGGATGCCAGTCCAGCTGGTGTAGGGCAGCCACCCCCTGGGAGACGAGACCCCCATCTGTTCCGGATGGCACAGCAGCACTGGGACGCCATAGCAGAGGAGCACTTTAGACAACACAGGTAGGTCACGGGGCCATGTGCAACCACCAGGGGCAAGGGCACAGCCCACAGACAGGCAGGGCTGGACACCAGGGATGGACGGTGGTAAGGGACTGGGTCTGAGCGGGGGACCGCACACTGTGGCAGGGGTGGTCAGGGCTGAACACGACACGTGCACACACATGCACACACACAACACATGCCCAAAGGGCAAATGGCATGCCCACCCCAACAGCCACCCTCATACCCTCATGGGACCACACATGACCATGCCCAGTGGCTGACACTGTGCATGCCTCAGACACTGGACACCATTGCACAGTGGTGGACAGTGCTACGCAGGCATCATCATGCACACACCACAGTGGCTAGCAGCCGGAAGGGTGTGCACAGGGACAGTGTGTGTGCAGGGCTGGGTACCCCACCAGTGCACCGCACAATGCACACCACAGTGCACACAGGGCAGTGGCAGACAGTGGCCATGGTGGGAGACAGGTCAGTCACGTGGCACAGTACCACAGCCACCACGGATGCATGGGTGGCCCCACTGAGACCTGCCAGCCATGCCAGGCTGACCAGTGACCTCATGGGGTGGCACCGACAGGCCCCCAGGGGTGATGCTGCGTGAACGCGACTGTGTTCATGCAGAGGTCTGCAGCCCACCAAACATGCCAGCACCAGGGTGCTCGGTATGCCCACAGCCGAACCCGGTATCGACATAGCAGGTGTCGCACAACATTGGGAACGGGAGGTGAACGTGACACTGTGCGGTGTCTGCGGCGGCTGGGAACCAGACTGGGTGGCTAGTGTAGCCATAACAGTTGTCATTGCAGTGGTCTGCCTGTCAATGGCAGCGGTCACATCTGCCCGCTGCTGGGCCAACTCTGCCAGGAGCAAGCCATGGTCCCTGCTGTGCCACTCATCTGCCTGGCGCAGAACCACACTGAGTGCATCCACCGCCATCACAAGCCACATCTACTGGTCAACTGAGGCCATGAGAAGATGGCTGTGGTCATCCAAGGGGTCATCTGCTGGTCCAGCATGCTGTCCCTCGTGGTGTTCCTGACCTGCTGAACAGCACCCCGTGACATTGGGTGCTGCACATCAGAGCCATGCCGGGTACGTCCACATGTGGTACACTGCCACTGCCCCCGACACTGTCCCCCCATTGCCATTGGCCGACTGCTGGCACTGCCCCCCCAGCTGCCGATTGCCAGGGTCTACCGGTGCCATCACAGCAGCTGCAACAGCCCCACCACCCTGGATGCACACCAGAGCTGCCCCACTGGGGCATACAGACACAGGCTGGGACTGGGTTGTTACGCAGGCAGCCATGGCAGCATCAACCTCGGTATCACCTCTGCGGTTGCCTGCTGTGGGACCATCCTGTGTCCCACAAGTATCACTATCCAGGATGTGCAGGATAACATCATTGGTGCTGGATCTGGCCACAATCAGTGGCCCAGCACACTGGACACTGGGGGTGATGTCAAGCTGGGACATAGGCAGGGCCTCGTCCGCACCCGCACCACCCACATCAGTCCAGACAGATGTGCAGGTATGCACTTGGCTGGTCCCTCAGACACCTGTGGAGGTGGATGGGCAATCATCCATGTCCAGGGCCACCTCCTTGGTGGACACACCCACCACCGCTGCCCCATGAAGACACTCAGGAGCTGTAAAGGAACACAGTAGCGTTAGTGGCTATGCCTTGCCCTGTGGCACGCCCTCCACCACCCACACACTGACAGCACAGGACCTACCATTCAGTGATGGGCTGCCACCCATCTGGAAGCCACCACCAGGAACGCCCTCAATGGCACTACGCCACATGCTGCTGGCCACCCACTCTTCCTGAGGCATCAGGCAGGGTACATCTGGATGGCCCCAACTGATAGCAGCCACCTTTTCCTTGATCCACCTCCTGTCCGTGCCTACCTTCTTCTTGCACTCCTGCATGGCCCGCTGGTGGCTGCCCTGCTGGTTCACGGCACGTGCCACCTCACCCCACGCCGCAGCACAGGCCAGTGGCATTCCCCGTTGTCCACTAAGCAGTGATTCCCTGTCCAGATATGCCTCGAACAGGGCATCAGATTCAGCCCTGGTGAAGTTGGGCCTCCTCCTCCTCCCCCTTCCCTGTTCCTCCTCTTCCTCATGCTCGGTCTTGCTCACACCTGTGGGAGTGACAGGTGTTACCTTGGACTGTGCAGTCCCATACAGCCCTCCCAAACCACAGTCCCCACATACCAACAGCATGCAACCTACCACAAGGGACTGCGATACTGATTCATGGCCTCTGCAGCCCCAGGTCACATTTATATAGTGCAACGCATGCAAATGAGGGCAGACGCAACTGTAAGTGGATGCTAATGCAGTGGGTGCACCATTGAATGGCTTATGAGCTAATTTGCATTACCTGGCTGAATATCACACTGTTGCGCCAATGTTGGTGAGCGTGCTCAGGCTATGGTGCACCACTGTGATGTGTGCAATCGGCACCACATGGCACATGCCCGGGGTGCTGATGCGTGCGGTGCAGCTGATGTGCTGTGCATGGGAGGCAGTGCAGAGCATGGCCACCACTGTGCCTGTGGCACTAGTGTGCTGTATGTCCATGGGGCACTCGTGCCATGGTGCGCTGTGTGCGCCATGGTGCCACAGTGCAGTAGGCCACTGCAGGGCATCACACAAATGCACCCTACCACGCTACAAGCAGGGCATCCCAATAGCACTGTGGCACTCTGTGTGTGGACAGACCCTTGACCCTTCGGTCAACCTTGGCCCCCAAGGCGCCATTCGTCCACATGGCTGCACCCCTATTGCGCAGTCCAGTGACTGCACGATAGGGACTGGCAGTGCAGTACTACGCTGCCTCCGCATGTGGGGCATGTGCACTACAGAGTGCCATTTTGATGCTGTTTGAGACAGCACCATGCCTAGGACCCGAGCGCCGATCTGGAGTGCCATAGAATTGGCAAACCTGGTTGCCTTGGTGGAGCCACATGCTGGTGCCCTCTTTGGGCAGGAACCCCTCCAGAGGCCATGGACTGCAGTGTGGCAGGAGGTTGCAGAGGGCCTGGAGGAGGCAACAGGGAGCAGCAGGTCAGCAGAGCAGTGTCGCCACTGCTATGGTGACCTCCAGCAGCGGGACCCTGACCATCTGGGGTGACTGCAGGCACGCGCCCAGCATGCCACCGTGCCACGGCCAGGTAGGTGCTCCATCCCATCACTGGTTGTGTCTGTCTGTCTGTCTGTCCAGGTTTTGCGGTGTGCATCAGACCATGCTGCAAGGGGGTGGTGGACGTCCTGTGAGGGTGGTGGTGGTGGGGGTGCGGCATGACTGGGCCATGCGGGCACGCACACAGCAGGGGGGCTGTGTTACTGACCTGTACTGATGTTTTCCTCTCCATGTTTGCACCCTAGGCCCAGAGGATCGCCGTAGGGTACATTTGGCCCAAGGACAGGGACAGCAGGCTGGAGTGAGAGTCATGGCCTTGCAGCCGGGGCACATTGGTGGTGCCATGGGTCAGCAGCACCCTGCTGACCAGGATGCAGGTGAGTGCCATGTTTACCCTTACAGCTATGCATGATGGTTTGCAGGGGTGGTGGAGGGGAGTGGCCACCCGCACTTGGCCCCACTGCCATGCACACCACACGATGCACTCAGCACTGTCCTGTGGCACTACATGTGTGGTTGGGTGTCGTAGATGGGCTGTGCATGCACTGGGTCCATGGCTCTGCCACTGCCTTTGCACTGAATAGCCATGTCACTGTACGGCCACTTTGGTGCTGTGCAGGACATGGGAGGTAGGTGTGTGTAGCTTTCCGCATGGCTATGGGTGCCTGGGTAGGTGGATCATGTGGTCACGGACACTGTGGGTGGTCGCATGCCATCACAGGGGTGTGGCCCATGGCTGTATGCCATGCACACTGATTGGGCTGCAGAGGTCTGGCCAGTGACACGTACTGACTCTGCTCCCTTGTCCTAGGTGGACAATGCTGGACTAACCTGAAGCGGCACATAGAGGAGCTACTACAGGTGACCCAGGATACTCTGAAACTGATCCAGTGAATGGAGTGTGGTGGACGTAGGAGGCACCATCGGTGCCACAGGGACCGGAGTGAAGAGAGGGGCCGCCAGTAGGGCCTGCTGCGCACATTATGTGCATTCCCCCCGGACTGTCTCTCACACCCCTTTGTCCCACTCCCTGATGTACCCCCTTGCCCCATGCCCACCCCACCTGGTTTGTAGCCCTCCCCCCCTCCACTTTGTACATAGTTTTGTTTGATATGTCATTTGTACAGTTTACCTCTGAAATATATTCTAGTTTGATATGACAACTGTGGTGGTCTCTGATTTGCAGCAGGTATGTGGTGCTTTGCTGCAGTGGTGTGCATGGCATCTGGGGTGGTGCAGGACTGGGCGTGTGTGTGTCCTGCAGGGCCCCACTAATGGCGTGGGTGGGGGACTCGGTCCCTGTCTGTGGTATGTGTGTTGTTCCCTGTGCACTGGATGCCTGTGTGCAGTTGTTCCTGGTGCATGCGCTGTATCCCTGACACCCCTGTCTGTCTGTCCATGGCCCGTGCAGCTGGGCCCCTTGCATGTCTGTGGTATGCATGTTCTGCTGGTGTGTCATTGGTGGCTGTCCATACCAGACACACTCTGGGCATGGCGCCATGGTGGCTTGTGTCCTGTCACCAGTATGGTGCACGTCTGCCTCGGGTGACACTGTGGGCTATGCTGTTGTTGTCCCCCCTCCATGCTGTTGCTGATGTCTGTTGCAGTGTCTGTATTCTACTGCCTGTCACTTGTGCTCAGGCCACATGCTGAAGGCAGACGGCTTCATGGTGCATGCACCATATGGCTGTTTCCCCTATGCCATGGTGGGGTGCAGGCTGTGGGTACATGGCATCAGTGGACACACACCAGCAGCATTTGTTGCCCTGCTTTTGTGGCCCTTTGTCAGGGTACCCTTGGGACAGGGTGGGGGTTTGTCCGTGCCCTGTGTCACATCCTGTGTGCCGCATGCCTCCATGCACCTCAGTGGGTGGCTGTGTTGTTTGTTGGGGCCAGTGCTGGGACAGGGTGTGTGCATGGGTGGGTGTGAGGGGTGCTGTCCTGCTGGTGATGGTGTCCAGAGCAGGCCTTGTCACATGTGGGGTCCCTTGGGTACTGACGTAGGGTCGACCTCTCTGCTGTGCCATGGGGGGGCCATGTAGGGGGGCACTGTGTATGCAGTTGTTGTGTCAGTAGCTGGTGTCACCCACTGCAGGGTGCTCACAGTGGGGCTGCCTTGCATGGCTCCATGGTGCACAGGGTTGCATTGTCACGGTGCTGGTGGTGGCATGCGTTTGGTGCCATGCACTGTTGGGTGTTGCCTCTGGGCCTTGTGTCTGGGGATTGCTGTACAGTGTGTGCTCTGCATTGGTGGGGTGGAGTGGCACTGGGGGGGCTGGCGTTCCTTGTGTTGTGGTCACTGCTTGTCTGGGAGGTGTGCTGGGGCACCGTGCCCCTGCTGTTGATTCGGTGCTGGTGTTCATAGGCTGGTGGTCCATCCAGCTCACCTCTGGTTGTGCAGTTCATGGGGTGCCTGGGAGGGGGTGTGTCTGTCTGGTCTGCTGCGTACTCCTCCACCCATGGCTTGCATGGGTGGTGCATCCCTGCATCCTGTCCCTGTCCCTGTGCATCACTGGTTGTGCTACTGCGCATCGGCCCTGCTCCACTGTGCATCCCTGGTTGTGTTACTGCACATCTCTGGTTGTGCCATGGTGCAGTTGGTGTGATATTCAGCTGTGTTGCGCAAGCACACCTTGGCCTGAGCTTTGTTTGAATATCGCACATGTTGCTCAGGGGCACACTTCACTTGCGCCTGCTCCTGCTATTGCACATTTTTTTGGCACAGTCTGAATATCCCGCCCTGGTAGTTTTTTATATTCACAGCATGCAAAAATTTCACATAATTATTTCTGTAAGGGCAGGTCTGCTGGACCCTCAGGTTCACAGTTCAGTGCTCTACCCCCTTGGCTATACTACCTCCTTCAGTCGTTCAGCCGTCATGATCATTATAGTCATAATAGTCAGGGGCTCCTGATGTGAATGCCAGTGCTAGTCTAGGTTGCTATCTGAATGAGAATTAGGCACATTGAGAAGCTATTCCATGTACATCAGTGGAACAGCCACTGCAAGTGGCAGTAACAGCATCTGGAGCTACTGACTGACGGCAATCAACAATGTCACTGTTGGAACACCAGTAATGGCACAATGGGGGGGTGCTACATACACACCTGGCTGTTAGGACCAAAAAGATAGAAAACAAAAAAGAGACATACAGTATGTGCAGAAAATGCCATAAGGTTAGCAAATATGAATGGTGAAGGTTACAATGCTTCCAATCCCCTTTATATGAGAACTTCACTGAACAGTGATGTAATTTTTTTTACGTAAAAAATGATTTATAAATACTGATTTCAATTTTGTTACTGTTCCATCTCTACAGGCTTTGTAATTATCCTAGTGAGTGTTTCTGATTTACACACACAGGTAGTATGTGCAATGTTGGAATTGCATGATGTAGTTTATGTCCTTGCTCAGCTCTTCCATTATTGTCACACAATGCATCTATGTTCTACTATAGACCTCTATGGTAGAGTGAGACATAAACTACAGTACATTGCATAGTTCTAAAATGGTGCTTAACAGCAGAATATAATTCAGAAACACCTACTCAGGTCACTAATAGACCCATGTAGATGGAACAGTAATTGAATAGGAACCTATATTTAAAAAAAACCTTTTACTGGATGAAAAAGGCTGGCATGGTCAGCAGAGTTCTCCTTTAAAATCCTGGAGTAAGCTTTGCTTTCATGCTGTTCTGCTCTGCATTTCAATCAGGCCTGTATTTCTGTACTTGAATGACCCATCTGTTTATCATGTACATGCCAGATGATAATCAGAAACATAGAAGCTGATGGCAGATAAGGACCACAAGGCCCATCAAGTCTGCCCATTTCTTTTTCTACCTTATGAATGTGCTATCGGCCTTTGCTCAGTCAATGGCCTATCTATTCATACTCATCTGTATTGCTCCCTTATGCCTATCCTATGCCTATTTGAAGCCCTGCACTGTATTCGTATCCACCACTTCCTGAGGTAGGCTGTTCCATGCATCCACCACCCTTTCTGTGAAAAAGAACTTCCTCACATTACCCCTTAATCAGCCTCCCTCTAATCTCATGCTGTGTCCTCTTGTCCTGCTATTTTTCTTATATTGAAACGTTAGACTCTTTCACCTTGTTAATGCCCTCAAGGTGTTTGAATGTTTCGATCACATCACCTCTCTCCCTCCTTTGCTCTAGGGTATACATATTGAGCTCCGTTAATCTGCCCTCACATGTTTTTTGATGCAGTCCCTGCACCATTTTTGTTGCCCTTCTCTGGACTGCCTCAGTTTGGTTAATATCCTTGTGAAGGTGTGGCCTCCAGTACTGCATGCAGTACTCCAGATGGGGCCTAACCAGTGTCTTGTAAAGAGGGATTATTACCTCCCTCTTCGGACTTGTGATACCCCTACTAATACACCCCAACAAACCTCTAGCCTTACCTACTGCTTTAGTGGTCTGCTTGGATGATTTCAGGTCATCGGTGATGATGATGCCCAAGTCTCTTTCTTCCCTTGTGACTGCCAGCAACTCACCTCCCAGCCTATAGGTAGCTTCAGGGTTTCTCTTCCCTATGTGCATGATCTTGCACTTCTTTGCATTAAACTCCAGTGGACAATCTTTTGACCATTTTGCTAGTTTATCCAGATCTCTTCTCATTCTGCCCACCCCATCTGGACCATCTACTCTGTTGCAGATCTTGGTGTCATCTGCAAACAGACAAACCTTACCCTCCAGTCCATCTGCAATGTCACTAATGAAGATATTGAAGAGGACTGGCCATAGGACTGACCCCTGCAGTACCCCACTTGTGACTTGCATCTCTTCTGACTTTATACCATTTACCACCACTGTCTGTTTTCTGCCCATCAACCAGTTTGCCACCCAGTTGACCAACTTCTGACCCACCCCGAGCCTACCCAGCTTATTAATCAATCTTCTATGCGGAACAGTATCGAAAGCTTTGCTGAAGTCAAGTTAGGCAACATCAACTGCTCTCCCTTGGTCGAACCACTCTAGTTACCCAGTCAAAGAAATCTATGAGATTAGTTTGACAGGACCTTCCATTTGTAAACCAATTCTGTCTTGGATCCTATGCTCCTATGGATTTCAGGTGTTGCACTATCCTTTCCTTAAGGAGTGCCTCTATAATCTTGCCCACTACTGTGGAAAGACTGACTGACCTGTAATTCTCCTACCTCCTCCCTGCTACCACTCTTGTGGAGTGGGATCACATGAGCCCTTCTCCAGTCTTCTGGGACCTCTCCAGTGCTCAGAGACTCACTAAACAGTTCTGATAATGGCTTTGCTAGTTCCACCCTTAGCTCCTTTAGTACCCTGGGATGTATGCCATCAGGTCCCATTGCCTTGTCCATCCCGAGCTTATTGAGCTCTTGTAGGACCCTTTCTTTTGTGAAGATATTAGTGCACACCTCCTTCCCCCCCTGTGTCCATGGTGCTGAGCTATGGGCCCTGCCCTACCTTCTCTTCAGTAAATACTGAGCAGAAGTATCTATTTAGGATAGAAGTTTTTACATGGTCCTCCTCCTCACATGCCTCCTTATCCCATTTGATCTTAGCAATAACCCCTTGTGGACTTTCTTCTTTCGCTAATGTATCTATAGAAAGTCTTGTCACCCTCTTTTACTGTTTGTGCTAGTGTTTCCTCAATTTGGGCCTTTGTCTGCCTTACTGCCTTCCCTGCTTCCCTTAGGGAAGTTTGGTATGCCTCCCTATCTTCATTCTGCTGTGTTCCCTTACATTTCCTTAAGGCCAGCCTTTTGGCTCTGACCTTTTCTGCTACTGTATTTGAGAACCAAAATGGTTTCCTTCTTCTTTTGCACTTCCTTTTCTCTCTAACACAATGGGATATTGCCTCAAGTATTGCATCCTTAATGCTTGCCCACTTTGCCTGTACCCCCCCCACCTGTATTTCTTTTTGCAAGGGCTAGCTTAACTCTGTTGGCCATCTTATCAAAGTCAGCTCCTCTGAAGTCCCATATTTTTACCTTGTAATGGGATGATTTAGTTCTAGTGGCCAAATTGAACCATACCATGTGATGGTCACTGGCCCCCAGGTGACCTTCTACCTGGAGATCTGTGATCCTTTCCCTGTTAGTAAGTACTAGATTTATCATAGCCCTGTCTCTTGTGAGTTGTTGTACAAATTGTTTGAGGCCCTCCCCCTGCAGAGAATCCACCATATGTCTAGTTCTGGCAGATGTTCCTGCTGGTATTGACCAATCTGTATCTGGCATGTTGAAGTCTCCCATTATCAGAACCTCCCCTTTAGCTGTCGTGTTTTGTGTATCTTCTAATGGTAATGTGTCTGTGTCCTCCCCATGGTCTGGAGGCCTGTAGACAACCCCAGTCCATATGGCTATCCCATTTCCTGTTTCCATGGTGACCCACAGTTCTTCTGGCTCCTTATGTGTATTCTGAATTTCTGTAGCTTTGATATTTTTATTGACATAAAGGGCCACTCCACCCCACCTTTTTGCACCTTGGTCTCTTCTGAACGGTACATAGCCAGGTACAGAAGTCTCCCAAGTGTGGTTACTGGTAAACCATGTCTTGCTAATGGCTACTATGTCCAGTTTAGCCTCTGTCATTATTGCCTGCAGGTCTGGGATCTTGTTTCCCAGACTGCAAGCATTTGTGTACATGATTTTACATTGGTCAGATTTTGGTGTGTTAGTTGTTGGGTGAGGTTTGGCATTTCTCCTGTGTGTCGTATGGGGAGCCGGACCTTTTTCCTTACCTGGTGATGCAAATGAACTACAAACATGCTGAGCTCCTGTTTGACCACTAGCTGAGGGGGGAAGGGGTGTTCTTCCCATTCGACATATGGGGTGCTACACCCCTCTCTCCATTTGCTAGTTTAAATATTCTGCAAAGACATCAAACTTCTGCCTCAATGCACTGACTCCCTCCTTAGTCAGATGCAGTCCATCAAATTTAAAGAACTTTCGCTCCCAAAACTGTTGCCAGTTCCCTACAAATTTGAGTCCTTTTCCTGGCACCAGCCATTGAGCCACATGTTTAGCTCTCCTATCTCCTCTTCTCTGACCTTCCATCCATCTGCCCCCCTCTCCCAGACTGGCAGGATCTCAGAGAAGGAGATGCCAGATGAAATGGATGATAGTTTGTCACCCAGCCTGTTCAGGTGTTCCTTGGTCTCCACAACTGACTGGCTGGCGAGATCGTTAGTCCCTATGTGTACTAGGATGTCAATGTTTTCTCCTGCTTTCAGAACAATTTTAGCAATGTGGTCAGTGTCTCTCCACACTGATGTACCTGGGAGATATCTGACCATTACCCCTGGCTGGAGATAGGTACAGTATCAACTCCCCAAATCATGGAGTTTCCTATGATCAGAAGTTTTTCGGATTTCCTTTTTGCTTTTTTTGTTTTGGTTCCTGTTTTGGGTAAGTTTTATTGTGCTAGCTCTCATGCTCCAGTGTCCTGCTCTGCAGTGTCGTCTGCCCCTTTGTTTGATTTTAGAGATATAGGCAGATACCTGTTTGTAGTTTTTACATGGTTTGTGGAGGTGATATGTTGGAGAGCACCGAGTGATGGGGCACCCGATTTGCCCTTCCTAACCACCTGCCAACCTTCCGGACCAACTACCCTCTGTGGTTGAGGTGCTTCTGTTATATGTTGGGGAAATGGTGGGTGGTTCTTATAAGATATATCCTCTTGAATATGAACACACTGCTCGCTGATTCCAGGTGCAATATTTTTATTTTAAAGTGCCACAACAAATTCAGCACACCTTCACTAGTTTTGGATCAAGTCCTTCCTCAAAAGTGCCTTTTGAGGAAGGACTTGATCTGAAACTAGTCAAGGCGTTCTGAATTTGTTGTGGCATTTTTAAAATAAAAATATTGCACCTGGAATCAGCGAGCAGCTTGTTCATTGTGGTGGTGAGTGCTGGACTTTTGGAAATCTGCCATATATTTGTCTAGAAGCACCCTAACCTGGTGCACCTTTCTGCTGTGAAGATTTTTATCCTCTTGAATATGCAATTTGAGGCGCGCAATCTCTGCCCATGCTGCCTGGAGCTGATCCCTTAGATCTCCAATGGCCCAGCATGTAGGACAGTGTCCTAAATCCTGTAAAACTGCCCTTCTGAAAAGTGTTCCACAGTACCTGCAGTTAATGATATCCTTTCCAGATAAGTTGATGGGTTTATAACCTGGTCAGAGTAATTAGAAGAAAGAAAATGAAAACAAAAGTTTGATTTTGTGATTTGTTTGTTTGTTTTTGTATAACTTGTTATAACAAGTTAAATTACTAGTGCCCCTGTAAATAAGGTCATTGTATGGATACCCCTCTGATCCTCCCCTTCCTGCTTTGCTATAGGAAATGTCACGACTATGCTACCCTATAAAAAGAGTGTAGTGAGGGGTGGTTGAGGGTGGGGGTGGGTGGCTGGGCCCATCCTCTGCCAATAAAAAAGAACCACGGACAAAAGAAATGAGGTAAGAGCAGAAACAATCAGCCAGCAACAAATGCAGTAGCCCTGAAAGCTTATCCTAATGATAAAGAAAACTGTAAAACCTGTAAAGCACCACCTGTAATAATTTCACAGAAGATATACCCAGTAAGAAACACTTTGCAACAGAGAAAAATAAAGCAGTAACAGAAGATATACCTTGCAAAAGACAATTTGAATCAGAAGATTACAGCAGTAATCTGGAAGCACACACCTGTAGGCACACCTTGTAATAATGCAGCAGAAGGTATGCCCAGCAACAACAATTTGAATCGGAGAAAAATAAAGCAATAAAATGTTAGCAATAAACAGTAACAATCCTTGTGAGTACAAAATAAAAACAACACACAGTAAATCTGCCTAGCCAAAAGAAGCCTTAATCCTTTTCCTTGCTCTACTAAGGTTATTTGCTCTGTCCTTTCAACCAACCTAGAAGAAAAGAGCTCAGGTGAAGCTAGGAGCCTTGGCCAGCAAACCTAGTCTTTCAAAGCAGCCATATTGTCCTAAATGAAAGCAGTATGGTCTAGTGGTTTTAGACAGGCTTGGGAATAAGGCAACCCAGTTTCCAGTCCTACCAGAACCACATATTCACTGCATGAACTTGAACAAGTCACTTGACCTTCAAGTGATCTGGTCCACTCTGTGTAAAACTAGTAAGAACTGAAGCTGGACCTCACTGAAAATAAGATGTTGCATCTCAGTTTGCTCTATTCTAGATACCTAAATTATAAAATTACAAGAATTATGAAAATATTATCAGTCCACTCTTGGGTACTGAATGTTAACAAACTGGCCATTTATGAAATGTGGCATCTTTAAATAGTTTACTATTGAAGGGCTAGTACAGGTACTTGGAAATCAGGAGCCAAATTTTCTACAAGGTCAGATGTGGACACAAAACCATTCTGTGTTCCTGCATTGGTGTCTGCCCAATTGTGTTTGAGCAACAAAAACTCATGCTTTACAGTAAAAAACTGATCCAAATGTGATTTGCCTCATTTTTGTCTGCAATTGTATATGTGAAATTTGGACACAAACAATCTAATAGATGCACTAACAGTTTGGGCAGATTTACTTTTTGAATCCAGTAGCAGACAGATCTTTGGCTGAGCCTTCTGAAAATCTTATCCTGATGGTTCAGATCCTGTTAAAAAAGAAAAGTATTTCACACTGCATCTATGCCTTCTGGACTTCAACAATGCATGAAACATGCCATTAAATTAAAGCAGGCAGCTCCTTAATTGTGAGTAAAATATTAACCGATGTTGTGAGATAAAATGTTAACAAGTTACACAAGGCAAACAATATGAAGAGCACACATTGTGTGTACCTCAGAATAGTGACCAGACCAACTAAAAATACCAGCAAAGTAATCTGAAACTGGAGATTGGGTCAGTTTGGCTAAGTGATAAAAGCCAACAGATTCTCAAGCATCTCCAGGGACAGTAGAAAAATAAAGACATCAAGAATATTGGATGGCTAAGTGTAGGGTACAAGAACAAGAACAAGGAATAAAACAGGTTAGTTGGCAACTGCATAGAGAGACACACTGTAGGCAGCAGATTGGCTGAAGGATATCATAAATATAATACCAGATGTGCTTGGAAAACTGGATACTAGAAATCCCAGTTAACCTCCTGAAGTTTTTAGAAACTAATCTGGAGAAGCGCCATTCAAGTATTTTTTAAAGATTTCCTGTTGCATTTTACAGTCTTTATCCTTTTCTGACCTACCTTTACTAAAAGTGTTATCATTTTTGCATTTGAATGCCTGTAGCTTTCTGAAAAAGCTTGATGCTATCAAAACGTGGACCCTCCACTGCTCGTTCTTGCAATCTCCAAAACTTGGCTAAGACCAACCACCCTAGACTATGAGGTTAACATTCCTTCGTACAACTTGTTTCATACTGATAGGAAATCCCAAGGAGGGGGAGTAGCCATCTATGTCCGGGACAACATTACTGCAACTATGGTGGACATGACTACAGTCCCCAAGGAGTTTAAGTGCCTCACACTAAAAATTCAACCAGCCAAATCTACCTCTATCTGCATTAGTGGGTGCTATAGGTCCTCCTCAGCTAGCATCTCTCTGCTCAAACACCTGAGTGACATACTACCTACCACATCATCAGAAGTATCCATAATTGGTGACCTCAACCCTGACTGGCTCTCTCCAGTCTCCTTACTATTGAAAGAATTCTGGGATGCCCATGGACTTACCCAGATCATTAATGAAGCTACCTACCCAAACACCAAAAACCCAGAGCATAGCTCCCTTCTTGACCTAATCCTTGTAAGCAAGCCTCACCTCTTCTTCCACTCAGTGTATTCTTTAACGACACCAGCTACCACTGTGCCATTGCATGCATCAGGTCAGCACAACTCCAAACCTCCTCTTTTTCTAAATATATCCACAAGAGAGATGTAAACGGAACTTCTGCCCAGATGCTTTTCTCTATGACCTCCAGTATGCTAACTGGCAGAAATGTTACCTCACATCTTCTGTGGAAGAGGCACATGAGGTATTTCATGAAATACTCACTGGAACCCTAGACCTCCATGCGTCTGTTACCAAAAGCAGAACCAAAAGAAAATCCTGTCCCTGGTTCATGGATAACCTAAAGACTGCCTTATGGCATAGGCATGCTCTTTGGAAAAGAGCCAGAAAGTCTAAATTGGCCACAAACTGGTCTGCTTTCTGAACCGCAAGGAATTTCTGCACAAAAACTATCAGAGCTCCGAAGTCTAGTTATTTATGCTCTGAGCTTAACGCATCCACTAACTCTGCTACTAAGTTTTGGAAAACTTTAAGGGAGGTAGAAGGCCATAACAGCACTGGCACGCTTCCCCACAAAATTTCGACTGCTGGTACCCACACTACAGATATAAATGAGATCCTTGACCTCCTTAACAATCACTTTGCCACAGCAGGGATGGCTTTTGATACCTCCCCAGCAAATGCCATCAGGGCACAGTTCCTTAGTCAGTCATCTGATTGCCATGATCTGGAATCTATTGACCCTTACCACTCTTTCTCCTTCTGTCTGGTCACCATCAAACAGGTTGAGGATCTCCTTCTACAACTTGATACCAAGAAATGTGCAGGTGTGGATATGATTGAGCCTTTCTTTCTAAAGTTGGCCTACTATATTTTTGCCCCCTCCCTATTATCCACCTTTTCAATTTGTCTCTCAATCAGGGCTGCCTCCCCAGGGTCTGGAAGACGGCCCATGTCATCCCTCTATTCAAATCAGGGGACCCCTGTGACCTAAATGTAACCCCCCCTACAAATGGGGGTTCCTAAAAGCTTCCCCGGAGCTTGGGTAAGTGCTCCGTGCCTGGTTGTTGTTCAGTGTTAAAGCCGCTTAAATGTTGTTACCAGTGAGCGCTTTTAAAACCTCCGTACGCTATCTCTTTAAGTGCTGCCTGTTGCAGTCGTAATTAAATGAAATGGGGTTGCTGTGTGGTTGTATGCCCGAGTCCCGCCCAGGACACTGAGAAATAGCTCCCTTCTGCCATCGCTAGTGGTGCAGAGGGAGCTCTGCTGGAGGATGTGATTGTTTGCTGGAAATAACGTGAAATAATACTGATAATGTAGTTGTTCTAACCTGCCTTCCTTTGCAGTAAAGACTGTTTCGACTACCTCTTCCATATTGGTCCAGAACTGCTAAATTGGACCAATCAGTACCTTGGGACCCTACAGAAGTTGGCTGACCAATGGAGGGACTGTTTGTATTTTGGGGAAAGGTATTATGGGCTATGGTGCTTTTTCGCACCATTGAGAGCAGGACGAAGTGACTGGCATGTTCAGCCAGCCAATGGAAACAGGTAGCGCCCGATCTGTAAGGAGTGCTCAATGCTGCCCAGGTCAGATGCGTTGTGGCTGAGGAGAAGAAAGGAGCTTTGTGCTTCTGCGCTGTGTGAGCATTCGCGCATGAAGCGCGTGAAGGCCTAAGGCAGCCGTTTTTGCCTTTTCAAGCGAGTCGGACTAAATCCGCTGGCGTGCGGTCGGAGGAGGCTGGTGCCAGCCCAGCTACCTACCAGGCTCAACCTGAGAGGACTGGAGAATCTGCTGAATCATGCTCGGTCCACCCGTGATGTTGAAGCTGCCGTTTACTGCCGGAGTTCTGCTGCAAGTTCATGTGGGGCCTGAAAGCAGCTGCCTGGTATGGTACCCCTCTGTTGTTTACCATATAAATGTGTGAGGAGGCTGGTGAAATTCAAGCTTAGCCCTGCCAGTGTTGAAGGAAGCATTAGTTGCTGGAGTTGTGAGTACTGAATCAGAGTAGCTCCCTGCCAAGTGTGCAAACAGTGGTTTCCAGTTGTAGTGTTATACTGCTGACTGCCTACTTAAACTTTCTTCCTAGGTTGACTTGCTCAGGATTGTAACGGTTATCTGTGTTAAGGGCCCCAACCAGCTGCCACATTTGGACTAGCTGTTAGGGCTTGGGTACCCAGGGACAGCAAATCTTAGGGTTAGGCCTGTGCACAGAGCCCTAGGTAGATAATTAAAGTATAAGCCAATTAACTTGATTTTCCTCCTTCCCTTGTTATCTTCCCCCTTCAATAAATCAGATTGTTGTGTTGCAACTGCACCCTGGCTGGTTTGTGCATCCCTGATGAACTGCTGCATAGTGACTGTGATATAACTGTACCTTACTTTATAGGGGTTCCCCGGAGTGAGCTGAGAGATACTACCCGGGGGTAAGTGTACTGGTGAAAAGAATTGTTGGTACTCAGTGTGAGCCACTAGTGGGACAAAAGGGGGGTTGCAGTAACCCAGAGGGCTGTAACCAAGGCTGTCTCGACTGTATTAACCCCGACCTCTGGGTGGAGGCACCCGTCAATGGATCTGGGCCCCTTACCCTGTCTCAGTGGAGTCAGGCAGGGGTAGTAGCCCTAAGGGTAGCACCCCCTGGGGGTTACATAAATAATTACTGCCCAATCTCCTTGCTCTCGGCCTTGTCAACACTGTTGGAGAAAGTAGTGGATGAACAGCTCAGATCTCATCTGGAAAGTTTTAATCTACTAAACCAATTCAATCCAGTTTCCATCCAATGCATAGTACCTCCACTGCCCTTGCCAAGGTTATAAATGACTGGCAGTCCGCACTTGATAACAAGCAATATATATGCGCCTTGATTCTGGACCTTAGTAAGGCTTTCGACTCGGTGGACCATGATTTACTCCTGGTGATCCTGAAGAAAGTTGGGGTGGACAACCTAGCCCTAAGCTGGTTTGCAAACTATCTTGTGGACAGAGAGCAGCAGGTCAAGGCTGAAGGAGACCTATCACCAAAAAAAAATACTCCTTAGCGGTGTCCCTCAAGGATCCATACTTGGTCAACTTCTCTTTGCCATTTATATTAATCAAATAGATACTGGCCTAAAGTCATCTAGTATCCATCTTTTCACTGATGATACAGTGCTATACATTGACAGATCAACTCTGGATCAAGTCATCTTGGACCTCCGGAACGATTTTGACATCCTACAAAAAAATCTACTCAACTTGAAACTCCTGCTCAATGCTAAAAAAACTAAGGCCATGATTTTCTCTCCACTGGCCCCTCATCTCAAAAAAAAAAAAAACAGCTAAGGTTCCTCACAAAAGCACCCTTTTGGGAGAAGCACTGGAGCTGGTGGAACAATTCAAATACCTGTGGGTCTGAATTGACTACAAATCGTTCTTCACTGATCACATTAAAGAACTCACTAAGAAACTGTGTCAAAGGCTTGGTATTTTCTTCGGGATCAAGCACGCACTAACCCAGGAGGCTAGAATACTCCTAGTCCAAGCTACCTTCTTGCCTCTCCTAGACTATGCAGACTTCCTATATGGCCATAGTACTAGCACAGCTCTCTCAAACTTGATATCCCATACCACAGAGCCCTTAGGTTCATTTTGGATGCCCCTTGTGACATGCACCAATGCATCCTCTATTCTTCCATAGGCTGGAGCTCCCTTAGCTTCAGGAGGCAAAATAATGCTATTCTATGGACATATAAGGCAATCACTCATAAATTACCTCAGTACCTCACAAGCTGCTTAACTCCCTGCATCTCTAGTGCCTATTTTCTCAGAAGTCTTACCATCTTATCTCTGGCTATCCCTAAAGTTAAAACACGCTTTGGTAGAGCCTCAATAAGCGTCACTCTTCTACGCTCTGCAATAAGATCCAGAAAACCTTAAGGCTCGCTTCCCCTGTTACGTTCTCCCTCTTCAAATCCTTGTTCCTGAGGACCTTCTCCGAGGTCTGTCATTGCTTCAAGTGAAGGTCTTAACATCACGATTTGTTACTGATTTAAATTCTGGACTTAAACCTCAACCATTTCCTGAGTCATCATTTGAGTCCTCCCTTCTGTCATTGCCCAAATCAAGGTCCCAACATCATGATCTGTCTTTGCTTCAAATATTGGACTTAAACCCCATCCACTGCCTGTGGCATCTGTCATGTTTTCCCTTCAAACAGTCCTTCCTCCCAAAGCCATCATGTGCAACCCTCTCCAATCTCATCTGACCTTCCTTCCCACTCCCTATACCCCCCTTCCCACCACTTGCCAGGACTGCTTACAGTACTTATCAAAGGACTCGTACATCTCAATCTTCTTCGCACTTTGATGCTAAAGAAACTGCCCCTCCTGTTCACTATGACTTCTCCAATGATGTTTACTGTATAAACTTTAGCTCATTATCGTACGTCCATATATCGGTATCTGTGCAATTGTATTTAAATGGCACTACTTCCTGTTGAATCTATTGCTATATTCTGGTGCAGTTATCTTGTCACATGTGATAGTTATATTTTATTATGTTGTTATTATCACTATGTAATTGTTATGTACGTTCACTCAAACTATTATGTCTTAACCATGTTGGCAATTGTTTTTCCCCAGGTCCATCTTGTAAATGAGCTTGTCTCAATGGTGTTCTGCCTGGCAAAATAAAGATTTTGATTGATTGATTGATTGATTTTCTGGAAACTATATATTCATTTCTATGGCCATGCAATCACTGCAAGCTGGGTAATGGGAGGGACCAAAGATCAGAAAAATAGGCCCTGGTCTTGCTGACAAGAAATGGGTTAAGATCAGTGCCCCTGGAATTCTGTATCCATGTCATTTTCTGTAGAACTTGCATGTCCCTACAAAATGTATGTTGTACTGCAGAATTCATTATTATTGATTACTTAAAATGCACAGTTTTTTCCGTAATACCTGATTCACTTCCTCTTGTTGTTGACCCCAAAGCATCTCCTCCATGTTCAGCATATGATGTCATGTTTTAACTAATGGCAGGACAGCATTTTGCCACAGTAACAAACTATTCATGGAGCCAAAAAGAGTCTACTGTGACACAGAAGTCCAGAAGCAGAAATCAGGACTGAAGTGCTGAAAAGGGCTAGGTGCCTGATTAAGGTACGTGTTGGGGGAAGGGGGGAGATGCTTTGGGATTCTGATGTGAAGCAGAGGTTTCACTGGTGGCCTTCCATAACTGATTCAAATCACTGTCTGAGAAGACAAAGGTCAGCATCTCTGTGGTGGGGCACTATTAATAGGGACTTGAATGCAGGGGCTCCAACAGAACAGAAGTGTCTGTGGAAGGAAGCTAGGCAGGGAAGCATTAAGGGAGCAGAGATAGGTGGCTCTATTTTGAGGTATGATATCAATGTGGAATAAAGTGCTTGGATATGGCAGCAGTGTTAACTGCTTGGTTACTTGCCAGCATAACTGGTGTGTGGGTTGCATACATCATAGCCAGGATGAACAGACTTGTGTGAAAGGGAGAACAGGAACCAACTGTCTTAATATATTGTATGTTGGTACAGTATCAATTACCTAAACAGAGACAAACCAAAGGTCCTGTAGTATAAACATAGGGCACTTGCAGAATGTCCAAAGTCCTACTCTGAGACTTTACTCCTGCCTTGCACAAGACCTGTGAAGCAGCAGGTGATTAGGCATTAGAATGCATTGTTTTCTATGGCTCTGGTGCAAGGAGCAAGGGCCAAGGTCCCTAACACACTGGAAAGCATTCTGAGGCAGGAAAAACCTATATGCTCAGGAAGGAATTCACCTGAGTTATGAGGGGCAAGGGGTGCTGGCACCCAAAATAAATAGAATAGTGGACAAGGCTTTAAACAATAAGAGGGATGGGTATCAATAGGTGTTGGAGAATACCCATGACCCAGCCAGGTATGGGGGAGGTAAAAAGGTCAGATATTGAAACACTATACTTTCCTGCATGATGAATGTAAGGAGTGCAACTAATATTACAAGGCTGATGCACTGGAAGGTGAACTCCTTGAGGTGAGTTATGATCTAATAAGACTCATAGTGATCTGGTGGGATAATAGAATAAGCTGGGACAGGGTGGGCAGAAGAGTAAACAGATTGTTTTAGATAGTAGGTCAAAGAAGAGATTGAGGTAAGCAAGAAAGAGGATGTGAGAGTGATGGCACATCTAAAGAAAGCTTATGACTCAAATTACAATCCACATGGCTGGCAAAAGAGCAGTTCTAGGAACATGCTAGAGATTGCTAGCAAATCAAGTCATTATTCATTTCAGTGGAATTTCCTGTGAAATAATTAGATATATCTAAAGATTTACTGGGGCATGTTTCTGGTTACCACTGTATGATGGTGGCCAATACTAGATGCATTCCTTGGGGCAACAATGGTCAGTGGGCTAGGTAGAGGCCTCTGTGGTTCTTTAAGGTACCCAGCAGCTATAAGGTCACTGGCCACAGCATTGGTTCTCGAAAATCCTCAACAACTGCAGCTCCAGAACAGGACTCAGCACTTGAAACATATGACAGAACTACCACATGTTATTGCTTCTCAGTGCATACAGAGACAATTAATTGGCAATAATATATAACAGGAACAGTTCAATGTAGCACCAGGAAGTGGGTGTGAAATGTTGGGCTTCTGTGATATCCCTTCTTTGCTGTACCGCCTATGTTGAACTGTACCTTTTATACATTATTGCCAATAAATTGTCTCCATATACACTGAGAAGCAATGGCATGTGGTAGTTCTGTCATGCGTGCCAAGTGCTGAGTCCTGTCCTTTAAGGAACTATTGGGAAAGTTAAGGGAGAAAAACAGGACATGTAAGTAGAATGATTCTGAGGACAAAACAAGGAAATTTGTAGAGCTGGGATAGAGATTATAGGAAACATGCAGGCTGAACAGGAAGACGTGCTAGTCATGTCAGACTTAGTACAGTAGGTAAATTATCTACATAGTGTAAATCCTAGAAAGTACCAGGGCCCGGATGAAAGACATCTATGGGTTTGAAAGGCTCTTGCTGGGCCCTCACTAACATCTTCAGGACTCTTTGCAGACAGGGATAATGCCTAAGGACTGGAAAACAGCCACTGCCACCCAATTAAGACTGGGTGAGGTTAGATCCCAGTATTTGCAGACTTGGGAGCCTTACCACACTTGGTGCTTGACAAAGTGAGTCAATCATAAAAGATGATATGAATCCACACATGGAAGAGCATGGATTGTTCTCTGGCTTCACAAAAGGAAAATCCTGCCAAACTCATTTGATTGCCTTCTTGGAGAAGGTTACTAGGGAGGTGGCTAGAGTTCAGGAAGTGGATATAGTCTATCTGAACTTCAGTAAGACCTGTGACACTGTACTACATAGAAAAACCCATGGAGCAAATATCACAATATGGAACCCACAAAGTGTACAGGATATGGCTAGCAAATTGGCTGACAGGCAGGAAATAACAAGTGGTGGTGAATTGTCACCATTTGAAGTGGAGGGATAATCACAGTGGAATATTCCAGAGATCTTTGCTCTTTATCATAGTTATTATCATATTATTTAATGATAGCTATTATTATCATATTATTTAATGATCTAGTGGAGGAGGTCAGCAGGCTTTCTGAAGTTTGCTAATGACATTAAATTGGCAAGGAGAGGGAACTTAGTAGGAAGATGCACAACAGGGGGATCTGCACATATTAAGGGTATGGGCTCAGAAATAGGAGCTCAGTTGAGTTCTTTGATTTTCAAGGTGCCTCCACCTGGGGGAATTGAAGGAGTGCTTCTGGGCTCAGGGACATCTTGATGATTTACAATATAATTTTAATAAAAACAATCCCTGGGGAAATCTGCACTGACATCCCCACCCACAGCAGTGAAGCAATTTTACTCTGCATGGTGACTGACTTGAACTTTATGTTCTCTTATTGGTTCTTATAGCATTACTGCTATACTTTAAACATTCACCGTCCCCCAACAACAGAGCACTTAGATATAACGTTGGGATCCACAAGAGTTTACTTAAAGAAGCATCAGTGTACACAGGCCTAAAGTTAGCACTACAGATTTCATTACAGTACTTTTCTATCAGAGATCCATTTTGTTCTTATACAAAATGTATTTTGGACCTTGGGCTATTTTATGCAGTCTATTTTTAATCACATTCAACATCTGGACAATTGAGTCCCATGCAGCTGCAGCGTGAAGGTCATACACTCTGGAAGACATTAACTCACCACCTTGGTAGGGTGCCAGCTATAAACAGTTTCACATGCACACTGCAGATGAACACTACCAAGGGATATCCCAGTACATCATATTCATAACTGAAAATACCTGCCTGGGAAACAATGAGGTAGAGGGTTCTAAACAGCCCTTCATGCCCATTTTACAAACAGTAGAATAGGGTGGACACCAGCTTGGTGATCTGAATCTGAGCATTATCTACATCATTTCAATGACTGAATGGTCTACTGGGTGCTGAGACAGGGTACCCGGTGGATTCCATCAGCCAGAAGTCCTTGAGAGAGAACTTGCAATGGGCCCACACCATCCCAGTGATGATCTCAATAATCTAATCAAGTAATGACCTCCACGGACTTAGCCAGGAGGGGACAGGTGCCACTCACCAAACATGGGACCCAAGTGCCACCTTTCATGCCTGGTAAGTCATCTCTGACTGGTTTCAGCCCAACCCCACACAGGGAACTACATGTAGAGCGCATCCCACCTCTCACCCAACTCTCTCCTCCCTCCCTTGGTGCAAATCCTATTTTATATCATGGCCCTGAGTATGGCTGAATGAGACAGAATGGGTTATCTTGTTTACAGGAAAACCTAAGTACAGTACAGGATCCTAGTGAAATTTACAGAGTTTCCTGAGTACAAAATTTGCAGGCACAGTAAAAAACTGAAGGACCTAGGTCAGAGTCATGCACATTGACTTCTTGTTGCTTAGCAGTGAGAGTAATCTTGACCAACTAAGACTAACAGTAAGCCCTCAACTGCTTACAAATATGAAGGGTGTTGTTATATCCACATTAGCTGTTCTATTAAATGGTTCAGGAATAATCCAGTTGTGAGGTCCTTCCATCATATCATCCAATTCTCAATCAGCCCTCTTGGCTATATTTCCCCACAATTGAGAGGATTGTTTTCCATTGTATGTTTGAATCCAGTAGTGTTCTCAATTATCTGATTATTTCTGACTTGCTCACCTGTCACTTTCCAGCTATTACCTAGGCTATAAACTTTTATAATGTATTTAATATCCACAGACAGATATTAATATCTGTCACCCACTGTTTCCATTCTGTAACAGTTTCACCAGCGGTTTCAATGTGTGACAGGAAATGTGACCAGATTCATTTATTCCTTTTTTTCCTGTTAGTTTAAATATTCTACCTTTATAAGTTCTGTTTGGGATGGACACCCAAAGTGGCTTCCAGGTCACATCTTCAGGCAGCTCTCATGCATGCTGCATGCCTACTGTGAAGAGTTAAATTTTCCCATGGGATTAGTCAACTGCAGATCCTAGCAGCAGTGAAACTGCTAGTTCTGACACAAGGGATATCCTGCAAAACAAGGTCATAAAAGCATGAAGTAAGGGAGGTTGCAAGGCATGAATAAAAGCCAGGTGGCTTGATGGTGTCACACACACACACACACACACACACACACACACACACACACACTCTCTCATGTGGGTGGGTACTGGAGGTACTGTCACTCCAGGAAGCGGTCACTCCACCATAGCCCTGAGCATATAAAACTAGGGAGCTAGACACTTCCTCTTCTGTCTCTCTCTCTCTCTCTCTGACTGACCTTTTTACATCTGATAAAGACGGCAGGAGCCCTGATAAGATAGCTAACTTATCTGCGTGAGGGAAGAACAGACTTAATGGAAGTCCTTTCAGGTTAGCTGGCTAGTAAAAATAGACTCTAAGAGAGACTAGATTTGAGATTCTTCTAACAATCATCTGTCTGTGTATTTGAAATTATTTTCAAACAACATGAAGTCTTGCTGTGTTCTGACATATGCGGTTAGGTCCTGCTTTTCAACTGCCCTGGAGAACAAAGAGTTAAACTTTCCATGACCAGCATGGAATGTTCACCACAAGCTTGGTTGAAGCCCCTGTCTGCTGTTGTTTAAACTGCAACTGTCAGATTCTTTACTCCGCCTCACTGAACAGTCGCTCCGGAGATTTCTCCTGCTGCTCAGTTCAAAAAGTCTGTTGAATTTTCGGTTCTCGGTCGGTTTCTACCGAATTGCTGTTACCGCTTAGTTGGTTCAATTCTCTGTCTGTGGTACCGTGAGTACTAGATAGGTTTTTTGTTTTGTTTCTGTGTGGAACTTGTAAATTGTGGATCGGTTCGGCTGAAACGATCACTTTGAGGTAAAAAAGCTTGTGCTTACTTTAGAGTGTGGTAACCGGTCCATATCAGTTCTAAAAAAGACGGATTAATTACATTTTTCCAAGACCGTGACACGGTCAGGAACCGATAGGGGAGTCTTGCCAGGCGGAATTCCAAAAAAAGGGTACGTTTTTGGTTAGGATTGGCCATGTCTGAGAAACACAAGAAAAAAACTGGGCCCACTGGGTTTCAACACTGCAGTGTGTGTGGGGAAGTCTTTGCCAAGGCTGATCCCCACACCACCTGTGTTGATTGTCTGGGTTTGACCACCTCGATTCAGACTGCCAAATTTGCAAGTATTTTCCCAAATCTACCCTGGAAAAGAGATTAGGTAGACTGTGGGAAAGGGAGGCCGAGAAATCTGCTGACCCAGATGGCCAGCCCAGTTCGTTCGACCGAACCAGAAGGAGTGCCCTCTGACCAGGACGATACTTCTTTGGGCAAGGAGGCGATTCAGGAATCGGTTCTGTTAAAAAGAAAGAGAAAAGATAAATAGACCGGTTCGGACCCAGAATTTCATACTCTGACCGCCGATGAGATAGCCATGGCGATAAGGATTGTGCAATCGCTTAGTTCGGTTCTGACCGAACCGGCACCATCTGGCAGGGGCTCGGTTCAGTTGGTTCCCCCGGTTCCAGATTATACTTTGGAAGAATTTTATGAACCAGAGGAGGAGGAGGAGAGAGAGTATGAGGATGATTATGGTGATAGTGAAAGTCTGGATGTGCCTATTGACCCGGACATCTCCCCAGACAGACCTTCAGATGTTTCTCCTCCCAGGCTTTCTGAGTCCCATTCACACTATATGTTTTACAGATAAGTGGCTGAGACTCTCCAGCTTCCTGTGGAGGAAGCAGTAGAGGATCAGGAAGATCCTGATTATGTTGAGATGATGGACATCCCAGAGTCCAGGAGATTGTCTATTCCCCTTCACAAGTCCTTTGGGAAACAGACACATAAAATTCTTAAGTCTCCCAATTCTATACCTCCTGTGGACAGATGAATGGACAAGATGTACACTCTCTTAAGCTCAGACACGGAGTTCCTTTTCCAGCAATGCAGCCATGTTGGGATTGTGCAGGCTGCTGCCTGTGATAAGGCAAATATTCCCTTGGCATTACACCCCCCAGACAAGACTCCAGGAAGAATGATGCCATGGCAAAGAAACAATACATGGCAGCATCTTTGGGACTCAGGCAGGCTAACTATATTGCCTATACAGCCAGATACCAGAAGTCCAGGTGGGGCACTGTGCTGGCTCTGGCTAAACAGGCTCCCGACCAGCTTGCCAAGGAGATGGAGCAGGTGGCTGCAGATGGGATTGAGGCATTGAAAGTACAGTTTCATGCTACTGTAGACTCCAATGATGTATCATCAAGAGTCATGGCTATATCTGTGGCTCTTCGGAGGATGGCTTTGCTCAGGTGTACTAGCTTCTCACAGGATACCCAGGCTAAGGCCATGGATTTTCCAGTAATTGGTAATTCTCTGTTTGGGGAGCAGACAGAGAACTACATGAAAAAGATGGATGAGTACAGGATCACTTACAGGAGTGCTCAGGCCAAAGAAAGGCAAGCAACTCCTCAAAGGCAGCAGTCCAGGGGCAGGGGCAGGTGTTTTCAAAGGCCTTTTTACTAAGCTCAGGCCTCTTCTTCTTCCTTTTCACAGAGGGGGTTCTTTAGAGGGAGAGGCAGAAGGAGGATGAGCAGGCCTGCATCCACCCCTCAGCCTAAAGCCCCTGCCAAGCAGACACCCTGATGTGTCTGCCCAGGCCAATTCTCCCATGCCAGTAGGGGGCAGGCTGGCTTACTTTGTCCAGGACTGGAAGTACCTTACATCAGACAAGTGGGTCCTGGAAGTAGTAAGCCAGGGACTGGTTCTCTGCTTCAAAAAATTTCCCAAGATGAGAACTAGATCTTTTCCACCTGCAAATCTATCAGAGACCCTTGCCCTAGAGGCGGAGGTTTCTTCCCTCCTAGCGGGTTTTCACAATGTGCCTGGCAGTAGTAGTTGCTTTCCTAAGAAGAAAAAAGATCCCCATCTTCCCATACTTGGACGACTGGCTCATAATAGGTCAGTCTCCAGACCAAGTCAAGTCACATCTGCAAGTGACCCAGAAAGTGCTCACTTCCTTAGGATTCCTTCTCAACCTTCCAAAGTCAGTTCTCGAACCAGTACAGCTCCTCACCTTCATAGGTGCAGAACTGGATGCAGTAAAGGTAAGAGCCTTCCTTCCCCTGGAAAGGCAAGGACCCTTATGGAACTGGCCTCTTCATTCACCCTTCAGGTGTCTTGACCAGCAAGGCATTTCCTTCAGCTTCTGAGCCACATGGCAGCTTCCACAGCAGTGGTCCAAGGGGAAAGATTCCAGATGAGGGACATTCAGTTCCACTTAAGAGCCTTCTGGTCCCAAAGAAAGGATTCCCTTACCAAACTAATCCTAGTGACTCGAACCCTGATCCAAGCCTTGCAATGGTGGCAGGATCAGGACAATTTGAGACAAGGGGTTCCATTTGTCACTCAGTCTCATTCAGTGATACTCACCACAGATGCTTCCCTGCTGGGCTGGGGAGCCCATTTGGGGGAACTTACCACCCAAGGACTGTGGTCACCTCAGGAATCTCTGCTTCACATCAATGTCTTGGAACTCAGAGCAGTGTTTCTGGCACTGCGAGCTTTTTCCAAATCTGTACAGAACAAGGTGGTTCAGGTCAGAACAGACAACACCACCACCATGTGGTACATCAACAAGCAAGGAGGCACTTGGTCTATGGCCTTGTGCACAGAAGCAATGAAGTTGTGGTCCCTGGCCTATTCCCTGCAAACCTCTCTGATAGCAGTTCACCTCCCAGGGAGGGACAATGTCCTAGCAGATGCATTGAGCAGAATATCCCAGGGCCATCACGAATGGGTCCTAGATCCTCTAGTTTTGAAAGTGATTTTCTCGAGATGGGGCACACCAGAGATAGATCTTTTTGCAGCCCCAGACAATCACCAACTTCCTCTCTTTTGTTTCAGACCCCCAGTCTTGGGCTCAGTCCCCTTGGATGCTCTCATTCTGAACTTGGAAGGGAAATTTCTGTATGCTTTTCCCCCCTTCCCTCTCCTGTTCAAAGTGTTAGTCAGGATAAGGTCACAACCATGCAAAGTAATTCTGATTGCTCCAGACTGGGCCAGGCAGCCATGGTATCCCTAGTTGCTGTCCCTAGCAGTCCACCTTCCCCTGTCTCTTCCCAGGAATTACAACCTGTTGACTTCCTCTCAGGGGAGGATTTGGTACCCAAATCTTCAGTCTCTCAACCTCAAGGCTTGGCTCTTGAAGAGTTAGAGTTTGCAGATCTGCATCTTTCCCAAGGGGTTCTGGATATCCTTAAGGCTTCTCAAAAGCCTTCCACCAGGAAGACTTACAACTCCAAATGGAAAAGATTCAGCATTTGGTGTTCTAAGAAGAATATTTCTCCAGACTCTGCTGAATTTCCTATGGTTCTGGACTATATGGTCCATCTTAATGGCCTAGGCCTCAGACCAGCTACCCTTAAAGTACACTTGGCAGCTGTTTCTGCTTTCCTGTCAGTAGGCAAGCCTTCCTCTCTATCATCCCATCCTGTATTTTGTAAGTTTTTCAAGGGATTGCTTCACACCAATCCCCCCTTTAGGGATCCTGCTCCTGCTTGGGACCTTAATGTTTGCATTGCTCAGCTTATACAACCTCCCTTTGAACCTTTGTATTCAGCAGAGCTTAAGTACTTGACTTGGAAAACTGTGTTTTTGGTAGCCATTACTTCTGCCAGATGTATCAGTGAATTGCAAGCCCTGTCAGTGGAATCTGATTTCATCTCTTTTCACAGAGATAAAGTGGTCCTTAGAACTAACAGAAAGTTCTTACCTAAAGTGGTTTCAGATTTCCACCTCAACCAGTCTATATCTCTCCCTGTTTTCTTCATTGACCATTCCTCCTCGGGAGAGAGGAGGCTATACAGCTTGGATGTTAAAAGAGCCCTCAGCTACTACATAGAGAATACCAAGGGTCACAGGTTTGAATCCCTCCAGTTGTTCCTTACGTATGGAGAAGTTGGTAAGGGCAAACCAGCCACTAAGAGATCTATTGCCAGGTGGATTGTTTCTTGTATACAATTCTGCTATGAAAAACTGGGTAGAACTCCACCCTTAGGCCTGAGGGCTCATTCCACCAGAGGTACAGCTGCTTCCCTGGCTGCTGCCAGGGATATTCCTCTCTTAGAAATTTGTCAAGCAGCCACCTGTAAATAATAATAAAATTTATTTAGTTGAGCGCCTTTCAAAGTCTCAAGGTGCTACACAGCAAATACAAACATAAAAACATATTCAAATACATTCAATATAAAATCAAATACAAACATATATTCAAATACAACAATATAAAATCAGAATAAAGTAGGAAACGCCTTTTCCCATAAGAAGGTCTTTAGTGCCTGCTTAAAACTCTATACTTTCACCAAGCATTACTCTGGATATCCAGGCTAGGAGTGATGCTCGGTTTAGCACAGCAGTACTTCAGAGCCTGTTTCCAAAGTAGGTTCTGTCCCTCCTCCATGGAGGTACTGCAGTGAGTCTGCATATGTCAGAATACAGCAAGACTTCATGTTGTTTGAAGAAAAAATTACTCACCTTAGTTATGTTGTTTCTTCTAATGGAGTCTTGCTGTATTCTGACCTTCCCCCGCCTCCCCTCTCAGAACCTAGATTTTGGGATGTGGGTGGGTAGGAGCAGTGTTGGCACCTAGGGGTATCCTTTTTTTCACCCTCTTTTTGGTTTGGGTGAGAGGTTGTGTTTTGGATGTGTTTTGTTTTTGGGTTTCCTGACTTGAGTCTTCCTTTAAAACCAAAAACCTTTTTATATAGATATATTTGCCAGTTGGCTAGTAAGACTTTTACAGTTTCCACACAGAACATCTAGTGAGTCTTTGCTCGTAAAGATCTGATGGTTGCAGTTTAAACAACAGCAGACAGGGGCTTCAACCAAGCTCATGGTGAACATTCCATGCTGGTCATGGAAAGTTTAACTCTTTGTTCTCCGGGCAGTGAAAGGCAGGACCTAACTGCATATGTCAGAATACAGCAAGACTCCATTAGAAGAAACAACATTACTAAGGTGAATAATTTTTTCTTCCTTTCCCAGTAAACTGTAAACCTTTTTGTCTTACTGTGACTATACTGTTTATTTGTTAATACCTGTAGTAATTACTAATAAAGAATCTATTTTTATAGGATAAGTGGATGTGCCTCATTATTGAGAAGGTAATTTTAATATTTCTGCTGGCAAAAAGAATTCTCAGTTGCAGTCCACTGCCCGAAGTGCACTCTACCAAATATTACTGTGTTTGACCTCCCTAGCCCTGAGCAGGATGATGGGAGTTTTCTGATACAATCAGGTGGTGGCAGCTAAGGAACCAGTATGCCCAGTCAACTGTCCCATTGGCTGGTATGGCCCAAGGGGCAGGTTGTCACAAACTGGTGGCAGTGGTGCAAATCAGTGTAACAAACTGGTGGTAGCAGTGAGGATCAGTGCACACATTTAAAGCCAGAATTTGTATGGAGTGTTCTTTCCTGGGGCACTAGGATCTCTATGAGAGAGGTTAAGAGCCTTACCTGGCACACAGGGAAATGGAGAGTGCTAGTAGAAAGTTACCTTAACAGTCAAGAAACAGGATGTATAAAACTATTACATTGTTTACTACTGTTATTTCTTGAAGTACAGCTTAGGGCAGTGTAGCTAGCAAGTATGTCTTCAGCATATGTCAGATGTAAGGTGTCTCAGCTCCACAAGCTGTACAAAGACAGGGGGATTATCTGTGAGGGCCTGACAAAAGATGGATATATAGAAGCCCTGGTAGAGCAGGACTTAGTCAAGGGGAGGCAGCCAGTCCCTGGAGCATATAACCAAATGAATGTGGAGCAGGCAGTTATGAGGACAGTGACCAGAGTAGTGAGACTGAGGGCACAATGGTCAGAGGCAAACCTCATGCCATGAGCAGGTGAAACAGCGCAGCCTGAGCCTGAGCCAAGAATGGGGCAAGAGTGTCTCTAAACAGCTTGAACTCATGAAAACTAAGCTTGCATTGAAGGAGGTACAACTACAGTGGGCAAGCTTGAGTTTGAGAGGAAGAGAATAAGGCTGGATCCTGATGAAAGAGAGAATGAATGGGTGGAAAGAGAGAAGGAATGAACAGAAAGAGAGAAGGCACAACAGCATGAAAAAGAGATGGTGAAACTGCACCAGAAAGCACCACAGCAAGCCATAAGTAATCTCATAGGGGGTGAAACCAACAAAGCCACAATCAGTTCACTCCCCTTATCTCAGATGTCTATGATCCTCTCCAGTCCAGGTTTAGGAAGAGGCACAGTACCAAGACTGTCCTGGTTTGGGTACTGAATGATCTCCCAATAGTGTGGGATCAGGGGAGCCTTTCCATCTTGGTTCTACTTGATCTCTCTGCAGCATTTGACACTGTAGACCATGGGGTGTTGTTGGAGTTCCTGCCGATTCTCTGTGGTCTGTCTGGTACAGTACTCAAGTGGTTTTGATTTTTCCTCACTGGCAGAACTCTGAGAGTGGTGTCATGGATTTATTCCTCGGCCACTCTCCCCCTGTCATGTGGGGATCTGCAGGGCTCCGTACTATCCCCCATGTTGTTTGCAGTGTATATGCTGCCATTGGGAGACATCATAAGGCAGTATGGGCTGAGTTTTCACTGCTACGCAGATAACACTCAGCTCAACATGTCCTTTTTGGCCAAGCAGAGAAGCATGATTTCAGTTTTTAACAGCTGCCTCTCCGAGATCCAGGGTTGGATTAGTGCCAATTGGTTGAAGAGGAACTCGGGCAAAACTGAGGTGCTGGTGGTGGACCCAGGTCACCAAGGTGTGGGGTTGTCAGCAGGTCAACCGTCTGGGCTTTGGCTTGGGAGGACCAGCTGCTTACCTCAGACCAGCTGCGAAATCTGGGCATTGTTTTCAATAGTGGCCTGACATTAAAATCTCAGGTGTCTGCCATTGTTAAGACCTCTTTTTGCCATGTGAGGAACATCACCTGGATTAAGCACTTGGTCCCGTCTGTCGATCTTCCAACGTTGGTCCATGCCTTTATGACCTCATGCCTTGATTACTGCGATGCCCTTTACCTAGGGCTATGGGGGGTTGATATCTGCCAATTGCAGCTTGTGCAGAATGTGGCCAGGCTGTTGACTGGCTTATCGAGATCTTGCCATGTCACTCCTGTGCTCTGTGGCCTGCACTGGCTCCCTGTTCATTGATGGATCACCTTCAAGATCGGATTACTGACCTATAAAGCCCTACATGGACAGGGACCTTGCTGCTTGCAAGATCTTCTATGCCCCTACTGCCCACTCCACTCACTCTATACCTTTGGTAAGGGATTACTAGAGATTCCCAGGGTCTGACTAAAGACTTCTGTGGCCTGCTTTTTTGCTTTTGTGGCCCCTACCCTGTGGAATTCACTTCCCAAATGAAATCCAGGGTATGACGAATATTGCCCAAGCCCAGTCTACCAGGTATGAATCCTACTTGGTCTGAGTGGATAAGAAAGGGCATGATAGGCTACATTCACTTCACCAATATTTTGGCAAAAATATTTGTATCCTCATTAAGTAGGGAGAGTGGGTGAAATTGGAAACAGAGCACACTGTCTCTACCATTCTTAGGTATGAAGGTAATAATGGCTTGCAAAAATGTAAGGGAAGGCAAGTTTATTTATATGGTGCTCAGTCCTGGAAGCTCTGGGCACCTTACTTTAAAGCAAATGGGGTAGGAGTACCAATAAGATAAAATACACACTGTATTTACATACAGACCTTATTTAAAAAAAATAAGCACACATTAAAACATAATTTAATAAGAGGCTATGATTAATCTAGAAAGGCCATGTAAAAGAGGTGAGTCTTTCGACCCCTTATAGACTCCTCCACCACTGGGGCCTCCCTGACCAAGATAGAAAACGTGTTCCAGAGGGCTGGACCAGCGGCCTCATAGGATTGGTCACCAGAGGTTTTAACCTGGTCCTCAGAACTGTCAGGAGGCCCCGGGTGGAGGAGTGGAGGAAGTGCACTGAGAAAGTAGGTGTTAGGAGATCATCCACGTCGCCAGGGACCAGTTCATATAGAGCCTTATAAGTGAGCAAGCCCACTTTGAAGATGATCTTCCACCTGACCAGCAGCCAGTGCAGAGCTCACAGGACTGGGGTGACATAACTAGACCTTGACAGGCCTGTCAGTAACCTGGCCACTGCATTCTGCACCAGCTGCAGCCGGCAGAGAGTCCCTCCAATGACCCCCAAAGTACAGAGTGATACAGTAATCCAGCCTGGACTTAACAAAGGCATGGACCAGTGATAGCAGGTCTTTGAGTGGAACTAGGGGTTTCATCCTGGCAATCTTCCTTAAGTGGTAAAAACCACTTTGGATGACAGATGACACCTGAGCATCCCGTGTCAATCTGTCATCCAGGATGACATCAAGATTTCTCACCCTAGGGGAGACCATCAACAGAGCAGTCCCTAGGACCAGTCCTGAAGCTGCTTTGGAGGCAGTCCCATCACACCTGGATTCAGTCACAACCAGTTAGAGGACATCCAATCATTGCTCTCCAACAGGCAGCTATTTAGCAGTTCCACATCATCACATGTTCCAATGGCAAAGGACATGTACAGCTGGGTATCATCTGCATAACAGCGAAAACCCAAACTGTAAAGCCTAATGAGCTCACCCAGGGGTAGCATATACACCACAAATAACATTGGTGAAAGGATCAAGCCCTGTGGTACTCCACAGGGAAGGGGCTTCGGGGGGGAGGAGGAGAAATTCTCCCATCAACACCCATTGCATCTTGCCCAAGAGATAGGACTCAAACCAGTTGATGACAGTACCGGTAAGTCCACAATACTCTTTAAGGTGATCCAGTAGCATAATGTGATCCACGGTGTCAGAGGCTGAGGAGAGATCAAGGAGAACAAGAACTGACCTGTTTCCTCTATCCCTCACCCTGAGAAGGTTATTTTGCACCTTAACTAACGCTGTTTCAGTTCTGTGCCTCATCCTGAAACCTGACTAGAAAGGCTCATAGATGTCAAAGGTCATGAGGTGCTCTTCCTGTTGGTGCATCACTATTTTCTCAACAACCTTACCTAAGAAAGATAGGTTGGAAATTGGTTGATAGTTCTCTAGGACATCAGGGTTGAGAGATGGCATTTTCAGGAGAGGTCACACCAGTGCCATTTCAAGGCATCTGGAAAGATTCCCTCTGACAACAAACACCAGATAATCCCAGCGAACACTGGATTGATGGTCTTGACTCATCCCATCAAGAAATGAGTCAGGGTCAGGTCCGGTTCACAGTAAGTGTCCTTCAGCCATGAGATCACTCCTATAACCCCTATATAGGGGTTATAGAGGGAAGTCCCCTTTTCCCAGGCTTCGTTGAAGAAAAGGGTTAGTCTTGGGGCAAGCAGGTCACTAAAGATGTAATAAATGTCAATGAGGAAGCCATGAGGGACTGGTGATTTCCCCTTAGCCATGCTTTGAATTGCTTGAATCACCTCAGCTCATTGGATAGGGGAAGCAAGGGAGGGAAATAATGAGATTGGACCCTGTGGCAAATGGAGAGTAGCAAAAAAAAAGGAGGCACATTGTTCAGGAGATGGGCTTACTTCAGAAGAGTAGAGGGCAGAGTAAAAGTTTTGGATGATATGATTAATTTCATCAGAAGAGGTTAATTTGGATCCCTGAGAATCATGAATGACTGGGATGTACATATCCATGGCTCAGTCTCAAAGTTTGGCTACCAGCAACTTCCCAGGTTGTTCTCCTGTCTCCCAATACCTCTGATTTAATCTATAAAGGGCATACTCAATACAGTACTGAAAAATATCCCCTATTTCAGAACTTAACCATCCAATTCTCTCTCTGACAATGGAGTCTGTGTTAACAGACTGAGCAGCTGCCAATTCCAGTGTTTTAAGTTCCTGTTCCAATGTCTGAAGGGTGGCATCCTGACTTTTCTTGATAGAAGAGACATAAGCAATTGGCCGTCCTCAAAATACCACCTTTAGTGCTTCCCATTTGGTAACTTAGGAGGTACCTGGGACATCATTAAAAGAATAGTAATCAATAATGGATTGTCGGGTCATTTGGATAACAGAATCTTGCTGGAGGAGGGAAGTATTAAGACTCCATTAATTACATCTATTGGAGGTGGAGTCCCAAGTCACAGAGAGACTAACAGGTGCATGGTCAGAAATGAGGATGATACCCTGGGAGATTTTCCAGGTCTGTGAAAGCAGATTTGAGGAGGACAAAAACACATCAATGCTGCTATATGAGTCATGGGAGGAAGAATAACAAGTAAAGTCCACACTTGAAGGGTGTAGGGTATGCTAAGTATCAAAAAGACCTACTTCTCATAAAAGCGTAGACACTTGAATTTACAGGGCAGGATCATTACCTAGGCCTGGACCAGTCCTATCCAATTTGGGGTTCAGGGCCAAGTTAAGATTGCCCCCCAGCAGGACTGAGGTAGCATCTTCTGGTATTTCAGATAGTAAGGTCTAGTAAAAGCTTAAATCAGGGGAGTTAGGGTCATTAAAGGTACCGACTACCAGAGGTCAGCCCGGGTAATTACCAGGAAGGAGGCTATATCTACCTTCTTTGTCCTTAATCTCTTGGACAACACTCAGCTGTAAACCCTGCTGGTACAATATTGCCACTTTTCACTGGTGAGCTGAAAAAGCACTATGAAAGTACTGCCCCGCCCACTTCCGACCAAGAAAAGCAGAGTCAGATTCCAACAGGTGTGTTTCCTGAAGGAGTGCTATGTCACAGCTGGCATTCTTTAGGGATTGTAGAACTTTCCTGTGCTTCTTAGGGCAATTAAGGCCCCTAACATTCCAGGTTATCACCTTCAAATGATTATACAGAGCCATTGGGAATGATTGGTCTCCCATGGGACTAAGGAAAGCCTCCCCTAGTTTCCACCCAGCCACCCAAACCCCCCCCCAACAGTCCCCAGCCCAAAAATTACAGACAAAAGCCAAACACAATAATGTATATGTGTGCATGGGAAGTAGAAAAGTTCACAATCACTAAAATTAACACCACAAGTAAACCGGCACAACAATAATGGTCCCTCTTAGTCCCACTAGGAATTTAAGGGGAGTATATATGCACAAAAGAAAGTACAGTCCCACACCCAGTGGAGGCTCATTGGTCTCTTTGCCTAATGGAACAAGCTGGGGGGCTATTAAGCCAATACTCACACAGGTACCAGAACACTTTGAGGGAGAAGTGTCTCCAGCTCCCCCCAGTCCCACTCCATTAAAAATAAAATGGGAAATTTAGTACCAAAAAAAAATAACTTTACATGGGGAAGAGGAGTGATGTAGAAGGTGTGGAAGGATAATATGACTCCTGTATATAGATAATAGAACATAAACAGCAAGAGCAAGGAGAGAGAAAAGCTCAGGCTGAAAATAGATAAGTGAAAGCAAGAAAATAAAAGGCATGCGTGTCCGGAGCAGGCAATCTAAGATGGGAAGGAGGGGTATACTAACTATATCTGAAAAAGCTGAATTTAGGAAAGGAGACAAAAAGAAAATCTCTGAAGGAAGAAAGAATAAAGTAGAATGACAGCTCCTAGGGAAAGGTATAGAGATAAGATTCTGATTGAAATGTCTATGGGGTCATTCCGGGCTGTACAGTCAGGTTACATGAGGTAGACTAGTGATAAAAAAAAGAATGACTAAGAAGGGCATCATTGTTGGCTTGACTACCTTAAGCATTTAGATAAATGCATTTAACAGAGTAAACCTCCTATACAAACAGGTTAACATCGAACTAACAATCTGGAACAAACAAAGAGTTGAACTTCATCTTAATTATAAACACATCATTTCATGAAACAGGTAGTCTTAACAATTGTAACTCATGCACTGTAATTAACCTAAGAGTCCCAAACTGTGCCGGGGAAATAAAAAGTTAGTTATACCAAGCATAAACCCTATCTGGGAGTTCTCAAAATCTTTTAAAATAATTAAGGCCAGCACTGTTTCAGGCTATAGAACTGTCGCTCTCATGCAGTGCTAAAAGAAAGTAATGACATAATTCAAACTGGAGTTCGAACATGAAAAGCAGAACAAAGCCAAAGGCTAGGAACGGACGACAACTAAATACAGTTCTGTAAGTAGGCACAGAAGGTTTATGTCTGGCTAGTTCAAGGATAAAGAGGACTGTTCAGTTGGTGTCCCTTAGATTAGTACAGCAAATAAGAAGGGGGTTCGAGGAGAGTTCAGCCTGGGGCAACATATACTCAGCAGTCCTTCACCCCACTTCTGTGTCCCTCAGAGATCAAGAATCAAAGGTAGAGCTCAGCCCGGGGCCTAAGAACAGTCGATAGAACCATGCCCTGCTTCTGTGTCCCTCGGCAGTCACAAGTCAGATAAAAAGCAAGCCGATCCCCCTGCTACCGCACAGCCATTGAGCAAGCAGTCAGAAGCATAACGAAGCTGCATATATACACACAAGGCTTTAAAGAGCTACCAACACCTCAAAGAAAACTTTAAAAAACATAATAATTAGGTACAATTCTGCTTGCATTCCATTTATATTTTATGTACTTCTCCTCCCCATAATTGATTACTAAAGAAATGTGTGTGAATATATGATTGTTGTCCCTTATAGTTCATTTTGAGTTCATCTGCCTCTATAGCTTACTCCCTACTTCAAGTCATGATCCTCTGTTGTGACATCACAATCTGTTGCCATGGGAGTAACTGTGAGGTCACAAGCAGTGCTCTATGACTTCAGGTAGGGAGAAAGTAGCAGAAATAGATTAACTCTTCAGGACCAAAGATCCTGTTTTCATGCAGATTACCTCACTACTAAATAATGGGGAGGAGGAATATAGAAATAATGGGAAACACAAGCTGGACAGTGCCTAAATATTATGTTTTGTTAAAGTTCTCCTGAACATGTCACCAGCTCTTTACGCAAACTCCAGCACCGATGCTCCTCCTTCACAGAAGATCCCCAACAGAAGTTTAGTTCGAATGAATGAAGTTGTATTTCAGAACAGGACATAAGGAGAAGGAGCAGAGAGGGTAGCAAGCAACCAACGGTGATACACCAAGGTACAAACCAGCTTCAGGTCTACACTTTGCCCAAACACAGAAGAAAGAGAGTAGGAAAGGGGGGTTGACTGCAGAAGAGTCCCCAGTCTCCCTAAAGGAGCAGTCTGGTTTAACTATCTGGAGTACTGGGCCAAAACTCATTGAAACCAAGGGCAGTCAAATATTAACATGCCTGAGATATTCACTGCAGGAAGACCAGGGGTAGAAAGCAAAGTCCCATTAAGAGTATTTCAGACAATTCAAGGTGGAGGTTCCGAGCTGGTTTCTTCTTTCAAGGTACAAGTATCCATTTGGTCTGGTACTGTTTGACTGGGTCCTGGGGTGGGGATCGAAGGTCTGGCAGTACCCAGGTGAGCCAGCAGGTACTGGTCCATTTCATCAGGAGATTGAAATTGGAGGGACTGGCCATTGAGAGTCACTACCAGGTTGGTTGGATATAGCAAGACATAGGTAATGCCCCAGTTTCTCAGTTCCTGCTTCACTTAATTAGAAACCTAGAAACATAGAAGTTGACGGCAGATAAGGACCACAAGGCCCATCCAGTCTACCCATTTTTTTTTTCTACCTTATGAATGTGCCATCCGCCTTTGCTCTGTCAATGGTCTATCTATTCATACTCATCTGTATTGCTCCCTTATGCCTATCCCATGCCTTTTTCAAGGCCTGCACTGTATTCATATCCACCACTTCCTGAGGTAGGCCGTTCCATGCATCCACCACCCTTTCTGTGAAAAAGAACTTCCTCACATTATCCCTTAATCAGCCTCCCTCTAATTTCATACTGTGTCCTCTAGTCCTGCTATTTTTCTTATATTGGAACATGTTAGACTCTTTCACCTTGTTAATGCTCTTAAGGTGTTCGAATGTTTTGATCATATCACCTCTCTCCCTCCTTTACTTTAGGGTATACATATTGAGCTCCTTTAATCTGTCCTCATATGTTTTCTGATGCAGTCCCTGCACCATTTTGGTTGCCCTTCTCTGGACTGCCTCAATCTGGTTTATTAAAAGCTTGATGGCAGTCAAGAATTCCCCTCAGATAGCCTGGATAAAATGAAATCCTAGAGCCCCACACCAGCACGTCTTTCACATTTCTGGCTGTTGAAAGGATTAATTCCTTGTCCTGAAAGTGAAGAAGTTTAAAAATGAGTGGACGGGGTATAGCAGTGGACCTGGAGGAAGGGGCTCGCCTAATTCAGTGTGGTCTTTCATTTTGAAATCATTATCTTCAGGACTGAGATAAAACCAGATAGGTAAATTGTCTCAAATAGCTGACTGGGCCTCTGCCTTCAAAGCCCTTGGGGATTCTGATGATCCTCAAGTTTTTTGTCCGTCTGTAGCCTTTTAAATCCTTGAGTTTGGCTGTGAGCCAGGCCAACTGTGCTTTGGCTGCCTGAAGACACTTGTTTTGGGTGGAGTTGTGCTGCACAACTTCGGACACCAAGGACTCATCTGAAATGGCATAATCAGTAAGGCTGACAAGATTGGTTTGGATTTCAACTATGGTGACCTGAATCGCTTTGACAGAGGCTGCAATTTGTTCTATGAGGTTTGCTTGTTGTGCTGGGTAAGGAGTTTTAGTGGAGCGGTCTTTAGTCATGGCCATCTTGGGCTTGGGGAGCTCTGGCACAGGAGACAACTTACAGACAGATTTTTTTCACTTCTGCAGGTATGAAAGATTGCCAGTCATAGCTTCTTCAGCTTGCATAGTACTTTGGCTCCCCACAATAGTAAAATAGACTGTTTCCCAAGGTTACAAATAGTGTATGGAGAGGGATAGCAGGGAACAGACGATCCAGGCTGCTATCTCGGTCAAGGGATCTCATGACCTCCCTGCTCCTGTCTTTTAAATCCCTTGCTGGACAGAATGCTTTCTCTTTCCTAGTATCTGGAACTCTCTTCCCCTAACAATTCCCTCTGCTTCCTCCAAGTGATCTTTTCCCTTGCTACTCCAAACCCACACCACTCCCTCCTACAAATCCCCAAAGCCCAATGTCCTGCTTCCCCCCTCTTCTCTTTCCCTACACTCTACCGGTCCCCAAGCTCCTACACCTCTCTGCACCTCCTGTATCTCACTATTAACTAATTCCAACATCTACACTTATCCTCTCTTCCATCTCAACCCCTTCCCTTACCCTCCCCCTCCTACCCTTACCATCCTCCCTCCCTTCAGCCCTCTTCCACTCTATCTTCTCTGCCTCTTCATTCCCCACCGCTACTACCTCAGCTCCATTCCCATTCTCCCTACATCCATTTCCTACTCCCTTGCTTCCTTCTCCACTCTCTTCTCCTGCTTCCTTCTCCACTCCAAGTGTGGTCTTCTCTAAGAGGTTTAAAGATCTGGCATCAGATACTTTTTCCCACCAAACCCAAGGTTCAGTGGAATGGCTGGACATAATTTGTTCAATGAGCTCTCAGATGCAGATAAGATGCTGACCTACATAGAGAATGAACTGGCTGGAGAGGCGAAAGTTTCGTCGGAGGAAGAGGTTACAGGAGTAGAGTGAACTGCATGAAACTGTGTGGATCTTTTCTTGCTGTGAGTGTTTAAGGACCTTCCCTGGACCATTGTGCTTAATCACATTGCTCCTTTGTGATTTACTATGTCTCCCCCCAACCTTTCAGTTATAATATGTAATTGCATGCTGTTGACTCTGGACCCTGCTTTTTGAATTTATGTCTTGTCTACAGGATGATGACTTGGACTTGCTTTTTTCTTCCTGGCACATAGACTCATGAACATTTTAGCATGTACAGTTGTCTTTACTGAATAATGTTATGAGGAGGGGTTGGGGGTTTATTTAACTCAGGGTCCAGGATAGTGTTCTGTTTTCTTGTTGTAGCACTTCATAATATGTTACATTGCCCCACTGCCAGTTGAGGTGTGCGATTGGCTTAAAAGTAGTTTTAGCTTTACATCTATCTTTACAATTTCTTTAGGTTTGCCCGGTTGATACTCTTGTTCATTAACTACATCGATGGATAATGGACTTTGAGGGATAGTTTTGGGGTATTGTGCCCTGATGATACCTTTATGGCACTGACTTTTATTTGTTGCTATTCCTGTAGCTCTCTGTGCTGTGATAGGCCTTGTGAATTTTTAAATATTTAATATGATTGTATCTTATATTGGGTACTACAGACCCCCATCTCAGGGGAAGGGAATGGACAATGAAATGATAGAAGGCTTCCTTAGAAGGGCAGAAAAAGGGGAGATATTGTTGATGGGGGACCTGAATATGCCAGATGTTAACTGGAGCACCTTTGCTGCAGGCACATCCAAAAGCAGGGTCATTCTTGATGCCCTACAGGGGCCATGCCTCAGACAGCTAGTATTGGAACCCACTCGGGAGGGAGCAATCTTAGACCTGGTACTCTCAAATGGGGATGGAGAATGAATCTCAGATTTAGAGGTGGGTAGCCATCTGGGAACAAGCGACCACCAAACAGTGTGGTTCACAATAAACACAGCCATACAATCAAGCCATACAAACTCAAGAGTATTGGACTTTAGGATGGCTGACTTTGGGAAAATGAGAGAGTGCCTTAGAAAAGCACTAGCAAACAGGCAAGAAGGAGGGGTGGAGGAACAATGGGGAGTAATCAAAACAGCCATCACAGAGGCAACAAGCCTTTGTGTAAACAAATCAATAAAACACAACGAAGGAAAAAACCACTATGGTTCTCAAAAGAGGTGGCAGGGAAGGTTAAGGAGAAAAGGATAGCATTCAGGAAATATAAGGAAACACAGAAGGAGCAGGACAGAGTACTTTATCAGTTAAAGCAGAAAGAGGCTAGGAAGGCAGTCAGAATAGCAAAGGCCCAAACCGAGGAAAGGATAGCCAATTCTGTTAAGAAGGGGGATAAGACCTTTTATAGGTACATTAGGGAGCGAAGAAAGACTAAAGGAGGGATACTGAGGCTTAATAAAGTGGAGGGAATGTGGGTAGAGGGGGATAGTAAAAAAGCAGGGATACTGAACGAATATTTCTGCTCAGTATTCACAAAGGAAGAGGGGGAGGTACCTAAACCATACAAGAGAAACACTCTGAAGATGGGGGTCGATACCAGTCCATTTACAGAAGAAAGGGTTCTGAAAGAACTAATAAAATTGAAGGTGGACAAAGCAATGGGGCCTGATGGGATTCACCCAAGAATTCTAAAAGAACTAAGGATAGAACTAGTGACACCGCTGACTACTCTCTTTAACAAATCATGGGAGGATGGGTTGGTACCTGAGGACTGGAGGAGGGCAGATGTGATTCCTCTTCACATAAGTGGGAGCAGGACAGAGGCAGGAAACTACAGACCAGTTAGTTTGACCTCAGTGGTAGGGAAAATGATGGAATCACTTCTGAAGGAAAGAATTAAGTACCTAGAGGTCAGTGGGGCACAGGACCCAAGGCAGCATGGATTCATGATGGGAAGGTCATGTCAGATGAATCTAATAGATTTCTTTGACTGGGTGACCAAAGTAGTAGACCAGGGAGGGGCTGTGGACATGGCCTACCTAGATTTTAGCAAGGCATTTGATACAGTCCCACACAAAAGATTAATACACAAGTTAGCCAGCCTTGGAGTGGGCCCCAAGGTGGTAGCCTGGATAAAAAATTGCTTAGACAACAGGACGCAAAGGGTAGTAGTAAATGGAGTGCACAGTGAAGAAAGGAGGGTTACTAGCCAGGTACCACAGGGTTCAGTACTGGGACCGGTCCTTTTTAATGTCTTTATAAGTGACATGGCAGAGTAACTGGAAGTAAAAGTATGTCTCTTTGCAGACGACACAAAGATCTGCAACTGGGTTGATACACAAGATGGAGTGGAAAGGATGAGAAGGGACTTGGCAAGGTTGGAGGAATGGTCAAATGTATGGCAGCTCAGATTCACTGCAAAGAAGTGCAGGGTAATGCACATGGGAAACAAAAACCCAGGGGAAGAGTACACAATGGGGGGTGAGATACTGACAACAGTAAAAATGGAAAGGTAATTATATCAGATGACCTAAAGGTGGGCAAGCAATGTGAGAAGGCAGTAAGGAAGGCTGGGGGGATACTGGGATGCATAGGAAGAGGCATCAATAGTAGAAAACAGGAAGTTGTTATCCCTCCGTACTGACAGTTGGAGAGACCCCATCTGGAGTACTGTGTGCAGTTCTGGAGACCCCATCTCTGCAAAGACATAGACAGAGTGGAGGCTGTCCAGAGGAGGGCAACCAAAATGGTGTAGGGTCTGCACAGAAGACATACAAAGAAAGACTAAAAGAACTTAATATGTATACCCTTGAGGAAAGAAGGAGAGAGGGACATGATAGAAACTTTCAAGTATGTCAAGGAATCAACAAAGTCCAGAGAGGGTAGCATCTTTCAAAAAGAGATGGGCAAGAACAAGGGGCACAATTTGAAGATAGAGGGGACGGCTCAGAGGTAATGTGAGAAGTATTTTTCATGGAGAGGGTTGTGGATGCATGGAACAGCCTCCCTGAGGAGGTCATGGAGTCAAGAATAGTGGGGGAATTCAAGAATGCATGGGACAGATATAAGGCAGTCCTAGTGGGGGGTAGGAGGAAGTAAGCTGTTGGTTAACTAGGATCTGCAGCTTATCTGTTAGGTAGGAAAATGGGCAGACTAGGTGGGCCAAGCAGTCCTTATCTGCTGTCAAATTCTATGTTTCTATGAGGTGACTTTGAGGAAGGCATTAAAATTTTCATCTATTTCATCATATGAATTATATTCTAGACTTAATTCTGTATCCCTCTGTATGTAGCTATACTTGTAAGTTTTTCTTGTAAAAAGTTTATAAATAAATGATACAAAAAAAAAAGAGCTCCTGGTTTCGTATCGGGCCATCCGCCCCCTACTCTCCACCGATGCTGGCCTGCTTGTTATACCTTCCTCTCGCTTGAAGCGTTCTGGTGACACAGCTTTTGGTATAGCTGCACCATCTTTGAGGAACTCTCTTCCACTTCACATTCACTCAGCCAGCTCAGTGGAGGCCTTTAAAGTCTCCTTAAAACATTCTTATTTGAGAAAGCCTGTAATTTTATTTGACTACATCTGTTTTAACCTTTAGGGATGTTTTTTATTGTGAAACACTCTGAGACCCTCGATGGGGCACTATATAAATAAAATTTGCCTTTCCTTGTTCCCCTTCCAATACCTCTAAAATGGCTATTCCCAATCCTAATCCATCCCCCCTTTTCTCTTTTATCCCTCCACCTGTCTCCTCCCTGTTGCCCCTCCTGTTTTAAATGATCTCTTTCTACCGATCCAGTTCCTGACATCATAGTCTGTGAGTGTCTGGTACCTTACACTCCTAATGTAATCAATCTGTATTGTTATTAATTATACCATTACAATATTGTGTATTACTGTACATTGCTGTGCATTGTTATATTATCTTAGTACTGCACATTTTGAGTGTTACTATGTACTTATCCCTTCCCCCTTCCCATGGGACACATCTGGAAACAAGCTTTTGGCTCAGTATGTCTTTCCTGGTAAATCTCTTTTAAATAAATACATTCTAAAATGTTTTCTCAATGCCAGGAAGGGGGTGTGATCTTGATTTGTTTTTAAAATCAGTTGAGAGGGTATGTGTGCAGTTTAAATTGGAGAGGGCTCCGTGGATGACCCACCTCACATCATTGCTTACTGGCCATGCTCTCACGCATTTACTGGAATGGATGATCAGGACTGTATAGACTATGATAAAGTTAAGAGGGTGTTATGGAAACATTTTGAGCTAACTCCTGAGGCTTATAGGAGAAAATTCAGGGAATTAAGAAAGAGCATAGGAGACAGCTATGTAGGATTGCATGTTCAAATGTGTACCTATTTAGACCACTAGGTGGATGAGGCCGCAGCTAGAACTGTAGAGCAAATAAAATATTTCTTTGTAAGGGAACAATTTCTTAAAATTTTACCAGAGAACTTGTGTGTGTGGTTACTGGACTGGGTAAGCAGCTCCACGAAGGAGGCAGCAGAAAGTTCTGATCTGCATGTGGCCAGCAGACCACACACACAACATACGAAGAGTGGGGGGGAGCACATGGCTTCAAGAGGACCCAGGGAGGGTAGCCTAAAGTAAACCAGCCTGCACCTGAGCCCAAAACACAACCCACTGGTCCTAAGGAAAACAAGGAGCCACGGGCAAAGATCTGCTTCATTTGCCAGAAAGTGGAGCATCTGTCCTTTGACTGCTCTAAAAACATGAACAAAGGGCAAAAACCTGGGGAAGGGGGTGACTAAGACAATACCTAGCAGATAGCAGCCTGCACAGACTGTAGTGCCACTTAACTCCTCCAAAGCATATGCACTGTATCCTAGTTAATGGGACAGTAACACAAGGACTGAGGGACACTGGCACCTCCATATCCTTGGTGAGACAGGATCTGCTCCAGCTGGGGCAGACTCTGCTGGGGCAGTTTTCCCAGATTCAGGGAGTCATGGGTCCAGTAGTCCAAGTACCAATGGCTCAGGTCTTCCTGAGCTGGAAGAGTGGCCATGTGGTACAGGAGTTGGGAGTCATACCTGATTTCCCCATAGATGTGATCATGTGGAATGATTTTGACCACAGTGAAAATCTGATGTGTGTTACTACCCACAATCAGACAAATGGGCAAGCTTCTGAGGGTGATGAGGAGATGACACAGCCTGTGCTAACCCCTCCCTCAGCAGTTGAGGGAGTGGCTAGTAAGGGTGAGGGCTAGCTTGGAGTAGCAACCCTGAGCCACAGCTTCAAACAGAAGATCTCAGTCCTGGGCTGATTTCCTTCTGAAGGGGAATTGGGGAGGGTCAGACAGCAAGATCTGAGCAGAGCTCAGCTGGCTGATCTTAACCTACAGAAACTGAGAGAGACAGCAGATATAGCAGATAGTGCTGAGGACTCTCAGGGGAGTAAACAGTTTATTGGGAGAATGGGCTGTTGTACAGGGAGAGTGCACCACAGAGGGGGCTAGAAGGAGATGTACTCTGGCAGCTAGTAGTCCCCCAGGCTTACCACAAGCAAGCAGTTTGCCCTGGCCCATGGCATCCCTTTGTCTGGCCACCTGGGTATTAGCTGCACAAAAAAGATGACTCACCAACAATTTATTTGGGTCTAGTATGTATACAGATGTGGCAAATTACTGTCAGACCTTCCCACAGTGCCAGAGGATGGTAAATGTAGGGGACAAGACTAAGACAGCTTTGGTACATCTGCCTATTACTGATGAACCCTTTAAAAGGGCAGCTGTGGACATAGTGGGGCCCCTGAGCCCCCTGAGTCACACAAGTAAAAGGTACATACTGGTTGTTGTGGACTACACAACTAGGTAACTGAAAATGGAGAGAGAGGGGGGACATGATAGAAACTTTCAAGTACCTCAAGGGAATCAACAAAGTCCAAGAGGGTGGCATCTTTCAAAAAAAGAAGTGTGCAAGAACAAGGGGGCACAATTTGAAGATGGTGGGGCAGCTCAGAGGTAATTTAAGGAAGTATTTTTTCACAGAGAGGGTTGTGGATGCATGGAACAGCCTTCCGGAGGAGGTTGTGGAGTCAAAAACAGTGGTGGAATTCAAGCATGCATGGGACAGTCATAAGGCAATTCTAGGGGGTGGGGGTAGGAAGAAGTAGGCTGCTGGTTAACTAGGATCTGCAGCTTATCCATTAGGTAGGGAAATGGGCAGACTGGGTGGGCCAAGCGGTCCTTATCTGCCATCAAATTCTATGTTTCTATGTTTCTGTGGTGGCCATATCCTCCACTGAGGAGGAGAAAGTGGTTGATGAACTCCTGGGAATCTTTAGCAGATTGGTATTTCCCCAGGAGATTTTGTCAGACCAGGGGACGAATTTCATGCCATCACTGATGACTAGTCTGTGGGAGAAGTATGAGGTGAAATAGCTCCATGCCTCACACTGTCACCCTGAGACAAATGGCCTGGTTGAGAGGTTCAACAGGACACTCAGACATTTGCTGACAAGCACAAGAGGGAGTGGGACAAATATTGCCCCACCTCCTGTTCGCATACAGATTGAAGTCCTACAGGAGTTCGTAGAGTTCTCATTCTTCAAGCTCCTGTTTGGCTGCAGGGTGTTGAGGCCCCTAGATTTAGTCATGGATGAATGGAAGGGGCACCTTGTCTCCCAAGGGGAATCTGTTGTGAAGTACATCCTGAATTTCAGGACCCAGCTTAAGAAGCTCATGGGGCTTACCCAGGAGCACTTAGTCACTGCACAACAGCAGCAACAAGCCTGGCATGACCGCGGGGCCAGAGCCTGGGAGTATTAAGTCAGACAGCAAGTGATAATACTCATCCCAGTCCAACAGGATAAACTGTAGGCAGCATGGGAAGGCACATTCTCCATAATTAAGAAGGCGAGTGAGATCAGTTATGTAGTGGGACTGCCTGACAGGAGGTGAAGGCAGAGGGTACAGTGAAGTCTAACAGGATGAAGTGCAGTGTCACAGTTTCCTGCATGACAAAAGGGATTAACTTCAATTGAAACTGCTTTGTTTCCTTTCAGGAACTGTGCTGCAGAATGCTGCAGAATTGTGTTCAATCCTGGCAAGCTTCACTGTATATCATGTTAGCATGATGAAGTCCTACTATGATAGAGAGGAAATGGTCTTTACTGTGTGCAGTGCGTCACAAAAGGAAAATGAGGCTGATCCACTGGTGAACCTCCTCGGAGAGATGCAGGAAGGATCTTCAGTGGATAACTTCACCCTTTCAGAGCAGCTGACACTGGCCCAGGCAGAGGAGATGAGGGGAGTGCTTCGAGCATTTTGGAAAATGATCACAGGAAAACCAAGGTACACCACAATGGCTGAATACCACATGAACACTGGGACCCAGGTGCCACTGAGGCAGTCCCCCTACAGGGTACCAAAGAAGAATCAGAAGAATCAGCATTTATATAGCTCTTTTCATACACAGTATCCCAAAGCACTTTACAAGTGATGCTAGACTGTTAGTGAAGTGACTGAATGTGTGGTGGCAGCCATATCGCACATCATCACTCACACACAGCCTGGATAATTGCATGAACCAGTTTTATGGGAAGAGGAATGTTGGCCAGGACACCAGGAATGTTCCCTGCTCTTTGTGAAGAGTACCCTGGGTTCTTTTACTTCCACCTGGACCCCCACCAGGACAACAACAGGATGGGCAGAAGGGACCTCAGTTTAACGTCTCATCTGAAGGACAGCACACCCCAGCAGTACAGCACCCCCCAATACTGCACTCGGATGCCAGCAATTTTTAGGTGCAAGTCCTTCCTAGTGTGGGACCAGAACCCACAACCTTCTGGTCCAGAGGTGTATGTGCTACCAACTGAGCCATGCTGACAAAGGGAGTTAAGAAGACCATGGAGGAAGAGTTCAGAGAGATGCTGGTTCCTGGAGCAATTCAGGAGTCCAGTAGCCCCTGGACCTCACCTACGGTCCTGATCCCCAAGAAGGATGGTACCACAGGGATCTGAATTGACTATCATAGGCTTGACAGCTACATGGAGTGAGACTCCAACGTCATGATCAGAATGGATGAGACCTTGGAACATCTGGGGGGAGCCTAGTTCCTGACCACAATAGACCTGACAAAGGGCTACTCGCAGGTACCCCAACCCCTGCAGCCAGGGAGATGTCGGCCCTCATCACACCATTTGTCTCATTCGAGTTCTGAATAATGACATTTGGGGTGAAGAATGCACCCAAAACCTTCCAGTGGCTTGTGGATTGCATTCTGTCTACAGTGGGTGAATATGTACAGGCATACATGGATGATATAGCCATTTATAGCCGGACATGGGAGGATCACGACATGCACATGAGGGAGGTGTTCCACTGACTGAAAGCTGCAGGGCTGACAGTTAAAGTGGAAAAATGCCAGACAGGCATGGCAGAAGTGTGCTACCTTGGGCACTGGGTGGGCAAAGGATGCATCCATTCTGAGCTTGTGAAGGCTGAGTCCATCCAGGCTTGGCCCACCACTACCACAAAGAGATAGGTAAGACATTTCTGGGAACAGCCAGGTATTACCAGAGGTTTGTTCCTTACTACAGTGATGTGGCCAAGGCCCTGATAGACCTGACAAAAGACAAACTGCCGGAGAAAGTTCTCTAATTGGAGGTCTGTGAATCTGCTTTCTGGCAGTTGAAGGAAGCATTATGTGGATCACCCATACTCGCTAACCTCAGTTACGAGCTCAAGTTCAGTGTTCACATGGACACCTCAGACAACTGACTGGGCACTGTTCTGAGCCAGATTACACTGCAGGGGGAGGAGCACCCCATAGTGTATCTGAGTCTGAAGCTTCTGGCTAGGGAGGAGGTAGATGCCACTGTTGAGAAGAAGTTTCTGGGGACAGTGTGGGCCCTTTAGAAGCTGCGGCCATATTCATACAGGTTGGAGTTCACTGTGGTCACAGAGCATAATCCCATGACATGGTTCCATTGGATTAGTGGGCAAAATACAAAATTATTGCACTGGAGTTTGATACTGCAGTCGTATAACAGGACCATCCAGCACTGCAGTGGTTCACAAAATGCCAGTGTGGATGGGTTGACTAGGCATGGCTAAGTGCATAGTAACAGTATCAATAAAAGGAGCTCCACTCACTGTCATGCCAAGTTAATATTAAATCCACCAAACTGAAAAATTGGCACCAAGAGCAGACACTGAAATCTTATCAATTCATTTATTCAGTGCTTTGCAAAAGCATTCAAACACACTCCAGAAACCAGCAATAAATACTTGGTGCAAATTTTTCAGTTTGAAGGGTTAAGTGCATGGCAGGACACTTTAGACAATTCCCAGTCCCTACATGAATGGTAGTGTCTCTTGGGGGTCCCCCAAAAGAGACACACCCTCATTTCTGGGTCATAGGGAGGTGGGATATGTGATGGGAAATGTGACAAGATTCATTTATTCCTTTTTATGTTTGCTTGCACGCATGTGCAAGAAACATAGTGCCATCATCCGAGTTTTCAGAGGTGTGGCACCTGTCTTTCAATTCAGTCAGTGTGTCTGCAGGTGCAGCCACAGTTCTCCAGTGAAAGCTGCAGATGTCTATGACAGCAGTTGAAAATGCAGTGCTGTACAGTTGAAAGGGAGAGCTCCGCTTCAGTGAGCAGCACTCCCCCCTCCACACACACTCACACAGGCATATTGCGTGCTCATGCGCTCCCCCCCAAGCACACACACTGTATGGCTGACGGGATGCCCAATCCCTGCTGGCTCCATGCCTCCAAAAGTTTCCAGGTGCCCGCTGGGAGCCCACCCCAGCGTGGCAAACGTCCCATGTCGTCTTCCTAAAAAAAAAAAAAACCTGTAAACAAAGAAAGTTCCCTCAGCGATCTCCCTGCCCACTCATGCCCATCCTCTGCACGACCTACCTCCCCACAGCCCCACCTCATCCCATGCACCTTGGAGCTCAGCGTGACGATCTTCGGTGGACCGGGAACACGTCTGCACTCTTCAAAGCCGACTGTGAACTGAGGAAATGCAGGTAAGCTGTATAATGCAATAAATAGGTTTTTTTTCAACTTCAATGCATATCTCAGGCATTTTTTGGAATTTTGGCACCAAATTTTCAACATGGGTTTTTTGGGACCCCTCCTCATGAATTCTGGAACTGTCATGGCATTAATAGGGCCTGAAGTTATTTCGCAGTCACTGCGCGAAATCACCTTTCAGGACTGATTAACAAAATGACAGTGCCAGTGTTCATAAGGTGGGCTCTCAAAAAGCCTATGTTGCAAATTTGGTGAATAAATTCTTAAAAATTACTGTTTTACAAGCGTGCATTGCGCAGTTCCTACACACACTCGTAAGTTCACAAATTTTTTATATTTGCGCTCCGAATTTTCAACATTGCCATTTTAACACACCTCCTTATGAGCAGCACAGCTGTCATTTTTCACAACTCACCCAAAATGTATTTCCACGCATGTAGCGCACAATGGCGCAGTCGGTGTGCACAATCAATGTTTGGGACAGATTAAGAAAATCACAGTGACACTGTTCATGAGCAGAGGTCTTAAAATGGCTATGTTGAAAATTTGGTGAAAACATTCCCAAAATGACTGTTTAGGAGGCAGCACATTACTTGGTTCTATGCATGCTGTCAAAGTTTGCGAATTTTTAATATTTGCACACCAGATTTTCAACATTTCCATTTTATTACACTTCTTTATGAGCAGTACAGCTGCCATTTTTCACATCTCACCCAAAATGTGTTTCTGCACATGTAGCACAAAATGGTGCAGTCTGTGTGCGAAAGCAATGTTTGGGACAGATTAAGAAAATCACAGTGATGCTGTTCATGAGTGGAGGTCTTAAAATGGCTATGTTGAAAATTTGGTGACGAAAGTCCATAAAATGACTGTGTTATGAGTGAGCATTGTGCATTTTCTACGCACCCTCGTAAGTTCATGAATTTGTAATATTTTCAGTCCAGATTTTCACCAGTGGCATTTTCACACTTCCTTATGAACAGTACAGCTCTCATTTTTCACAACATGGACGTAAATGTGTTTTCACACTTTCAGCACAGAAATGCGTGGTCGCTGTGGGAAATCATTGTTCGGGACAGATAAAGAAAATCACAGTGACACTGTTCATGATCGGAGGTCCCTAAATACCTGTGTTGACCATCTGCTGTAAAATATCCCCAAACTAATTACATTACAGGTGCACATTGCACAATTTCTACGCACGCTTGTGACTTCACCAGTTTTTTTAATATTTTCACTGCAGATGTTCAACATTGCCATTTTTTACACCTCCCCATGAACAGTACAGCTGTCATGTTTCACATACTGTTCGGAATGTGTTTTTGTACCTGTGGTGCTAAATGCTGTAGTCGCTGTGCAAAAGCAGCTTTCGGCTAACAAATTGATATTGCCACTGTTCATGAGGTGGGGGTCACAAAAAAAAATGTTGAAAATTTGGAGTGAAAATACCAACGAATGCCTGAGGCATAAGGGTTTCTGACCATAATACCCCACCCTGTAATGAATGACAGGAATCAGGGGTGTGACTTGAGATTCTCGCCTGTAATGCTCATACCATTCCACACCCTGCAGCCAGTGAGAGGCATTGAGGTGTGCCTTGGACTCTTCGGCCCCAAAGTTCACCCCATTGTCCTATACCACACCCATCTCACCATATTTCCTGATGGAATGGGGTGCGCATAAGGGCAAAAGACCCCAAGGCACACCTTGACACTTGGCGGTGTCTGCAGGGTAGGGTGTGGTGAAATGGCATGGCCATTATGCCAGATGACCTAAAGACACACCCCAATGCTTATCAGTCTCTGCAGGGTGGTGGTGGGGTTGGCTACAGTTCAGTACTTCACTGCCATTCCTATTATGCAGCTCTGTAACTCCTACACTACCAATGCCAATGCCAGTAAAGCAAACATTCGGCATTTACAAATGCTTGTTTTTTCTGTTAGTTTAAACATTCTTCTTTTCTAAGTTCTGTTTGGGATGGACACACAAAATGGCTTCCGGGTCAAAAGGGGCAGGTTGTCACACCATGGTTCAGTAGTGATCACTGTGCAGATGAGCAATTTGGGAGATGAGGTGGAGAACGCCATGACAAAGATTGCTCACTTCTGCATTATGGCATTCTTGCCTTCTTAGAAAAGTTTTATTACTTCTCATTACAGCTGCAGAGAAGCACAGGTCAGCTTCTCTTTCTCAAACTGTAGATAATTCTTACTTGCCATTTACCAGTTTCCACAATGAGGACTTTGCATGCATGATAGCTGACACAACAATTATGAGCACTCTTTTGTGTGGCATGGTATTGCATAGTGTAGTGTAGCCGACATGTAATCCTTCTCATTGTGAAACTCCTAATGTAGTAGACTCCTAATGTAGATGAAGAGCTCTGTCTCAACCTTATTTCCTAGATTTACTAGTGTGTGTGGCACCAGATCACAGAGTAGATTTACATTTAAGCTCCCCCTATTTAAAAAGACATCAGGTCAGAGATCAATTCTCTACAGAGACCCCTTCTTTTTTAACACTTTGCCATCTGAGCTTTTGAACTGTAGAACAGTACCACATTTTAAGATGAAACTTTCACTATTTTTTAGAGATCTACAGGAATGTATTTGTAACCTATAGAAATTTGTGTAACTCCCTGTTGGTTGTTTTTATATTGTATGTAATTATTTGTATCATTGTTGCTATATATTGTTTGTTACTACTTGTCACTTGTGAAAACGGGTATTTTGCTCATTAGGCTTACAAGTATGAAAAATAAATGAAATAAAATGAAATTAGTTTGGCCTGTCCTTCTGTGGTAAGAATGATGGGATCAGGTCTGGTTTTGACTCTTCCTCAAGTTATTTCAGCTTTGAGGGCTGCCCACCACACATTGTCATAGTACTCTGCTTTCTGGACTGAGTTTGACCGTGTCTCTCAAGTGAATATTATCTGCCTGTTGAAAAAGAATATATCTGACTTTTTTATCAGTTAAACCCATTCTTCCAGGTATTTGAAGGTTTACTGCAATGAGTTGACTCAATTGTTTGTAAAAAAAACTGTCCTGATCATTTTTGGAGCTGCAGTGGGTGGAGCCCTGCATACCTTTTGCTTTCAAAAAAGCACTCCCTCATTCCTTGGCGAACCAACAACACATTAGGGTGTCCAAAAAGTTGCCGCCACAAAAGGAACACTTCACGCTCGCACTATGTTTTTTTTACTTTCGGCACTCCATGACCGCCAAAAATACATAGCGCCCCACCTGACCCTCCATCTCAGCACCCACCACCACACTCCCCCAATCCCCCAGTACAGGAATCCTCATCCCCCCCCAGTACCGTGCATGCATGGTTCTTTTTTTTTTACTTTATTCCCCTACCTTCCCTCTTAGTACCCAGCATCCCCCATCCCAGAAACAAACTAGTGACACTGGGGGGTGCCCAATCCCCAGTGTTGCAATCGTCATCTTGGGCATCTCGATTGTGGTTTGTTTTCTTTGTTATCATAACCTGTAACAAGTAGACCATCCAGCTATGTCTTTTGCACCATTTCAGATCCCCACTCAACCCTCACATTTTGGAACCACCCCCATACCTGCCTAAGCCCTTACTTACCCATCAGGGGCCCACTGCCGCAATCCTCTCTGGATCATTGACACATCTTCACCCATCAAAGCTGGACTGCAAACTGGGGAAACAGGTATGCTGTTCAATGTACAGTATTTCAATGGGGTTTTTAAATTAGATCCATAACTTGTTGACACTGTTTTCTCTGTCTTCCCATGTCAAGATGATGTTAGTAAAAAAAATCTTCTTAATCCACCCCTTCCCCCACTGGCCAGCAATAGCACATTGCACTGCTCTGTAGATAATTGGAATTTGTGAGCAGATTCTGGTCACCACATTGAGAGGCCGGTCAGTCTTTAGGCAGCTGATGGAAAGCAGCATACTTTAGCCATGGAGGGTTGGTGGAGGGCTCAGATTTGTAGTATCTGTGCTAGCAGCTTGTTTCAAAGTTGTCACAACAGCATCAGGGGCTCTTTAAAAAGGGGTGACCAATAGAGTAGGTGAAGTAGTCTTACTACAAGATCCTGGTGAGTCCTCGTCTGGAGCACTGTGTGAAGTTCTGGGCACCCAATACAAAAGGGAATGTGAAGCACTAAAGAGGGTGCAAGGCAGGGACACCAAAATGATCACAGGTAGGAGGATACGTGCAATAAGGAGAGACTGGATATGAGAATAAATAATAAAGTACCCACAGAGTTATGACAAATCTGAGCTGCTACCCTCCCAATCTGGCTGTTATTATGCAAGTATTTTCCAATCATGAAGGAATCCATATTTTGCTTTCTGTGTCTTGCTGTTCTGATCCTACAGATTATGCCTATATCTCTAGTGCTAGTTGCAATGTGAAGTCACGGGTCATAGTGTGACATCACGGACTGGGTGTGTGATTTCACAAGGGTAGTGCCGATGTCACTACTTATAGAACTGGCTGCAGGTTGCTGTAAAGCGGCAGCTGTTGGTGTGCACTGCAGTTGGGTATCCATCCCCATGTATCCCATTCCCATGCACAGCCCTAAAGAATGCTATTTAAGGGCTTCATCCTCTGGAGCTTCCTGAGGCTCATTTCCTGCTGTTTTGGAGGTAAACTACAATCTGAATTTTTAATTGATGATGTGGGGATCCTCTTGCTGTTGGCACTCAGTGAAGCAAACAGTTAGTGGAGTTTTTGGATAGAACAGGTTGGGACTGAATTGTGAGCATATTATTTGGGGATCTTTTTTATATTTATATTCTAATCTGGCGAAAGATTGTGACTCAAATGGTAAGAATGTGAGGCATGTGTTGGTCAGATGTTTATAGCTGTGTAAAAATAATTACATATAAAACACAAAAAAATAAAGCAAAATGATAGTACTGTATTGCATGAAACAAGTGTTGGGACGAACTTCCGAAGGCATTCCAAAGGCTGGAGACTTGGGCTCTCATTTTTGCCCACATGTGCAGAGGCCATGACATTTAACTAGGAAAGATGCTATTTAAAAATAAAATGCACAGTAGTGTATTGTACATTGGCATATGGCAGATAGTCTTTACTGGACATTTGAATATTTCGGTCAGGTGTGTACACAGCTGGCCCGAGCTCCCTACACACTTGTGTTCTTCATGTCATTGTATATGTACAAATGTGTTGTTTTGTTATGAATGGATTGTTTTTCCTACTCATCTAAGAGGGTGAGAACAGGACCTTGAGAAGGTGTGTGTGTGTGTGTGTGTGTGTGTGTGTGTGTATGTGTGTGTGCATATGTGTGTGTTTTGGGGAGGGGGTTATTAATCTATTCATGCCTCTCCCTCATTAGAAGGGACATACCTCATATCACCTATTGAAATTGCTCTGCACCATATGGGAAAGCTGCTGTCTTACATAGATAAGGTGCAACCCCAAGACTTTAAAGCACAAATTTATAATAAATGCTAAATCAAAATTAACATTAGCCCAAATAAACTGAAGTTTCCACAGTAGTGTTTTGAGCTTGTATCTCCAATCTGATGATATGTCCCATATTTTAGGGCTAATGTTGCACATTGTCCCACATACTTTCATTAACACCAAGTCACAAATAAAAACTTTCTGCTGGAGCACAACCTTTAGTTGTTCATGTTCCAACTTTTTTTTTTTTTTCATCATTTGTTTATGTTACCCGGGTTGTTGACTGGTCCCCTTCTTATCTGGTCTTCACCACCCTTGTCACTGATCTTCTCTGGGACTTATCCCCTTCACTGAGTTCTCCATGGAATGTCCTGCATAGCAAGGCTATCAGGGCTGGCCAGGCCCCCTCCAGAGCACAATCCAGATTATGGAGAGGAACTTAAGTTTGTGATGCAGGGACTCTGGTTGGCTTGAGCTTCATCCTGCCAGTCAGGGATTTATCTCCTCCCTTTTCTCCTGAAGGCTTCCTGTGGTGAAATGACACCCTATGTGAGTATATGGAGATCATGTACTTACAGGCTTCTGCTGGCATGCCTGTCCCCAACTAGATGTTCTGACCATGCTGCCCCCAGCCTCTGTCAGGTGGAAATCAAGCAGCACGATGTGTCCCCACGTGAGGACAGCAGCTCGTGTGACACTCATCCTGTCTCCCCCAACTGACTCTCATGTAAACTGAGCTTGCTTTCAAACCTGGGTCACTGCCTTGGCTGGCAATAGCACTACTGCCATGTCACTGGGCTGCTTCTTATGGTCCAACTTTTAAAATGTTATCCTTTCTAAAACAATTTAATCTTTAAAAAAAAGACTACATTTTCTCTTGAACCTTTTCCCTTAATTTGTGTCTTCCTGTCTTCCAAATACTGGTCCTTACATCTGTGCTATAGCTATCAGTCACTCCTTTTTCACTGGTTTTATCCCTGATGAACTAAAAATTGGTTTGTACACCTACTGTATACTGAACAAATATTTAGGGGGCATGGCCAGCTGCCCTGTAAATAGGATGGATAGAGTGAGGGCTCCTATACGTTTGCAGATTTATAACTATAGAAAGTATTCTTAACAAAGCAGAAATATTAATAAAACTTATGTTAAAAGATAAAGAGAGATTTTCTACATATTCTGAAATATTTTCAGGAGCTTTGAGAGATGGCAAAACTGGGAAAGTCATTGACTATTAATAATCTTCTAAAACCATATCCCAGAAATGTGCCCCTGCAGAAGCAGCCCATTAGCTGCCACCATGCTAGTACCTGAACCACAGTGGCTATCTTGCAGGCCATAGAGAGTTTGGACCAGAAAGTTAAGGCTTGTAGCACTAGAGCAGCCTTGAATAAAGTGAAGGTGGAAGCTTCTCAGAGAGAGAGGCTAAAGCAATGAATGATGGGGCCGAGAAGGCCCTGCTCATGATCACTGGATATAAAGCAGATTGATTTGAGCACCTTGAGAATGCCACCTGGGTGACTCATGTTAGGGTGATAGGGTTGCTGGAGGCTATCAAAGGAGAGGACCTTATGGCTTGTCTGCATACCTGAGTTCCAGAGACACTATCCTATCACCATCACCTCACTGCACTATGGGCATATTGGATTACACCCCAGTAGACGACTCCACCTGGGATTCCTCTTAAACGATTCTGCTCATCATGTGAAGATTGGAACAGAAGGACAGTGTACAGATGGCAGCCAAAATGTGAGGAGTGGTGCAAATCACTCACTTAATTGTGTGTTTTTCCTCCAATCTCAGCTACAGCATACCACAGCATCAGAAGAGCTTTAATAGTGTTAGATATTGTAATGTGAATTGAGACAGAATCACTGCCTCCTTCCCTTCCTACTTGAAGATCCATTAGGAAGGAAAATTTTCCTCTTCCCCAACCCAGCGGAGGTGGGGAAGTTGATAAAATAAGGCAGGAGTTCACAATCAGGGTGGAAAATATGTGCTAAGGATTGATTTGGACTGCTGTAATTTCTGACTGTTCTCCCTTTCCCTATCCCCCAGGACACATCTGGAAATAAGTAGTTACCAGCTCAGTATGTCTTTTCCTGGTACAACTTTTGAAATAAATAATCATTTGTGACACAGTTGCTTATTTAAATATACTGATACAGTATGTTTATTCCTGCTCAACAATAAGTGTTTGAACCTCAAATAGTGGTAAGTGTTCTGGGATGCCTTAAAGGGATTCATGTTTGTTCTTGTGGAGGGATGGGCTGGTGAGGTGTGCAGACACTGGAGATTATTATTGCCATGTGTAGGCTAAAATGGTTTTCAGACTAGTAGTGGAGCCAGCCCAGGTAGCCATGAAGTTCAGTCCTGTATGCACTCTGTTCTTCCTCCCCAATCTTCATGGACATGTGTCATGTAATTAGTCACAAACATTATGCAAACAGAATCTAGCTATAAAACATAAAACAATTTAGTCTTCAGTTAGTTGGAGAGGGAGGAAGAGACTCTAGATTGTGACTTAGTGACTGTGTTTGTAACTGCATTTTCTTAGCTGTCATTTCTGTCTGTTTGAAATTGAGTATTTGAGGTCAGTTCTAAACTGCCATTTGGGGTGCTTTTCCATTTAGTTTGGGCAGGATTGAGGGATTCTAGCAGACAAGTTTGTTATTGGGTATTTAAAAGTTGCTGTCTGGCCTTTAAGTGCAGGCATCATATTACAGGGATTAGTGTAGTTTGAATGTGAGGTTTTAACTGCCATCTCAGTTTAGTCTTCAGTTAGTTGGAAATGGAGGAAGAGACTCTGGCTGGTGACTTGGTGACTGTGTTTGTAAGTGTATTTGAGGTATCTTCTTAGCTGCCATTTCTGTGTGTTTGAAATTGTATTTGCGGTCTGTACTAAACTGCCATTTGGGGTGCTTTTCCATCTAGTTTGGGCAGGATTGAGTGGAGTGAGGTGTCACTGCCAGAGGACTCCTTGGCTGATTGTTTTTTGGACACAGCCTGTGGTGTAGTCCCACCCCAGGGCTCACCCTACATTTATGGGGTGGGTCCCATAAGGCTTTGCAACATCCTGCATCCATACAGGAAGTAGCAAAGAGAGGAAGCATAACAGAAAACAACACAACAGAAATAAAACATATATTTGGGGGATATCAAATAGCCATCTTAAGTTGGCAGTTGATTGAGGAGGGAATCAGACATGATGGGAGTGGTGCAGTGCAGTGTTTGTGGAGTGGCGGTCTTCAGGGAGACATTCTGGAGGCTACGATGCTGCCCTATCTGCAGGGACCTCTCTGGGCTGAGGGAGGAGGTTGCCTGTCTCCGAGCAGAGTTGTCCAAGCTGAAGGCAGCATCCACCCCCCCCAGTGACCACCAGGTCCATAACCTTTACCTCAAAGGATGCCAGAGAAGAGGAGTAATTGGACTACAGTGGGCTCAGGGAGGGTGAGGAAGGGGGGTTGAAAGCACATCCCCCAACCAGTCCAACTTACTAACTTCTACACTGTTTTGGAGGAACAGGAAAGCCCCACTCAGGAACCCGAGGCTGCATCCAGGGAAGATGGGAGGGTCCTCCAAGATGAAGCCCTAGGGAAGGGAAGCAGTGAACCCCAGAGGAGGGGGGAGCGTCTCCTAGTGGGGGACTCTATTGTCCAGGGAGTGGAGTTAGGGTCACCTAGCAGGGGAGAGAGGGAGGTCAAGTGCCTCCCAGGAAGCACTGCATGGAGGAATGGGAAGCAGATCCATAAAATTGCTATGGCAATAGCTAGGAGGGAGCAGCTGGATATCATTGTCCACCTGGGGACCAGTGACCTGGCCAGGAGAAGTGGAGTTTACCAGAGTTTAGGATGATTTCATGAAGCTGGAGGGAAACCTGAAACAGATAACATGCTCCGTCTCATTCTCGGAGGTGCTACCTGTTCAGGGCTCAGGGGAAGCTAGGGCACTCCACATCTGTATCTTCAACTCCTGGTTAAAGGATTGGTGTGGAAGGGAGGATTTTGGGTTCCTAGGGGACTGGGGCCTGACCTGGGCAGATGCAGATTTATATAAGGAGGACGGCCTGCATCTGTCTGAGAAGGGGACCCTGGTCCTTTGTGAGAAGTTTAAATGCTTCAGCTGTGAGCATTTAAACTGGCCAAGGGGAGAGAGCCAGTAGGCTTAGGAACATCCCCCCATGGGAACATACAGGAACATAAGTTGAGTATGGGAACAGGGAAAGCAGGCAGGGAGGAGCAGGCAGGTGAAGAATGTATAATGAGTGATACAGGGGGACTAAAGCACATAGGAAAGGAAACCAGGGTGGGGGGAAGATGCTGGAGAGGAAGAACAAGAGCAGAGGGAGGACAGACTGTAAAATATGGAAGGTCATGCTAACGAATGCCCGTAGCCTAGGAAATAAGGTTCCAGACCTGGAGGCCTTGTTGGCAGATGTAGACCTTGACAAAGCAGCAATAACAGAGACATGGTACTCTGCTAATCATGGCTGGGAAGTCAAAGTACCAGGCTATACATTGTTCAGGAGGTGCAGCAAGGGTAAAAAGGGTGAGGAAGGGCTCTGTACATCACAGATGGTGTAAAGGCTACAGAAGTTCAGGAAAGAGAAGGGGGAGGCCAAGGTAATGTGGGTCACTCTAGAGACAGAGAATGGAACAGCAATAAGCACTGGGGTAATCTACAGACCTCCAGCACAGAGGGAGGAAGTAGACAGGGGACTAGTGGAGAACATACATGACATGGCAGCTAAGGTTGAAATCCTGCTACTGGGGGATTTCAATATGCCTGATGTGGATTGGGCTACCCAGATGGCTGTTACAGCCAGAAGCGCAGCAATCATAGAATCCCTGCAGGGGGTTGGATCCAGGCAGCTGGTGCATGAGCCAACCAGGGACAAGTCAATTCTGGACCTGGTATGAACCAATGGGTACAGAGTCAAAGAAGTACAGGTGGAAAGGCAGCTGGGGTCCAGTGACCACCACATGGTGTGGTTCAGCATGGAGACATGGACTCAATCAAGCCATACAAGAGCAAAAGTGCTAGATTTCAGGAGGGCAGATGTCACTGAAATGGGTAGATGTATACAAGCACTCCTGGGTAAGAGAGAGATAGTAGAGGGAGTGGAAAAACAATAGGAGAAACTGAAAGGAGCCATAGTGGATATAACAAACTAATGTGTTAGGATAGTGGACAAAGAGAAAAGAAGAAGAAAACCACTATGGTTCTCCAAAGAGGTGAAGGGCAAAGTCAAGCTAAAAGGCTGAGTTTCAGGAAATATAAGGGGAACAATAGGGAGGAGGACAAAGAGGTGTATCTTGAATGTCTAAAGAAAGCAGGGAAGGCTGTTAGGAGGGTGAAGGCGCAGACAGAAGAGAGTTTAGCACAGTCTGTAAGTGAAGGGGATAAGGCATTTTATAGGTACATCAGTGAAAGAAGAAAAACCAGGGCGGATTGTGAGACTCAAAGGGGAAAAGGGAGAGTGTAAGGAGGGGGATCAGGACACAGCAGAAATACTGAACAAATACTTCTGCTCAGTATTCACTAAGGAGGGGGCAGATGAAGGACCACAGGTGAGTTGCAGAGGCAATGTAGGGGGGAAAGGTGAACACCAGTCCATTCACAGTGAAGAGAGTTCTGGAAGATCTCACAAAGCTGAAGGTGGATAAGGCCATGGGGCCAGATGGCAGCCACCCAAGGATATTAAAGGACATGTAAAGGGAACTAGCAGCACCTCTGGTGGCCCTGTTCACAGAGTCAGTCAACACGGGTGTCATTCCAGAGGACTGGAGGAAGGATCATGTAGTCCCGCTGCACAAAAGCGGCAGTAGGGAGAAGGCGGGGAACTACAGGCCAGTCAGCATCACCTCAGTGGTGGGAAAGATCATGGAGACACTGCTGAAAGAAAGGATAAGTGGCACATTTGGAATCCAGTGGTGCTCAGAATCTGAGGCAACATGAATTCACAGCAGGAAAGTCATGTCAAATGAATCTAATAGTTTTTTTATGATTGGGTGACAAGGGAACTTAATCAGGGAGGGGCAGTAGACATCGCCTACCTGGATTCCAGCAAAGCCTTCGACACCATCCCACATAGAAGGCTGATTAAAAAGATGGGTAGTCTAGGCATGGGAGACAAGGTGGTGAACTGGGTTAAGAACTGGTTAACAGACAGGAGACAGAGCGCGGTGGTAAATGGTGTACAATCTTGGGAGAGCGGGTGACCAGTGGGGTACCACAGGGATCAGTACTGGGACCAGTCCTGTTCAGTGTCTTCGTTAGTGACATTGCAGAGGGGCTGGAAGGAAAGGTCTGTCTGTTTGCAGATGACACAAAGATCTGCAACAGGGTGGATACTCCAGAAGGGGTGCAGAAAATGAAAAGGGCCCTGGAGAAGCTTCAAAGATGGTCGGAGATGTGACAACTGAGGTTCAATGTAAAGAAGTGCAAAATAATGCACCTAGGCAGAGGGAACCCTGGGGAGAGCTACAGGTTGGGGGGGGGAGCTGACTGTCACCAAAGAGGAACGGGACCTAGGGGTTATCATCTCTGATGACCTTAAGGTGTCAAAGCAGTGTACAAAGGCAGCAGGGAGGGCCAGTGGTATGCTGGGGTGCAAAGGCGGGTGTATCACTAGCAGGAGGTGGGAGGTGGTGATGCCATTGTATAAAACATTGGTAAGACCTCACCTGGAGTACTGTGAGCAGTTCTGGAGACCACACCTGCATAAGGACATAGATAAGGTGGAAACTATCCAGAGAAGGGCAACAAAGATGGTGCAGGGCTTACACCACAAAACTTATGAGGATCGACTAAGGGACCTCAATATCTACTCACTGGAGAAGAGGAGACAGCGGGGGGGGGCATGATTGAAACTTTCAAGTACCTCAAGGGCATAAACAAGGTGCAGGTGGGGGAGCTTTTCCAATGTAGAAAAGGTACTAGAACAAGGGGGCACAATATGAAATTGGAAGGGGATAAATTAAGAGGTAATGTGAGGAAGTTTTTCTACACAAAAAGGCTAATCGACACATGGAATAGTCTGCCACAGGAGGTAGTGGGGACAAGCACAGTGGAAGGGTTTAAGCATGCTTGGGATGGGCACAAGGGAAGCCTGGAAGGGGAGGTAGCGATGACAAGCCATTGATCATATAGGGTCAGTGGCCACATACAATGTATAGGACCTACAGGCAGACTGGATGGGCCTAGTGGTCCTTATCTGCTGACAATTTCAATTTTTCTATGACCGTGGAACATGGTGGTCCCAGTATTCTGCCCTGATTGTAACAATGAAAATTGCACAAAATCACCTTTATGCCCAGAGTTGAAAATTTTCTCTGCCCTTCTTCATGAGGCAGGGTCTTAACAAGACTATAATGAAAATTTGGTAAAAATATTAAAAAACACATTTTAAATATTTTTATCCCAAATTCCTCAGCCGCAGCCCTATCGGCTTTGGCCAGAGTTTTTTTTTTTTCTGCTGATCAAAAACCATTGGCACTTTTCCTGGCCTGGCCACACAAACTTAGTGGCCAAATGCATATCAATCACTTAGCACTGTATGGACTTTTCAAATTCTGATGGAATGGACCTCCTTGAAATTTCTGGAAATTTCATCTAGTCTGTGGAATTCTGTTGGTAGTGGCATTCTGAAATTTCAAAAAGCAGAATTTTATTGTGGATTAGTTATCTACAGTTTACATTAACCATGGACTCCTTTTACAGAATTTGAGAAAGTTATTCAGTGGTTTACTTAGAAATGCTTTACGGAATTCTGCAAAATTAAAAAAAATTTTAAAAAGCATTTTGGAAGTGGATTTGCCATTCCACAGGAATTTGGCCAGCTGAATTCCACAGTCAACACAACTCTCTACAATCAACATATGAAAAGTAAATGAAGCAATCAATCAGCAGCAAAGATGAAACATACCCAGAACAGACAGGTGCCCAGACCAAGGAGACCACCAAATGATTGTACTGTGTAAGAGAAAGCAACCTGCCCTAGCAGTTAGAAGTCCTAGAAAAACAGCTAAGGAAGGACTTAGTCCACAGTCTAAAATACAAAGGAAGAAAATTCCAAGCAAGTTCTGAAGATAAGGATATGAACATTGAAATACTTAGTGCTTGAAGCACCAATAAACTCCCTTTCAAAATATACATTAACATGAAGTCCCAGTGTTGCATAACTACATGCTGGCAAACGCATAAAATAATCTTTAGTTTTATAGGCTATACAATCTTCCTAGCCTCAAAGAAGATATTTGGCCAAAGCTGATTTCCCTGTTTTAATCTAATCCCTTCACATGTGGCTATAGTAACTGCTAATACACCCTGATACCATCCCAAGTCTAGTTCATAGGAGCTGCAGGAATTAGAACACATCAAATTAGAAACGGAACAATGTCAAGAAACAAGGTGGATTATTGGTCAGAGAAAAAAAAGATCAACACAGACATTTTAAGAATATAAGAATTGAATGTATCACAGTAGCCTCTGATCTGATTAAACATTAATATGCTATCCTTATTCAATTCTGTAAAACGTATTATAGCCCATATCATCACAGTGTGAAAAGCTATATCCTTAAATGTTTATGGAAGTAACATATTATCTCATTTGGTAATAAGAGGATGGAAGGAGGATTATGATGCAAATATACACATACAGCCAACAAGATCTTTCAAAGAGTTTTTAACGCAGTATTATTTTAGTGACAAACTAAAGGCAAAGTCACATTTTTCACAGTATATTTTTTCATTATCAGGCATCAACTTCCTGGGATGCCTGGCCACAGATTACTGGCTCCTTCATGGGGGTGTGCCCCAGTCTAAAGCAAATATTGTCCTAAAAAAAATCTGAATATTGCAGAGCTCCAGTTTTAGGGAAACTCGATTTGATGAACTGAACAAAGGGCTGAAAGACCTATGAGCAGCATCCCATCCCCCCTCCCCATGTAGCAGAGGAGTCTCTTATCCAGCAATCCTGCCATTTTCTCATAACTCCTCAACACCCAGTAAGTAACAAAAATCGCTATTATCTGGGCCACATCCACAATAGATCCACCAATAATAAAAGTAAAATCCACACACTTTTAACTATAAGCATCCATCTCTCATCCATCAGCAAAGCTCACCTTTACCATCTAATATGCACCCATTGTTTCCCCACACCATTATAGTCTATGTCCCTCATGCCCCATGATGTTAGGCTTTTGGAGTTGACAGTATCCAAGCAAAGGAAAAAATGGGAAAAACAAAATAAAATTGTAAAATATGGAGTTTTGCAAGAGTGTGAGTGTGTGTGTTGGGGGGTTATTGTATACCCAGCTTGAGCAAGTTGCATGTTTTGTTTGTTTCTTATAGGGTCAGGAGGTGTCTTGGTTTGTCAGGATCAGGTCTGTGAATTATAGATTGGGGTGGGAGCAAGAATGAGGCTTTTTATCCCCTTTGAATACACCCCTAAACACAAATTGCATATCAGCCCAGACCTTCTGGGATAATATGAAAGAACTAAATGGGAAGTTCTGCTCCTTCCCACCATCTCAGCTCTCCATCAATGGCACCCCCATCACAGATCCACTCCTCATAGCCGATTGCCTTAACACTGCCTTCTCTGCCCTAAGGTCGGTCCTCCCCAGCAGCTTCTTTGACCCAATCCCCACCTTTCTCCCTCTGGTCCTGCATCGCCCACCGTTCTACCTGCACACCCCATCCACCCAAGAAGCCAGGCTGCACCTGCTAAAAGCCTTAGGCAACAATAACCCCAGTAGTGACCCCCTCGACTCCAGGATCCTCTGTATGGTCATGGAAGAAGTCCTAGTCACCCTGACTGACCTTCTAAACTGGTCTGTATGCCTGGGTCAGTTTCCAAGTGCTTGGAAAACTGCTGAAATCACACCCATACATAGGAGTGGGGACCGATCTACCCCCAACAATTACCGGCCCATCTCCATCCTCCCCCCACTCTCTAAAGCCCTTGAAAAGTGGTGATGATCCAGCTCTCTGAATACCTAACCAAGTATGACATTATGTGCCCAGAGCAGCATGGTTTCCACCCAGGACACAGTACAACCACGGCTCTCCTGGAATTCTCCCAACACCTGCATGCTGCTCTCAACTCTGGTAGCCTTGCAGGAGCAGTGTTCATTGACCTCTCCAAGGCCTTTGACACTGTCTGTCATCCCCTCTACTTGACTCTCTCCAACAACTTGGCTTCTCTGGTGGTCCCATTTCCTGGTTCTCTAGCTATCTCTCTGCTAGATCCCAATGTTTCAAGATCAGCGGCTCCCTCTCCACCACTCTTCCTGTTCACTCCGGGGTCCCTCAGGGCTCCATCCTGGGTCTAATACTTTTTAGTCTCTACCTCAACACCTTTCCCATCTCATGTACTGGTAAAATGCTCCTCTACATCGACGATGCAGTCCTCGTTGCCTCACATCCCAATCCCACCTCCCTCCAATTATCCCTCCAGCAAGTTTACAACCAAGCTGCAAGGTGGTTTGGAAACCACAGACTGGTCATTAACCTAAAGAAAACCAAATCCATGCTGTTCTCCCACCACCAAAATAAAGCTAAAAATACCCCCCCCTTGATTATCCCCAGCACTCTGCACCCGCTAGAACTAGTGACCATATACAAGTACCTAGGCATCACGTTCGATACTGCCCTCTCCTTCCACACCCACATTAATGCCCTGTCAGCAGCCATTAACTCTCGGATTGGCCTGCTATACTGGCACAAGGACTGCCTGCCTCTGGTTGCCCTCAGGCTGACCATCACCTCCTCTGTCTTGTCTCTCATGGACTACGTCTTGCCCATCTACACTGCAGCTGACAACACTGCCCTCTCCAAAATCCAACTCTCCATCAATAAGGCCTGTAGGCTCCTGACCGGTGCCCCAACCCGAACTCACACCTGCCTTCTCTATACTACCACCAATCTTCTCAACTTTGAAGAGTGACTGCTCTACCAGACCAGCTTTCTCGCTAAGAAATCTCTGCTAGGACTCTTCCCCCCCCCGGGTCTCCACCTCCCTACAGCAGCCATCTTCGTCTGTCACCACCCGTAGCTCTGTTAAGGTCACTTTCAAGGTTCCCAGAACCAAAACCTCTCTTGTCCAGAGATTCTTCCTCTACTGAGCCCTCACCTGGTTCAACTCCCTCCCTAGCTGCATCTCCAACTTGCCAAAAATTGGCTCCCTCAAAACAGCCCTTCAGAACCATATCTTTAATACCCACTGTTGTAGGTGCAATTAACCCCCTGTTGTAACCTGTGGTTCCCACCCGTCTTGCCCGCTGGCTCGACAACATCCACTGGACAGCCTCTCCTTCCCCCAGACCTACCCCTTCCCTACTAGGCCCAAACAGGGATGTAACCCACTGTCTTCTCTGAAGACCTACTATATCCATGAGTGTAACTCACAATTTTGTAACATTATATAACCTAAGTAACATACAAACTATTACATTATGTAACCTAAGTGTATCTATGTTAAATGTTCCTTTTACTGCACTTGTAATGTTATCCTCCGTTTTAATCTGCACTGTAATAACTGTCTTGATGTCTCCCCACCCCCCCCCCGCGACAAGGTGCCTTTGTAAATGAGTCTCTGACTCAAAGGTTTATAAACCGATTTGTAATGAATAAAAATGAATAAAAAAAAAAAAATATATATATATATATATATATATATATTCCTGAATAAGGAGCCCACAGAACCAAAAGTGAATAGACAACACTTTCTCACCCTCCTTGTTCACTCCATTTGGCTCCTTTGGCTAATGACAGTCATTTGTGCCATACTGTCAGCTTCCCAGTTGACCATTTTATAGGCTTACTATTTCTTTCATCTGTACAGCTGGTTATGGCTAATACATTCAATTACTGGTCACCACATATTGTATATCCTTTCCAAGCTGGTCACCTGGCCCCATATATACTCTTCAGTTAAACACCCACTGTATACCTACAGAGGTACATACTTACTTACTGAAAACAAAAGGATCAAGGCATCAGTTTATACAGAATATTCCTAACAAGAGATCATGTGCCACACACAAAAATGATTTCTGATATGGTGTACTGCATATTTCAGTTAGTAATAAGACACAACAAGGTACTGGTTGCACATATAGTACTGCATACTCATATTTATGTTTTCCTTCTATACAAGTCATCTTTTAAAGCGAGAACTTAAAGCCATCTTTACTTGTTCTCTATTAATCCCCCATTCCTACCCACATTTCTCCTTCCCCCTTCTCTACCACCCTTACCTTACACATCCACAAACAGACATAGACACACGCCCTTTCTAACAACACCCTCAACCCCCACCTTCCACCTTTACCTTTAACCCCCTCCCCAATCCCCCTTCCCACCCTTTCTTTGTTCCCTTTACTCTCTCACAAATTTGCCAACATCCTTTTCACTTCACCCCTATACTATTCTCGCCCTTCTCTTCTCCCCATCACCCTCTGGCTTTATTTATATTCATTTGCTACAACTGAATTTATCTGTTTGTAATGCTTTATTCCCATTCCCAGCATTCATTCTGTTCTGCATAGTAATTTTCAATTGTGAAATTGAATCTTATTATTAACTGATAATCTTTAGTGGATGTAACATAGTTCAGACCCATAGCCCCCTTCAACTGTTGTTTGTAGTGTATCACAAATGTTTGTTTTATAATTCTTACAATTCTGACACGGTAGTGCCAGTATAGTTAGGGTTAAGCGACAGGTTATATGTTAAACATTTAATTTTACAACTTAATAGCTTTGGCAGTGTTAAACAAAATTAGCTGAAAATTTTGCCTGCATTGTCTAGTAGACAAGGTCTAAATGCTTGGACAGTTTTATAATGGCAGCTTGTGTGGTTTCTGAGATCCACATTTGTCATTTTCCTGTAGATGTCTAATTTTTTTCCTATACTTGACATGGATTTTTGGTTTTGCTGTCACGTACAGCATACATGGAATGGAATTTTTCCCCAATTTTTTAGGGTTGAAGCGTGCTGTGGCTAGGTAGTGCCTTTGGGAGGTTTCATGAACAAATATTGAACAGATCTAGAGTTATAATGATTTAAAGTTTTTTTTTTGTTTGTTTGCTGTTCTGAGCATGCTCAATAGAGTTTTTGGAATAATGTTCTTATAGGTCATGAAATATTCCATGTTGCAAGACCATTTTTCTTTTCTCACCACTTGCTTCTCACAACATAAAAAAATGTTTTTGTGTTGTGATGGCCATCATCTTGCCCCCTAAACTACAAACTACAAAGACATGACAAATTAGTTAAAGAACCCACTCATGGGAGGGCGATACTGGATTTGGTACTGTCAAATAGTGACAGTGTAGTGGATGTCACAGTGGGACGCCACCTGGGGACCAGTGATCATCATACAGTGTGGTTCAGCATAAGGACAGGGCCAGAATTTAACCATACTTAAAAAGAGGGTCCTAGATTTCAGGAGGGCCAGTTTCAAGAAAATGGGAGAGTGCCTCAAAGAAGCCCTAGCAGGAACAGAGATAATGGATGGAGTAGAGGAAATTCAGCAGAGATAAGGAAAGCAATTTAAACAGCAACTAATATCTGTGCTAGGCAGATCAGTAAGAGCAAGAGGAAAAAAAGAGACTGCTATGGCTCTCCAGAGAAGTAGCAGAAAAGGTAAAGGAACAGAAGAGGGTATTTAAAAGGTACAAGCTGACACAGAAGGGAGAGGATAGGGAGAGATATCAGGAGAAACAAAGGGAGGCAGGAAAAGCAGTCAGAAGAGCAAAAGCACAAATGGAGGAAAACATTACCAAGTCAGCAAAAAAGGGGGAAAAACATTTTTCAGGTACATAAGTGAAAGGAAGAAAAACAAGGCGGGACTAGTAAGACTAAAAGGGGAAGGGAAAAGAGTAGAAGAGGATCAGAATAAAGCAGACACATTGAACAAGTACTTTTGTTCAATATTCACAAAGGAAGAGGTAGGTGATGGGCCACAGATAGAAACAAGCATTTGTCAATGCCAAATGTTGATTGCGTTGGTGTGTTGAGCTCGCTCACTGCCACTCTGTCACTCATTCAGTGTGTTTCTCCCGGTGCTGCAGGCTGCTCTTTTGTACTGGGCTCCTGCCAGCATTGGCAACTTGTTCTGCCCACTAAGAGATCCGCAGCTGTCCTGACAAAGCTCAGTTGAGGTGGCTCACTCCCCCTCTCTCACTCGCTCATTCTGTTTCTCCTGGTGCTGCAGGCTTCCCTTTTGTACTGGGCTCCTGCCTCTGTTGGTGGCTTTTTCTGCCCACAAAGAAATCTGCAGCAGTCCTGACACAGGTCTGTTGAGCCTGCTGACTCCCCCTCTCTCACTCACTCATTCCGCTTCGCCGGGCGTGTAAAGTGGCTCTGCCTGTGGCCTGGGGCTCCTGCCTCTGTTGGAGCCTTTTTCTGCCCACAAAGAAATTTGCAGCAGTCCCGACAAAGCTCCATTGAGCTCTTTCACTCACCTTCTCTCACTCGCTCATTCCGTTTCTGCCGGCGCTGCAGGCTGCCCTCTTCTATTGGGCTCCTGCCTGTGTTGCCGCCTTCTTCTGCCCACAAAGAAATTTGCAGCAGTTACAATAGAGCTCTGTTGAGCTTGCTCAGTCGCTCATTCTGGTTTCCCCGCCACTGCAGACTGCCCTTTTGTACTGGGCCCCTGTGTGCATTGCTGGCTTTTTTTGCCCACAAACAAATCTGCAGCAGTCCCAACAGAGCTTCGTTGAGCTCACTCACTCCCCTTCCCTCACTCATTCGTTCTGTGTCTCCTGCCACTGCAGGCTGCCCTTTTGTACTGGGCTCCTGCCTGCATTGGTGGTTTGTTCTGGCTAGAAAGAAATCTGAAGCAGTCCCGACACAGCTCCATTGAGCTCTCTCACTCACTCATTCATTCCGTTTCGGCCAGCGCTGCAAGCTGGCCTTTTGTACTGGGCTCCTGCCTGTGTTGCTGCATTTTCTGCCCACAAAGAAATCCACAGCAGTCACAATAGCGCTCCGTTGAGCTTGCTTACTACCACTCTGTCACTTGCTCATTCTGTTTCTCTTGGTGCTGCAGGCTGCGCTTGTGTACGGGGCTCCTGGCTGCATTGGCACCTTTGTCCGTCCACAAAGAAATCGGCAGCTGTCCTGAGAGGGCTCCATTGAGGTCGTTCAGTCTCCCTATCTCACATGCTTATTCTGTTTGTCCTGGTGCTGCAAGCGGCCCTTTTGTACGGGGCTTCTGCCTGCACTGGTGTCTTTTTCTGCCCACAAAGAAATCCACAGCAATCCTGATAGAGCTTCATTGAGCTCACTCAGTCCCCCTGTCTCACTCACTCATACTGTTTCTCCCATTGCTGCAGGCTGGCCTTTTATACTGGGCCCCTGCCTGCATTGACGCCTTTTTCTGCCCACAAAGAAATCCGCAGCAGTCCTGACAGTGCTCCTGTGAGTTTGCTCACTCCCCCTCCATCACTCGCTCTCTTGTTCTGTTTCTCCCAGTGCTGCAGGCTGCCCTTTTGTACTGGGTTCTTGTGTTGGGGCCTTTTTCTACCCACAAACAAATCCACAGCAGTCACTCCCCCCCAACTCGTTCGATCTTAATCTGTCCCAAACAGTGATCTCCCACAGTGGCTGTGCTATTCTCCAGCAGGAATGCAAAAACATATTTTAGACAGGATGTGAAAAATGGCAGCTGTACTGTTCATAAGGAGGTGTGGAAAAATGCCACTGTTGAAAATGTGGCGTGAAAATATTACAAAATTACGAAGTTACAAGGGTGCGTGGAAACAGTTCAACACACGCTTGTAACACAGTCATGTTATGGAGTTTCATCACCAAATTTTCAACATAGGCATTTTAGGACCTCTGCTCATGAACAGTGCCACTGTCATTTTCTTAATCTGTCCCGAACAGTGATTTCCCACAGCGACCGCATTATTCTGCGCCGGAACTTTGAAAACACATTTCTATCAAGATGTGAAAAATGACAGCTATACTGCTCATAAGGAGGTGTGAAAAAATGCCACTGTTGAAAATCTGGCGTGACACTATTACAAATTTGCGAAGTTACAATGGTGCGTGGAAAGTGCGCAATGCACACTTGTAACACAGTCATTTGATGGGCTTTCATCACCAAATTTTCAACATAGGCATTTTAGGACCTCTGCTCATGAATAGTATCACTGTCATTTTCTTAACTGTCCCGGACAGTGATTTTCCACAGCGACCACTCTATTCTGAGCCGGAAGTGTGGAAACACATTTCAGCCAGGATAGGGAAAATGACACCTGTACTGTTCATAAGTAGGTGTAGGAAAATGGCAATGTTGGAAATCTGGAGTGAAAATATTATAATTTTGCCAAGTTAAGAGCATGCATGCAAACTGCGCAACGCACGCTAGTAACACAGTAATTTTAAGGAGTATCGTTACCAAATTTTCAACATAGGCATTTTAGGACCTCTACTTATTAACAGTGTCACTGTCATTTTCTTAATCTGTCCTGAACACTGATTTCCCACAGTGACCGTACTATTCTGCGCCAGAAGTGCATAAACACATTTCCGCCAGGATGTGAACAATGACAGCTGTACTGTTCACAAGGAGGTGTGACAAAATGCCAATGTTGAAACTCTGGCATGAAAATATTGCAAATTCACCAAGTTACGAGCGTGTGTAACAACTGCGCAGCACACGCTTGTAAAACAGTCATTTTTTGGATGTTTTCCACCAAATTTACTACATAGACTTTTTGAGAGCACACCTCATGAACACTGGCACTGTCGTTGCATTAATCGACCCAAGAAGGTGATTCTACACAGTGACTGTGAAATCACCTTTCGGGGCTGATTAACACCATGCCAGTTCAAGCATTCATGAGTAGGGGCCCCAAAAACCCATGTTGAAAATGTGGTGCCAAAATTCCACAAAATGACTGAGACATGCATTAAAGTTGGAAAACCCCCTATTTATTCCATTATACAGCTTACCTGCATTTCCTCAGTTCATGGTCGGCTTTGAAGAGTGCAGACGTGTTCCCAGTCCACGAAGATCATCGGCATGAGCTCAGAGGTAAGTATGGGGTAAGAGGTGTGAGGGAGGCATGATGCACAGTGGGTGGAGTACGGTTATGGCAGAGGAGCCAGGGATACCGCCCAGAGACCGTTTCTTTTTTTTCAGGTAAAAAAAAGATGTTGCTGGACTGTTTTTTATGTTACAGGGGCATGTGGCACACTGGGGTGGGCTCCCAGCAAGCCAAAGGACTCTTTCTTTGGGGGGCAGCAGCAGCTGATGGGGGATTGGGCACCCCCATTGGCACACAACAAAAGGGTGGGGCTTATATTATGCCGACGGGGATTGGGCACCCCATCGGCAGACAATAAATGTGGGGGAGGGTTGCTTACAGAATGCTGACGAGGAGTGGGCTCCCCCGTTGGCAAAATCAACATTGGGACACCAAAGCCGATGGGGATTGGGGCCCCTGTCAGCAAATAAGCATGGTGGGGGGGTTATATTTCTTGTGAACTCGGCGGCAAGCCGCCGCCATGTTCACAAACAATATCAGGGTTTGGAAGTCCCGTCCTGCACTGACGGGTCACTCCCTCATTGCAGCGGATGGCTGACACTGCAATGATGAGGCGGCCCCTGACTGCAGCGCCAAAATTGTCACAAGTTGGTGGCAAGGTTCCAAACTCATGTCAGCAGCAGCATGCAATGGCATTGGGGGAAGCAGGACAAGCCTTTGCAGGCTGTGGGAGCATTGGCCACAACAGTGCTGTGCCTCCACAACCTGCTTCTGAGAAAGCTGTCCCAATATGTTTCTTGCGCTGCATGCAATCAAGTTAAAAAAATGTATTAAGGGGAGAGAGCTGGACACTAGCCCTTTTACAGAGCAGAAAGTCCTCAGAGAATCAGCAAAGCTAAAGTAGACAAGGAAATGGAGCCAGATGGGGTCCACCCCAGAATTCTGAAGGAGCTAAAGGAGGAACTATCTCTGCCTCTAACATCCTTGTTCAATCAATTACTGGAGACTGGGGATATTCCAGGTGACTGGAGGAGGGCAGATGTGGTCCCAATACACAAAAGTGGGAACAGGGAGGAGGCAGAAAACTACTGACCTGTAAGCCTAACTTTGGTAGTGGGCAAGATCATGCAAACACTACTAAAGGAAAGGATTGGGGAATACCTGAAAATCAGTGGTTTGCAGGATCCAAGGCAGCATGAGTTCACAAGGGGGGGAGATCTTGCCAAACAAGCCTAATAGAGTTCTTTGACTGGGTTATCAAGGAGGTCAATCAGGGAGTGGCAGTGGATTTGGCCTACCTGGATTTCAGTAAGGCCTTCAACACCGTCATGCACAGAAGACTAGTAAGCAAGCTGGGCAGCCTGGGTGTGAGATCTAAGATAGTGACATGGGTACAAAGCTGGCTAAGTAACAGAACTCAAAGGGTGGTAGTGAATGGAGTTCATTCAGAAGAATGTAAGGTAACCAGTGGGGTGCCTCAGGGGTCAGTACTGGGACCAGTCCTCTTCAATGTCTTTATTAGTGACATCACAGAGGGGCTGGAGGGAAATGGATGCCTGTTTGCAGATGACACCAAAATCTGCAACAAACTGGGAACACCGGGGGGGGAATGAGAGGAGATCTGAAAAGGCTAGAAGACTGGTCAAGGGTCTGACAACTAGGCTTCAATGCCAAAAAGTGCAAAATTATGCACATGAGGCACAGAAACCCAAGGGCAATGTATCCGTAGGAGGGGAGGTGTTATCAACCACAAATCGGGAAAGGGATCAGGGGGTCATCTTCTCTGATGACCTGAAGGACCAAAATAGTGTAGTAAGGCAATGGGAAAGGCAAATAGAATGCTGGGGTATATAGGGAGGGGTATCACTAGCAGAAAAAGGGAGATAGTGTTACCCCTGTACAGATCAATGGTGAGGCCCCCACCTGGAATACTGTGTCCAATTCTGGAGGTCCCAACCCAGGAAGGACATAGATTGGGTGGAGGCAGTACAGAGAAAAGCAACCAAAATGGTGCATGACCTGCATCAGAAGCCCTACGAGGTAAGACTCAGGGAATTAAATATGTATTCTCTTCAGGAAAGGAGAGAAAGGGGAGACATGATAAAAACATTCAAATACCTCAAGGGTATCAATAAGGTACATGAGGGTAGCATATTGCACAGAAAAAGATGCTCAATTACAAGGGGGCATGATATGGCACAGGAAGGGGGGAGCCTTAGAGGAGATGTGAGGAAATACTTATTTACAGAAAGGGTGGTGGATGGTTAGAACAGCCTCTCAGTAGAGGTGGTAGGTACAGAAATGGTAACAGATTTCAAACACGCATGGGATAAGCACAAGGGGGCCTTAGTAACAGGGCAAGGGGGTAAGACTGGTGATCAGTTAGGGTCTGTGGTGGCTCAATAGGCAGGGATTAGGGCAGACTGGGTGGGCCATGGGGTCCCTTTCTGTCAACAGCTTCTATTTTTCTATGTTTAAAATACATATAAATGATGTACATTTAAAAAACAAATACCTGAACCTAGCTAAACAGGACCTTTAGCTAGATTCTGGATTTGATTGTTTTTTAATTGCCAGAAATAACTTTTCTGGCCACCCCAAATCCAGGGTACCCAGTCTAGAGAGAGGAGTCATTCACCTGCATTCTCTGTACAAGAATAGTGGGATTTTCTTGAATGCAGAAGCCACAGCTTGAGTTGTGCTGCTGGTTTCAGTTGAAGCAATGAGCCAGCAATCCCCTGTTCCCTATGTCTCTGTCTCTCTATCTATCTATCTATCTATCTTTTTCTTAAGTGGACCAGCAAGGTCACCTGCCCACCCTTCCCAATGTTTACATAGATTATGTATGATATAAGTGGACCAAGATGTCCACCCCAATACTGCTTCTATTACTCCCCTCCTCTCCAGGTTGCCTGCCCCTGTTCCCTTAATGTACCTGGTGGCACCAGGGTGCCCACCTCCAGTGTCAAACAGTAGCTCTACACTGGGTGCCCAATCCCCAGTGTCATGAATGTCATCTGAAATAAAGAAAACTATTCCTCATTGATGTTTTTTTACTAGTAAAAAAGAAAATAGTCCCTTGCTAATCTGACCTTGCCACACACACCCCTCAACCTGACCTCAAACTCAGCACCCACCTCCCCAAAGCCCCCCATAACATCCACAAACCCTCACTCACCTGAACATGCCCCACAACATACAGGTAGATCCACTCTCTGATCAAAGACACACCTTGTTGCTGTAACCGGCGACTGCGATATGAGAAAATAAGGTAAATGTGGTTTAATATATTTCAATGGTGTTTGAACCTTTATTCATAACTTTGTAATTTTTACATATTTTTACACCACATTTTCAAAATGGCCTTTTTGGGACCCCATCTCGTGACCAATGGCAATGAAGTTATGCAAATCTGGCCCAAAAAAGTGATTTTACAGTTACTTTGTGAAATCAGCTTTTGTGCCAGATTTAAAAATTTTCATCACCCTTGTTCATGAGGTGGGGTCATAAGAAGGCTATGTTGAAAATTTGGCTTCAAACTTTGTCAAAATGACAAAGTTATGAGTGTACATATAACATTTTCTGTGCTCTCGCATAACATTGTTCATTTTCAATATTTTGACCCCAAATATTCAACATAGATGTTTTTTTCACACCACCTTGTAAACTTGACAGCTGTAATTTTTCAAATCCTGAAAAAAATATGTTTTTGCACCTGTGGCACAGAATAAAGTTTTCATGTGGACTGAACATGTTGACCTACTGGGTTCATTAGGTGGGGTAGTATGGAGACTATGTTGAAAAGTTGATGTACAAATATAGTAAAATGCCTAGGTTATGAGAGAACGTTGCAATATTTCAATGTTCACTCATAGAAACATAGAATTTGACAGCAGATAAGGACTGCTTGGCCCACCTAGTCTAGGGAGACTAGGTGGGCCAAGCAGTCCTTATCTGCCATCTAATTCTATGTTTCTATGTTGGAAGTCTGCCGGGGACTGTCACAGACCCTTCAGCTATGGAACAAAATGTGCCTCTTCCTGAGACACATTAAAGACCCATCAGTGTCATTCAAGTTCAAATTGCGTATCTCGAGTCTCTAGGTTTTGCAGTAATCTGTTCCTTTCTGTATATCATATTAATAATATTGTGCTGCATCTCGACTGTTGAGGAATCCAGTTGGTGCCAATAATGGGTAATGGCTTTCTTTGCTGCTAGAATGTATAAATTAAATAATTTAATAAAAGATTTTTGAACGCCCTTCAGAGCAAAAGCCATCAACACCATTTCTGGCATTAATGAACCTATGTAGTCTAGAATTTGGGCTATCAAATCTGCTATCTGAGACCAAAAAGGAGAAATGAGTGGACAGGACCAGAATATATGTGAATGCGTGGCCATATGGGCTCCGCATTGTCACCAACAGACACCCAACTGCTGAGAGTGAATTGTTGCCAGTTTCTCAGGGACATAAAAATATCTATTGCAGCATTTCCAAGAAAACTCATGCCAATAAGTGGCCCAAGATACCTTAATAGAAGGACCAGTATGCTGTAGCCAGAGGTCATAGGGAATAGTCAGGTTCAATTCTTTGTTCCATGCCTTTAAGACTGAGGCTGTAGAGTCCCCCAGAAACTCCTGCAACCCTTTGTACACCCTGCCAATCAAATGGGTATATTGTAATCCCCTAAATGATTCACATAGCAGTTTCAATAAGAAAGGCATTGGGTCTGGAAGGTGACTTCTATTTGGACCCTTCTGACATAAGAAGGCTATCACCTGCAGTTACTGAAAATGCTCTCTGTTAATCAGGGCATACTGTGATTGCAATTTTGCAACTGGAAGGACTCCTTGATTATCTAAAAATTGAAAGATGTACTGTATGTGTTGACTAAGTCAAAAAAGATGGCAGCCACACTGGGCTAGCCACTAGAAGCAGCAGCATTAGTGTAGGATTTTGCCTTGTTTCTAGTTCATTTTATTTTATTTTAATTATTGTTGGTTTGTGATTGTCATTTATATTTGAGTTAGTGGCAATTAGATAGGGGTGAGGTAGTGAGTTAGTTAGTGTGAGAAGCGTATCAGGATTAAGGTTTGTTTTAGGATACAAGTTGAAAGTAGCAAGAAAAATGTTTATTATCACCTTTTCTGCTGTCCCAGCTGTTTGTCTTATCACTGGGACATTATGGTATTCATCATTTTCATCCTGACTAATGTGGTGATTGTGAACGCTATTTGCGTTCCCTTACCTGGACAGTTGTTGTTTGGTGAAGGAGAGCTGTCCTGACCATTTGAAGAGTGGTGCAGAATTCGGTGCTGTCCTTGGATGCTGGAGCCTGGAGAGATCAAGGTGCCTGTGAATCTCAATGGAACAGTGGTGTGGAGAATCTGCTGACTGCGACACTAAACTGTAGGACCAGGATTGGAATTTCACTGCTGGTTTGTCTTTTTGGAAGAGACGGAAGAATTTGCGGGACCTCTGGATTTGGGGTCCACTATTTTCAGCCAGATTTCTCAATGGGACTGGAGTGTGACCTTGCCTGAATCCAGGGGAGGAATCGCAGGGGGGGCGGTCATTGAGGAGCCTGGGCCCAGTGCTGCTGGACAGCAAGCGTTGTGTTGCCCAGTGCTCCAAGGATTCTTGGGGATGGGGGCAGGATTGCCTGTTCTCCACTGAGACCAATGATGGCCTGAGGCCTTAGAGTGGTGACCTCTTGGGGAACAGCAAAATTGCTCTGGTGTACCTGTGGTGGGAGGCTTCCCTGGATGGACTGGGGTGTTGTCAGTCCCTGATGAGAGCCTTTTGAAATGGGTGGAGGATTTTTCTCTGAACTTTGTTTTCCTACCTGATGGATGGTCAGACTCTCTTTTCTTTAATATCACTTAGCCTTGTTGGGCAATGAGAGTGCCCTTTTTAACTATATTACTTGGTAAATCTGTTAACTGTTCTTGGCCTATGTGGGAGATAGTGCCAGGTGACAGTTTTTACCGGAGAGGTGGGAGCTCTTTGGAGACCATTAATACCCCTTTTTGAGAGGTTACTAATGACTTCTCTTTCTCAGTAATCATGCTTATATCCTGCCATATTTTTTTTATTGTTTACTGTGCTATTTGGGGTTGGGGAGGGCATTTGTATTGGTTATTTGTTGTGAGGAAAGTTTGTTGGGTGCAAGTGTTTGGTTGACTGTGGTTGCTTGAGTGTGATTGATTGTGTTGGTAATTAGTGACTGACTGCTGCTGCTTGTGATGTGTTGGGAGGGAAAAAAGATGGTCAGGCAATATTCCCCCTCCAGACTTCGGGACCTCCATCCTTTTGACTGTACCCCTTTACCATTTGTGACATATTTTAGATGTCACACTTTGGGGATAGTCAGGAGGCACAAGAGGAGGTGGAGTCCCAAGGTGGGGGGACAGAAAAGAGTGGCTGGATTGAGTTGGTGGGGAAACGGAGACACCCTGGGGTGAAATGGGACCAGGATAGGGGTCCTTTCTGTCTGGTCCCCATACCCAAGGGCTCTGTTTTATGCAGACAGGTAGTGAGGTCTTCCCTGTTGCTTCGTCCAACTTGGACGGTGTTTATATAAGATTGTGAGTGTAGTACAGAGGCATCTGTGACCATTGCATACCTTCTGGGTCTCACAGCTCCATAAAAGAAAGCCCTGCAGTGAGCTGCATTTAGAGTGCAGTATTTTAAGTAATGAGTGAACCCTGCTTCATATCCCATTTGCAGGGAGCAGGATTCACTAATTGTTTTACTTTGCTTTTACATTTATTTCATTTGGCAGCTAACTGTCTAATACTGTGGAGCCCTGCGGATGAAAACCAGAAACAGGAAGAGAAGCTAAGTAGTTCTGGACAACATTGTTCAGAACTACAGGCTTAAAAAGGGGCAAACACTTTTGTACTAAAAAAGGCAGTAGACCAAACAGCATGCCAGGAACACGGATGAGTGGTCTTCACCCATTTTTGCACAGATTGTGGGCATAGTACAGAGGGTGCTGTGACCCTTACATACCTTCTGGGTGACACAGCTCCATAAAAGAAAGCCCTGTGGTGAGCAGGGTGAGTCGGGCAGGTCATGCAGCGATGCGCATGGAGACACGTATGTCTGCACGTGTCAGGTGGGTCTGGTGGGGACAAGGGCACAGGGTGCAAAAAGAAGGATATATAGAGGTAGGCCATGGAAGAAACTAACATAAAAATTAATGCTGAGGAAACAAAATCTGTGCCTTTCATGAGGCAGTATAATACATGCCACATGCATACTATGGATAATCCAGTATCAGAATTCCAATGTGATAACTGCTTATTGATTGTTACATTATATGAGGAAATAGGGAGGCTGCAAAACAGAACAAATATTCAAACCAAATTAAGTTTACTTGAAGAATTCATAGATCAAGCTGCAGCAAACACAATCCAGCCATCAGATGTAGGCTCTGTAGTACTCCTGACTCAAACAAATACACACAAGCAGGCTAGCCTATCTACCTCAGAGACCCTAGACAATCAAACTAAACAGGAAGTAGAGGACTGGTGCACTGCTCAGAAAAGACCATCCAAAAGAAGGGAAGGACAGATTTTCAATAGTGCCCCACTAGAACTAACAAACAAATACAGTTCATTGGGATCCTTAGACCCTAACAACATAGCAGAGGAAGATGTCACAATTTGTGCTCAGTTGCCTAACACTATAAGAGATATCAATATCAACAGCATTCAGACACAGAATCATGAATATACAAACAGTGTGCTATCACAAAGCATAAATAGTGCCTCAAGGGAAAAAAGCGAATTGCACCAAGGAAATGTCCATAGGGATATCCTTGTTATAGGTGATTCAATGACAAGGGGAATAGACTCTATTGTATGCAAAGGTAGAAATGAAACAACAACTATTAGCACTCTACTAAACGCAAACATTTTGGATGTGAAATCTATGTTAAACAGCCTGCTGGAGAATCTAAACAACCCACTGGTACTTATCCACATAGGGGTAAATGACATAGGCAAAAAGAAGCTCAAAGATATTTTTAACGACGTTGAGGCAGTGGCACTGGAAATTAGACAATGAGGAGGAAACATCATAATATCAGGGGTGCTGCCAGTTAGTGGAAGGCAATATAAAAACTAAGCATTTGTCAATGCCGAATGTTTGCTTGCTGATATTAGCATTGGACATGCAGGAGTTAGACAGATGCAACATAGGAGTGGCAGTGAAGTACTGAACTCAAGCCAATCCCACCTCCACCCCTGCAGAGATGGACAGGCATTGGGGTGTGCCTGTGAGTTGTTGCTCATAATGCTCACGGCATTTCACCTCACCCTATCGTGTAGACACTGACAAGTGTTGAGGTGTGCCTTGGGGTGTTTGGCTTCACAGTCACCCCATTTCATAAGGACATACACTGAAATGGGTGCAGTACAGGAGAATGGGGTGAAGTCTGGGGCAAAAGAGTGCAAGGCACACCTCAATGCCTGTCACTGGCTTTAGGGTGGGGGTGGGATGGCATGGGCATTACAGCCAGTGATCCAAAGTTACACCTCTGATGCCTGTCAGTCTGTACCAAGTGTGATATTATGGTTAGAAACCCTAACACCCTGGGCGTGTGAAGGTATTTGCACTACAAATTTTCAACATGGCCTTTTTGTGACCCCCACCTCATGAAAGCATTTGGGACCTCTTCTCATGAACAGTGGCAGTGTGATTTTGTTAATGTGTCCCGAACTTCAAGTTCCCACAGTGACTGTGCCATTCTGTGCCAGATGTGCGAAAACACAGATCAGGCAGGATGTGAAGAATGACAACTGTACCATCCATAGGGAGGTGTGAAGAGATGGCAATGTTAAAAATCTGCAGTGAAAATATTAAAAATGCTTGAAGTTCTGAGCATACGTGGAAACTGTGCAACACATGCTTGTACCGTAGTCATTTAGTGGAATTATTTTACCAAATTTTCAACATAGGCATTTTGTGACCTCTGCTCATGAACACTGTCACTATGATTTTCTTAATCTGTACAAAACATTAATTTCCCACAGCGACAGAGCCATTGTGCGTCAGATGAGCAAATGCATATTTTGGGCAGGATACAAAAAATGACAGCTGTACTGTTCATATGGAGGTGTGGAAAAATGCCAATGTTGAAAATCTGGAGTGAGAATATTACAAATTCACGAAGGTATGAGCATGTGTGGAAACTATGCAACGCACACTCGTAAAACACTCATTTTTTTGATGGTTCCATCAAATTTGCAATATAGGCTTTTTGATAGCCCACCTCATGAACACTGGAACTGTCATTTCATTACTCAGTCCCGAAAGAAGATTCTGCACAGTGACTGTGAAATCACATTTTGGGACCGAATAACACCATTACAGTGGCTGAATTCATGAGGAGGGTTCCCTATAACCCCATGTTGAAAATTTGGCTCCAAAATTCCCAAAAATGCCTGAGATATGCACCAAAGTTGAAAAAACCCTATTTATGCCATTATACAGCTTACCGGCATTTCTTCAGTTTGCAGTTGGCTTTGAAGAGTGCAGACGTGTTCCCAGTTCACCGAAGATTGTCGTGCTGGACTCCAAAGGTAAGTATGGGGTGAGAGGGGTGTGGTGGAGGCAGGGTTTGCAGAGGGTGGGCAAAGGTTGGGGAGGGGCCACCAAACTCAACGAGGGACTGTTTCTGTTTTAAAGGTTTAAAAATAAAAAAAAATTGCATGATTTTTTTTACAGGACATTGGCACACTGGGGTGGGCTCAGTGTGCCACCTGATGTTTTTTGGGGGCTGTAGCCAATGGGGATTGGGCAATGCACACACCAGGGGAGAGCTGAGAGGATTGCACCCCCTCAGCACACAAACAAATTGAGGGAAATATTATGACAATGGGGAGTGGGCTCTACTGGCAAATTGAACTGGTAAGGGGGAACTGAAGCTGACGGGGATTGGGCCCCCCATCGGTAAAGAAAGACTGTTAGGGGGTGCATGATGCCAAAGGGAATTGGGTACCCCCTCAACACACAACAAATGGGGAGGGAGTTATAGTATGCTGATGGGGAGTGGGCTCCCCCGTCGGCAAATAAACTGGGTCAGGGATGACAAAGTACCACCCTGCAATGACGGGTCACTCCCTCATTGCAATGGTGGATTCATTTCAAGGTGGTGGCATGCTGGCTGAACTAGTGTCAGCAGCAGCATGCCACCACATTGGGGAAAGTGGGCCACTGTGGGCACTGGGGCCAGATTGTCCCCCATAGTGCCGCACCTCCAAAACCCCACTTCTCTCCTAAGCTATGATGAAATGTTTCTTGCACATGTGCACAAGCAAACATAAAAATAGTGACATTAGAATGCTAAACAGCTGGTTGTGGGAACGGTGCAAGCTAAAAGGACAAGGCTTCATAAGTAATTGGAACATGTTTGGAAATGAGAGACAATTGAAACTTGATGGGATGAACCTAAATAGTATGGGTCCAGAAGGTTGGCTGGCATAATAAATTAATCTGTCACCATCCGTTTAAACCAGATCCAGGGAGGGGGGCAAGGGAGGTTGCACCCCAAATACTTACTGAAACAGAGATATTGAAGAAACAACCAAATGAGGATGCAGGGTGGAAAGGATTATTGTTAAATGCTAGAAGCTTGGTCAATAAATTTCGATGAACTAAGATTTATACTGGAATCACAGAAAATTGAAATCTGCGCTATCACTGAAATGTGGTGGGATTCCAACAATCCCTGGGAAAAGGAAATAAAGGGTTTCAATCTATTCTCCAAATCAAGAGATAGTAGGAAAGGAGGTGGAGTGGCTGTATACATCACTGATGACATACAGGCAGAACAAATGTCTCTAGATTCAAGCATAGCCTAGGAACTCTGGAACAAATTAACCCCAAAACATCTCCCAAAATTATATTAGGGGTAATTTATAGGCCACCATCTATAAAGAAAGAAGATGATACCATCCTTCTTAAACGAATCCAATATCTCAATCCAGCAGACAGAATTTTACTTATGGGGGATTTTAACTTACCTGGGATCTCACCGAATACATTAAACAGTTCACAGAGAGAATATTTAGAGGCCCTTAGTCAGGTGGGACTCAACAAATGGTCAAACAAAACACAAGGGGCAATAGTATATTAGACTTGATTCTAACAAACATTAAACAAGATATACAAAATTGTCAAGTCACAACACCCCTGGGGGATAGCGATCATCTAACTGTATCCTTCACAATAAAATAATTAAATTGCTATAAAACTGGGGATACCACCATACTAAAGTTCCACAAAGCTAACTTTACTGCTATAAAACAAACACTAAAATTATGGAATTGGAAGGAAAATTTTCAGGGTAAAAACATAGATGAAATGTGGAATATATTGGAGTCTAAATTAGAAGCTTGCATTAAACAGTTTGCACTAACTAAAAAAATATCATAAAGGGAAACAATTTCCTTACTGGTTAAACCATAGACTGAAAAAAATGATTAAAAAAAGAAGAAACTACTTAGATCCCTGCAGGGAGACAAAAAGGGTGAAGGAATAATAAGGTACAGAAATCTTCAAAGAACAGTAAAAAAAGGAAATAAAGAAAGTGAAGGCTCAATATGAGGTAAGGCTTGCTGAATAAACTGAGGGCAATTACAAGTCCTTTTATGCCTCTATTAACAGTAGCAAAACATCAGGAAATACTATAGGTTCCCTTTTAGGTTCAGATGGCCAAACAACAAACACCAATAGAAAGATGGCAGAAATTCAAAACAAATTTTTTACATCTGTATTTAATTCTACAAACAGCAAGGGGACTATAAGGTCTATAGATATAATATTACACAGAGTCCTTTGCAAATAAAGGTAGAAGATGTCAGCAGTAGAATCAGTAAATTGAATCCAAATAAGTCACTGGGACCAGAGGGATTACATCCAAGACTGCTAAAAGAGCTGGCAGTGGAAATAGCACCACCCATAAGACTCCTGTTCCAATACTTTCTGGACAAGGGAGTGGTTATCTATTCCTGGTGGGGAGCAACTGTGATCCCACTACACAAAAAAGGAGATAAAAAAAAGCCTTCCTAATTACTGGCCAGTAAGCCTGACAAACGTATTATGTAAAATACTGGAAGGGATGATTAAAGAATATATAGCTGACTACATAGATTCAGAACAACTAAATGACAACACTCAACATGGCTTTACAAAGGGGAGATATTGTCAGACCAACACCCTGGAATTCTGTAACAAAGTCAGTAAAAGCTTAGACTCGGGTACTCCAGTAGACGTAGTCTTCTTGGATTTTACAAAAGCGTTTGACAAAATACCTCATCAAGAACTAATCCAAACTCTAATAAGCATGAGCATACATGAAAATCCAGTTTCCTGGATAGGTTCATGGCTTACTGACAGAAAACAACAAGTAAGTGTTAGAGGAGCTGTATCAGACTGGTCCAGAGTAAAGAGCAGTACCACAGGGCTCTGTATTGAGGTTGTGCCTTTTTACATCTATGTGGCATCACTTAAAATTGAGCATAAAAATGTATGGATTACTAAATTCACCAATGACTGCAGTTTGGGGGTATTGATTAATCAGCAAGGAGATCAAAAAGCCTTGCACGAGGCTCTAGATTACATACACGAGTGGTGTAGGATTTACAAACTTCCTCTAAATCCAGATAAATGCACAGTAATGCATCTGGGGAAAAAATACATTGCAGTCCTACAAGCTAGGTAACACCACTCTGACAACAGTATCAAAGGAGAAAGACCTAGGCATAATGATTACAGAGGACTTACAATTCAAGGTCCACTGTAACAATATACTGTATGCAAAAAAGCTAATGGGGTGCTAAACTGCATTTTACGACTCATAGCTAGCAGAAACAGGGAAGTAATGATCCCCTTGTACAGCTCCTTGGTGAGACCCATCCTTGAATGTGGAGCCCAGTTATGGTCTCCATACCATCAAAGTGAAATTCAAAGGCTTGAGAGGGTACAAAAACTGGCCACACGCTCCATAAAAAGTATGACAAACAAGAACTACAGTACAAGACTGGGTGAACTGGACCTGTTCCCCTTGGAGTATAGAAGATGGAGAGGGGACATGTGCTTGCTGTATAGGGCATTAGATGATCAAGATCTATGGGAAAATTTGGACTTGGAATTTAGAGAACAACCCTTTAATATAAGAGCCCATGCACTGCAGTTGAGGGAGGAAAACTGCAGGACACGGGAAGCGCAAAATGTGGTTCAACCAAAGGGTAGTAGCCAAATGGAATGAGCTACCAAAGGATGTGGTAGGCAGCCCATCCATGGCATCCTTTAAACTCAGCTTGGGCAAGTTATACAAATTGGGCAAATTTTAGTATTATGGCGAGCACTATGGACGTAAGTCTGAATAGCTCAGTATTCACCTATAGTTACCTACAGTAGTAGCCACAGACATTGCCAGCTATTTCCATAAATTTGTGAAATTTCTAAAGAGTTTCTCTCTGCTGCCCCTACTGTAGAAATGGAAAAAGCACCAAATATATCTGGAAATATCACATAAATTTCAGGAAATAGCTGGCAGTGTCTGTGGCTGCTACTGTATGTTTTTATGCAATGCCAGGTCTATTAAAAACAAGACTACTACAATTGCAAATCTTGTTGGTTCATCTGACCTGGCATGCATCACTGAGACCTGGCTGGATGAGAACACAGGCCCAGTATTGGCTTCTACAATTCTGGATGGGTACCCGGTGATACACTGCCCGAGGATGGATCGTAGGGGTGAGGGTGTACCCATATGTTTTACAATGGAACTGGGCTTTATGGATGTGCCAATGGGGTCCACCAGCTCCTCTGAGTGTATTGTGGGCATGGGTGTGGGGTGCAGGATCTTGCTCATTTACCATCCACCTGGTGATGGGAAAGAATTCCTACAGCAGATAGCGGACTTCATCATTGATGTGGTATTGGGATCCCCCAGATGGTTAATTCTAGGGGATTCCAGTGCCTGGGTCGACGATGAACTCTCACATTTTGGTCAAGATCTCCTAAAGCTTATGTCTTCGCTGGGTCTCAAACAGGTTATTTCCTCCGTGACTCACTTTGGTGGTCACTCATAGGATCTGATGTTCCTCCTGGGGATGGAGATCACTGACTTGGTGGTGGAACCTGTTGGCTGGTCTGACCATCACACCATACGGTTCAGTTTTGTGACTCCTCCCAATAGGCCTGCCCATATGGAGATGGTCCAGTACCACCCTTTGAGGGGCATGACCCCAGAGGGCCTAATGGTGGTACTAGACCTATCGGACTTGATGAGTGAAAGCATGGGTCCAGGTGATCTTGTACTTGCCTATACTAGGGCAGTGTCAGATGCACTGGAATCCATCACTCCTGATTGTGTTCAACCACTTAGTCTTCGCCCAAGGTCTCCATGGTTTGATGGAATCTTGAGGGAGTTGAAGAGAGCTGGCCGAAGGTTGGAGAGGATCTGGCGGAAATCCAGTCTGGATGTTGACAGACTTAGACTGATGGAACATTATACTGTCTATCAGTCGACAATCACCCATAAGAAGGCAGAATTCCTGTCCAGGGAGATTGCTGCCATGAAAAATCGACCAGCTCAGCTCTTCTGGACTGTAGACAGATTGTGCAGTCCAATCCATCTACAGTCAGGAGGAGCTTTGTCACAAGAAAGGTGTGATGAGTTTGCTTGATTCTTCGCAGATAAGGTTGCCACCATCAGATCCGGTATCCATCTGACCCTCTCTACGGGGGATTGCAGAGGTCGGTGGGAGGTTGTGAGCACCCAGTCTGTCTGATCTGACTTAAGCTGGATGGACATCATGGATATCGTGAGGATCATCCAGGATCTGAGGCCAACCAACTGTAGTTTGGACCCAGGTCCAACACATCTCCTTGTGGGATACATTGAGGAAATTGGCCCAGTCCTGGCTGAGATAGTTTGGAGGTCTTTGGAGATGAGGGTCTTTCCTGATCCCCTTAAGGAGTGTGTTGTATGACAGCTCCAGAAAAAATCCTCCCGTGACCTGAACTGTCTCGCCAGCTACAGATCTGTCTCTAACCTTCCCTTTGTTGGAAAGGTTATTGAGAAGGTGGTCGTGCCGCAGCTGGATGAACATTTATCCACCCATGATGTCTATGACACTCTCCAGTCCAGTTTTAGGAAGAGGCATACCACCGAGATGGCCCTTGTTCAGGTGCTTAATAATCTGTTAACAGCAAGAGATCGGAGGGCCTGTGCCATCTTGGTCCTCCTTAATCTCCCGGTGTCATTTGACATGGTGGACCATGGTGTGCTATTGAAGCACCTCGTATACATCTGTGGACTGTTTGGAACTGTCCTCAGATGGTTTCAATCATTCCTTATGGGTAGGACTCAGAGAGTGGTCTCAGAAACTTATTCCTCTGACCCTCTCCCCCATACTGTGGGGTACCGCAGGTCTCCATTTTGGTGCCCATGTTGTTTGCTGTGTACATGCTGCCATTGACAGACATTATTAGGTGTTACGGTGTGAGTTTCACTGCTATGCAGATGATGCTCAACTGTACAAGTCCATTGTGCCTGAACAGGGAGATACTGTCTCTGTGTTTAACAACTGCCTATCCGAGATCCAGGATTGGATGAGTGCTAGTTGGTTGAAGTTGAATCCAGACAAGACTGAAGTGTTGGTTATGGACCTGAATCATCGGAGGTGTGGTGTGTCAGCTGAAAAGCCCTCAGGGGTGTCAAGGTTACCACCTCAGATCAAGTGCTTAACCTGGGTGTTATTTTTGACGATGGTCTGACCCTGAAATCGCAGGTGTTAGCCATTGCCAAGACCTAATTTTTCCATCTGAGGAATATCACCCAAGTGAAACACCAGATCCCTCCTGAGGATCTTCCAACACTGGTCCATGTCTTTGTGACCACCTGCCTTGACTACTGCAATGCCCTGTAGCTAGGGTTACTGGGGGTTGATATCCACTGCCTGCAGCTGGTGCAGAATGTGGTTGCCAGGCTTTTGACTGGTACTTCTAAGACCAGTCATATTATGCCTGTGCTCCGTGGATTGTACTGGCTACCAGTGCGGGGGCGTATCACCTTCAAGGTTGGTTTGTTGAACTATAAAGCCCTATATGACCAAAGATCCCACTACCTGCAAGATCTCTTTTCTCCCTATCACCCCTCCCAGTCTCTCCGATCCACTGACAAGGGATTGCTAGAGATTCCCAGGGTGCATTTACAAACATCTGGAGCTCGTTCATTTGCTTTTGCGGCACCTACCCTGTGGAAGTCTCTACCTCATCAGATAAGAGAATGCCTGACCATCCAAAGTTTTAGAACTGAATTAAAAACATATCTCTTTGGTCTAGCTTTTGGTGATGAAGCATAATGTTGCTATCAATTTAATAATTATTGTTATATTGTGGATAATTTATGTTTTTTATATATTTGCATTTTATGATTTATTGTTGATGTGATTTTAATATGTGCAGGTGTCATGAACTATGGAAAGGTGCCTTTTATAAATAAACGTTGATTTGATTTGACTCGATGTTAAACCAAGCTGCTGCCATCTCAGAAAAGTCATATCAAGTTTAGTAGGAAGGAAGTCCATTTCTGGGCTTCCACATTTTGATGCCAAATGTCCAACAGTCTTTTTATGAGGTGACATTATGATCAAGACAGGTGGAATTTTAAAAATTCCATCTGAAAGGTGATTTTGCTGTGCATCTATGGAAACAAACTTCAGAGGGGATTTGAGAAATGAAACCTACCATTTTCAGGAGATGGGGTAACACAAGGGAAATGTTGAACATTAAGGGCCAAAATCTGCAAAAATAAAGTTATGAGTAAATGTTGCAACAATTCAACGTTTCCTCATAACTTAGTTGTTTTTTCACATTTTGCCTAAGATGCTCAACATAATCTTTTTATGACCACTCCTTCTGAGCATGACAGGTGTCATTTCAATGGCCTACACAGCCAGTATAGTGTTATGCTTGTGCAACTGTGTTAGTTTGGTTTTGGCCATTCACACTCTATTTCAGAGGAATTACCACCCTGTAGGGGTACCAAAGGCAAGGAACCCTTGAAGAGGGCTCCACCCCTTAGAGGTGCCATGGGATGATTCCTGTGGCTAAAGGTACCTTAGGAAGGATCCCAAGGAGAGAAGTGCTGCTGCTGGAGGAGGAGGGGAGGATGGTGGGGCAAAGAAAAAAGTGCTTCAGAAGGAGACTGAGAGGAACTGCTTATATAGCTCAGGAAGTGGGACTGTCTGGCTGCTTGCCTATTGAACTACAGGCCAAGCCTTCCAATTCAATGGCCTATGCAGCAAGTATAGTGTTATGCTTGTGCAACTGTATTAGTTTGATTTTGGCCATTCACACTCTATTCCAGAGGAATAACTACCCTGTAGGGGTACCAAAGGCAAGGAACCCTCAAAGAGGGTTCCACCCCTAGAGGTGCCATGGGATTATTCCCGTGACTAAAGGTACCTTAGGAAGGATCCCCAAAAAGAATGAAGTAGTACGAAGCATATAAACAAGCAGTAGTTGTGAAGTAGTAGTAGGTAAAGCATCAGGAAGCTTGATAACATAATGAGATGCCTTGATAACGTAATGAGATGCACAGGTTAGTAATAGCATGAGTTCAGTGGGTAGCACTAGAGAATGAGGGTACCTCCTAAGGAGAGTGGGAATGGCAAGTAGGGACACCATCCACCTCCATCCAACAGCGGAACCTATCTAATAGAACTAGGAAACACTAACTACAGCTAATTAACTTTTATGACCTGAGGCATGGAGTAGAGAAAAAAAACCTTTGAGGAGGAAATCTCTGGTGATCCAAGGCCTAGGTCACCTTGCCTCCAGGCTGGATATTTTATTTAGTGATGGCTCTGCAGCTGTGATTTGGAAACTGAATTAAAGGGAGGCGGAAAATATTCCAATTTGGTGGAAAGCTCTCACTCAACCCTCTAGCGGGAAAGTTGTGGAAGGTTGCAAGTGCTACTCTACAACAACAGGCAACCAAGGTGGGAGGAGGAGAACAACAACTGCTGAGGCACTCACCTGGCCTACTCACCCTAAACACAAACCAGGTGAACCAGAGGCAGTCATGGGAGAATAGCATTGAAGGGTGCCTCCGAACCCACTCGGGCAGCTAAAGGGGCCCCCATGAGAGCCCCACCCCTTCACCCTGAGTCTTAACTTCTGCAACGTGAGGAGCCGTTGGTACGATTGATGACTGAGGACATTCCCAGCTGCAGCTGACATCCCAGAGGCTGAAGCAGAGGGGATGGTGGTAGGCCTAAGGGTGGAATTGATAATGAAAGTCTATGATACCATTAATAGGAAGCAGATGTAGGATCTACAGCTCAGTGGCCAAGTGAGAAGGATCCTGCCCCAAGCTTCGCATGCTCAAGCTGTGGACTCTGGGTGCAGAGTGAGACAGTGGGCTGCAGGGAAGCCCTGCACTAGAATGGTACAGCTGGCATGCCCCAGAAACTGATGAGAAGCTGAATGAGCAATGAGTGCTGAGACCTTAATAAGCATTAAGTGCTGAGACCTTGCAAAGGTTAGATGCAGTAATGAGTGCAGCAGATATCCCAGAGGCTGAAGCCAAGGGGATAGTGCTAGGCATGAAGCAAAGATTGTGTAAGCAAGTGTGGACCTGCATGTAGGTCAGTAAACAGTGTAGCAATAGTCAGACCTGCATGTAGGTCTGCAAAACATAGTAGCAATGAAGCAGCACTGTGAATAGTGGGGCAAGCCAGCCAGGCATTCAGAAAGCCAATAAAGGTGACACATACTCTGAGGATTTGTCAGTGGTGAAGACAGAATTTAGAACATAAGTAATTAGCCACATAGGGCCATGACTCCCCAAACACCTCCAAGTCCCCGTCGTAGGAAAAACAAGAAAGTGATGGAAGGGCCGAGACCCACATGAAGGTATGAAACTAGATGACAGCATCAGCAGTAGCTTAGCTGACCTCAGACTATAATAGAGTGTACAAACATAGAAGCAGCATCTGTATTGAGCACTCTGAGTTGTAAACTTAAATAAACATAGAAAGAAAGGAGACACCATGCTCTGAAGCAGCTATCACATGGCAGTGCAATGAAACTGCAGCAATGAGGTAAGTAGAATGAGTTGAGAGAGCATGAGGGAGCTGCATAGCTAGGGTTCAGAGTGAGCCTGAATCAGGTGAAAACAATTAAGTGCAGCATGGAGGGTGGCTATGGTTGAACTGAAACACACAGATAATTGTTGCAGTTGCATTGCAAGTAATTTAAGAGTTGTGAGTGTCTGAGAGCTAGTAATATGAGCTCTGGAGTAGCAATATGCTAGGAGCTTAGAAACAAAGCTCCAAAAGACAAAACCAAAACACACAAACATGGAGAACAGGGAACAAAGGCCCAAAACAAAGACACACAAACACAGAAAACAAGGAGTAATGACAGAAAGAAGCACACAGCTGTAAGCAAAATACAAACCAGAAGCAGGAAAACAAACGCAGAAGTCCAGCAGAGACAAACAGAAGCAGTGGGGGGGGGGGACAGGCCCCAGGGTAGGCCACAGCCAGCTACAGAGGACAGATGGACAGAGCCTCCAACTAGCAAAGAAAAAAGTGCTTTAAAGGAGGCTGAGAGGAACTGCTTATATAGCTCAGAAAGTGGGAATGGCTAGCTGCTTGTCCACTGAACTACAGGCCAAGCCTTCCAATTATAAAATAATGGCCAAAACATCATTTTGCACCAAAAGTGTGAAAACACATTTCAGGTAGGGTTTGAGAAATGGCAGTTGTCACATTCAAGAGGTTGTGTGGAAAAATTACTATGTTAAAAATTTGAAGTCAAAATACTGAACGTACCACGTTATAAGAATGCATATAAAAATTTCAATGTACATTCATAACTTTTTTTATTTTTTATTTTTACCTCAGATTTTCAACATAGCCTTCTTATGACCCCTCCTCATGAACAAGGGTGGAAATTTTCAAATCGTGCCGGAAAGATGATTTCACGCCACACATGTGAAAACACATTTTGGCCAGGATTTAAAAATGACAGCTGTCATACTCATGAGGTAGTGTGAAAATGGCTATGTTGAAAAGTTGGGGCCAAAATATTAAAAATCACCAGAGTTATGAGAGTGCATTGAAACATTTCAATGTAGGTTCATAACTTTGTCGTTTTCTCATAGTTTTACCCCACATTTTTTTAGTCTTCTTATGACCCTACATAGCTCCTTATGACCCCACCATATGAACAAAGGTAAAGACAATTTTCAAATCCTCAAGTGTGAACACATATTTGACCAGAATTTGTGAAATGACAGCTGTCACATTCATGAGATGCTGTGAAGAAATGGCTATGTTGAAAATTTAGGGTCAAAATATTAAAAAATTACCAATGTTATGAGCCTGTGTTCATAAATTTTAATGTAAGCTCATAACTTTGTTGTTTTTTAATATTTTTACAAAATCATCTTTCAGGACAAATTTGCATAACTTCACTGTCATTGTTCATGAGTTTATCAGGTCAAAACCTCAACATCACATAAGTGGTGTCAAAAGACGTGTGGGCTTAAATGCATGCGCAGTCTTGAGTTGCTTATGTATTCTAGCATGGTTTCAGACCGTGCTACATTACACGGACTGTGTGACACAATTTTTGCCAGTGCCATTTTTCGTTGTGGGGGTTTGACATGGTGCCATTCATGAGGTGGGTCCCCAAAAAGGCAGATTGAAAATTTGAGGCAAAAATATTCACAAATGACCAAGTTATGACAACAATTTCAAAATCCACTGAAATACATTGAATTGCATGTCTCATTTCCTCAGTCCGTGGTCCGGCGTTGAAAAGTGAAGACGTGTCTCCGGTCCAGAGAGGACTGTGACATTGGAGCCCTGTAGGTAAGTAAGGGCTTGGTGGGATGTTGAGTGGTGGGTGCTGAGGGCTACCACTTGTTTTGATTTTCACAGGGCAGTCTGGATTTGGGCAACTGTGTCCTGAAAAAAAATATGATAAATACTACATGCCCTGACATTTTAGTAGAAGAAAATATTTTCTAACTTTCTTCTAAATGGTGCAGAAAACCATAGTATCTTAACTAAAATGCCTTAAAATGATCAGAAACAGTAGAAACAACTAAACATCTACAACACTTCCTCTTAATTCTGATTATTTTGAGAAAACAAGACTGTCACATTGGTCCAGGTTGCATAATGTCCTGCAAAAACTCATGTTTCAGTAAAACAAAAGTCCCATTTTGGGCTTCTTAAAAGGTGGTACTCCTATGAGGGTCAGGTGAGACAACAATAATGGTGGTGGTGGCAACAGATATTGATTGACAATTTTCTTTTTTACAGGGTGTTTTCATTTTACAAAAAAAACTGTGAGGGACAGTTTTCTTTATTTCAGGTACAGACACAGGGGATTGGGAACCCCAGTGTCAGTGTTATATTTGGTGACACCAGGAGTAAGCTCCCCAATACTGCACAAACAGAATGGGCAGGGAGGGAGGGAGAGGGGTAGCAGCCAGCATGGGGGATTGGGCACCCCCATTCCAGAATATTATCATGAAAGTGGCAGGAGAGCTTGAGAGAGGGTTTTCTTTATGTTTGATGGCACCAGGAATGGGATCCACAGTGTCACACAATGAAAATGGTCAGGGAGGTTGTAGCCAGTACCAAGGATTACATGGTGGGGGGGGTGACCAGGGACCACAGCAGGTTGATTATGACAGATCAACTGTGCTTGCTGGGTGGTGTTATGTAGATCAAAGGAAAGAGATTCCCTAAGATTGGGCTGGGTCTCTCCTTTGAACTATGCAAAGTTTCCACCCAGCAAGCCAGAACAGTGTCAGTGTCACAATCAGCCTGGCTAATGATTGATGTGACACTGACAAGCCCCTTGTGGACGGCTCTGCATTGGACCACAGTGATATACCTCTGAAAACCCACTCTGATAACAATATGTTTGCTCGTGCCTGTTCACAGTGAACATAAAAATTATAATCATTAATAAACTCTCTGCGTAGTGCCAGTCTTCACCCCATCAGCTATGCTTTGTGATCCCATGAGAGTGAGCTGAGTTTGGGGGTGAGCTCAGTGACCGAGCTATGTAGGGTGAGGTTGGGGGCAGGAAATGAAAGTCACAGGGTTGCCCACACATGCTCGGGTATCATATAGTGAAGACAGATCTTCCCTTGGCATAGGGCCCTGAATCTTTGAACCAATGGGTGGCAGAGGGCCCTTAGCTTTGGCTGAAAGATGGACTTTTTGTCCTGTGCATCTGTATTTACAGCCACATGGAAGCACAGGAACCAGAGGACCTTGTGCTTCTGCTGCCCACCAGACAGCCTCATGAACTCTTGACATTCTTTGCTGCACAGAAGTGCATGACCCACAAGGGTCATGCACTTCTGTAGATGGACAGAGTCTTCCCTTGGTGCAGGGCCAATGGGCCCTACATATCAGCATCAGTTCATGCAAGTCTCAAAGGTACCTGCTTAAATGAGGATATGATTCCACTATCTCAAAAGGAAAGGACATTTGCAACAAACTCTGTTAATGCAGCAATTAGGGTTCAAGTTAATGCCACAGACGTAGAAAAATGTGGTACTAGGGTTTCCAACCCTAACTCCTTACCCTAGCTCCCCAATCTTAGCAGGACTTGTTTTTCTCATTAGGTGTACTGTCTTGTCACATGAGTCCTAGCCAATCAGATGCAGGAATTTCCATTTTATAAATGTTCTTAATGATACATTTATTGAGCCAAGGCAAGACAAAGTTTATTTCTATGGTGCCCAATCCCAGATGCTCTGGGCACCTTACACAAAATACAAGCAAGAGAATTAGCAAACACAATAATAAAATAAGATATTGAAGAGTAATAAATAACAATAAATCAACAGATATCATGAAAGCGAGTCATCTAAGCAAGGTCAGAACTCCTCAACCAGGAAGGCCAAAGGAAATAAATGGGCCTTGAGACCATGCTTAAAGGTCTCAACTGATGTGGCCTCTCTGACAGATGGTGGCAATGCGTTCCACAAAAATGGGCCGGCGACACTGAATGCTCTGTCACCAGCAGTTCTAAGTCTAGTCCTAAGAACTTCAAGGAGGCTCCTGGTAGAGGAGTGAAGGTAGTGGACTGAAATGGCCAGTGTCAGAAGATCAGCCAGGTAGCCAGGGCCTAGTCCATGTAGGGCCTTATAGGTTATTGAGAATGTGTCACTAAGATTATCAGTACATAGACATATAATTTGTTTCAATTAAAGGGGAATCCTCAGCTCCCCTGCCTTAATACTGTAGAGTAAAGGTCCTTATTAAGCAAACAACCCAAAGAAATAATATTTTAAACTGCTGATACAATCTGACCCTGCAACAGTGACTAACCTCCTGAATGACAAGTTCTCAAATCTGGCATTTTAACTAGCCCAGCTTCCCTCTGCATCACAAGATAGTGTAAGAAGGCAAGCTGTCCCCCCTTCTACTTCAGCGTTTTGTACCAATCTGAGACCTATCCCCCTCTGATGGCACTACCCAACTCCAGCAGTGTGGGAAGTGATGGACTCACCCCCAAATTTCTCAGGTTAGCTATTGCCTACGTGGATAAATCACTCTCTTATAGTAAATCTATCTTTGTCCACTTCCACTATCTCATCACTCTGGAAGGAAGCAAGAATTGTCTCTATTTATAAGTCAGGTGGCCCACACCTTCCGGAAAATTATAGACCAGTGTCCATTCTATCCCACATGGGGAAAATACTCAAGAAAGTGGTTAATCGACAGATATCTACACACCTTTAGGATTATGGCCTGCTATCCATGGATCAGCATGGTTTCTGAAGGGGATTTAGCACGACCACAGCACTTGCAAAATTTATGGATCATGTTCTCTTTGAAGCTGACAGGGGAAATCTCACAGGGGCCATATTCGTGGACTTATCGAAAACCTTTGATATGGTTGATCATGAGATTCTGCTAAAAAACTGACCACCCTTGGTTTCCCCTCAAATACTGTAAGTTGGGTCCATAGTTACCTGACAAATAGGACCCAAATGGTGGATATAGAGGGAGTCCTATCCAATCTTCTCCAAGTTCGCATGGGGGTCCCCCAAGGTTCAATATTAAGTCCCCTTCTGTACTCACTTTTTGTCAACCCACTACTTTCTGAACCCTGTATTAGCAAAAGAATTATGAATGCGGATGACCTGATCTTATACTGCAGTGAAAATAACCTCTCCAAGATGAATCTCAACCTGAACAGTGACTTTTCCACAGCTGTCTACTGGTTCACTCATCATTGGCTCATTGTTAATACCAATAAAACTAAGTGTATGCTGTTCAAATCAAAACAGAGGCTTTCTAATTGCTCTTCCTTTCAGACAAACTCCCTCAACATTCTGTTCCTGGATGAATCCTGCCTAGAGCAAGGAATGGGCTTCAGATATCTGGGTGTCACTCTAGAGCCAGCTCTTACCTTCGCTACTCACATAAGTTTGGTGGTAAAAAAAAGGTCAGTCAATGTTTAGAGGCGTTCTATCACCTCAAACACCTCATGTTCCTGGAAGTCAGACTTGCTGTAGAGAGGGGAAGCCTCCTTCCCATTCTAGAATACTGTTCCCCTATAGTATCCCTTACATCTCCTTAACTCCTCAGTCATTTTAACATGGCTTACAACAATGTCTGTAGCTTCGTCATCCAAGCCCCACTCTGTACACACCACTGCCAGTTATACCAGACTCTGGGATGACTCTCCCTCCCGATCATAGAGAACTGCTGTTAGGTGCTTTTATCTCTAAAACTCTGCATGCAGGGACCAAATCCCCGCTGCCAGGTCTGCTGAACCCCAAATGTAATAAACACACGAATTAAGGTACTCAACTAGCCATCTGCATAGAATGTCCCAGGCATCCCACTGAAATGGGTTGGAGATCCTTCTCCTTAGAGTTGTGCAAAACGTGAAAAATTTCACCCAGTGAAATATTTTGCGTAATTCGCACATTAAGCAAAATATTTGGTGGGCCGAAATATGAAATTTCACCCCCGGAGTGAGTTAAATTTCACCCGCAAACCAACAAAATTTCACTCCCCAGGGTGAAATTTTAGTTACATTGCTTGTCTTGACTAGTTCTCCTGTCCTGGGTCCCTGCAGGTTACCCCCCCGGCCAATTACCAGCCATAATTGAGTAAAGCCCCCCAGTTAGCCTGGCACCCTCATGTTCTTTTTTAGAATAAACAAAAATTAAACCCACACTCCCTGGTGTCCAGTGGTCCACCCTCGGCCAATCACCAGCCATAATTAAATAAAACTGCCCCCCAGTTACCCAGGCTCCCTCATTTCCATTGCTTAAAAAACAAAAAATAAATAAAATCCACACTCCCTGATGCCTAGTGGACCCCCCACCTTGTCAGCATCAACTAGCGCTAGGGTTGCCAAAATTACAACCCACACATAGGGGACAGTGATCCTAGTCACCCCCCCCCAACTGGTTTTGCTCACATAGCTGTCATAATACTATGGCAAACCAACTGCTGCATATACCACTGCAACCAGATCATAAACAAAAGGATGCCAGCCAAAGGCTAAGCCATGACACACACCAGGATGTCAGCTGGCCACAACAGGTACCCTCAACTCCCTGGATCTGTCCCAACCAACATCTGACTAAAACTGGGATGGCAAGGTAATTGTACAGTTCCAACAAATATACACATTGTTTCCAGTCTGAAACACAGATGCAAACATAACAAACAAAAAAGAGTTTGAGTCCGTACAACTGCTCTTGTGGTAAAGGGATACTGTAACTATGTAATGCAGCATGATGTGGCACATGGTACACCCATTTGCCCAGCCCCCCTCTCCTATGTAATATGATGTCCAGCACAAGCACCATCAATTTACAACCATCTGCATACCTGCTACTTGCCTGCCCACTGCCTGGTGTGACAATGGGTGTAGTAAGGCAGAGACACACACACACACACAGGCTACCTACAGCAGGTCTCTGTCTCCCTCAGCAAGCACTCTGCCACAGTACATCAGCACTGCCAATCTGCCACTGTCAGGATGCGGCACTCAACTCACTGAGCGTTCCACACAATGACCTCTGACAGATCAATGTAATCCTGCTGCCACATGTTACATCCCAAGACCCCTCCCAGTCATCTCATGCGTCCTGGTGCTGCAGTTAGTCACTGGGATGAGTGGGAAACACCAATCTGCAAAGTTAATCAGGTTTGTCAATGCAAAATATGGGACAGTGTGCATCCCATATTGCGTTTATGTGGGACAGGCACTTTGTGATGGAACAATGAGATATCCCTTACTAGCGCCCATCCAGCTCCTCCCCCGTACCCGATCAGGCCACCGGCACAGCCCTCGACTCACCTCCATGGCCGGCAGCCCAACTGAGTGTGACTGAGCACTTGAATGAATGAGCATGTGCTTCCATTCATTTCAAGTGCTCAATCGTCACTAGTCGGCTGCCCGGCCATGGAAATGATGAAGGCTATGCCTGTATTCAGATTAGATATTAGAGGCGAGTGAGTACTAGCTCATGCTGATAGGGTGGGGGTCCAATAGACACCAGGGAGTGTGGGTTTAATTTTTTTTTAAGAAATGGAAATGAGGGGGCCAAGGTAACTGGAGGGGAGTTTTATTCAATTACAGCTGGTAATCGGCGGGGGCACCACTAGACACCAGGGTGAATAAGTTGGACCAATGGGTAGCCAAGGTGGTGGGGGGACCACTAGACACCAGGGAGAGTTTTAGGGTATGGCAGGGTGTGAAATTGTGGTGAAATTTCACCATTTCACTGCAATTTTACAAAATATTTAATGCGGTAAAATAGCCAATTTTCTGGCAATTTTGCCAGTGAAATTTAATTTTGCAACATCTCTACTTCTCCTATGCTGCACCTAAGCTGTGGAACTGCCTCCATGATAAGCTGCACTCACTTGTTTCACCTCCTACTTTCAAAAAGCACTTCTTGGATGCACTATTACCCAGAACACATTGTAGATGTCTTTCTTAATGCCTGGGTATATCTGTCAGGATCAACAGTCTAATATCCTGGCCCCATGATTTAACTGTATCAACTGCAAGATGCTCCTGTATTTTAATATACTCAGCTGATGCTTATGTCACTAGACGTGCTGTATACTGCTCTGTTATGACCTGCCTCTGTAACTGTATTCACTGCTCTGTTTCAATTTTACTGTTTTTGTTGTTGTAATACTTGTGTCCTATGTGCCATCTAAATGGCCCTGGTCGTGCCTGAAAATGGTCCCTAGGTCTAGTGTACTTACCCGGTTATCAAATAAATAAATAAAATAAAATAAATAAATATGATAGATGTCTTACTTTATATCAGATTGATCCTGCATCCCTCCACCTGCCATGCTGCAGAACTAACAGTCACACTGTTCCCCATGTCTGCCCCATGATGATGTGGGGACGTGCTAAGCCTTTCGGGAAGTCTATGTGTTGGCACTTAGTGATGCATGCTAATACTCTGCAACAGCACATTTTTGTTCTTGGTCTACCAGTAACGATCATGCAGGTTCAGACCAATTGGTACCGGTAGACTAAGCATGAAAATGTGCTGTTAGAAACATAGAAATATAGACTTTGACAACAGATAAGGACCACTTGGCCCACCTAGTCTGCCCATTTCCCTACCTACAGGATAAGCTGCAGATCCTAGTTAACCAACAGCCTATTTCTTCTTACCCCCCACAAGAATTGCCTTATGTCTGTTCCATGTATTCTTGAATTCCCCCACAGTTTTAGACCCCACAACCTCCTCAGGAAGGCTGTTCCATGCGTCCACCACCCTCTCTGTGAAAAAATACTTCCTCACATTGCCCCTAGACCGCCCCTCTATCTTTAAATTATGTCCCCTTGTTCTTGCACATCTCTTTTTCTGAAAGATGCTACCCTCTTGGACTTTGTTGATTCCACTGAGGTACTTAAAAGTTTCTATCATGTCCCCCCTCTCCCTCCTTTCCTCAAGGGTATACATATTATGCTCCTTTAGTCTCTCCTCGTATGGCTTCTACTGCAGACCCTGCACCATTTTAGTTGCCCTCCTCTGGACTGCCTCTATCCTGTCTATGTCCTTGCAGAGATGGGATCTCCAGAACTGGACACAGTACTCCAGATGGGATCTCACCAACTGTCTGTACAGAGGAATAACAACTTCCTGTTTTCTGCTGGTGATGCCTCTCCCTATACATCCCAGTATACCGCCCAGCCTTCCCTACTGCCTTCTCACATTGCTTGCTAACCTTAAGGTCATCTGATATGATTACCCCCAGGTCCCTTTCCATTTTGTTGTTGTTACTACCTCCCCCATTGTGTAATCTTCCCTGGGTTTTGTTTCCCAGGTGCATTATTTGCACTTCTTTGCATTGAATCCAAGCTGCCATACTTCTGACCATTCCTCCAACCTTGCCAGTCCTTCTCATCCTTTCCATCCCTCCTTGTGTATCAACCCTGTTGCAGATCTTGTGTCATCTGAAAGAGTCCACTTTTTCTTTCAGTCCTCTGCAATGTCACTTATAAAGACATTAAAAAGGACTGGACCCAGTACTGAACCCTGTGGTACCCCACTAGTAACCCCTCTTTCTTCAGATTGGACTCCATTTAAAATTGCCTTCTGTATCCTGTTGTTCAGCCAATGTTTTACCCAGGCTACCACCCTTGGACCCACTCCCAGGCTGGTTAATTTGACTATTAATCTTTTGTGTGGGATTGTGTCAAATGCCTTGCTAAAGTCTAGGTAGGCCATGTCCACAGCCCCTCCCTGGTCTACTACTTTGGTCACCCAGTCAAAGAAATCAATTAGATTCATCTGACATGACCTTCCCACTGTGAACCCATGCTGCCTTGGGTCCTGTGCCCCACTGGCCTCTAGGTACTCAACAATTCTTTCCTTCAGAAGTGATTCCATCACTTTCCCTACCACAGAGGTCAAACTGACAGGTCTATAGTTTCCTGCCTCTGTCTTGGTCCCACTTTTGTGACGGGGAATCACATCCGCCTTCCTCCAGTCCTCAGGTACCACACCATCCTCCCATGATTTGTTAAAAAGGGTAGTCAGTGGTTTCACTAGTTCTCCCCTTAATTATTTTAGAATTCTGGGGTGAATTCCGTCAGGCTCCATTGCTTTGTACACCTTCAGTTTTAGGAGTTCTTTCAGAACCCTTTCTTCTGTGAAAGGACTAGGATCGACCTCCCTATCAAGAGTGCTTCTGTTAATTGGATTAGGCACCTCCCCCTCCTCCTCTTTTGTGAATACTGAGCAGAAATATTAGTTCAGTATCCCTGCTTTTTCATTGTTCCTCTCTGCCCGCCCATTGTCCATTCTATTCAGCCTCACTATCCCTCCCTTTGTCTTTCTACACTCCCTGATGTACCTATAAAAGGTTTTATCCCCCTTCTTAACCGAGTTGGCTATCTTTTCCTCAGTTTGGGCCTTTGCTATTCTGACATCCCTCCCTGCTTCCTTCTGCTTTAACTGGTACAACTCTCTGTCCTGCTCCTTCTGTGTTTCCTTATACTTCCTGAATGCTATCTTTTTCTCCCTGACTTTCCCCGCCACTTCTTTTGAGAACCATAGTGGCTTTTTCTTTCATTTTGATTTGTTTATTTGCTTCACACAGAGGCTTGTTGCCTCTGTGATGGCAGTTTTGATGTTTCCCCATTGTTGCTTCACACCTCCTTCTAGCCTGTTTGCCAGTGATTTTCTAAGGCACTCTCCCATCTTGCCAAAGTCAGCCCTCCTGAAGTCCAGTACCCTCACTTTTGTATGGCTTGACTCTGCAGCTGAGTTTATCGTGAACCACATTATTTGATGGTCACTTGTTCCCAGATGGCAACCCACTTCTAGATCTGAGATCCTCTCACTGTCCCCATTTGAGAGTATAAGGTCTAAGATTGCTCCCTCATGAGTGAGTTCTGAAACTAGCTGTCTGAAGCATGCCACCTGTAGGGCATCGAGAATGGGCCTGCTCTTGGATGTGACTGCAGCAAATGTGCTCCAGTTAACATATGCCATATTCAGGTCTCCCATCAACAGGTATCTCCTCTTTCTCTGCCTTCCTAAGAATGCCTTCTATCATATCCTTGTCCATTCCCTCCCCCTAACATGGGAGTCTGTATACAACCCCTGTGTAGATTGTGGTGCCATTTCCAGTCTCTAAGATGACCCACAGTGCCTCCTCTCCTCCCTGTTTACTCTTTTGTTCAGTTGCTTTTATCCCTTCTTTTACATAGAGAGCTACTCCTCCTCCTCTTCTCCCTTCCCTGTCTCTCCTGAAGGTTATGTACCCTGGTATGTTAACATCCCAGTCATGGTTGTCTGTGTACCACATTTCTGTGACTGCTACAGTATCCAGGCATCCCTCTTCCAACTGTTACAGAGTATCAACATACATTACTATGTGCCAGCACATAGACATCCCCCACAGTTTAGCACATTACATATGTTATCACAGGGAAGGTGACAGTGGACGGTGGGACTGTTAGTTCAACAGCATGGTGGGAGAAGGGACACATGATCACCCAGATATGAAGCAAGATATCTAACTTGTCAGCTGTTTAAACAATTATTTCTTTTGTTGGCTTAATCAAGACCTCTAGGTCCTGCAGTATTAAGGCGGTGGAACTGAGGATTCCCTTTAATGACCCTCCCACTCAAATATGCACAGGAAAATCCCATCAGCACACAGAACCCAACCCTGATGCTGGCAAGATCCCCACTCAAAAAGCACGAGTCCTGCATAAAAAGCCCATCCCCTGTGGTGATAAACATCCCCACTTTCCTGACCCTCTTCCAAACAGTTGGTCTGGCAATAGGAGTCCATTTCCTATGCTAACAAACAGCTACCCCGCCTGTAGATGACTGTGGCACCAGAAGCGCATCTCTTATAGTAAAAAATACCCCACCCCTCCCAAAGATGAGTTCAGCACAAGAATCTATCCATGGTGCTCTTATACAACCCCCCCAACAAAAAAATGAATCCAGTACCAAATGTGATCCTACAATGCAAGTATACAAGTTGTCTCCCATAGCAGTCTAACACTGGGATCTAATCCCTATGCTAGAACAAGACAAAGACACCCTGCTTAGTGTCAACATCTTGGACCAGCTCATACCCCCAAGCATAACTACTTCCCCCTAGCATCCCATCCACTGTGCACTTCCAGCCTAAACCCAGCCACACAACCGCTACACTGTGTATATTCTATCTACTGATGTTAGTGTCATCTTCTACAGCTGTACAAGTTCCACAATTGCAAACTACCATAGTGGTTCATGATGGGGACTGAAACAACACAACCACAATGCACACTTGGAGAACATCATGATTGTGTTATTCCAGTATCTGCCTTCTGAGAATCATAAATTTGTGATTGCAGAGCAGACAGAGCCTACACAGCACTGCACTTACCTACTGTACCGCTCATAGATTATGATGTCCTGTGATGAATTGCATATGGCCACTCTGGGAGTTGGCGAACTGATTTGCTGTGGAATTACACAGTGGATGGGATGTGGGTAGGGATATTTGCTTTTTGGGGAGAAAGGGAGACAGGCACAAGGGATGGGCTATTGTTGCTGGAATGTATGTAAAGGGTAATGTCCAATACATCTGGCCTCCCTCTGTTGGACTGAATGTTGGGAGAGGGGCTTGCATATGGGTACAGGTGATAGAATTATTTTTCTAGTGCATAACAAATCATTATTAGTGAGTTGGGGGAGGTGTGAGATAATATACTAGATGGGATACAGTTGGGTACATGTAAATGGAGATAGGAGGCTAGGACTGTGCAGTAGGTGGGCTGTGAGTATTAGGGGTGTGCAAGTAAAGAATAACATTTCCCTAATTCCATAAACAATGCGCTATTCATTATTCAGATACAAATAATGATAGTGGCACTATTCATGCCTACTTCTGTTCAGGAAGATTCCCACTAAAAAAAAAGATGAGTCCTGTACCACATACCCATCCCCAGTCCACAGTGATGATAAACATCACCCCCTTTCCTGACCCCCTTCCAAACAGTTGGTCTGGCAATGGGTGTCCACCTCCTATGCTAATGAACAGCCCTTCCTCTTAAATATGAATGTGGTACCAGGAACCCATCCCTCGTACTAAACAAAGTATCCCACACCTTTCAAATATGTCGTCAGCACAGGAATCTATCCTTGGTGCCGGTATACAACCCCCTCCCAAAACAAAAAGTGAATCCAGTACCAAGAGTGCGTCCTCCAATGTAAGCATACAAGCTGCCTCCCAAATCAGTCTAGCAGTGGGATCCAATCCCTTTGCTTGTATGAGAGAAAGGCCCCCCCTTAGAATCACCATCAGAGACCAGCTCATCCCCTCAAAAAGCAAATACATCCCTCCAGTATCCCATCCACTGTGCACTCCCACCCACAACCCAACCCCACAACCTCCACACTATATACATTCCATCTCCAGATGCTAGTGTCATCTTCTACAATTGGTAGGTAAGAATTGTGTAGGTTCCAAGGTTGCAGATTACTCTAGTGGTTCATGGAGGGTGACTGAAATAACAGAGCCACACTGCATACTCAGACAACATCACGGTTGTGTTATTCCAGTCACTGTCTTCTGAGACTCATGAGGTTGCAATTGTGGAGCAGAGGGAGTATACACAGTACTGTACATATCTACTGTACCTATCATAAACAATGACACTCGGTGATGAACTGCATATGGCCACTCTGGGGGTTATAGAACTGGATTGTTGTGGAGTTACACAGTGGGGGGATGTGGGTAGGGATAATTGCTTTTTGGGGGCAATGGGCTAGTGTTGCTGGCTTTGTATGTAAAGAGCAATGTCCAATACACCTGGCCTCCAACTGTTGGACTGAATGTCAGAGGAGGGACTTGCATATGGGCACTGATGATGAAATTCTTACTGTAGTGCATAACAAATCATTATTAGTGGGTATGAAAAGGCTTGAAATAACACAGCAGATGAGATACAGTGGTGTTTACATGTACATGGGGGTCAGATATAGGATTGTACAGTGGATAGGTTGAGGGTGGTAGGGGTGTGTGAGTAATGAATAGTATTTCCCAAATACCATGAATAATGCACTATTCATTATTTGGATCTGAATAACAAGTAGTGGCACTATTCATACCTACTGGTATTCGGGAAGCTCCCATCTGCCTCCCCAGTCCAATCATTAATGACAACCCCTCATCCACTCACCCTCTGCTAGACATCCAGTCACACCCTCCTCCCCCCAGCACCCACAATTTAAGGATTTAAAAAAAAAACTCCCAAGATGGGGGATCAGCACAACCTACCTGCCTCCATGACCAACTGCTTTCTTGTCTAGTTCTTTTCCATTTGTAAAGCAATTGTTTCCCACACCCCAGCAGCAGCATCCAACTCCCACTCCCAACACCTAAATTTCCTAAACAGTCAGAAGCCCTCCACAGGCATGGTGAAGGTAATCAAGACAACCCACCCTCCTCCATGGCCAGCCACCTTCTTGTGAATGGAATCCCTCATGAGCCTGCTTACACAGTAAAACAGCTGATCATGTAATTTGTTTCAGTAAGTACCCTTCCCCCCCCCCACACACACACCCAAACATGCAAAAAAAATCCCATCAGCACAGGGAACCCAACCCTGGTGCTGACAAGATCCCCACACAAAAAAAAAAAACATGAGTACTGCCCATCCCCACTGGTGATTAACATCCCCCATTTCCTTACCCCCTCCAAACAGTTGGCCTGACAATAGGAGTTCACCTCCTATGCTAACAAACAACCTCCCCTCCTAAAGATGACTGTGGCACCAGAAGTTCATACCTTGTACAGAAAAATACTCCACCTCTCCCAATGATAAGGTCAGCACAAGAATCTATCCTTGCTGTCAGAATACAGACCATGCCAAACACAGCAAGCATTTGTCAATGCCGAATGTTTGCTTGCTGGCATTGGCACTGGTAGTGTAGAAGTTACAGAGCTGCATAATAGGAATGGCAGCGAAGTATTGAACTGAAGCCAACCCCACCACCACCCTGCAGAGAGTGACAGGCATTGGGGTGTGCCTTTGGGTCATCAGGCATAACGACCACGCCATTTCACCACACCCTACCCTGCAGACACTGACAAGTGTCACGGTGTGCCTTGGGGTCTTTGGCCCTCATGCGCACCCCATTCCATCAGGAAATATGGTGAGATGGGTGCGGTATAGGAGAATGGGGTGAAGTTTGGGGCCGAAGAGTCCGAGGCACACCTTGATGCCTCTCACTGGCTGCAGGGTGTGGGTGAGGGTGGAATGGTATGAGCATTACAGGCAAGAATCCCAAGTCACACCCCTGATGCCTGTCATTCTCTACAGGGTGGGGTGTTATGGTCGGAAACCCTAACGCCTCAGGCATTCGTTGGTATTTTCACTCCAAATTTTCAACATGGTTTTTTTGTGACCCCCACCTCATGAACAGTGGCAATATCAGTTTGTTAGCCGAAAACTGCTTTTGCACAGTGACTACGGCATTTGGCACCACAGGTGCAAAAACACATTCTGAACAGGATGTGAAAAATGACAGCGGTACTGTTCATGGGGAGGTGTAAAAAATGGCAATGTTGAAAATCTGCTGTGAAAATATTAAAAAAACTGGTAAAGTCACGAGCGTGCATAGAAACTGTGCAATGCACACCCGTAATGTAACTAGTTTGGGGATTTTTACAGCAGATTGTTAACACAGGCATTTTGGGACCTCCAATCATGAACAGTGTCAGTGTAATTTTCTTTATCTGTCCTGAACAATGATTTCCCACAGTGACCACATATTTCTGCGCTGAAAGCATGAAAACACATTTCGACCATGTTGTGGAAAATGACAGCTGTAGTGTTCATAAGGAGGTGTGGAAAAATGCCACTGGTGAAAATCTGGACTGAAAATATTACAAATTCATGAACTTAAGAGGGTGCTTGGAAACTGCGCAATGCTCACTTGTAACACAGTCATTTTATGGAGTTTTGTCACCAAATTTTCAACATAGCCATTTTAAGACCTCTGCTCATGACCAGTGTCACTGTAATTTTCTTAATCTGTCCCAAACATTATTTTCACACACCGACTGTACCATTGTGCGCTACATGTGTGGAAACACATTTTGGGCGAGATGTGAAAAATGGTAGCTATACTGCTTATAAGGAAGTGTGGTAAAATGGCACTGTTGAAAATCTGGTGTGCAAATATTACAAATTCGCAAACTTGCCAGCGTGCGTAGGAACTGCACAACATGCGCTCCTAAAACAGTCATTTTTGGGAATTTTTTCACCAAATTTTCAAAATAGCCATTTTAACACCTCTGCTCATGACCAGTGTCACTGTGATTTTCTTAATGTGTCCCATACATTGATTTCGCACACCTACTGCGCCATTGTGCACTACATGGGCAGAAACACATTGTGGGTCAGATGTGAAAAATGACAGCTGTACTGCTCATAAGGAGGTGTGGTAAAATGACAATGTTGAAAATCTGCTGTGAAAATATTAAAAAAACTGGTGAAGTAATGAGCGTGCGTAGAAACTGTGCAACACACACCTGTAATGTAACTAGTATGGGGATTTTTTTACAGCAGATTGTTAACACAGGCATTTTGGGACCTCCAATCATGAACAGTGTCAGTGTAATTTTCTTAATCTGTCCCAAACAATGATTTCCCACAGCGACCATGCATTTCTGCACTGAAAGTGTGAAAACACATTTCGACCATGTTGTGGAAAATGATAGCTGTACTGTTCATAAGGAGGTGAGGAAAAATGCTACTGGTGAAAATCTGGACTGAAAATATTACAAATTCATGAACTTACGAGGGTGCGTGGAAACTGTGCAATGCTCACTCGTGACACAGTCATTTTATGGAGTTTTGACACCAAATTTTCAACATAGCCATTTTAAGACCTCTGCTCATGACCAGTGTCACTGTGATTTTCTTAATCTGTCCCAAACATTATTTTCGCACACCGACTGTACCATTGTGCGCTACATGTGCGGAAACATGTTTTGGGTGAGATGTGAAAAATGGTAGCTATACTGCTTATAAGGAAGTGTGGTAAAATGGCACTTGAAAATCTGGTGTGCAAATATTACAAATTCGCAAACTTGCCAGCGTGCATAGGAACTGCGCAACGTGCATTCCTAAAACAGTCATTTTGGGGAATTTTTTCACCAAATTTTCAACATAGCCATTTTAACACCTCTGCTCATGACCAGTGTCACTGTGATTTTCTTAATGTGTCCCATACATTGATTTCGCACACTGATGGCGCCATTGTGCGTTACATGGGCGGAAACACATTGTGGGTGAGATGTGAAAAATGACAGCTGTACTGCTCATAAGGAGGTGTGGTAAAATGGCAATGTTGAAAATCTGGACTGAAAATATTGAAAATTCACGAACTTACGAGTGTGCTTAGGAACTCTGCAACGCACGTTCATAAAACAGTCATTTTTAGGAATTTTTCCACCAAATTTTCAAAATAGGCTTTTTGAGAGCCCACCTTATGAACACTGGCAGTGTCGTTTCATTAATCAGTCCCAAAAGATGATTTCACGCAGTGACTGCGAAATCACCCTTCGGGCCTGATTAACGCCATGATAGTGACAGCATTCATGAGAAGGGGTCCCAGAAAGTCCATGTTGAAAATTTGGTGCAAAAATTCCAAAAAATGCCCGAGATATGCAGCAAAGTTGAAAAAACCCTATCTATTACATTATACAGCTTACCAGCATTTCCTTAGTTCGCGGTCAGCTTTGAAGAGTGCAGACGTGTTCCCGGTCCACCAAAGATCGTCGCACCGGATTCCAGAGGTAAGTATGGGTTGGGGGGTGTGGGGAGGCAGGGTGCACAGTGAGTGGGCGCTGGTGGGGCAGAGACAGCGAGGGAACATTTTCTTTTTACAGGTTTTTTTTTTTTAGGAAGATGACGGGATGTTTGCCACGCTGGGTGGGCTCTCGTGCGAGGCAGCTGTAAGGCTGTTTTGGGGGGCTGAAGCTGACGGGGGATTGGGCACCCCTGTCGGCCATACAGACATGTGCCACGCTGGGGTGGGCTCCCAACGTGGTACCTGGAAAGCTTTTTTGGGGGGGGCTGTGTGGAGCCGACTGGGCATTGGGCACCCCCGTCTGCTATACAGTATGTGCGTGAGGGGGGAGTGCAAGAGCATGCAATATGCATGCATGCGTGTTGAGGTGGGGAGCTCTGCTCACTGAAGTGGAGCTCGCCCTTTCAACTGTATGCCACTGCATTTTCAACTGCTGTCATAGACATCTGGAGCAGTGATTGGAGTACTGCGATCGTGCCTGCAAATACACTGACTGAATTGGAAGAGGCTGACATACCTCTGGAAAACTTGGATGATGGCACTATGTTTCTTGCACATGCGTCCAAGCAAACATAAAAATGAATCCAGTACCAAGAGTGCATGCTTCACTGTAAGTATACAAGCTGTGTCCCAAATCAATCTAGCATTGGCATCCAGTCCCTGTGCTGGTATAAGTAAAAGACTGCACTCATTATGGTCAGCATCAGGGACTAGCTCAACCCTCCAAAAACAAAATACTTCCCCCCCAGCATCCCATCCACTGAGCAGTGGCACACCTACCCCAGTCACACATCTTTCACACTGCATACATTCCATCTACAGATGCTAGTGTCATATTCTGCATTTAGTGGGTAAGAAAAGTAAAAATGTATAGGTTTCCTGGGTGCAAATTACTGTAGTGGTTCATGAAGGGTGACTGAAATAACACAACCACAATGCACACTTAGGCGACATCATGGATGTGATACTCCAGGCTCTATATTCTGAGAACCATGAGTTTGCAATTGTGGAGTGGAGGGAGCCTACACAGTACTCTACTTCCCTACTGTAACTGTCATAGACAATGATGTCCTGTGATGAATTGCATATAATGTTGAATTGAATTCGAGCTTTTTGCAAAGAGCAACAATAGGAAGGAGGCAGCTGCTAGAACTTTACTCTACTACTGGGACTAAAGAATTAGAACTCTACTACTGGGACCTCCAATTAGGGTACAAAACAAACAAACAAACAAAAAAAAGCAAGAGTTAGTGTGCTTGTCTGAGTTGGGGGGAAAGGAATTGTTATCTGTGCAGTTAGCTAGGCAAAGAGGAGAGCTGTAAATTAGGGTGTGTGGCTTAGGCAGCAGAAAGCCAGGTGTCTGCATTTAAAACTTCCCTAATTAGCTTTTGGAAGAGAGCAGCAATAGGAAGGAGGCAGTTGCTAGAACTTTACTACTCTACTACTGGGATAAAAGAACTAGAACTCTACTACTGGGACCTTCAATTAGGGTACAAAACAAACAAACAAAAAAAACAAGAGCTGGTGTGCTTGTCTGAGTTGAGGGAAGGGAACTATTAACTGTGCAGTTAGCTAGGCAAAGAGGAGAGCTGCAAATTATGGGGTGTGGCTTAGGCAGCAGAAAGCCAGGTGTCTGCATTTAAAACTTCCCTAGTTAGCTTTTGGAAGAGAGCAGCAAGAGGAAGGAGGCAGCTGCTAGAACTTTACTGCTGTACTACTGGAACTATATAGCCAGCCCTCCCTCCCTCCACCCCCCCACCCTTAGCCAGTCCCACTTTTATAGGCACTGGATTTGACTGACAACAGGAACGTACTGTTTGGGAGCAGGAAGGGAATGATCACAGAGGCACATAAGACTCACCATCCTTGAAGAAAAAGAATAGCTCTTCCTCACACCCTAGCTGCTGGAGGTCTGACTCTGAGCAACTAAGAAGGAGACTACTGAGGAATACAAGGAACTTCCTGTCCCAGAACAGGAAGGGCAGGAGCTGTAAGGGCACAGAGGCAGTAGGAAAGACAGGACAGAGTAAGCATATGAAGCAACAGTCAACGGGCCACAAATAATACATGATGGGAGTGGTGCAGTGTAGTGACTGTGAAGCAGCAGTCTTCCAGGAGACATTCTGGAGGATGGGGTGTTGTCCCATCTGCAGGCACCTCTCTGGGCTGAGGGAGGAGGTTGCTCATTTCCAGGCTGAGTTGGCCAGGATTTGGTGGACATCCTTTCTCACCCAGGGACCACCAGGGCCGCCGCCACTGCGTCAGAGGTTGCCAAGAAAAGGGAGCAGTTGGACAACAGTGAGCTCAGGGAGGGTGAGGGTGGTGGAACAGAGGTGCATCCCTCCAGTCATACCTCTCCACACTTCATATGCCATTCTGGCAGAGCATGGTTTCTTTATGGAGACACCTGCAGTGGAGACCAAGGAGGATGCTGGGAACCTCCACAAAGAAGACCCACAGGAGGGTGGCATGGGACCCCACAGGGGAAAGAAAAAATCCTGGTGGGGGACTCAGCTGTAAGGGGGTAAAACTAGGGGAAGGAGGGGAGAGGGAGGTAAGGTGCTTGCCCGGTGCCATGGCTTGGAAGGACAGGGAGCTAATCCTCAGGATTGCGGGAGCAGCTACATGGGATAGGGAGCTGGACATCATTGTCCACCCTGGTACAAATGACCTGGCTGGGAATGGGATCAGAACAGTGCAGGAGGAGTTTGTGGAGTTGGGGAGGGGCCTTAGACAAGTAGCAGACATGGTAACCTTCTCAGAGGTGCTGCCTGTCTATGGAATAGGTGAGGCTAGGGTGCACTGCACCATGGGATTCAATGAATAGTTGAAATAAAATGGTGCAGAGCTCAGGGATTTGGCTTCAATGAGGACTGGGGGTCCACCTGAATGGATACATGCCTGTATCCCTTTACCTGGAGGGATACAGGCCTATACTGGTGCCATGGTCTACATCTTTCCAGGAGGGGAACCAGGGTCCTAGGTGACAGGTTTAAATGCTTCATTGGCAAGAATTTAAACTAGTCAAGGGGAGAGGCACAGAAAAGAAGCAGTGAAATCCCAGCCCCCCCCCAAGCAGGGCAGTTAGCGAGGGGAACACCAAAATACAGAAGTTGTTAGGGAGAAGGGCAGGGGGTAAATGGAGAAAAAGGCAAAGGCAGTAAGGACAGGGATGGGGCTAAAAGGGGTTAGGCCATCAAAAAATAGAGTGCACTGAGTACCAACAACTATAGTCTTGTTAACAAGCTCCCTGAACTAGTGGCCTTGATGGAAGAGGGATGCTTGGATATCGTGGCAGTCACAGAAACATAGTACACAAAGAATCATTATTAGGATGTCAACATTCCAGAGTACACAATCTACAGGAGGTACAGGGATGGTAAAAGAAGAGGAGGAATAGCTCTCTATGTAAGGGAAGGAATCAAAGCAATGGAACTAAAGGGTAAACATGGAGGAGAGGAGGCACTGTGGGTCACACTGGAGACAGGAAATAGCACCACAATCCGCACAGGGGTTGTATACAGACCCCCAACTCGGGGGGTTCTCAAAAATGTGGCAGGGAAGCTTAGGGAGAAAAAGATAACATTGAGGAAGTATAAGGAAACAGAAGGAGCTGGACACAGAACTGTATCAGTTAAAGCAGAAGGAAGCGGAGAAGGCAGTCAGACTTGCAAAGGCACAAACTGAGGGAAAGATAGCCAACTCAGTTAAGAAGGGGGATAACACCATTTATAGCTACATTAGGGAGTGAAGAAAGACATGGGAGGGATAGTGAGGTTTAATAAAGGAGAAGGAGGGTGTTCAGAGGGTCACAGTGAAATAGCAGGGATACTGAATGAATACTTCTGCTTAGTATTCACAAAAGAAGAGGAGGGGGAGGTACCTAATCCAATCAATAGAAGCACTCTGGATGTGGGGGTCGATGCCAGTCCATTCACAGAAGAAAGGGTCCTGAAAGAACTCCTAAAACTGAAGGTGGACAAAGTGATGGGGCCTGACAGGATTCACCCCGAAATTCTTAAAGAGCTAAGGAGAGAAGTAGTGACACCACTGACTACCCTTTTTAACAAATCATGGGAGGATGGTGTGGTACCTGAGGACTGGAGGAGGGTGGATGTGATTCCCTTCACAAAAGTGGGAGCAAAGCAGAGGCAGGAAACTACAGACCTGTTAGTTTGACCTCAGTGGTAGGAAAAATTATGGAATTATGTCTGAAAGAAAGAACTGTTGAGTACCTAGAGGCCAGCAGGGTACAGGACCCAAGGCAGCATGGATTCACAGCGGTAAGGTCATGTCGATGAATCTAATAAATTTGTTTGACTGAGTGACCAAAATAGTAGACCAGGGAGGGGCTGTGGACATGGCCTACCTAGACTTTAGCAAGGCATTTGACACAGTCCCACACAAAAGATTAATAAAAAAGTTATCCAGCCTGGGAGTGGGTCCCAGGGTTGTAGCCTGGGTAAAAATTTGGCTGAACAACAGGACACAGAGGCTAATAGTAAACGGAGTCCACTCTGAAGAAAGGTGGGTTACTAGATGGGGGTCCCACAGGGTTCAGTACTGGGGTCAGTCCTTTTTAATGTCTTTATAAGTGACATTCTGGAAGGACTGGAAGGAAAAGTATGCCTGTTTGTAGACGACACAAAGATCTGCAACAAGGTTGGTACACAAGGGGGGTGGAAAGGATAAGAAGGGACTTGACAAGGTTAGAGGAATGGTAAAAAGTGTGTCAGCTTAGATGCAATGCAAAGAAGTGTGAAGTAAAGCACCTGGTAAACAAAAAGCCATGGGAAGAGTACACATTGGGGGGAGGTACTAACAACAAAAATGGAAAGGGACTTGGGGGTAGTCATATCAGATGACCTAAAGGTAAGCAAACAATATGAGAAGGCCGTAAGAATGGCTGGGGGGATACTGGGATACATAGAGAGAGGTATCAGCAGTAGAAAACAGGAAGTTGTTATCCTTCTGTACAGACAGTTGGTGAGGCCCCATCTGGAGTACTGCATGCATTTGTGGAGACCCCATCTCCACAAGGACATAGACAAGATGGAGGCAATCTAGTGGAGGGCAACTAAAATGGTGCAGGGTCTGCACCAGAAGCCATACGAAGAGAGACTAAAGGAGCTTAATATGTATACCCTCGAGGAAAGGAGGGAGAGAGGGGACAGGATAGAATCTTTCAAGTACCTCAAGAGAATCAACAAAGTCCAAGAGGATAGCATCTTTCATAGAAACACAGAAATATAGAAACATAGAGACATAGACTTTGATGGCAGATAAGGACTTCTTGGCCCACCTAGTCTGCCCATTTCCCTAACTACAGGATAAGCTACATATTCTATTTAACTAACAGCCTATTTCTTCCTACCCCCCCACAAAAATTGCCTTATGTCTGTCCCATGCATTCTTGAATTCTCCCACAGTTTTAGACCCCACAACCTCCTCAGGAAGGCTGTTCCATGTGTCCACCACCCTCTCTGTGAAAAAATACTCCCTCACATTGCCTCTGAGCCCCCCCCAATCTTCAAATTGTGTCCCCTTGTTCTTGCACATCTCTTTTCTGAAAGATCCTACCCTCTTGGACTTTGTTGACTCCACTGAGGTACTTAAAAATTTCTATCAAGTCCCCCTCCCTCTTTTCCTCAAGGGTATCGTATTAAGCCCCTTTAGTCTTTTCTCATATGCTTCTCCTGCAGAACCTGCACCATTTTAGTTGCCCTCCTCTGGACTGCCTCCATCCTGTCTATGTCCTTGCGGAGATGGGGTCTCCAGAACTGGACGCAGTACTCCAGATGGGGTTTCACCAACTGTCTGTACAGAGGGACAACTTCCTGTTTTCTGCTGGTGATGCCTCTCCCTATGCATCCCAGTATCCCCACAGCCCTCTTAACTGCCTTCTCACATTGCTTGCTAACCTTAAGATCATCCGATATGATTACTCCCAGGTCCCTTTCCATTTTTGTTGTTACTACCTCCCCCTCTTTCAGAAAAAGAGATGTGCAAGAACAAGAGGGCATATTTTGAAGATAGAGGGGGAATGGCTAGGGGCAACACAAGGAAGCATTTTTTCATGGAGAAGGTGGTGGATGGATGGAACAACCTTCCTGAGTAGGTCATAGGGTCAAAAAGAGTGGGGGAATTCAAGAATGCATGGGACAAACATAAGGCAATTCTGGTTGGGGTAGGAAGAAGTAGGCTGTTGGTTAACTAGGATCTGCAGCTTATGCAATAGGTAGGGAAATAGGCAGACTGGGTGGGCCAAGCAGTTCTTATCTGCCATCAAAGTCTATGTTTCTGTGTTCTATATGGCCACTGTGGGAGTTGGAGAATTGAGTTGTGGCATTACACAATGGATTGGATGTGGGTAGGGATATTTGCTTTTTGGTGGGAATGGGTGACTGTCACAGGGTGGGCTACTGTTGCTGGTCTTGTATATAAAGGTTAATGTCCAACACACCTGGCCTCCAACTGTTGGACTGAATTTTAGGGGAGGGGCTTGTGTATGGGCCCCAGTGGTGGAATTCTTATTTTAGTGCCTAACAAATAATTTCTAATGGGTTGGTGGAGGATTGAGATAGCACAGTAGATGGGGTACAATGGTGTTTACATGTACTGTAAGTGGGAGTACAGGTAGGAGGACAGGACTGTACAGTGGGTGGGCTGTGGGTAGTAGAGGTGTGCAAGTAATGACTAGTATTTCCTGAATACAATGAATAATGCATTATTCGTTATTCGGATACGACTAATGAATAATGGTACTATTCATGCCTATGGGTATTCAAGAAGCCTCACACCCTTCTCCCAGCCCAATCATTAAAATGCAGTCCCCATCCTCCAACCCTGTGCTTCAAGTTCAATCCCATCCTCCTCCCTCCTGGCACCCAAAAGTTAAGGTTTTTAACAAAAAGTCCCACAATGGGGGATCGGCACAACCCACCCGCCTCCACAGATGGACACTTTCTCATCTAGCACTTTTCTATTTGTAAAGCAATTTATTTCATCCACCCTCCCACTCCAGCAGCAGTACCCAACTCCAACCCCCCAGTACCCACATTTTGTAAACAGTCAGAAGCCCTCCCCCCAAGCAAGGTCAAGGCAACCGACACAAACCACCTTCCCCCGTGGCTGGCAACTATCTTGTGAATGGAAGCACAGCCACATTTCCTTGCATAGCAAAACAGCTGACTACATGATTTGTGTCAATTAAGGACCCCCCCACCCAAACATGCACAAAAAAATCCCATCAGCACAGCAAGCCCAGTCCTGGTGCTGACAAGATCCCCACTCAAAATAACATGAGTCCTTCAGCATGCACCCATACCATGTGGTGATAATCATCCCCCCTACATTTCCTGACCAACTTCCAAACAGTCATCCAGCACTGGGAATCCATCTCCTACTCTATCAAACAGATCCCCTCATAAAGATGAGTGTGGTACCAGAAGCACATCTCTTGCACTAAAAAATACACCACCCCTCCCAAAGATGAGTTCAGCACAACAATCTATCCTTGGTGCCGGTATACAAACCCCCCACACACAAAAAAAAGCATTTGTCAATGCTGAATGTTTGCAGGAGTTAGAAAGATGCAGAATAGGAATGGCAGTGAAATATTGAACTTCACACCAGCCCCACCTCCATCTTGTTGAGATGGACAGGCATTGGGGTAAGTGTTTTGGGTCATTGCCCATGACGGTCATGCCATGTCACTTCACCCTATTCTGCAGACACCGACACGTGTTGAGGTGTGCCTTGGGGTGTTTGGCTTTACAGTTACCCCATTCCATAAGGACATATGCTGAAATGGGTACAGCATAGAAGAATGGGGTGAAGCCTGGGGCTGAAGAGTCCAAGGTACACCTCAATGCCTGTCAGTGGCTGGGGGGGGGGGTGGGATAGCATGAGCAGTACAGTCGGCAATCCAAAGGCACACCCCGATGCCTGTCAGTCTGTACAGGGTGAGGCGTTATGGTTAGAAACCCTAACTCCTCAGGCGTTTGTTGGTATTTGCACTACAAATTTTCAATATGGCCTTTTTGTGACTACACCTCATGAAAGCATTTGGGACCTCTTCTCATGAAGAGTGGCAGTGTGATTTTGTCAATGTGTTCCTAACTTTGAGTTCCAACAGCAACCATGCCATTCATCACCACATGTACGAAAACACAGATCGGGTAGGATGTGAAGAATGACAGCTGTACCATCCATAGGGAGATGTGAAGAGATGGCAATGTTGAAAATCTGTAGTGGGAATATTAAAAATGCTCGCACTTCCGAGCATATGTGGAAACTGTGCAACACATGCGCGTAACACAGTCATTTTATGGACTTTCATCACCAAATTTTTACATAGGCATTTTAGGACCTCTGCTCATGAACAGTGTCACTGTGATTTTCTTAATGTGTCCCTAACACTCATTTTCCACAGCGACCATGCTATTCTGTGCAGGAAGTGCAAAAACACATTTCGGCCAGGATGTGGAAAATGACATCTGTACTGTTCATAAGGAGTTGTGGAAAAAAAGCAATGTTGAAAATCTGGAGTGAAAATATTACAAATGTGCGAAGTTATGAGCGTGCGTAGCAACTGCGCAATGCACGCTCGTAAAACAGTTATTTCTTGGATTTTTCCCACCAAATTTGCAACACAGACTTTTTGATCTGTCCCAAATACTGATTTCCAACAGTGACTGTGGTATTCTGCGCCATAAGCATTAAAACACAGTTTGGGCAGGATGTGAAAAATGACAGCTGTACTGTTCATAAGGAGGTGTGAAAAAGTGCCAGTGTTGAAAATCTGGCATGAAAATATTACTAATTTGCAAAGTTACAAGCGTGCGTGGAAACTGCGCATCGCACATTCATAACACAGTCATTTTATGGAGTTGCATCGCAAAATTTTCAACATAGGCATTTTAGGACCTCTGCTAATGAACAGTGTCACTGTGATTTTCTTAATGTGTCCCGAACACTGATTTCCCACAGCGACTGCGCTATTCTGCGCCGGAAGTACAACAACACATGTTGGCCAGGATGTGAAAAATGATAGCTGTACTGTGTATAAGGAGATGCAGAAAACTGGCCATGCTGAAAATCTGGAGTGAAAGTATTGCAAATTCGCGAAGTTACGAGCGTACATAGCAACTACGCAATGCACACCCGTAAAACAGTTATTTCTTGGATTTTTTCCACCAAATTTTCAACATAGACTTTCTGAGAGGCCACCTCATGAACACTGGCACTGTCGTTTCATTAATCGGTCCCGAAAGATGATTCCGTGCAGTGGCTGCGAAATCACCTTTCAGGACCAAATAATGCCATGACAGTGGCTGAATTCATGGGAAGGGGTCCCAATAACCCCATGTTGAAAATGTGGTGCTAAAATTCCCCAAAATGCCTGAGATATGCACCAAAGTTGAAAAAACCCTATTTATGCCATTATACAGCTTAATGGCATTTCTTCAGTTCGCGGTCGGCTTTGAAGAGTGCAGACGTGTTCCGGTCCACTGAAAATCGTCACGCTGAGCTCGGAGGTAAGTATGGGGTGAGGGGTGTGGGAGGCAGGGTGCATAGAAGGTGGGTTGGGGAGCTGGGCCACCAGACTCAACAAGGGACCGTTTTCTGATTTACAGGTAAAAAAAAAAAAAAAAAAAAAACACATCGTGGGACTTTTTTAACTGGGACATTGGCATCTGCGAGGGTGGGAGTTTCAGCATGCCACCCAAGTATTCTTTTGGGGGGCAGTTGTAGGCGACATAGGATTGGTACTTCGCCAGCACACACTGGGGGTGCGCAGAGTCGGTGGGGATTGGGCACCCCCCTGGCACAAAACCAACTTTTATGGGGCAACATTATGCCGATGGGGAGTGGGCTCCCCATCTGCAAATTAAACTGGGACAGAGGGGACTGAAGCCGACGGGGATTGGACCCCCCGTCGGCAAACAAAGACTGTTTTGGGGGGGTGCATGCTGCCGAGGGGGATCGGGCACCCCCTCAGCAGTGGGGGCTGTATAATATTGTTTGTGAACATAGTGGTAGCGTGCCGCCGCTTTCACAAACAATATTACACTACGTAACGTTATGCCTTGCAATGACAGGTCGCTCCCTCATTGCAGCGAAATGGCTGATGCTGCAATGACTAGTCGGCCCCTGATTGCTGTGGTGAAAACGTTACAACGTGGTGGCTCTTTTGGAAGCCAGTGTCATCAGCACAACTGTGCCTCCATTGGTCCACCAGTGCCAAGCCCCCCAAATGCAATGCCTCCGTTGGCTGTCACAGTGCCACATCTCCACAACCCACTTCTCTCCTAAGCTGCCACATAATGTTTTTGCGCATGCACGCAAACAATCATAAAAATGAATCCCGTACCAAGAGTGCATCCTTCAATGCAAGTATACAAGCTGCCTGCCAAATCACTCTAGCAGTGGGATCCAATCCCTTTACTTGTATGAGACAAAGGCAAAGACACCCCCCTTAGGGTCACCATCAGACACCAACTCATCCCCTCGAAAAGCAAATACATCCCTCCAGTATCCCATCCACTGTGAACTCCCCACCCCAACCCAACCACCACAACCTCCACACTGTATACATTCCATCTCCAGATGCTAGTGTCATCTTCTACAATTGGTAGATATGAATTGTATAGGTTTCATGATGGCAAACTACTGTAGTGGTTCATGAAGGGTGACTGAAATAACACAACCACAATGCACACTCAGACAACATCATGATTGTGTCATTCTAGTCTCTGCCTTCTGAGAACCATGAGTTCACAATTACAGAGAAGAGGGAACCTGCACAGTACTGTACTTATCTACCATGCCTCTCATAGATAATGATGTTCTGTGATGAACTGCATATGGCCACTCTGGGGGTTGCTGAACTGGGTTGTTGTGGAATTACACAGTGGATGGGATGCATGTAGAGATATTTGCTTTTGGGGGAGGAAGGGGTAACTGACAAAGGGGATGGGCTATGTTTGCTGGCCTTGTATGTAAGGGTAATGTCTGGTATACCTGGCATCTCGCTATGGGACTAAATTTTTGGGAAGGGGCTTGCATATGGACACAGTAGATGGAATTCTAGTGCATGACAAATCATTATTGGTGGCAACAAAGTGGATGGGATACTGTGGGGTTTACATGTAAGTGAGGGTACTAGGGTAGGACTGCACAGGGGGTGGCATGTGGGTAAATAATTTTTTACTTCCATGGGAAATATGTTCAGACTTATCCTGAAGGCCTGTACTGTCCTCATATTGCAAACCCCAGATATTGGTTACTACAGCACCCTCCAATATTGGAGAGGGACAAATTATATTCTTTTAGGTTCTGATGGGACAATGGGCAGGGGGCATGAGAGAGGCACCTTGTAAGGTGTCAGTGGCCCAGTTGGCCACATGTTTGCCTCTGAGTGTAAAAGATTGAAAGGCCAGAGGTTCTAGCCCCCACAGGTACTTGGGTATTACCACTAATTGATACTGTAGTGCAGTACAAGGGGGGGGTACTACACTGATGAGGTGCAATCCTTCAAATGATACATTAAACCAATGTCCAGTCTGCCTCCCTCTGGTCACTGTCCAGGTGGAAGTTAAAGATCCCATGGCACCTATCAAAGAAAAGGAAGATAGTTTCCCCTTTGCCATGGCCAACATTTCCCAATCAATAAAAAACGGGTCTATGTAACCCACCCCTGAGGATGGCTCTGGAAACAAGCTATCACAGCATACTGTAGTATGCATTTCCTGGTCAGAAATTGCAAATAAATTAATAGTAGATAAATAAAATAAATATATAAACACTAAAACAGAAATGCAGTGACCTAATTGTCATCATAAATGTTCTAGTAAAGCAGCACAGAGAAACCCATACGGTAGACAGGAGCAGGTGCAGCAATGCACAAATAGTTATTGTACACAAAGACACAAAACGATACAGCGTACTCCAAACTGAGTTCAAAATATAATGTATTTATCAAAACACAGCATCAAATATTTCCCCAGTGCTGCAAGGATGCTCTGCCTTATCAGGGGGTGGAATCACTAGCAAAAGCACTCCCTTTTTCAATACTGAGATCAATTAAAGTGACAGTAATCAGTGTTAAAACTCATATGAAGCCAGTACAAAGTCTTACTAAAACTTCATACAAAACATAGTCAGGCAAATGCAAAATTCGTACTAATACCCAGCAAGACTGAATATATATACAAATGCAAAGCAGGACAGAATACATTCTTTAAAAAGGAAAATAGTGTGCAAAGTTCAGGGATTGACCAAGTAGCAATCACCCAACATGAAATGAAATGTGTGAAAGAAAGGTCCAGAGCACAAGTTATGAAAAGGCAGCAGTTCTGTATTTCCCAAACTGCAAAAGTTACCCGGAAGAGGTAAAATATGTAAGTGTGTTAAAATGTAATAGAAGATAATGGGAGGGAGTAATACTGTAAGCGAGGGGTACAGATAACACATACTAGACAGTTAGAACACCAGGTCAGGAGAAATAAAATCGATGAGGCAGATAACATATGAAACAGGTGTAACCACCCTTTTGGAGCTTACTAGTTAATTTTGGTTGTTAGGTGTAGCTAGGCAGAGAGAGAGAGAGCTATGGTGCCAGTAGGTCTGTGGTGTTGGGCCTGTTTGCTGCCAGCATAGGGCCCCATTCCTAGGGGTGTAAAAGAGAAGGGTTTGTCACCATTAAGGGGATTTTGAGTAGAGCCTGAGGGGAAAGAAGAGAAGTTGGGGGTTTGGCCCACAAGTTTGGACAGAGGGCCATGGCGGCGCCAGGGTGGGCTGCTTGCCACCCTGGCCCTTCTCCCTCGAAGACCTGTGTATGGAGAAGTGACGGATCAGGTAGTAGATGAGAGGGAGCATTGGAGCACACAAGTTTGGGGCCTGTAGGTGCAGTGTGGGAGCCGGAGCCTGAGAAGCACACAGAATGGTGGCCTGCCAAGTGATCTCTGGAATCTTAGTAGGGTAAGCACCGATGGGGGACCTGTATTGTAAGTAGTCTCGCCCATTGCCGAGTGCAGTCTGGAAGCCGGTGTGTGTTCCGTGGGCAGGACAGCTATGGCAAATTGGGCCTGGATGCAGTTCAGAGGTGACAATCTGGACTGTTGAGGGCATGGTGGTGGCAACTCTACCCCTTTTCTCCTGGCTGGTGGCCACTACAGTGGTTGAACTCTCAGGTCGGGCAGCCTGTGGAGGCAGGGAAAGGTCCATGTGGGGAACTGTTGGTTGTGACCCCAGCGGGGTGGCAGACCGTCCGGGTGCTCCATGTGGCACAAACAGCAGCCCCTGGGTGAAGGCAGTCCAGAAATCAAAATCACTGTATGAGCAGATAGTGCCTCTGGGCCTCTGTATATCCGGGAGTGTGCAGCACTCTGCAGGGGAGGTTTTGGTCATTGTAGGTTTGGGGGTGTGAAACACTCTGCATGGGAGAACAGAAGATGCATGGCATCAATGATTCGGTATCTGGAAGGTCTTCAGTGGTTTGGTTCTTGCCAAAAGAACAACATTTTGACTGAGTGTAACCTTGAAGTGAAGAGAAGGTTCCCTGTAATATAAAACACCCCAACCTCTGGTGGAGTAGGATTAAAGAAAGGTCAAGTTGCAAATGAGATTGAGACAGTAGAAATGTCTCGTGCTGTCATAATCCTACCTCAGCTGAAGTTTTGCTGAGACTCAGAGAATGAAAAGTAAACATGTGCCTGTGTAAACATTAGAGTGAAAAGAAGGTATATGAAATGGAAGGGCTGCTAAGTACAAACTACCTCTATGTGTGGACTGGTTCGGCCCACTATATTGCTGCTGTCAGGAATGTAGCGGTTTCGTCTCAAGGGAATATCTGCATGCAATAAACCAATCTTTTGACCAAAGAGATTGTTGTAAAAGGAATGTCAGGTTTCGTCCTGTGAAATGTCTGCACCGTATCTGTTACCCCCCTGCTCCATGAAGTGGTTCATTAACTTTCTTGTTTATTAAATCTGTTGTTGCACTTTGGATTCTGGAGTGGACACTGAATTTAATCAATTTGAACTGTGCATGTGCCCCTGCTAACAAACATTGCCCCCAGCACCCCATCATTGGAACTTAAGAAGAGAGCCTGCTCCTCAACTAGGAAAGCCATCTCGTTGTCATCAAATGAACCAGGTAATGAGCATACTTTTATTTTCCATGGACTGTGTTTTCTGGATTGTGTAGCACCCCCTCCCACCTTCACCATCAGGATACCCCTAGACATTGGGAGTGGGGGGGGGGCTTACACTGGTAACACAATTTCAATGAAACATGATGGACATGGTGATGTGGTCAATGGAATTTCATGAATCCAGGAGAGAATCACTGTGAAGATAAAACAGAAACCCAAATAATAAAATATATCAAGAGGGTCCTGGGAAAAACAAGGATCAGTTGTGATATGATGACATGAAACTCATTGCCCTCACACTAGATGAAATAGCTCTACTGCTCACAAAAATATTCAATATATCCCTAAGAACTGGAGTATTCCCAGACAGATGGAAGACAGCAATTGTCACCCCAATGTTCAAAAGTAAGTAAGCAAGTAAAAGTTTTATTCATACAAAATATATGAATTAGGATAGACTCGATTGAGCTAATGCTCATTTACAATGAGTTCCTAGACAAAAACAATCATCCAATACAAAAGAAAAAAACAGTGAGAACGAACAGTAAACATTTAACATTAAATAAATAGTTGTAAACATTAATGTTACATCAATCACATTTTCAGAAGCAGAAGAAAAGTTTTCATTATAAACAACATTGTCTAGAACTAAGAACTTGCTTCCTAAACCATGACTTAATCCCCAACCAGGACGGTCTCCCCTTGTAAAACTTAATGTCTGCTGGAATTTTATTCCATTCAAGGGGACCCCTTTATAAGACAGAATGTAGACCTATTTCTAATTTGCATTTAGGGACTACAAACTCTGGGGCATTAGCTGCTCTTAATGAGCTTAATTTAACTCGTTTGATCACCCCTGCTTCAATATATGGAGGTAAAGTACCCAGCCAGCACTTGTACATAAAAGCAAGTAGGTGTTCCTGTCTGTATTCTGAGGGTCTCAACCATTGCAAATGGTTAAATAAAAAACACTTGTGGATGAGAAGGTTAACATCCAGGATAAATCTAGCTAGTCTACCATAGCACTCATCCAACCTCTCCTGTTTTTCTTCCACTGACGTAGATAAAATCCCCATAGTGCAACGTAGGGACAACCATAGAACTAATCACCTTCATTCTTACCTCCATACTCATAGAATGTCTAACCCGCTACAAAGCACCTCATTTTTTCCCTACATTATTTAATACACTATTTATATGAGCTGCCCAGTTTAAAGACTTATCGAGCCACAAGCTCAGGTATTTGTATGTCTGAACTTGCTGGATCGGGGATCCCGCCAGGGTATCAATCCTCAATACTGGGATTTCCTGAGCAGAAGAAGAATGAGAAAATAATATTGTTTGCATTTTTATGGAATTTAAAACCAAACTACTCTTCCTAAAAAAAATCTGCAACTCGTTAAAAGCATTCTGTAATTTAACTTGTATTTTGTTTACTGTAAAGTCTGAAGTATAAATAATAGTATCATCTGCATACAAATGGAAAAGAATATATGAATCTGAAAAGTTTAACCCATTAACATAAATATTAAACAGTATTGGACCCAGGATAGAACTCTGGGGGACCCCAGATCCAACTGGGATGACACCTGTTGTCCAACCACACATGGCGACCAGTTGGGTTCTATCTATCAGATAGGAATATAGCCATTGCAAACTGGGCCCCACCATTCCCAGGGAGACTGCTCTGTATAGGAGGACCCCATGGTTCAATGAACCAAAGGCCTTAGATAAATCAACAAAAATTGCACCTACCGGAGTCCTCCCATCCAGAGCAGCATGTATATCCCCAGTAACCTTAACCAGGACTGACATGGTGCTGTATGATTTCCTAAAACCTGATTGCATTCCATTCAAGAGACCCTTGGTTTCCAAATATCCAGTAATCTGGGCAGCCACAATCCTTTCAAAGATCTTTGAGACCTGAGGTAAGAGGGAAATAGGTTGATAGTTGCCAAACTCAGTTTTATTTCCCCTCTTGTAGACAGAAACAACTTTTGATTGTTTCCAAGCTTTCAGGAATACCCCTATCTTAATGAAAAGATTAAATATGTTTGCCAAGGGAAATGCAACCACCGGAGAAGCAAACTTCATTAAGTTGGAGGGGATACCATCCAAGCCCACAGCCTTGGATGTATTTAATTTTAACAACTCTACCAGAACATTATGGGCTGATATCTCCAAAAAGGAGAAATTGTGGCTTAAGTCTCCATCCATATCTAACTGTTCTATATCTATCCCCTGTTTACTCCTTGATCCAATTTCACAAAAGAAATTGTTAAATTTATCTACCAGTAACTGAGACATAGGAATTGACTGGCCATCAATTGTAAATACATTCAGAGCCTCAGTACCTTGGCCTTTCAAAAGAAAATTCACTGTCCACCAAAAATCTTTGGGCTGGTGAGAACATCTAGTTTCCAAAAGTTTCTTATAATAATTTTGTTTAGTGGACCTCATTGTTTTCACATATGAATTACGTAATCTTTTATAGTTTTCCCAATCTATTTTTTTACCTGATTTTTTTGCTTTGATCCAGACTTTATCTCTGGATTTTTTGGTTTTCTCAGCTCGTTAGTGAACCAATTAGCATTTTTATGTTTCAGCTGTCTAGATTTAATGGGAGCGTGCTTATTGCACTCTAACATAAATTCATGTTGAAAAAAATCCCAAGCATCATCCACTGTGGGTATTAATAATAGTCTATCCCAGTTTATACTGCCTGCATCCTGCATAAAATCTATGTAATCAAGATTTTTAAAACTATGCCATGTTGTTCGTTTAGTGCATGTATGTTTCTTAGGTCTACTTCTAGAACAAAAGGTAAACTGATGATCAGATATTGAATCAGGTAAAACCCCACAAGAGAATATATACTCTACAGATTTGGTAAAAATTAAATACCAAATTGTAGAAGAGTCAGGGGTTGCCATATTTATTCTGGTAGGGTCACAAATCAACTGGGTAAAATCCAAATTTACTTGTAGATCCACTAAGGGATGAAAATCATTAACACAGTGCCAATTGGTATTAAAGTCACCTGCCATAAGGATTTCATATGAATTATTAAATCCCTGGAGGAAATCCTGAAGGCAGTTAAAGGCAGATGGATCAGTTTTAGGGGGCTATTTACATACTAACATACAAACATACGAATGTGCCAGCAGAAACAGACACCCCAGTCTATCTAAGTCTGCTCAAGTGTGCAGCTAGCACCCCTAGTTTCCAGCTGTCCCACCCCCCTCCCATTTGTCATCCCACTGCCAACCCCACCTCCCCACCCTCAATCACCCCTGTTCCCTGTCCCATGCCTTTTTGAAGCTGTTCACAGATTTACATGATACCACCCATTCTGGTAGGGCATTCCACTTTGCTACCACCCTCTCTGTGAAATAGTTTCTCCTCATTTCCTTCCTAAATCTTCTCCCCTCTATTCTTAGCCCATGACCCCTGGTGACCCTCCCCCTTCTTAACTTAAAGACCGCATCTGCTCCACACTTATTGATTCCCCTAGGATACATCCACAATTAGCATTTTTTTGTAGCAGGGTATACTCAGTTCCAAGGCTAAAACCTCCAAACCAATTAAATCCCTGTTTATTTCAATAGGTGTCAGTAACAGGTCAGATTCCCCATACATCAAAATGCCCCTCCACACTTATTTCTATCCTACCTCCAAAAGTTATAACCAATGATATTTACTAGGGCATCCTCCTTTCTCTTATCTAGACAAGTTTCAGTAATAATGACTAACTCAGGGCTGTGATCTATAATCCAAGTGCTAATTAGGTCTATTTTAGGTAGTATGCTTCTAGCATTAAATTGAATTAATGTAAAATTAATGCCTGTTCTACCCACACTAGATATTCCTGGGTCTACCAGATTTGACCCATTCCAAGCCTTGTTCCAAGAGGGCAGCTCAGGGGTTATAGGCCCAGGGTTTGGATGGACATCACCACATAGCATAGCGTAAGAAAAATCATAATCACACATTTCAATAGTCTTTCATATTTGTGTTTTGACCTATAAGCCCTCCTACCATGTGAGAAAAAACAATTTAAAATTATTTAATTACCCTGTCTATGGAGATTTATCTGTTTCAAAAGACAGCTATGTCTAAGAAGTGCATTGTAAAAGCATTTTATCAATATTCTAGGTCTAATGAAGACAGTACCAGACTTATTAAAACTACTAATGGTAAGTGTACAGTGCTTAAGGAGTCCATGCTCCATGAGCGTATCCTGAGTACCCTTGTCCTGGCCACCTTCCCTTAAAATAGGAAAACTCCATAATAAGATAGAGTCCCCATAAGGAACAAATATGTTTCAAATCCATTTCAGAGATGCTCAAGGTGGATGGTTACCAGCAAATGCCCAGCACTCTGCCTTACCTTCTAGGGGGAGATAGCAAGAGAGTAATTCTAAATACAAACACCTAACTAAATATAGAAATACTTTGTTGCATTGCAATACACGAATATACTCTAAACCTTTTTAGTGGATAGAACCTGTCTGAGTAACTACAGCCCCATTTCAATTCTACCACCCTTATCAAAAGCCCTTGAATGGTTCATATCTGATTAATTAATAGAATACCTAGATAAGTATAACCTATTGTGTCCACAACAACACAGATTTCAGAAAAAAACACAGTACCATTACCGTGTTCATAGATTACACCACCAATCTGTACGAAGCACTTGATAGCAGCAAGGCGTTGGGGTCTGTCTTCATAGACCTCATTAAAGCATGTGATACAGTGAACCATCAGATCCTGCATGATAACTTACTGGCTACTGGACTATACCATGACACAGTAAATTATTCTGTAGCTACAGTACTTGTCTTCATGATCACATTGCGTGAAAATAAGCTGAGTCACCATCTGACCCTAGGGACATAATACTGGGGGTCTCCCAAGGGTCAGTACTTGGCTCTCTGCTGTTCAGTTTAGCTATTAATTTACTACCCTCTGCATACCTAGCTAAAATGCTGCTGTATACTGACAACGCCGTTATCACTGTGTCAGGTAGTCAACAGTCCAATGTAACAAAGGGCCTGCAAGATAGTTTCAAACAAATTGAAAATTGGTTCTCCCTAAACAAACTCCTCCTCAACTATAAAAAACAAAAACTATGCAATTCACATTGCCACTTAACAAGAAAAAGTCTGCTACCTTGATCATCCATACCAATAAAGGTGACACTTTTGAACAAGTTAGTTTATTCAAATACCTAGGCGTTTACCTTGATGACACCATATCCTTCTCATCATACATCGATCACGTAATTAAATCAGCGAAAATTAAGCTCAGACTCCTCTACTGCAACAAGCAGGCAATGACCCCTGAGGCCCTGAGCCTGGTGACTAGGAGCTCAGTGCTATCCTCCATTGACTACGGCCTGATAATCTACAGTGCTGGGATTGTCACTGCCTTAAAAAGGGTCAAGGTGCTCCTTAACAAAGCTTGCAGATTGGTTTTGGGAGCACATCACTTGATGCACACCTGCAGGCTATACCGTGATACAGGGTGGCTCCCTCTGCACCTAAGGGTAAAATATCAGGCTTGCCTGATTGGGAGGAAAGCTCTACTAGGTCACCCCCTGTCTCCACGGCTGACATTTTCCAATGTGCTCAATCCGCCAAAATGACAAGAAGCACTGCTAAGGGTGTTCTCCATGTCCTCTTCAATGTACCACCTTTGCTCAGAGTGTCCTATCCTACCGGGGGGCCTCACTGGTTAAACAAACTCTCAGCCTCCCTCACTGAATGTGATAAGAGAGGCCAGTTAATAAAGGAGCTTCTTCTGCTCCTTTCTCAGGCAAACCACTGTGACTGGCTAACCTAGACTGGACATGGTACCCCTTGCCTACCCCCTGACTGAATCCCCCCCTTTACTAATCCCCATCCTCCCCCTTCCCTCCTTCCCCCTCTTCTTTTCTGACAAAGTCTAATTAGACTGCTAATTCCCATACTGCCTCGCAATTAGTAACCAACTATTCCTGTCGTCGTATTTATAATTTGTGTAAAGTACCAACTGTTTCTCCTTAGTATTCCTTGTGCCACAGGTATTGTACCAACATAATGTACTACTGTGAAAATTATGTTCTAGCTATCTCTCTGTGCCATGTGTCTTGTACTGCATTACAACTGACTTGGAACCTTTGTAAACTAGCCATACGGCTAAAAGGTATTAATCTGAATCTTGAAATAAATAAAAAATATAAAAATAAATTAGAACACTGTAATCACACATATTATATTACATATTATATATACAATCCATATAATTGATGGAAGGCAGAATTAATAATGTCAGGTACATGTTTAATGGAATACAAACATAGGTATTTCTTTGTTAAGTCCACTTGGTTCTGGGATACTGAGAACATAAATCCACCATGATTCATACTGAAATAGAGACTTGGTTCTGTCTCCTCCAGTCATAGGTGGTATAATGTGTTTCAGACCACAGCATTTAAGATGAGGGATCACTGTGGTGGTGCTCTTTGATATGAACACCCAATTCCAGTTCTAATGGTAGGAGTCAGAGGATCAGTCCTTGGAATAATGGCACTGGGCACCATCGATAGTGACCTTAATCTCCAGCTTTAGTCTTGGTTTATGATGACCAGTACCATTATTCCCTTGTATATCCTCCAATGCCTGTCATTATCACTATAATAAATTTGGGAGGACTCTGGAAGGAGGTCCTAAACAGATAATTCACATTTCATATTCAAATCACTGCATATTTAATCATGCTTTAGCCCAGACTTACAGAGACTTTGGAAGGGGGACCCAATCGAACTCTCCATATCTAATTGCTCTGGGAGTCCCTCAGTGTAGTCATGAGAGACACTGGATGTATTGTTCTGATGTACTCACTTCCTCAGCAGAAAGTCTGGGTCTGGATTGACCTGGCAGGATGACCCACTTCTGAGCCCCAGAGCTTCTACTACTTCAGCAGCTTCTCTGCTGTGACCTCTGACTCTGGAAAACATCAAGACTTGGAGCACTTGAGATCTGCTGTACAGACAGGCTGCCTACTCTCTATGAACATCCTCTGTAACTGGAACCCTCCAGCTACTTTTATTACCTTAGGCAATGGTTCTTTCTGACACACAGCCAGAAAGGGTGAACCTGAAAGCTGGCAAAAAGGCAGTACAGACCATTAAAGGGAAGGTCCCATCAGCCTTTTATTCTGCTTCCCTATGTAGTTTGTAGCCATGCACAATGATCACCTCTACTGCACCTTCCTAATTTCATCAATATTTAAATGTAAATGAAGGTATTTAAGTCTAGAGTGAAAAGCTGCTTGACTCCATTGCAAAGGTCATGACCTGTCTCATGTAAAGCATCCTAGAATTTTATGATATTTTGGTGCTAAAGCCTGCAGTAATTACACTGTATTAGTCAGTGCTGTTGCTGTCCTTTGCAGTCCCTATGTTCTTGTCTTATGCTGGTCATAAAACCTGTCAAGGCATAGTAAATGCCCTGCTGTTTTCTGTAGTTTAAAGTGTATCTAAGTTAGAAAAAAAATGTTTTTGGGAGAATACAGGGATTTTGCAAGACATGTAACAGGACTGAATGAGAATATAACTTCTAGTGGATTGTGCATGTACACATCAACTCCCATGATGCCTTGCATGAGTGGAGTCATGATCTTTGGAACGGAGACAAACAGGTTTTCACACCAGGGCAAAACAGAGTGAAGCAACCTCATTTATATTTAAATCAGAATGACATTAGGGAATGCAAGAGAAGGAATCATTGTTCATGCCTTCAAACTACACAGGTGTGCAGAAAATAGGCTGACAGGATGTTTCCTTTAAGGTAACCTTGAACAACTTTCTGCTTACCAGGGGAATCACTGAATACCCTAGGTAGAACTGTACAGTGGGTTGGAAATCTTTATTTATTAGTATGTGTTTGCAGAGTATACGTGTTTCATCCCTGTTTATCAGTCAGAGTGGAGCAGACATGATGGGCTAAGCATCCATTCCAAATGTAAATCACTGTTACTACAGTATTTCATTTAATTTCATTTATTCTTTGTTAACCGGGTAAGGACACTGGACCAGTGGTCCCTTTTCAGGCCCAACCTGGACAGATAAACAACAAAACAATACAATAGGAAAAATAAAAAAAAACATAAAAACAGATTATAATCAACAACTATAATGGGATGTTTGCAATAAATAATGCTTTAACCAAGATTTAAAATTAAGGACTGATGAAGCATACCTAACACTAACTGGGAGTGCATTCCAATACATAGGAGCAATTGAGAAGGCTCTTAAACTAGTCTCAAGTCTATATTGTGGAACTACAAATTGTGGGCCATTAGCTGATCTCAAACCAGGTAACAACACTCTTCTAGTGACCAGATTGTTAAGGGGAAATAGTGAAGTAAAATGTAAACACTTAAACATAAGGCATCCCACTGAATACTCAATCTAACAACTGGGGGATAGCCACCCCAGCTGTGAATAGAGATCACAGTGATGCATGCAAAAGTTGACTCCAAGGACAAAACTACAGATATAATTATATGCAACAGTCAAGGCATTCAATTCCTTTACCCCAATATTATAGTAAATGCAAGAAACATAGTCAAAATGGGGGAGAAGTGATCCAGTAGCAATTACTGATCTAGTCTCCAAGGTGAAGTAAGATTTAAATTTATAAAGTAAGCCCAGTCTCTGGTTTATTTTTCTAATAGTTGACTGAACCTGAAGAGAATAAGTTAAACATGGATCCAAAAGTACAACAAGATATATAAATTGTGATACTTGTTCCAACAAAAGGCCCTGTGAATCATACACATCTAACTTTGGATTATCCACAAGCATTGAAGGCATTCTAAAGAGCATAACCTTCATTTTAGAATAATTTAATACCATGGCATTAAGGGTCAACCAGGAACAAACATCCCCAAAATCATTAACAGAATGTTAGAAAGGGTTACATTTGGAACTGGTAAAGCTGGGAACTTATTTTTTTTTTTAATAAAATATTTTAGATTGGCATACCTAAGTCCTAGCAATACTGTCTTCATGTGTCAATACATGTTGGTACATGTTAATATCCATTACATTAAGGTTAAAAGTGTATTAATGTGTAATGATGTCTATAGTTGTGTATGCATACATGAAATCAATATCAACAGATCAACTCCATATCAGATTTCATTTCATAGTTATTTATTTGCCCAGAAATGGGTTCTTTGAGCTAAGCCTTATTTACAATGAGAAAATGTCTACATATACGGGAAAAGTCAGGTTCCACTGTACTTGTATATATTTTGAAACAAGGCACATGCTTTTTTCCAGCAAAAATAATTCATAGGATTTACAGAAATAGATAAAAAAAAATACAAAACAGAGAAAAATGAAATAAATAGAAAATGATGGGAGGGATTTGAACTACATTCAGACTTGAAGATGTGTGCACTACCTACTGAGCTAAACTGACATCAGTGTTGTGTAGCAGCACAATGTAACTGATGTCTGAGAAATATTAACAAACTAAATGGTAAATGTGGAAACCTTTATTAAATTGGACATCTTGTTCAAATAAATAATCAGACTGGACAATGTGTCATGTCTTTAATAATGCAACAGACAGCAGTCTGTGATTTTTATGTTTGTAACCAAAAGTACCTGATATCACTCTTCTCAGAGTGTGCATCTCTTAGCCTTTGGATTATGTTTCCTGATACTGCACTGTTACAGGTTTTGATAAGACCCTTATCCATTTGTTATGCAGAGAGAGTTAAAAGTGAGCATCTGTTTTGTCCTCTTCTATTTCTGCCACTTGTTTGTCTCTTGCCTGATTGCGTAGTCAAATTTTCTTGTGGCACCTAGGAACTGGCCACTCTGATGGTCCCACAGTTTCTCCCATTATCTCCCTTCCTTCACTTGCTGATTCTGTTCTTTCTTTCTTTCTTTCTTTCTTTCTTTCTTTCTTTCTTTCTTTCTTTCTTTCTTTCTTTCTTTCTCCCATTGCTTCTCTGTGGTTAAAAAGATATGTAAATCTTTATGTGAAACTGGAATCCCTTGGTTTGCAAATGTATATAAATATTTTGTTGAAATGATTCCAGAAAACTATTTGGGTTTCTTAAAAAGGTGATAAAGGCTTAATACATGATCTGGAACACAGGGGATTGACCTTTAGATGTATTTTGACCTCTATAAGATTGTTTACAGACTGTTATATTTTGTTGCACCTGCAGGTTGGCCACAGGAAAGAAGCTAACAAAGTTCTGACATATTTTGTCGTGAGAAACAGGAGCTTAATTTATACCAAGGTGCAGAATTTAAACTGCCAGAAAAAGGCATCTTATACAAAATACAGCAATGTTTTTGTTTTACAATAGAGAGATGGACATTTTAAAGAGTGACTTTCAGATGTCAGACTTGTTTAAACTGCCTGTATAAAAAGCTGTCCTGTACAATTTATATATTGTTTATTTTATTGTTATTAATAATAATAAATCACTGTGCAAATTTTAAAACTTCTGCTAGTTTGCCTATATTTTCTGACCTATGCCTCTATGGCATGCACCCTGTTTGAACCACAGAGAGAGACTGGTGGGGATAAGGGTGAGTAGTGTGCCTCTATTGGTGCCCTTGTACCTCACCTATGGGAGCGGCAGCAGGGGGCAACACCAAGTCATCATCACATCTGATGGACACACTTCCTGATCGGTGATCCTCACATTCAGCCCTCCCACTCCTCATATAAGAAGTAGTAGTAGTAGTATTAGTAGTGATGGACAAGATACATAATAAATCCATGCCACCAAGTGGAGATCACAGTGAATAACCATGTGTTTGTATTATAGCACTGCAGCCTGCCATCTTGTATTGCACTTCAAATAAGAATTCAGACTTAAACTCTTTCCACTATAATTTCTAATTCACAAATGTGCATTACTACAAAATATTAATTAAAAAAACTAAGGGAGTAAAGAAAAGTCTTTTTTTAAGGTAAATGGCTTAGCACGACATTGAATACTGTGTGAGAATTGTTTGTTTTAGATAAATATAAATTTTATTAAGTTATTGTCTTTTTGACTTCATGTAGGTAGAAGTAGAATGAACAAATGGACAGGTACCAGAACTTAATAGAGAAAAGCAGTATGTAGACAATAATGGATTGGATGTTGTAATTATGAGTTTTTTTACACACCCTTGGTGTGTGATAGCACATAAACCACAAGTTCACAGCATGAGTTGTTTCTAATGGTATGACACACTGAGGGTTTGTTAAAAAAAACTGAATAATGCAACTCCCAATTCTTTATTTTATATAATTGCAGGTTGGTTTAGTGCTGGGCATTAAAAAACATGACTATTGTCCTTTCTGTGACATTGTTTCTGTAAGCGCAAGATGGCAGTGGTTTTCACTTTCAGTTCTGTGGCATTTTGTTTCTGTGAGCACAAGATGGAGGTGTCTTTCACCTTTAGTTTGACTGGCTGACATCAAAGCCATACTAACCAGCTGGTTATTACAGAATGAAACCCAGTTATATTTATGTTACAAAGTGGCATCAGTCCAGTCAATAAATGGGCTCTCTAGTAATTATGACTAGGTAATTTATAAACAAAAATTATACTTCAGACATGGGATGCTGGAATTGAATAACACCAATTTTTTACCTACTTGTAGTGCATATGACACACTGGAAATTTTTATGCTTGCTTGCACATTTGTGCACAGCAGAGAGATTTTGTTACTATGAACCACATTTAAGAGGTGTGTCACTGTCATGTTCAATGCAAGTGAAGCTGCACTGGGCTCATCAGTGACAGACCAATGACCAGGCAAACTAAGTATGACACTGGTCACTGTCTGATGGGCATAAACTTTTTGTAGTTGAAAGGACCGAAGTGCTCCTATGAGAAAGTGTTCCGGTCCTTTGATTTGCATGAGGTAGGTAGGTAAAATTTTTATTCATAAAATAATGAATATGGATAACTCCATGAAGCTGGCTGCCAATCAGTTGAGCAGCTTTACAATGTTGTGATGTAATGCTATGTCTCTTTTGTGTGTGTTTAGGGTCCCTCCTTTCTACTGCGTGTGTGTGTGTGTGTGTTCGTGTGTGTGTGTATGTGTGTGTTGATGTACTCCTCCACATGCTGTCTGTCAAGCATTTGAGGAGTTGGTGGTTTTTAGGTATGAGTGTGTTAAAAGTGGTTTGGAACAACAAGCATGTTACTGCAAATTATTGGCTGGAGATGAGAGGTCTCTGTGGGTCTGAGTTATTGTGCATCCAAAAACCTTTGGTGCATTTTTTTTTTACTATGCTTTTTTTTCCCACCACTCCAGAACAGCCCCCATTGGCTCCGCCTCTGCTCTTACCATCCCTTGCTTATCTGATAACAATATGAATATATGACTTCTTATAGTGTTTATACCATATCTTAGTTTTTTAGTTAGAAATTCATGGAATCATAAACAGATGCATTTCAGAAATGTTAAGCCCAGGATGTGCTAGGAGGTAAAGTGTTACAGATACAGGTTGACATGGACTTTCCTTTAGTTTTTAGCTAGAATATAAATGTGAGACATTTATAAAAATATATGCTCGCATTATGGTAAAAAAGTGTGAAATGTTGAGCCTGGACCTGAGGGCCCCTGTTAATGCTTGAATAAACTTAGGATGATTATCTGATATTAACTTGTTGTTTGGAGTGGCTGGCGTTCTGGAATTAGAACATTTGACTGTTTTGCTTGTTTAGAGACTACTTGAAGTCTACATTACATGAGAGTACTTGACTGCACTTTTTTTCATTTACAAATAAGGACCTGGTGCACATAGTCACTGATTACAACATGTGTATGTCTTCAGAAATAATGCATTGCAGTACAGAGCATAGCAATGTTATAAAGGTGTGCAGATGTCACAGATAGTAAATTACATCCCTCTAGCAGCTCTTACTTTTCCTTGTTGGAAGAGAATAACAAAACATATATAATCTAGAGTGAGCAGCTCTTTTCAAAATTGGTTGTGTTATTGGGTTACAGACCAAAAATGGGGCATATGTGCAATCCATCCTGTTACCTTGCATTACACTACAATTCTTCTCTACTAGAGAATATAAAGAACAACACTCAGCCAAGTTACTGTTACCTATTATAAATCTAATTAAATATTCAGGAGTAGAGATGCAGCAAAGTTATCTACATTTGTGAAGTTCAGACGAAGTCACCAAATTTGCCTCCATTTTAATTTCACGAAGTTTTGTTCAGAAGGCTGAAATTAGCCTGTGTGACTTCGCCTTGTGACTTCGCCTTTAAATTGGTGCACAGGTGAAGCTGAGTGGAATGAAACAGCTTGGTCACACGGAGATCTTTTTCTGCAGGTCACATGATCATTTTCCTGGGCAGGAAGTGCTTGTTTTCACTCACTGAGCTGATCGAGCTTGAAGGTGGCTGGATACTCAGAGACCAACTGATTGAATCAATATATTATTAGTCACATCTGTTTAAATATTTTTATTTTGACATTACAGAACTTCTTAACAGAGGTGTTTTGTGTGTAAAACTTTTGTACCTTTTATTCTCTCTCTTTATCGTTTATATTTTTTGTGGTTTTTCCACATATTTTTTGTTGCTAGATCTTGATATGGATCATCTGGCTGGACATCATGGTGTGCAAACATGTGACAGGTCTCGTGACACCCCCATTAAATAGGGCCCTTTTTCTGATGCAGGTCCAATCACAAAACTTGGAGGTGGAGGAGCAGCAGCAGCATGAGCAGTAGCAGCTGCAAAAGGAGCACCTGCAGCAGAAGCATCAGCAGGCTGGAGCCTCCCCTGTTGTTCCCTGCCCACAGCGGGCACCATCTCCTCCCCAAGAAGAAGAGGCAGGACTGTTAGGTGGCCACCATAGATGCAACCCTCTGAAGATGACCTCCCCTGTGTGGGCATATTTTGAAGTCAGAAAGAAAAATATTTTGGCCAGATGGCCCAGCCTCTGCCTCAAACCTCATGCACTCCTTTTGCACTGGGGTGACATAAACATCCTGTTCTGTCCTTACAGCTTGATCCAAGATATTGTGAGAGGTCCATGAGTATGTGCGGAAAGTATGCCCCTGCTCCTCACAGATGTTACATCTCATTGGATGGACACACTGCGCACTTATATGCCCAACTTCTTCGCACAGCCCACACTTTAGTTTATCACATACATTACTTAAATGGCCCACATCCCCACATTTCTAGCAAGCTCGAGGCTGACCTGCATAAAAGATCACACCTCTATCATGCCCCAGAAAAAAACAATTTGGAAGGTGTACAAGCCCATTCTCTTGTTTTAAGGTAACTTTGTACCTTCAACCTCCAGTCCTTAAATGCTCATCATGAAGTATGGGCTCAGGGCAGCCATTTACAGAGCAATGTTACTTCAGCCAATAAGTGATGCCTGCCACATTTACCCCCTCATTATGAAAGAGAACAGTTATTCTCTAGAAAGAAGGTTTGGTGACAGGTATGGCCACAAATGGTTTCTATAAAGCAGTGTTTTTTAGCATCTGATACTGCTTCCAAAAATGTTCTAGACCTGCCAGATGTTTAAAGCTTATGTCATATATCGAATCTCCTAGCATATGTATAAGAGCATATATCTCATAAGCATAATACTTCCTACTTTTTTTTAATAAAGCTCTCCCAATAAAAAGCCTGTCCGGAATATCTGCAATGCCCCTTCTATACTTCAGACGCATGGCATTCCTCCTGGTAGCTGGCTCAGATGCAAGTCTTATAGTCTCAGGGAATAAGCATTCCTTAACATTAGTGTTCCATGCATTGGGCCTATGAGCTTCAGTTTGTACAGCTTCTGTGCTTTGCCGAGCCTCCCTTGAAGGACCATGACTATCCCCATCTGCCCCGGGCTATTTTCTGGGACTATATCATTTGGGGCATCTGCACAGCCCTCTGACAGTTCCACAGCATGCACTTTTCCCTTATCCCTCTCCAAATCCATAATGTATGATAACATATCTTGTTGGTCCACTGTACTGATCTGTACATCCTCAGAGCAGGCTGTTATGTTCAGCTGACCAGGTGGGATCTGAGAAGGAGAGCCTTCACTCACAGGGACATCTATACTCTCTTTACTCTGACCTGTCAGGGGAATTGCAGCCACCCAAAATGCATGTGGAAGGCTGGCATCCCTGCTGGTCCCATCAAGGGTTTTCACCCATCTAGTTTTTTCTAAAGCTTCCTGTACCCACCCTGGAGTGTCTGTTGCGAAGTCTGCTGGAGGGCCCAAAAGGACAGTCTGAACCTGTGACGTGTTAGAAGATATTGCTTCTTTTGGGAGAGACCTCCCCTTTTTACTTCCATTTGTGGCTACTATATTTGCTGATGCCTTCTTACCCAGACTCCCGGACTACACCCCAATAGTAAAGAAAACCTTTGGAAGTAGCCCAGCAGCACTCCCAGGCTGTAACACTACCTCAGAGCCTGATGGAACAATAATCCCATTCCCCATTGTTTGCCTTTTCTTCAAGAGACATCATCAACACATCAGGCCCCTGCACCACAGTAACTTCTTCATGCTCTCCACCACTACCATCTGAAAACACAGCACCTTCAGCCCTGGTTACCTTGCCTCTGGAGAGCATTCCTCTGTGATATCCACTTCCATGCCATGATCCTCCTCTGCCTCCTCTTCCTTTCCTTCAGGCATGTTTCCACTGGCTCCACCATCTATGTCGCACCATCCATCTCTCTCTCTGTCTCCCCCTCGGCTGTAACTCCTGTTAGAGTAGGTTCCTCCTACACGCAAGTCTTCTCTCCTCATCCTCTAACAACTGCTGCAGTTCTTTGGATGAGAGGGCACTAGCCACCCCCATGGCTGCTCCATCACTGTCCTTCACATCATTTTCGGGTAATCCATTCATTGTATCAACCAAATCCTAACTTGCCAGCACAAAATCATCATCTGTGCAAATTTTCTGGTTGGTCTCCAGCAACTCTGAGACCAGGAAGGAGACCCACTCCACAGCCTCTCCCATATCCATTTGGATCAGCCACAATTCTGGACTAGCCATCACAGCACCAGTCACAGCACCCACTACGAAAGAGATGGGGAATTTTATTGGGGGGAAAAAGGGTGTAATATTCAAAATCACAAAAACAGTCCATATTTACATGATATTTACAACTACTTTACAGAACCATGCAAAATGTGTTCATTAGAACTCATATCTTTTTTTTCACAAGCTATCCATCTGTTTTTTTTAACTCAACTTTTGTCATTTTTGTTGTATCTGTTTCATACAGCTGAACCACTGAAATCTGCACATCTTCTAAAATAACATTAAAAGGTACTACCTGTTGTTCCAGGACCCATTTACAATGGACTTGCCATATATAGCATTTTAAAATGGCCAGTATGACCTGTACTGTCTCCTTACAGCATTTCTGCCATTTATTAGAATAGATGGCAAAAATACATTTTTCATAGGTTAAATTATTAAATAGAGAACATGTCCAAATTCTGAATGCTTCCCTCCACAACTCCTTCACATAGGGACATTCTAAAAATAAATGCTTCTGGGTCCCTAATGTTTGTGCACAACTGTGTCTTGAACAATATCTTTCTATGATCTGTTTGTGTTTATTGTTTTTTACATTGAGGCATCCATGGACACTCAGCCAGGTTATATCCCATGCAAAAACTGGAATTTTTGCATTACTCAGCTGGGACAAGGCATCCTATTATTGGCAGGGAGACAGTTTGGAAGGATGAGTTCTCCTTGACTGCTAGCTGCCAGTATAGTGTCATAAATGCCCCCGTCTGGAACTTGTCAACGCTGCCCTGTAAGGTACCTGTCACTTTATTAATTTCTGAAACATTGACCTTACAGTTTGTGGTATAACCTGGGCCCTGGTCAATATTTAGGTTTATGTTCTGACCAGGCCAGTATGCAGATCTCGACCCAATCTGAGGTGATTTCTCTCCATGGTTTAGAATCTGGGGTGCATGGTGGTATAATATTGTAGAATAGGTATATGCTGTAGCAAAATACTAAAGAGTCTGTCATTCCTAATCCTCCTTCTGTAATTGATCTGTATGTTGTGTCCCTCTTTATCGGATTTAACCAGTTTCCCCACAGCGCGTGAAAAAAAATGCTAAATAATCTTGTCTCTAAATGAACGGGGGGGGGCAGGTAGCTAACACACAAAAAAATTGGAAACAGCAAATTTTTAATAAGCAAAACCCTTTTCCTTTTGGATATTTGTTTGTTTTTCCATTGTACCAACATCCCTTCTGCACTGAGTAACTTCTCTTCCCAATTCATTATGACTAAATTCCCCATTCCCAAACTTAATCCCTAATATCTGGATTGGTTTCTGAGATATTTTTATGGATGCATATGAAGTTCTGTTACTCTGGGTATTAATTCTGAGGCTCACACCTGAACTCTTTTCTACGTTAATTGTGGAGCCTGAAATTGCTGAGTATGTTAAAAGCTGAGCTTAAACTTCTTCTTCTCTAGTTTGTCCTCCTATTGTGAGGACCTCATCATCTGCATAAGCTAATGTCTTAAGGGGTGCTCTCCCAGGTGTAAGAGAGATCCCATCTGTCCTACTGGAGTTCTGGATTCTTCTCAACAGTGGATCTATACAATAAAAGTATAATAATGGGCTGAGAGGGCACCCCTGCCTGACTCCTCTAAGTAACTGTATCATATGTCCTGTCCATACATTTACCCTTGGTGTTACCTTGGCTGTTGAATACATACATTTGATCCACTGGATAAACCTGGAGGGTAATCCATACTTTTCTAAAACTAAAAACATGTAATCATGAGATTGAGTAGAATGCCTTCTGTTGGTTGAGGCTTAAAACTATACCTTCCTCATTTCCTTCACGGGACCTTTGAAACAGTTCCCTTAACAAAATTAAATTATCTTGAATGCACCTTTTAGGGCTAGAACAAGCCTGAGAAGTACTAATCAGATGATTAGAAATAGTTGCCAGCCTTTTTGCCATGATTTTCCCTAAAATTTTAAAATCAATGTTCAATAGACTAATAGGTCTCCAATTATTGAGGTTGCTCTTATTGCCTTTTTTGTGTAAAGAAATTACAGCAGATCAGCTTGTGCCATAGCAGTTGGCAGCTCATTTTGTTTTAATATCTCGTTATATGACCTTGTTAGTTCTGGTGATAATTTCTTCACAAATTCTTATAGAATTCTGCGGTTAATCCATCATTCCCTGGTGCTGTATTATTTTTTAAATCTTTTATTGCTGTTTGAACCTCATCTATCAAGATGGGTTGTGTCATCTGTTCTTGTTGAAAATGCATTAAGCCCGGTATGGTAATCGGATCAAAATATTGGGTTAAACAATTCACTTTCGGGGCAGTTACGAATGTTTTTTTCACATGTTGATTAATAATCCCTATTATTGCTTTATGTGTGGTGCAAAGCATCAGCATGTTCCGTGCGGTAAAAATGGCACCTTTCTCTTCCAGGGGACTTTGCCCCCGCACCCCCAATGCAGAGGGCTCTGCCCCCACACTCCACATCTTAAGGATTCTCACTCTGAGAGGGAGCAGATCCCAGGGAAAGTTAAAATACATGTGGCCAAGGTATACTGTTTCCATGGCCCCATGTAAAAAAAAATACTAGGTCCCAATATCGAGCAAAATGACAGAGACCAGAACCCTGGTCTCCATTGCCACTAGTCGAACTGCTCCATGCCACGGGAGCAGCTCATCCAGCTTCCTGTTCCCTGCAGTCCTTGTACTGTGTGCAGGACCATGGACAGTTACCAGGGGAGTGCTTACAACAAGCACTGTAAATTCGCCCTCGCTATCCATGTGAGCACTTACCAGATTAGCGCCGTATAGTGTAGTGCTTCTGGTAGCGCTCATCTAACTGGGTACCAATTGTCCCAACTCACCTTCAAACTGTAATATAATTTTTTTTCTCTACTCTGTTTTGACAATCCTTAAAGGCATCAAAAGTTTGTTTCTTGCATTCTGTTCTAAATCGTGCTTCTTGTTGTAGTGTTCTTGCCCTGTTATATTGTTTTTTTATGTTTCTTTTTTAATATTACTGATTTGTTTACTATAATCCATTTTTAAAGTTTCAGTTTTTGAAATTAGGGCCTGTAATTACTTGCATGATTGTAGATACTTAAGTACTGTATGTGTTTGTTGCCTGTTTCCCTGCATGTTTTTGAAAAAGTGATTTAAAACAGATTTTTGAATCTTAACACCACTCTCTTAGATTATTGTACATACATGTCGGCCACGCTCGATTCTCTCGCACCGGTCCATGTGCAACCCAAATCTTCTCACTTGAGGTCCCCATGGTTCGATGACAAGCTCAAGGTGATGAAGATTTTGGGTTGGAGGTTAGAGCGCTGCTGGCGGACTTCCGGGCTGGAGGTGGACAAACTGGCACTGTGCTCTCACAATGTTTTTTTTTTTGTTAAACAGATCTTTATTGAATTATTGTGTAATTTCAGACATACAAGACATGTATCCCGAACACGGCCAGGAGTCACAATCCAAAAACTGATTGTACAACTATGTACAGCCCCAACTATTTACATACACAGCAAGTGGGACCAACCCCTGTAATGATAACCAATTCTTGTAGCATTCCAGTCAGAGAGACCCATTCAATGACTAGTCTTAATCCTTAGCAAGGGAGGAGAAAAAGAAGAAAAAATCCCCTGATACCAAAGAATTACATCCCCCTAGTAATAGAACAACTGGGCCCTAACCTGGGCAACATTGCCTCCAGAAGGTAGCCCCCTGCCGTGTCCCTTGGAAAGAGAGAGAGTCCAACCCACCCTAGTCCCTAAGCAGACCAATCCTGTATTTTATTACCTTTTTACCAGTATCATCACAACCCAAAGACAAGTGTGACCAGTGAAATAAATCCATTTAAAACAGCAAAATCGAAATCAAGCTATACATTTCTCAGAAAGAAAAATCTTACACTAATCACAATCTGACAGACAGGCCTGTGTTTAAAGAGTAAGTTGCCTCTAGTGCCGACCATCTTTTATTATATAACCCCTTCCTACCCTCGATAAGCAAATACCTCTTTATTCTTCCCAAGGCACTGATCAGGTCCCTCACCCAGTGCTTGTAAGTATAAATATAATCATCTTTCCAATGTTTCAGTATAGCAGCTTTAACTATCGCAGCCATCAAAGATAAATGGTACTTAGGTGTAATCCCCTATGCCTGCGACATATCACCTGAAATGCATATTTCTGGTAATATAAATTCAGAGTAATCCAACAGAGGGTCCATTTGCTGTCTAATTTCATCCCATAGGGGCATTATCTTGCTGCATTCCCACAGCATGTGTAGGATATCCCCAGAACCCACTCAACATCTAAAGCACAGGTCTGTCTGTCCAAGGTGTCTGTCACATAGTTTCACAGGGGTAAAGTACATATTGGAAATAATAAAAAATTGCATAATCCTATACTTGGGTACAGATATATGCTTGTGAGACCTCCAGATAATATCCCAGTCAAGACTCTGGGAGGTCAATGTTCTATCCCAGTAAGGGATCTTGATGGTAGAGTTCGGGCTAACATATTCCAGAAGTACTTTATAAACTTTGGATAAAGAGTGAGAAGTAGGATCCACCTCATTGAGCTTGTCCCATGTGAAAGAGTGTTCCTGTGAACTTCCTAATCTTCTCCAAAACCCCTCCAACATTTTATTAAGCTGTAACCTTTTAAAAAATGGCATTGTATCACATTTACTCAGTAGTACCACCTTATTGTCCTACACAACATCTCTTAGTTGGAGGCCCAGGAGCTGAGCTGCCCAACGGCGAGTAAGGATCCTGCCCCCAATTAAAAAATTAGGGTTGCCCAACAGCGGTTGTTCTGGAGTCTTCCCTTGATCCCTCCTTTGACTAGGGGTAAGGAATGACCACCAGGCCATAGCTGATTTAACAATTGGATCCAATGATGTTGGTTTCAGGTATTTTCTGGATTAGTGAAAAGAAACGCCTCTGGAGAGAGGCCTAGGTCCTGAAAGATTTGCTTCTCAATGCGGAGCCAAATAGGAATATGTGATTCTCCTTCTATATGCCTAAACCACCGACTCATAAGGCCCAATTGTCCTGCCACATAATATAAATGAAGATCAGGCAGCTTAATCCCTCCCCTATTAAATGGTAGGCACAGGACACTGTGCTTTCTCCTAGGAGGCCTGAAATTCCGTAAGAAGTCCAATAGCAGTTTCCTAATCTTAACAAATCAGATTTTGGGAATGTGATATGGGGCTAAATGTATTGGGTATAGTAACCTGGGTAAAAGGTTCATTTTAATTAATCCCAGCCTAGCTGCAAAGTTCAAGGGAAGCTTGGTCCATCTAAGTACGTCCCCTTTAATTGCCATCAGGATCCCATCCATATTTGTTGCCACACCATCTGCCATATTAGCTGTGATCCATATACCTAAATATTTGAGCTTGTCCGGCACCCAATATAACTGCAAAGGTTCAAAATCTGCACTATTGACATTTGGTGTCAAGGGGAGAATTTGCGTCTTGCTCAAGTTTAACTTATAATTCGAGACCCTGGAATATTGTTCAATAATTTCAACTGTCCTCTTAAAACTTGAGGCCGGATCTTGCAAATGCAGCAAAATATCATCAGCAAAGACTGAAAATGTTAAGTCCCGCCCTGCGATCATGAGCCCTTTGATGCTGGCATCATTGTTAATTGCCCACAGGAGTGGTTCCAGATAAATATTAAACAATATTGGGTACAGGAGGCACCCTTATCTGGTCCCGTTTTCCAACCTAAGCTCCTGTGAAAGATACCCATTACACAACACTCTAGCCATAGGGGCTGCATACAAATTTTTAATATCTCTGAGAAGGCTCTCCAGGAAACCCATCCTCTCCATTGTAGCAAATAGAAATGGGTGAGAGACCCTATCGAAGGCCTTCTCAGTGTCTAAAGATATCAAGGCTAGGGAAAGTTGGGAATCTGGCGCCTGACCAAGTAAGTGGTGGAGCTTCCTGAGAGCATCCTGTGCCCCCCTACCAGGCATAAATCCCACCTGCTCATGGCTAATTAAGGTTGGGGCAACATTCAATATTCTCTTAGCTATGATCCTCGTAAGAATCTTAATGTCTTGATTCATCAAAGCTATAGGCCGGTAGCTGTCTGGCAAATCCATAGGCTTGATTGGCTTTGGCACCAGGGAGATATATGCCTGGTAGAGGGGAGGGTGGTTGAACCCCCCCCCCCACATGACTTGGCTAAAAAATCTTTGAGCAGGGGAAGTATAGTGGGAAGATGAGTTTGATAAAACTTAGCCATCAACCCATCAGGCCCCAGCGTTTTGCCAGAAGGCAAAGAATGGATCACATCTATTATCTCAGATTCTCTTATGTGCCAGTGCTCCAACCTGCATGGCATCTAAAACCGGTAGGGGTATTCCCTCCAAAAAAGATCTAATTGCCATCTCCCCAGCAAGGTGTTCTGCCCAGTATATGTCCCTATAGTAAGAGGCAAATGCATCCGCCATTTGTTGAGGGTCTGTTAAGAGTTTCCCTGCATACTGTATGGACACAACCGTGTGAGCCGCTTCCCATTCCTTAACCCGGGCTGCAAGAAGGCGACCAGGTACATCTCCTTGCAATAAATATTTAGCTTGAATCTTTTCCAACCAAAATTCTACTTTACCATACACAATATCTGACAGTTCTCTTCGCAGGCTTTGGAGATCCACATCTATATCTATTGAGGATCCCTCCCGAGGAGCCAATGATTCTATAGCCCGCAGAATAAATTCCTCTTTAGCTCATCTCAATTTATTTCTTCATGCAGCAAGACCCTGGGCTTCACCTGCATATAACACCTTACAGTTCGGCCATTCTAGTTGTTTATTCTGAACTTTGGGCAATTGACTCTGTAGGATCTCCAGGAGGGCATCCTCTAGTTTACCCCGGGCTGAAGAATCCGCCAGCAACATATCCTGCAGCCTCTATCTATACGGTCTGGGGAGAACAGTACTAGGATCCCAGGTCAACTGAATTGGGGTATGATCCGAGAAAATTCTACCCAGGTTACTAATTCCCTAACCTCGCACAATGCCGCCCTGTTAACCAAAAACAAATCTATTCTAGATTGAGTTTTGTGGGCCGCTGAGTACAAGGTCATGTTGTTGCCCCCTGTAGAGTAAATTCAGAGTGGATCCACCAGGGCAGTGACTTCCAAAAATCTATTCAGAGCTTTCTGAGCTCTGGACAAAGGCCCTCCTGATGGAGGTATCCTGTCCTCCCTATTGTTTCTACATAAGTTCCAGTCCCCTGCCAAAATAAGAGAGTGCGGAGAGAATGCTGAAATATCCAGCTCCACTGAAGCAAAAAACTCAGGATTAGAAGGGGTGGGACCACAAATAGAAGTGACTGTGAGCTCTCTACCCCCTAGGGTGCCCGTGAGATAAATTCCTCTACTATCATCCCTGGTAGTTACCTGCACTAAAGTATATGGACAGGTTTTCCCTATTAAGATCACCACATCCCATGAGGTGCTCTCACAATGTTGAGCACCAGGGGGTAATCACCTGTAAGAAGGCAGAATTCCTGTCCAGGGATATTGCTGCTGGGAAGAACTGACCAACAGTGCTATTTTGGACTGTGGACAGGCTGTTAAACCCAGCCTGTCTACAGCTGAAAAAAGCCTTTTTTGATGCATTATGCGAAGAGTTTGCTCGATTCTTCCTGGACAGGGTGTCTACCATCCGGCAGAACATTCTGCCAGTGTGCAACATTGTGGCCGACAGTGATTGCCTTGGACATTCAGAGAGCACTCCATCTGGTTTGGAGGAGTTCAAACCAGTGGAGGTGGCTGAGGTCATTGAGGTTGCCCATGGGCTGAAGCACACATATTGTGAACTGGACCCAGTGCCGACGTGTTTCCTGATGGAATGTGTTGACACTGTTGGCCCGGTGTTCGCCTTGATTGCCCGGTATTCTATCTCAGAGGGGGTTTTCCTGGATGCCTTGAAGGATGCACTGATTAGGCCTCTTCTGAAGAAACAATCATTAGACCCTGATGTCAAGTCAAATTACCATCCAATCTCCAACCTCCCATTTTTAGGGAAGGTTGTTAAGAAAGTTGTGGCTCAGCAGCTTGAGGAGCACCTCATGACCTTTAACCTGTATGAACCCCTCCAGTCGGGATTTCGAGTGAGGCATAGCACAGAAGCCACATTAGTTTGGGTGCACAATGACCTCCTTAGGGCTAGAGATCGAGGAGAAGGGACAATTCTTGTTCTCCTCGACCTCTCTTCAGCATTTTACATGGTAGACCATTGGGTGTTACTCGACCGCCTGAGGGAATTCCGTGGACTCGCCGGCGCTGTCATCCGGTGGTTTGAGTCCTATCTCATGAACAAGAGGCAACATGTAGTGATGGGGAATTTCTCCTCCTTCTCTAGCCTCCTATCGTGTAGAGTTCCTCAGGTTTCGGTCTTGTCGCCAATGTTGTTTGCCATGTATATGCTGCCCCTGGAAGAGCTCATTAGGAAGTACAGTTTGGGTTTTCATTGCTATGCTGATGATACCCAACTGTATCTTTCCTTTGCCCAGGAACATTCAGTGCAGTGGAAGTGCTTAATAGCTGCCTCACCAAGATCAGTGATTGGATAGCCTCCACTGGTTGAGACTTAACCCCAATAAGACGGAGATACTGGTGGTGGAGTCAAACAGAAGGTGTGATAGGATGGCCTCTGGTGTAGTAACAGGATTATTCCTGGGTTCTGTGCCATTAAAGGCCTCCTTTAGGGTGCACGATCTTGGTGTGATTTTTGACAGTGGATTGACAATGTAATTTCAGTTGTTATCTGTTGTCCAGACCAGTTTTTATCATCTTAGGAATATCACCAGGATCAAGCTCCTAGTTCCACCCATGGACCTCCCCACCTTGGTACATGCCTTCATAACGTCCAGGCTTGATTATTGCAATGTGCTCTACTTCGGAGCCTCAGGAGGTACCCTCTGCAGGCTGCAGCTTGTGCAGAATGCAGCTGCCAGACTGCTAACAGGGCAGTCTAAATACTGCCATATCACCCCAGTGCTGTGTGAATTGCACTGGCTGCTGGTCAGGTGGAGGATCCTCTTTAAGGTGGGCTGGTTCACCTTTAAGGGCCTACATGGGCTGGGCCCGGCATACTTGTCAGACCTTGCTGCCTCGGTTTGTTCCCTCTGCTCTTCCTCTAAGGGCCTCCTTGCGATTCCCAGGATGAGGCTTAAAACTGCCGGTAACAGAGCATTTAGTGTCGCCAGTCCCATCCTGTGGAATTCCCTGCCTCCATCTGTAAGGGAGGTCCCTTCAGTTGAAGTATTCAAGGCCTGTCTCAAGACTTTTCTGTTTAGTCGGGCCTTCTCTGACACTGGTTAGTTTATTTCAGCAGGACAGCCTCTTATCGATTGCTGCTATTTTTAATTGTGTTTAGATGGTTTGCTATTTATCAGTGTTTTAGTTATGTATGTTTTATTTAATTCAATAGCTCTATTCTGTGTATGGTGCCCAGAGCAGCTGGGATTGGACACCGGAAAAATAACACTTGCCTTATCATTGTTCAGATGTCTTTGTATTCCATATTCTCCCCCATTCAAACTGTACTTTTTCTGTTTCTAACAGGTCTGTATTTAGATGCCATGGACCCTTCTAACAGGTGGGCATATCATTCCATGCCATCTCTAGCTCTATGATCTGTGAATGCTAGATATTGTCTAAATATTTTTAACCTTGAGTGATTTTGATAGAAAAATGAAATCTATTCTTGTCGACAGTGGGCCCCTAAAATAGGTATTCCCACCTGTCTTGTACTTTATATGGTAAGCATCTTGTAGTTGAGTTGTTACAATATCATTAAAAACATTTGAGCCGCAGAACATTTTGCTTGTTTTGCCCCCTCTGTCTGTCTGGTTCATGACGCAATTGAAAACCCCTCCCCAGATGACTAACCTAGCTGAGTGCAAATAGGACTGGATTATTTTTAACAGTTCAGTCCTTTTACTTTTTATTTGGGGTGCATAGGTATTTATCAGTCTCAATCTGGTTTTGTCATCATGGATGTCTGGTATCATGGATCTTCTGGGTTCTAAGTCAATTAGTCTAGACATTTTTAAATTACTATTGTTGAATGGAATCCCTAGACCATCACACGTATCTTCCCCCTGTGACCAGAAGGTGGCCCCTTGTCCCCATTGTTTGGTAACTTGTGCAATTTCATAAAAAGTTTTAAATCTTGTGTCTTGAACACAAATACTGTCCGCCTTGCATCTAGCTAACTCTGAAAGAATAGTAAGGCGCCTCTTCCCATTTTTAATACTTTGGGTATTCAAAGTTAAGATCTGGAGGGACGCCATTAGGAAAAGAAGAAGCAATGCAATTGCACTATACATTTTTTACTTTTGTCTAATATTCCATTTCTTTTTCATAGTATCCCCTTTGTCCCCTTCTTCTTTCACAGAGGAGTGGTCCATTGTGGATGAAGAAATGGAAGATGAATCTGATTCCATGTCTTCTTCCTTTGTGTCTCCCCAGTCTTTCTCGAGTGGCAATACTTTGAATTTGTTTATAGCCACCATTTTATTTTTCCCTTTCACCACCCTCCTTTCCTTCCCCTTAGGCTCAGTTATTTTCCCTGCCTTTGTCCTTGGCATCTTTTTATATGCTACCTGCGTGAATGCAGCTTCAGTTTTTGGTGTGGGGTGGCATAGTATCCTGGTCCTGCTCCTGTAAATGTTCAGATATACATGTTCCTGCTTTTTCTGGCATACCTGAGGTGTCCATGTTAGATTGTTCTAATCCTACATCCCCTGTTTGTGCCTGGTTGCTTTCAGAGGAGGGTGGGGTAGGGGGCCCTCTATCACTGCAGGGGCCTTGCTAACTTCTTCTTTCTTGTCCAGTGTCTGGTCTATATCCTGCACTGGGGTAACCTTCTCAGGAGTATCCCCTTGTGCACTTTCTTCCTCCTGCAGTTCCTCTTTTCTCTTTCTGTTCCCTTTACTCTCCCTTTCTCTTCTTTATGGTGGATTGCCTGCATCCTGGCTTCTGAGGCCTTAGCACAACCTTTTTTCTGGGCCTGTATGATTAGGACTTCATGGGCCATCCCTTCATCATTATTATGGGATGCACATGGACACTGTACACATTGTTTTCCTTGCACAGACTACACTTGAATAAATTCAAACATGCAGAAGCAAGGTGCTCTAATTCTAAACAATGTGTGCACCATGGTGTGTCATAAGCATTACTAAGGTACAACCTGCAGCCGCACTTGTGGCAGGATTTGGGCTGCCCTGGATAAAATAGGGAGCCTCTGTCTCGTCCTAGAAAAAAGCAGCTAGGTAAATATATAATACCATTGTTTGACATTAACAGTTTACATTTCACCCTCCACACCCCCCCAGTCCAAAACTGTTCAGAATCGATGATGGGGTTAGGATGTTCAAGCACTCCACAACATTTTTGAGCCAGAATAAAATGTCAGTCACATTCACCCCTTCGTTTTTGAATAAAATTGTTACAGTTCTCATAGCAGGTTTAGTAATCGGGACGGCCAGGAAAGGTGTCCATAAAGGTGTGTCTTTTAATGAGTTGTACTTTACCTAGAATCTGTCAAGACATTCCACAGTTTTAAAGCTATTGTCAAAGTTGTATTCGTCTGTATGAATCAAAGCGAATACTTCGGAGGCATAAAATCGTAATGAGTTTTTCAACAAAGTTTTACCAATGTAAAACCTATCAGGTGGTTCATCAAGTCCTCCTTTGTATAATAGACGTATTGCATATTTCCTCGGTGCTGGTTCCACCTTATTTTTAAATAGGTCTGACATCCATAACATAGGTTTGAAGGTCTTGCATTGTGTAGGGTCTTGCAATTTCTGAGGACCTATGCCAATGGATAGTATGGGTTCCCTTCCTTCCTCTACCATTTCTGTAGCCAGCATGTTCAGATTTTCTTTTTTCTTTTTTATTTTTAGTGTTTACCTCCGAGGTTGAGGCTTCAATATTGTCAACGAGAAGTGGGGCCAATCTTTTATCTATAGTGTTTTCACATATTTTTCCCTCTTTTAGCTAACCCATTTTAGAGGAATGCCCCCTGCTACTGGAAGTCCCTTCAAATTTTTGTATCCCCTCTATTTCCATGACATTTGCAGCTTTGTGAGTGTTGCAGCTCTTTTTAGGAGAATGCATTAATTTACCTGTAGTCATTATCACAATGTCCTTATACTCTTGCATCTTTGGATCACTTGGGTTTGGTTTCCAGGACCCATCTGTTTCTACTACCCATCCTGCATTTTGCAAGGCCGAGGCTGCTGACCATTCTGATGTTTGTTCTGAAGATTCATTCACTTTTTCGTATTCCCTGGTTTGCTCCATCTAGAAGTGGTCCCAATGGTTTTCCTCTGTGGTAAGCCATCAGCTTTGGTGTTTATTTCCATTGCAGGCTGTTCTTCTATTGGGACCTGGATGCCACATATGGGTGCAGTCTCGGCAGTCAGGAGATCCAAATCTTTTTTTGTTGCCTCAGCAATGTGAGGCTTTGCATGCAGGATTTCAGTAGCCACTCAACATTTCTCTTCCTTATCTGCAATTTTGCTGTAGTAGCTGTCTCTTTTTTTCAGCCAGGGCATTTCTTATATTTCCTCAACATCTACAGAGCCCCCTTCCATCTCCAATGGATCATCTAGGTCTTTCTGTTCAGGTGCTTCTTTCTCTAAATTGTGCTTGCCATCAGTATTTTTGCTAGCCATACCTTCAGGGAGAATAACCACAGTCATGCCAACATCAGGAATCCTCAGTGCTTCCGAATGAATTCCATTCAGCTCTTATTTTCCTGCTTATCTAGAAGTGAGAGCAATCACAGGTGAAAATGAAACAATCCCACTGGTGGTAGTCTCGAAAGCTGGCGAGGCTGAGGAGGAGACTAACTCCCCAGCCTCCAACATGTCCATCTCTTCCTCCAGAGAACAGCAAGTGGCCATCATACTGATGGCCAACAATCCCTCTACTGGCAGAGTAGGAGAATTTTTTATTCAAGAAATACATCACAACACATGAAACCAATAAACATAAATATATGATACGTACAATAATTAATGAAAGAAATAAACTTGTGTAGTAAGATTTCAAAAAATTGTGAGAGAGAAAAATTATTTTATGGTGGAGGTGGGAAGAGAGAACTAAAAGGGAGAAAAAATGGGAATACCTCAATTCCTATATACAACTATATACAAGAAGAAAGCATTCAATAATGATCCTAATCTATTATACTCAAACTGGAAATTATTTAAATTTTATCAGAAAGGTAAATCCCCTCCACCATATTGCTACTTTTCCCGAAGTGTGAAGATTCTTATCTTTCATATGTACAGAACACATAGCCTTTTCAACCAGTATACATAATGTTTCATAAGGCATTATTTTCTGATACAAAACCCATTGGCATCTAGCTTGCCAAATGTAACATTTCAAACAACAAAGGAAAACCATTAATGTTCCATCATCATATATTTTTAGGTTATGTGGAATTAAACCTATAATAAAAAAATCATAATTCATATTTAATATCCATGCCAATTTCCACTTTTCTTTCAAATATAGCAAAAGGTGTCTAACATAGGGACAATCAAAGAAAAAAGTGTGTCATGGATTCCTCTACTGCTTGACAAGCACTATAGGGGCAACTGCGCTCTTTCTGGGCCTTGTGCTTATTATTACCCCATATGTTTAGTCTCCCATACACTGTGAGTCATAATATTTCCCACATATGATAAGGTATCCTAAGGTTATTAAGTTAGGATAAGATGTGTTTATTCATTTCAGTGGGACAATTTTTTAAATCAGAAACGTCCGGGTATATCTGGGAGATAATAAAGGAGTAGAGATGAGACCCCAATTTGCTACAAATCTGAGAGGTACTGTAGTTATCCCCCATTTGTGTAATTTGGCTGCTGCTAGTCTGAAGAAACCAGGAATACTTAGTCTGGAAGTTAATTTTGGAGGGGAATGTTACCCACTGTGACATGAAAGGACCAAGGGTGTTTGACATCCATTTGGCCCATAAGGGGTCTGGGCCTTGCCATCCAGCTTTAATATTAAAGGAGATAAATAGTGTATTAAAAAAGGTTACTGGGTCAATCATCCCCTGGCCACCCATTTCTTTGGGAAGGTAAGTAAAGCATCTTTTACCAGGGTTCAACCTATCATCCCATAACATTTGAAAAAAAGCAGCATGTAACCAGGATTCTAACATGACTGGTGGGGGAAAAATCATAGCTTCATGAAGTAAAGAAGGCACTAGAAAGCATTTCAGAACATGAATCCTTTTGACTTATGACAATCTCCAACCTTTCCACCTGGAAAATTTACCCTCAACACCTTGTAAGGCTATTCCCAGTTCTCCAAAGGGATATTTTGCTGCACAAAGTTCACAACCAATATTTTCAAGGGGGATGTAGATATCATAATACCATTCATATCTGTGTCCAATTGGGGTTCTGGGCCAACAAAGAGACCTTTACATTTCCTGAAATTAAGTTGTGAATTTGAAACCATAGAATAATCTTTGAGTACCTGAAGTAGGGAAGGAATGTGTACATGATTTGACATAAATATTACAATATCATCTGCATAAGCTTATGCTAGAAGAAGATCACCTGGAGTGGGACCCTTGAGCCCTTGCCACTGTGTCGTTGCATAAATTTTCCTCAATAAGGGGTCTAAAGAAAATATATAAAGTAGGGAGCTCAAGGGGCACCCTTGTCTTACACCAGTTGTAATTTTTATTTTCCTACTTCTATTTTGTTTAATGACTGGTTGTACCCAAACAGAGGAATAAAGCAGTTTTATCCAGTCTATGAAGTCGGGTGGAATGCCATAGTTTCCCAAAGTGGTAAACAAAAAGGGGTGGTAGACTCAGTCAAAGGCCTTGCATTGGTCTAAGGAGATGATGCACCAAGGTCTCTTATAAAAGGATACTGAATCTTCATATCAGGGAATCCACAATACTGTGAAGAATGTATTCATTCAACAGCTTTATTTTTTAGTCTATTATTTAATATTTGGGAAAGTATTTTAAAATCAGAATTTAAGATAGAAATGGGTCTCCAGTTCCGAATACTAGTTCTGTCCCTGGATTTAGATAAAAACACAATCAGACCAGAAGTAAATTGGGGTGGAATGATTTTAGTCAAAAAAAAATACAGCTTCTAAACAGGCTGCAAATACTATAGGAAAGGTTTTATATAATTCATACAGTAGGCCATCCAGACCCGGAGAGGCTCCTAGTTTTAGAGATTTTATTGTTTGTTCAATTTCTGATACTGTGATAGGTAATGAAAGCTCAAATAATTGCTTAGAAATATCAGGTACAGTAAAATCTGACAAGTAAGAGTTCATCTCTTCCTCTGAGGGGATATTACCCATATTATGGGAGTGTAAGTGATCAGAAATAATTTTGTACATCTCTTCTTCTGATTCTGTCAGTACCCCTTTAATGTCCCTTAAAAATATGTATTAACATATTTTTATTTCAGGTTTTAAAATTTTCAAAAGGGACTCCTATGGGAGATTTTTGAGTGCCATATTGCAATTCAGCTCTTAAAGTTCTGGCTCTATCATATTGATAGTCTTTCATGTTGTTTTTAATTTTTTTCAATTTGAGGTCAATAATCATGTTTTGAAACAGTTGATAATGAATATAGATCATGAAGCTGGTTATGGAGTTGTAAATGTTTAAGAATTTATTCCTTTCCTTAGCTTTTCCATAGATCTGAACCATACTGTGAGATCCTTTTTGGCGTCCAACCACCGAGAGTTGAGGTCATCATAAAGATACTGAACCGAGACCCTAGCTTTAAGTAGTTGTCCTATACCATTTTGGACTTCCAGTTCTTGCAAACTAGAAGTATGCAATTTCCACCTTTTATGGTGAGCAGTGTTAGAGGGTTGTTGTGAAAAGGTAAGCTCAAGGAACATGTGGTCTGATAATTTAGTGGGGAGTATATCTAAATCAGGAACTGGAACATTTTTTGAGATAAAAATGGTCTATGGAGGTGGTAACGTCCCTCTTTGATAAGTGTACAATGGCCCTTTTCTTTGATTTTTCCTGCAATCCACTAATTCTGCTTTTTTAACAAGATTGTACAGTGCATTGGAATCACAATAAGATTTGTTTCCTTCTAAACCCCGACTGACCTGGGCAGTTCACAATTTAGATCTCCGCCAAAGATTACGTTTAGTGTAGTGACCAGATATGGTTGGAGAAGATTAAATAAAGCCACTCTTTCAGAATTTACTTGGGGCCCATAAACATTTATAAAGCAGTATACCATGTGTTCCCAGCTACCATCTATAATCAACAGTCTACCTGTAATTACATCCACGTTTTTTAAGTGAAAAAGAGAAAGAATTATATAAGATCCCTAAACCATCACCTCTATCGGTACCAAATAACCAAAAAGAAGGTCCCCATAGCCATTCAGAAAAGAAAAGATGAGCCTGATCTAACGTAGACATCCATGATTCTTGTGTGAAACAAATGTCTATCTTTGAATAATGACAAAATTGAAAAACCACGTCTTTTGGAATTATTGATCATACTACATACATTCAGAGATCTTATGGTCACATTAGCATGAGAAATGAGTTATAGGCAGGGGAATCAGAAATTTTGTTTCCTCCTTTTTTTCTTTTTCCCTTTGTAGTGAGGGGTTTCTGGTTTGGGTTGAGAATGGTCGAGATTGTCAGGCTCACCCAGCCCCATGTCAGACTCACCCCAAGCTGTAGCTAAAGCAGCATAGGAGTTGGAAGTTTCGATTGGGGACTCCTCATGTGCTATTAGGAGGTGGGGGGGAATAGGTTTTGTATTCCTTGTTATTCTCCTCATAGGAGTAGGAGCAGGTTTAGGGATGGGTTGAGAAGCATTAGAGTCCCTTGTCGTGCAACCAGAGGGGTCCTGGTAACGTACTGGGGTAAGAATAGCAAAAGGGGGGGTTCTTTTACTTTAGGAGTCTGTTCAGAGGCTTCATCTTCCTGGATGTCTACATCTTGTGCAGTGTCTTGCTGATGAAGAGATGATGATGGGGGGGGGGTCCTGAGACTCAGATTGATTTGTTGAGGCAGCATCTCAGGCTTTTTGAATTAATAACTCAGGACTGATCAGAGAGGCCTTATTTTTTGCTGCCCATGGGCACTCAGAAAAGACGTGTCCAGTTTCATCACAAAGGTCACATTTTGTCAAATGAGCACATTGGTGACTTTTGTGCCCTTCCTCCCCACAGTTGTCACACCAGGACCTATCGTATACACTTGATAGGTTGGTTCTTGCCCCGCATTTATAACATGCTCAGGGCTGTCTGGCATAAAAACAGACTCCCCTGTCCCTGCCTAACAAAAAGGAATTAATGATGTGCTCTATATCACTATCATTTTGTCGCAGTTTAACTTTATATTTCCACCCCCCCCCCCCCATCCAGAATAACTCTGAGTCTAGAATAGCTTCTGGAGCACTAAGGACTTCACATTTTTGTGATAACCAGCATGCTATGTCCTCCATATGGACTCCCTCATTCCTCAACATGATTGTGACATACTTAATCAAAGATTTTGTTAGAGGGATTAGCAAGAAGGGAGTCCAAGGGGGGAGAATTTAACTTGGTTGTATCTCTGCCAGAAGGTTTCAAGTGCATATGAGGAACAAAAGCTAATATCATAATTATCTTCTCCTGATTTGTTGATAAAAGCAAACACTTCCCTAGAAGTGAAATGCAATCATTCTTTGAGCATTTGAATCCCCACGTAAAACCTATCCAACCTATCTTCCAAACCTCCCTTATACCTTATCCATACAGCATTATGTCTAGAGGCCGGTTCTTTTTTTATTTTAGAAAAAAAATCTGATAACAAAAGTCTTTGAGAATGGCCTTCCCCTACATTAGCTGTTTCTTCCTTTAGGACACTCTTATCGGTGGGGTGCACCCTTTCAGTTTTTTGGTGACTGCTGAAGGCAAGGGAGGAGGTTATATTGTCTGTTCTAGTTTAGATGTACTTGCTGAGTTCTGAGGTTTTGAGAACAAGAGTCCTGCCTCAGAATGAGGAGCTTGTTTTTGTCCCATTAAATTAGTAGAATCACTCTGCAGTGGACCTTGATCCTGAGGTCCAGGAACCCATACTGAGATGCTTGAGATAGGGGATCTTTATCCCAGTCAGGGTCAGGCAGCCAATTGCCATCAAGGAACTGTTGCCAACCTGCTTCTTTCAAAGCTTTTTCCAGAGACCATTTTGCAAAATGGTCACTGTTCTGTGGCTGAATTGAAAAAGCAGACTGGATTGCTGAAGCAACAGTTTGTGTTTTAGTTTCAGGGGGTATATCCTCCATTGTGTCATTTCTGCAAGTGACAGAAAAGGGGAGAATGTTCCTTTTAGAAAGAGAGCATCTCTTTTAGTTTTATTTTCCTCTTTTTTGGGATTCTTCAGGCCTGGGCCTCTAGCCGAGAAAGAGAAGATTGTGACTCCTATTTGATTCAAGCCATCTGTTTGATAATTAATATGAGAATCGGTGTTATTTCTATGCAGTGATATACTGGAAGATATTTGTCCACAAAATTTAAGCTTAGAACCTGCATCCATTTTTTCAGCTGGATCCCCCAGCTCAGGTTCTGAGGAAGCTCTCTTGGTAGTTGCTGGGAACATTAGTGAATTTGGGTGTGCACTAGATAGAGTTGTAGCACTCATATATCTCAGCTGTCAGGCCCCATTCCCCTCCTCCCCAGGATTTACACTTGTAATTTCTTCCCATGGCTCTTGGCACCCGCTTTTACAAGCTGTTTCACTGCCAGCCACCAACTTAACAGAGCAAGAAACAGATGGAGTTACCTGGGAGGTGGCAGGACTGACATCAGGGATTGAGTTTGAAGCCTTTGATATTCCTGCATCACAGGAGCCTTCTGAAGAGTTTACAGCACTGCCATGCCCTTTGGCAGGTGTTGAATCTGACTGCATTTTTTGTAAGTCCATTTGAATCTGGCACTTTTGGCACTCAAGTTGTAGCTCCTCGTCTCTAAGTTCCTTCATTTTCAGCACATTAAGCTCTGAAATAGTTTCTTCAGCAGTTTGGTCTGTATCCATGGAATCAAGGTCTTTTTTTACATAAATCCTTAGTTGAAACATAAATATCCATACCACCATCTTCATTCAACACAATTGTCTTGATCCCAACAATAGATATAGCCTCTTGCAATAAGAGAACAGAGGAGGGGGCCTGCTCCTCTGTCTCGCAGCATCCATTAGTAGCAAAGGGGAAGTGACCATCCAGTCACTCACAGGAAGCAAGGCCCCCTGCTGGCAGAGTAGGGGAGTTTTTATTAAGGTCATAAAGGCTTATACATGGAAATAAATGAAAACAACATATTCATACATTAACAGTTAAACATACAAAGCAAATCATAAATGTAAACAAGTGGGTATCTTGCAAAAATTCTGGAGTGATGTCTTTAAAAAAGAAAAACAGCTTTAAGGTGGATGATACCACTCATTTTCACTACTTCTCCTTAACAAGGCTAACTTCTTCTTAGAAAAGTAAGTCTGATCATGGTTGTATAGATTTTGTATTTGTAATTGTGCAAAATAAATGACTTCCATTTGAGTCCATAGTGTCTGTTGGAGTACCCACTTACATCTTGATAACTACTGATAGTATTTCAGTATCCCTGTAAGGACTCTCAATATGCTGGAATGACACTTTAACCATGGTCTTTTGTACACTCTTAATACTAAGGTCATAATCCATTATTCCATATTCAGGGCTACGTAGATTTGTGCAAGCATCTTCCAGAAAGTGATAGCATATGGACATTCTAAAAATAAGATGTGATCGTGTTTCTAAAAGTTCATCACAAAGATCTCTGGGGCAAAACCTGTCATTTATTTGTTTATGTTTAAGTGTGTTTCTGACCCCAAGTCTACCATGACATGATAGCTAAGTCATTTTCCACATATATTCTGGTAGTCTAGGCTCATTTAATAATTTGAGGGTCAGTTCTGAATTTTCCTGTAAACCTAGTGGGAATTGTAAAGGTTCCCAAAGGAGACCTTTGACAAGATTGTGGTAAAACTCTTTTTTTGAGAATAAGGTGACATCTTCTCTAGTAATGCTCCACTGTTTGATCTTTTTAAAAATAATTAACATATAAAAGAGAACAGGTTCTTCCTTCCAAACTGTCTGAAAATGCGTTTTGCTGTTTTCCCACAATGCAAGTAATTGGTTAAATTCTGCATGGAGCCATTTATGTCAATGCTTGGTATGAGATCCCAGTACGGGTTTAACATTGTAAAACATAAAGTTTTCAATCAGAAAGGCCACAGGGTTAATCATACCTCGTCCACCTTTCCACAAAGTAAATAAGTAAAGTTACTTTTCACAGGGCTAAGCCTCCTTCCCCAGAGAGATTGAATAAAAAGGCTATATAATCTGATTTCAAGTTCCCATGGTAGTGGAAACACAGCACTAATGTATAAAAATAAAGGTAGCAACAGGGTTTTGATTAAAATTACCCTTTTTTTTTGAGATTTGCATATGACTCCATTTTGCAGTAAGTGCAAATCCCTCATTTACTTTAATACCCCAGTTTGTTTTCTCTACCTCGGGCACCCCAAAGAAGATATCTAGAAGCTTGAGACCCCCTTGTACTATGGGGATGCCAGTCACAGCAGTAAGTTGCTGTGTGCAGGTACTCAACTGCAATGCTTTACTTTTTTGAACATTAATTTTTGCATTACAGACTACCAAAAAATCCTATAAGATTTGCTGTAGAATATGCCCAGTTTGCAAGTTAGCTAAAAAGAAACAAATAACATCAGCATACACTAAAACTTTAATTGAGGGAGGTATTATCTGAATTGGAAATTCCAGTAATGTCCGGGGACATATTCATCTTCTGAAGCAATATGTCTATTCCCAAAATGTACAAAATGAGGCTTAATGGGCACCCTTGCCGGACACCTCTTGTTTATTTTATAGTTTTACCTTGAAATCCATTTATCATTACTTTAAACTAAGTGTTTTGGTATATCATTTGTATCCAAGAAATACATTTCTCGGGTATTCCATGATGTTTTAAGGCTTGATATAAAAAATCATGCGAAATGCGGTCTAAGGCTTTCTCTTGGTCAATGGAGAGCAAAAATCCTTGTAACCCATTATCCTTACTGTGATGCATAATTTCTCTTATTTGAATGAAGTTATCAGTTATATTCCTATTAAGAATAGAGCAAGATTGTGAAGTGGAAATAATTTGTTGTGTAATATCGTTAAAGGGAAACACTGGAAAAGGCGTAGCTTTACCCAGGCTCTACAAACATTCCTGATTAGTACTTTCAGAAAGTTTTTTTTTTTTATTTCTCTAATTGCTTTTTTAGTGATTTAAACAGTGGCCTTCAGCTTTCTCTTTCTATTGCCGGCAGCCACCATTTCATGAGTAGCAGAGAGCTTCCTGAGCTCACCTTATGCTAATATGACCTGCCAACCAATAGCAGAGGTCAAACAGGAATATTAGCATACAGTGAGCTCAAGAGACTCACTGCTGCTTATGAAATGGCTGCTGCCAGCAGCAGAATGTAGAAGTTGCTGGTAGTGGTTCTAAATAATTTTAAAAATTTGTTACTGTCTGAAAGCACTAATTGAGAGTTTCTGTAGTGTCTGAGGAAAGCTATGTATTTTCCATTGTTTTCCTTTAAGATGCTTAGTTAAGATTTTAGTCAAAATATTCTGATCCGAATTCAATAAAGAAATTAGTCTCCGGTTATTTACTGTAGATCTGAAGTCTCTCCTTTTTTGTGTAGTAAAATCATACTGGTTCGAATCCATTCACTGGTGATATGTCCAGTTTCTAGGATTTCATTAAATAGTTCTGTAAGTATTATTCTTACTATATGCTGACATTTTTTTATAAAATTCTGAATTGATGTCATCAGGTCCGGATACTTTATGTAAAGGAAGGGATTGAATAGCTCCATCCACTTTGAGCATAGGTATGGGTTGTGTCAGTGAAATGGCTCCTGAATCAGTTAAGGTTATAGGTAGCAGCTCCTGAAAAAAAAAGGTTCATATGTGCTAGGAGTAGTGACTGGTGAGAGAAGTTGTTTGTAAATTGTTTCAGCATAATTAAGAATTTGCTTACTATGCTGTAATAAAGTACCTTGATTATTTGTAATACCTTTAGTAAGTTTTGCTTTATTTTTTTGCTGATTATATTTAAAAATGTCAATAGATCCCTTTTTTAGTCGAGTGCTGAATCTTTGTTCTGTTATCAGGGTTTTGGCCCTATCATATAAATAATGTTTCATTTTGGACCTCACACAGTCAATCTGATTTTTATAAGACTGTTTTGTGGTAGATTATAAGGTAATAAGCTTAAAGAGTTGAGCACTTAACTGTGAGTATTATAACTAATCAGTGTTACTCTTTTGTTGCCCTTTAAAATAAAAAAAATGTATTTCCTGTTTTATATCTAGCCACCATTCTAGTAAGGTATCATAATAAACTGCAAGTGAGAGTCTAGCATATAATAAATCTGTAAAGTCTTGACATAATATGTCATCAGTTAGTGAAGAGGTGTTAAGTTTCCAGTAACCGTTACCTAATTTTCTAGTACCCAAAAAGTTTAAGGATATATGTAATTCCACATGGTCTGAAATTGCATTTACTTGGATCTTGGCATCCTGTACCTTACCTCAACTGGAAAGAAAAATAAAATTGATTCTACTTGAAATGGAATTCTTAAAATATGCATGGCCCTCTTTAGAATGAATTTGTCTAAAGAGTTTATCATATCCATAGTTTGTAAAATAGATTTTAAAGCATTTGTGTCACAAAATAATTTATTTGTGTTACCTGTTTTGTCCTTCAAATCTAAGGGGCAGTTAAAATCAACTCCTAGTATGGTAAATTTTGTAGTATGTAAGTATGGCTGCATCAATTTAAATAACGCTATTCTTTCACTTTTAGTCTGAGGTGCATAAATAGTTCCTACTCTCATGGGTGTACCCCCTAAGTGTATGTCAAGAATTAATAATCTCTCAGGTTCTATGTCCATAATTCTGGTAACTTTTAATTAAGTGATTTAAATAAGATGCCTACCCCTGAGCAAGGTTCCACCCCCAATGACCAAAAAGATGGACCCCAAGGTCAGGATTTTTGAACATTTCAGATATCATGAGTGGTCCTAAGCCTGATGTCCTGCAAAAGAAAAATGTGAGCATCAGCAATCTGTAAAGAAGAAAATAATTTATGTCTTTGTTTTATATTTTGAATACTGTTAACGTTCAGAGAAATTAAATTTAAGGTAGAAAGTGCCTAGACAAAAAGTTAGGCTAAGTTCTTTTCTTTTGAGTTCTTTTGTACATTTTCTCTTTTTTTGCAGGTTCTTCTTCCCTGTCTGATGCTTCTTTAAGAGAAGAATCTATAGATGACATGTCAGACTCTTCCCCATCATTCTCTGTATTGTTTTGTAATGCTGCATAACTATTCCTTGTTTTAATAGAGTATCCTTTGGAAATTTTGGGTTTTGGTTGTTGCTTGTCCTGGTTCCTTTTCCCACCTACTATGATAAAATCATCTGGTGGGGCTGCAGGGGGGGCATATCAGGTGCATCAACTGGTAGAGCGTTGTCCACGGTGGTTGTTTTGTCTGGGGAGACTTCTGTTACCATAGCAGGTAGTGGGTCTGATTGTACTGGAGTAGGTACTTCCTTCATTTGCACAGAGGTGGTTATTTGTACTGGAATAGAAATAAGAGATTGAGACTTTTCTTTTTGTTTCTGGGCTTCTAAAACCATGTCTTCCTGGTTGTAGAAGGAGCCTTTATTGTGAGCTGCCCAGGGACACATTTTGTAGGAATGCCCCCTTTCATCACATAAATTACAATGTACTGGGTTTGGGCAAAAATGGTTGGAGTGCCTGATTTCCAGAAAAAAAATCACAAACTCAAATGTTGCATACGTTGCTGAGGTGGGAGAGGGAACCACATCTGTGGCAAGATTTGGGCTGCTCGGGGTAAAAGCAAAAAACCCTATCTCTGCCAATATAAAAACTACTTTGCAAATGTTGTATACCAGAATCAGAGTTTTTTTAATTTTACTTTGATTTGCCACCTCCCTGTCCAAATATTCTCTGAATCTATAATTGGTTGTGGCCTTTCTATGGCTTCCACTCACTGTTTAACCCAATGCAAAATATCAGAAATGTTGACCCCCTCGTTTTTGAAAAGGATATTAAAAGTCTTCCAAGTTGGTTTAGTCAGAGATATGACAATAAAGGGAGACCATGCAGGTGAGTGTTTGATGGAGTGATATTCAGACAAAACTTATCCAGTAATACAGAGTATCTAAAGCTAATATCAAACTACGTGTCACCAGAGGTATGAATAAGAGCAAAAACTTCTGTTGCCGTGAACTGCATAGTCTCTTTTAAGAGTTTTCTGGCCACATAGACCCTGTCCGGTGGTTCCTCCAGACCCCCTGCATACTTTAAACATACAGTACAGCATTTTTCCATTTGGCACGCTCTCTGAGATTGGAGAATAGATCAGATAACTTAAAAGTTCTAGAGGGAGTTTCTTGTTTATGCTGCTTATCATCTTTCACATTTTTAGGAAGAGGAGGAGGGAGTGCTCTTATCTCGACTACCTCTAGGGATGGTTGTTTTTCCAATATATCTGCCCATGATGTTGAAGAGAGTGCTGGATTTTTTTCTAATTTAACAGGTGTTTCGGCAGAAAAAACATTTATTTTCACAGTAGTAGGTTGCATAGAATCAGACAGTTTTGTTTATAATACATGAATGTGCATTGGGACTTATAGTATGCTGATGTGCATCCTGATGGTTTCCAAGTTTTAATTTGTCTGGTTGTGGAGTAGCTTGCTGCTCCAAACTCTGCAGGCCCTGGGTTGCTTGGGCATTGGGTACAGTCTCTGCATTGCGGCCATTATGAGTTGTCATGGTGATCTGGTAAACAGTGTCTGAGTAACATACCAACTTCAGTAGAGGAGAATGGCTGCTGTCAAGTGCTGAATCGACTGCCATTTGTTGAATTTCCTTCACAGTTGAGACTGTGTCAGAAAACCAAGTAGAACCATCTGCCATTCTTTTCCACCCGGCGGTGTGCAGGATGTGTTCCAGAGTCCATGACTGACCGGCCTTAGTTAAATTCTGATTATGTCCTGGAGATGAACACTCATCAGTGTCTTTGAATTGGGCTTCCATCGGCGAAAGTGGAATATGACCCTCAATGTTTTCCAGGTTGTATAAGGCATCTTCCTCAGTTTTTAGTAGCTTTAAAAGTTTGTCCCTCCGTTGTTTTATTTCTTATATTTTCTGAGTGGAAACGGATTATTGCTGTCTATTGATAGCCCTAAAGGCTTCATCTAAATGAGGTCTATTAGCCAGTGCTGCAGCTGTTTGCTTCTGGAATGCCAGCATCTCAGGGTTGGTTTGCTCAGTATTGACTTTTGATACCATCTCAAGTTGGGATAAGTCCATATCTTCTGGAAAGTCCATATTATTGTCCTCCATTCCGGAGGTTGTTACCATTTTACTTTCTTCTCACATAGCATCCTGATAATTGGAATCCACCACTCCATCCTCTGCTCCTACACACCCAGCTCCTTGGTCAGCCATCTTTCTGATCAATAGCTGGACAAGAGCTCCCCCTACAGCAAAGTGGGGGAATTTCCCTGGTGTACTGACCAAATTTCCCCCATTCACTAAAAATACCACCAACAGCTTAATCTGGTTCAATGTCAGTTGACGTTCATCTGTATCCCCCCTCCCTGGGACGAGGCTGAAAATAGGAATAATTGTCTAGTCCTCCTTTCTTGGTCAACAAAAACAAAATAAATAAATAAAATAAAACTGATTCTTTCCCAAGATAACACAATTGTGCAGTGCCTCCTCGCAGAGTATACATGTACGTGGGCTAGAATAAAATCTGGTACAACCCTCTGGGATGCTGTACTCACCCACATTACCACAGTGCCACCCCAAGCATGACCCAATGTACAATTCCTCACATTTCAGACATTTTGAATTATTGACTCTCTCTAATAATATTCTCATGACAGCAGATATATGGAAAGCAACAACAACAATTTACTAACAAGGGGTAAGGGTTAGGACAGGGAAGTTGGATGCGGAGGTCAAGCTATTTACATTTGATTTAGCATTTGGTTTGATTTGGTTTAGGTTACAATCAAGAAATCATTTGGCATTGTAAGTTTAAACATTAATCACAGTGGCCACCCACCAACCTCTGAGGTAGTCAACATATCTGATCTGGCTATCTAGCTAGCTGCATAAAACAGTTTACATGCTTCCCATTTAAGCCCACACTAGTGCAGGTCCCAGACCATTATAGAACCCTGCAATTCCATATATTTAAACCTGGGTACCCAGTACTTAAAGTTCTTAAAGATGCAGGCCTGCTATATGGTGCAGCTGTGATGGCTGGCTGTTGAGGCCCTTAGAGAAGATAAGCAGATTAATCGTATCTTAAATTTGTAGACACATATCATGACTGTAGTAAGACAGATTTTAAAACCTTTTCTTGATTTAAGGAACTCAGACTGTAATCACTGAACTTGGCAACGTTAACTATTTACAGTATCTCTAGATTTGGAACAGGGCATGGACCCTGTGTACTCATGAGGTAGTGGTCATCATAGGTAGGTCAAATCAGGCTGTATAAAGTAGGTTTGCATGATTGTAGTAGGTGGGACTCTGACTCCGGAGGCTGAGATGCTGGGCAAAGGCTTACAGCTGGGGCCCAACTGGCTGCAGGATTTTATAGATATTGCAAATGGAGAAACACCTTTAACTTCTTTTATAGAGCCCCTCTTTGGGCTGAAATCACCTTCTGGGTCAGACCAGGCCGGGACTGGGACCAGCACTCTTCAGACCCCACATCTAGGCTATACCTCTCAGGGGAAGTGCATATGGCAGCACCCTAGGCGGCACACTACCAGGCTGTCTCCCAGGCCAATCTGAGGTGAATACATTGCATTCAACACATTTATCAATCGCACATTTACATTTACTTTAGCTGGTTAAAGTTACTTCAACCATGGGCCAGCATGGCCACCATGGTCCTTTAAACTCTCAGATACAGACTTTCACCAGGTGGGTGCTTGATTCCTAAGGCTAGGGGGACCCAACTGCTTACAGTCCATACAAGACTAATTTGTTTCCATTGTGCACTTTAACACAGAATAGCGCTTCAGGCATGGCTCCCCACAAATTAAGTTACTTTTACTTGGTAGTTCAAATAATCACTGTAGCTTCTCTCAAGCACACCTCACACAGTCATAGTCCATTGTGGCTTTGCTAGCACTAGCAGCTCCAATTGGACAATTAAACACATCAGAAATGTCCCTCTTGGCTATGCTGGTGTTAGCAGCTCCAAATAGACAAGTACTGTCCTCACAGGCAATGTCAGGAAGAGCCACACACTTTGGGTACTCCCCTTGAAGTCCTGTAAGCACTTTTCAAAACAGTCACATCACCATTCTCAGATACTGGACCCTTTCTTGGCCACTTGTAACAGATGTACACCCTTTCTCATAGTTAGACAGATGCAGGGTGCAGACAGACAGTCACTCTCTAAACTTTCTGGTCTTCGCTGCCCCTTACAGATCTCTCACAACTTGCACTTGTAAGTAGAGGTTTGCTCATTCAGAAGGATTTTCAATATTTTCCTTTTCTGAAAGTTTACAGGCAATTCTTCGGCACTCTCACTGCTGAGGCAGAAGCATGTCTTGCTGCTCTCTCACAACTGCAGGTGGATGCTGGCTTTTTTCCATTACTTTCCCAATGTGGAAGGGAGAAGGCTAGCCCCTGAAGACAATTTCTGGCAAACCCCAGGCTAACAACTTCTGTTGCTTGCAGCCACTTGTCTGTCTGGCAGAAGGAGAGCTCCCTCCTCTGTGGAGGGGCTCATGTTGAATCACTAGGTCCATTTTGTCTAGCTGGGGGCCTGAGACCCCCTGTGGAGGGGCTCCTGCTTGAGCACTAGCCCAGCCTGGAAAACACTGGGTTTTATGGAATCTTTCTGAGGCTCCCAATTGGCTGAGTCCACTTAGGTGTCCAGATGCCATAGGCTGAAAGCATTTGTCAGTCCACAAAATGAATATTTATTAGGCTCGCTCAATGCTCAATAGGGCCCCTGTTTTGGCACCTGAATTAGGTCCCTGCTTTTCCCCCACAAGCACTTGGCAAAGTCCCAAAAGTCTCTTGCAAAAGTCTCAAGACTCCTGCCCAAAAACCTGGCTTTCTGATTGGCTGCTGGCTGCACAAGATGGCTGCTGAAACACACCATCCCCTTGCAGTTTAATACAGTCCCAATATTAAGATTCTGGTCGAGCCAGGTTAAATACTTACTTATTTTGTGCCCCACAGTTCAATAGTCCCTTCTGTGCCCTGGTAAACACTGCCATTAATAAATGTGTCTCTTCAGTTTTTTGCCTGTCACTGCTGCTGAACTGTAGTGCTCCTAGGCAGAAGACAGGCAATTTACAGTGTTCCTCTCCAACAATCTGGATCAGCCAGTATGTATATATTTTATTTTATCTTATCCACTCCTATGCCCCATTATGTATCAGCCCCTTCAATGCCCTTGGCAGTGCTGCTCTTACTTTACATTTATTTACATTTTTATCTCTGCAGCCCCTAGATGCAAAGTAGACCCGTTCATGAATAGTAATGTCCTGTTCATTAATAGTCATCAAGTCAGGCCAGCCATCAATAGTGCACATGGTGTTCTTTGTTTTAAAAATATACAGTGGCTTCCTCTTGACAAGCCAAGTCACTGGCCCCCTATTTCTGCCTGTTCAGGGGCCAGGACAATCAAAGATGCCATTCTGTTTTTACCACAGTTGCGATCTGAAAATGTGACACATATCCATGCATGGACAAGCTTTCCCACTGGCTGTAAAGAGAAAGGGAAAACAGCCGGCAGCTCTGCAGCACTCAGCTTGCCCATTTCAGGTAAAAATGAAGAAAAGGGACTCTTGGGGGGGAAACAGGGCACCAAAGGACCTGGAACTGGGGCAATTAAAAATTGGGAACATATCTGGGGACCTGTAGGCATTGGGAGGCACTCCAGGAATGGGAGCAACACAGGAGAAATGGACAATAAGGTAAGCACCCATTTGGGGGGGCATTACACTCTCCCCTGCCTGCGAATCTTGGTGTCCTCTCCAAGCATGTGACAAGCATGGCACCATAACATGACATGATGTGTAGGGATGCACACAGAGGGGATAAATGTGAATAGAAAAATAGAGGGAAGAGAAGGAAGGTCAGATTCTAGGTGGAGGGTGGTGTCTCTAAATGCACAGAGTCTTGGTAACAAGATGAAAGACCTGCAGGCACTATTAGCGGACAGGATGGTGGGCATAGTGGAAGTAACCGAGACTTGGGCAGCACCACACCACGACTGGGACCTTGCAATCCCTGGATATAAACTATACAGGAGGGACAGAGTAGTTGGGAAGGGGAAGGGGTGGCAGTTTATATCAGGGAGGGAATAATTTTCATGAGGGAGGAGTTAGAGGAAGGGGAGGTGGAGGCATTATGGATTCAGTTAAGGTCCAATAGAGGGACAAAGGTGAGATTGGAGTGGTTTACAGACCACCCAATCAGGATGAGGAGAGGAACAGGGAACTGAGCTCACAAATATCGGAAGCTGCGGGGAAAGGAGAGGTGGTAATTGTGGGGGACTTCAACCTGAGCAAGGTGGACTGGAGCATACCATCCATGACATGTGCTAGGAGTCAGGTGATCCTGGAAGGACTGCAGAGTGGGTTCCTGACTCAGGGCATCACTGAACCAACAAAAGCTGAGGCAATTCTTGATCTGGTTCTCACAAATGGGGAGCATGTACAGGAAATAATGTTAAAGGAACCACTGGGTTGAAGTGACCATTGAACCGTGTGGTTCCAGTTGGATATAGGCAGGGAAAGTATCCCGACTAAGACCAAAATCTTGGATTTCAGGGGGGCAGACTTCAGGAAAATGGGCGAAGTGCTAAGGAGCCATCTGGCGGGCATCAGAGCAGATAGGGGGGTCGATCAAAGATGGTCCATCATTAAGGAAGGAATACTGGTTGCCACCGATGAGTGCATTAGGCTCAGGAAGAAAAACACAAGGACCAAAGTGCCCAGCTGGTTCAGTTCTGGGATTGCCCAGGCAGTAAGGGAAAAGAGGTTGGCCTATAGAAAATTCAGGAAGACCAAGAGAGAGGTGGATAGGGAAAATTACCTAAGGTTGGCTAGTGAGGCAAGTAAGAAAGTCAGGCGAGCAAAGGCACAGAAGTAGCTGCAGATAGCTGAAGGAATTAAAAAGGGGGAGAAGGTTTTCTTTCGCTATGTAAGTGAGAAAAGAGACAAGAATGAAGGGATTGTTAGGCTTAGGAAAGGGGTGGAGTGGGTGGAGGATAATGGGGAAAAGCAGAGATACTACATGAATACTTCTGTTTCATCTTCACCAGGGAGAAGGATGGATCAGTGCCTTCAGGAGGGAAAAGAGGAGTGGGGGAAGGGGAACACAGATGTAGTGATAGAGAAGGATAGAGTGAGGGAGGGGCAGCTAGCATTGAAGGTGGACAAATCACCAGGCCCAGATGGAGAACATCCAAGGGTAATAAATGACCTGGCTGAGGAGCTGGCAGGGCCACTGGCAGACCTATTTAATAGTTCACTAAAGACAGGCATACTACCGCAAGACTGAAGAACAGCACATGCAGTGCCACTCCACAAAAGCAGTCCCAAGAATGACCCAGGGAATTACAGACCAGTCAGTCTGACCTCCATCGTGGGCAGGCTCATGGAGACCATACTAAAGGAGAGGTTGGTGGAATATCTAGAGGAGCATGGTCTCCAGGATGCGAGGCAACATGGGTTCATGGGGGGGGCAGTTATGTCAAACAAATCTGATTGACTTCTTTAACTTTGTCACTAAGACAGTAGACAGGGGCCAAGCGGTAGACATCCTCTATCTTGATTTCAGCAAGACTTTTGACTCTGTGCCCCACAAAAGGTTGATCAGGACATTGGTGGATCTTGGGGTTGGGGAAAAGATGGCCAGATGGGTGGAAAACTGGCTGAAGGACAGAACCCAGAGGGTGGTTGTGGGGGGGAAGTTATCTGGCACCAGACAGGTAACCAGTGGGGTCCCACAGGACTCGCTGCTGGGGCCAGTGTTGTTCATTGTCTTCATCAATGACATTGGAGATGGTATTAAGGGCAAAATGTGCCTATTCCTGGATGACACCAAACTCTGTGGGAGTGTGGACACAGCTGAAGGGATACAGGGCCTACAGGAAGATCTGGAAAAGCTAGGGAGTTGGTCCAGGATATGGCAGCTTGGCTTCAATGCCAAGAAATGCAAAGTTATGCATATTGGAGCCAAGAATCCTAGGACTGAGTACTACCTGGATGGAGTCCGAGTATCTGTATCAGAGGAAGAGCAGGACCTGGGAGTGATGATCACTAGTGACCTGAGGCACTCCATGCAGTGCAAAAAAGCAGCAGCAAAGACAAACAAGTTGCTGGGATGCATATCTAGGGGGATCAGTAGTAGGAGAGAGGAAGTTATACTGCCTTTGTACAGGTCACTGGTAAGGCCGCATCTAGAATATGGAGTTCAGTACTGATGCCCACACCTCAAAAAGGACATTAACCTGCTGGAGAAGGTCCAGAGAAGAGCTACAAAGATGATAGCCGGTCAGCAGGGTAAGGAATATAAGGAGAGGTTGCAGGCACTGAGCATGTACTCCCTGGAATACAGGAGAGAGAGAGAGAGAGAGGACATGACTGGGACCTTCAAGTACTTGAAAGGGATAAGGTTGCTAAGGACAGTCACTTTAAGCTGAGTGGCAACCATAACACGAGGGGGCACAGTCTTAAGCTGGAGGGTGGGAGGTTTAGGAGGGAGGTCAGGAAGCACTTCTTCACAGGGAGGATGGTGGACACTTGGAATGCACTGCCAGAAGAGGAAATCTCGTTGAAGAAATTGGGCAGCTTTAAGAGAGGCTGGGACAGGCATAGGGGGAGGGTAAGGGAGGATGGGAGGAGTGGGGAGGGAGAGCAGGGACATTAGCTCAAGTTATGGATCTTGCAATATGAGCAGACTTGATAGACCAAATGGCCTTCTTCTGCAGGCTGCTTGATATATTTGAATGTCTGTATGTTCATAAGTGGCATTTAATAACTTTTAAACAATTAAATGAGTCTGACTAGACACATGGCTTCCTAGCTAGCATTGGCTACCATACGTCCTTATCTAGACAAATGCACTCTATCTAAGTACTGTAGCAATAAAGATTTGCAAAAACAATTGTGAGCATTAGCAGATTTTTCATATTCCCCAGGGATCCTTAACAGTAATAGATTTTACCTTGGAGCAAGTATCAGGTGCAATTACACTTTTGACCACTAGGGGGTATGCACATCCCCCCCACTAGCATTCACTGACCAGCAGTGAAGAGGCTTAGAGCAGATTTGGCACCCAAACACCTTTCCATTAACTTCTATAGGCAGCAACCATTTTAAGGGTCACAAATGCTTAGGAGCTGGGGGAGGGGGGCCATGCTGGGTATGACATGGCATACAGTATATACCAGTGGTGCCTCCATTTTGTGTAACCCTGGCCCTGTCCATCTGAAGGGCTATACTACCCCTGCCTGGCTGGCCAAACCAGGCAGAGGGACCTGGGTTCCTATTTGACTTTAAAACTGGTTCTTTCCCAAGATAACACAAATGTGCAGTGCCTCCACTCAGAGTATAGATTTACATGAGTTAGAATAAAATCTGGTACAACCCTCTGGGATGCTGCACCCAACCACATTACCACAGTGCCACCCCAAGCATGACCCAATGTACATTTCAGACATTTTGAATTATTGACTATCTCTAATAATATGCTCACAACAACAGTTATATGCAAAACAACAACAATTTATTTACAATGGGTAAGGGTTAGGACAGGGAAATTGGATGCAGAGGTCAAGCTATTTATATTTGATTTAGTATTTGGCTTGATTTGGTTTAGATTGCAGTCAAAAAATTATTTGGCATTGTAAGTTTAAACATTATTCACAGTGGCCACCCACCAACCTCTGAGGTAGTCAGCATATCTGATCTGGCTATCTAGCTAGCTGCATAAAACAGTTTACATGCTTCCCGTTAATGCCCACTTTGGTACCAGTCCCAGACCATTACAGAACCCTACAATTACATATATTTAAATCTGGGTATCCGGTACTTAAAGTTCTTAAAGATGCAGGCCTGTTATACGATGTATGTGTGATAGCCGGCTGTTGGAGCCCTTAGAGAATATAAGCAGATTAATCATATCTTAAATTTGTAGACACATATCATGACTATAGTAAGACACATTTTTAAAACCTTTTCTTGATTTAAGGAACTCAGACAATAATCACTGAACTTGGCAACTTTAACTATTTACAATCTCTCCAGATTTGGAATAGGGCATGGACCCTGTGCACTCACGAGTTAGTGGTCATCATAGGTAGGTAAAATCAGGCTGTACAAACTAGGATTGGGCAATTGCACTAGGCGGACTCTGACTCTGGAGATGCTGGGCAAAGGCTTGCGCCAGGGCCCAAACTGGCTTCAGGATCTTATAGCTATTGCAGATGGAGAAACACCTGTAGCTTCTTTTGTAGAGCCCCTCTCTGGGCTAAAATCACCTTCTGGATCAGACTAGGCCAGGACCGGGGTCATCACACTTCAGAATGCATGTCTAAGCTATACCTCTCAGGGGAAGTGCATATGGCAGCACCCTAGGCAGCACACTACCAGGCTATCTCCTATGTCAATCTGAGGTGGATATGTTGCATTCAGCACATTTATCGATAGCACATTTACATTTACTTTAGCTGATTGCAGTCACTTCAACCATGGACCAGCAAGGCCACCATGGTCCATTAAACTCTCAGATACAGACTTTCACCAGGTGGGTGCTTGCTCCCCAAGGCTAGGGAGACCTGACTGCTTACAGTCCATACAAGACTAATCTGTCTCCATAGTGCCCTTTAACACAGAATAGAGCTTGAGGCATGGCTCCCCACCAATTAAGTTACTTTGACTTGGTAGTTCAGATAATCACTGTAGCTTCTCTCAAGCACACCTCACACAGTCAAAGTCCATTGTGGCTTTGGTAGCACTAGCAGCTCCAATTGGACAATTAAACACGTCAAAAATGTCCCTCTTGTCTATGCTGGTGTTAGCAGCTCCAAATGGACAAGTACTATCCTCACAGGCAATGTCAAGAAAAGCCACACGCTCTGGGTACTCCCCTTCAAGTCCTGTAGGCACTTTTCAAAACAGTCACATCACCATTCTTAGACAGGACCCTTTCCTGGTCACTTGTAACAGATGTACACCCTTTCTCAGTGTTAGATGCAGGGTGCAGACAGACAGTCACTCTCTAAACTTTCTGGTCTTAGCTGCCCTTTACAGACCTCTCACAACTTGCACTTGTAAGTAGAGGTTTACTCACTCAGAAGGATTTTTAATGTTTTCCTTTTCTGAAAGTTTACAGGCAATTCTTCAGCACTCTCACTGCTGAGGCAGAAGCATTTCTTGCAGCTCTCTCACAACTGCAGGCGGATGCTGGCTTCTTTTCCACATTTTCCCAGTGTGGAAAGGACAAAGCTAGCCTTGGAGGACAATTTCTGGCAACCTCCTGGCTAACAACTTCTGTTGCTTGCAGACACTTGTCTCTCTGGCAGAAGGAGAGCACCCCCTCCCCTGTGGAGGGGCTTCCGATGAATCACTAGGACCATTTTGCCTAGCTGAGTACCTGAGCCCCCTTCCCTGTGGAGAGGCTCCTGCTCAAACACTAGCTCAGCCTGGAAAACACTGGGTTTTATGGAGTCTTTGAAGCTCCAGATTGGCTGAGCCCACTTAGATGTCCAAACACCATAGGCTGAAAGCACTTGTCAGTCCATAAAATGAATATTCGTTAGGCTCACTCCATGCTCAATAGACCCCATGTTTTGGTGCCTGAATTAGGTCCCTGCTTTTCCCCCACAAGCACTTGGCAAAGTTCCAAGAGCCCTGGCAGAAAATCTGGTTTTCCGATTTGCTGCTGGCTGCACAAGATGGTTGCAGAAACACACAGTCCCCTTGAAGTTTAATATAGTCCCAGTATTAAGGTTCTGGTGCAGCCAGGTTAAATACTTTCATTTATTTTGTGCCCCACAGTTCAATAGCCCCTTCTTTGCCCTGGTAAACACTGCCATTAATAAAGTGTCTCTGCAGTCTTTTGCTTGTCGCTGCTGCCAAACTGTACTGCCCCTAGGCAGAAGACAGGCAATTTACAGGGTCTCTCTCCAACAATCTGGAGCAGCCAGCATGTATATATTTTATTTTATCTTATCCACTCCTATGCCTCATTATATTTCAGCCCTTTCAGTGTCCTCAGCAGTGCTGCTCTTACTTTACATTTGTTTGCATTTTTACCTCTGCAGCAACTGCTGAAACTTGTAACCTCTAGATGCAAAGCAGACCCGCTCATGAGTACTAATGTCCCATTCATTAATATTCATCAAGCCAGGTCAGCCATCAATAGTGCACACAGCACTCTTCATTTTTAAAATATACAGCAGCTTCCTCTGAACCAGCAAAGTCACCTGCCCCCTATATCAGCCTGTTCAGGTGCTGGCACATCTGAAGAAGCCATTCTGTTTTGACCACAATTGCAGTCTGAACATGGGACATGTGTCCGCACATGCGTGAGCTCACCAACCGGCCGTGAAGAGAAAGGAAAAATGGCCAGCAGCTCTGCAGCACTCAGCTTGCCAGTTCAGGCAAAAATGAAGAAAAGGGGCTCTTGGGTCAAACAGGACACCAGAGGACCCGGAGCTGGGACGTTGAAAAATTGTGGACTTATCTGGGGACCTGTAGGCATTGAGAGGCACTCCAGGAATGGGAGCAACACGGGAGAAAGATTCAATAAGGTAAGTCCCCATTGGGGTGAGGAGTTACACTGGGATGGAGGGATAAATGACTTAGACACTAGGAGAGAGGGATACAATCTATTCTAAAGGGTTAGGCCTGGAAGAAAATGGGGTGAGCGGCTGTCTTTGTAAGGAAGGGAATCACTGTGGAGGACAAGGAGAAAAACAGGAGGCGGATTGTATCATAGGGTCAATCTGGATCAAGCTAAGGGAAGTGGTAAAATAATCACCCTGTGGTATGCTGCAGCCCAGCAAACAGCTCAATGGAACAAGATGGCCATCTGGTAATTTGGATTTTGAGAGCAGCCAAACTGGATCCAGTGGTTATCCAGGGGCACTTCAATCTCCAGAGCAAAAAGTGGAGTCTATGGTGCTACCAGCAGGTATGTTACAGAATTCCTGTCCACATTTAAGGACCACTTCTTAGAACAGCATGTCCAACAGAGGATTAGGTTAGAGGCCACCCTCACCCTAGTTCTCAGCAATGTGGATGGGATCTCCAGTGTGAACATGAAGAAACAAATGGGTGGCAGTGACCACAACCACCTTACTATCTATCTGGTGCAGGAAAGACCATGGGCCTCACTTCCCAGAGTCTGGGACTTTCAGAAAGGCTGACTTTGCAAAATTAATTGAATTGGTGTCCATGGGTCTGGTCTGGAGTAACGGCATGAGGCTACTATTGCAGAGAACATGTTGGATTCATTGGAGAGGGCACTGAAAGCAGTCACAGAAGTCTGACTCCCTGTAAGAAATAAGGGAAAAGGGACCAAGAAAGGTTCCAGTGATGGAACAGGGACCTAAGGCAACTGATCCTGAACAAAACGAAAGTCTATGATGGCTGGACAGAGGCAGGTTGCCTCTAGGCCAGAGAGGTGTACAGACCATTACTGAGTGACTGCAAGACTTAACACTGAGAAAGCAAGGAGATTCTGAAAACCAGGAGAACAGCAGAGGCTTCAGACAACACTGAAGTCTTGTTCTAATACATACTGTAAATTTAAGGATGTTGTTGAAGGAAGGGGACTGGAACCTTGAAAACGGAAATGGAGGAGTAAACTATGAGAGAGGTGGGGATGGTGGCTGAGATCCTGAATAAATAGTTTACTTCAATGTCAAGTCACAAAGCCCCTGTGGGAGAGAGGGTGGTCACTAGGAGCGCACAAGGCATAAAGAGTAGCCATGATGCAGCCTGCAGACAACTCACACACACTCTGGTAGCTGACTACCAGGTAAGGATCACACAACATAAGTTCCACGGTGCAGACAGGATGTATCCATGTGGTATAATGAAGGTAAGGGAATCACTGGCTGCACCCTAAGGTTATTGCCCCCTCTCAGCATGGTTTTATGAGGGGGCATAGTTCAAACAGGTGCACAGCACTCCACAGGACAGCAAAATATTTTCAAACAGGTGCACAGCACTCCACAGGACAACAAAATATTTTCAAAAGTACAAATGCGTATTTTATTAGGTGAAATACCAAACTATCCACTAATTACCAAAAGCTTTTGGGGCTTTTGGTGACCAGTGGATAGTTTGGTATTTCACCTAATAAAATAGGCATTTATGTTTTTGAAAATATTTTGCTGTCCTGTGGAGTGCTATGCAACTGTTTGAACTGTGTTGTATTGTGTTGGGCTGACAGCCTTTTTCACAGCACCTTCCTGCATTCCATGCTTGCAAAGGCTTTGCTTGGAGTTGTTTTATGAGGGGCAGACTGTGCCAAACCAACTTGATGATCTTCTTCGAGCAGGTAACCAAGGAGGTGAATGAGGAGGGCCTGGATGTTGCCTATCTGGACATCAGCAAGACCTTTGAAACTGTGGCACATGTGAAGCTTCTGGGCACATGGTGGATTGCTAACTGGCTTGGGGCAGAAAGCATAGAATTGTAGTGAATGGGTATTTCTCCCAGTGGAGAGGGGTACTAACTAAACAGCTTCCCTCAGGGATGTTTGCTCAGGCCACTTCTGTTTCACCATTTTCATCGATGATCTCAAATCTGGGTTTGCTGACAGACTGCATATGTACACTGATAACACTAAGACAGTCAAGATGGTTTGCTCCCTTGAGGCTCGAGACAATTTCAGGAGGATCCAACAAGCTGCATGAATGGTCAGACTCCTGCATTCTCAGTTTCTAGTTAGCCAAATGCATGGTGCTACACTTGGGTTGGGAAATAACAGAGGTGGGATATACAGATTGTGGGGTTTTCACTGTTGCACAGGAGCAGAAGGAAAAGGACCTGGGAGTCATAATAGACGGGGATAAAGCATGATAAGCAGCATGCAGCTTCTGTTAATATTGGGCCAAAAGAATGCTGGAGTATATTAAAAGGGGGTGATCAGCAAAGAAGGGGAAGTAATCCTGCAGCTTTACAAGGGCCCTTTCAAACCAAATCTGCAGTACTATGCTCAGAGTTCCTCAATCCAAAAAGAAGATTGAGGTAGTCGTGAGGGTGCAACACTGTGCCACCAAAATGATATAATGTTTTTTTTTTTTTATTTATTTATTAGGTCTAGGATTACAATACCTTTGAGCCAGGGCACTTTTACAAAGATTCCATGTCAGGTTACAATTCAAAACATAAGACATGTAAATCAGATTACAAATTCAATACATAGGACAAGATTACAAAAGTGTAAGCTAAACTGAGTTACAAAGCATCTGAGAAACAAAACAAGTTTTGGAGGCTAGGTTACAAGGAGATAGCGGATGAGGTGCAGAGAGGATAGAAGACAAGCGAGAGGAAGAGTAGAGGAGGGGGCAGAGAGCTATAGAGGAGGAGCGCAGCCAGAAGCATTGTCATTGACATAACATGAGGAAGTGCGTGCTAAGGGGTAACCAAGTGCTAACAGGAGAGAGAACTACATAAGGTTAGGGAAATATTCATGGGGTCTGCTAATGGAGGCAGTCACAGGAGCTAGAGGCAGTGAGAGAGAGGCGGAGCCTTGATTTAAATGCACCAAGGGTAGGAGTGGAGGAGATGTAACTGTTTAGACCATTTAGCCAGCTGGGCGTCCTGTAGGCAAAAGATCTTTGACCCTGTGAGGTATGACAATGTGGAACCTGCAGGAGCTGTGATTCAGACCCACTGGTTGAGCGGGGGTTATTGCTAGGGTGCAGGAATGCACACACCCCAGGGGGTGCAAGGCCCATAGATATTTTCTTTGCCATGGTGCAGGTTAGGTACTTTATCTGATTGGTGAGTTGCAGCCATCCAGTTTGTGCATAGAGGTCGCATGTATGTGTGAGGTGGTGGGATCCAGTGAGAAGTCGGCAGGCCTTATTGAGGGAGGTGGATATGCATCTAAGAGCGGTAGTGGGGGCAGAGCCATAGATGATAAGCCCATAGTTAATAATGGAGACAACAGAGCTCTGAACAGAGACATTCAGGGCTTCTGGGATAAGATGTTGCCTATGCCGGAAGAGAAGGCCAAGAGGAGTATTTGCTGCTTTGGCTACAGAATCAATGTGGGCACTGTAAGTTAGATAAGGGTATAGAGTGATCCCAAGGTACTTAAAGGCTTGAACCTGTTCCAGGGTGGCTCTATGAATGGTTTTGATGGATAGAGGGTGCAGCTTATGCTTGTTATGAGAGCTGCTGAACATCATAGACTTTGTTTTCTTATTATTGAGGACCAGATTGTGATTTGAGAACCAATTTTCAACAGATGTGAAGCCAAGCTGAAGGTTGTCTTGTAGAGGCTTAGGATCCTTGTGGGAGGCAAGAATTACAGCATCATCTGCATAGAGGATGATTGTTTCGGAGCAAGAATTTGGAAGGGAGTTCAGGAACAAGCTGAATTATAGGGGGCCCAGAATGGATTCCTGGGGGACACCTGAGCGAACAGGCCTGGTATCATAGAGGACATCTGCAATTTTTACTCTTTGAGACTGGTTCTCCAAGTAGCTTTTGAACCAGGCAGTGGAGTCGGGAAAGATCCCAGCTTTCAGAAGTTGCACAAGCAGTAGGCGGTGATGGACGGTGTCGAATGCCTTAGTCAGATCGGTAAAGACGGACCCAATTAACTGACCATTGTCCAGTGAGCTGTGACGAATGCCAGAGAATTCCAGTAGGGCAGATGAGGTACTATGACCTTTCCTGAAGCCATGTTGTTGCGAGCACAGGATATTGTATTTGTCCAGGGAATCTGTGAGCTGATCTGCTGCAATAGGTTCAAGGGCCTTGGAGAGGGGTGGCAATATAGAGACCAGATGGTAGTTTCCATGAGTGGCCTTGTCACCACTTTTATGAACAGAGGTAACAGTGATGGATTTCCATTTGTCAGGGAACTGGCTAAACCTAAGTGAGAGGTTGAATATATATGTCAGTGGCTGTAACACCTCATCAAGGGTGAGGGACAGCAGTTTAAGGTCAAGTGTATCACTGCTAGATCTAGATTTGGTGATGGCTTTGGTGATGTATTTGCAGACATCATGCATCTTGACTGCTTTGAAATAAAAAGGTGGGTGACTAGAGGAGGAGGAGGAGGCATTGGGTGGTGGAGAGGGAGAGTCATAGTCCTGGAAAAAGTCAGAAGGGAGAACACTGCTGAGATTGGTGAATGCAGTGTTGAAGGTATTTGCTATGATTTTAGGGTCAAGCGTAGTCGACCCATTTATGTTGAGCGAGGTAGGGGAGGTTTTTGGCTGCTTCCCAGTGACCTCTTTAATATTGTTCCAAAATGCCCTCCCATTACCCCAGGTATCCATGAGAACGTTCTTGAAGTAGGTAGATTTCTTTTGCCGGATAGATTTAGTACAGTCATTCCATGCACGTTTATAGTTTTGGATGTCAGTTTCTTTACCAGTGGTTCTGGCCAGATCCCAGAGGCAATCTCTAGATTTTAGTTGGTGTAAGAGATTGGCCAAGAGCCAGGGATTGCAAAGGGCTTTGACTTTGCACTTTTTAAAAGAAGCATAAGAGTTACAGGCTGCATTGAAAGTGTTGATGAAATAATCCAGCGCAGTATTTACATCTGTTGCTTTGTATATAGGGGACCAGTCTTGGAGGCTGAGGTGTGTTTTGAGGTGCGACAACTGCCCACGTGGCAGGACTCTACTAGTGATGATATTAGGATGGGGCTTGCGGAATTTGTTTGACCATTCACAGATGACAGGGGAATGGTCGTTAAGCGAGTCAGGGAGGACTGAGGTATTTGTGATACGAGTTGGGTGGCTGGTAAGAATCCAATCTAGGAGGGTGCTGGTGCCGGATTTGTAGTTTTTTCTGGTCGGAAAGATGACCATCTGGGTGAGATTGGCCGATGAGATGGCACCCTTATGGACCTCTGCATCAGACGCGAGCCAGTTTATATTAAAGTCTCCAAGCAGAATCATTTCAGAGTCAGGAGATTGGGACCTGGTGAATTCCAAGACAGCGTTAAGGCCATTACCTTGTTCTTTCAGGGGGATATACACTGAGACAACTGTGAGGGATTTGTTATGGGCACCTAATAAGATTCTGATAGGAAGAATCTGAGCAGCAGTGGCTGGGAGGGGGGTAGTGATTGGGTGTCCCAGTAGCGAATCTTTGAAGTAAATTGCACATCCACCACCTCTTTTGGACTTCCAGTCCAGCCTGAAAACATTGTAGCCTGGAAGAGCGATAGCCAGGTCAGGGATTTTGGGTGTAAGCCAGGTTTCTACAACTGACAGAATATCTGGGCTGTGCTGATTGGTAAAGATTTGTAGGGCATCCAGCTTGGGGGGTAAACTACAGATGTTGAGAGATGCTATGGAGAGTGCTCCTGAGGGTTTTTCCTGGTAAATAGAGCTGGAGGTGATTGGGCCAGGGTTAGGATGGATGTTTCCTGACAGCAGCAGCAGGAGGAGGAGCACAAGCTTCAGGGTGCACCAGCGTAAGTCCCTGAGCGTGAGTCTACATGCCTGTTTTTTGCAGGAACTTACATTAGGTTGGTGGCAACGATCCCAGAGTGATGGCACTTGAGAGAGTGATGAGAGTGTCCAGGGCCTGTGTACAGTGGTAGGCAGGGACTGCCATCCATTTGCAGAGGGGAGCACCCACGGAGGGGCAAGCTCATGATGGCGAGTACCTGAGTGATGATGGTAGGCAGTGCCAAGTAGGAAGCTGAGGGGGGCAGAGAGGTAGCAAGCTCCAGGGAGGAAGAAAAGCGGAAAGAGGGATGAGAGTAGGAGAAGCAGAAACTGCAATGCATGGAGGGACAACATGATGTGACAGTCAGCAGGATTGTATTGTATTGGGTAAGTGTGCTTATAACTGGGCCATCTAGTGGCTAAAAGATATAACCTGCTAATGGAAAAGTCAGTACCCCCATCTGAGGTGCTGTTAGCCCAAAGGGCTGTGAAGATGCCTGAGGAGAATGGACAAGCTGGGGTTAGATATAGCACCAAAAAACAATGGGAGGTATCCTGCTTTGCAATTCACAAAGAAGCTTTGTCACAAATAATGGGAGTTTAAATTATAGGGAGGGATTCAGGCAGCGAGCTAGGGTCTGCAAGGAGAAGAAATAAAAGATGCTGAATTTGGGGGGGGGAGGTGGAGAAATTAACTGAAAGTGACTTTTCACAGAAATACCTAATGCAGTAAAAGAAACTCAGCAAAGAATTAGGAATATAGTCTAGTCTTCTAAACTTCCAAGTTCAAATATGTACAAGTACCATTAAAAACCAACTTTAAACTGAACAAATTCAGCACTGAGTATTAAAACAGACCATATTTCAGAGGCAATACTGGATTAGAGGGAAAAAAGGTTAAATAAGCTGGCCGATGGTAGTGACATAGCCCAGTCATGAGGAATTTGGAAATGTCTGGCAGGATGAGAAACCAAACACGAAGCTTGTGTTCCACGGACAGCCAGTAAGAGCTGTCCCAAGATAAAGGCAATTGTCCTTAGAAAATTTACAGAGACAGCCATGCAGCTTTGAGTTCCTGGAACGCTGTATAGGCCGTACCTGGTAGCAAGGGCTCGGGGAGTGTGGCAGCAGGCTCTTCTCACCATGGAGGCATGTAGACCCCCATCTGAGGCACTGTTAGCCCAAAGGGCTGTGAGGATGCCTGCTAGCAAGGGCTCGGTGAGTGTGGCCACAGGCTCGTCTTGCCATGGAGGCGTGTAGACCCACATCTGAGGCACTGTTAGCCCATAGGGCCATGAGGATGCTTGCTAGCAAGGGCTCGGGGAATGTGGCAGCAGGCTCTTCTTGCCGTGAAGGCGTGTAGACGCCTGTCTGAGGCGCTGTTAGCCCAAAGGGCTGTAAGGATGCCAAGTTTGGGTGCAAGAGCAATAAGGAGAGACTGTTGACCCTTACATGGTCTTCTTAGAGAACAGGAGGCTGAGAGGGGACATGATCTCAATCTTCTGCATACTCAAAGATAACAGCAAGGCAGAACAGATGGAAATATTTGATCTGATATCCCCAAAATCATGGGAGCAGGTGTTTGCAGCAGAATCTTACTCGTCTACCATCCACCCGGTGATGAGAACATTTTTCTACAGGAAGTTGCAGACTTCATTGTCGACCTGGTGTTGGAGCCCTCCAGGTGGTTGGTCCTGGGGGACTTCAATGCGTGGGTCGATGATCAACTCTCGCATTTTGGTCAAAACTTCCTCCAATTAATGATTTCGTTGGGCTTCACACAGGTTGTTACCACTGCTACCCATATTCAGGGTCACTCTGGTGTTCACCCTGGGGATGGAGATCACGGAACTAGTGGCGGAACCAGTTGGGTGGTCTGACCATCACTCCATAAGATTCAATTTCGCGACCCCCCCTTGTGAGACCTACCCCTTTGGAGATGGTCCAGTACCGCCCTTTGAGGGGAGTTACCTCTGAGGGTCTGATGGCGGTGCTGGACCTATCGAATTGGCCTATGGAGTGCATGAACCAGATGCCTTAGTGGTGCACCATAATAATATGGTGCTGAGGGCACTGGATTACATTGCGCCTGTCCGTGTTTGCATTCTCTCCCTTTGCTCTCAGTCCCCCTGGTTTGATGGGACATTGAGGGAGTTGAGGAGAAAGGAGCGAAGATTGGAGCTCTGTTGGAAGAAATCCGGCCTGGAAGGCGACAGTCTTAGATTGATGGCCCATTATGCGGACTATCAATCAGAAATCTCCCGTAAGAAGGCAGAGTTCCTGTCCTGGGAGATAGCTGCTTCAAGAAATCGACCAGCTCAGCTCTTCCGGACCGTGGACAGACTGTGCAATCCAGCCTGTCTGCGGGGTCGGAGAGCCTTTTCACAAATAAAGTGTGATGAATTTGCTTGGTTCTTAGAGGATAAGGTGTCATCGATCAGGTCGGAGATCCACGGTATGCGTTCTAATGAGCATGGCAGTGATCTATGTGGGGTTGCAGGCCCTCGGTCTGCCTGGACAGATTTTGACCAGCCAGTGATCATGGATATCATGAAGATTGTCCAGGGCTTGCGACCGACTTGTTGTAGTTTGGATCCTGGTCCTACATACCTCCTTGTGGGGTGCATGGATGTGATCAGACCAGTCCTTGCCGAGATAGTCTGGTGCTCTTTGGACCAAGGGGTGTTTCCGGAGTCTCTGAAAGAGGCTATCATGACACCCCTGTTAAAGAAGCCTTCCCTTGACCCAGACTGTCTCGCTAACTACAGATCGATCTCTAACCTGCCCTTTTTGGGCAAGGTTATTGAGAAAGTAGTCGCGTTGCAGCTCGATGATTTTCTTACCACCCATGAGGTCTATGATCCTCTCCAGTCCGGTTTCAGGAAGAGGCACAATACCGAGACGGCATTGGTTTGGGTACTTAATGATCTCCTAATAGTGAGAGATCGGAGGAGCCATTCAATCTTGGTCCTCCTTGATCTCTCTGCAGCGTTTGACACCGTGGACCATGGGATGTTGCTGGATCGCCTGCGGCTGTGCTGCGGACTGTCGGGAACAGTTCTTAGATGGTTCTACTCTTTCCTCACAGGCAGAAGTCAGAGGGGTAGTCTCAGGAATTTTTTCCTGTGCTCCCTTTGCTCTGTCCTGTGGAGTGCCACAGGGTTCTGTGCTTTCCCCCATGTTGTTCACAGTGTATATGCTGCCATTGGGAGACATTATAAGGCGTTATGGGCTGAGTTTTCACTGCTATGCAGATGACACTCAGCTCTGTATGTCCTTTGTACCTGAACAGAATGACGCCTTATCGGTCTTTAATAACTGCCTCACTGAGATTCAGGACTGGATGAGTGCAAACTGTTTGAAATTAAATCCAGATAAGACTGAGGTGTTGGTTGTGGACCCGGGCCATCGTATGGAGAAGTTGACTCCTGGGTCCTCTGGCCTTGTGTTAGGAGGTAACCAGTTGAGACCTTCCAAACAGGTGCGGAATCTTGGTGTAATTCTTCACAGCAAGTTAACATTGAAGGCACAGGTATCTACCGCTGTCAAGTCTGCCTTTTACCATCTGAGGAATATCGCCCAGATAAAACACCTTTGTTCCACAAGATGACCTTCCTGTGTTGGTCCACGCTTTTGTTTCCTCACATCTTGATTACTGTAATGCTCTATATCTAGGGTTACCAGGGATGGATCTCCGTCGCCTGCAGCTGGTGCAGAATGCTGCAGCCAGGTTGTTGACTGGGCTACCGAGAACTTGACACATCACTCCTGTGCTGCACAAACTGCACTGGCTGCTGGTGCGGTGGAGAATCACCTTCAAGGTCGCGTTGCTGGCCTATAAGACCCTACACGGTCAGGGACCGGGTTACTTGGAAGATTTCCTTCGACCTTACTGCCCTCTCCGCCCACTCCGCTCCACTGATGAGGGATTGCTAGAGATTCCCAGGGTTCGCCTTCAGTCATCTGGGGCCAGAGCTTTTTCTTTCATGGCCCCAACCTTGTGGAATTCTCTACCTCGTCAGATTAGAGAGTGCCTGTCCACAGAATCATTTAAGGTGTCCCTGAAGAGTTATTTATTCGAGTTAGCTTTTGGATAGGTTTATTGCTGCTTTTTATTGTTTTTATGTCATTATTTATTATGTAAGATGTTGTTTTGTATTTGCACTTTGATATGCTGAAAAGCGCATTATAAGTAAAATTTGATTGATTGATTGAAAATGTGGGGAACACACCCTGAAGCTCAGGGACATTAAATTCAGGGGTAATGTTAGAAGGGACATCTTCTCCCAGACAGCTGCAAATGAATAAAACAGCAAATCAGCCAGTATAGTGCACATGAAGACAATTTAGGCATTCAAGAAAAGCCTAGACAAATTTCTGTTTAGCAAGGGAATCTCAGGCTTCCCTGGATAGTGGAGTGGGTAATGAAATCCATGTTAAATCAGTAAAAACAATTCCTGATGAAGTGCTGTAGTAGCACAAACAATTTCAGGGTCTACTGGTTGTTTTTAATCTCTCCTTGGGGCATTTGTGAATAAATAGTGTCTTTTTCTTTTGTTAACATATATAATTGTTAACTTAATACATTTTGACAGTACTTTACTGGTGGGTGATGCAGTGTTTTCTTCAACTCAACTGTTCTGCCATTACAGTTAGCACTACCTATTTGGAGCAGATAATGATTTGTGCTAGCAGTGAAATCCATATGTAAGCCCCACTCTACAACACAGCAACACTGTCCAAAAAGAAAATAAATTTATGCCGGGGTACAGATTAAGCCACGGAGCAGGCGACTTTGGGGGTGCAGCGGGGGCGGCTTTGTCTCACCGAGCAGCAGGGTAAATACAGATCCTGCAGGAGCTGGCGGGAGATACTGGTTAGCCACTAAAATAGCTTACTGCCCAGGCACAGATTAAGAACAACACCAAATGATTTAATAAATAAAAAAAAAAGGCAGTACTACTCCATGGAGCAGATGGATACAGCTTCTTCGCAGACCGTTCAGAGCTTCATGGCACAAATTCTTTAAAACACATTTCCTGGGAACTGAGTCTCCCTCTCCTGATGGCAGTTGCAGCACAGTCCCTGAATCACTCTATGGCCTCCCATCTTGCGCCAGATGAACACGCTCCCTAAAAGGCTTCACAAATGTGCAAGGTGCTCCTGGTTGCTGTCTCTCACTGGGCCTGGCTATCCCACTTGCACTTCATTTCCTGGGAAATGGGGACCCCAAGGCTCACAGTGCCCATAAAGTAGCTTCACTACTGCCTGAATGCCTGGGGGTAATCCATGAAAGGCCGCTCCCTCTTCTTCAGTGCACTGGGCCACCAAGGCTCCCAAGGGGCAGGTTGCCAGCTCTGCCCCCCACAATATGGCCCCTCACCCCTCACCATGCCCAAACTGTAGCAGCCAGCAGCCCACAAAGGACAAACCCGGAGGCCTACCCTGGTGCCAAGGATCATGGGTAGGCCACAACTTACAACACCAGGCCCCATCTCCTATCTACAGGGGCAATCGTGATTTTAGATTGCGCCACAATCACACCATGTTAAGTGCCCATACAATTTATCTCCCTTTCAAGGCATGCCCACCCTGGAGGTGGTTATCCTTAGTTGTATGTGGTGTGGGGGAGTGCAAAGCCCCCCACAAAACCATACTGTTTCCCGGGACACACTTTGGTGGTCTGACTCAAGGGAGTAGTAATGCCTGGCACTGTACAGCCAGGTGGCATATTGCCAGCACCCTAATTGGTGTCTGCAAAATGACTGTCTCACCGATATGGCTGAACCTGCCGAAGCTACGGCCCTGCAGCCAAACCTGTTCCGCCTCCAACCTGGGGGCCCAACATCCCACTCCTGGGCCCTTGCCTCCCCTCTAACACACCAAACCACCCCTTATAAGGGGGACTCCCAGCCCCAGTTTCACCGCCAGCAGGCAGTCCTAAACACTGGCCAGCCCCAATATAAAGGGCCCTAGATTAGTGAGCTTCCAAAGTGGGCTTACACATATAAATTGGTGCATTTTTGCAAAGCATATTTTCATTTTTCTCATCCCTGCTTATGAAGTAGGGGGTAGGGTGGACATGATGGACTTAGAATCCCTTCTATAACTATTATGTTATGTAACACATGCCCTAAGTTACTGCTCAGTTAGTACATGTTTGCACACCTGCATACCATACAGTATTTTTTCATCCCTGATTATGAAATGGGGGTGGGGCTGCTGGACCCAGAGTCCCTTCCAGTCACAAATTACTATGTAGGTACAATGTGTTACTAGGTTACATTACAGTAAATGGAGCAGCTGACCCTTATGGTATTTATTTACTGCTGTTTTCTTGCTAACTATAACATATGGGGGGGGGTGCTTTAGTCTGCACTGTAATATAGAAACAGAGCACCATCTGCTAAAATCTGATTGTGTACTCTATTTTTGCCATCACCAGATTTATTTGTCTTTTATTTAACAAAAAAGAAAGAAACAATGACTCCTCTTTTTTGCAAGTGAAGACATGACCAAGAAGCAGCAGTGCCATCCCATGAATTGAAAATGCTCACCTTTGAAACAGTCTCTGCCACTAGGAACTTAATTGTAGGCACATTTGACAACAGATGCGTGGTTCCATTCCACCCTGCTATGGTGTGATTCATAAATACAATGTCCTACATTTGTTCATCTGTTATGGTATCTTAAAACAAAAAAGATATCAAAATGGTCAGACTCCTGTTGTCTCAGTTTCAAATTAGCCAAATGCATAGTGCTATACTTAGGGAGGGGAAAATAACAGAGGTAGGATATACAGATTGGGGTGTTTCCATCATTGCAGAGAATGATGAGGAAAAGGTCCTGGCAGTCATAAGAGACAAGGGACAGGATAAGCAGCATGAGCTGCTGTCAAGAATGGACCAGAAGCATGCTGGGGTGCATTAAAATGACGGTCATTAGCAAGGAAAATAAAGTAATCACCACTATGTTAGTCCCCACTGGAAGGGTATTTGAAAGTATTTCCTACTGTCACCACTGAGTGGTGCTGCATAATTGCATTAAAAAGTTGAAAAGCACACACATCCAGCAGTGCGTCTGTTATGAGAGATACTCAATGATGCAGAACAAAAAACAATGATTGACAGAGACTTATTATACAGACTTTACAGGAATATTGATATCTATAAAAATGGCTCTGTAATAAACAGAAGATTACTGGATATTGCTGCACAAGAGGATATTGCTACATAAAGAAAAACATTAGTCCCTGACAAAGTAAATTATATAGAACCTTACTTAAGCTTAGTAACAGATGTTGAAATCAGATGCGTAACTACTCAATAAAAATTCAATACATTTTCTACCAAAATATCAAATAATAGTATGAGTATCCGTTGCCCTTGTAATTACAGACATGAGGAAACATTGGAACATATTTCATTCACATACCCTTGATATGATTTCCCTAAAAACAAAAGGCTTAAAAAATGTAAGCAGATTCTGTATCAGTCAGGTTGAGAAGCTGATGGACATGTAAAACACAAATAACTATAAAGTGCTTTTTGGAGTTGGATCCTTTAATAAATGACAGTAATAAAATAAAATTAATGAAAATGCATCATATCACAAAATGATTACTGTATAATCTTATACGTATATATCTACTTGTTATAAACCAACATGTGATATCTCTATAGATGTATTGGGGAAAAGGTTATTGTATTTTATGCAGTCTTCTGATTTAGTTTTCCTGGTATTGTGTATTGTGTATCTACTACTGTGTTTGTATTCTTAGTTTAATATGTCATTGTAATGTCATTTTTGATGAACAATAATAAAAGTTCAACTACCTACCTATTATTTATTTATTTATTTATTTAAGAGATTTACCAGGAAGGCATGCTGAGCAGAGTACCGCTCAATTCCAGATGTGCCCTGGGGGGTAGGGAGTTACAATAGTACAGTAATACAGCAGGAACAAAACATACATAATGTGTTTAGGACAAGCAATGGATGTAGCAGTTATAATACAGTTGCATAGGTACAATATCTTATTTCATTACAATACATAAGGTACAGACCGAAAATGGAGTACCAGACTGGTGCTAACAGCTGGAAAGTTATACCAACTTCCAAATTGGAACAAGTGGAAAAGTAGAGGTAGTGAAGTTCAAAAGGACACAGGGTAAAAAAGGTTATTTTTCCAAGCAAAGGGGCACTTTGAATTCTCATGGGCAAAAGTGTGTGTGTGTGTGGGGGGGGGGGGTTGAAGCACCCCTGCGCCCATAAGTTCCGCCACCTGTGCATGTGTGTATCACTTCCAGCTATGCAAATGTGAACTTATCAATCCAGGCAGCAATTACTGACTGCCTTACATATTTGGGTAATTGTTATGCTATGTTGCTTTTCACTGTGGGCACGTGAACTGTGAGTACAAATTCCTGAATACCATGAGTAATGTGGTATTCAGTATTTGTGACCGAATACCAAGTTATTTACATTCCTCAGGGTATTAGGCCTCAGAAATAAACTAAATTAACAAAAAGAGAAAAACATTTCAAAACCCTATAACTTTCCCAGCAGCCAGGGATTGTTCTGTAGCAACCTCCTTCCCACAATGGTCATCTCTCCCTCTCCATCTTCCCACACAGACCTGCTTTAAAAACAGTAATCTTTTTTTAAGTGTGGTATTTCTTAAATTTTGTGGCAAATTGTAAATAGTCTAGCATCTGTGTGCCAAGTATGAATACTCACAGAGTAGTCACAAAAGGATCCTTGTACAGTTGTATACCCCTAGATTTCACCAATGCTGTCGTTAAAATGTACTGTATAAGGCATCACTGTTCCAACTGTGAGTGTACCTTTTTACCACTGGGTGTCACTGCACTACAAGCAAAACATCTGAAGGTAGTGTGAGAGAGTTGTTCTTGGTTAGTTGCAAGAGGGAGAAGCTTTGCTGTATTGTAAAAAAAAGGATTTTTTTTTTCAAATCAGGGGACTAATGATTTCCCAGAGTGACTGGCTATAATCTTTTTTGTACCTTGTATCACCACATGGTCTTTGTGACTAATACAATTGTTGATGCAGTATTTCGTTTCAAGAGCTTTGTTGCTTTGGAGTGCTGCTTGTTAGGAGGTACAGTGTTTGTTATTTGGGGATTAGCTACCCCCCCAGCTGTACCCCACTAGAATCCACCTGAGTCTGTTTCCCTGTAACAAAATCCTATAATGACTTGCCCCCTGATGAGCCCATTCCAGAGGCAATACCTGGGGGCCTGTAAGATGTCTGTCATTCTGTTGGCATTAAAGCCTTTACCTTAAATCATCATGCTTGTGTGAACAGTCTGTTTTGCTTCATACTGTTGTTGATGCATTACTGTGGCACATTTGTTATACAGGGTATACTCCTTCTTTTGTTTTCTTTGAAATGTTGTGATGAGGACTGAGACAAGTGAGATATGTGCTGGAGAAACCCCAATAACTACAGAAAAAGTGAAAATATAGGGGAAAACAACAGAGAAGTGTGTAAGTAGGCCAAATATTGCAATTCAGTTAAACCATTTGGAATCCTTGAAAGAATGAAACCTAGAGGAGAAGAATATTCTTAGCGTGACAAATAATAAACTGCTTAAAAACTTATATAACCCCTAATTGTTGTATTTTATGAGAGTTTTACCCTAAATACATCATACCTTTGTCTTTCCCTAAAATTGTACTTAAAGCTATCTTTTTGCATTTTCCATCTACAGGAGCACCTTATAAACGGGGGGCAGGATATTCAAAGGGGTTGCGCCTGGTGCAACCCCAGTAATGCACCCTGGTGTGATATTGAAAGAGGGGACTTGTGCATTGCAAGTCCTGATGTGCCAGGGTGCAAAGTCAATGCATGTGGTGCAAATGCAGGGGGCGTTCCCATGCATATATGGCACATCCCAATATTCAGCTCGGGATGTGCAGCGCATATGCTGGCACATTCCCAAGTTGTGCCGTATACTGGGGCTTAAAGTTGAGCCAGAAAAAAAAGGCTCAAAACCAGGCTACCCATTAGGCAGGCTGCTGTATTGCAATGTGCAACACAGCACCCGCCAGCCGTGGGTGGCCACCCGCCCAGCAGGGACACCATCCACAAGCACCCACACCCTCCCCAATGGCCCAGTGTTCCCACCCCACTGGTATGTCCGATCGCAGGAATACACAGTTGAAAATCCACCTGGTGGTCTAGTGTTTCCCCCCCACCCCTCCTGTAGGCCCGATCATGGGCATTTGTAAATATCTATAATATCCTGGTGGATTAATGGTCCCCCTCCTTCCCTCCTGTATGCACGATCACGGGAATTAGTAGTGAATATCAATACCTGGTGGTCCAGTGATACCCTCCTCCTCTCCAACCCACAGAGGACCCTGGTCACCCAGCTTCCCCATCATCGGTGGGTGGCTTCACCCTGCCGGCATACCGCCCAGCCACCCACCGAATGACAGCTTATGGTATGATCTGTAATCCTATTGGTGCACAGTGTGGACCAATGGGCTTGCAGATCCTATTGTACTACACAGGCACAAATATGTGAATGAGTTCATTCACATATTTGTGCCTGTGTAGTACAGTATGGCCTGCAAGCCCATTGGTCAACACTGTGCACCAATAGGCATACAGATCATACTGTAATCTGTTATTCGTCAGGTGGCCGGGCAGTGTGCCAGCGGGGTGCAGCAGCCCGCCAATGACTGGGGGAGAGGAGGAGCTGGGTGGCCAGGGTCCTCTGTGGGTGGAAGGGGGGTACCATATTGATATTCACTACTGATGCCCACAATCGGGCATACAGGAGGCAGTGTGGGGGACCACTAGACCACCAGGATATTGTACAAAGTCCTGCAATTGGGCATGGGGGGGTCTAGACTACCAGGGACTCACAGCGGCTACGCAGGGTGCTGGGCACATTTTGACTGGCTACCTTGTGCAAGGCATGCAAATGGGGCCATAATGACATGCAAATAGCCCCATTTGTGCCATGCATACATTATGGCCCCATTTGCATGCCCCCTTCTGAATATCATGGGTGCTGCACACGGCACAACTACATTTACGCTGGTGCATTCCTGGTCCTCCCTGTCCAGGGAATGCGCCAGTGCATTGTACATGCACCAGGCGCATTCTGTGCCATATTCTACAGAGATGCACCTTGGCACATCTCCTTTGAATATTGCCCTGTTCTGGACCCTGCACATCTCATTTGCACTGCGCCCCCTCTTGCACCACAGCCCAGCGCAGTCTGAATATCTTGCCCCAGGTATTCATAGCCCTAGTGGTGAAATGTTCTGCCAAACCAATGCCTGTATCAATAAAAATGTTTTTGCTACTACTACTTAAAGACTAAATTCAAGTATATTTTAAACATTAACCCTTTTTCCTAATAGAAGGACAACCAGACTTCATGTATTACAGAAAAAATGCAAGAATTGCATTTTTTTATGAATAAATGTTTTTTGTTCTTGCCGCTCTAGTTTGATGGCTTTGCAGAAAGGCCCGCCAGCTTTTTTGCACCTGCTGGTGGAATCTTGGGTGGGTGGGTGGTGATATCATTTAAGCAAAAATGACATCATTTTCCTCAATGTCCTGGCAGCTTAGTATACACACAGTATATCATATTATGAAATGGCAAAAATCAGTTGTCACTTCAAACAGAATTACATTTATTATAAGGAAAGGGGAAGTTGTTTAACCAGGAAAGGCACATTAAGCTGAAGCTTGTTTCCAGGTACAACCTGGGAGCACAAGGAAGTTAAGTGACTTGCTCAGAGTCACACAGTTTGTAGGGGGCTGTGGGATTCAAACTCAGATCTCCTGCTTTGCAGCTCAGAGCCCTAAACCTCTGCACTATACTGCCTCCTTTTAAGTCAATAAATATCTAGTAACGTTCACAGGCTAATTAGTAAAACTTTGGGGACAATATTAAACAAGAGAAGGGGTGCCCAAATGTCATCAGGTGATGTCAGCTTTTTTTCCCATTTCCCTGACTTACCTACCTTAGTTGCAGCTCTGTTTCAAGTCACCCCATTTGCTGAGGTTCTAACACACTCTTAATATTATTGCATTTTCTCTATTATGGGTCTTCTTTTCCCAGAATTTGTACCTCTGCCATTGTAACCCTTCCAAAATATTTACTTACGTCCTGCAACTCTTCCTAATTTGTAATTCTACCCCATCCTCTGTTATTGTTAGATCTTTATTCATCTTTCCCAGAAACCCTTATAATATTTTTATTTTCACCACTCCTGTCTCACAATTTGCCCCTTTACTTCTGCACCCCTCCAAATAGGAACCCCATTTTCTGCACCCCTGTCTCAGAATCAGTACTTTAGCCCCACCACCATATACAGTATGTGTGCATTTATCTCTGCACTGCTCCCAAATAAATGACACTTGCACTCCTCTCCAAATTTGTACTTGCACCCGCACAAAATCTGCCCCTACACCTCTTCTGAAATTTGAACTTGCAAGACCAAAATGTATTTATTTATTCATTTTTGATAACTGGGTACATGCACTAGACATTGGAAAAGCCTATTTTCAAACACGACCTGGGAGAGTACAAAGCAAAATACAGGCAATTTACAAAAAAGGTAAGATACTAATAAGTACAGGCAATTTGCAAAAGGAAGGTAAATATACAGTAACCAACAGTCAGGTACTAGCAGCATTACTTTCAGAGCAAAGCAGAGATGGCAATTCAGTATGTGAGGTAGTAGTACATAAGTAACAACTAATAGCAAGCTGATACAAAATACAAAACAGAGGTACATATCTAAATTCAATGGGCATCAGTCTCAAGACACCTCTAAGAAACGGACATGGTATAAAGCCAGAAAATAGTTCATTCATGTTACATTATAGAGACAGGACACTGCCGTAATGCAGTAGATGTCGAGTCAAGAGGGGGAAAGTAAATGCTAGAAGGGCAATCTAGAGGTGGGGCTGATGTGTACAGAGTGCCTCAAGCAGGGAAGAAACTGGTGCATTGGTTGGAAGCTAAGAGATGGTTACATACTGTAGATTGTGCATGAAACTAGAATGAGTAGGTGAGTGCCAGAGAGGTGCAGTGTGTTCTGGTACTGAGGGGAAAGAGGGAGAAGGCCTGGGAGCCCATATTGGTTCTGCATCTGGAGACTGACATAAGAGTCAGATCAGCTTGTCAAAGTGTATAGAGTGGGTTTTGGGGAGAGAGCATGCTAGCTAGGGAGTAGGCAGTACCTGTCTGAACAATGTTGTTTATTAGAGCACCAAGAGCATAGCACCAGTGATCTTTTGGTGTGAGCCAGTTAAGACTGCTGTATAACTGGCATTGATGCATGAGGCATTGTGAGGAGAGGGCAAATCAACATATATTATTGTAAGTGGTGTTCCATTTATGCAGGGAGGTATTGGTAGCGCCAACGTAGGTCACTGAAGTGTAAGTTAGTGCAGGGAGAAGAACACCTTGGGTGATAGAAATTTTGGCAGACGGAGTGAGGTCATAACTTGACTCGTAGGCCAGGGCAAGCTTACAGTGTACTGCTTTACAAGTAGTGGAGATGTGCAGATTAAAGTCCACAGAGGGATCAAGAGTAACTCCCGGATACTTAAATGAATTTACATTTTTAAGCGGCCAATTATCAATGCAGGAAATGGACAGTTGTCCAGGGTTTTTGCTTAGTCTTGGGGCAGAGCCAAACAACATGGAGTGAGACTTGTCCGTTTTTAGCTATTTTTTAAACTTCAATCTTTATTAAACAGATAAAGCAAGGACACCACTTGTTCACAATGCATATTGCACACACAAAATTACACAACAGTGAATGTTACAAATAAGGATTCAGTTCCAATAACTACTGTATAAATGTTGAGAAAAAAAATACCCAACTGCCCATGGGAAGAGGTAGATTAACTATACATTTAAAAAGAGAAATACAAAAGGGGGAATCCAAGGGAGTCAAGGTCACGAGGAAATGCACATAGTACACGCACTTACCTCTTTCTCCTTCCCCAAGTACCTTTAAATCATATATTGCCAACTCATTGCCCCTGGTTAACAAAATTTACTTTTGATTAAGGAACAAAATCAGGGTACTGATCCAACTGAAACTCATTTGCACCATCGAAGGTCAAAGATTGACACTTGGTTGCTTAACCTCGCTGACAGCCTTTCCAACACATATATTTCTCTAACTATATTGCACCATGCCTCCTTGGTTGGAAGTACTGTACCTTCATATGCCACAGCCTTGTCATGGCTTTTTTGTCTGCCAGGATCTGGAGAGTGACCTGCCTATATGTAAGCTTATCTACTTTAACCTCTTTGAGTGGTGTGGTCTTCAATATATAAATGGGGATCAGTAGGTCTGGACACTCAAAAATGGCCATTACATCCAGTGTAATTTCATCCCAATATGGTCTTAATAGAGGGCAGGACCAAAAAATGTGGGTCTGTTCTGCTCTCAAGCACCCACACTCCCTCCAAAATTGCCCAAGTGAAGGATCAGTAAACTTTGCAACTACATCTGGGGTGCGGAAAAAGCGCATCCTCAACTTCCATATATACTCCCTCCAGTATGAAGTACTGCAGACTTTATAGGCTGGTAGTACTGAACCTTCCCATAGTAAGGTGGGAATATCAATGCCCAGTTCCTGAGACCATCTAACCCAAATCAAATCATACGAGGTAGACAGCCACTCTCTAAGCACCCCATAAAGGAGGCTGATCGTATGGTCCATTGATATACCCCTAATACAGGATATAATTAATGCTACCAGGGCTGAGAGTTTTTCGGCTACAGAAGAAAGGGCATCTTCATGCTGGCATAGGTAGGATCTGAGCTGCAAATATCTGTAAAAGCTCACTTGAGGAAGACCATATTGCGATAGAATGGAGACAAATGGTAGGATACTAGAGGTAGGATACCAGAGGGGCTCGCTTCTGAAAAAACTAAAAATACTTCTTGAGGCTGCCATGACATCATTGTAAACCTCGAGAGTGCAGCTCAAGAGGTTTTCAGATGTCATGGCAACCTCAAGAAGTATTTTCAGTGCAGTTGCTAACCAAAGACCATACATTATATTTTATAGTGTATGGGCTACCAAGATTGTGTAATCATGGATTGAAGTACTTTACTTTATTGAATTACTTTACGGAACATTGATTGTTGTGAGCATTCTGATTTGTAATACCATTGATATGAAATACTCAAGAAGGGTTAACAACAGAGTGATGTCATATCGATGGCATAACAAGGCTGTAATCTGCTTGATTTCAGCTAATAATAAGTGCTCCCCATACATTATAAAGAATGTATGCATAATAATGGCCCTCGGAGCAGAAAATGAACACTTGGAATACTAAATTGCTTATATCTCAGGAACTGTATGACATAGAAAAAAATTTAAAATCTCATATTATTTATGACTTTCTTGCCTGGTTTTATACTTAGGGCTAAGAATTTTTTCTGACGAAAAGTCTGTATCTTGAAGTGTTTTCGAGATATGGGCCTGAAAGGCACGGCAGATGCCATAATGTTAGTCTATGGGAAAAACTGTCAAGTTTGGAGTGCCACAACTTTGAAGCCCTCTAATATTTTGTCAACAAACCACCAAAAGTCACATTTATGGGATCTTGGCTTTTTTCATTCCAAACTTCAGCCCAAAAGACCAAACCGTTCTTTTGCAGCAGGGTGGTAAAGATTTCCTATTATTTTGGGTATAGTGTCGCAAAGTAGTGTCGCAAATCATGACACTTTCACAAATAAAATCATGAAAGTGTCAAATGTGCGCCACTACTTTGTGCCACTACTTTTTACTAAAATTTAAAAAACATATTTATGGGGTGTTTAACCCACCAAAAAAGACATGGCTTGTATCCTTAGGACTTGACTAGGTGAACACAGCAAGAATTGTGTCCATAGAGGGTCCCAAATTTAAATGGCAAGCATTTCTGTGACCACCAACTGAAAACAAGATGGTGGATTTGCAACACTACAAGGGTAATTTGTGGCACTAAAAACTGCATTTCTGACATTTTCGCATATTTTGTTAACTTTTCCCATTGACTTTAATGGGAAATTCATTTTTTGAATAACTTTTGAACCGTTTAATATTTTTTCATGAAATCTTCAAAAGGCACATTGAGGACCCTGGCTGCATGTTCCCTGAAAGATTTTTACCAGTTGCGCAAATCGTGCAACCAGTAGGTACGAGCAAAAATGAACAAAAATGTGTCATTTGTGCATTTTGTGGTGCTCTGTAACTCTGCAGTCGTATATCTGAAAGTTACGAAACATGGCTGATCTAGAGATCTATGGTACCAGACTATGTATTCCAAATTTCAGGCTAATCTGTCATATGGTGGCAAAGATATTAAGCTGCCAAATTTCAGATTTTACCTTAAATGTGGTACTCAACTGTAACTATAGTGGCACTGCCGTGCACTAAAATATATATATATATATATATATATATATATATATATATATGTGTGTGAATATATATATATAAATATATATATATATATATATTTAATAGATAACCCACTCTAAGGTGTCTTGAGTTGCGCTCTGATGTATACCCGCCTTGGTGTGTGAAGCACAAATGCGTCCAACCACTCAAGGCTATGTATATATCAGAGCCGACCACACACCATACAGTGGGTCATCTATCTTATAAAATAGCAAAATTGTTTTGGGGGGGTGAAAGTGCAGATGTGCAGTCGTGCTCCTATATACACATGGTCATGTGATGTGTTTCAACCAATCAGCAGACATGATTTTTCCCACCCATTTTATAAATATATATATATATATATATGTATGTGTGTGTGTGACAAAGAACCTCTGTGTCCAAGCACTGAGGCAATGGTTACCCCAAAGGGCATTTGGCTGGGAAGCCAAGTTTCAAAGAAATACAAAATCACACATGCCCCCACAATGCAAAGCATCATGGGCTGCATATGCAAATCACTACAGAATACAATACTGTTTCAACTTTAAGCAGAAATGCATGGTGCCAAAAGGCCTCTCACTATATATGTAAAGAACTAGAGAGGAGAGACAAAGAATAAAATATAAAACAGGGGGGTTCTAAAAGAAAAATAGACCAGATAATATACAACAGTCTGCAGGATTCGCCTAAAAGCAAATTGAAATACAAAAATCAGTAGTTTAAAGCTGATACTGAAAGCAGGAACATGGAGAGAAGTTATAAGGGGATAGTGGATAGAAAGTAGAGTAAAATAAACAGAATATAACCATAATGGGAAGTTAAATTACATGGACTATCTGAAGCAGCATGACAAAAAAAACTTTAGAGAAGTAAACTAATAGAGCACACTGTCTGAACTGCTTAAGGAGGATAAAGCTCTCTATAAAGAATGGCAGTCAGTACAGTCTCTCGGTCCCAATATAGAGTGCTAAATCAAAACAATCAATAAGGCAGTTCATGGTGGCTTCTCACGGTGAAAAGTTTGTAAAAGTGCAAATATCTCAGCTAATGACTCTTTTTGCCTCCGGTTCTTGCTATGAAGAGAGACTTGCTGCCAATGGTCCTGCTGTAATGTTTACTTCTCTCTAGAACCTTCAGCCTCCGTCTGTTCATCAGCAGTGACCATTTTCCTTGCTTTTAATTCCATGAAGGTGGCCTCCAGCATATCAAAGGTCTTTAGACTATCACCAAAAATCACCTGCAGTCTTGCCAGATAGGGAGTGGATAATTTAATCTTCTTTTCCTTGAGAAGCCTTAAAATTGGTCCATACAGTACACTTTCTACTTAGATTGCACCAATGGAGAATAATTGTTATCATAAAAGATCTGCTTACTCTGATAGTACAGGGGGCCTTTTCACCAAGTTCTGTCCAGCAGTTTTTGTTTGGTTACAAAATTAAGAAGTCGAGCCACAACTGAGCGGGGTCTAGCTGTCAGCATAGGGGATTTAGGCACTAAAGATCTATGTGCTCTCTCTGTTTGAAAAGGGAGCATGTCCAAAAGATCCAGTAAAGAAGCTAGCAGTTCCTGCAGAAACAGGATCATTCCTTTATGTTCAGCACCTTCTGGGATCCCATAAATGTGAATGTTGTTACAACAGGACTGATTTTCTAAATCTTTGCATCGGTGCCGTATCTCCTGTTGGTCTTGTAATAGTTTCACCAGCAGCTGCTCCAGTCAATCAACCCTGGAGTCAGTCTTGGCAAAAGATTGTTCAAGGGCACTCACTCTACTCAAATACAGAGAGAGTCACTTTAAATTCCATCTGGGATACCCGATGTTCTTCTCAAAACTCCTGGAGTTTGGTAAGTATGGCTGCAGTCATCGGATCCAGAGTTAATTTCTGGGGAGCCTCTGCCATAATTAACGCTGCCAAGGGATAGATTGAACAGGCCTCTGCAGGGTCTGAATTAGCCAACGTTGTCACTGCAGGTTTGTCTCCAGTTTTGTATTTATCCGATGACTTTACTTTTCTATGTTTCTTATCCTTGCCTCCCATGGAATAGAGCATTCATGTACATCAAGTTTATCATGTTTTCACCTGGGCAATAAGTAAGCAATAATACCCAACAGGATGGGCAATTTGGGGAATACGATGCCCGATGCTGCAGGCGGAGGGCCTTGTAGTCCCTGGAAAGTCCAGTGTTCCAAAATACCACCCACCCTGAAGGATATTATTGCACTTAGAAAATGGGCACTGTAATATACATGTTTGAATAACAAGTAATTTTAATATTTACATGTTAAAATTTATTTATTTGATAATAAAATAGTTCCTCCATTTGATTAATAGTTTTGTTTCATTTTTAGAAGCTACAGACTTTTGTCCTAGAATGGTCTCCATGGTTGTGGCTTGGAGCAGATTGTCAAGTTTACCCCCACCCCTGAGCACACACACACACACACACACACATCGTCAATCAGTCTTGCTTACTTTAAAAAAGTTTACTGTCCCACCCCTTCACACATACACACACAAGCTGTGATCTTTCTGGGTTTTCCTATTAACTGACATCGGTCCTTTTCCCCATGTCACCATGTGTTTCTGTGGAATCCCATTTGAATGGATTGTACCAATCAGGAAGGGTACTGCATGTAGCATGGGAACATAAGAGACAAGAGGTGCATTTTTATTTGTTTTAAACCACAAAAAGGTGAAGCATCTGTGCTTTTTCATTCATTTTTGTTTTCAGGAGGGAAGACAGTGAGGCAGGGGCAGGGATAGAGGGACAGAAGAATTATGAGGGACAGACGCAAGTTGGGTTACAAATGAGAAAACAAAAATTATTTCTTTCTATCTGTGTTCTGCATGTACTGAGGGAAAGTAGGAGACAAGAGGTGCATTTTAATTTTTTAAGCATAAAACAAGGTGCAGCGACTGTGGTGAGATGGGTGGGAATAGCAGGACACAGGGCCTATGAGGAAAGCAAGTATACTGGTGATTTAAGAATTTTTTGTTGCTTGATTTAACTTTTCAAGCTTAAATTACTGTTTCTGCTTACTTGGCCAGTTTGTAATGTTTCTGTGGTCAATCTCGCTAAGCAAATGAGAAAAAATGGGGGATGGCAACTTTGAAAATTCGGGGTGCCCAAGGATAAGCCAAGTAATGGGGCACCCCGAATTGGCACTTGTTATTTAAAGGGCTCTATTGAGAACTACCTGCCCTGTAAAGCAAGTGTGTTAGCCAATCAGAATAGTAGAATTTTCATGCCCATTTTCTAAATAAAAATTAAACAATTAATTAGCCATGCAAGATGGAGCTTCTAAGTCAGACATCCATCCTGGAGCCTGGCATCACCAGAAGTCCCCTTGGCCATATTTAGTACCAGTTTATTTTTGGTGAGCCAGTTGTGAATGCAGCAGAGATCTGACATGAGAGTAGTATTATTAAGGGTAGCGAGGAGTTTAGAGCTGGTATAGAGAACCAGGTCATCAGCGTATAAGAGGGCATTGCATGAGGAGATATTAGAACTTATGTCATTAATGAAGATTTTATTTATTTATTGATAGAGTTCAGATTAACACCTTTGACCCAATGGCTCTTTTACATAGATTCCACATCCAGAACATTAAGGGAAATATAAGGTACAGGTATACAAATAAGTCGGGTTGAACAAACATACTGTGTAATCATACAAATATAGGCAATAGAATTGTACTTACAGCAAGCAGAGAGAGCAACCAACAGGTTACAAGGTAAGTTTTGGAAGTAGAGAATTGCACAAGAATATAGCCATAGGTGCAGCCAGAGGCCTTGTCAAGCGGAATGCTATAGCCGGAGCAGGTGGCAGAAGGCCTTAACCCAGATTCATGTCAGTGACTGGTAGGAAGGCAGGAATTGAGTTCAGCTAGTTTGGAGGAAGAGAGAAAGGCAGGGGGTAGCAAGAGAAAGAAGGAATGGTAGGGTAAATGGAGCAGAGAGGGAAGTTAAGCCAGTAAAGGGAGGCAGGGGAAGTGGAGGGTGTGCATGGTTTATGGCAGTGGCAGGGGTAGATTGAATTGGAAGTAGGATAGTGAGGTAAGTGGGAGAAGTGGGGGTGTGCTGGGTAGGTGTGGTGGGGATGGAAAGAGGTGGGGAAGGGGGCCAGGAGGTTAATGGCGGGAAAAGGACATTGGATTAAGTATAACAGTCGCAGAAGACTCGGGCAACAAGGTAGCCTTGGAGCTTTCATTTAAAAGGGCCAAGGGAGGCTGCATCTGTAACCTCCCTGAGCAAGGAATTAAACCATTTTGGGGCTCTGAAAGCAAAAACCGCTGTCCTTGAGATGTACGGCACCAAGGGTCTTGTAAGGACAAGTTGTCAGAACTTCTGATATGGCGGATATTGCATGAAGGGATGAGGAGATTCTGCATTCCAGGGAGCAGGAGACCAATGGAGGCCTTCTTTATCGCAAGACTGGTATGGTACAAAATTTGGCCATGCTGTTGTAACCATTCAGCCTGCTCATAGAGATCACAAGTGTGTGTCTGAGGGGCAGCTCCTACAAGAAGTCAGCAAGCCTTATTTAAAGCTATATTTATTTGCTTTTGGTAACCGGGTAAGCACGCTAGACAGCAAGTGCCTATTTTCAGGTGCTACCTGGAAGAATTACGGGGTAATTACATAGAAAAAATACATAGTAAGCATAACAATCTGGAGTGGCATACTCCAACAGTGGATTTTACATGAGAGAAATACATAGTCAACATTGCTATCAGGAGCAGCATACTCCAAATGGTGGGATAAGACACCAGAGAGATTCTAAAGCGGTAGGACATAGCAGACAGGCTTAGCATATCAACAATCACAGATTTCCAGACATACAAGCCAGGGGCAAACATGGAGGTATAAGACCTCACCCTGGGTTGAAAGAGTAACAATGACACATACCCAGAGGTAGAGTGAAAACACCAAGGCGGTGAGGGGGTAAGAGCCTAGCTGAGGTACCAGTGCAGATGGGATGGTGGGCAGAAGGGCTGGAGATTAGGCAGCACACAGACAGGGCACAGCAGATTTCAGGAAACTCCAGAGGGAGGTTTTGAAGGTGGAATGAGAGGGGGAAGCTCGAACTTGGGAGGGAAGGGAGTTCCATAGCTTAGGTGCGTGGGTGGTAAATGCTCTATCCCCAGCGAGGGTGCGGGTCTTGGGGACCAGACGGGTCTGGGATGCAGAAGACCTAAGCTGGTAAATGGGGGAGGCGTGTTTCAGGGGGAATGCGAGCGAGGCGGGGGTGGCCATTCGAACTATGTTGTCAATAAAGTTTCCCATGTTGTAGATCCGGTATTTTTCAGGGGGGAGCCATTCCAGACGAGAGTAGAGCATGCATCGGTGGGTGAGACGGGGGGCCGCGATTATAGATAATCTCCTGAGTGCAGAGTTAGCTGCAGATCCATAGATCACCAGCCCATAGTCTATTAAGGAGACAATTGAGCTTTGGATAGCTATCTTGAGGGTTTGATCGGTAAGGCAGTGTTTATGTTTGTAGAGGAGGCCAATGTGGGTATTCACTGTTTTTGCAACAAGGTCTATATGGTTATGGAAGGACAGGGTAGAATCCAAAGTAACATCGAGATACTTGAAGGATTGGGTCTGTTCCAGAGTGGTACCCGAGCAATTTCTGATTATCAGTGGTTCTGCACGATGTTTGCTCTGGGGGCTGTGAAAAAGCATGGATTTTGTTTTTGTGTAGTTGAGCACCAGTTTCTTCCCCAGGAACCATTCTTCTATTACTGAGAAACTTTCCTGAAGTTGCCTCATCAGCTGGGAGTAATCAGAGTTCTTTGTGAAGATTACCGCATCATCTGCATAAAGCAGAGCTTGCAGTGGGCAGTAGGCTGGCAGCTTGTTAAGAAAAATGCTGAAGAGCAAGGGTCACAGAATTGATCCTTGTGGAGCACCTGAGTGGACCGGGAGTTTAGAAGACAGAGCATTGCCTATTCTCACCTGCTGTGTATGGTCGGAGAGGTAGCTGCAGAACCAACAAAGGGTGTTAGAAGACAGGCCTAGATCGGCTAGCTGTTCCAGCAATAGGGGGTGAGTCACAGTGTCAAATACCTTGGAGAGATCAATAAAGGTAGCACCGACAAGTTGACCCTGGTCCAAAGCCTGCTGGATGTAACCCGTGAATTCCAGGCAGGGTGGAAGTAGTGCTGTGCACTTTCCTAAAGCCATGCTGGTGGGGACATTGGAGATTATACTTCTTCATATACTCGACCAACTGGTTTGCTACAATTCTTTCTAGCACTTTGGATGATGGGGGAAGAATGAAGATGGGCCTGTAGTTGCCATGCAGAGCTCTGTCACTACTCTTTTGTATAGGGGTCACCAGGGCTAGTTTCCAACTGCTGGTGAACTGGGAGAGCACGAGGGACTTGTTGATGATCTTTGTAAGGGGAGGTAGGACTACATCGAGCATGAAGTCAATAAGCTTCAGGTCCAATGTATCGCCACTGTATCTGGTATTCTCGAGTACTTTGGTCAGGTATTTTTTGGCTTCACATTCAGTTACTGCCTTAAAATAGAATGTTGGATGCACCGAGTCAGAGCCTACAGCACTCTCGGTGTGGATCCGGGGGTAGGGTCAAAGAAGTTCAACGGCAGAACATGGCCGAGATCAGTAAAAGCAGAGTTGAAAGTGTTGACAATCACTGTCGGGTCAAGGGTTATGGAACCATCTAGATTCAGCATGGAAGGGGCAGTGTTGGATCCTTTCCTGGGGATTTTCTTAATGTTGCTCCAGAATTTCCTACTGTCCTTCCAAGTGTTGGTGAGGATGTTTCTTTAATAGTTTGCTTTATTTAGATGAATGGCTCTGGTACAGGTGTTCCTGGTTGATTTGTATGCCTGTATGTCTGCTTGCTTGCCTGTAGCCCTTGCCCGATACCACAGATGGTCATGGGATTTCAGCTTTTTCAGGAGATCCATTGTGATCCATGGGTTGACAGTACCCCTTACCTTCCGTTTTTTGAAAGGGGCATGAATATCACAGGCTGAATTAAAGCTAGTGATTAAGAATTCTAGGGCAGTATCTATGTCAGCAGCTGTGTCACTTTTTGTCCAGTCTTGTTGTCGTAGTAGATATCTTAAGGGTTCACAATACCCATGGGTGAGTACTCTACTGAGGATGGTTTTTGGTGGTGGTTTAATGTGCTTATTAGTTCAAAGACATAATACAGGGGAATGATCACTTATGTTGTCAGGCAGAACCTCTGTGTGTGTTATATGGTCAGGTCAGTGAGTAAGTACCCAGTCCAGAAGAGTGCTGGTCCCAGTCCTATAGTTTACCCTTGTAGGGGACTGGACCAGTTGAGTGAAATTGGCTGCAGTTAGAGCATCCCTATAGCTGCTGGCATTGGTTGACAGCCAGTTAACATTGAAATCACCAAGCAATATGATCTCAGAGTTCTGCTTTGGGTTGTGGATGCAGTTCAGAATTTAGATAAGTTCACTGGATGTCGATTTTGGGAGGGATGTAGACTGAGACAACGGTCAAGGCTTTGTTGTGTGCTCCGAGCAGCAGTTTGATTGCAATGCACAGATCCAAAGCTGGTGTCACTCGGGCCTCCTGCCATTAGTCTTGATAAATCCAAACAAATTCACAGGTAATCCAAATATGTACAAAAATAATTTATTCACAGCAGAGAGTACCAGCAACAGTGAGGGCTCCCTCCAGACCACCCAGCACTTCGACTTCTCGTGAGTCTTCCTCATGGGTGTCTTACACTGTTACGAGCTGGCTGCTCATTGTGGTGAGCACCAATTTGAACATTGTTTAGTTGCAGCATTTCTTGTTTGTTTGACTGCAATGAACTGAATATCCGTGCCGGTAGGTGGTAACGCCAGAGCATGCCCCATGAGAGTCTCTTTTATATAAACAGCACAGCCACCCCCCTTTTTAGCAAGTCTATCCTTCCTGAAGACAGTGTATCCCTGTATTGCAATGGCATTATCCGGGATATGGGGGGACAGCCAAATCTCTTGAACTGAAAGAACATTGGTGGGGGGGGTATGCTGTATGACCCAGGCACTGAGCACATCTAGTTTCTTAGGTAGGCTGCGAATGTTAATGCTAGCCAAGGAAAGAGTCCAAGGCTTGAGATTGTTGATCAGGTTGTCAAATTGTGGGCCAGGGTTTGGGTGGATGTTCATGGAGATTAGCCGAAGGAGGAGGAGCAGATGTTTTAGTAATAGGGTAAGGAGTCTACTATGATGCACATGCTCCCTTTTTCCAGCATGATGTTTAGTCTTGTTTTGATGCATAGATCGCATACTGTAGCAGAGTAATGGGGTACAAAGTAGAGAGGTAGCACATTTTGGCAGCTCCCCGTGTAGCTCAAGTGTAGGGGTGGTGGTACTGTGATTTATGGCACTGCAGGTACCAGTCCCGTGGCTGTTACAGTGATATATATTGTAAAGGGAAGGGAGGAAAACCAGTGGGCTTCCGCCATCATCAAAGAGGGGTATCAGAGAGAGTATGCAGAGTAGAAGAGGCAAATTGAGAGTGACTGCCATGTTGCTACCTATGTGAGTGGGTGAGCGCTAAGATAGGACAACCAGGGAAGGGGAGGAGCCTCTAGGGTTTATAGCAGGGTTGGTGGTAGGGCATCTGATAAAAGCACAGACTGGGGGTATATAGGAGGTTAAATCGCAGAAGGCAGAGTGGCAGGAGGGCCCAGGTACATGGAAGAGCGTTTTCTGCCCTCTAGCACCAGGCAAAACAGATCCAGACAGGCGAGAGTAATCTGGGCACTTTTCAGTGTTGTAAAGGAGCCCTTGGATTATGCCAGACTTAGACAGTAGTTCTGAACTGCTAGGTACTGAAAAGATGGAAAGTAATAGAGGGCCAAGTATGGAGCCTTTGGGTACTCTAATGTTAACAGTATAGAAATTAGATGATGCAGAGCTGTACTTGACAAATTAATGCCTGTCTGTTAGATAACTCCAGTACCAAGTTACCACTTCAGTAGAGAAACCAAGAAAGAACAGTTTTGATGAAAGGTGAGAGTGATCAACTAGATCAAAGGCTTTGGTAAAGTCTATAAAGACCACACCTGTAAGAAGACCGTTATCCATTGCGATCTTAGCATCGTTTATAAATTTGAGAAGGGCAGTGGTAGTACTGTGTCCTTTTCTAAAGCCGTGCTGTGCCACAGAGAGGAGTTTCTTATTATGAAGATACATGATGGTTTATTCGGAGACCAGTGTTTCCAAACGTTTGCTTAAGACCGAGAGAATGGCTATGGGTCGGTAGTTGGAAATGGATTTGGGATCACCCTTTTTATGAACATGGAATATCCTGGCTATTTTCCATACTTTAGGAGCAGTCCTAGAGCAGAGGGATAGGGGCAAGGAGAGGGGGAGCAAATGTGAGCAGCCTGAGCTCCAAGCCATTGGCACCAACACTGGTGCTGTCAGACATAGAGTTAAGGAGTTTGTAAATAGCTTGCTGAGTAATTTTATGTAAGGAGAAACTGGGAGTAGAGCTACTGTACAGTAGGTAGCTCAGATTATGTCATAGTGGTATGGGACAGACTAGTATTGGAGGAGCCAGTGTATTTCAATAGATCAGTAAAGTGGCTGTTGAAGGCTTCAGAATGGTGATTGGATTGTTACAATGTGTTCCATTTAACATCATGTTATTAGAATGTTGGACATGTTTGTAACCTAAAAAACTCTTTATGTGGGTCCAGAATTTTTTGGGGTCCCCAACATTGTTTTGCAGTAGCTTTTTACAGTAACAGCTCTTGGATAGACATATAGCCCTCTTGCAACTATTACGTTTAGTCTGATAATCAACCAGGTCAACCTAAATTTGCACTTCTACCTCTGCACCTGTCCTGAAATTTGTGCTTATGCCACTGCATCCCTCCCCAAAATTGTATTTCTCCCAGCATCTCTTTCATAATTTGTACTTGCACCCCTATATCCTTCTCAAAATTTATACTTTCATCTGTGCACACCTCCAAAATTTGTACTTGTACCTCTGCACCCCTCTCAAAATGTGTACTTGTATCCCAACACCCCTCCCAAAATTTGTATTTGTACCCCTACAACCCTCCCAAAATTTGTGCTTGTACCCCTGCCACCTCCAAATATTTATACTTGTACCCTGACATCCCTCACAAAATATGTACTTACACCTCTGCCCACTCAAAAATGTGTATGTTTATCTCTGCACCCCTCCCCAAATTTCTAATTGTACCCTACCCCTCCCAAAATTTGCACTTGTACCCCTACATGCCCTCCCAAAATTAGTATTTGTACCCCCTCATATCTCCAAAAATGTGCAGTTGTATCCTTGAATCACTCCCAAAATGTGTACTTGCACCCCTGCATACCTCCCAATATTTGTACTTCTACATCTAAATCATTCCCAAAATTTGTACATGTACCCATGTACACCTCCCAAAATGTGTACTTGTACACCTATATCTCTCCCCAAATTTGTACTAGTACCCCTGCTGCATCCCTCCCAAATTTGTACCCGTACCCTTATACCACTCCCAAAATTTGATCACATACCTCCCAAACATCTCTCCCAAAATTAGTACTTGTGCCTCTGCACCCTGACCAAATTTGTACTTGCACCTCTGTGCCCCTCCCAAAATTTGTACTTGTACCCATACACCCTTTCCAAAATTTAAACTCATACCCCTGCACCCCTCACAAATTTGTACTTGTACCACTGTACCCATCCCAAAATGTGTGCTTGTACCCCTACACCCCCTCAAAATTTAAACTTGTACACTACCTCTGCAATCCTTCCAAATGTGTACTTGTACCCTCCCAAAAGTTGTACTTATACCCCCACATGCCTCCCAAAAATTGTACTTGTACCCCAACACCCTTTCAACATTTGTACTTATACCCCTGTGCCCCTCCCAAAATTTGTACTTGTACCACTTAAAACATTTGAGTTGTACCCCTGCACCCCCTCCCAATGTGTGTACGTGTACCCTTATACCCATCTCAAAAGTTGTATTTGTACCACTACACCTTTCCCAAAATTTGTATGTGTACCCCCTGCCCCCACTCTAAATTTGTACTTGTATTCCTGTATACCTTCCAAAACATGTACAGTACTTGTACTATTGCAGCCCTCTCAAATTTTGTACTTGTACCTCTGAAAACCTCCCAAAATTTGTACTTCCACTCCTCCTAAAATTTGTAGCACACCTTGCAAAATCTGAACTTGCACTCCATATCCCTCAATGAAATTTATACTTACACCACTGTACCCCTGTACACATCCCATAATTTGTACTTACAGATCTACACCCCGCAAAAAGTTGGTACATGTAACTCTGTACACCTCCAAAAACTTGTACTTGAACTCTTCCACCCCTCCCAAAATGTGTACTTGTACCCCACATAAAATTTGTACTTGTATCCCTGCTGAAATAGGTGTCCCTCCAAAACTTTGTTTCCCTACCATCTATCAACTCTTAAACTATACAAAGGGCTGAAGTGCAGACTTGGGGAGTAGTGTGTAAAAGGTGCAGTGCATATTTTTGGAGTAGTGTTGGGAAAAGGGTATTAATTGGTGGAAAGATGTAGTGATAAGTTTTTAAATTGTGTCAGGGCTGCAAAAGAAAGGGATGCAGATTATTGGCAATATTGCACATTTGCTATGTACTGTATGCAGAAATAGGGTAAAATGTTTGGAAAAGGGTTTGAACTGTGAAATTAATTTTGGGAGGAGTACTGGAGAAGGGATAGAAGTCATGGTGAGAGTGGAGATGGGGTAAATAATTTTCAGAGTGTGGTATATGGGTAAAACTTTAGAAGGTTTCTGGGGCAGGGGTGCAAATTTTGGGAAGGGAGTGGGTAGAATGTACAGATTTTGTGTTGGGTGAGGGAACAGAACAAATTTGTGGATGGTTGCATGTTTAGGGGAGCTGTGCAGGGCAGGTACAAGTCTCAGGAGTCATGTCACAAGGGGTACAGATTTTTGGAGAAGTGTATATGGTATCAGTGTGGGATATGCACACATAGGCACATATCCTGGATGAGTGGGGATGGGATACAAATGTTGAGGTAGGTTGTGAGTACAAATTGAGGAAGGGGTATGATGGGTTAGTGTTCAAATATTGGAATGGGTGCTGGGTAGAAGTACAAATATAAAGGGTGAGGGGGCAAATTTAGGGAGGAATGCAGAATTAAGAGGTGCAGAGGGGCATAATGGTAAGCATACATTTCAGGAGGTGTGTGGTAGAAGGGGAATAAGTAACAGTGTTGCAAGGTAGAGTTAGAAACTTGGGACATGTGTATGGGCATGTTTTGGAATAATTTCAAGTGAGGGACAGAGTAGAAGTGTACATTTTTTTGGGATTGTATGTTTGAGGAGAGGTACTGGTGTAGTAGTACACTTTTTGTGAGTGCTGTGGAACCTATGCAAAAGGAGTGAATCTGAAAAGAATAAATAAGGCAGGAACTGTGATGAATTCAGGACTGAAAAGGGAATGCAGAAAACAAAAATTTACATTTTAAAAGTATGATTTCTTGGGGAGGGACTTGATACGGTGCTCAAAAGGTTGGTGATAAACCTAGGGAACTTGCCAGATATTTACTATTTTGTTCTACTGATAATAAGTCCAATAGTAAAAGCCCCCATCAGGAAATTGGTAGCAAATAATGATGTTTGCCACTTCACAAGTTGATGTACTTTGTGTTTACTAAGCTTAAAGGACCTGGAGGAAAATTATGTCATTGTTGCTTGAATGACATCACCACTCACTCAAGATTCTGCTGGCTGGTTTGAAAAAGTCTGAGAGGTTTTTGTAAAACCATCAAATCAGACATGCAAACAAAATAGCATTTATACATGAGTAATTGCAATTTTTGAACTTTATTTGTAACAAATGAGTCCTATTTTATTTATTTTTATTTATTTATTGAAATCTTGGATTAATATATTTGAGCAGAAGCTCTTTATGTAGGTTCCACATCATAAGATAGATCAGGAGACAATTGCAAGTGCTGAAGATGTTACAATGCAAATGTCACCAGGCATACAACTTTAGGGTATTAAGGTCAGGTATGTAATACAAAAAATAGGACAAATAATCACGAGAGATGATTTGTCCTCACTGTGGACAAAAAGTACATTTTTTAAAGCATTTGCATTCAATCTTTACATAACATTATATTACTAATAGTGCTGGGCAAAATTGAAAAAGTCTGTTTAACGCACTTTTCACAAAATTGTTTGATTTTGCACAATTTTGTAAATTCAAACATTAAACAGTAATATGCAGATTTCTGCACAAAATCAATGAAACTGTAAAATTTTGCAGATTACAAAATGTACACTTTTGAAACTTTATGCTCAGCCTGTGGCATTATTTGCCAAAATTGCACATTTTTAAGAATTCACATTTTTAAAAATGTGTAATTTGGGTGGGAGGGTGCAATTTGCAGAAATTGCACATTTTTAAGAACTCACATTTTTTATAAATGTACAAATTAGGGAAAATGCACAATTTTGGAAAAGAGGGAAGCAAAATTATGCTGGATTTTGATGCAACTTTGTGAAAATTGCAGAAGTGTGAAATCAATGGTTTTGCACTATTTCACAAAGGGTACTAGAAATGTTACCCTGCAATAGTTACTAGATATCATGTTTTTTAAATTGACGTGTTTTTTTTGGTTTTGCACTGTTACCAGTAGCATCATTTTCCAAGAATCAAAGCAGTTGTAGGACCCCCACCCCATCAAATATTGTTTGATCAAACCCAAGGAAATCCTTGTTTTAGGGGTTCATAGGGCTTGCAGGGGACATCATAGGGGTTGAAAAGAAATCATAAGTGCCTCAACTGCAGTCCTTGGCTACCCCTAAATGATGCCCCTCACTGTTACTTCCTGTTCCCCATCTCCCAGGATACATCTGCAAATGAGCTGTTACCAGCTCAGTAAGTCTTTCCTCATCAAACATTTGAAATCAATCAATAAATGAATGAATGAATGAGCAAATAAGCTACAAGCCAGTCAGGCTGACATCAGTGCTGAGCAAAGTCCAGCCATTATCAAGGATACACTGATGGAGTACTTAGTTAATGCCAAGGTTTTTCTCACTCTCAGCATGGCTTCATGAGGGGGAAGATTATGCCAAACCACTGTGATTACCTTTTTTGAGCAGGGAACCAGTGAGTAGAGATGCAACAAATTAAAACTTTGGCAAAAAAAAGGTGGTACAAAGCTGAGAACTCCACCTTATGCATAGCAAGGCAAAGTTTTCCAAATTCACAGCAACTTCTCATGGTGAGGATTTGCCTTTTTATAAAAAATGCTTTTAAAATGGAAACTACCCCCACCAAGTGTGCTAAACATTGCCCACCCACTCCCACAACTCTGTCCATTTTAACTTGTGTACACCCCTACACACATACACACACACACACACACACACACACATCCTCCAGCACCAACCTCCCTCTCCCTACAGTCCCTGTAATGTTAGTTAATTTCAAGCAAGAGCCACTGGTAATTGAAGCATAGCCCTTGCCCCATATACAAGCGGTCAATCAGGTCTTACGATAGGTGAAACACCAGCATTCATTTGGTAGCAGCTATGGCAATGAACAGCATGGGCGGTTTTCTGCTTTACAGGTTCCATCATGTGGCATATCCTTTGATTTGTATGGGTTTAGCTGGGATAAGGGAGGTTGGGTGGTAGAGGATGGTAGGGTGGGGGTGTTTGTTTACTGTCAGAGACAAGGTAGGGTGGAGGGAAGAAGGGTGGTGTGTGACATGCATGTGAGGGTGGAGGGAAGGGCTAGGCTTCTTAGTTTCACAACTATGCTTTCAATACCAGCAGCTTGGACTTGAAATTTATTAACTTTACTGTGAATGTGTGTTGGGGAAGGTGGTTGCTAGAGGGTATGTGGGTGGGGGAACTAAAGTTAAAATTGTCAGAGTGGTGGTAGGGTTGTGAATGGGTTTTGTGCAGTGGGTGAGGGTGTTTTTTCCTTTTTAAAAGATTATTTTATATACAAAACAACTTTAAGTTAGTTTTTGTTGGCCAAGTGTCATTTGGCCCAGCACAAGCTATGCATAGTGGCCCTTCATTGATACTACATTCACAGGCTAAATGCCACTATGTGTAGTCTTCAGGGGAACTTTCCGAGGTGATAACTATGCAAAGTGTGACCCCTGGCAAAGTGAGGTTGGGGAGACTTTACAAAGTACTCAATGAAGTGACTTTCCCTGACTTTTCACATCTTTATCAGGAAGATGGACAGGAGCAGGGCCATGAACCATGTCTATCTGGACTTCAGCAAGGCCTTTCATACTGTGGCATGTGACAAAGCTTTGGGTATATACCAGTGTAGTATACATTAATGTACTCAAGATGGACTACTAAATGACTTGGGGACAAGAAGCAGAGGGCAGAAGTGGATGGGCACCATTCTAGCTAGAGAGATGTACTCAGTGGGGTCACTTGGGGATCAGTGCTGGGGTCTCCAATGAGCTGTTCAGGTTCTCTGATGACAATAAGATGTCCAGGGTGCTGGCGTCTTAACTCCCCTGAATTCAGGAGGGTCTGTACAAAAAGGATGATTTAACAGTCTCCTGGAGACTGATTCAGTGAAGCCAAATGCAGAGAGCTACATTTATGGAGGAAATACAGAGGTACAGTAGGACCTTTGCAGTGTGTGGAGGTCCTTTCACTGTAGTCAAGTAAGAAAAGGCCTGGGTATCAAAATAGACCCAGGGTTTATGCAGGACAAGCAGTGCATAGCCATGTCAAGAGGGCCAGTAGAATACTATGTTTGCATCAAGAAAGGGATGATACACAGAGCAGAGTAAGTATTCCTGACATCTGACAAGTGTAAGCCCCACCACCCTAGATGTTTTGAGACTGTACTCTACAAAAAGGTTACCTGTGACATCTGGTGCCAGTCATACCCTGGGGAAAGGGTTAGTGGCAGCTGGCAAGGGTTAAAAGGTGACCTGCATTTTTGCATGAGCGGAGATCAGGAGCATAAGAGATTGGAACAGGAGGGAGAGGAGAGAGTATAGAAGGCTCTCTGGAGCCTAGTTCTCGACTGAAAGCCTCATGGTATCAAGCCCAGTCACAAAACCATTTTGTGGAATTGTGTTGAATACTAAACAACCAACAGAACTGGCACAGCCATCTAGGAGAGAATTTTGGAGAGAAGGATACATGATACAGAGACTTACTCTTTGGGGCTAACTGGAGTAAAGGATAGACAAGTTCCAAATGTACAGTACTTTTGGGAATAGGACTTGTGGGTCTAGAATGGTGTATGTATAGGGGCTCGTATGGTGCTGCATGACAGAGCTTGCTACTACCCAAACTATCAAGAAGAAATGAGGGATCAGGATTCAGGGTCTAGGATCATGTGTTGAACTGAGCTGATTTGCATTTAGCTGCATGATGTGCTCATCAAGAAACAAGACATGCTTGGGCTCAGTCTGTGTCTGAACATTGTGCCCAGCATAGCTGCCACAAAACATTGAGGATGAGGACCTGATTAGGAATGGGTGGACCAGAAAAGGTCCTAACTCTTATTATCAGGAACAGAATACATGTCAGAATCCTAGTAAATTCTGACTGGTTCTGAATCAAATCAGAACTTTAAGCAAATAGTAATACCTTAAAACAATCACAAATGCACTAAAAAAAGTATAAAATAAGGAATTTGTTTCTTACCAGAGTGTGTCGGCCTATTTTCTGACTCTGTTCTGTACTGGGGGCGATAGTGGGTCATATATTTTAAGGCTAGGTTTGAACTGCCATCAACCACTCTGCCCAAATGCGCCCCTGCACCTTCCCCTGTCTCGTGAACTCCCCCTCCATCTAGTGATCCCTACCCTGTCCCAATATAAATACCTCTGTCCCTTCCTTATATTTCCTTATATCCTTGCTTCACGCCCTCCCCCCTTTTTATCCTCCCCCTCTCCATTTTGATATATACCAGTGTTGTAGAGCATTGGGAATTGCTCGGAGAGGGAGGAGGGTGGGGGGTGTGAACCAGGGAGGATGGACGAGGGGGGCCTTCGTATCCAGGTAGTGAGATCTAGAAGGCACCCTGGGGCAAATTGAAATCCAGACCATGGTTCACCCTGTCTGGTGTCCATACCCAAGGGCACTACAGAATTTGGTAGGCAGATGGGCTTGACAGCCTCTGAGGTTCGTTCAACCAGGGCGGTGTTATGCAATGCTAGGTCCGTCAGATACAAGACCAGCATTATTGCTGATCTTGTCGGTTCGGTGGACTTGGCTTGCATTACCAAGACCTGGCTGGATGAAAACCCAGGCCCCACGTTGGAAGCCATGACTCCGGCCGTGTACTCGGTGGATACACCGCCCAGATTGGACTGCAGGGGGGGGGGTTGCAGTCTGTTTTAAGATGGAATTGGACCTCACGAGTGTAGTTGTGGGGGAGACTGAGTCCTTTGAGTGTACAGTGGTAGCGGGTGTTGGCGTTTGAATCGTACTCATCTACCATCCACCAGGTGATGGGAAATGGTTCTTACAGGAAGTGGCAGACTTCATCGTTGACATGTCGTTGGAGTCACCCAGATTGATGGTTCTGGGTGACTTTAATGCCTGGGTCGATGATGAACTCTCACAATTTGGTAATCACTTCCTCCAATTAATGACTTCTTTGGGCTTTACACAGGTGGTTTCTACTGCTACCCATAACTCTGGACATTCCCTGGACTTATTCTTTCTCCTAGGGATTGATATTACTGATTTGGGGTGGAACCAGTCATATGGTCAGACCACTGCACCGTGGGGTTCAATTTTAATATCCCCCCGAGAAGGCCTACCCCTGTGGAGATGGCAAGATACCACACTTTACGGGATATTTCTCCCCAAGGCCTTGTGGTGGTTCTTGACCTCTCATCCCCCGCGTTGGCAAGCAGTAGTCCAGAGACCTTGGTGGCGGCCTATAATAGGGCAGTTACTTCGGCTCTGGATACTATTGCTCCTGTTCGTGTACGACCCCTCTCCCTTCATCCCAAGGCATCCTGGTTTGATGGGATGTTGAGGGAGATGCAAAGACGGGGTCGAAGATTAGAATGCTGTTGGCGCAGATCTGCCAGTGATACCGACCGCCTTAAATTGATGGACCATTACTCTGTCTATCAATCTGCAATCTCCCATAAGAAGGCAGAATTCCTGTCCAGGGAGATTGCTGCTGCTAGGAACCAACCAGCTTAGCTGTTTTGAGCTGTGGACAGGCTGTGCAACCCAGCCTGTCTACAAGTTCGAGGAGATTTTTCACAATTAGAGTGCGAGGAGCTCGCTCGCTTCTTCGCTAATAAGGTGGCTGATATCAGGGTGAATCTGCATCCTGCGGCTTCTAAGCGGGATGCGGTTGAACAGCGTGAGTTCACAGTGCCTCAGTTTTCATGGTGTTCCTTCAGCAGACCTGATTTCGTGGATGTCATGAGGATTATCCATGGTATGCACCCTACGAACTGTAGTTTGGATCCTGGACCGACTTCCCTCTAATATTGGGTTGTTGTGACATCATCGGTCCAATCCTTGTGCAAATAGTCTGGTGCTCCCTGGACTCGGGTGAGTTTCCTAGCTCCCTGAAAGTGGCGGTGGTGACACCGCTCTTGAAGAAAGCTACCTTGGACCCAGACTGTTTTGCAAACTACAGACCTACCTCAAACCTACCCTTCATTGGGAAGGTGATTGAGAAAGTAGTGGCGGTCCAATTGGAAAACCATTTAACCATCCATGACATATACGCACCCTTCCAATCCGGTTTTCGTAAAAGACATAACACCGAGACTGCGCTGGTCCGGGGTGCTTAATGATCTCTTGAGGGCGAGAGACCAGAAGAGGCATTCTATTCTAGTTCTTCTTGATCTCTCTTCAGCTTTTGACACCGTGGATCACGTGGTGTTGTTAGCACGCCTGAGGCAGATCTGTGGAATATCGGGAACCGTCCTCGGATGGTTCACCTCATTCCTCACTGGGAGATCACAAAGAGTTGTGTTGGGGATTTTTTCCTCTGGCCCAATTCCTTTGTTGTGTGGGGTGCCTCAGGGTTCTGTGCTATCTCCCATGTTAATTGCACTGTATATGCTGCCCCTCGGAGACATTATAAGACGGTATAAGCTGAGGTTTCATTGCTATGCAGATGATACCCAGCTATACCTGTATTTTGCCCCTGACCAGGATGGAGCTCTCTCGGTGTTTAACAACTGCCTGAAAGAAATCCAGGATTGGATGGATTCTAGTTGGCTGAAGTTGAACTCAGAAAAGACAGAGGTTTTGGTTGTGGGTCCGGGTTGTCGGATAGAGAGGTCGCCTGTTGGTGCACCCTCAGGAATTTTTCTTGGGGATGTATCACTTCCAACCTCTGAATGGGTGCTTAACCTAGGGGTTATCTTGGATGACAGGCTGACACTACAGTCACAAGTGTCAGCGGTCATCAAGACTTCCTTTTACCACCTTAGGAATATCACTAGGGTGAAACACCTTCTTCCGTCTGACTCGTTACCAACATTGGTCCACGGCTTTGTGTTCTCACGTTTGGACTACTGCAACGCCCTGTATTTTGAGCTTTCTGGGGTTGAAACCTGCCGCCTCCAGCTACTGCAGAATGCAGCAGCACGGGTTTTGACTGGAACAAGCAGGTCTTGCCACATCTCCCCGGTGCTGCGCGATCTGCACTGGCTTCCTGTTAGGTGGCGGATCACCTTTAAAGTCTGTTTATTGACTTTTAAAGCCCTACATGATCAGGGTCCAACTTATCCGATTAATCTCCTGGTTTCTTACTGCACGGGCTGATTACTCAGCTCGGCCGATGAGGGGTTGCTAGAGATTCCAAGAGTAAGCCTAAATTCATCTGGTTGCAGAGCTTTCTCTTATGCTGTTCCCACTCTTTGGAATTCTCTACCCGTCGGTTGCGGCAGTGCAACTCCATGGAGGAGTTTAAGAGGGATTTAAAAACTTATTTGTATCAGTCTGCCTTTTTAGGTTATTGATTGTGATGTATTATTCTGAGATTGAAGTTTTTATCTGTGTTTTATTATGCTTGTACAGCCCCTTGGAAATTTGAAAGGCACTTTAGAAATAAAATGTATTATTATTATTATTTGTGGTACTCATCCTGTTCCAGAATTAATACCCCTACTCCACCTCCCCTCTGCTGATTCCAAGGCACCCACCATGTCCCAGCACAAAATAAATGCCCCCTCTCATCTGCTAGTTAACAAGCACCTACCCTGTCCCAGAATAAAATGAATACCCCATCTCATCTGCTGATTCCCACCAACCATGTCCCAGAAAAATTAAATGAAGAATTAAATGAATACCCTTCCCCCCCTCATCTGCTGATACCCACCCTGCCACACACTGTAAATCAGACACCCGCCATCGTTGCTGCTACCATTGCCACAACCACGCTTTTCCAACATAGTGCCCAGGACAGAACTTGAATGAGAAGCTTTTCTCTAGTTCTGCACTTTATTGTTGTTGCCATGTTGGCCAGCTGCTCCCACGCTCATTGGCTCACGCACACTTTAATCACTGAACTACTAGAACGTGAGCAACTGCAAGCGGCAGGCAGAAGAGGAAAAAAAATCTTTTTTGTGTACTTGTGGGATCCAGGAGGATGGGATTGGGGGGTGTTTGGCAAGTGGGGTATATTTTATTTTTTATAATATAAATTGGAGTGATTCTTTTTTTAAGAAAAGCACTTTGAGGTGGACCCATTACACTGCCTGCCAGAGTTCTGAGCTATTCTAGTCCGACAGACATTGAAAGATCCGGGGGGTTCTGATTTTCCCTCCCATCCCTAATATGTATCAGTCATTTGCTAAGATCCAGTGTTTCACCCTTCCTCGGGGGAGGTAGGAAGGAGGAATAGGAAACATCTGAACATCAATCGCAGTGGTATTATTGAACTGATGGAATGCATGAAGACTGGAACTTAAGTTGTTACTACTGGAATGAATGCCCTGCTTGTGAACTGTATTTCTGGGTGTGGTCATTGCCTTTATTGACATTGTGTTATAGGATCACCACAGCCCCATGGACACCCCTTGAGAGCCATAAACCAGGTGCCCACCCAAAGGGGTCTCCTTGTCATGGAGGGACCCTTGTTGTCCCCCTCTCCAGGGTGGGAGTGCCTTTTATGTAACCAGACTTATGGTGGTTGGATTACACAAGGCTCTGGTCTGGTCCCACCTGAAGTAACATGTTTCTCACAACTGTGTTTACTGTGTTTCCCATAACCTGTGGGAATCTGTAAGACTAGATCAGCTTGGCCTGAACTGTTTGCACAGTCAGAACCACTGAAATCACTAAGGGTTGAAAGGGAGTTGAGCAGGAGCCATCTTTACATTATTTATTTATTGAAAAGTTTTACCAGGTAAGGTACACTAAATAACAAGTTGCTTGTCTCCCGGTACAACCTGGGGGTGTGGGTAAAGGGAGTTACAATGTAGTGTGATGTACAAACAATTGACACATATCATACAAAGCTTAGTTTTCAAGGTAGATAGTTTAAACATAAACGGTGACCTTCAGGATGACCAATAGTGGCTAAACAGTACAAATGCTCCTACATCCTACATACAGAGACTATTAGTAAGGAATCACTGTGAGGATAATAGCAAAGTAACAGGAGTCAAGCTCGTAGGCCATGTCGAGACCCACAGGATTCGAGGAGATATATAATGGAAAAATAGTTGCAGCAAGCATACAGCTAGGAGTGGAGCTAAGTGCTATACGTATAAGTGCGCTGAGTAAGTTACGCTTGGACATGCGTGGAAACAGTCAGGGTGTTAGACCAGGAGGGGGGAGAGTTAGGGGCAGGTGCAATTAACCAAGAGGAAATTATGAAGTGCTTGATTTATTGAGCCAGGTGAGGAGGAAAATCAGATTTGGGTAGGAAGTGAGTACCACAATTTAGGGAGACAGTAGGAGAAAGAGGATTGGCCAGTAGAGGTGGATCTCCTGGGAACTGACAGAGTTCTGTGGTCATGGGATCTGAGGAGGCTAGATTGTGTGGGTGGAGGGGAGATGGAGGAGGTAAGATAAGGAGGGAGTGTGCCAAGCCAGTAATTAGATATGAACTTTGCACAGTAATGCAACCACCTATTAGCTGGAGATGGGAAGGCTAAAGCGCAGTAAAGGTGACAGTGATGGGTTAGGGGAGGTGTGTCAAGGGCAACACGGCAGAAGGAATTGAAAAGTGTATCCAAATTAGCTAAGGAGGTGGTGGGAGCAGAGCAGTAGATGACATCACAGTAGTCCATGATCGGGAGAATCATCTTTTGGACCAGTTCGCACCTAGCCTAGGGTAGGAGGCAGGAGCAGTTTCTACATAAAGCGCTGAGTTTAGGGTGAAGCTTTTTCATTATGGCATCTATATGGTCCAAGAAAGTGAGGTGTTGATCCAGTCAAATGCCCAGGTACCTGAAGGGTGCTGTGGCATCTATAGTTGCCCATCGAGAGTAGTGAAAGTGGGGAATGATGGGAGCTTTGACAGTCTCTGTTTAGTGCCGAACATCATGGCCACTGTTTCCTTGGCATTAAGGGACATTATTGAAGTCTCATTGAAGCCCAGAGGTAACATCCAAGGATGATGGCCCTGAGGAGAAAAGACTGGTATCATCAGCATACATATGTATAGAAGATGATGTACAGATGGATGGAAGATCGTTCAGAAAAATGGAGAAAAGGCTGGGACCTAGTATGGACCCCTGGGGGACATCAGTACATATGGGTAGAGGAGGGGAGATGGAGTCAAATACAGTATTTTTACTGACTGTGAGCGGCCGTTTAAGTATGCGCTGAACCATTTTATGGCGTGTTCGTACAGACCGGTGGATGACAGGGAGCAGAGTAGGAGGGAATGGGAAACAGCGTCAAAAGCTTTAGCAAGATCAATAAAGATGGCAGTAGTGATGTGTCCACAATCCATACCAGACAGGATCGAATCCATGAGCTGAAGCAGCAAGGTAGTAGTAGAGTGGTGTTTGTGGAATCCAGATTGATATTGTGTGAAAAAGCTTATATTGGAGATGTACGACCACAGTTGTGGTAGGACTAGGTGTTTTTGCAGTTTGGCTAATGTTGGGAGGAGTGATATGGGGCGGTAGTTCCCAGGAGAGGAGGTGTCGCCACTCTTTGAGAGTGGGAGTATGATAACGTGTTTCCAACCTTGGGCATAGGCACCAGGTTGTATGGGCCCATGGGGCATGGACCCCAGCAATATTTTGTGACCTGGGCTGAGCTCCAGCAATACTTTTGTGCACTTTTTTTATTTTTCATTTTTTCCCCCCATGGTTTTCCGCTGGTGACTGTGACTGAATGTCACTGTGTGCCCCCCCCCTCATTTTTAATTGAGCTGGCAAATAATTTTTGTTTAATTTCAAGCTGGCATCATTTAAAATTGGTGCTTTCTCCGCTTGGTTTGTCACCCCCCCCACCCAGAAAATCTTTGGTGTTTCAGTGGCATTTTTCAATTTGCCACACTGTAATTGGCTGGGGGAAGGGCTTATTTTTTGAGTACGATAGTTTCCGATACTCATGCATGTCTGCGTCCAGTCGAGGCAATTTTGTTGTGTTAGGGTGTGAGCGGCGGGTTAACAAGTCTAACGACTGCCTGTGGTGGAAGCGCGGGGACAGTAGAGTGCACGGACGAGAGAAGAGCCAGAAAGGGAGGTCGTCGTTGTCGTGCTCCAGATGAGAGGAGCCAGTCAGGAGAAAGGCGCCATCTGAGCAGAAGCACGGGAAGAACAAGGAAGCAGGCAGAGGCCCAGGTGCAGTCAGTATTTCAGGAGGAGTGATTGTAATTAATTTGTTACTGGGTAAATCTGCTTGCACTTTTGTTGCTGTCATTATCCCCCTTATTCTGTTCTCTCCAGCTGCTGCTGCTGTCCTGAACCATAAAGAGAGACCAGGTGTATGGTTCAGGTTGGGTGTTAGATGAAAGGAGAATCACTTTCTAACATTTTCTGAGGTCTCTGGAGGGTATACTTAATACATGTAGTGAGAGGGCATCTTGCTGGATTTATGGAATTTTCATATGTTCATGGCTTAATTTCATAGATATCCCTAAGGTTTTCCCCTGTGCACATTTTTGCATTGTGCTCTTTATACTGAAGGACCTGTTACCATCTGTGTGTGTCTTTGAGAAGTTGTAAGTTACCCCACATGAGACCATATTGCTTTGCCATGGGAAGAACAAAATACAGTGCATTATTAAAGAACACTATGTTAAGCAGTGTTGTAGCATTATGGAGACCCAGTGTTCCTGTATTTTTCTCTTACAAGGTGCCTATAGTGCTGCCCATCATACCCATGATCTTGCTTGACTCATACAGTGAACCATCTATACATTTCAACTTGTACATAAACTCAGCAATGAGACTCTCAAGTTCACCGACAGGTACGTTGTCATTTTTTCTGCTCTCCCCTGAATCTCTAGGAAGCTTTTAAACAATTTAAGGTCCTGTTCTTTTTTTTCTTCAATGTACATTGTTTTTTCTGTTCCTGTAGAAACCCTTCACAATAGCTCAGTGCCTTCGACAAAACCACGACTGCCATTGTGAGATCCAATAGCACTATGTGAGCTGTCAAACTGTCACTTTCATTCACACTGTGCTAGTGAGTTCAGCTGCGGCTTGAGTGAGTATGGAAATAGAATGTGTTCCATGTTGTTGTGCTACAGTAGCTACGTATTTAGTACAGCACAACAGCAAAATGACATAGCTAATGGTCCCTCTCTGCCATTGAGACTTGTAGCACCCCCCCCCCCAGGGTGTACACTTGGCCCGGGTTTCTAGCTCCCAGTTGCAGTACCTTGCATTTCCCTGCATTGATCATCAGCTTCCGCCTTCTAGACCACCTTTCCAGAGCCTCCAGGTCCCCCTGTGGGGCCTCCCTCCCCTCCTCCCCATCCACCACCGCCCCCAGTTTTGAGTCATCCACAAAGAGACTCATCTCACTCCTGATACCCTTCCTTATGTCAGAGATGTAGGCGTTGAACAGAAGGGACCCAAGGACCAATCCCTGAGGGACTCCACTAATGACCCTCCTTGGGGATGAGACTATCCCACCAACCATGACCCTCTGGGTCCGGTTCTGGAGCCAATTTCCTATCCATCTGATCTGGTTCCCCACCCCCATTTCTCCCAGATTATCCAACAGGCCCCCTGTGAGGAACAGAGTCAAATGCCTTGCTGAAGTATAGAGGACGTTCACTGGTCTACCAGGTCCAAGGCACTCGTCACCCAGTCATAGAATTCCACAAGGTTTGTCTGACATGATTTCCCAAGGACGAATCCATGCTGCTATGGGAATGCAGTGAAATGCAGTGCTGACTCCATTTCTGTTGCACTCTGTCTCTCCCCACCTCTGCTAAATACATAGGGCAGCCTGGAAGGGGGTGCACTGTGCTCAGAAATTGTGTGAGTGACTTGATGTGGGGGACCTGGAGTGTTGAGGGGGGGTTCTTTCATGTCTACTGCCTCCTCTTCTAACAAAACCTGGTGTTTCCTGCTCTGTTTTGGACTTTCTTCACTGGTAACTGGTTAAAGGGGTGCCCAGTCTCCCAGACAGTCTCCAGCTCCAGCCAAAGCAAAGCAACTGAACTACTGTCTATTTTAACATCTGGTGGTATGGGGCAGAACCTAGTGAGGAGGAAATTGAAATGAATCAATGACTGTGGTCCTTGTGGGTAAACGAGGGATGTCCCTGACTTGCAGTCTTACCTTTATCTGCTGCGTAGGTAACTATGTTGTGTTATTATGGGAGCATGTCTGGTGAAAGGCCACCATGTAAGTTTGGGGGCTGGGTCAGGACACTGCTGGGCCGCACAGTTTTTTGTGAACCTGAGGGATACACAGTATATCACAGCCAGTTGTGTAATAACAGGGGAGCATTACATTTCTAGACTACCTTCTTGTCGTCACACATGCACATTCTTTTACAGCTCTTAATTGGGATTTTCCTGATGATTGATTATGGGGTTTGGGGGCAGGGGAAGAGAGAACCTGGGTGATAATCACCTTCTCTCTCTCATCCTGGCTGTACATGTGGTGTGTGTGTGTGTGTGTGTGTGTGTATGTGTGTACCTAACACATACTCCATGCTGTTTAATTGCACAAGTAAATGTCATGGTGGCAACAGCAGATGTGAGTATTTTTCTTTTCAGGGGGAGGTTGTGTTTCACATTGCCCTCCCATGACATTTGCTGCTGGATGGTTCAACACAGTGGTTGGAGATGGAGACTTTGGTGTACACCCATCTAGTCTTGCTGCTTGAGTGCTGCCTTGCTGTGAAGGATAACTGCGCTGCAGCACTGAATATGTAAGTCATTTTTCCTAGAGGTTGTTTTCAAATATTTCTTCAAATTCTGTTATTGCTTCAGCTATCCAGGCTTTTTAGTTATCCTTTTGGGTGTTTACGATTTCCATGTTACTGTTAAGAACCATTTTTGAACTGTATGATGTACTTTCTGTCCCTGTTCTACTCTTCTTGGCATGATGCTTTCCTGTTTTATATAGAACCAACTCAGTGGCTGAGAGGGACATCAGCTACATCATACAGTTCTAAAATGGCAGGGGCACTTAACACCATGTAAATCGGAAATGCCCACGGAGGTTACTGTATGGCATGCAAAGATGGAATAATAACATAATTTTATACAGCACACAAAAAACAGCTTCTATTGAGGAAAAAAAGACTTACAGGTTAAGTGCAGTTCTCCTTTAAGTGTCAACTGTGTCATAAAATGTGTAAGTCAAGAGGTGTGATGGTTGAAATCAGGAACTGAGTTCCAGGGAGCTCCTCTGTATTTAACCCCTGTGGTGATGAGCACTAGCCTCCAAGGTTGCACTGAGGTGGTGGTCATGGTGGGACTGGAAAGCTGACACAGTCTGGCCCATGGTTCCATGCACCCACCCTGGAGTTTTGGAAAATCGGGATGGGAGGTCCCAGGGTGACAGACTACCACCACAGTGGCACATCACTGATGTGATGTGCACAGACATCTAGTACCAGTCCGAACCCTTGGGGGGGGTGCTCCTGGCTTGGGTGATTCTGCTGGCCGGTGGCTGAGTGCGGACTGGGAAAGAATCAATGTTAATGGGATAAGTGATACTCCTCAGTCCCCACCTCCCAAAGCCTGACTACCCAATTAGGCTTTTCGGATAAAAACACTTGTTTGTAAGTAAAGTGCCTGCACTTACTGACAGTCGCAGTCCCCCTCGTAAACTCTGCTGCTGTAACTAGGCAACTTGGTGGTGGCAGTGCTGTGCCCTCTCATCTTAGTGTGTGACAACACATTGCTTGCTCAAGAAGCATGTGAGAGAGTAGTGTGTCAAGTTAATGCACACCAACTTGAGATTGCACCATGCAGCAGGGCCTGATATGCTGCCAGGCCAGCTGGTGAAGTTTTAGGATGACAATCACCGTACTTGTCTGTGTGAGCATGGGCACATAATGTTTTATTTTTTCGAGAAGTCTACTTGGGCGGTCAGGCTTCAGGGGGTGGGGAGGTCACTGGGTAGTGTCATGTCAGCTAACTATGTATTTTTTTAAATCTGTAAACTTTTACCGAATATGTTCACATTCCTACTTATTCTCTTAGTTGCATACTGTGTTTCTCTCCAGATTTATGGTCTTCTAATTTGTTTGTGACAGCGTGGCTAATGTTAATGTATGTTCCTTCAAAGGCAAGCAGCTGAGCTTGTAACATATTTATATAACCTACCTAAATTCATTTACAAGTTGTAAACTGAAAATGCATTTAATGGAATTGTTGTGAAATAGAGGATGTGCAGTTTGTTCAGGAACAGTATGGTGTATTTTGGAACAAAGGCCTGTTACCTTACCAATACTCTTACTGACTGTGACAGTGTGTGTGCAATTGCAAATAAATCATGACATATTTCTGACATGGTATCTATTATCATGCTTAGTAAATTTCTGATTTTCTCAGACCTTTTTACATCATTAAAGATAGCCTCCACTGACCACACCCAATTATTAAAGCTTTCTGGTCGCTGAGGTTACCTGTGAAATGTGTATGCTACATTCGTACTGTGGACATATTAGGATGCTGTTTCAGCAACATGTTTTTGATGCTGGTAAACATGCATGCTTCACTTTATAATTGTAGCACTTGGTGGAGGGAGTGTACCTGACAGAGTCGCACATTACACAGTACTCCTTCCTTGGTGTACAGTTGATGCCCTCCCCTCCAAGCCTCCTCCCGTATAGTAGTGAACGTGTTGCTGGTGTGTAGCGATGCATCCACCGACCCCTCTCTCTGATCCCCCCTTATAGAGAGGAACATGTTCCTCTGATCCCTGTCCCTGAAGGAAGAAAGAAGACAGCACATGGTAAGTACAATATTTATTAACATTCACACACAGCAGCAAACCAAATAACAAGTTTCTTCGGGAAATCAAACCCCCAAATGCCTCCATCCCCACCAAAAAATGTCTTCCTGTTAAAGTTTAAAAACAACCCTTTTAAATACTGTTTCAATTCCTTTCCCATACCTGAGGCCAGGGGCTTAACCCCCAGACCCCCATGTTATGATACAAGGTGCTCTGCTCCCATATACCCTTGATGGTGGTGGGCTTACCTCTGAATCCTAGCCCATGGGGTGGGGGCTTTGAACACTGACCCCTAGACCCTATTTGGTTGACCTCTGACCCCTGAACCAGGGGGTGGGGCCTTGACCCCTGGGCCCCACCAAAAATGTTACAAACCCAGCTCCTATGACCTTGGGGTATTTCAGCCAGTTGAAATGAGAGATTGAGAAGAGCAGTCAGTGGAGGAGCAATGACCGCAGCAGACAGGTTTAGTAGCTTTGGGTCCAGCCCATCAAGGGAGCTACCTTTGCTCAGGTTAAGGGCTTCTAAGGCAGCCAGCATATCAGGTGTCTGGATTTTTGAGAAGAAAAAGCTGTATGGTGGAGCGGGTGGGCTTCTAGTAGAGGCAGTAGTCAACTGATTAAAGGCTAAAAGGGAGCTTAGTAGTGCAAAAACGCATGAGGTGAAGTGTGAGTTGAGTTGAATGCTGCCGTAACACTTGGGTGGTCAGAGATGACGGTATTGTTAATTTTGAGGAGGGGGAGGGAGGAGGAGCCTGCGGGGAGAAAAGTGAGTGGATTACTTTCCAGAAATTGGATGGGTTATTTATATTGGAGTTAAAAGTAGAGCTGAAGTACACCACCTTAGCCAAGTGAGTGGTTTTCGTGCATTTGTTTCTGAGGGCCCAGTATGCTACATAGTCTTTGTGAAGCTTTGTACTTTTATGGAGCTTCCAGGCTAAATTGCGCACTCTTTGGCAAGCAATGAGTTCTAGAGAGATCCAGGGGAGGTGGTTACCTCGGACTTGAACACGGCGTAGAGGTGCATGTTGAATCTAGACTTCAAGGAATCTGTCTCTGAAGTAGTTTGCTGCTACATCCAGGTTGCTGGCTTCGGATATTGGTGCCCAGTTCATGTTGGTCCAATCATGTAGAAGAGGGACAATGTTCAGGGATTTGTACGATCGGATTTGTAGTGTTTTATAAGGGGCTTTGACTTTGCAAACTCTACGCACCAAGGTCATGCAATGGTCACTGAAGGCCACTAGAGTACCAGATTTAATAACCCTGTGAAAGGTGAGGGCCCAGTCAATGAGGGAGTGGTTACCCATCTTGTGGTTCGGCTAAGTCGGGTCTTGAATAAGTTGAGTTAAGTTGAGCGCATGTATAGCATTATGCACTTTATTGGGTATGGTGGTCATCCAGTTTATGTTAAATCACCCATGATATATAATTTGCTGGCTGAAGAGTGGGTAGCTAGGGTGGCTATGAGATCAGTAGCGATTTTGGGCTGTAACCCAGGGCGGCAGTAGACGCCTGCTACAAAGATAGGTTTGGAGAAGGGGAGAGAGATTTGCAACACCATGGCCTCATATGCTTTTGGTACAGAGCTGGAAAAGACGGAGGTGAATTGGATGGATGAGGAGACATAGATTGCTACCCCTCCACCTCTCCCTAGATGGTCCTGGCGCGATACTGTAAAGCCAGGGAGAGTAAGAGACAAGTTGCAAATCTTATTATTTAGCCAGGATTCAGATAGTATAATTATATCATGGGTGAGCATAGCCACCAGGGGCTGGAGCAAGTCCACTTTGGGGAGGAGACTGAGTATATTGATATGTAGGGATTTTTAGGCCATGAGGGAGAGCAGTGAGTCGTGACTCTGGCCTAGCAGCTGGAGGTGGTTACGGAACCATTTCTGTTTGAGCAGGGCCAGGGTTAGGGTTTATGTCTCCAGCCAATAAGAGTAGAAGGGCAATAATAATGTAATGTAGCTTAGCACTCTTGAACCAAGAGTGGGTGCATAGCAGTCGGGAGCTGTGGCTTTTACTAGTAGCTAAGGGGGGCCAGGAGCTCAGCATGTGTATTACAGTATAGTACATAGGTATCTGGACAAGAGAGGCACGGGGCAAATGGGAGAGTGCGACCAGGATAGGGCAATGGGAGAAGGGGAGTTGGCCTGATTGAAAACAGGATGAGGGGAGATATAGTGGATTTGTGGTGGAAGTGAAGGAGTAGGGGATGGGGGGGGAGTAGCAGTAATTTTAAGCCCCAAAAGTATACCTGAGTAAGAGGTATGTTGGAGATTGGGCCAGAAAATAATCTTGAGATCACAGGAGTGCTGTGAGGCAGAGAGGGCACGTTTGTGGGAGGACAATAATGGACAGAGATGGAAAAAGTGAGCAGATTTTACTTAAACTGTCCTGTCATGCGAGGACGGTAGATGAAGCAGGGTCTGAGGGAGCCAATGAGGTAGGGGCAGGATGAGGAAGGAGGAGCAACTGTGTACTTAAAGAAGGCCTGGGGGAGATAGGGACAAAAACCAACAGAGCTGGTATAGAAAAGGCGCACCAATCGGGGGAGCCGTGCTGACTGGCCATCCAATCAGGAGCTGGTTGTGAGGAGCTGCAGCCACTCGGAACACCGCCAGAGTGAGCTTGAAACAACAGCTGTACCTGCAGATCTGGTCCAGGGACAGGTTCCACAGGGGTGGCAGGAGCTGGTAAACCCTTGCGGTGGCTGAGGAGGCACCACCTTTCTGATTTAAAAGTGCCGCTTGGGGCATGCGGCAATCTAGGGAAACAAGGAGACGGTAGGGTAAATATAATAATAATAATAAGCTTTATTTTTAATGCACCTTTCAAATTTCAAGGTGCAGTACAAGTTAAAACATTTTAAAACAATGCTGCACCACAGTAATAAATATACAATACTATACAATTAAAAACTATTTCCCATATGGGCTAGGAGAAGTGTATTAGAAATAGAAAGAGCAGGAGACTGGTGGCAGACTGACAGTAGGAGGTAGAGGTGAGTGTAGGAGACAAAAGATTTGCAGATTGACTAGGCAGGGGCTGGGCAGCGTTGAGACAAAGGAGGGGGAAGATAGTGGCAGAGAGAAAATTGAGGCAGTGGGGGGGAAGGGGTGAGTTCAAGTTTCGAGCAGGCTTTGTGGCTTGCTAGCAGGAGCTGGGAAAATAAATATCTCAAATATGGTGCAGGGTAGAACAGAGGAAATGACAGGTGATAGAGCACCTAAAACAGGCAGAGAGAAGCGAGGTCAGGTAGACAAGAAGGAGGGCAGACTGAGTGATGATGAGGAGGGGGGTAGAAAAGGAGGCAGACAGGCTGAGGGTCACAGTGCTTTCGGCTACATTAGCTGAGCTAAACAGTTTACAGGCATGTACATTTGAAACACAGTCAAAAGACTAGCAGGTGCTAAATTTGCAGCTAAGCTTTAAAAATAGGGAAGTAAATAAACATTCTACAGAGCTGTAAAATATCAAACAGGCGTAACAACAATATTACAAAAACCAACAGTAAAAGAAAGGTAAGTTCCTGACTACAGCAAGAGTTGGTATAGAAAAGGCGCACCAATTGGGTGAGCTATGCTGACCGTCTGTCCAATCAGGAACCGGTTTCGAGGAGCTGCAGCCAATCAGAGCACCGCTGGAGCAAGCTTGAAACAGCGGCTGTACCTGCAGAGCTGGTCTGGGTACGGGTTCCACGAGAGCAGCAGGAGCTGGTGAATCCTTGCGGTGGTGGCCAAGGAGGTGCTGCCCTTCTGATTTAAAAGCATCACTCGGGCGTATGGCAATCTGCAGAGCTGGTCCAGGGACGGGTTCCACAAGGGCAGCAGGAGCTGGTGAATCCTTGCAGCAGCAGCCGAGGTGGAGCCGCCTTTCTGATTTAAAAGCGCCACTTGGGGTGTATGGCAATCTGCAGAGCTGGTCCAGGGATGGGTTCCACAAGGGCGGCAGGAGCTGGTGAATCCTTGCGGCGGCCAAGGAGGCACTGCCTTTCTGATTTAAAAGCACCGCTAGGGGCGTAGGGCAGCCTTAAGCCACTGAAAGGGGACTGTTCAATTTTCATATTTTGGGACCTCCTACTTCGCAGCTAATAAGGCTGCAGGAGTAATGCCAATGCTGTTGGGACTGTGCTCCTTGTGACCAGCAGATAGAGATGTTACAAAATAAAAATAAAATAAATTTAAAAAGCAGCGAGAAATAAGGGCACCATCCATCAGCAAGTAGTTCAATTATTGTAAGGTTTATTGCCAAAAATCAAGCAAAATAAAAACAAATACAAACGTGCCATTTAGGTGCATCCTCTCCTCAAAGGACCCAACCTGTTTCGTGCATACATGCTTCCTCTGGGATGGCCCGTTACCTCAAGTGCTGCATTTTTATGCCAAGAATAATTAAAGTGACAGTGTACAGTTTGCAAAAGTGTAAAAAAGAATAGCCTGTGGTAAAGTATGTAAAATAATGCTAACAGGGTATAAATATTGCCATGATTATTAATGCATATTTAATTAATTACAAGTTATGCACTAAAGACTTAATTACCAAATAAATAAGACATCAAAAATAACTAGCAACAGAATAAAAACTGGCCAGGCCTTTTGAGGAGAGGGCTGCACCTACATGGTGCATTTGTTTCTAATTTGCTTGATTTTTGGCAATAAACCTTACAACAATTGGATTACTTGCTGGTGGATGGTGCCCTTATTTCTCGCTGCTCTTGTATTATCTTGATGAGAGGCACATCAGCGTGTGGAGCTGTCTTCATGTTTTCCTGCTATGTCCTGGAAAAGAGCTCACCACTAACACCACATAGTGCACAGTAAGTAATATAGCCATTACCTTGTGTTTTATTGGAGGTAGCGCTGTTACTGTCATGTCCTCTATACCTGAGGACTTGAGGACTTGCATGTAGGTGCAGTGGGGCCCCTGTCCTTTAGCACCGCTATTTTTTCTGGTATTGGTGGGTCTATACCTTTTTTGAATGTCACGCCCGACACTGACTTAGAACCAGGAAGCACTACTCAAGATGTTGTCACAGCTGCGAGCACTGTTGAAACACCAGTGAGAATCCACACAGCATATTTCGAGTTTGAGAAGACTGCATTAAGAGCTCGCAGAACCAATTGGAACTTGACGAGCCTTGAGGCCTACCAGAAGGTAGGGCATGTTCCTAGAAGGTTAAGAGTTTTGAAATGGCCAGGTTATGGCCTTGATCGTGCTGATTTCAAAACGAACTGGGAGAAACAGATGCAGGCTGCATCCAAATTGTTTCAACTTTGCGTCATCTGTGACTACCGAAATCAATAGCTAGAAATAGAACTGATACTCAAAGTCAAAGAAGTGGTCTTTTCAGAGTTTAGTACTGATCCAGAGTTTACTGCTTTGGATGAAAAACTTAAAGCAGCAATTACCAAACAGGACAAGCGCATTCGTGCTGTTAAACTTCGGAAATACGAAAGGGACAGATTGGACTATTTGAACAACTGGGTTTTCTCCTAGAAAGGGTCTGAGTTCACTGCTAATTCAAACAAAAGCAGTTGAAGAAATAAAAGAAAGGGCCCAAAACCAGTCTTGAGGAGAAGCAATACAAGCTTCCACTCAACCTCAGAATCCAACATCGAATCCCCAGAGGAGCCTTTTTTGGAAGAAGAGGTGGGAGAACAAGCAGAGGGGTCAGAACAACTGAGGCACTCAAACAGACTTGCACAATTCATGCCCATAGTAGAACAAGGTGGGGGGGGCAAACAAGAAACAGGTCACAGTTCACAAGGAACCAATAAGCAGCCTCAAGTACCATCAATAGGAAGGTGGGGGACAATACCCAAACAACGGGGCAAGGGGAGAGGCAGATAAATATTATTAACCTCTCAGATAGTGTACTCACCCTAGATCAGCTATCAATTTTAAATAAGGGCTTGAGTTTTGTACCCACCTTCTCTGCATGTAGATTTGATACATACCTGGACATTAAAAAGCTAACCAGAAAATTAAGCCTTAGATCTTTTTACAACTGTATAAAAATGGGTGCAGACACCGATACCTTGTTGCCTGAAGATGATACTCCTCTGGTCTCTAATTCTTCAGACGACCTCCTGGATTTGAGTTTGTATGACATAAACCCTGACATAAATATAAATTTAGAGCATGAATTGCTAAGTCATAACACCCTAAAGTCTCTTCATAATTTTAAGCTGACTTCGACTTTCACCCCCCACTTCTGCTATATATATTTTGAACAAGCTTGCCCCAGTGACATCAATAAATTATATAATGAACAGCATCATCCTTCATATTGCAATATTTCACATAATGAAACAACTGCATTAACTGAACTGGAACATAATACATCCATTACCATCAAGCCAGCGGATAAAGGAGGAGCAATAGTCATAATGAATTCTATGGACAATATTGCTGAAGTCCGAAGACAACTGTCAGAGGAGAACTTTCACAAAATATTTAAAATTCACCACACTATGTCCTTTAAGAGAGACATTGACAGCATGCTGCAGCAAGCCTTGGCTGATGGCATAATATCTCAGGGTACCCTTGAGTTTCTGTAGGCTGCCCATCCCGTGCACCCAACCATGTACAACCAAGGTACATAAGAACTTACAACATCCCCGGGCAGGCCAGTTGTCTTAGGAATTGGATCCCTAACTGAACCACTGTCCCAATATGTGGATTCTCACATTTGTGATTTGGCAACAGGTTTACCTTCATATCTTAGGGATACTACAGAGGTGCTTGGCCTGCTGGAGAATTTACAGCTCAAACCTGATTGGTTGTTAGTGTCTCTTGATATCAAGTCACTCTACATTAATATCCCCTACCAGGGTGGCCTTGAGGCATTGCATACATGGTTAGATGACACTATGGATTTAGATAGTGGGCAGACTAACTTTTTGGTCATTTTGGAAGAATATGTGCTTAAATGCAACATTTTCTATGTTCAAGGGTCATATTATCACAGGGTAAAGGGTACAACCATGGGGGTCACCTTTGCCCCTAATTATGCAAACCTTTACCTGGGACATTGGGAGAAAAATGTCATTTATGATGTTAACAGCAATCCTTTTTTCCTACAGCATCGATCTCTGGAGGTGTTATATTGATGATGTCCTGATGGTGTGGCACAGAACATCAACAGAGCTGGGGTATTTTGTGGAATATCTTAACATGTCTAACCGATACCTGAAATGTTCTATACAATACGATCCAAAACAAATTAACTTTTTTCATCTGAAAATCAGTAAAAATCAGGATGGAACTATTTCTACAGACTTGTTCCGTAAACCCACGGACCGTAATACCGTATTATATGCTTCCAGTTGTCATCCATGCCACACCATCAGAAACATTCCCCGCTCACAGTTTCTACATTTAAAAAGGAATTGCTCCAGTGTCACTGACTTTGACACTAGACTTTGAGAAATGACAGAATGGTTCCACTGTAGGGGTCATAGCCATGAGGATATTACCAATGCCCTAACACATGCCATAGATGCACCGCGTACTATATTTTTATGGTATAAAAGCAAGCCCCCTCCTAATTTTGATCACATTAATTTCATCACCACTTATGGAACCAACACTCCTGAAATCAAAGTCATAGTATTTAAACATTGGCCAATCCTCTCTATTGATCCAGCACTAAAGGATACAGTTAAAAAACTCCACATACTGTATACCAGAGAGGGAAAAATCTTTTGATTTATTGGTGCATTCATTACAACCAATGGAAAGAAAATCCAATATGTAGTTGCCCCCACCCCCCAAAGGCTGTTACAATTGTGGCTGATGTAAGTCTTGTGAAGTTACTACCAAGATTAAACAATTTACTTCTGTCAATACCAATTTTGATTATTACATCAGAGAATTTATAAACTGTTTCGCCAGTTCTGTTCTGTATATGGCCACTTGTTCTTGCCAGGCTTTTTACATCAGTAAGACTTCACGTACTTTAAAACAATGCATATGTGAACATCAACGTGACATTAGATGCAAGGATTTTACTAACACCTTAGCCAAGCACGTAAGCACACAAACTGGCAGACATACATTTTCCTTTTGTGGTATTGAAAAGGTATCTGTGAGCATTAGCAGAGGTGACTTCAAAAATAAACTTCTGTGCAGGGAGGCTTTTTGGATTTTTCAGTTAGGAGCATTGATATACCCAGGACTAAACGATCAATTTGATATTACCCCATATCTTGGTAGATCAAACAAGGGATATAAAAAAATAATCACCTACTGAAAAAAGGAACCACCCTTCTGTATGAGTCAGTGGCACGACACTGCAATTTCTGACAATTCCTTAATACTATACTGTATCTATATTATAACATTCAGGGCCAGATATTCAAAGCTTTGCGCGGTCCGCAAACAGTTTGCACAGGAATAGCGCAGGATTAGCGTGGGTCTGCCATATTCAATAGGCCAACTAGCGTGGGCAAACAGCAGTAGCGCCGGGCTAAGCATAATGATATGCAAGGGGCATAGTGAACATGAATAGATTCGCTATGAGATATTCAGCGACTAGAGCCACACTAAGGTGTTTAGCACAACATAGGGCGACCCATAGCTCGGTACAACTTACCGCCCAGGAAAAGCAGGTCTTAACCCTGGCAAACAGCTTTGCATGCTTTACGTGGTGCTATCTCAGCATTAGCGTGGCTTGCACGGCCCTAACATATGAGCATGACACTTAGAAACTGCCAGACATGGAGGACACATGCTGCTCACTGATGGCACCACCATGATGCCATCAGCTGCCACCAGTCCGAGCCAAGCACAGACAGTGAGGGGTGATTTGACCCACAGAGGACAGCATGGTAGTGTGGCCATATAGCACACACCTGCAGACCATACATCTGCGGTGTGTAACACATGCCAGCACACACATGCAGCACTGTGGGCGTGGTGGCCAATGAGGGTAGGGTGTATGGGTGGCCAGACCTCACCACAGCCCAGGTGTGGCCACAAGGCTGGGACACATCACTCAGTGCACATGGGCCAGTAATGGGATTACATCACCACCTGTGTGCCTGTCGGATCCTACATGCCCCCCAGCCACCTACCACACAACTGTACAGATGTCACAGCATACACTGCCGGTCATGTACATGACACTGTGTGCATCCCATGTCACAGGTGCAGCATCTGTGGTTCACACAACAGCGTGATAATACTGTCCACTGTCAGTAATTACCTGCAAGTTGTGCCTGTCACTGTGTACAGTGCAGTGGTCATCACTGCCCTACATACCATAGGCAGTGTCGTGTCCCTCACACTACCAGCCCTCTTGCTACTGTAGTGTCTGCTGTGCACTGTAGCATGACCTACAGTGTGAAGGTTGCATGCAGCACTACCACCACCTGTGCCTATACTGTGTTGTCCCCTGGGGTATGATGTGCTATGGTATACTGTACTGTTTACATGAAGCCTGCAGCTATCATCATGCACTGCCTGACTGACCTACAGGTGGAGCTGTGGTCGGACCTGGCCAGAAACTGTACCTCCAGACTGACCTACAGGTGGAGCTGTGGGACCCTGCAGTAATGCTGTTCAAACTGCATGCAAATCAGGGCATGATGAGATGCTAATGTGGCTGTTTGCCCAGAGACTATCTAAGTTGGCTCATTTGCATGTCACTTTTGAATATGGCAAAGTTTAGCGCGGGGCTAACATGTTTCCACCGGACAAGCTGCTTAGCTCCACACTAAAACGTTAGCGCAGCGCTAACGGTTCGGAGAATATTATACAGTTTTGATCAATCTTTGTTCATGTGTGCTGCTGCCTGCAGCTGTACTGGGTCCATGCATTTGCCAGAACACACATTGGCAACATAGTTCCTCTCTACCTACCCTCACGTCACTGTGCACTGTGTTGTTGATGTGGTTTGCACTTCCTGGTTGCTGTATTCAGTGCTGTCTTATTCCAGGGCTACGTTTGCCCTGCACTCCCAGCCCAGTTTGCTCAGCCTCATTCCCATGCTATATTCAGAAGCTGTTTGCCCTGGGCTATTCCTTTTGAATATATCTTGCGTTGTGCTCCGGGCTAAGTTTGCACGTCAGGCAGTGCTAATTTAGCCCAGGGGCAAACCTTTGAATATCTGGCCCCCAATGTCTAGACAAGTGGGCAGCAGTGCTTTATCAACAATTGGTCTGTAAATTGTATAGTTTTGAGTCTAGTAGCTGCATTACTAAATGTGTGTTTTCTTCCTTCTTTTTGTAGTTTTATATCACAGGTTCTGATATACCCTGGTCCTAAAGATTTGCTATTAGGGTATCAGTTACAATGAACACTGGATGCCATGGTTCCTCCCTGTGGTTCACTACTATATTCATTATTGTTATTGTTTTGGTAATATTACCTAACTACCACATTCTGGACATAAGTACATGGTAATAAGAATGGTTAAAACTGAAAAATGTAACCATCCTAATTTATTTTCTATGATGATTCTATGCCCAGAATGAAATGATGGTGTTATTTAATATTACCAGAACCTCATCCTTACCAGATGTATTCTGTTGCTTGTTATTTTTGATGTTTTATTTAGTTGGTAATTAAGCCATTAGTGCATAACTTGTAATTGATTAAATATACATTAATAATTATGGCAATATTTATACTCTGTAAGCATTATTTTAAGTCCTTTACCATAGGCTATTCTTCTTTACATTTTTGCAAACTGTGCACTGTGGCTATAATTATTCTTGGCATAAAAATGCAGCACTTGAGGTGAGGGGCCATCCCAAAGGAAGCGAGCATGTGCAAAATCAGTTTGGCCTTTTGAGGAGAGGGGTGAACCTAAATGGCACGTTTGTTTGTGTTTGTTGCTATTTTGCTTGATTTTTGGCAATAAACCTTACAACAATTGGACTACTTGCTGTTAGATGGTGCCCTTATTTCTTGCTGCTCTTGGATCATCTTGATGAGAGGCACATTAACGTGTGGCGCTGTCTTCATGTTTTCCTGCACAATACAATTTCACCAGTGAAATTGCTGTGAAATCTTCAATTTCACTGTGCAAAATATTTTGTGAAATTCACACATTTTGCAAAATATTTTGCAGGTGTGAAATACAAAACTTTGCCTAACAATTATGAAATGTCAACCAAAATTGTGAAATTTCATGATTTTTGGTGAAATTTCACAATTTTCAGGTGAAATTTAGCAATTTTGGGGTGACATTTCATATTTCTCACCCACAAAATAGTCCACGAAATGCCCAAATTTGGAAAATATTTCATGTAACAAAATTTCTCAATTTCGCACCACACTACCAGCAGAAGTATCTAAAGTTATGTCAGTCAGACCTGAACTGTTTGTGCAGCTGGAGCTGCTGAAGCGACCAAGGTCAGGAGGCAGTCGCAGGAGCCATCCTTCCTGCAAGCCAACAAAAGGAGACTCTGCTTTTCTACCAGTCCAGCAACATTTGATACTTGGACTCCCTTTCCCATAAAAATATTCCAGTAGAAGCAATCATCAATTTTAGCTTGTGGTGGCTGCATGTTATGTTGGCTGACTGACTCACACTTGTCCTTTGTGCTGGGGCTCTGCACGGAGTAAGCTCTGCAGCTCCAAGTGGTATGCCTTATGGTGTTTTCACTTCCCACATAACTGCCTCCATTTATTGCCTGCTGAATCTTTCTTTCCACTCCTCACACTATCTAGTGTACTTGTTTAGTGTGAGAAAGCCAAACTCAGTTGTTATTTTGCACCAACTCCCTTTCACTAGCACAAACTACTGTGTATATTGCTGCTTTACACCTAATTTTACCATCTTAGATTATTTGCTAGTGTACTTGATTAGTCTATAAATGTTTAATGCTTTGTTGCTACTGATCCCGTTGTGCACTTTCACTAGTGCAACCTACTCCTTTATGGAAGCTATGCCATTACTAACCCCTCTAAAGCTGCCTCCTGTTTTGAAAATTCTTCACCATCTGTTCCTTTTTCTTTCTCCTTTCTTCTCCCACTAATCCCCTCTTAACCTATAGAAATTGCAGCTCCTCTGCCTTGGATTCAACTGACCAACAACTCCCTGGGCTTGTTAGACCCAGACAGCTGGTTCCACTCCTAGAATCCTCAGCAACTGGCCAGCTGACTCAGCTCTTAAAAGGAACACCAAGTACTCATACCTGTGGGCTTAGTAGACCTACTAGGAGCAAGGCTTCCTGGGCTACACAAAACAATATAGTTTCTATGTCCTTCAGTAACAGTTAAAGGCATCCAAGCCTCAACTTCCCTCTAACTTGAAAAACTCTGGATGGTACCACACTTGATGAGGTTTCTCATTTCAAGTACCTCGGTGTGTGACTGATCAATGTTTACACTTCAGTAGCCACATCAATAGGATCCTTAAAAAGCTCCACCCCAAACTTGCCACCCTTTATCACAACAATCCTTGCCTACCACTCCCTGTCTGCCATGAAATCCTTCTTTTTTTTTAATTCTTTTTCACTCTGGTCACGGCCCTGAGGTCCTCTCTCAGGCAACCCATCTGTTATCCTGCCTGCCTGTGAGTCCCCGAACTGTGCCTCCTCTCTCCCCCCTCAACGATGCCAGCACCCCCAGCTAACCCTATCTGGGGAGGGTCACCCCCTACCTACGTGAGGCACTCTTACAAGTCAGACTCTGGCATCGGATGAGGACTGAGTGGAGACAATCGAAAGCCAGTCAAAGAAACTCGGTGTTGGGCATGGGGGAAAGGTGCCATCGCCTGATCCTCGGCGACAGTGTTTTCCTGTGTTCTGTTCCACCCACTCCCCTCCTGCATGTGCACCCCCCAATGCTGTTAGGCACATGGCAACCCTGCCTTTACGTAGGGCACACCATTATGTGCAGCCCACGCTACTGCGGTGCCCCTGATCTCCACCAGGGGCTGCTGGAGCACCAAGTTCCCCAATGCCCTCCCCCGGGACAGGAGAGCAGCCCAGCAGGCACTCAATCTAGTCCCTCCCTTGCTGACCCCCAGCTGCCGAGCTCGCTCCCGAACTCAGTTCGCTGGTGTGACATGAGGTGTAGTGTCCAGCTTCTCAACCCTCCGCGCCACCGGGCCAGGCTCATGAGATCCTTCTTGAGATGATTCTGCCAGTGTTTGACTATGTGGATGTGGTCTATGAGACTGCTCCAGATTCATTCTTGGTTAGACTTGACCCTCATTTCCATGATTTCTGGCATTTTTTACTAACTTTTCTCCTTTCACCTACCTCTACTCATGCTATGCTAACATCTCTGTCCTTCCACTTATTAACTCACTCATTGTTCTTTTTTTTCTAAATTCTAGTTCTTCTCCATCACTGCATATTTGTCCTTCCTTCTTTTGCCCTTTCTCTTTCATCCACCCACCAACTCCTGTCTGCTGACTCTCAATCTTTTGCTGTTCGTTGCTACATAGAAACAAAGAATCACTGAATTTGTGTGCAGAAAAAGGCTCCATTGGCTTATTTTTGGTGCCCTAATCCTGTCAATCTTATGTCTAATATAAAACAGCTAGTGGATTTTTTCCCCATCTCCCCCTCCCTTTTTGATACTGTCTTTACTAAGCCCTTAAAGCTGTCCCACCCAGGAGTGACTCCCACACTGATTTTTCACAGATCATCTCTTTTGGTAGCTTAGTTCACCCTCCAACTCCCTTTCATGAATAAAATATTTCCTGATATGTCTCCTAAATTTAACACCCCCCCAGCTTCATGGTGTCAGCCTAGGTGCCTATGTTCCAACTCAGCCTGAATGATTACCTATTATCTACAGTACTTTGTTGACCCTGTGGAGATATTTGCATTTTTTAATCATGTCCCCTCTCTTCTTTTTTACATCCAGTGTGCACATGTTTCGATTAACGCCTTTTCTGCTGTCTCCAGATGATATTAGTTATCCTCCTCTGCACTCCTTCCACTCTTTCCTTGTTCCATCTGGACTCCAAATCTGCACACAGTATTCAAGGTATGGATGAACAAGTGACTATACAGTGGTAGCAGTACCTCCCAGCTCCATCTGCTGATCCACCTCACAATGCACCACAACATCCCATTTGCCCTTCCCATCACTATATTGCATTGTGCTGATGTTTCCTGACTGTCTGAAATCATTACCCAAGTCCTTGTCCTCAGTAGTGCTTTGCACTACTACCTTCCTCATTCTGTATTCACAATCAGATGTTTTTCCCATATGGTAGGCAAAAATGTAATTTTTTGTTATAAGGCATTACAATTTTGAATAAAATCTCTCCTAAATAAATACATACTACATGTACATTAAAAACTTTAACATACAATGAGGGGAGCAGCAAAATTGTGCAATATGATAGATATCCATTAATACATATAGAAGAACATGCAGGCTCCCCTCATGAGTGCTGGTGGTTGTGAGGCCAAGGACACCCTCCCCCAAGCTTTGCAGAAACCCACAGCAATCTTCAGCAGTACCAGCAAGGCTCCCCTCGTGGGTGCTGGTGGTCGTGAGGGCAAGGACACCTCCTGAGCTTTACAGGACCCTACAGCACCTTCAGCAGTACCAGCAAGGCTCCTCATGGTGTGGTGGTTGTGAGGGCAAGGACACCCTCCTCCAAGCTTTGCAGGACCCCGGAGCAATCTTCAGTACCAGCAAGGATCTCCTCATGGGTGCTGTTGGTCGTGAGGGAAAGGACACCTTCCCCCGAGCCTTGCAGGACCCCACAGCAATCTTCAGGTAAATGTTTGGATGAACAGCGGCAAAAGAGCGATGCTATGCAGTGCTGAGCACTTCAAAACCTCACACTAGGAGCCCCGCTGATGCTGCATGTCAGCTGCACCACCGCCCTGTCCACCAATCTTGGTCAACTTTTTGTTTTATAGTCTGGAGACCGTGGTGATTGGCGACATGTTTAAACCAATCAGGCAATTTCTCCATTAACAGATTATCAGGTCTTACCACTAGAGGCTGCTACTGTTTTCATCTGTTTTCATCTCAGCTCCTTAACTACAGCACGGTTGCTTTCAGTGTGTGAAACATACAAGGAATTTCCCATATACCCACTTAATTCTAAAGCCTAAACTCTCTCACTTCGCACCCCTCCCCCCAAAGTCAGCATTGGAAATTCTTGCTTTACCCATCTTCTAAGTACAAAGACACATTAGGTTCAATACTAAATCGCTACCAAATATGCCTAGCTACACTACTGGACAAAAGTTTTAGAACACCCCATTTTCCAGTTTTTATTGAAATTTACGCAGTTTAATGTCTCAATGTACTCTGAAATTAAAGCATAGAACAAATAAACAATTGGAGATAAAAAAGAAATCATAGAATCATTTTGTTTAACAAAATTTAATCTAAATTTTTGACTCATCAAGTAGCCACCTTTTGCAGATATAACCGCCGAATACACTCGTGGCATTCTTCCTACAATGGACATCAAATATTGTTCGGGAAGTTCTTCCCAACACTGTTGCAGAAGTTCCCACAAATGTGTTGCACTTGTAGGTTGCTTTGCTTTCACTCTTCTGTCCAGTTCATCCCAAACCAGCGCGATGGGGTTTAGGTCTGGAGACTGTGCTGGCCATTCCATGATTTGAAGCCTACCGTCTTGTTCTTTTCCTCAAAGGTAGTTCTGACATAGCCTGGAGGTATGTTTTGGGTCATTATCTTGCTGTAGGATGAACCCCTGACCAACTAGGCGTAGACCAGAGGGTATTGCATGGCGCTGCAAAGTGCTGTGGTAGCCCTTTTGGTTCAGGGTGCCAGTCACTCTGTGCAAGTCGCCGACTCTGGATCCAGCAAAAGAGCCCCAGACCATCACACTTCCTCCTCCATGTTTGACAGTTGGTGTCACACACTGAGGAACCATCCTTTCGCCTACTTGACGGCGTACAAAAACCCTGCGTGATGAACCGAAGATTTCAAATTTTGATTCATCGGTCCAGTCTTCAGTAGTCCACTGGCGGTGCTTCATGGCCCAGACAAGCCTCTTTTTCTTATTTTGCCATCTTAGCAATGGCTTTCTTACTGCTACTCGACCTGTCAAACCTGCAGCTCGAAGTCTTCTCTTCACAGTTGAAACTGAGACTTGCTTACTTCGACCAGTGTTAAGCTGTGCTTGAAGCTGTTGTCCTGTGAGCCGCCTATCACACAAGCTGTTGACTCTCAGAAACTTGTCTTCTGATTCTGTTGTGGCTTTGGGTCTGCCAGACCTCTTCCTGTCAGAGTTTCCTCCAGTTTCCAAGTGCCTTTTGATGGTGTAGGAAATGTACTCACTGGATACCTTGGCTTTCTTTGCAATTTCTCTAAAGGAAAGACCTACACTTTTAAGGGTTATAATGGTCTGTCTGTTTTCCTTTGTTAATTGCCTTTTTCTCTAATATGATAGCAATATACTACTTTCTGCATGCAATATTGTCCAAATAATGCTTCAGAGGTGTAATAACAGTCTGTTCCAACACTACTTTTATAAATACAGGGGGTTTGTAATCAAGTAATCAACAAAAGTTGGGACACCTGTAGGAATTGTTTGCATCAACTTTTAAGGCTTAATTTACTTCCATTGCTGCAGAACAGCTGTAAGTTATTAACCCATTACTTGTTCCCTGAAGAAGGCCTTTTTTTATAACTCTGAAATTTACATTATTTTTCAGTTTTTGCTAACCTAAACTTTTTTTTTTAACCTCTAGCAGTTTACCGCTTACCTTTGTACCATTTCAGGTTATTCACTGGGCTTGAATTGCTTAAATTTCAATAAAAACTGGAAAATTGGGGGTGTTCTAAAACTTTTGTTCGGTAGTGTATAATGCCTTATCTCCCTCTTTTATTCACATAGTGACTCCATGGCTTACTCTCCTCATCTCAACCTTCCCTCTCATCCCACTACCGTCCTGCCTCCCCCATGCTCATCATAGCACTACCCCTCTCACTGACCCTAAATCAACTCCTATGCTACACAGCCCTGTAAAAACTCCCTCATCAGTAACCATATCCCACCTCCCCCACCCTCCTCCTGTGCCAAGTCACTTACTCCCTGAAATCATGAGCACCCCATTACTATATGGTCAGGAAATACTGCGCTTCACATGCTGCCATATTTCCAATAAATCTCATCATCATGCAGTCTCATCATGGCACACTCACAAAAAGATCCAAAAAAATTACCCTAACCAGGGCAGCAATCATCCTCCTGCTACTTGTGGGAAACATTCACCCAAATCCTGGCCCCACTGACCATACCCCACGGCAAACAACGAAACACAAAGGACTGTGACTCACTGCCATTAATATATGTAGTCTCCAAAAGAAACTTACCTCTCTTCAAGCCTGGGTCTGCCTCCACCACCCAGATGTACTAGCCATCACTGAAACATGGCTGTCTCAGCACACCCCTGACTCAGATGTATGCATACCGGGATACACAGTGTTCAGGTCAGATAGGCTAAATAGGCGGGGTGGGGGAGTGCACTGTACCTTCGAGAAAACCTGCAAGGAATAAACATTGCTACCATAAGCCCTACAGAAGGCGCACAGTCACTCACTGTCAGGGCTGAAATTGGTAACTCGGGTAAATCTCTTTATGTAATGTCAGTATACATAACCCCTCGAAACCAAAGGGATGCCTTCACAGCCATCCTAAAGATAATTGACCAACTCCCAAAAAACTCAGAAGTCATAGCTCTAGGTGATTTTAACACTAACTGGCTTGCTCCCCAGACATCCTCCCTCAGGGATGCAGCTGCTGCCCAAAATCTGTCCCAAATGGTCCTTACCCCCATTAGAGTGAACAACAACACAGGCCACAGCTCCCTCCTTGATCTCTTACTCAGAAATCATACTGAGCATTCCTAGATGTCCAGGTCCTACCGGACTCAATCAGTGATCACTCATCTGTAACGTGTCTTTGGACAAATAGCTGGAAGCCCCCCACCCAGGATCTCCATGTATCGCTAACTCAAAAAGGAGCCTGAATGCACCTCTGAAACCTACTCTGAAACTTTGACTGGTTCCCAGTAGATCAGCAGGGGTCGGTTGATGCCGCCCTGTCCTTCTTCATAAGTTCCTTCCAATCTGCCTGTGACAGCTTTGCCCCCCATGTAAAATGGATTGAAAAATCAAAATCCTCCCCCTGGGTAAACTGGTCCTTGCTCGATAAAATGAAGGCATGTGACGATCTGTAGCACCAAGCCCTTCAGTCAGGTCATCCCACTGACCGACAACTGTACCGTGCTGCCTGAAACACATGCACCTGAGCTATATGGTAGGCAAAGACTGCTTACTATCAGTGAAAACTTTCTGCCACTTGGGGAAATGGAAAGAGGTTCTGGGAAAATATAAAAGAACTTAGTGGCAAGTCTCCCTCACCTACCCCAGCCATGTTTATCATTGGTGGTGTCCCCACCTAAGACACGTGCAAAATAGCAGATGCTTTCAATATATCTTTCTCTGACCTAAGTACTATTCTCCCTCCTGATTTCTTTACTACAGATGCTGGTCAATTCCCGCCACCCCCAAGTGCTCCACCCTTTCACTTCAAAACTATCTCCACTAGTGATGCCCGCTCATATATTGCCATGTTCCTAGGAAAGACTAGGCATAGTGTGGACTCTCTAGATGCAAAACTGCTATCGTTAACCCTTGATGCTGTCCTAACACCCCTCACTAAAATACTCTATATGTCCCTGTGGCTAGGGCAGTTCCCATCTTTGTGGAAAAAGGCGGTGATTACGCCAGTTCACAAAAATGGCGCCTGTACATCAAGTAGTAACTATAGGCCCATTTCCATACTCCTTCCCCTCTCAAAAGCTCTGGAGAAAATAGTGGCCAATCAACTTACTCACTATCTGGACTCGCACCACCTACTATACCAGCAACAACACAGTTTCAGGAAAGGTCACAGCACCACCACTGCCCTACTTGAATTCACCTCCTTTATTCACAATGCCCTTGACCATGGAGACCTGGCTGGATCAGTCTATATTGATCTCTCCAAGGCATTTGATACTGTCAATCACAATATGCTCATAAACTCCCTCTTCTCTGTTGGCGTATCCAAAGAAACTGCTGGCTGGTTCACCAACTATCTACATGGCCGCACTCAACAAGTAAAGATAAAAACGCCTTCCACTAGCCTTCCTGCTCAGTCAGGTGTCCCCAAGGGTCCATCCTTGTCCGCCCTTTTTCACTATACCTGAACTCCATACCTCTGATCTCCTCTGGGCGCATCCTCCTTTATGCAGATGATGCTGTGATTTTCAGTAAGCACCTTGACCCTACACAGCTCCAAACATCCTTGCCGGGCTCCTTCACACAAATTGAAGCCTGGTTTCTCTCACACAAGCTTGTACTCAACACAAAAAAAGATGAAAGTCATGCTATTTGCCCACCCACAACATAAACACAGCAATACCAAATTATCTATACATAATGCATTAGGAACCATGCTGGAACCAGTTTCCAATTTTAAATAGCTAGGGGTTACCCTCGACTCCGCCCTTACTTATCGTGATCATATTCTGTCGACTTGCACTGAAATAAATAGGAGAATCAGTCTCTTATATAAACTAAGACCATGTCTCCCTCCTGAGGCTCTGCGATTAGCAATCTCTAGCTCTATCCTTTCCCTGGTAGACTACGGCATAATCATCTATGGCACCGCCTCTGACACGGCACTGACCAGCATTAAATGCACCCTAAACAAAGCCTGCAGATTGGCCACAGGCTGTGATTGGCTCATGCATACCTGTGATCTCTACCTACAGTCGTCATGGCTAAACTTCCAGGGGTGACTTTTTTATCAGACCTGCTTACTTGTTAAAAAAATCCAGTTGGGCCTAGCCCCCCTTGGCTGTCTCCAGCTCCTCCAAAAGAGCCTGCCAGCTCACTCAACTAGATGCTCTGACTCTGCAGCATTCCATGTCCCCTTTGTGAAGACCACTGCTGGCCAAAGGTCATTCTGCTACAGGGCCCCACTCTGGATGAACTCAATCCCTGTCTCTATCTTATCTATCCCCAGGCTAGGGCTTTTTAAACCTGAGTTGCAGAGCCACATTATGTCCAATTCCCACTGTGACTGCAGATGAAACTTCTCAAAAAAAATAAAATAAATAAATAATAAACCCCTAAACAATTTCACTGCAGTATTGCCCCGTTTGTCCATCATGAATTCACTATCACTGATGTTCCAACTTGTGTGTATTATTTACTTTTCTCACCTCTGTTGTTAGCGTCATATTTCTGTATTAGAACAGTAGTCTATATTGCGTATCCATGTTATACTATTGTATCTGTGTTATACTGTGTACCAGTCTATATTTATGAAGACGTGGAGCCTTTGCAAATGAGTCTCTGACTCAGAGGGTTGTAATTCCTAGACCATCAATAAATAAATAAATAATAACAGAGACAATATTTTGTTTTTGTTTTTTTATTGGAATTCCTTTTAGTTTGTAGTTACATTTTTCTTTTTCACTTTGAAAATATATTTCGTTAGATAGCCTACTGTTGTGCAGATACTGTTATTTCTCTGTTGTGAATAAAAACACAACCATTAATTATTTTTGTTTCTCTAATAGTTTACCAGTCCAATTCCTTCTTTGATTTTTATGTTTGCTTGCATGCATACAAAAGAAACATTTTGTGGCAGCTTGCTAGAGTAGTGGGTTGTGAAGGTGTGGCAGTGATGTGGCCAATGCCGCCAGTGCTTTTTGGGGCTGGTCTCTGTGGTGCCAATGGAGGAGCATGCTGTCGATGATAGCAGTTTTGAAGCATGCCACCAACCTGAAAGAAATTCGCTGCTGCAATCAGGGAATGCACCATCATTGGAGGATCAATTGTTTTTCCTGAACAATCTGATGCTGGGGCAGTACCTGATTGTAGCAGCAGATAGCAGCTTGCCTTGTCTGGTGTCACATTTCAATAAACACGGTGGTGGCTGTCACTGTCCACTGTCCACCTCTCACAGTCCCCATGAAAGCCAATTGGGGTGCCCAATCCCCTGTTGGCATGCCCCTTCCCCAGTTCATTTGCTGATGGGGGAGTCCAATCCCCATTGACATAATGTCCCCCCATTCGTTATGTGCCAAGGAGGGTGCCCAATCCCCCTTGGTTCATGCACCCCCAAAAACATGGTATGTGCCAATGGGGTGCCTAATCACCTTCAGCTCCAGTCCCTACAACAAACACCCAGGTGGCATGCTGGGAGCCCACCCCAGTGTTCCCATTGTCCCTGTAAATAGAAAAACCATCCTGCAAGTTTTTTTTTAAACCTGTGAAAACAGAAAAACGTCCCTCATTGTGTCTGTTGCCCCCTTCCCCAACCAGCACCAACCCTCTGTGTACCCCACCTTCCCACACACACCCTCACTCCATACTTACCTTTGGAGCCTGGCGCGACAATCTTCAGTGGAGTGGGAACATGTCTGCACTCTTCAAAGTTGACCGAAAACTGAAGAATGCCAGTAAGCTGTATAATGGCATAAATGTTTTTTTTTCAATGTAGGGTGGATATCTCGGTCATTTTTGCAAATTCTGGCACCAAAGTTTCAACGTGGGGTTCTTGGGACCTCACCTCATGAATTCAGTCACTGTCATCTGGTTATTCAGTCCCGAAAGGTGATTTCACAATCACTGCATGCTTCACCTTCTGGGACTGATTAATGAAATGACAGTGCCATGGTTCATGAGGTGGGCTCCCACAAAGCCTATGTTGCAAATTTGGTGAAAAAATTCCCAAAAATGACTGTGTTATGAGTGTGCATTGTGAAGTTTCATCGCACACTTGTAAGTTCGAGAATTTGTAATATTTTCACTTCAGATTTTCAACATTGGCATTTTTTTACACCTCCTTATGAACAGTACAGCTGTCATTTTTCACATCCTGGCCGAAATGTGTTTTCGCACATCCAGCACACAATAGCGTGGTCGCTGTGGGAAATCAGTGTTCAAGAGAGATTAAGAAAATCACAGTGACACTGTTCATGAGCAGAGGAACCAAAATGCCTATGTTGAAAATTTGGTGACAAAAGTCCACAAAATGACTATGTTATGAGCGTGCATTGCACAGTTTCCATGCACACTCATAACTTTGAGAATTTATAATATTTACACTCAAGATTTTCAACATTGTCATGTTTGCACTCATTCTTATGAACAATACAGCTGTCATTTTTCATATCCTGCCCGAAATGTGTTTTCGCACATCTGGGGCACAATGGCATGGTCACTGTGGGAAATCAGCATTTGGGACAGATTAAGAAAATCACAGTGACACTGTTCATGACCAGAGGTCACAAAATGCCTGTGTTGAAAATTTGGTGAAATAATTTCATGAAATGACTGTGTTACTAGAGTGCATTGTGCAGTTTCCACGTGTGCTTGTAAGTTTGAGAATTTTTTATATTTTCACTCCAGATTTTCAACATTGCCATCTCTTCACACCTCCCTATGAATGGTACAGCTGTCATTTTTCACATCCTGCCCAAACTGTGTTTTCACACATCTGGCACAGAATGGCACGGTCACTGTGGGAAATCAACGTTCGGGACAGATTAACAAAATTACAGTGCCACTGTTCATGAGCAGAGGTCCCAAATGTTTTCATGAGGTGGGGGTCACAAAAAGGCCATGTTGAACATTTGCAGTGCAAATTCCAATGGATGCCTGGGGTGTTGGGGTTTCTAACCATAATGTCCCATCCTGTACAGACTGACAGGCATCAGGTGTGTGCCTTTGGATTGCCGGCTGTAATGCTCATGTCATTCCACCCCCACCCTGCAGCCAGTGACATTGAGGTGTGCCTTGGACTGTTCGGCCCCAGAGTTCACCCCATTCTCCTATACTGCACCAATTTCAGCATATGTCCTTATGGAATTGGGTGACTATAAAGTCGAACACCCCAAGGCACACCTCAACACTTGTCGGTGTCTGCAGGATAGGGTGAGGTGAAATGGCATGAACGTTATGGGCGATGACCCAAAGACACACCCCAATGCCTGTCCATCCCTGAATGGTGGAGGTAGGGTTGGCGTGAGTTCAATATTTCACTACCATTCCTATTCTGCATCTGTCTAACTCCTGTACTTCCAATGCTAATAACAGCAAGCAAACATTCGGCATTGACAAATGCTTGTTATAAAAGGGACTCATGAGTATCATGTGAACAAGATATACTGTACCTAACAGTTCATGGCCACAGTCACAATAGCCTGTAGATATAACATTTGGATTATTATCATATCTTTTCTCGAACATACTGCTTGAAAACATACCAAAATGAAGTTTCATGAAAGCATTTCTGATCTGAGGGTTCAGGATGAGTTTTAGATATCTTTCTATTGATGTATCTAATATAAATTTACTTAATATTGGATGAAATCAGTGTTCCTTCATTCTGGTCATAGAGACTTTTCTATCAATGTTTAAAAGACTCATTTTTAACAATAGGGAGTATGTTGAAAAAAATATTTTTTTTGTACTGCCCAATACCACAACTACCCTTTCCCAGTATTAAGTAATGTTTGTCTTACAAGTGCAAGTCAGCGAATATCACATTTCTTGTTCAGCAGAATATGTCTTTTCTTATCCAAACATGCTTTTCAGGACCATTGGTATTTTGTAGAAATAACCAGTGGTTCAGTACTCTCCATGTGGCCAGACATCTGACAGAGGGCTGGCAGTGTTCAAGCTTAAGTGCTTCTCCCGGTATCGAGTTAGGTAAATTTAATAATTTTTTGTAACATGTATCAAGCGTTTGTTCTAATTTTTTGCCTAGCTCATGTCCTCATATTTCGGTGGCATACAATAATTGTGCTACTGACTTTGCATTTATTACATTTAAGGTTGCTTCCACTGTTTTGCCACCAAATCTATTATTAAATCTTAAATGTTATTATTTGACTATTTTACTCTTTTATGCTCATTCAATATTTGTTGTTTCCAGAAGAAAATACTATTTAAAGGAAAACTCCATGTTAAAATCAGAAAAAGATATGCAGTATTCTTTTTTTCTGTGTTATAACTTCTTCCTAGTGTTTTTTTATTTCCTCTGGCTGTGAGAGTTGTTTTTTCTAAGTTTCCCTGGCTGTTTTATTGCTCCTGGAGGTTACCATTCTGGTTTCTTTTATGGCCTCTTGTTCCAGACTGTCTTCCCAGAGTGCCCTTTGGTGTGATGTCTAATCACCCCTGCAGCAGGCCAGTGACTTGTTACAGGGTCTGTCACAGCTCAGCCACAGAGTGAATACTTCTTCCAGAAAAGACACATTGCTAGATTTTGGGTGAGTGTAATCATTATTTTTTGACATTGGTACCTTGTCCTGCTATGTTCTGCTGTGTGTGTGTGTGTGTGTGTGTGTGTGTGTGTGTGTGTGTGTGTGTTTTAATCATGTCACTGTTTACAGTGGTTGTGTCTGAACTTGTCTGGCTATTCCTCTCAGTCCCTTTCAGTTATTGCACCAGTACTAAGTAGCAAAAATTGAACATCACCTTATAGGTTGTAACATAGCTGGACAAGGTACCAATATCAAAAAATAATAATGATTACACTCACCCAAAATCTAGCAGTGTCTCTTCTCTGGAAAAAGTATTCTCTCTGTGGCTGAGCTGTGACAGACCCTGTAACAAGACACTGGCCTCCTGCAGGGAAGATTAGACATCACACCAAAGGGCACTCTGGGAAGACTGTTTGGGACAAGAGGCCATAAAAGAAACCAGAATGGCAACCTCCAGGGGCAATCAAACAGCCAGGGAAAGTGAGAAAAAACAACTCTCACAGCTAGACAAAAAAAAAAAACACTGGGAAGAGGTTATAACACAGAAAAAAGAATGCTACATATCTGTTTTTGATCTTAACATGGAGTTTTTCTTTAATGTAAGTCAAGACAAGTATATTCTTTTACTACTTCTGGCATTTCATTATTTATTCAGAAAGTAAAAGTTTTTTTTAATTAGATTTTTTTTTACTATCATAATTTTACTTTTATCAGTATTTATGATCAAATCAATGTTTTTACTATTTAGAGCTGATTTATTTAACTGTGACTATAGCCCATGTTCCACTAATGAGATTTGAATTATGCTGTCTGCATAAGTGAAGACTGGACAGGACTTATTTCCTATTCTAAGATAGCTATACTGTTGATTATCCAGGCCAAACAATAAATCATCAGTGGACACATTGAATAATACTGGTGCCAAAACAGACCCATGCTTGACACCGTTTATGCAAACTTTTTTCAGTAAGACTCCTTTTTTATCAAATCTAAGTTGTTACCAGTTATCAGATATAAGTTGTATATAAGATTAATCAGTGCCTGGTCAATGCCTACATAATTTAACTATTAACCAAGTATTTTTCTGTTTAAGTAATCAATTGTTTTTTTTTAAGTCAATAAATGCAGGTAAGTAAAAGGTATTCCAGGGGCCTGGGTTCAACTCTCAGTAGGCCACTCTATTTCTTTCTCACCACAACTGTAGTTGACATACTATTGCCATCTACATGCTCATCTCAGGGTTGGCAGAGAAGGCCTCTAGACTTGAGGCTGTGTTAGTTACAAGTTAGAAGGAGGTCACTAGTCTCTAGGCTGCATTGACTAGGGGTCAGGTGATCTTTTCTCCCTCACTGGGGCCACCAAGTCTGACACCATTACCTCAAAGGTTGCAAGATAGGAGGAGTGGCAGGACTACAGTGGGCTCAAGAAGAAAGGTGGTGGTAGGATCTGGAAGGCTGGGGGGGTTGCAGGCACATTCCTCACCTGCAGTCTGTGCCACTACAAAACTCCTGCACCACTCTGGTGGAGCAGGACTACCTAGAGGAGGAACCTGTGGTAGTAGCCAGGGAGGATGTAGGGGCCCTCCCAAGTGGAGGCCCCAAGAAGGGTGGAACAGGACCCCAGAGAAGGAGGAAGCAACTTCTTGTGGTGGACTCAGTTGTCGGGGGGTAGAGTTGGAAATCGGAGAAAGAGGTCAGGTGCCTACCCTGTGCCACAGCATAGAGGAATGGGAAGTATATCCAATGGATCACTACAGAAGGGGAGCCAGATGTAATTGTCCACCTATGGACAAATGACCTGGCTAGAGATGGAGTAGGAACAGTGCAGAGGGAATTTAGTGAACTGGAAAGAAGACTTAGGCAGGTAGCAAGCTCTGTAGCTTTTGTGGAGGTGCTTCCTGTCTATGATAGGGTAAAGGAGTTGAATCTCCACAACAAGGCCTTCAACTCATGGTTGAAGGAATAGTGCAGAGAAAAGTGATACAGCTAAACTAGTGATTAGAGTCCACCTTGGAGGACAAGAGTCTATACAAAGGTGATGACCTGCATCCATCTGGGAGAGGAACAATGGTTCTCAGTGGATAGTTTAAACAGTACATTGATGAGCATTTAAACTAACTGAGGAGGCAGATGGAAGAAAAAAAGGGGGGTAGAAACTACCCCCCCCCATACAGGCTGAGATAGTGTTCAGGGAGATCCAGAGGAGTGAGAGTCCCAACATAGTACAAGATAATCAAGGAATTAGGGAGTCAGCAAAACAGGAATGGTGGAAGAAAAGCAGTCAGAGGAGAAAAGGAGGGAAGAGGATACAAAAGAGAAAAACAGGAAAGTGACAAGCACAGAACTAACAAAATCTGGAAGGCCATGTGTGGCAATGCTAGAAGTCTGGGAAATAAGACCCCAGACTTAGAGGCCATAATGGTGGAGGCCTACCTGGAGACTGTGGCCATTATTGAGTCATGGTGCACTGACAACCATGACTAGGACATGGCCATACCAGCCTACACAATGTTCAGAAGGGACAGGGTAGGTAGGAAGGAAGGGAGGAGTGGTGTTTTATGTGCAGGAAAGCATAACAGCAACATAAATACAAGGAATTTAGGGGCAGAGGTGCTGTGGGTCACCCTCGAGTTGGGAAATGGAGACAATATTTGGACAGGTGTGGTCTACAGGTCTCCAGCATGGGGGATGACTTACATAAGGAAATGTTAGAAGCAACTGGCAAAATGGCTGAAAAGGGGGAAGTGTTGCTGGTGGGGGACATCAATCCGCCAAATGAAGACTGCAGCCTCCCAGCTGCAGCTTCAGCTAGAAGCAGGGAAATCCTGGACTCCCTGCAGGGGGCATTCCTTAGGCAACTAGTCAGTGAACCCACTCGTAATGAGACAATACTGGACCTGATGCTTACTAACATGGACATTATTGCATACATCAAGGTGGGAAGGCATCTGGTGCCAGTGATCATCTTAAAATGAGGTCAACATAAGAACAGCTGTGAAATCCAACTGCACAAGGGCCATAGTTCTGGACATCAAAAAGGCTGATTTTACAAAGATGGGTGAATGCCTCAGTAATGACCTGGAAGGTGGAAATGAAGTGTGTGTGTGTGTGGGGGCAAACTGAAAAAGGGCATAATAAAGTCAACACACATCTGTGTCAAGCAAGTAAGGAAAAGTAAAAGAAAGAGACCACTATGGTTCTCAAAAGAGGTAGCAGAAAAGGTAAAGGCAAAAAGGCTAGCATTCAGAAGGTATAAGGAGACCCAGAGAGAGGAGGATTGGGCAGTGCATCAGGGAAAACAGAGCAAGGCAGGCAAAGTAGTAAGGAGCACAACAGCATTAAATAAGGAAAACATAGTTCAGAGAGTATTAAAGGAGAACAAGACATTTTAGGCATGTTAGTGAAAAAAAGAAAACAAAGGGAGGGATTGTATAGTTAAAGAGGGAGAAGTATGACTGTACATAGGTGAATCAAGAAAACATAAACATCTTGAACAAATACTTCTGCTCAGTGTTTACAGTAGAAGAGGAAGGGGAGGGACCACAAAAAGGCACCAGGAGCTTTGATGGGAAGAAAATGGACACTAGTCCATTTTCTGAGGAGAGAATCTGTAAAGCACTTGCTAACGTGAAGGTGGACAAATCTATGAGGCCAGATGGAGTAAATCCAAGGGTACTGAGGAAGCTCAGGGAGGTACTAGTTGCACTTCGTACAAACCTAGATCACTGGAGACTGGCATGGTCCCAGAGAACTAGAAAAGAGCATATGTAGTCCCACTTCACAAAAGTGGTAGCAAGGAAGAGGAAGGTAATTACAAGTCTGTTAGCCTGACATTGGTGGTTGGTAAGTGTAGACCACCTAATTACATAACTGCTGTACTAACTACTGTGTCATCTGAATCTTCTGAATACACACACTGCTCATATTTCTATTGCATATGGTATTATATTCATCATGACACAAGCAGTGCCCTGTCTACAACAGGGCATTGTTCTTCCACACACACTCTGTTCCTTGTGTGTCCTTGGATAGACAAGCTGTTACTTTTTTACCATAGTCTGCTTCTGCTAGACTAACTTATTTGTTAGAATAAGGTTGTTAGAAGACAAACTATCTTTCTGCTAGACTAACTTCTTTGCTAGAATAGGGTTATTAGAGACAAACTAACTGTCTTTTTGCAGCCCAGACTGGCTTGAATTACCTTGCTGTGACCAGTGGGCCCAGCCTGTGAGGTGGAGCATAAGAGAAACACTGAAATGTACTTACCAATGAGATCATGTATTAGACCATGTATTTTGCCTTATTTGGTAGCATAACTGTTATTTTGGTGATAACAACTTGTCTGTAACAGTATACATGCATATAGAAACTGCAAACTTTGCCAGATTGAGTAGAAACTAAGTACAGCTATGTAGAAGTATGGTGGGTTCCGCTGCTCCAAGTAGGTAACTCCTTTTCGTATTTTGTGCTATCGGGTAATAAATTGTTTATTACTTGTCACATCTTTAATGTGTGTTGTGTTTCCACCTACTGTACATGTCTAGAATCTGCCAACAAGATTAGCGACCTTGGCATAGATGTGTTTTGAATGGAACCAACACAATAGATGAACAGGGAGCAGGTTAGGATAATGGTAGGTGTTGAGAGCCTTTGCCTCCTGCTCAACTTGTGGATGGACAAGTATTGCCGCCACACCCAGAGCGCATAGTTGTCTGACCACAGAGATCAGGGTGAGCTAGTAAGCCTTGCCTTCTGGTTAAAACAGTTAAAAAGAAATGTCACCATAATGGCCGCAAATTACGAGCTCATTAGAGAAGTCTTAAACTTTCCTACCTTTTAAGTGGGACTGGCTGTCTCCACGCTAAGGGTGGAAGCACTAACAGCAGACATGACACAGCAGTTTTGGACCAGTACAAAAGCACTGAATGCAGACATGATAGAGCAGTTTTGCACCAGTACAAAGCAATGCCCCCTTCCAGCAGTGGTGTTTGCCACTGACAAAAGTTAGGTATTTAGAAATGGAATTACAGCATGCCACATGACTTCTTACCTTATTAACTTTTGTGTCTACTCATGGACTGCACAGCTATTCTCTGTCCACTATAATAAATCACCTCTAATTCCTGGGCTGACTAACCACACACACACACACACACACACCACACATAGAGCTAAGTGTTACATCATAGTCTGCTGTGCAACAGTTTGATTGTAGGGAAAAGCTTTGGCTTTAGTGCTGTGTGACAGAGGTTAACTGAATTTTATTTTATACCACTGTGTGTGAGGTGAATTTGAAATGTTGTTTTTTTTCTTTTCTCTCTGAGCATAATAGTGACACTTTATAAATGTTCACGGTTAAAGCACTGCATATTTTGAAAACATTATCTTAGTCAGCTACTGAGAAAAAAAAAGCAGCACAGAGAGAGAGAGAGAGAGAGAGAGAGAGAGGTTTATAGTCATTTTTTGCATGTGTGTTTCCTACTAACAATAACTCAGTGATGACATTGATGATTTTGATAATAGCATTATGTGACATTTTGGTTTAAATATTTTTGCCATATTTTGCGTTGTTCCTGGGACCATCTAGTCCCTTGAATCAGGCAGGGAAATTATTAAAATATTTTACACTAGTTAGCTTTGGCAGCTTGAAAGAAGAATATGTGAAGAAAGGTGTTTAACCCCTTCACACCTGAATTAAGTGGAAGGGTTTAATGCAATATGATTCATAGGTGTGAAGTGTTTAAAGAAAAATGTAGTTTTGGGGAAATAGATTGGGGGCAGCCAACCCCCCCACACACACACACACAAAAACACACAAGTGTCTTCAGATAATTGGTCTAGCAAAAATAATTATGTTAGTCTAGATGAATTGATGGCAAGATGGCATTTGTATGTGAATGAAGGTCTGAGTAAGTGAGAGAATGTGTGTGAGGATGATACGGCATTTAAGACAGCAGAATCCAGAGAGAGTATATAAAATGGCTAAGACTTTAGAGTCACAGAATTAGGAATTGCACAATGAGAATGCAGATCGATGTGTGGGAATCAAATGACATAGGCAGCCTGATGAAAAAAGGGATTTTATTAGGAGGCAAAGAGTCCAGGCAGCTGCCAAAATACCTGCACTGATTTGAACCTAGTTGGGGACAATACTGAACACATACCTTAAAGGAGAACTAAAGTAAAAATCCACAAAGAATGCCTTGCTGGAAGTTATGAGATTTGCCCTCCAGGGGGAGACATCTATGGATGGCCTACAACACTTCATCTATATGACTTTGGTATGAAGGTCACATACACATACATGGGACAGAAGGCATTGTCGGAACAAGAAAGGCCGTTGGAAATGCTAATATTGAGATCCCTGGGAGTAGTGGTGGGCAAAGTCCATGCACTTCGCTTCACAGAGTACTTTGCATATATAGATAATTACATGAAGTACTCCACAATACGAAGCAAAGTAATTTACCATAATAATGCAAAGCGCCATTGTTTTCAATTGACTTTGCCTTATTTTTGGCCTTTAAGGTGAAGTTTGCATTAAATCATGGGGGATGGCAGCTCGCATGGGCTGTAGATTGTCTTGCACAGCCTTAGTTCTGCATAGTGTGTGTAGTGGAAAGCTAGAGACAATTTGCTATCAGAGCTCTGAGACTCAAACCTTTGAAAAACCTTTTAAAAAACATTTCTGAGTCAATTTTTTTGTCAATATTTAGTGCATTGATTGTAGGAAACCCTCCTCTGCTTATATCATCGAGTGTTTCTTGGTATTATGTGCATTTTGAATGTTAATTTTAATTATTTCATCTTAATGAGATGCATTGACTCTGTTGGCCCGGTGTTTGCCCTGATTGTCCGGTGCTCCTTAAGTCAGGGTGTCTTCCCGGATGCCTTGAAGGAGGCTCTGGTTAGACCCCTTTTAAAGAAATCTTCTTTGGACCCGGAGGTCAGGGCAAACTACCATCCTATCTCGAATCTCCCATTTTTGGGGAAGATTGTTGAGAAGGTGGTATTGCTTCAGTTGGAGGAACATCTCATGACTCACGAGTTGTACGATCCCTTCCAGTTGGCTTTTCAGGATAGGTATAGCACTGAAACTGCGTTAGTTCAGGTGCAAAATGACCTCCTCAGGGCTAGAGACTGAGGAGACAAGACAATTCTTGTTCTCCTCGATCTCTCTTCAGCATTTGATACTGTGGACCATTGTGTGTTGCTTCTCCGCCTGAGGGAGTTATGTGGACTCACCGGTATTGTCATCAAGTGGTTTGAGTCCTTTCTCACAAATAGGAGACAGCGGGTTGTGATGGGAAATTTCTCATCAACACCCAGTCTCCTTTTGTGTGGAGTCCCTCAGGGTTCGGTGTTGGCCCCAATGCTGTTCGCAGTGTATATGCTGCCCCTGGGGGGGATCATTAGAAAGTATGGACTGAGTTTTCATTGCTATCCTGATGACACTCAGCTATACTTATCTTTTGCCCCAGGAACACCCAACACAGTAGATGTGCTGAACATCTGCCTGGCTGAGATTAGCGACTGGATGGCCTCCAGCTGGCTTAGATTGAACCCTGATAAGACTGAGGTATTGGTAGTGGAGTCGAACAGAGTTCGTGATGGGATGGCCTCTGATTCTGCAACTGGCCTTGTGCTAGAGGCTGCGTCATTGATGGCCTCCCCTTGGGTGCAAAATCTTGGCATGATGTTTGACAGGAATTTGTCCATGAAGGTTCAGATTTCTTCCGTGGTCTGTTCCTTTTTCTTCCATCTTTGAAACATTGCCAGGATTAAGCCCCTTGTTCCGCCTCTGGACCTCCCTACCTTGATACATGCCTTAGTCGCTTCTAGGCTTGACTACTGTAATGCCCTCTATCTCGGGATCTCTGGGGGTTCTCTCAGCAGACTGCAGCTCATGCAGAATGCTGCTGCCCGGCTTTTAACTGGGCAGAGTAAATTCTGTCACATTACACCTGTGCTATGCAAACTGTACTGGCTGCCTGTCAGGTGGAGAGTGCTCTTCAAGGTGGGGTTTCTCATCTATAAGGCCCTACATGGACAGGGCCCTGATTACCTGTCAGATCTCCTGATACCATCCTCCTCTATCCTCAATCTCCGTTCTTCTGATGCTGACCTCCTAACTGTTCCAAGAGCGAGGTTAAAATCTGCGGGCGACCGAGCATTCAGTGTCGCCACTCCCGCTTTTTGGAATTCATTGCCAGTTGCAGTTAGGAAGGCCCCAAACCTTATTACCTTTAAGGTTTACCTTAAGACTTACCTATTCTCACATGCTTTTGGGGTTTGATTATGATGATGCATATGTGTTTTATTCTTTTATGTATTTATATGGCATGAAATGATATAAATTCTTCTCTACCTCTCTTTTTTATTGTGCGGTGCCCAGAGCAAATGGGATTGGGTGTCTTTTTAAATAAACATGACTTGACTTGACTTGACTTGACTTAATTTGTAAGATTCAGTCTGTGTACTGACAGTCACTGTAGAAGTATGCTTCAGGGGAGGGCGTGATGAAGGGAGATTCACAGTGACTCAGTGAGAAGGGCAGTCTTTCTAACTGTTTTTGGGTAGCTAGAGTATAAGTATTTGTGTGTTCTTGTACACACAGTAATAATTTTAGTAAGTTTTGATAATTTTTTGATGTTTGCTGTGGCGCTGTGCATTTTTTCAGTTGTTTTAAAAAGATTTGGTTGTACTACACTGAACTTTAAAATGTTCTGTGCATTACCTGTAGTGTGTGCATGCCATCAAGTCACATACTTTTTATTGTGCCACACCATAATCACATGGCTCTAATTTGACTCTCTTATCTGTCTGTGGTACTTTTTACTACTTTGTTCTATCTCGGTCAGTAGTGGACTGTTACTGCAGCTGCCCCCCCCTCGCACAAAGGTATTATTGTTCCAGTTTTGGATTTCTGATTTTGACCACTGATTAAGGTGGTGTTGTGCCTGTGCATCAGCATCTCTTAAGTGCAATCTCCATCTGTCTGTGCGTCTGCATCTCTTTAGGGCCCAATCTCCATCCGTAAGTCGCAGTTGTTTGTTTGGCTTCCCTTCAGAGTACTGGTGTGGTGCATATCTTGGTGTGAACATTATACTCAGTTATGTGTGTTTTTAAGTCAGGGCGATCATCACGAGTCACTCACGATACAAATTGCATTCTTCATCTTCACAATCATGATCACGAATTACACAACTTTAAGTTTTTGCAGTGTAAGTTGTATGTAACCCTGTTTTTCTGAAGACTTCAGTTTCATCACAAATCAGGAAAATGACTAGGGGACACCCAGTTATATCATGTCACATCACTCAAGATCCTTTGTGTACTCCGATGCTTCTGTTTGTGTTCACATTCTGTAGGATGCCCCACTTGAATCTTTGTGCTCACAAGAAGCTGGCCCTATTTAATCCTGTAGATAGTATCTCTGCTTGATCATTGTACTCATTGATGTGAATTTTTAAGTCAGGGTGATCATGACAAGTCACTCACGATACAAATCACGTTCTTCATCTTCACAATCATGATTCATGAATTACACAACTTTTAAGTTTTTGGGGTGTAAGTTGTATGAAATCCTGTTTTTTTAAGTCTTCGGTTTCATCACGAATCAGGAAAATGACTGGGGAACACCCAGTTATATCATTTCACATCACTCAAGATCCCCAGTGTACTCCAATGCTTCTGTTTGTGTTCACATTCTGTAGGATGCCCCACTTGAAACTTTGTGCTCACAAGAAGCCAACCCTATTTAATCCTGTAGATAGTATCTCCACTTGACCATTGTACTCAATGATGTGAGTTTTCAAGTCAGGTTTTTTTGGGGTGGTACAGGTCAGGAAAGTACAGCCATAGGCATTTGCGTACAGTTCATTAGTCACGTCACACCAGTCACTCATCATGAGACAAATCATGTTCTTCATGAATCACAGCAGTTAATTTTGTTTTTCAGTTTTGATGATATGCTGAAGATCTGTAAAGATGACCAATACATTAACAAACCATTTTTTTCACTTTTTTTTAATAATGCCCCCCCCAAAAAAAATACTTACATTTCAAGGGTTCAAGGGTTGACAGTTTCCATGCAGCCAAACACAGCAGCAGACATCTGAAACTTGTTGTGGTGGATCACTGACGCTGTGCCAACGAAGACCTGGGAAAAAAGTAATCATAAATGACTGCCTTTCAGTGTACCACAGCCCCCCTCCCAAAAAAAGATCATTTGAATTTGGCAATACCACAGTACTTGTTATTAGGCTCTAGTCATAACATATGTGTTGCTCGCATGTTCATGTGATTTGATCATGATATCCACCATGGTAAAGTGTGAAGATTCCCTGAAAAGGAACAATATGATGGACTGCTTACAATACAGAACAAGATTATATAGATAGAAATTAAATGGATGTGTCTCTGGAAAAAAATTATAGTGGCACGCACAATAACTTACCATTGTGGCATGAAGGCAAGGCACACACAAAGGGCAGCATGTATTAGTGATACAGCAGGTATCAACACAGGCAATGCTCTCACCTAGGGCAGAGACACATTTCTGGCATTTTAATCTTCATCTGGATTTTTCATTCAATTACATCAGCAGGAGAACAGCAGCAACAGGTGGTGTCACAACTTAGGCAATGATGCAACTTAGCAGTGAGGTGGCAGGCCCAAAAATTCTTAGTCCGATAAATATGTTTAAGTTCTCTGGCAAGCTTCACATGTGCTTTGCACTGCCTTCTCAGGTGTGTGCGGTAAAAGTATTTGACTTAAAGGAAGCATTTTCTCTCTGGGAACACAACTTCACATTTCTGGCAAAGTGCTGGTGGTGGTGGTGTGGGGTGGCAGGCCCAACTTTGAGTTCTCTGGCAAGCTTCACATGTGCTTTGTACAGCCTTCACAGGTGTGTGCAGCAAAAGTATTTGACTTAAAGGAAGCATTTTCTCTCTGGGAACAACACTATGCTATGCATTTCTGGCATTTCATTTTTAATCTGGGCTTTTCATGACATTAAAACAGCAGGACAAAAGCACAAAAGACAGTACATTTGTGAGGGGCATGGTAGGTGTGGTAATGGTATTGTTTGTGATAATTGTGCTAGTGCTCTAAAGGGAAAGTAACAAGTAGGACTACATTTATCAATCTTGTTGTTACCAATGGAAATCTGCTTTACATACGCTATTTTGACTGAACCCGTGAAACTTTTAGGGCCAGAATTTTTTATAACTCATCTGTGGGCTTCAAACATCTGCTCTAGCCACTAGATCACACCCCTACAAATGACAGAACATGATGCCAACAAAAAAAGTGTTACAGGTTCGGTCAATAGCTTGTGTAAAGCAGATTTCCATTGCTAACAATATTGATAAATGCAGTCCTGCATGTTAGTTTCCTTTTAAGTAAATGTTCAGAAAATTAACAAGTATTTTAAAGTTGTTATTACTTAATTTACTGTATTTCTTACCTGACCAATGGTTGGCCAAATAGCGGATGCTGCGTGCTTTCATTACAGATTAAACTCTGGTGCCACTCTGCATGCTGCAAAAAAAAGTGCCTTGAAGACAACGTTTTGGAGACACAATATTTAATATAAAGCAAAGGATGCAGTGTCTGCAAAGTGGGCAGCAACATGACTTATTACATAAAATGAAACTAAGAACAAAACAATTTCTATTGCTGAAAGCATAATGATGTGGGGGGGCATTGAGAGGGAAGTGAGGAATGTGATTTACCAGTATGAGGCTGTAGAAATAAAGGAGTAAAAAATTAACATAGCCAAGAAAACATTAACTGAACATAAATGTTATAAATAACAAAAAAAATAGGTATGGCATAAGAAAATAAATAAAAGCAGAGGTAATTTTTTTGGGGGATGTTGTTAGTACTGGCTTTCTTGATCTTTCATGTCCCTCATACTGGCAAATCTGACTCACCATCCCTCCTCTCCGAAATGTTTCCCCCGCCACGCCATTAAACAATTCTGCAACACAAGTTGTTTTTGTTCTTTACTTCTTAATCATCTCATCTATCATCATCATCTTTACTTTTTTTTATGTAATATGTCATGTGGTTGCCAACTGTGCAGACACTGTGTGCTTTCATTGCAGATGAAATTGTGCCACCAAAAAGCTATCTTCAAGACACTTTTATTGCAGCGTGCATGATGGTACGACAGTTTCACCTGGTATGAAAGCATGCGGCATCCACCATTTTGCCGACCATTGCTCACGTAACAAAAATAACAATTCCAAATAAAGTAAATTAAGTAACAAGTACTAAAAATCAATAAAAAACATTTTAAGAACATAAATTTCATACAGAAAAAGAAACATATTAATTAAGAAACAAAAATTAAAAGAGAAGGGGGGGACATTTTTGTGGGGTTCAATTTAGAAATCAATATAACTTTCTTAATGGGCCTGTGGGGGCTGTTGCTGCCCATCACCACCACTATTACTATGTAGCAATCATAATATTTCATCATTCTGCCCCTCAACACATATCAGCCACTGTATTGCTGCTTCCACCAACATTTTCAGCCTCTGTAGCTTGGCACATAGCTCAGAAAGGTCCCCCTGTGTCACCGGCTGATGCAACCTCTCTTCATTATGGGCAGCTCTGGGACCTGCCACCTCCTCATCTGATGCCATTTCCCATATACTACGACAGTGTGCAGGCAGCTGGTTGTGCCACCACAGCTACTGGAGGGGCTGCTGCCTCCTGCAGCTTTGCTTCCCACTGGGCATGGTGGTGAACAGCTAGATGGGTGCGCTGATCACCCTTGCCCAGGTGGCTGCCTTTAGGTCCCCAGTGAACCACCATGTTACAAAGATTGCAATGCACCATGCTGGAGTCACCAGGAAGGGAAGGAAAAAAGGCCCACACTGGAGAGCTGTGGCAGGGCCCAGTACAGGCGGTGGGGGGGGCACCAGGAAACACCTGCTGCTTTGCTGCTGGTAGCTGAGGGCCAACAACCTGCAGCTCTTGCTGCAGCTCCTCCTGCTGATCCTGCAGTGGCCACTGCTCCACCTGCTCCTGCTAATGTTCCTGGATGACAACCACAGCTGCTGGACTCACTGTGGCTGTTGGTCGGGTCCCCTAAGCCAGCCAATTTCATCTAAGTGGGTGACCGCCCCACATTCATGGCCCATGATGGCCACCACTTCGCCCACCATGTCTACGCTCCATCAAACAATTAAATAAAAAAAACACACATGTACTAGTAAAATAAAGTACAGTACCTAAAAATAACTATGTCAAAAAAAATACTTTCTTAACAAAAGAAATGTTTTTCTAATTAAATCAAACTTAGCTTAAAGACTACAACAACTAAATACACAAAGATTTAACACACAAAAAAAAACTATAGTTTTTTTTTTAGCTCTGAAACACACAGAACAGAGTCAGACTGCACACTGCATAACCACCTGGACTGCAAACTCTTTCCACTAGAGAAAGTGAAAGTAAAACACTGACTTACTGCCAGTGCCTATTAAACTGCCTCCCTGAATCATGTGACTGCAGACCTGCAGAGACAGTCAGCCATGTGATCACTGATCACTGGGCTGTTTGTTTCTTAATGCCGTCACCTTGTCTAACTTCTGCAGTAGCATACGAAGTCATTAAAAGTGAAGTAGCTAATTTTATTGGGGACTTCGCATAGTCCCAAACAAATGTGGAGTGGGCTACTTCACCCATACTTCGCTAGGGGATTGAAACTTCACTGCATCTCTACCTAGGAGCCATAAAACCAGCAAGCACATTTACAGTAGAAATAAACTCCTTTCAGCAAATAAAGGTAAGTCCTTACAAGGGATACACCTACAAATCAAAACACTCTGTGCAACATTTAATTTTTTGCAGTTTTTGACTTTAAATCTCCTTTAACTGTGAATAGAAGCAAGAAGGTTCTCCTTCTGCTGTTGATGTTTGCTCATTTGAAGTTATTTGTAGCTTTTCTGTTGTTTGGCACATCTGTGCTATTTCAGGTACAAGGGAGTCCCAACTTGGTATACCCCTATTGTGTAAGCACCAGTTTTTTATGTCATACTGCTTGTTAAGCATAAGAGGTTCAGAATTGTTTTTCTTTACTCTCCTTCTCTGAGAAGGGGGGACACATTCCCAAAAAGAGTTGCCTTACACTAAACTGTCTCATTATGGGTTGGTCTTTCACAATGGCAACCTGGTATGTACAGTATGTACATACAACATAACATAATGTACAACATACAAATATATAAAAGATCCAACATTATTTAAAACATTTACAAGCCTGGACATTTGAGAACAGATACTTCTTTAGTAGAGATACAGACAAAGGTTTAATCTGAGGGACCCTAAAATACTTGGGAAGCCTGTTCCAAACTATTGGAACCAATTTACTAAAATTTTGCATGGCCCTTTTAGAGTTAGTCCTGGGTACAATTAACTCGGAAAATTGAGAATTTCATATAGCTGGGCTGATGTCACAAAATGTTAGCTTATCACTTAAATACTTGGGGATGAGATGCAGGCCAGATTTGTACAGAAACTCGTGTAAATATCCCTTCTAGAAGACACAGAGACTCAACCCAAAGATTTATACAAATAACAATGATGGACAGTTATTGGACATTTTAGGACTAACCTGGCCAGTTTATTATACAATACATCCAGCTTGCGCAATCTATCTTGTGAGGCACCACCATATAATAAGTCGACATGATCTAATAAGGGCAAAATCTGGACCTGTATCATATAGTTCATGGTATCTGCATCAAGACATTTTTGGTTTCTGAATAAACATCCCACCCTTTTCCTTGCCTGAATCACTAAATTATCTATGTGCGTATTCCCAGAACCAAATGGGTCCAGCCAGAACCCTAAGTATTTATATGATTTTACACATTCTAAATATGTCTCTGACAAATCGGATATCTCTAGCTCATTGCAGCTGTTCGAATAAATCCACTGGCTGAAGTCCAGTCCACAGATAAGAAGGAGTTTATTGTATTAAGTGCTCATTGAATAGGGAAATGAAGTTTATATCATGCCACCAACCTTTTAATTTCATCATTTTAAGGTTTTAACATGTTATTATGAAGTGGAATCCTCTGTTATTATGTGCACATGGTAACTGTACTGTGTTTGGGAAGGGGGATGATTTTCCATAAGGCTTGCAGTCCTTAACCCTCTGACTCACCTCTTAGTTCCAGCCCACCCTTTGGACTTCATGTAGGGTTTGCAGTTCCTTAATGAAGTTTTTGTCTCTTTGGCAGCATGACAATTACATGGTTTTTCTTTTCTTCTTTTTTTTTCTTTGCGGGGTTAAAAACCTACTTTGAAAAGGCTTCCTCTGCCTGCTGCAATGCCCATGTCAATCTCATTGTGAAGCAGTGTGCTCAGGGAGCATCTTCCTCACACCCCAACCCCCCAGAATTAGTGATAAGCCTCACATAAAAACAAAACCTGTTTATTTTAGCAGCTCACAAAGGCAAGACAGGGACTTAAACAGTATACATGGTCTCCAGTGTGGAAATGGCACTTTGTCTCGGGGGTTGAGGCTGTTGACAACCCCAACCCTTTGATTAGCTACTCCATACCAGAGTTTTTTATTATTTACATGTCTGGCAGTATGATGATTAAACTGTCTCAGGTGCTGTTTTAGTTTATTATTTTTTCTGGCCACTTCTGCAGCCTGTTGATTTTATGTAAATGGAATAACATGGTTAAGGCTGATCTCCTTGTGAGGGGAGGCATAGAGATTGAGGGGGAGGGGAGGCATGGATCTTCCATATGTCTCCCTAACCTGTGTAAAGCTTCCCCCAAAACACAAATCAAGCCCATATAACTAATTACTTTATGGCAGTAGCTGATTTCTGCAGGTCCAGGAATTGATTTTGTCAGTTCTTGATGTGTACATGGGAGGTCATCAGGAGGCAAATAAAACCAGTAGCCATTGACAAGTGATTTCATGAAAATCAGTTGTAACTGTTTAAAGATCAGAACAAACCCACAAATGAGGGAGATGATGCCCTCCACTCTGTTTTTTTTTTGTCTTTCAGAAACTGCCAGCATATGAAGGGGATTTGACTTGCCATGGCAGTGGCCTCCATCCATATTTTCAGCACAATCGTCACTGCAAAAGATACCTATCAGTGATGAAGTAGTCATGTTCCACACAAAATGTCTTGCTGGAAGCTATAAGATTTGCCCTCAAGGGGAAGACACCTCATCTATAGGACTTCAGTATGAAGGACACATGCACGTGTATGAAAACACTGCATCTTTCTTAATTAATCTTGTGAGCCAACCCAATGCAGGCATCTAAGTATGTGATGCAGAACCAAGCCCTCAGACTGTAACATACATCATATTGAGGGTCCTTAGACTGTCACTACTGGCTCACAATGTTATGTACTCATCTGTATCAGAGACTCTTGAAGAGACTGAACCTTGCACTTTGGTGGGACTGGGCCCAACCCACTCAGTGCTTTCACAGCCACATCTGTCCCAGGGACATTGAATGTTTATGCATAAACATGTTTTAAGTTTTAATTTTCTTTTTTGTAATTTGTTTTAATCTTTCACATTGGGACATGACTGACAATAATCATCTTGTGCTTCTACTAATGTATGTTTTTTATACAATGCTTTTCTTTTTGGATATGTTAGCTTCATATCATGCTAGAGCCCAAGATCCCATAGCTGCACAAGAAAGGAGACCCCAAGATGGAGTTTCCATACCAGACAGGTTTGAGATCTAGATGGACTCACTGGCACCATCTCAGATCTATTTGTATCTGGCCTGGCCATATGGAATAGGGATGACATGGAGACCATTAAGAGGCATATTTATTATTTTGAGCATAAAAATGCAGATACAGTTATCAAACCTATCATATAAGGCATTGACGACCTAGCACAAAAAGATGAAAATTCTACTGTATACCGTACCGTATCTATGATGCTGCATGTTTGTTTACTGAAACACAAACTAGGATCAATGCATTAGTTGCAAACAGGGGGCTGGATATTCAAACTGCACCATTCTGTGGTGCAAGCCCTTGCGCTGCTCAAAAAAGTTGTGCAGGGGTGTGGCCGGGGCGATATTCAATGGAGTTGTACTATTGAGTGACTCCTTTGAATATCGCCCCCTTGCCACAGCCACTGTGCATGACGCAGTGGAACTTGCGCCACCGCAAGTGGTCAGAGTGTAGCATTCAGATGCGGTGGCGCAAGTTCCATTGCACCATGCGCACATTTCTGATATTCAAAAGGTGACATGCAAATGGGGCCATAATTTATGCAAGGCACCGGGGCCGTTTGCATCTAATTCTGACCCCATTTGCATGTCGTCGCTCTGGTGCACCGATCCCCGACTTGCACCTGGCATCCTGCCAGGCAGCAGCCGTCGAGGACCGGCGCCCTCTGCAGCCCGATCGCTGGCATGAAGTAATCTCCACCCCACTGGCCCGATCGTGGGCATAACGTATATGAACCCCGCCTGGCCCGATCGTGGGCATAGCGTTACTGACCACCCGACTGGCGATCGCGGGCATCCGTAAATGAACACACCACCCCGACTGGCCCGATTGTGGGCATAGCGCGTAACTGAACCCCCCACTGGCCCCGATCGCGGGCAGAACAAGGTTCAACCCCCAAAGACCAATATCCCTGGTGGTCAGTGGACGCGGAACCTGATCAGCGGGCATAAGGTCAAACCCTCCCAAGTCCAATTTCCCTGGTGATCTAGTGGCCCCACCCCACCCATCCATGGAGCCCACCACCCCGCTCCCCCCATCAGCCTGCGGTGGCAGCACCCCACCGCCTGCCGCCTGACAACTGACAGCTCGATAGGGCTGCACACCGATGGTTCAGAGCAAGAGCCAATGGGTGTGCAGCCTCCTCTAAAGGCAGTCCAGATAATGTGAATGAATTCATTCCATTTCTGGACTGCCTTATATATGAGCTAGCATGCCCATTGGCTCTTGTCTGAACCAATGGGCGGCAGCCTCATCAAGCTGTCAGTCAGCGGGAAGCAGGTGGTGGGTGCTGCCACCAGCCGCTGACTGGGGAGGGGTGGTGGGGATCCATGGGTGGTGGTGGGGGCCACTAGATCACCAGGGAAATTGGACTTTGGGGAGTTGACCTTATGCCCGTGAACGGGCTTCGCGGTCCACTGGACCACCAGGGATATTGGTCTTTTGGGGGGGTTTGAACTCCGTTCTGCCCACAATCAGGCCAGTGGGGGGGTTCAGTTATGTTATGCCCCTGATCGGGCCAATGGGGGGGTTCAGTTACATTATGCCCACGATCGGGCCGGTCAGGGGGGTGGTTCAGTTATGTTATGCCCGCGATTGGGCCAGTCGGAGGGCGGTAGTTCATTTACGTTATGCCCATGATCAGGCCAGTCAGGGGGGTTCAGTTATGTTATGCTCACGATCGGGCCAGTCGGATGGGAGTAGTTCATTTACATGATGCCCATGATTGGGCCAGTCGGGGGGGTTCAGTAACATTATGCTCACGATCGGGCCATTTGGGGGGAGTGAGATCTGCCCGCAATCGGGGTAGTGGGGGGGATTGTGTTCTGCCTGCGATCGGGCTACGGGGGGTTACTATTATGCCCATGATCAGGCTGCAGGGGGGGGCACAGGGAACAAGTGGAGGGCCACTCATAGGTGGCAGCTGCTGTGTTGCGCCCTGCAATGTGGCAGCCCACCTGTGGGTGGCCCTCGACTTAATCCTATTTTTTTTGGCTCAAAGTTGTGCAGGCACAGGTAGGGGGTTGTGCCTGCACAACTCTGCACAGCCTGGCTGAATATTGGGCTGTGCAGTCTATGCATGGTTCCTCCCCCTTCGGTTGAGCATGCCTTCATTAGCATTGCACTGTTGCTCAGCATGACTTGGGGGTGCAACTGCCACCTGCTGAATATCACAGTATGGCGCAATTTTGGACTTACACAGGCGCAACCCTATTGTGCATGGCGTAACTCTTTTGAATATCCAGCCCATTATGTATAGGCCCAACACAAACACATAGGTAAAGAAGTAATATGCACAGCCTACAGAGACTATGTTCTCATGATGGTTTATAATTTGCTCATTAGATATTAATCAAAGGCACTTCCCTTGCCTCATCTCATATAACTACCTGACAAAATGGTATTCTGCACTATGTGTAACCGGGTTGCAGGACATCTATTCTGGATGCTTGAGGCCTGTCAGAAGTTTTCTTTTGTGACAGCTAGAGACTTGAGATATGTTATCTTGTACCCCAACCACAGCAAATATTATACCAGTGGGTTCTGTACTAGACAGGATACCCTGTACATATCTTTCACTGTTTCCTTATGAATATTTGACCCATACTTCGCTAGGGGATTGAAACTTCACTGCATCTCTACCTAGGAGCCATAAAACCAGCAAGCACATTTACAGTAGGCATTTTTGACAAACTGGCCACAGTCCATTCAGTAGGTTACTTGGAAGGTGGCATTTATAAAGAGAGGGTGGATACACTGTCCTTAGTAGAGTACAACCCTCTTACAGCCCTGTGGCAGGCACCACATACAACTTGCTGCTCAGTAAGCAGACATCACTACATATGTCACTGTGATGTCTTTGATGTGGTGACACCTGTATGTGGTCTTGATGGTGGTATACAGCCTAACATAAGCATCCTATCAGTCCAAAATGGCACATACCCAGTGTGGCTTACCAAATGGTGCCCTCCTATGGTTAAAGTTACCTACAACATAGCTGGTCAGTGCTGCATAGTTACAAACCATAAATTCTTTATTATGGAAAAAATTGGCATGCACAGTGACTACCCCAACTTCTGCTTCACACCTTCTGCTCACACTATCATTGTTCAAATGGTTATAACTACCAGTGCCACTTCACAAGGAAGACTATATTCTTAGTGAACCTGGTCATCAAACTTATATTATAAATTACACTCCAGCCTTTAATGTGCATATTGCTCCACTCTCACTAGACTTACAGCTGTTGCTGGATCATAAAGATCAACATCTCATTCAAATCAGCCATGACATGCATAAGGCTGAGACTGCTCTGAATGATTTACTTCATGATGGTGATTTCCAATTAGTTCTTCCTACACTAACTTTTAAAGATATTGTTATCTTTCAAACTGTTCCAATGTTTATTCTTATTTGTACCATATATTGTCTTAGATCCACATTTAAAAACCCATCATAAACTGCAATTTTTATATGCAGCTCAACAAACTAAGTTGCTATCCTAACTACCTCTTCTGTGTTGCCAACCTCATAGGCAACAAGAGGAGGGGTATGTTGACCATGTAATTACCTAACTGCTGTACTAACTACTGTGCCACATGGCTCTTCTTCTGCATACTCATGCTGCTTCATATTTCTGTTGCATATGATATAGTCAGCATGACACAAGCAGTGCACTGTCTACAACAGGACATTTCACGCACACACACACACACACACACACACACACACACACACACACACACACACACACACACTGTTACTTGTTTGTCCTTGGATAGATGAGCTGTAACTTTTTCACCACAGTCAGTTTCTGCTAGACTAACTTCTTTGTGAGAATAAGGTTATTACAAAACAAACTAACTGTCTTTCTGCAGCCCAAACTGACCCAAACCAGCTTGCTGGGGTCAGTGGGCCCAGCCAGTGAGGTGGGGTGTAAGAGAGATACTAAAACATATCTACCAATGAGATCATGTATGTTGTCTTATTTGGCAGAATATCTGTTATTTTGGTGATAACTTGTCTGTAACAGTTGTAAGAGGGTGGCCATTGGGTAGGAGGCCAAATTCTTCTGTTCTGCCCTCCCCCCAAGAGAGAAGTTCTGGTTAATGTTTGCTGCTCGCATAAATGGGCAGCTATGAACTTCATGAGTGCAGAGGAATTAAAGTGTTTAAAGTGCCTAAATTAAGTGAAACACTTAGAAATGCAGAGGCTAAGTACAGAGCCCTTACAGGGGAAATATAGAATGGTACTGTGTGTTACAAAACCTCTCAAAAGGAGTTAGTAGATTTCTACTGGTTAAAGTAAGCCTGATCTTTGAGTTGGACCTTCTCATTCTTTAAAAACTACTGTTGCAACAGTTCTGTCCTGTCTTTATACTGTCCTTTATGCTATTAGTTCAGATGGTTGGCCACCACTGAGCCCCCATCTAAAAGCTTTTCTGTCTCAGCTGTTTTTCAGTTTTCCTGTGGTCCAAAAATAAGGCTAGGTGCAGTCAAAACATGGTGATAGAAAAGGGCCTGGCATTGTATAATCACCTGGCAGTTAAATATCTGAATGTTAGAAGCCACCTCACTGTATTAACAAGTGTGGTAATTTAAAAATCAGACTGGTATTTGACCCGTAGCTAAAAGTTTTGAGGTAGCTACATTTAGTGCTATATTATCAGAAATGGCTCTTGAGAAAGAATCCCTTTAAGTGTGTTGAGCTTTTTGATATTTTGGACTTTACACCAAACAAACCTCAAATAGGTATGTATCATGCGCATAGGTAAAAGCACATAGCAACCAGCAAATATGTGCTCCTGCTGACTTAGCAGTGGGTTGTTTAAATAAAATAATGCTATTCTCCTGCTGAAATGAAATGGGAGAGGCTATCCTGAGTTACAGCCCCATTAGAGTGTGAGAGTAACACTCAGGTTGTCAGCTGAAACACAAGCCATCAGAAAGGGGATAAATAAATGTGTTTCTCCCAAAGAATACTGGTTAAAATGCAACAGGAACCACTCTATTATTTTAAAATATAAATACTTAAAAAGGGAAATGTGCAGGCTGCATTTTGAAGGGAAAAAAAACTCCTTCAGGAGTTTTTTTTAGCTACTTCCCTGTTCCTCAGCTGTTCTGACTGGAGCTACATAATTAAGCTTGTCTCACTAGGAAGTGCAAATTTTGGCGCTGGTGAACTCCCTGCAAGTTTTAAAAAAAACCTCAGCTAGTCTCCTTTGCTTGGTAACAAGGCATTATTGTATTAAAATAATAAATAACCAGACAGAGTCAAGAAAGAAAGCAAACTAAGTTAAAACTTGCTCCCAAAAGAAGTGAAGCTCTGCAGACTCCTGCAAGCAGGGTGTGTGCTCTGTTGTTTGTCTAGTTGCTGTGTGCCCACATTATAGGGTGGCAGCGGCCTCTAGTGTCTAACTTTATACTGCAATACCTTACCTTAGACCTGAACGAAATGTTTTCTGTTTGAAATTAAAGTTCTCCATGACTAAAAATATGTTCTGTTTGCTCAGACCTGCTATAGTGAATATTAATATGGGCTCCCTATATTATATAAATTAAATGGAGCTCTAAAAACAAACTCCTAAGAACATGATGATGCTGTAGATACATGATTGTGTGGGCGGGTATAAAAGAGCTAACCTGTTCTGCATTTGGCCAGATAGGGTCAGTGTTTTCTGACCAGGGAGTGAGAAGGGTTGATAAGACCTTATCACACAAGTGGAAACTGAATGCTTAAGTTTGCCACAATGGTACAGAATGTTATTTACTTTATATAGCCTTTATTTTGCTCACAGTTTGAGCCTTTTACTTTATTTCCTTGTTGCTGGTTTTGGAACAAATAAATATTGTGCCTTGCCAATGGTGCATTGAATGTTATACCAGACTGTTGTGTCCATCTGTTATCCCACACCCTATTACAACAGTATATACACAAATTGCTAACTTTGCCAAATTGAGTAGAAACTAAGTACAACTGTGCAGAAGTATGATGGGTTATGCTGCTCCTGGCATGGGTAGACCATCAAGACTGCATTAGAATAACAACACAGTGAAATTCACACTGAGAAAATAGCATCTGAAAACAGTAAATTGTAAATGATAGCATCAGGATATTATAGCACTCCCAGAGCTGGCAATCCTAAATTGCCCCCCAAGTTAGCAATCGCCCAATCCCTGACTTTCACCCTAGCTGGAATTGGCAACCATAAATCGCCCCCTACTCTCACACCCCACCGCCAGGGTTGGCAATTGTAAATCAGCCCCCTGCCCGAGTTGCCATGCTATCATTACTGTGTGCTGTGTTTGTGAAGTGCAGTTTTGGGTGTTGGTGTTTTACCTGTTTTGTTATTGATCCTGCTGTCTATGTTTTCATGACTTGTCATGGACCCCTGGCAGGTAACTCCAGTTTGTATTTTGTGCTACTTGGTAATAAATTGCTTATTACCTGTGACATCCTTTGACTTGTGTTGTGTTTCCAACTGCATGCCTAGAATCTGCCAAAAGTAAGTTAATGGAAACACTACTAAAGGAAAGATTTGTGGAATATCTTGAATCCAACAGATTATGTGATCCAAGGCATGATGATTTCAAAGGGGGAAGGTCATGCCAAACAAATATGGTAGATTCCTTTGACTGGGTGAAGAAGGAATTGGAACAAGGAGGCATGGTGGAAGTGGACTACCTGGATTTCAGCAAGGCTTTCAACACTGTTCCATATAGGAGACTGATGAGCAAATTGGGCAACTTGGGGGTGGATAATATTGTGATAACCTTGGTAAGAAACTGGTTAGGAGACAGGTCTCAGAGGGTGGTGGTAAATGATGTTTGCTCAAAGGAAGGGTGGGAGGATGATAAGCTAAGTACCTCAGGGATCAGTGCTGGGACTGGTCCTGTTCAATGTCTTTGTAAGTGACATAGTGGAAGAACTGGCAGGGAAAGTCTACTTCTTTGCAAATGACACCAAGATATGCAACAAAGTGGACACTCTAGGGGGTGGAAAGGATGGGAAGTGATCTGAAAAGACTGAAAGAGTAGTGAAAGGTATGGCAGCTGGGTTTTAATACAAAAAAATGCAGAATAATTGACTTGGACCATAGAAACCTGAGTGTTGGATACAAAATGGGTAGATAGATACTGACAAAGACCAAGCAGGGAAAAGGCCTAGGGGTGATCATATTGAGTGACCTAAAGGTGGCCAGGCAGTGTGACAAGGCAGTCAGAAGGGCTAGTGGGATACTGGGTTGCATAGGAAGGGGCATCACCAGCAGGAAGAGGGAGGCTTTGCTGCCCCTATATAGATCACTGGTAAGATCCCACCTTGAGTACTGTGTCCAATTCTGGAGACCACAACTCAGGAAGGACATAGACAGAGTGAAGGTGATCCAGAGGTGGGCTACCAAAATGGTGCAGGGGCTACATCAAAAGCCCTATGAGGAGAGGCTAAAGGAGTTAAGCATGTACACCCTGGAGGGGAGAAAGGAGAGGAGGGATATGATAGAGACATTTAAATACCTCATGGGGCTTAATAAAGTACAGGAAAAGGGGTATTTTCAGAGAAGAAAGTGCTCTAGAACAAGGGATCATGCTAAGAAGCTGGAGGGGTGTAAATTCAGGAGGGATGTGAAGAAGTATTTCTTCACAAAAAGCATGGTGTATACCTGGAACAGCCTTCCAGCAGAGGTAGTAGGGGTAAAAACAGTGGTGAAGTTCAAAAATGTCTGGGACAGGCACAAGGGACTCCTAAGGGTAAGGAAAGGGGGAAGAGACTGGGCTGTAAATCAAGTAGGGTCTGCAGCAAAAAGGCTAATGGTTAAAAAAAATCATCAAACTTGGTGGACCCAGCGGTACTTATCTGCTGTCCATCATATTCTTTATTTCTATGTTACTTTCTGAGTTCTAATTTCCACATCTTTTTCTAGAATATGATTTAATATGAGACACTAGTTAACTGTGGATACGTCCTTTCTAAAGCCAACTTGTAGTTCTGATATTAAGTTACAGTGTTCCAGATAGTTTTGTCACTTGCAACATGATGTTCTAGACAAGTTCTTGGAGGCTGCATCTGAAAGGCTTATTGGCCTATACATTTCAGTGTTATCCCAATTAACCTTTTTAAAAATGGGAAAAACAATGTCTCCTTTCCAAGTTTCAGGGAATTCATTAGATGTTATGCAAATATTCATAACTTTTGCCAGCAGTGGTACCCAAACAGATGTGTTAACCTTATATAATTGGTTTTTATTGTTTATTTGTACAGTTTTGGATTACAGTACCTCTGAGTACAAATAGCTCTTTTATAAAGGTTCCATGTCATGAGGGGTGACAAACATACAGAGGAGGCATAACACATTGTTTCCAACAAAACAGTCAATCAGAGTAAATATATATTGCAAGTACAGTAGAGCTATGACTAAGAAGGTGAAACAAAGTGTTGTAGAGAGAGAAGGATAAGCAATGGAGCCAGGAAAGTTGGAGGAGGCAGCCAGAGGCCTTGTCAACCTATTAAGTAAAGGGTAAGGGCAGGGAAAGGGTGAGAGAGGTTGGGGAGGGATACGGGGGGAGAGGCAGCCATAGACCTTGTCAATTAGTGGAGAGGAGAATGATTGGCAGAGTAGTGTAGTGTAGTGATTGGGTGAGCACATAGGACCCAGTGAGCACATAAATCCATTGGTACACCATCAGTTCTTATTGCCTTATTCCACTTTATTAAATCCAATACCATCATTATTTCTTGTCTGTGTATTATGCATAGCTCATTTTGGCTAGGGGCCCAGTTCTCTATTGTCAAATTGCATTCACAGAAAAACTGACTGGAGATATGCTTGTCATATCTCATGGTGTATATGAGAGTCACTACTATTTTTCCATTTGGCAGATCTATGAGCTACAGACACCAAGAATTCTGTAATCTGTTTTGAATATAGCCTCCAACATTTTATTCTAGTTCTTTCCTTGGTATGAAAGGGGTGTGTGTGTGTGTGTGTGTGTGCGCTCGCGAGTAAGCAACATGAAGCTTTTATATTCTCTTTTTGTCAAGTTTAAGCTGTTTCAAGGCATACCTACTGTACTTTCTATGTTGCACTTAGCTTTATTAACTTTGACAGAGATCAATCTTTTCACAATTATACATTCACTGTCAAATCAACCATTATTGGAATATTGTTTTTCATTTGTTTTGTAATGGTAAAGTATACAGTGATCTATTAATTTATAAAAGTGTAAGAATTGTTTCAATATTTGTTTCTTCAAGGATACATTTCCAAATATCTGTACAGTTCTCAGACATCAGAATTTCTAACTTAAGTGCATTTATGGATTCATTCCACATTAACCTCCATTTATTCCTCACTTGTAAATTATCCTGTGCAATGGAAGTTGCCTCTGTCTTAAGTATCATGTCTCTTGAGATTTGAATTGGCAAGTGGTCACTTTCTGACCTTTCCATTACTGTAAAATCTATGTAGCAATGACTATCAAATAATGTGATAATAGCCTAATCTACTGAAGCACATGTTCCTGTGAAAGGAGTATAGGCACCTTGGTAGTTACATTTACACTTACCATTTAATAAGAATAGGTTTAAGTTATTACAAATGGCAAGAGATTTATACCCATCATATTCAGGTTCTCATTCTGTGAAGTTCTTTCTTCACAACAAACATTATTCAGTTTCAATGTAATCTTCTAAGCTATTTCCATTATCAATTATTGTGTTTAAAGAGCTAGTGGAGCCAAAACAAGAAGACAGGAAAATAATACAAAGTTTAAGAAGTAGTCAGTTATAACTTTTTATTTCTGAAGTATTTTTCTTTTTGCTTTCATTCATTAGAAAGTCTTCTATGTGGCAATATTGTGCTGGATCTGTGGAAAAACTCTTACCCTGGCAGCTGACATATCCATCTCCCCCCAACTACATCATCAGCATTGTCATCCTGCTGACAGTGATATCACAGATGACTGATCTGGAAACCACTAAGTGACTGTTCCTAAGCAACAGTGATGTCAGAGTTGGTGATGTCAGAATGCTGATGATGCAGTAGGGGGGAATAGAGATAAACATGTCAGCTGCCAGACAGAGTGCTGTCCTACAAATCACACCTATTAACGTCAAGAAAATAATTTTCTAATTAACCAAAGGGAAAATAAAACACACTTCTTATATAAAAGGTAATGACTGACTTCTTTTGGAAACCAATATTAGTTTTAAGCAGTACACTAGCTCTTTAAATCACCTACTAATATGAATTGTGTCTGTTCAGAATTGTCATGATTATGTAATATTTCTTCTAATTCCATGAAAGACTATGGCCTGTGAAAGGCCAACACTTGTAGGGGGTTATACACATTGCACAAAATGCATTCTTGATTAGTAAGATTTAGTGAAAAGATGATGAAATATTGATTCATATATAATATGGTTTTACTCTTAATCTTAGGGCAAATTTTGATTCCTATAACTAATCCATCTATAGGCCTAATGCCCTTTTTCTCTTTTCTTGCTGGAGAGTAATATATCATGAATCAATTCATTTCAAAACTGTCCTCCACTGAAGAGAGAATATATCCACCTCTGTTTAAAAATGTTGCCATTCCTTATCTGTTATTTTATTCAAAATACCAGCTATGTTCCAAAATACTATTTAAAAGTTACTATGGGGCTCATCTGCTTCTATTACAAATTGTCTGTGAGATTTATTTCATTTTATAGCAGTGCAAACCTATTGTGTAATGATATCTCATTCAACATGAAATTGTTAGTATTTTTTGGTACTTGTCTTTCAATATTTTTTATTTTCAGGGGGTTTGCTCTGGCCAGTAGTCTACAGCATCCAAGATGCAGAGGATAATGGATGGGCAACAGTGAAGAACAACATGTTTTCCTAGACAGGTTATCATGACAACCACCAGACCTCAAGAGCGAAGTCCTTATCTGCCATCAAATTCTATGTTTCTATGGTTATTTTCATCACAGATATTTGTCTCTTGCTCAGGACTGCTGCCCAACTAAATGCTTTGATATGCTCTTTGAAATGCCTTTTTAGTGATGTTGTTCCAATCTGGCTGCTCATTTTCCCCGTTAACTTCCCAATGACAAACAGTGCAGAAAGCAAAACATTCATTTTTGGGATGTATATGAAAATAGCTCCACACAACTGAGGTGGAACATTTTGTCATGATGTCAGGAACTGCAGCAATTTTTGCTGGCAGTTGTTTCTGACTCTTGCATACTTTGGCTATCCCCAGAAGAGTTACCATGATTATTGATTGTTTTTCCACTACAGGCTGTGAATAGTGGTGGTGCCTGTTGTATGTGTTTTTTCTTTTTAGGTGGGGGAACCCAGGTGGCATCCTCTACTTCATCAGTATCACATTCTGATTAATCACCTTTGCAAGAACATGACTGTGATGCATCGTGATTGTGATCTTGTACATTCACAGCCGCCTCTTCAGCAGAGACACTGTTTTCTGATGAAGGAGCCTGATATGCATGAGTGGCATATCGTGGAGTGCCATGTCTAGTGGTACTAGCTAGAGCCTTTTCCTTAATCATTGACTTTCTGGGTCTAACTGTTTTGGCTATCTGTTTTTCTGTTTTACTTTTATCTGATTTTTCAGGCAATGCTGACAGTGCTGCAATGCTTTGATCAGCGGATTCACCAACATTCTTTTGTTTTCTGGTTGTGTTGCTTCATTTTTTTCTATTTGTGTGAGGGTGAGGGACAACCAGGGTTTGTGAGTCATTGTATCTGAGTGAGTACGCTTGAGTGAATGTGTTGGCTAGGGCATTTGTGAGGTGGGGGGGCAGCCGGGACCAGTACTTGGCTGAGATCTAGGCACAGTGGGACAGTCTACGATTTTCTAGAGATGTAAGGTTCATAGATTGGTAGAGGGTGCAGTGATGGGCAAAGTGACAGAAAGTGTGGAAGAGGGGATCCAGTCTGGCTAAGGTGGACTTGGGACCTTCACTGTAGACAACATCCCCGTAGTCGAAGACTGGGAGTATCATTTTCTGCACGATGGCCCTCCAGGCCGAGACTGGGATATTGTCATGGTTATGGTAAAGTGCACAGAGCCTGGGGTGAGGCTTCTTAAGTATGGAGTCAACATGTTCAGAAAAGTTGAGGTGCTGATCAAGCCAGACTCCGAGGTACCTGAACGAGGTGCAAGCTTCAAGTGGGGTCCCGTCCAGGGTATGGAACATGATAGGTGAGGGGAGCCTCGAAAATTGTTGTCTTGTTCCAAAAGTCACAGAAACGGTTTTCTTGGTGTTGAGGGAGAGTTAATTTGAGTGCAGCCAGAGCTGAACCTGATCAAAGTCTGACTGCAATCTGGTCATTACTTCTGTGGTTGAGGGGCCCAATGTATACAGCACGGTATCGTCCCCATACATGTGAATGGAGGTGTGAGGGCAGGCAGATGGCAGGTAATTTAGAAATATGGAGAACAGGAGGGGGCCTAGAATGGAGCCTTGCGGTACCCCAGCAGTGACAAGGAGTGGGGTTGAGGTGGCAGAATTGACTCTGACTGATTGGGACCTGCCTACAAGGTACAAGTGGAACCGACTGGTGGCCCAGCTAGACAGCCCAGCATTGGAGAGTTTGGTCAGGAATAGTGAGTGGGAGACAGTGTCAAACGCCTTGGCTAGGTCGATGAAAATGGTGGCTGTGATATGGCCAACATCCATAGCAGTGAGGATGGAGTCAGTGAGCCTGAGAAGGGAGGAGGTGGTTGAGTGGAATTTCCAAATGTCAGACTGGTAGGGGTGAAGAAAGAGGAGGAGTCAAGAAAAGGTGATAGGCGAGAGAGAACTAGGCGCTCTTGGAGTTTTGCCAGAATGGGTAGTAGGGAAATAGGATGGTAATTGTTTGGGTTAGAGGCATCCCCACCCTTTGGAAGGGGATGACGGTGGCATGTTTCCATTCAGAGGGGACTTCAGCAAGGGAGAAGGATAGGTTGAATAGGCAACCAGGGGTTTTGTTATGGCGGGGGCTGAGAGGTGGAGCATTTTGGATCCCAACCCTGTTGGGCATTTGCCCTTGTTAGGATAAAGGGCAATCAGTGCTTTATATACCTCATCCTGGGTGATGGGCTGAAATGGGAACAAGTGTGTTGTAGGTGAGGCATTGACGGGGGAGGTAACACTGAGTGGCAGAGTAGGATGAGGAGAGAGCAGGAGAGTTGCATGGCAATTTGTAAAGTGAGAGTTGAGCTGTGATGCCACAGCTGGCGGGTCTGTGATGGTGAGTCCACCTACCAATAGGATAGGAGTGGGGGGCTGCAAAGGAGGACTGAAAAGTGATTTTACCACTTTCCAGTATCTGGCTGGCTGATGTGAGGTGGAGTCAAATGAGGCTTTGAAATAATTAGCTTTTGCTTGGTGGATTTTCTTACTGCATGCATTGCATAACGTGCGATATAACTAGAGGTCAGTTGGTGAGCTGGAAGATTTGTAGGCTTTCCAGGCTTTATTCCTATTCCTGAGGAGGGCTAGGATTTTAGTTGAGATCCAGGGGTGATGTGCACCTCTGACTCTGGTACGCCTTAGAGGGGCGTGGTGATCCCAGACAGCAGAGAAGTTGGACTTAAAGAACACCAGGGCCTCATCAATGGAGGTGGATCAGTTGAGGAATGACCAGTCGGTATTGGCCAAGTCATTAAGTAGTGTGGAGAGGTCCAGGGACTTGTAGGATCTGGTTATTAGGATTCAGGGAGGGGTGCTTTAGGTCTGTAGATCTTTCTTACAGAACAGATGCCATGATGGTCACTTAAGGCGTCAGGTAGGAGGCTGGGGGCCAGGAACCTATGAGGGTGTGAGTTGAAGGACCAGTCCAGGACAGTGTGATTCAGTGTTTTTGGTTTAACCAAATGGGTTCTGAGATTTGCTGTGCTAGGTTTAGAGCAGTCACTTTGTTGCGAAGCTTGGAGTTCACCACGGTGAGCCAGTTCTAGTTAAAGTTCCCACGTATATGGAGCTCACCCCCCTGGAAGCTAGGTGGTCCAGTATAGCAGGTGTATTGGAGTCGGGTGTGCAGTAGGTGCCTGCAATGTAAATTGGAGTAGAGTGGGGGAGGGAGATGTTTACCATTAGTGCGTCAATGGACTCCAACGATGGAGACAGGGTGACCTGGGAGAACTGGATTGTGGAGGCAATATACATGGCTATGCCGCCCGCTTTTTTATTGCCCTTGTGGTTATGTTGGATGAGAGTATAGCCAGGTATAGAGAATTCTGAGTCAGTGTTGTGGGACTCCAGCTAGGTTTCAGAGATAATCAGTATCTCTGGCCGGAGGGACATGGCTAGGGGCTGAAGCAGGGTAATTTTGTGAAGGAGGCTGCATATATTTAGGTGGATCATTCTTAGGCTGGATGGGAGTTGGATTGGCAAAGTGGGGTTAGGTGTGAGATGAATAGGCCTGGGGTTTGGCTCAACATCACTTGCAAGGAGTAACAGTAGTGTGATCAGGAGTTTGGTATTATGCACAGCCCAGTATAGCTTACGGGTGGTGGAATATGGCTTATTAAAAAGAGCTGTTGGCCTCCATCAAGGGGCAATAGGGTTATGTGGCTAATTTGGAAGGAAGGTGGCAGTAAGGTGGGACCAACTGATACTGTGTGAAGGTGGCAGCCAGGGAGAGTGTCATCCTTGGTGGAGGAGGTATAAGTGTTAATTGGCAATCTGATACTTGGTGCCCTAAAGCCCAGAAGCTCAGGGTAGGAAGACAAGGGGAGGGACACCCAGGGGATGATGATAATGATAGAAGATAACAGAAGCAGTAACATTGTGGAGGGCAAGCAAAATGAGAAAGATTTTGTTTTTGTTTTTGCTTGTAGTGGGTGTAGTGACCACTAGTGGCTGAAGGGAATATCCTGCACATGAGAAAATGGGCTGATTGGTTATTACAAGCATGTGACTTCTCCTATATAAAGAATACTTTGCCAAGGGTGGTGGTGGGGATGGTGGGGTAGCTCAAGCGGAGCGTCAGCGGGGTTTGCTCAGTGCTGAGCTGCTTGCTGAGCTGAGATGCTGTACCTGCTTGTTGGGCTGAGTAATGGGGGGGTCCGCTCTCCAAATTCGGGGGAGGGTTTCCATTCAAAATTCTTCCCTCATGCCGAGCGGGTGAGGAGAGCTGGGGGAAAAATAAAGAGGGAGCAGGATTAAGTAAGATTGAGAGAGGGACAGGCTGGATCTTATCTCTTGAGCTGTGTCAGCCTGTGTTTTTGTTTAGGGTTGGCACAGCTCAGAGATTTGTTGTTGTAGTGGGACTCAGGAGTGAAGGGTAGTGTCAGTTGGCTACAATATCTTCTGATAAGGGCAAGGCTCAGAAAATGTTGTAGCCAATCATTTTACAGGAGTTCTTGAGCCCATTTTATAAACTTCAATATACAATTCATTACCCATTACCACCAACTTTCTTTCCATTGGATTCATCACTCTCTTAGCACACTCTACCTCTTTGTTTACTGTACTTTTACTCTTCTCCTTTTGATTTAGGTCTGTTTCTATTGCTTTCACCTTACTGTCATTGACATGTTGGTCCTTAACATGTATCTTTCATTTTGTATGCTTCAGCTATCTGTTTTTTTTTTTTAATTTTGCCATTTATCCAGAGTAATTTTGTCATAATTTCCTGTACTCATTTTACTTTTGTAGTTGTCATGCTGTTAGCTTTATCTTTTCTCATTTCTTCACTTCCTCACTTCTTCTTCTTCTTCTCTCCCTTTTTCCCAAATCAATTTGTGTTTCCTTTCTTTCCTTCATTGCCTGACATTTACAGTTAATGTCCCTGAGGCATCTGTTCCTGTAGAAATTTAAGTCTGTCACTATTGAAATTCACTTCACTACGTATTCCTTCTAGTTCTGTTTTCAAAGTTTCAAAAGTTTCTTTATTAAAGTACATATAGAAAAAAAATGGCATACATCACTAAAATGTATAAATTACATCATATCATATCACAATACAATATAAAAAATATCCAGTTTCAAAATTAATTCAGCCTCTAGTTATTTAGGTTATACAGTGCAAACTTAGCATAGTTAGCTATTGCATACATGTGAGCAGGCTTATTAGAAGATAACATATGTTCTAGCACATTTCTGGACTTATTATTTTCTAGAGGACCTCAAATTGGTTTCAGCCATTGCTCTCTGATTTTTGTAAGTCGTGGGCAATCGAAAATCAGATGATTAGTGTTTATAGCAGTAGTAAAATCACAACGGCATATCTTATTGCTGGAGCAGAAGATATTTTCTCTTCTAGAATCCACTTTAAATATTCCCAATCTAAATTTACATAAAGCATTTCTTTGGGCACTATTCTCACAGAAAGTTAAATAGGGTTCACATTCTATATTTTGCTTATGGCCTATATAACTTTCAAAGTACAGGTTCTCTCTTATTTTATTAAGTTCTGTTTGAATATTTGTAAATACTCCATGATCAATGTTATCCATATGGGGAAATGTTAGTGCATCTATCGTTGATAGAATAGTGGGAGTATTTATTATGCATCAATGTGTCAATTGTAGTAGCCATCTGTTCTCTTATATGCTCATGTGCTGCTGGATCAATTATTCTCACTTCCTCAATCCCCTTGCCTGTTGACACAAAGCTAGAATCCTTTACAGTCAGTGGGCTAAAGAGTTCTAATTTTGTTCCTTCCTTCACTACAGAATCTATATTATTTTGTTGGATATTAGAAGAGATAATATCTAAAGAGTGGTTAAATTAATTCACTGCAGCATCCGGTGACCTTTCTGGAGGAAAATGGACTCCAGAATGATCAGCAGCATGGGTTCATCTCGGGAAGATCATTCCAGACCAACCTGATAGAGTACTATGACTGGGTAACAAGGGAGTTGGATCAGGGCATGCAGTGAAAGTCCCGTATTTGGACTTCAACAAGGCCTTTGTTTCCGCACCTGACTAGAGGCTGGGGGGAAAATTAGAATATATGAGGGTAGGGCCAAAGATGGCAAAATGGATCAGGAACTGGCTGAAGGGGAGGCAGCAATGGGAAATGATGAGTGGGGTGCCACAGGGCTCTGTGCTGGGCCCAGTGTTGTTCGGGTTGTTCATATCTGATATCTTGTATGGAGTTAAGAGCAGGATCAGTCTGTTCATGGATGATACTAAGATGGGAGCACTATTGGATGACAGAGAAGGGTGGCAGGGGCTACAGGAAGATCTGACCAAACTGGAGGAGTGGTCAGTGAAGTGGCAGTTGGGATTCAATGCAAAGAAGTGCAAGGTTATGTACTTTGGAGCAAAGAACTCGGGGGGGACTATTGGTTAGGGGTCACTGATGAATAGAAGGACCTAGGGGTGCTCTTAACGGGGAACATAAGCAGCTCAGCTCAGTGCAAGAAGGCAACAGCCAAGGCTAACAAGATGCTGGGGTGCATAGCATGGGGTATCTCATCTAGGCATAGGAATGAGCTCATGCCACTGTATAGATCACTAGTTAGGCTACACTTGTAGTATTGCATACAGTACTAGTGCCATTATCTTAGGAAAGATATCAGGCTGATGGAAGGGGTGCAGTGCAGGGCAATGAAAATGATTCAAGGGCTGGAAAGCAGGACCTACAAGGACAGACTGAATGAGTTAGGCTTGTACACCCTGGAGGAGAGGAGATATCATGGGGATATGATTGAAACCTTCAAGTACTTGAAGGGGATCAACAAAATCGGTACAGAATGATTATTTAGCCTGAGGAGGGGAAGGGAGATGTGAGAGCATGGGCTAAGGTTGGAAGGGCACAGGTTTAGGAGAAAGATGAGAAGGCATTATTTCACAGAGAGTGTGGTGGGAAAATGGAACACACTGCTAGAGGAGGTGGTTTCTTGCAGGACAGTGGGCAGCTTTAAAAGGGCATGGGACAGGGTGCATGGGGGGTCAAGGAAGCGGGGTGAGAGGGTGTGGCAGCTGCAGTTTAGGGGTGCTAGCTGCACAATCGAGAAGACTTGATAGACCACTTGGCCTGTTTCTGCTGACCGATTCGTATGTTTGTATGTAAGAAGTAAAATGAGGTTCCTTGGTGTCCTGTTTTTGTATGTCTTTTTCCATACAGTATTTATCTATTTGTTGTTGTTCTTTTATTTATTTATTTATTTATTTATTTATTTATTTATTTACTTACTTATTTCCTTAACCCCCTTCTTGGTGTATTTCTATCCTGTGATTTTATTACATTTCTGCCATTTCTTTCTAAGTAATCCCATATACTGAGACTCAGTCTTCTCCTGTTTTGCAGCTAATGTGCATCCTTTGACTGCTCTGTTTTTCATGAATTTCCCCTCTCCACCTTTATATCTTTAATAAAATCCAGTAACAGATTTCCTTTATGTTCATATGTGAAGTGTTCCCTCACTAAATTTTTATATATATAATTAGCATTTGCAGTTCTTTGACTAAAAAAGGCAGTACAATTATGACTTCATATAAAAAAGTTGCCTGATTATAGTCTGATTATTTCAGTTGTATATATTTCCTTCAGCCTCCTATTATTTCTTTGTATTGCATTATTGACTAACTAAACAGGTTCTATACATGGGATACACTGAATATATATTTCTTTGACAAATATTAAATAGGGAACATCACAATAATAACTAACATTGTACTGCAGTTTCATTATTAGTTAAATAGGTTCTCCCTTACTGGGGCACTCCTAAAGCTATGTATATTCCACAGTTATATAGGACATTTTTGCAAGGACCAATACAAACAACTACATTTCAAATACGGAAATCAAGTGGTAATACAACCAAATTATAAAGCATGTTACTTACTAACTTACTTCAAATATGGAAATTAGGTGGTATTACGACCAAAATATATAGCATATTACTTACTACCTTACTTCAAAGTACTGACCGGAGTCATTGAACAAAATAGGGGAGAATAGAGTTAGATTGTTTGTGAGGTCTGTCTGGGACCCTTATATTGGAAACATGAAGTGTACATTCATGCTGGCCATCGGTACTGGAAAGTATTAAACACATGCCTAAAGAAAAAAGGAAAAAACAGACAATGTTTAAATCAAAAATATTGACATCTTGGATACATTTTACACAACCACAGGCTCACACCAATAGCAATCACTTCATCTTTTATATTTTAAAAAAGGTTTGAGATCCCATCTCTTATTTAAGCCTGTGGCGCTCACTGTTCCAGCTTTAAATATCCAAAAACTCTCCCTTTGTAATAACAGATTAGGTCTGTCACCACCTCTTAAAAGACATTTTATATGTTCCATTCCCATGAATCTGAAACTACTAATGTCAGAATTATGTACATGGAAAAAGTGTCGTCCAACAGGTGTGTCTAATCTCTGATTGATTACAGAATGCACATGTTCTTGTATACGTTCTTTAAAATGTCTCATTGTCTTACCTATGTAATACAAATTACAGCTGCACCAGAGAATGTATACAAGAAATGTGGTGGTGCAGGTTATAAAATCTTGTATTTGAATGCATAGGCCACTAGGTAATGTTAGTTCCTTGCCTGTATACGTATCCTGGCATACACTGCATCTTCTACATTTGTGATTTCCCTCTGGTTTGTTGGGGATCCAAGTATTTCTTGATACTTCTTTCATAGAGAACTGACTGTTAACCAGTTTGTCTTGTACGTTTGCAGTCCTTCTAAAGGTAATCCTAGGTGTATCTGGTATTATGTCCTTTAACTTGGGATCACTTTATAACATATCCCAACTTCTCCAAATTTCCTACATAACTATGGAATATACATAGCTTTAAGAGTGTCCCAGTAAGGGAGAACCTATTTAACTAATAATGAAAGTGTAGTACAATGTTAGTTATTATTGTGATGTTCCCTATTAATATTTGCCAACGGAATATAACTTCAGTGTATTCCATGTATAGGAGAACCTGTTTAGTTAGTCAATAATGTAATGTAAAGAAATAATAGGAGGTTGAAGGAAATTAATGTGAAGGCTAATGTCACACTGCTATGTAATTTCCCCTTCCATTGTAAGTTTATGTTTGCTGTGTTTAGTTAATGAAGTGCGCTTTGTAAAATTCTTAAAATACATTTTGGACATATAGATAGGTTTGATACTATGCTATAGTTTTTTTTATAAGTAATTTGGTGATTGGTCACTAAACTATGATGTTACAACTTTTTTTTGTATTTAAATAAATGCTGCTTACCAAGATGTAGAACGCCCCCTTGAAGGCATTAAGCCGAGGTGCTAGGGGTTCTCACAAGGTGGATTTTCAATACAACAAGTTGGCTGTTTGCTGAATTGTTTCCTGTGTTTTTTTGTGGTTGGAGTGCAGCAGTTTTCAGCATTTGTGTTTATTGTTGGTATAGCCGCCCCTCTGCTGCGAACCACTCATATATTGAGTGTGGTTTGGATTTTTTCTTTTTAGAATGATTGTGGCTCCTAGAATCAGCATTCTTCTTGTGTCATCTTCTATAGGTTAAATACCTGTCTGCCAAATCCTCATGCAGGTCTCACTAAACACATTGATGTACTAATGTTAGTCTTTCCTGTTATGTTAATTGTCTAACTTAAATTCATTTAAAGTTGCAACTACATTTTCAAATAGTTAAGTTTGAAACTTACATATAACTACAAACTAGCGTGAGATTTAATATTAGGAGGCAGTATAGCACAGTGGTTTAAGGCTCTGAGCTGCAAACCTGGATACCTGGGTTTGAATCCCACAGTCCCCACTTGTATACTGTGTGACCCCGAGCAAGTCACTTAACTTCCTTGTGCTCCCAGGTCGCACCTGTAAACAAGCTTTCAGCTTAGTGTGTGTCTCTCCTGGTTAAAAAAAAAAGTCACTATATTTATAGGGCTATTAAAAAATACACAAAATGTTTCTCTGACTTCTGTCACACTAACTTCTATCACCCAACCCTTACATCCCCGCTTCCACTCTCCCGAAGTAAATTCCCTTCTTATCAAGCAAGTCCTGAGGTATTGAGTTATTATGGAGAGTTTCTAGCGTAACTTTGCTTTATTTCTTTTTCCTTCTCTACATCTCCAGATGGCTATTTTTAATTTATTTATTTTGGTAACCATGTAACGCTCACTAGGCACAGGTGCCTGTTTTCGGGATGACCCAGGAGCACTGGGGAAGTTAAGTGACTTGCTTAGAGTCACACAGTTTGCAAGTGGGGGTTGTAGAAATCAAACCCAGGTCCATCTGCTGCATGTACCAAGCTGATTACTTTAACCTCTAAACTATACTGCCAGATTAGCACAGACAAATGTATTGTATGCTGCTGGTTCTCGATTCCAATCTGTCTCTTTCCAGCACTCCCAGACTCTCTCATGGCTCTCTTAGTCTCTCTCTCTCTTTTCCTTCTTCCTCTGGCACTGTCTTCTACTTCCTTCAACAGCCAGTCTCTGCCACTCCTTTCCCCCTTTCTTCCACTGTCTGGTTCCTCAACACTTCTGTGCCTCCAATCGAGTATGAGTAAACAGGGCCAGACTATGACCAAGAAAAAAAAAAGAAAACAAACACTTTCTAAGTGCAGTAAATCCCTTACAGGAGCTTAAAGGAAAGTCCCCTTAACCTATTTTCTGCATACCTGTGTAGTCTGTAGGCATGAACAATGATTCCCTCTCTTGCACCCCTCTAATGTCATCATAGTTTAAATATAAATTATTTTTTCACTTTGTTCTGCCCTGGTGTGACAAGCTGCTTGATTCCATTGCAAAGGTCATGAACCCAACTCATGTAAGGTATCTTGGAATTTTGTGATGTTTTAATGCTAAAGCCTGCAGTGGTAATACTGTATTAGTCAGTGCTGCTGTTGTCCTCTGCAATCCCTATGCTCTTGTCTTATGCTGGTCATGAAATCATTCAAGGCATAGTAAGAGCCCGGCTGTTTTCTGTAGTTTAAATTGTGTCTGAGTTAGGAAAAAAATGCTTGTACAAAATATAGGGAATTTTCAAGACATTTAAATGAACTGAATGAGAGAATAACTTCTGCTGGCTTGTGCAGGTATGCATCATCAACTCCCATGATGCCTTGCATGAGTGGGGTCATGATCTTTGCAGTGAAGACATAGAGTTTTTCACACTAGGGCAAAACAGAGTGATGCAGCTTCATATATATATTTAAATTAGGATGAAATTAGGGGGATACAAGAGAGAAAATCATTGATCATGCCTACAGACTACACAGGTATACAGAAAATAGGTTATGGGGACTTTCCCTTTAAAATGAATTATTACAAAATATCCATCAATATAGATGTTGTACTGTACCTGTGATAAAGCCCTATCAAACCTCTTAATTTAGAGAACTGTAGCAGTTTCTCTGTCAGTGCTCTTCACAGTGCTGCCATCTTCTGCTGGATTTTTATCACTATGTACATCACCTTGCACTTTTTGGCATTAAATTTTAACTGTCATATTTTTGGCTCCCTTTTCTAATTTATCCTGGTCCTCTTTCATATTTCTGACACCCTAATCACTATCCACTCAGCCACAGATCTTAGTATCATAAGCAAAGAGGCTTATCTTGCCCTGTTTCCCTAAACCTATGTTGCAGATAATGATGTTGAAAAGGACTGTTGCCAAGACTAATCCCTGCAGTACACCACTAGTGACCACTCTGACTCACAGGAAAAACATACATTTATTTCCACTCTCTGGGTTCTGCCATTTAACTAATTCCCAACCCCAACCATCTCATGACTTTCTCCCACCCAAGGTCTTAACCAACATTTCATGCTGGATGGACTTGAAAGTCTTACTGAAGTATGTCTACTGCCTGTGCCTTGTCCATTGCTTTTGTCAACCAATCAAAAAAAACAAATTATGCTTGTCTGGCATGCCCCCCCCCCCCAATAAACCCATGCTGTCTTTTAATCAATCAATCTTTATTTAATCAAGTGAAACATCATTGCATAAACTCATTTAGAAGGTGGACCTGGGCAAGTTGCCAAAGCACATGCAATTATAAACAGGAAAAAAGAAGAGCCAATGAGAAAAAACAAAACAAGAGAAATATATATGGATACAAAATTTGGTGTTAAGTATACAACAATGAATACATTTTTGTCAAAGGAGTACAACAGTAAATAGGCATACAACAGTGAAAGCATTTTTGACAAGGGAGTACAACAAAAAAGTGCAAACAGTGAATAAATAAGGTCCTGTAGACCATTTGTCTCTAGGAATCTTACTACCCTCTCCCTTATTATGGCTTATAGCAGCTTATTTTGGACATGAGACACACAGGTCTGTAGTTCCCTGACTCATACCTGCCCCTGGTTAAGTACAGGAGAACTGTATTTGCTGTCCTCCAGTCCCTAGTTACTATCCCTGTCTCCAGCAAAGCAACAAATAGCTGAGCTGGCAGCTGTTGGGTCCTGCCCCATATCCTTAAGCACATAGAGATGCAGCCCATTTAGTCCCATATACATATCCACCTTTAGTGTATTTAAGCCCTCTAATACTCTTTTACTGAAATTGGATCCTCATTTACCCCTTCCCCCGCCCCCATGTGGATGACACAGTCAGGCATCAGTCCCTCTTCCAACACTGTGAACTCCAAGCAGAAATATCTGCTCATGATGCCTACCTTACATTTATTCTCTTCTATCCACTCCAATTATTCCTTCCCTAGTCTGCCTCTTCTCCCATATATAACTAAAGAAGACCTTGTACCCCTTCTTCATACTTTCTGCTATTTTCATTTCCATGCCAGCCTTAGCTTTCTTCACAACCCTGCTGGTCTCTTTCATCCTGCTGTGAAACACTGCCTTGCCCTTGTCTACCTGGCTGTTTTGTATTTTATAAATTCCTTTTGCTTTTCCCCCAGCTGCCCCTACTTCCCCTGTGATTCACAAAGGTCTTTTACCTGCCTTATTCTTCCCTATTTCCCTTAAACAAAGATTTCTGACATCTGTTAATATATTTTCATCACATCCATTTTGCTTTAAATCCACCTCTCTTACCCCCTCTATTTCTTTGTAATAGCTCACGCTTCCTTCCAAAATCAGCTCTCATAAAATCCAGGACCTTAGTCAGAGTCTGATTTCTCTGCTCCCAGGAAACCAGCACTGTCACCTCCGACACTGTCCCTATTGGTAAGTATCAACTCGAGGATGGCTGCCTTCCTAGTAGGCACCTATGTTCTCTGTACTAAGAATGCTCCTGACAGATTTCTACCATCTGTTGATTTCTTGCACTTGCTGCTATAGGGATCCTCCAGTCAGGCATTTTAATGTCTTCTATTTGCAGCACCTCTCCTTGTCTTGTTGACTTTTCATCCTTGTTGCCCTTTTTTATCTCATCCCTAATTCCCTGTCATTTTCCTTCTTCTCAGATGGTAGTCCATAAAACACCAATATCCTGCTATTTCTGCCTTTTCTGTTACTACCTGCTCCCATACTGTCTCCATGTGCTCAGTATTCCCCAAATCCTTGATATCTGTAGCCTGTAATTTCTCCTGTATATACAGTATACTGTAGTGCCACCCATCCTCCTCTAGTTCCCCATCTATCCCTCCTACAGTAAATACAGCTTATCCTTGTATGCTCCTGCCCCAGTTGTGGTACAGTTGAAGTCCTGAGTTGCCTACGGTTCTAAGATCACCATTGGGTATCATGGGTAGCAGAGTGAACATGGAATATCTATGTGTTTGTATGTGTTTGCAATTCTTCCCTGATTGTGAAGTGTGTGTAGGGGGTGGGGGAGCATGATGAACCTACAGGCCATTTCAGCATTCAACTACTGTGTTACTGTGTATGCATGCTTCATGCTTCAGAGTTTTGGTCCTCTGTCCTGGTGTTTTACTAATAGAATTAATGCACATAGAGTAGTAAATATTAAGTCAGTTTCTGACGTGGGGTTCCTAAAATGGGAACATTTCTGCCTGAAAAAGGATATCAAGTTATTTTAGCTATTTATGCTAAAAGTGCATTTTTATGGAGTTCTCCAAGTAGTCTGGCATGACCATTGGATGCTGTAATCCAAGGAAACACTGGGAGGAGGCCAGTCTAAACACAAGTAGTAAGTCAACCTGATGCAATCAGTACTTGAGAAAAACAGTTTGGATGTGAAGACCCACTCACCAAAGGTTTTTGTACTTTTATATATTTATTGTAGCCACACATACAGATACCCCACCAACATCAGTGGTTCACCACCAAAAGGTAGCTTTATCAGGAGGCATAGTGTTTTAAATACTGTATATACTTTTTTATTGTTCTAAAAAATTTATATATAATGTTTTAAATATTAACCATTAGTTTGGGTCATTCTGTCAAGATAAATATTTCTTCACTCCTCATATCGTTTCATAAATGTATACATTTCTTTTATTACATAAACATTGCTCGGAAAAAAGTGAATATCAAAAATAAAATTGTGTTAGGCATAATACTTTATGTCTTGGTCTCAGGGCAACCACCTCTTCATTGTATAATTCTTTAACGTATACTTAATCTTTTTTATTTAATTCATCAAGGCTCTTTAAGATATTTAGGATATTGATCTTGTAATACACCTTTTCAGTACTCTTAGCTTTCAGTTCACACAATGGCCACAGTCCAGAAAGAAAAGTTTTTTTTTTATTTTGAATTACAACATTATTTTCTTTTCCATTCATTTTCCTGTTATTAATGCACTAAATTCATAATGCACCATTTAGGTGCTCTTAGCTTTCAGCTCACACTGTGGCCATATTCCAAAAAAGGTTTTAAATGTTAACCTTGTTTTCTATTATATCTATTATCTCAGTCACTATTTCTCAACTAAACTATCTGTCTGAAAAAAAGAAATGTGGTAGCCGTGTTAGTCCAGTCAACAATGTAGAGAACAAAAACAACAAATATGTTGCAGGTGGTGCCTTTTATTGTACTAACAAAATTAATTTAATTTAATTAATTTTGCTAGTCCAATAAAAGGTATTGCCTGCAATATATTTGTTTTTTTCTCAACTAAACTCTGAAACTAGTATCCCAAGATAATGCTTCTATCCCTCCTGCTAAGCATACTGGGGCCTATGCACAAAAGTGCAGGAAATGCATGCATATGTGACGTAATGCAGGCACACAGTTGTGCACCCCAGCTGGCCATAAATTCACGTGCCATTTACAAATTCACGTGCTGCATGAGTAGAGGCAGAGGTGTGGCCAACAGATGCATGCAATGCTGCACGCAGGTACTGTGGCGTGGCCCAAACATATTCATCTCCACCCCTTGACCCCAACATATATGGGCACATGCACCTCTCTATGCAGACACCAGAAAGTGAATACCGTGATGGAGGAGTGGGCAACAATAGGAGACAGAGGTGTCACATCCCTGGCACATGGACCATGGTAAGTGGCTGTACACTGAGGTCATGGGCAGGCTGAGGGGCATGGAAGGTACCTGTTGCATGGAAGCATCTGGTCACAGTTCAGCAACTTCACAGGTGGCCAGGTGGTAGCTATGATGTGGGCATCCATGACCACTATGGTGAGCTGTATGAAGCAGAGTCCCTGAAATCCCAGCAGAGACCAAGTCCAGCATATGGCTGGATATCCTGGCCACTGCCAACATGGCTGGTCTGGAGGCATGGACACTTCTGGTTATAAATCACAAGTAGTGTCACCTCCAGTTGGCTGTGAAATGAAAGCTGGTTGCCATACAATGGGTACAGCAAGGCACTGGTGGTGGTTCACTAACACAAGTGCCCACTCTCACAGACTGAGAGGATGGTGGCTGACACCCTGTCTGATATCAGCCTACATGGGAGGAGGAAGGCACTGACACACTGCCAGGTATGTGGCACAGTGCAGGGATACAGAGTGGGAGGTATATCACAGAATGGCACTACCAATAACCCTGTCTTGCCCCCTGCAAATCAGAAAATGTTAACCAGCCCACATGCACTGTCGGCGACCACTGTGAAGGAAGACACTGTGCAGAAGACACAGACAAGATGCACCAGTATGTGGACTGCACTGTGCCAGGCTGAACACATGCCAATACCTGCTGATGCCCCAGCAATTAACAACAAGTACTTTCATTGACAGGTTCAGCACTTGGGGCACTGGATGTGGCAGTAGAGATGAGCAATCCCGAGGACACAGATATGGAGACCATGCTGGAGACACAGGATCACACACCCAGCTGGATCCAACACATGCCTGCTCCGCCCTGAGCCACCCCAACAGCCACTACTCAGCCAGCCTCCCAGTGGTGTTGGACAGGGAACTGAGGAACAGATGACAGAGCCCTACATGCCTGGCCCCACAGGATGCCCTGCTGTTACACACACACACACACACACACACATATATATACACACACACACACACACACACACACACACACACACACACACACACACACACACACACACACACACACACACACACACACTGCCTGGTGACACAGGAGGACCCTGTACCATCTCTCAAGGGCCAGGTGACAGTGAGGACAAAAGACCCTCAACATTCCCAACCCATCGAACACAGCGGTCAACCACACGGTCCACCATGCAGACATTCTACCCAGAATTTTGGTAGCTGGAATGTGGCACCTGCAGGCACAGTGGTAAAACACAGAGGCCCTGAAGGACCAGACTGTGCAGGTGCGTGGTTTGTGGCATGCCAATGAGAGGGCAGGAAACATCCTTAGTGGATTGCAACACATCTGCTATCCAGGGCCATCACAGCCAGCCAGGCATTCTCCACGACAAGTTGTGATGTGGCATCCCACTCACCTCCAGCTGGTCACACAGGGCCCACACACAACTGTATGCTACTACCCCTCCATCACCTGCAAGCACCCCTGATGCCGTGACACAGGGGACCATCACAGACAGGCAGCCAGCCACCTGATCTCCAGGCAAAGAGACATCTGTGCAGCACACAGGCATGCAGGCACCTGCTGGCCCAGAAGAAGACAGGAGGTGGAGGCCAACATAGCAACCCAGGGGTCTGAGGACACCTGTATACTAATGGACCAGGGGACACACAGTGACAGCACTGCCCATGGCCTTCTGACAATGACCAATGGTCATGCAGGTGGGCCAAGGCGACATCAAGGACACACCACCTCACAACACGCTCCACATGACTTGGAGAACAGATGCCCAGGAAGCTGTAATGCCACCCACAAGCACAAAACACAGCATGGAAGAAATGTACTTGTATAGTCCTATAACACAACCCCACCACACAGCCCTGCACATCCCCCCAACACATCCTCCCCCCCCCCAGGATTGCACCGTACATCTATGAACCCCATGGCTACATCTTAATTCATCTTTTATTATATGTTTCCAAGTCCAAGGGACTTGGAAACGTAATAAAATAAAAATAAGAAACACTTTTTCTGCATGTATGAGCATTTTTGATTGAGCAGACAAAATAAACTTTTCTCTTGAACATTATTCTACCAAAACCAAGCCAGCTCCACCAATTACTATATTTAAGAAGATAGAGAAATATTATTTGTGATTTCCCTTGGGTACTTCCACTTTTCTACATTGTAATTCATCCAGGTCAATCCACTCCTTGACAACTTGTGAGCGGACTGACCAGGTTAACTTGACATGTCACTGAACCCTATCCTCCAGAGTGAGGGGGCACACTGTTGCTTCTGTCATAAATGGTTCACTGCTACATGACCCCCCCAGAATACAGCCTGCAATAGTTGGCTCCATACACAATGTACACTGTATTCCCCCCAAAGACCCAGCTATGGCATGGACCGTTATGTGTATCACACATGGGAAGGGACACTCGGTATGTCCCCGTGGGCACCAGGATGTCTAGGCCTCATCACTGTGCCACTGTTATCTACACCCTAGCTCCTGAATGACTCACTGATGAGGGCATGTCATGCCACAGGGCCAGACAATGTCTCAGGACAATGGTGCTGCAGGTCGTTCCCCTCCTCACCAACCTGTGGGACAGAACTCTAGAAATATAAATGCATAGAATTTGATGGCAGATAAGGACTGACCAGCCCATCTAGTCTGCCCTGTATCCCTACCTATCAAGAATGCCATAAATCCTACCCTGTTGTTCAGGCAAGGGTAGCCGTTTGCATATGTTTATGCAGAACAGTGCATGCAGTGATCATTCTGCAGACCATCGCAGGGACCAGTATCATCATGCCACCAGTATGATCCTAGCCATGTACCATTGAAACAATAAAAAAAAGTACAGCGATGACCATTACAGTGATAAATTCAATATTGTCACTGTAATGATCCCATCGTACACCTGTGCCGGTTTCGCTGGTGTTTCACCCCTGGTCCAGTCAACTCCGCTTCAGGGTTGATTACAAAAATATCAGGGGTGCAGGGGATACAGCCCACTGAAAAAAACACAGCATTTTTCCGATGGGTGAAACTTCAACTGTCAAAGCTTCCCCCGTCGATGTCAGTGATTTCGACAACTTTGTTGTCAAAGCACTGACATGGAACCAGTCCTAGCAATGGAACCACATCTTCAGCACCCTGATGGTCCTCTTGACAACAACACGGGTCTTCCTGTGCACCTCACTGTATGCCTCTTCCTCTTCACTGTTTAGTGCCAGGAACTGAATCATCAGGTATGGTCGGTGTGGGTATCCGCAGTCACTAAGGCAGTGGGTACAGAATGGACATGTCCATATCCTAAAGCACTGCATGCAGCTGCGTCATGTTTCTTACATATCCATACTCACCCAGAAACCACCCACTGACACTACCACTTGCTGCAAGGTGGACACTCAGCTTGGAGCTGTCAAAGACATAGGCATTATGGGTCAGCCCAGGGTACTTGGCACACACACATTTGTAATGAGACCATATGCATCACAAACTAGCTGGCAGCTGATGCTGTGGAATCCCTTTCTGTTTCTGTATGCCTCCTCATTCATGACAGGTGCTATGATTGCCACATGGGTACAATCTATAGCACCCAATACATTGGGCATGGCATGGAATGGCTCCTTAATGGCACAGATCTCTGCGGCAGACATGGGGGACCATATGAGGTCATGCACATGATGAAGCAAGGTGTCCATGACCTGGTGCATAACTCTTGATACAGATGAGTTGTTGACACCAGTGACATCCCAAGCAACCCTCTGGAGGACCCTGTGGCATAGTATGATAGTGCACTCAGCACTTTTGTTTCAACAGACATGGTATGTGACCTCCGTATATTGGGTTCCAGCTGTTGCAGACCATGTGGCAGAGGGCAGAGATCATATCATGGTCTTTGCAGAACTACTCCGTGCACTGTGTATCATCGAGCTGATCCACAGTGACACATGGCCGAATATAAGGGGCCTAGGGCCCCTCCTCCTAGCCCTTTCCCTCTCCCATTCACCCTTCCACAGGAGAACATTCATGAGTAATCCAGGGAACATCCTGTGGACCCCCGTGCAGTTGCAGTGCTACTGGTACAGACAGCTACACCTCACTGTATGGTGCTCTCTGTACTATGTTGAGCAGCTGCTGCTACAGGTGCTATCCCCCCTTAACTGTTTTGTGACCTGGCGCATCCATGGTGTCACCTATGTCGGCAGGCATTGAGGCCAAGCATACCATTCTGTCTCAACATGGCAGTTACAGCATGGACACTTCAAAGTGCATCAGCACCAGAGGTGGGATGCTGTGAGGTATACCCACAAAAGCTGATGAGGGTGTCCTCCATTACGTACACCAACAACCCCGGGGGGGGGGGTATATGTTTGGTGATGGAGCTGGGAGAAGTAAATGGATGTCTTATTATCTTACTGTGTGCTACTATCAAGTCCCTGTCCCACAGGTACAGGCTCAGTCAACACCAAGATACTGTAGGTATGGCCCATAGAGTTCGCCATTCACTTACCCCGGCTGCTAGAATCTCTGCAGCTAGAGGTGTTCTTCTCCCACAGCTGCTATATGCCCTCCCTGTGCTCTCTCATACCAGTGCTGGGGTTCTTCACAAGTGGGATACGTCTTACAACAATATCTGTAGATTTGTCTTATCTGCTCCTCGCCTAACCCATCACTGCTTACTCTATTCTGCCTTAAACTGGCTGTCTCCCAGTGCTCTCCATTCTTATGCCCTAGGTTGTTTTGTAGACTCACTGACTAGAACCCCTCGCCCCACCACTCTGGGTGACATGCTTACCCCTGTCTCACACTCCCGCTCCCTCAGGTTCTCCTTCTTCCTGTTGCTCTCTGTTAGGCACTGCTCATCGAAAATGAGTGAGCAAGCCTTCTTCTACTTTGCACCTAGGTTCTGGAACTCTCTCCTGCTACATGTCAAGAACTCCTCCTCTCACCTTACTTTTAAGCATTCACTGTTTTCCCACCTATATGCTCTTGGTAACTGCAACTGCACTTAACTTTATGTGATTGTTACCAGATGTGTAGATGCCCTTGACTGTAATGTTTAATTTAAGTATATTGTTTTACATGTATGTTTTTCCTTCCCCTAACTAGGCTATTTGACGTGTGATCTGGCTAATTTCATGCTGTAACTGTCTTTTTACTCTAAATTGTATTACTGTCATCCATGTCTTGTATAAGTTCTGTGATCTATAATACTGACTTATTGTTCTCCTGACAGATATCCTCATTATGTCACAATTGATTGTCGCTGTGATACATTACTGTTGTCATTGCTGTATTTTGCAGTTTGTACTCTCCCGGGTTGTACCTGAAAATAGCCTAGTTTACTTACCTGGTTACCAAAAGCTAATAAATAAATAAATATGGTGTACCCATAGTGTGTACACCTGTCACATGTTGTATGCCACACAGTGGTGGTGTTCCTCTTCTGTCCACCACGGGTGCCCCTGTGTGCTGTGACCTGTGTGGTGCACCTACTGTTGGTGTCTGTGTCTGTCACTGGTGTTGTGTGCTGTGCTGTTAACCTGTTCTTCTCCCTTTGTGTCTTCACAGGACTTCCATGGGCAGCTGGACATTATTGTCCTGGAAAAATAGGAACAGACAGATGTGCAGTGTCCATTATGGTGGTGCCACGGTGGAGGCATGCGCCACTGTACCTCCTCTTCTTTTTCTCATGGTAGTTGGGCCCATGTGATGTCCATTATAAGGATGAGGTGGGGGAGCTATGGGTCATAGTTGAGTCCTCCAAGGTATGTACAGCTGCTGACTGTGGTGCACGAGTGTATATGCTGTTGACAGCATTTGTCTTGCTATATTTCCATCACTCATGGCTGTCCTGCCTTTCATCTATTCCAGGGGTATCCTGAACCACTCTGGTGACTGGTTCTTGAATTACAGGGGTATACCACCACAATGCCCTCTTGGTCCAGTGGCAGTTCTGAGGACCCCAGTGAATGAAGGAGGATCTGTGTTGCTGTGGGATGGATCTGGCCTGTGGGGCCCATGTGTCATTTATTCAATAAAACATTATTTTCATATTTACATTGGTGTCCTCATCATTCAATTTGGTGATGTGTGTCCACCATCCGGATCTGTAGGCAGGGGGTGCTGTGGCTTCCTACATTATTTATTTGTCCTGCCAGCCCTCTGCATTTGGCACTGCCTGGGGGGGGGAAGTACATGAGTGTGCTACAGGGGGTGCACTGTCCCTGCATCTGTCCCTTTGGTCTGTGCCATACCCACACCATTGGAATGCACTGGTGTTCCCCACAATGGGGAAGCTTCTCAAGGCATGGGGTGCTTCTTTGTTCTTCATGTGTCCACCCGTGGTCAGCACACCTGTTTTGGCAGTCATGTCCCAAAGGGGCCGGATATGGGTTCCATGGTTTCCATTCTGCAGCCCTTCCCTGCATTCCAGTGGCACAGTCTGTAGACATGGGCTAGGGAGGACCAGCTACACCTGTCCATGGGTCCAGACACCTCTGTGTGCATGTCATACATTTTCCATGATGCCCTTTGTGGTGCTCCCTGGTGTTTATCAGTGGATGATGTGCAATACTGTGGGATTCATATTTTGTGTCTGTGTCTGTATACTGCAGTATATTGTGTCAACTGTCCTGCATATCCCCTGGTGCCAGTGTATGCCATGTCCACCATTGGGCAACCTGATGGGTGTTGCCCTGCATCATGTGTGCTGCAGAGTATCCATGCAGCAAGTTCTGCCTGGTGCTGTGCCCAGGGAGACACACACATTGACCATTCCATGCTGCACCTTGTGTGCCTGTGTTACGTGGCTGCAGTTTATGGCTCCCATCCACCTCATATAGTGCTGTGCATCACATGCCTGGGTAACATAGTGTATGTCGTGCATGCACATAGAGCACTGCACATACACACACCACTGCACGGCCATGCCCCCAGGTGTGAGAACTGTGTCTGGCGCATAGTTACACTTCTGCTTTCCCTGCCCTAGGTGCACTGTCATCCATGAATGGTGCCTTGGTGTGCTGTGTATGGTATACCATCATACCATTGCACACATTACTTGCATGCTGGGCCACTGGAAAATCACAGCCACGATTTTATCATGGGAGCGCAATTTTAAGACCCCATCCCACAAAAAGTCATGCTTCCCACAGAAATCCACATTTTTGTTAGCACCACTGCACTTTCATAGTGCTGCATATCCCGCCAGCACTTCCCACAAAATCCCCAGTTTGCACATAGCTCATTCGCACATAGCCAGCTCACGCTTCTCACAAAATCCCCCAGTTTGTACCTTCAATGGGCTGCATAGCCCGCCATAGAGGTCCTCTGTGCCACCTGATGTTGTCCTCAGTGCCTCCCAATGGTATTTGTGCCCCTACTGGTGCCTCTCACTGTTTCCATGTAAGCCATCGTGCCAGTGTGTGATGCACTACTGACATCACTACAGCGCATCACACCAGCTGGGTTCAATTGTGCCCTTATATTATTATTCAAATTTGGCACCTTTCCTATGCGCTCTTTGCCCCCTCAGGTCCACCGAACCTACATAAAGGTACACAGGCAGATGAGGGGGTTACAGAGCAACAGTTTACTGGACCTGCAAGAGAGCAAGAACAGTGAGTCCTGAGAGTGACGAGAGAGGGTAGAGAACAGAGTGTGATGAGAGAATGACGAGACAGCAGAGAGAAGAGCAGAGCTTGCAGCCATCCTTAAAAGAATCCACTTCTGCTGCCAATTGTTGGCTGGCAAACAAACTACAAAGAAGAGCTTAATCACTGTCACTAGAGCTGCCAACCTGTCACCAGAACCCCTATTTCTGCTGCTGCTGCTGCAGAATACACTACCAGGTATGTGTTGTTAATTATATTATATTATTTTATGTATAAGGGCTGTGATGATGATTTTAGGGTGGGGGTGCTGCTTTTTTTCTGATGTTACACTGAGCAGGGTTGCATTCAGGGCGGGTAGGAGTAAGGGGAAAAATGATGTTAGGTAGAGGGTAGGAGCCCTTGTGTGCCTTGATGAGGGGGGCAAGTAGCTAATATGTTGTTCTCAGAGGGCGGGAGGAAGCCCAGGAACCAGGAGGGCCCAAATGAAGGAGGCAACTCAGATTGATCTCAGAGGGAGGGTGGGACCCCAGGATGGTCCAAATGAGGGGGGTAAATTTAATACAGTCTTAGAGATAAGGTGAGAGCCCAGGAGGGTCCATGATAGGGGACACGGCTGCTTTAAAAAATTGTCTCCCTCTCAGAGGAAGGGAGGGAGCCCATGAGGGCCCAAATGAGGGGGGCAAGTTCTTTAAAACAATTTAAATCTGTCTAGGAGGGAGAGTGGAAGCCCAGGAGGGTCCGTGTTAGGGACACTGCTGCTTTAAAAATGTTGTCCCTGGAGGAGGGAGGGAGGGAGGAGGGAGCCAGGAGGGCCCAAAAGAGGGGGCAAGTTCTTTACAAAAATTTCAATTGGTCTTGGAAGGAGGGTGGGAGCCCAGGAGGGTCTGTGCTAGGGGACACAGCTGCTTTAAAAAAATTGTTGCTCTCGAAAGGAGTGATGGAGGGAAACTCAGAGGGTCTGGGTGGAAGAAATGGTACTATTATGGAAAAAAATGTAACTGGTCTGGGAAGGAGAGAAGAGTCATGCAATGTACTGCTCTGTGAAAAAAGTTTTGTTTTAAATATGCATGTATAAACTGAGCTGACATGCACAGAATGTCAGTCAGCTTGGTCCATCACTTGCTCCTGTGGTATGTACTGGTGGAATATGGAGTCAGGGCAGGCCGAGCCAATTGGAACACATTTATAAAAATTATTCTCATCAATGTTGGCCGAACCGACTGGCATAGAACAATTTTCTTTAAACATGTACACCAGTTGCCTGGATTTCTCCCTTGCTCCAGTGGTTTGTCTGTGCTTTGCTCCTGTGAGTTCTCATTGATGGAGAGTGGAGGGGTGGGACTGGTGGACTGGCACACTTGTTGGAAAAATTGTTCTGGCCTCTGGTGAGGGAGCAGGGTGTATTGGGCAAGCAGACTGGCACAGAACAATTTTTTCTGTCATGTGTGGCAGTCATCTAGGTCCGTCCCTCACTCCTGTGGTGTGTCCTTGACTCACTGCTGTGGTTCCTCAGAAATGGAGTGGAGGGATGAGCCTGGCAGACTGGCACACTTGTTGGAAAAAATTGTTCTGGCCTCTGGTGAGGGAGCAGGGTGTATTGGGCAAGCAGACTGGCACAGAACAATTTTTTTCAATCATGTATGGCAGTCATCTGGGTCCGTCCCTCACTCTCATGGCGTGTCCTTGACTCACTACTGTGGTTCCTCAGAGATGGATTGAAGGGGTGGACCTGGTGAACTGGCAGACATGGTCTGTCAATAGCTTCTGTGGTCTGTTAATGGAGAATATACAGTATGTACGGGCCAAGGTGACGGTCACACAAGCACTTGCTCTGGTGGTCTATATAGCATTAGGGTAAAAAAGAGGTGGCAAGAAATCGCATGAAAAAACAGAATTTCTGGAGTCTTTGGTTCCATGGACACTAGCTGAGTCCAACACGAAAGAGCTCCATGGAAGGATAGAGCATTCCAAGGAATGCTTTCCTCCCTTTGTGCAGTGACTATTTAAGCAATATACCATGACAGGGAGTGGGTATATTGGTGGATTTACCATGCCTGGTGTGGTTCGGTCATGAGGCGCAGCCGAGTGACTTAACCACACCAGAAGTGGTAAATCCACCCAAATACCCACTCGGTGTCATGGTATATTGCTATTATACAATGTTCAACTTGATTTTTGGTTTTTATAGTGACATAGAACTTTTTCAGTGGGTATACTGGAGGATTTACCATGGTCATGTGATGTGTTTTGACCAATGAGGTTGCTGGATTTTCATACCCCATTGTATAATTCAACATTTAATTGTTTTTTATTGCATATTGCGTTTTTAGTTAATAAAACAACACCATGTCACCACCGGCACCACAAAGCGCTTCCGTCTTTCTTGGGAAGAGACCAACGAGCACCATGTCTCCTATTTTGTGTGCACCAGTGACTGGGTTAAGTTGTATCTGGAAGATCTCTATGAGGATGGCGGAATGCTATTTTGTCGAGTTTGTGCCCACACTATCGACTTCTTGCGTAAGTATACAGTGGACACACCTATGAAGTCGCAGAAACATCTGGACGTAAAAGAAGCAGCAAAGAAAAACAAGCAAAGTACCACTCACACAGACATTTGCATTTTATTTTTATTTTTTATATTCTGTTTTTTCTGTGGAGTCCCTTTCTCCCACCCCTTCCCCTGTGGTGAGGCCTGAAGGTGAGGGCTGTCCTCCACCCTTTCCTAGTGCATGTAATCCAGTCTGAGTTCTCCATGAGCATGTGACAGAGTTGGCAGGCCTGTGTCAGTCTTTTTATTTGTCTGCCGAACACAGTTTGTCAATGTATCAAGAGGTAAGGCACACAGTACCTCCCCTCCCCCCATGCCACCGGTCAGCCTGCAGTTAATTTTTCCATGTAACATAATATATCTTGTATTTTTGTTTCTCCTAAGTACACCTCTATGCCAGCAGTCACTGACTACTTGCATGGCAGGGGGTAAGGCACACATCACCTCAGCCCTGCATGCCACAGAGCTGGCATGTAGTTTTATTTTTCCCTATAAAAGAGTGTCGCTGACTACTTGTGTGGCAGGAGGTAAGGCACACAGCGTCTCAGCCCTCCATGCCACAGAGCTGACTTGTAATTTATTTTTCCCTGTAAAAGAGTATATCTTGACCTCCCCCCGCACACCTCTTCTGCAGTCATCACTGATGTCTTGTTTCAGCTGAGCAACGGAATCTTCAATAGAAAGGAAAGAGTTTGCACTGGACTTCGTTCACTGTTTGACCAATGCAGATGTCCCACTGGAAAAGGCTTCTGGATTTCAAAACTTTTTAAAGAAGTATATAAAGCAAGGTGGTTTTCTTCCTGGGCCAGCACGACTTCAGAGCACACACCTCCAAGAACTTTGGCCAGATCATGAAAGGTCCCTGAAAGAGGCAGTTGAAAATCAAGACCTCTTCATTTTTGGCTGGACAAGACAACAGATGCCTGTGGATGTAGCATGTTGGCTGTTTAGGCCCAACCTTTTCAGAATGTTGGGGAGCAGTCTCTCCTAATTGTTGTTGAATTTTTGCACCGTGTGAACAGCACCACTGTGTCCCAAGCACTGCTGAAAGTGTTAAACACTAATGGAGTGAATCTCAATAAAGTCTTTGCCGTACTAACAGGCAGTGCAAGTTACATGCATAAGGCTTTTGCTACTGTGCTGTCCTGTGTCCTGCCAAATGCAGTACATGTCACATGCATTGCCCACCTCCTCAATTTGGTGTTGGACATCTGGGCTGACACACTGGAAGATCTGAACACTGTTGTTGCCCTGGTTAAGAAAATCTTCTGCCAGAGCCCAATGCGTAGGCATCAGTACTGGGCATTCATGGAGGCAAAGCAGGGAATTGTACCCAAGATGTTGGTATATGCAGTGCAAACTTGGTGGTGCTCCTGGGTGAATGCTGTACAATATTTGGCAGGCTATTTGTCTGTTTTAACAGACTTTCTTGAAACTGTGCTATCTGATGCAGCAACCTTAAAGTGCCTAAAGTACTTGCTAAAAGGCCAAGCAACAGAGCTGGTGACACAAGCAACTTTTGTGTCAGAACATTCTTCTGAACTAGTGAACATTATAGAACAATTACAGTCAAACAGCCAGCCACAGGGACATTCCATGTATGGAAGGGTGCAAAATGTGCTCATGTTTTTGGACTTCTGTGCTACAGCAGGGGAACTAAATATAGAGTGAATACGGCTGAAATGTTGTGCAGGTGTCTGGCACAGGAAAATCAAACCTGTGTAAACCTTTTTCAAAAGGTTGTGCTGAACAGCAGTCAAAAGTTGGACGAATTTTAAAAACTCATCCCTCAATCAGCATATTCATGGTGGCCTGTATTTTTGATCACAAGCAGCTGCCAACACTGGACAAAGACAAGTCGAAATACACCCAGGAGCTACCAGGTCTTGCCATGGTCTCAAACTTTGAGTGGCATGGGTACGGAACTCTTGCACAGTCAATACCCAGTGATTTTAATATTGCAGAATGGTGGGACGCACAAAGCGATACTCTGCCACATCTTGCTGCTGTGGCAAAACAATATATATGGCTACTCATAATTACAGCGGATGTTGAGCAGACTTTTTCACTGTACTCTGATCTTTTGAAAGATAATTAGCAAAGTTTGACAGATGATAATGTGATACTTCTTCTTATGTTGAAGTACAATAAGAATTTCTAAGGTTAATGCCAATCTAAATTTGATAACAGTTGCTGCATTTTCAATGGCCTAAAAATACTTTCTTGATAAACAGTTGGAGTGGTTGTGGGGGTGGTGGTGGTGGTACCATACTGATACTATAAAATACTGCTTAATTTTTTTTTATTATTAATTTGACAAAACAATGCTACTCTTGGTGGTGCTATACTTTTATTATTTATCATTCCTTATTTGACTAAATGATGCTACTATTGGTGGTGGGGGTGGTAGCACTATTACTTTTATTGTAAAATACTGTTTGGTTCATCATAAAATTCTGCTTTGACAAAATTGCACTGCTGAGGGTAATGGTGGTACTATACTTTGACCATAGAATACTGTTTATGCTACTATTCGTGGTGGTGGAGGAGGTGCTATTATACTATACTTTCACACTAGAATACTGTTTGGGTTATTATACTTCTGATTTAGCAATTATATTATTCTATGGTGTATATATGTATATATGTATACTGTCTACTGTTTTTGATCAATTTGTGTATATGCGTGCATTTGTGTTTTTTTTAAATAAAAACTTAAACCATTTGATGGCTGTCTTTATATGCGTCACAAAGCAACTGAAATGGAAAACTCATATTGCGCCTCACATAGGAAAATAGCATACGCAGCATCCTGCAAAATCCCCACAAAAAAGGCCAAAGTCCCGCAAAATCCCTGCAAAATTGGCTGAAAATGTCCACAAGTTTCCAATGACCCAGCTTATGTGCTATGCATCTGTGGATGTGGCTTCATGAACAAGCCCCATTAATCCTAAATTACTGTTACACAAATACATCTTCATTTTGTCTGTTTAAATTACAGTGATCTTTTGATATCTATGTAAACTGTTGATTTTTATGTTTGCTTGCACGCATGTGCAAGAAACATAGTGCCATCACCTGACTTTTTGGAAATGTGTCACCCCCTCTTCCAATTCAGTCAGTGTGTTGGCAGGCGCGGCCCCAGTCCTCCATTGCATGCTGGAGCTGTCTATGACAGCTCCAAAATGCAGTGTAGTACTGTTGAAAGGGGGAGCTACACTTCAGTGAGCAGCGATAAGATATCGCCTACTCATGCGTGCTCCCCACACACACCACACACACACACACACACACACACACACACACACGCAGGCATATTCGCGGCCCCCCCGCACACACACTGTACAGCCGGGGGTGCCCAGTCCCATCGGCTGTGCTGCGCCTCTGTTTTTCTCAGTCGCCACGCTGGGTGCCCACCCCAGCGGCAAGTCATCGATAGCCAATGGGGTGCCCAACTCGCTGGCTCCCACTGTCCCCCTCGAGTACAGGGTGCCATGCTGGGAGCTCACCCCAGCGTGGCAACTGATGCTATGGCCAACGGAGGTGCCCAATCCCCATCGGCTCCACGCCCCAGTTATCTTGTGCCACGCTGGGAGCCCACCTCAGCATGGCAAACGCCCCATGCGCTATTTTTGTAAAACCTGCAAATTAAAACTGTCCTCGGCGCTTCTTCTGCCCTCCCACAACCCACACCCACCCACTGCGCACCCTGCCTCCCCACACCCCTCACCCATACTTCACCTCTGACCCGGCGCGACGATCTTCGTGGACCGAACACGCCTGCACTCTTCAAAGCGAATTCTACGAGCTGAGGAAATGCCGGTAAGCTGTATAATGGGATAGATAGGGTTTTTTCAACTTTATTGCATATCTCAGGCATTTTTTGGAATTTTTGCACCAAATTTTCAACATGGTGTTTTTGGGACCCCTTCTCATGAATGCTGTCACTGTCATGGTGTTACTCAGGCCCGAAGGGTGATTTCGCAGCCACTGCCCGAAATCACCTTTCTGCAATGATTAATGAAACGACACTGCCAGTGTTCATAAGGAGGGCTCTCAAGAAGCCTATTTTGAAAATTTGGTGGAAAAATTCCAAAAAATGACTGTTTTACGAGCGTGCGTTGCGCAGTTCCTATGCAGGCTCGTAAGTTCGCAAATTTTCAATATTTTCACTCCAGATTTTCAACATTGCAATTTTACCACACCTCCTTATGAATAGTATAGCTGCCATTTTTCACATCTCACCCAAAACATGTTTCATGCTCATGTCGCACACAATGGTGCAGTCGGTGTGCGAAATCAATGTACGGGACAAATTAAGAAAATCACAGTGACACTGTTCATGAGCAGAGGTCTTAAAATGGCTATGTTGAACATTTGGTGAAAAATCCTTAAAAATGACTGTTTTACGAGCGTTGCTATGCAGTTCCTACGCACACTCGTAAGTTTCTGAATTTTCAATATTTTCAATCAGATTTTTAACATTGCCATTTTATTACACTTCCTTATGAAACAGTACAGCTGTCATTTTCACATGTCGCCTAAAATGTGTTTTCAGACATGTAGCACACAATGGTGCAGTTGGTATGCGAAAGCAATGTTTGGGACAGATTAAGAAAATCACAGTTATACTGTTCATGAGCAGAGGTCTTAAAATGGCTATGTTGAAAATTTGGTGACAAAAGTCCATAAAATGACTGTGTTACGGGTGAGCATTGCGCAGTTTCCACGCACCCTCGTAAGTTCATGACTTTGTAATATTTTCAGTCTAGATTTTCACAAGTGGCATTTTTCCACACTTCCTTATGAACAGTACAGCTGCCATTTTTCACAACATGGCCGAAATGTGTTTTCACACTTTCAGCGCAAAGATGCGTGGTCACAGTGGGAAATCATTGTTCGGAACAGATAAAGAAAATCACAGTGACACTGTTCATGATCGGAGGTCCCAAAAAGCCTGTGTAGACAATCTGCTGTAAAAAATCCCCAAACTAATTACATTACGGGTGTGCGTTGCACAGTTTCTATGCACGCTTGTGACTTCACCAGTTTTTTTAATATTTTTACTGCAGCTTTACAACATTGCCATTTTTTACATCTCCCCATGAACAGTGCAGCTGTCATTTTTTACATCCTGTTCGGAATGTTTTTGCACCTGTGGTGCTAAATGCCATAGTCACTGTGCATAAGCAACTTTCAGCTAACAAACTGATATTGCCACTGTTCATGAGGTGGGGTCACAAAAAAAAACATGTTGAAAATTTGGAGGGAAAATACCAACGAATGCCTGAGGTATTGGGGTTTCCAACCATAACGCCCAACCCTGTAGTGAATGACAGGCATCAGGGATGTGACTTGGGATTCTTGCCTGTAATGCTCATACCATTCCACACCCTGCAGCCAGTGAGAGGCATCGAGGTATGTCTTGGACTCTTCGGCCCCAAAGTTCACCCCATTCTCCTATACCACACCCACCTCACCGTACTTCCTGATGGAATGGGGTGTACATAAGGGCCAAAGACCCCAAGGCACACCGTAACGCTTGTCAGTGTCTGCAGAGTGGGATGTGGTGAAATGGCGTGGCCTTTATGCCTGATGACCCAAAGGCACACCCCAATGCCTGTCACTCTCTGCAGGGTGGTGGTGGGGTTGGCTTCAGTTCAATACTTCACTGCCATTCCTATTACACAGCTCTGTAACTTCTACACTACCACTGCCAATGCCAGCAAGCAAACATTCGGCATTGACAAATGCTTGTTCTTTAAACTATCTCCAACATAATTGTTTACTACAAACTATATTTTAAATCCTTCTACATCCTCTTTTTCCATTCTTTAACTTCTAGAGGTGAACTGACCTGTACTTCCTTACTGGGTTGAACAGGTTAAAAACATACCTAGGCTTTAAATTCTGTCTGCTAACTAACAGGGAACTGTGCCCTGTGTGTAACAAACAAATTGTGTTTTGGCCCCTATACACCTCACATTTTAATTCCTGATCAAATACAGTATTCTCACTTATAATGTGTTTTCTTTCTGATCTCATTCAATTTTTAGGGGTACCATTGATTCTGTCCTACCAAGCAGCAGAGCACCATGTGCTTCTGATGGCATCCTAAAAAAGTAATTGCTGGCATTTTTCAGACTGCCAAGCTGGGCTGGAGTGAGTGTGCTGAGTGTGGAGTGATGTTGGTCATCACTGGCATCAGTGATGATGTCAGTGAACCATTTGCAACCCTGGCTATGCTCTGTTGCCCCAACCAACAGAAGTGGCACTAGAATAACACTAAAATGAACATTGAATCCGATGTCAGATTCATACTAAGATTCATACTAAGATTTGATAGGAGCTAGAGAGCCGTAAGGCCCATGATTGCTCCTAGATACTAATAATAACAAAGAGCAATGCCAGACAGAATGAATTTTTCCAACCAGGACTTAAAAGTGGACTTGGAATTATTAATAATCACCTCCATGGGTAGCGTATTCCAGGGCTTAATAACACGAAGTGCATAGAAAAATTTGCGAGGCATAAGATTGAATCGCCTGTATTGCAATTGTAGCGGATGACCTCTAAGATTATAAATGTCCACCTTAAACCTGAGCCCTAGGCTAGTAAATAAATAGGGATCATTGACGACAGCATACATTAACAGAAGCTCCCCTCTTAATCATCCAGTATAAAGGGACATCAAATTTAGGGAGCTAAGTCTGGTATCGTATGGAAGATTTCTCAGGCCTCTCACTATTTTGGTGAACCTTTTTTGTACCTTTTCTAGTTTCAAAATATCCTGTTTCTTAAATGGGCACCACAATTGTGACAAAAATCAAGTGAGGGCGAACATATGCCCTGTAAAGTTGCATTAATACTCTACTACCCCTTGATTTAATGTACATTTCAATAGACCAGATGATACAGTTGGCCTTGAGGATAACCTCATTTATTTGAGAAATGGAGAGAAAATAATAGGATACCAGGACCCCCAGATCCCTCTCTGTATCTGTGCTAATTAGCACTTGATTATCTAAAATATAAGCATGTGAGGGGTTGTTTGGTCCAAAGTGCATAATCTTGCACTTAGTGTGATTCAGTTTCATACCCCAAGAAATAATCCATTTGGATATTTTATCCAGATCTTCCTGAATAGACATTATTTGTTCCAAATTAGCACATGGTCCACTGATTTGTATATCATCAACATATTTATAGTGTTGGAATGACATTTGTTTGTTATGTCGGATATAAAAAGCTGAAAGAGACAGGCGCCCAATACAGACCCCTGAGGTACCCCGCTCGTAGCACACCCCATATCAGAGAGCTGTCCATTTATCAGGCCCCACTGTGTACGTTCATTTAACCAATTTGTAATCTATTCCACAAAAAGAGCTGCTTGGTCCACCCAGTCTGCCCATTTTTTTAACCTTCCAGACCCTACTTGATCTACAGCACTTTCTCTCCCCCTTTCATTTCCTCTACTATCCCCTTGTGCCTATGACAGGCATTTTTGACTCCAGTAGTATTTTTGCTCCCAGTACTTCTGCAGGAAGGCTGTACCAGGAATCCACCACTTTCTGTGAAGAACTTCCTCACATCTCTCCTGAATCTATCCCCTTTCAGTCTCATAGCATGTCCCCTTGTTCTAGAGCACCTTTTTTCAGAAAAATACTCCTGTCCTGTACCTTTTTTACCCCAGTGAGGTTTTTAAAGGTCTCTATCACATCCCCCTCCCCATGTTTTAGGGTATACATATTGAGCTCCTTTAGCCTGTCCTCATAGAGCAGTTGATGCAGACATTGCACCATTTTGGTTGCCCTCCTCTGGACTGCCTCCACTCTGCCTATGTCCTTCCTGAGATATGATCTCCAGAACTGGACACAGTATTCAAGATGGGTTCTTATCAGTCATTTAGGAATAACACCAGCTCCTGCTTTCTGCTGGTGATAGCCCTTCCTATACACCCCAGCATACCACTAGCCCTCCTAACTGCCTTGTCACACTGTCTGGCTACCTATAGATCATCCCAGTATGATTACCACCAGGTTTCTTTCCTACTTGGTCATTGTCAGTAATACTGCACAAATTTTGTACTCTGCTGCTGGGTTTCTGTACCCCAAGTGCATTATTTTGCACTTCTTTGCATCAAAACCCAGCTGCTATACCATTGATCACTCCTCAAGTTTTTTTTTTTAGATCTCTACCCATTCCACCCCCCCGAGGGCCCACCCTGTTGCAGATCTTGGTGTCATCCACAAACAGTCAGACCTTCCCTTCCAGGTCTTCCACTATGTCACCTATAAAGACATTAAAGAGGACCAGTCCCAGCAGGGCATCATACAAACATAATTTTTTTTGTGGGGGGGGGGGGGCGGCATAAAATCCCAACTTTAGTAGGAACTGTAGGGGGGTCTGGAGGCATGCTCTCCCATAAATATTTTGAACATTTGAAAGCCATACCGTATACTGTAAGTTTATGAAATATGTGTGTTAATGTGTGATTTGTGTATGTATATTGTATTTTTATGAACCATGGGTCACATCTGTAAAAGGGATTGTATCTAGTGTACTAACCTGTAATACAAATAACAATAAAATCAAAATCATATTATATGGTTACATTTTGGTGGCTTTTAGCAGGCCACAAAGCTGTTTGACAACATGGTAAATTTCATCAGAATGATATGGCAGTGTTTCAGTTGGATGTCTTTGTTCAATCTGTGGGATCATTGGATGGTGATCTCTTGTTTTTTTTCTGGTAAAACTTTTGAAAATACAGTCCATGCTGTTCTGCAGGCTTTTAGCAGGTAGCGAATCAGCATTGCTATCTTCTAAAAGCCAGCAAAATGGTGATGCTTTCACATGACACAGTATTAAGTAATATTGTTTGTACTGTATCAATTGCGGTGCTCTGCCCTGTCAGAAAGATGTTTGTACTTGCCATGGTCTTGGTGCTTTCTGCTTCACTTTAGCAGGCTGTTGTACAGTGGCTCAACATGCAAAATTGCAGCAGAATATGTATGACACAGGGAGGCACAATAATTCTTTAATAATGACAATATGTTTGTTTAACAAACACATTTGCAATATTAACAAGAAAAATGACCGTGCCTTCGTTGTAGACTTGTTATTAAGATCACCGGTTGATGTTTACAACAAAGACATTGTCAATACTGTCCCATCATGGTACTATGGTAACATGAAGTATGTGCTGGCATAGTAACGCTGTTATCATTTTTTGGTGGAAATGATAACACTGAGTCATATCCCTCTGAACAGTTTCACATATGGCATATCATATACAAATGTGTCATGTGAGAGTCATTTTAGTCATAGTAACATCCTGAAACCAGTGCCAGGCCATCACCCCCATCTGAAACAGACAGACAAGCCAGTAGGCCCTTCTCAGTCCATTTCATAGTAGATGGTGGGACCCATAAAGGCAGTTGGATTCTCCCAGTTCAAATGTACATTAGTCACTCAGTCTGACCATGATACACCACCTCAACTTCACGCACCATGCCCCATGATGCACACAAATACTAAATACCAGCTACCTGCAAGAACTCCTACAGGCCTACCACCCATCCCATCCCCTCCAATCAGCCAAGGATGACCTTTTAGCAATTCCCAGGGTCCCTTTGAAGTCATCTGGTGCTCGGCTTTTGCTGTCACAACACCGACCCTGTGGAATTCACTGTCTCAGCTACTTAGAGAGGCCCACTCAGCTGGTACCTTCAAAAGGGACTTGAAGACCTTTTTATTTAATAAAGCTTTACCTCCTTTTAACTCTTATTTTAACTTATTTGCTTCCATATTTTATGCATATTTTGTCTTCTGTGATATTTCTCAGGTATCTGTAAAGTGCATAGAGTCACAATGAGATAGAGCGCTCTAACAAATTAATAACCTAACAATTTAGAAGTGAAAGAAATAATTGCCCTAACTGGAATTTTTCATCAGTTTCTGTTCGAATCTGAATATGTTCCACTGCACCAACCAGTTGTGCTACCCCAGGACAATTGAAAGCCTGAGGATCCAGGCCAGGTATGCATTTGAGAAAATGTTGGGTGCCCTGGGGATCCTCATGTTTCCAGTTAACCTATTAGGACAGCTGGTTAGTGCAGTGTGACAATATTCTGAGAAGACTTAGGTGGACTCAGATCCCAACTACTGAACTTATTTCTTTCTGCCGTTCATAAAATGTATTTCAACAATATATGCATAACACACTCCTTTAAGGAGAATAAAAATACTAATAGTTTAACACTCACAGCTGGACCAATTAATGATGGCATGATCAAACTATCGTTCCCTAAACTGTTAAACCACATAGCACAGAGTTCATCTAACATTTTTTTGTTCCCACAGGTCAGCCATTATTAATTAACTCTTGTATATGATAAGCCCCCTTTGGGAGCTTATTAGTTAAAATTTCAATGCACAAGGCAAGCACAACAAGAAAGCTGAGAACAGAGGAATTTAACGGATGGCTAAGAACCTAGTGTCATGCTAAAGGGTATGGGCTGTTGGGGGTTGGGGAGGGACCTGGGAGGAAAGTAGTCTCTATGCCAAGGACAGACTACACTTGAGTGAGGAGGGAAAGAAAGTGTTGAAACAGAGGATGGAGGAGCACATAGAGGAAGTTGGGAATTTAAACTAGGAGCAGGGGGGTGGCAAGTGGGTAAGAGACATGCAGAGACCACAAGTTGGGAAACCAGATGAGCTTAACCCCCTAACAGTGACAAAGGACAAATGGCAAGTACTATTGGTGATTCTTGTAAAGGATGGCAGGATGGGAGGGGGGAGGGTGGAAGGTGATCACCCTTAATGCTAGGAACCTTGGGAGGAAAACTGCAGAGCTACACGTGCTCATGGCAGAGGGAGAGGTGAACATTGCAGCCATCATAGAAACATGGGCCACCCAATAGAATGACTGGGACCTATCTATACCAGGGTACAGATTATTTCATAGGGACAGGGTGATTGGGAAAGGAGGGGTGGTGGCACTATATGCGAAGGAAGGACTGAAGTGTAAAGGAGGAAGGGGAAGAGGGTAGTACAGAGTCACTTTGGATGCAAATCCAGGATTCCAAGAATAGGATTCTCAGAATGGGAGTGGTATACAGGCCACCCTCTCAGACAGAGGAGTTAGGGAACTAGCTGAATAGATCAGGAGGACCTGTGAGAAGAGTAGTGTGGTGATTGTGGGGGACTTCAACATGTCAGGAGTGGACTGGAGTACCCCAACAACCAGGAATAGAAAGGAGCAGGTACTGCTGCATGCCTTTCAGGACAGCTTCTTGCTGCAAATGGTCAGTGAACCCACCAGGTTAGGGAATACCCTTGACCTTATGCTGGCAAATGGGGAGTTTGTGAGGAAACTTATGGTGGAAGAACCACTGTCAGGGAGTGACCACCACTCAGTATGGTTCACATTGAATATGGGCAAGGAAGGAGTGGAATCTGGCACAAGAGTGCTGGACTTCAGGAGGGCCACATTTGGGAGGATGGGGGAAGTGGTAAAATGGTACCTGGCCAGAATTCAGCCTAGTCTGGGCACTAAGCAGAGGTGGGAGCTCATAAAGCTAGGGATAGTGGAGGCAACCAAAACCTGCTGCAAGGCCCAGAGCAAGAAGGCTAGGGCTAAGAAACCAAGCTGCGTGAGCAAGGAGGTCAAGGAAAGGTAAGGAGGAAAAGAGCTGCCTTTAGGAGGTACAAGAAAACAGGGAGGGGAGAGGGCAGGGAGAAGCACCTGAAGGACTCGAAGGAGGTGACACGGGCAGTAAGGGGAGCCAAGGCATCTACGGAGCTCAGGCTGGCACAAGGCATTAAGAAGGGTGAAAAGGACTTCTTTAGGTACATCAGGGAGAAATGGAGCTGTAAGGACCACATAGTAAGGATTAAGAAGGAGGGGGGTTGGGTAGAAGCAAGGTGTGATAAGGCAGAAGTGCTATATGATTACTTCTGCTCGGTATTTACTAAGGAGAAGAGGGGGTGATACCCAAGGGGTGAGGAATGGCAGAAACAGTGGGGAGGGGGTGGCAGATGGGGAAATCATGGAGGGCAGAGTTCAGGAGGGTTTAAAGGTACTGAGGGTGGACAAGGCATCAGGCCCAGATGGCATCCACCCCAGGGTACTGAAGGAGCTGGCAGAGGTCCTTGCGGGACCTTTGGCAGACCTATTTAATGCCTCACTACACTCAGGGTGTGTACTTCAGGACTGGAAGATGGCTCATGTGGTGCCCCTCCACAAGAGTGGTCCTAAGGATGAACCGGGGAACTACAGACCGGTGAACCTCACATCCATCGTGAGTAAGGTGATGGAGACTATCCTGAAGGAGAGGCTGGTGGCCCTCCTAGGGGCCAAAGGACTACAGGACAGCAGACAGCATGGCTTCATACATGGCAAATCCTGCCAAACCAACCTGGTGGAGTTCTATGACTGGATAACTAGGCAACTGGACAGGGGCCATGCAGTAGATATCCTGTATCTGGACTTCAGTTAGGCATTCAACTCAGTGCTGCATGGGAGGATGGGAAGTAAGTTAGAAGGCACAGGGGTGGGTGCAAAGCTGGTGAGATGGGTAGGGAACTGGCTTCAGGGAAGGCAACAGAAAGTGGTGGTGGGTGGGGAGCTTTCACACCCAAGAGTAGTGACGAGCAGTGTTCTACAGGGCTCGGTGTTGGGCCAGTGTTGTTTGGGATATTCATTGCAGACATATCATTGCACATCAAGAGCATGATCAGTCTGTTTGCTGATGATACCAAGATGGGAGCGGCAGAGGATGACCTAGGGGGATGGCAGGGGTTGCAGGATGATCTGGCAAAGCTTGAAACCTGGTCAGACACCTGGCAACTGGAGTTTAATGCCAAAAACTGCAAGGTGCTGCATTTTGGGGTGAAGAACCCAAGGTGGAGTTACCAGCTTGGGGAAGTGCAGCTAGCCCAGACAGAGGAGGAGATAGATCTGGAGGTGCTCAATACAGGGTCAATGAAAAACTTGCCACAATGTAGGAAGGCAGCTGCAAAGGTCAACATAATGTTGAGTTATGTTGCAAGAGGTATATCCTCGAGGAGGGAGGAGGTGATTCTGCCACTGTATAGGTCATTAGTTAGACCGCACCTGGAGTACTGCATGCAGTACTGGCGCCCGTGTCTGAAGAGGGACATTAAGTTACTGGAGGGGGTGCAGCACAGGGTGACAAAGATGATCAAGGGGCTGGAGGACTTATCATATGAGAGGAGGCTAAGGGAGTTGAACATGTACTCGCTGGAGGAGAGGAGGGACGGGGGGACATGATTGAAACCTTTAATTACATGAAAGGAATAAACAAGACAGATACAGAGGGGCTGTTCAAAGTAAGGAAGGGGAGGGACACCAGTGGCCATGATATGAGACTGGAGGGAGGGAGGAAGGTTCAGGAGGGAGATGAGGAGACACTTTTTTACAGAGAGGGTGGTAGCTGGGTGGAATGAGTTACCTACAGAAGTGGTATCCAGTAGAACAGTGGACTGCTTCAAAATGGGGATGGAACAGGACAAGGGGGAGGGTCAATGGAGGGGAACCGTGGAAGGAAGGGGCAGCTGCAGAATAAGGGGCACTAGCTCCACATTCAAGCAGACTTGATAGACCTCTAGGTCTTTATCTGCTGGCAAATTTCATATGTCCGTATGTTCGTAATTAGTGTAACCACAGTGTCTGAAGATGGGACCCTGCCTGCTGGTGGAGGAGGGGGTACTCAGCCCAGAGAGTATAAGAGGGAAGATTTTGGCACAAAAGGAGGAAGTCCCAGAGAATGAGAGAGGAAGAGAGGAGGTGACCTGAGTGAGTGTTTGGCTGTGAGGGCAGAGGTTTGGGGTGAGGATGGGCCCCTTGCCAACCAGGCCCTCTGCCCTCAAAGACCGGTAGAAATGTGGTTTCAAGAGTACATGTAGGGTCTAGAGCAGTAAGGGGATCATCTGCATCTTTGGGAAGCCAGAGCCTGGGAAGCAAGGTAGTGGCCCACCTCTTGATCTCTGGCACCGGGGTGGGGTGGAGCAGGTGGGTCCTGGTATCCTCATCCAATGGCAAGAGCAAGTGAAGCCCAGTGCTAGACCATTGGGGTAGTGCAGTGGTGGCAGTCCATACTGTTGGGAATGCAGTGGTGGTAGCCCGTCTTCCTTTCCATTGGCACTTCAGCCTGGTTTGGAGGTGTCCTGGAAGCCTATACAGACAAAGAGTGGAAAGTGCATGGGACTCCAGGATTGCCAGGGTTCTACAGAGTATATGTTGCCCTGGGATGCTCAGAGAGCTGTAGCGACTTCAGATAGAGGGTCTTGGCATTTCTTTTTGGGACTTTGTTTGTTAATTGTGTAGACCATCAAGTTGGAGTGCTTTAGGTTTGAACCACCAGAATTGGGAGTTACCGCTGGGTGTTTCAGCTACTCTAAACCCTGTAGTCCGTGAAGGCGATGAGTGGCCAGTGTGTTCCTTGAATTGAGAAGTGAAAAGTAAGTTTGTGCAGGAGGGAAACTTGAAGGAGTGGATGCTTTATGGCCCTGCCTTCGGCCCGCTGTTGTTGCTGCTGCCATGATTTGCAGAGCCATTTCAGCACATTGGGAGCACAGTAGTGAAGAGCTTTTGGGAAATGAAAGTTTGCTGCAGTCTGTATCGGGATCTGTGCCCAAAAGGCTACCCACTGTATGATTTGACCTCCACGTTCCATGGAGTGTCTTGATCAAATATGCACAATTGAATCATTTTTTTTTTTTTTTATTCCTGAGTGGACAATGGACTTAATTATGACCCTTTGTGATTGCAATATCTGAGCTTGCACCCACAGCTGCTGTTACCCTTCACTGCAGAAGAAATGCCTGTACTGCCTGAAGAACTCTCATCAGAACCAAGGTAACAAGTTTAATTTCTGGGACTGCATTTCTGGCTGCAAATGCCCCCCCTCCCCATGTTACCATCTGGAATATGCCTAGACACCGGGAGGGGGGGGCTTATATATATATTACCAGACCTCTGACACTGAACTTACTGCACAATACTTCCTCTGCATGCTCCTGGCCTTACAGGACAAGCATGTCCCATTAAAATGGCACAGAATCTGAGGTGCTGCTTCTCATTGGCTAAATACAAGCTACTAGTCTCTATCAAACTGAGGGACAAAATCTGGTCAAAAGCAAAACAGACTAAATCCCCTGCTGACTGGATCGAGTATAAAAGGCTCAGAAACCTCTGTAAAACACCCATCAGAACTGCCAGGAGCAACTACTACCATCAGCTTCTCCATACCTCTTTAAAAGACTCTCAAAGTTTCTGGAGTCACAGCAACTCTATCTTGGGTAGAGATAAAAGTGAAACCATAACTGACATGGTCCTTGACGGAACAAACTGCAGCAATCCTCTCACCATTGCTGATGTTTTTAGTTCTCATTTGTTGGACCTCTCCCAATATGCGTAACCCCCTGCACCATCAACTGGACCACCTCTGGACACCAAGGATCAAATCTATTTTGTAGCCACTGTCAGCGTGTATCGCTGTTTTTGTGTTTACCATGTTTAAATTGCTTCTTTACGGCTGATCTGTGGACTTCTTCATCATTTAACGCATTAAACCTGTGTAGTTTTTTTTCAACCCTCCTTTTAACCTACACCCTGTCACAGTATCTGAAGTCCTGCACCTCCTATACTCCATTCCTCTCTATGGGTCAGCTGGGACTGAAGGCCTACTACCCAAATTCTTGAAATCCATTGCCCCTCACGTTGCTACTCCTGCTACTTATCTCTTCAGTCTGTTACTGTCTACTGGTCATGTCCCTTCCCCCCTGGAAGACTGCATGCATGGTCCCCATCCACAAAAAGGGGGACACCAGGAATCTGGACAACTGCCACCGTATTGCCATTCTGTCGACTCTATCCAAAATCATTGAGAAAATAGTAACCACCGAGGTCTCAGACCATCTTCACCTCCACAACCTTCTCTCTCCAGATCACGCTTTTTTTTCTGCGGGGGCACAGCACTTCCACTGCCCTCAGCCAGTTCACCAATGATGTCAGCCTAGCCATGGACAAAGGTTCTCTCACAAGGATGATCTTCGTAGACCTCACAAAGGCCTTTGACTTGGTGGACCATCCACTGCTCCTATCCAAGCTGTCCACCCTTGGTTTCTCTACCTCCACAGCCACCTGGTTCTACAGTTATCTTTCTGAACATCAGCAATTTATACAGATTGGCACTGACAAGTCCTCTCTCTCTCTCCCGCACCTGGATCCGAGTTCCTCAAGGCTCCATCTTGGGCCCCCTACTTTTCTCGATTTTCATTAATGATCTTCCCTCTTTGTCAGGCTCATGTTCTGCTGTTTTGTACACTTATGACTTGGTGCTATACTCTAGCTCCTCTGACATATTTAACTTCAACCGGAACCTTAACCACAACTTTAATACTTTCTGGCACTGGCTGAAGCAAAATAGATTCATCCTTTAACAACAACAAGACAGTTTCCATGCTTTCTGGCTCTGGACCCATATTCAGGGTCTGCCACCAGCCTTTAAGCATCTGTGCATCTGATGACACCTTGCTTACGTCTGTTTCCTCTTTTGATTCCCTTGGGGTTACTTTGGATTCAGCCCTGGACTTTGACCTGCATCTCTCTACAACTATTAAACCTGTCAACCTACAACTTGGTCTGACATAGAACGTTAGGCACAACCTCACTGCTGTGGCAAGGCTGGCTATCGCTCAGGGGGTTCTGAGTCCTAAACTGGCCCATGGGATGATTGCCTTTCTGGAATCTTCAAATGGGCTCCTCCACAGTGGGATGTCTGCTAGAATAACATCTGCCTCTTTGCTCTTTCTGTACCCAAGCTCACTCACTGCTATTTACTCTACTCCAGCCTGGGCTGGCTTGCCCCCACAGCATACCATCAATACACTACCACATGTGTCAGCAACAACATCATTACTTCCCAGAAACCTGACAAGCTGGCCATACTACTAAAACCTGCTCACTCTGCATACCTCTTGAGATCAGCTGATAAGTCCTACCTTGCTCTACACCAGAGCAACACCAAGATGGGCAAAAATGCCTTCTCTGTTATTGCTCTGAAAATATGGAACTCACTCCCACTGGTTCTCAGAAACTCCCAACCCCCCCCCCCCCGAGTTTCAAGCAGGAAGTCTAAGATGTTTGCCAGTGCTGAACTTTTATTCCTGTGGTGGATGCTAAGTCACTCTCTTGTGTGACCCTCTTAGCTCTTGCCCTGGCACTTGATCCCATCTTTATGCCCTGCTCTCCTAGAGCTTTACTTTAACCAATTATGTCTGGTACTCATCTTCTATTTGTACAATTTTAATAATGCCCTGCACGGGACAATTGTATCTGTCTATTATATTGTCTATGCCAATGTTATATGCACTTTTGTACAAATCCCTTGCCTGACCTAATGCTACATCTGTAGTTACCTGTGTAATGTCTGACTAACTGTATTGCTTGTTTCCACCTGACTTATACTTTGTATTCACTGTTGTTTCTTACCCCATTGTATGTAACCTCCAAGGTCATGCCTGAAAATAGGCAGCTTTGCTGTCTAGCGCACTTACCCGGTCAACAAAAACTAAATAAATAAATAATATTGTGTACGCCTGCTGGGGTGGCCCAAGCAGAGGTAGGCAGACAGTCCTCTCCCTTCAAGACACTTAGAGTTGTGGTGAGATGCAAAACATGCAGCCAGACATAGTAGGTAAGGAGACTGACAACAATAACAGTCACTTTCACTACTACCCCTGGCTGCATTCTGCACATCATGAGTGTCTCACTCTCCCTTCTACTGCATGGCTATTTCCATACATCTTTCCTCTCCTAGCATGCTGCTGTAAGTGTGGGTCATGGTGAATGTACAGATGGTGGGTCAACTAACATTTATTGTGTGGCAGCAGGCCCTCCATCTCCATTCCAACACACTCACCGCCCTCCAGTGTGGTTCCTGGTAGTAGTACTGTACCAAGGTGGTTAACTAACATTTGTGGCCAGTGGGCAGCTTGGCCTAGTTCAAACACCCCTACCAAGCATGGTTTAGTCCTGATGTAGTACTGTACCAAACAGTAGTCAACTTAAATGAACATTTTTGGCCTTGCCTGCTAAGTTCATTTCCAACACACTACATCCCCAGGCCATCATCATCATCAACACCTTTGTTTCATTTGGTGGTGACACCAGCAACCCAAAAAATGTGTATCTTTTCATAATTTTTTACCTGGTGGTAGAGGTGGGTGAGCGGGATGCCTGGAGTCCATGGTGGTGTGGTGGGTGTACTTCTGTCCTTGCTGTCGCTGTCGCTGTCTGGTTTAGCAGAGCCTGCCAGTTGCAGAGCAGTGTTGAGTGTGCTGCACAGTGATTCAGTGTGTGACACCTCGGTGTGGTGCAGTGGCAGTGCTGCTGTCCTACTGCTCCTCACATCCTCCTTGTCTGACAGAGAACTGACTGCTTTTCATGGCGTCATTGAGCCTGCTGGCTGGAATGGACTGGTGAGCTCCTCTGTCTCTGTACCAGTACTGGACAGAGCTCTCCAACTAGACTGACCAACTGGAGTCAGACTGATGTTGTGGGTGGCAGCCTGTGTGGTGAAACTAATAGTAGGCATAACTACTAGTCTATCTCCTCCTGACCTACTCTGCTCTGAGTCCCAGCCATGAGGTGTGCCCTAGCTGAGTCTCCAGCTACAGCTTCTGACAAGACACCCCCTCAAGCTTGACCCCTGCCCCTCTGATCAAATTCCCCCAACCTGAACCCTGCCACTCAACCAAAACCTTTTTCTACCCACTGTGACAGTCTTTTCTTTAGTGTATTCTCTGCAGCCAGGTTCCTGGTGATGGTCTGTTTACCAGATCTCTCCTCCCTTTCCCGTTTCAATTTCCTCTCCTTCTTGGCTCCTTAGTCTAGGGCAGTGGTGGTGGTACAGCCTGACTGCTGCTGCTCAGCTGTGCGACCTGGCTGAGCCTGCTCTGGTGGCTCAGAATTAGTTCTGTCAGGCATGCTCTGCTGCTATATATGGGTCAACTGTGGAGGCATGGGAAAAAATCACAGGCCATGACAGTAAAGACAGGCCAAACCACCTACAAGCAACCAACCAGACTGCAACTAACTTATAAAATTTGTTTAAACTGCACATGTCCCAGCATGGGTTGGCAGCATTCCAGCCCCTCCCCAAACACACAGACACACATAGACAGGAAGACACATGATGTCCACCAATATAAGCAAATTATATAAATACAATTCTGGAACAAAAAAGTGCCAAAGGGAAAAAAAAGAGGACTGCGCATCTCACAGGCAATCATATCACACAAAAAGACTGTATAAAAAGTTCATATTGACTTTGACACACAAGCTTTTCCTTATAATAAAAATTATATTTTTTTAGTGATGATGCCATGAGTTTGTGGGGGCACATGCTCCCCCAGGCCCTATGGGAATGAAGCCACTGGGTCCAAGCACTGAACCCTGAGGTATCCCGCTGGTCACCCTCTCTTCTTCGCAGTGAACTCCATCTACCAGCACCCTCTGTCTCCTATCCTCTAACCAGTTTCTTACCCAGGTTACCTCCTTGTAGCTCACCCCCAAGCTACCTAGCTTGCTTACCAATCTACTATGTGGAGTGGTGCTGAAAGCCTTACTGAAATCCAGGCACATCCACTGCTCTTCCCTGATCTAATTATTTGGTCACCCCCCAGTCAAAGAAATCTATCCGATTTGTTTGGCAGGATGTCCCCACTGTGAATCCATGTAGCTCCTGATCCTGCAACCTGTTGGATTCAAGATATTCCACAATCCTTTGCTTAAGCAGTGTTTCATTAACTTACCCACTGCGATGTCAGGTTGACAGGCCTGTAATTGCCAGCCTCTTCCCTGCTACCACTTTTGTGAAGTTGGACTACACCTGCTCTTCTACAGTCTCGTGGACCACTACAGTATCCAGTGATCTGTTAAACAAGACTGTCAGCAGTGCAGCCAGTACCTCTCTGAGATCCCTCAGCACCCTTGGATGTATCCTGTCTGGCAACATAGCTCAGTCCACTCTCAGGTTAGCGAGTGCTTTCAGGACTCTTTCCTCAGAAAAATGACTTGTGTCCATTCCCCTCCCATCAAAGCTCCTGATGCTTTTTGCAGCCCCTCCCCTTCCACTGTGAATGCTAAGTAGAAGAATTTGTTCAAGATGTATGCCTTTTCTTGGTCATCCTCCGTACAATCCCCCCTCCTTTTTTAATCTTACAGTCCCTTCCTTTGTCTTCCTTTTTTCACTTACATATCTAGAAAAATGTCTTGCCTCCTTTTGATACTGCCTAAGTTATTCTTTCTTCACTTAATGCCTTTCCACTCTTTGCTGCTTCCTCTGCTTCCCCAATACACCTCCCTATTCTCCTCCCTCTGTGTTTCCTTATACTTTCTGAATGCAACCCATTTAGCCTTTACCTTTTCTGCCACTTCTTTCAAGAGCCATAGCAGTCTCCTCTTCATTTTGCTTTTGCTCACTTGCTTGATGCAGAAATTTGCTGTCTTCATGATGCCCTCTTTTAGCCTGGCCTACTGTTCCTCTAGTCCCCCAAGACATCCACCTTGCCAAATCATCCCTGAGGCATTCACCCGCCTTTATAAAATCTGCCCTTCTGAAGTCCAGGACTCTAGCCATTGCACGGTTTGCTTCCACAGCTGCCCTTATGTTGAACTACACTGTATGATGACCACTGGTCCCCAGATGGCTTCCCTCCTTGACATATATAACACTGTCTCGGTTAGTGAGAAGCTGGTCCAGTACTGCCCCATCATGAGTGGGTTCACTGACTAGTTGCCTGAGGAATGCCCTTTGCAGGGAGTCTAGGATGTCTCGACTTCTAACTTAAGCTGCAATTAGGAGGCTCCAATCTACATCCCATAGATTGAAGTCCCCCACTAGCAGCACCTCCCTTTTCAACCATTTTGCCAACTGCTTCTAACATTTCCTTATCTAACTAACCCCCCCCCCACCAAGGTGGAGGCCTGTAGATCTCATCTGTATAAATAGTGGCTCCATTCACTGACTCAAGGGTGACCCACAGTACTTCTGCCCCCTCTAAATTTCCTGTGTCTGTCACTTTTATGTTTTCTTCATATGAATCACCATACCCCTACCTTTCCTTCCCACCCTGCACTTTCTGAACAGTGTGTAGCTTGCTATGGCTATGTCCCAGTTATGGTTGTCAGTGCATCATGACTCAGTAATGGTCACTATATCCAGGTCAGCCTCTGCTATGATGGCCTCTAGGTCTGGGATCTTATTTCCCAGATTTCTAGCATTAGCACACATGGCCTTCCAGATTTTGTTAGATCTTTGCTTGGTGCTCTCCCCTTTTTCTTTCTCCTCTCCCTCTTTCCCCTTCTCTTCTGATTGCTTCTCTTCTCCCTTCTCTCCTTTCTTATCACCCTGCTTCTCTGATTAACTTGCACCCTGTGGAGACTCTTTCCCTTCAGCATCTCTCTACTCTCTATCTCAGCCTGTGGAGGGACAGTTTCTGCCTTCTATATTTCTACCACCACCACCCTCGGCTAGTTTAACTGTTCATCAAAGTAGCATTTAAACCAATCACCACTGAAGACTGTGGCTTCCCTTCCAACTGGATGTAGTCAGTCACCTCTGTATAGTCTCATATCCTACCACGTGGGCCCCCAGTACCCAATGTATCCATGCACCTCCTCTCTGTACCATTCCTTCAACCATGTGGCGATGGTCATGGTGCTGAGAGCCCTCTCTGTCCCCTTATCATAGACAGGCAGCCTCTTTGCAAAAGCTACTGAGCACCCATTCAGTAACCTGAAACCATAGTCTAGTGTTGACATGAAAGGCTAAAGGGACAGACAAAAATTCGCACATAGTCTCATTAAACTTGGTCTGCTGGTTATTTATAGATCTATATGTCTGGATTATTAAAATAGGGCTTACTCATGCTGGCCCAGTGGCATTGAGGGCTGAGGCATCCATACCTTACCTCCTGCTATGCCGGAATCCCATGTTCATAATGCAAGTGGGTCACTGGGGGCCAGCCAGGGAGGAGGAGGATTAAGCATCCCCAGAACAACTCTCCTCCTCCAGGGAGGGAGGTAACAGTAGTTGGTGCTAGTGTGGCCACTAGCGGAGGCTCAGAGCTGGCACACTGATGCTGCAAGAAGGATAGGCAGAGGTGGGGGCAGACGCTTGGCGTGCAGCTTATGCACCACCACTGGCATCCCAGCATGCCACCCTCCATGGGGAGGGGAAAAAAAGAAAAAAAAAGCTTGTGGTTGGAGGATGGCGGGCACCCATTGGCCCCACCCCCGGCCAGTCATACTTAGCAGAACTGGATCCTGTGTGTGGTGGGGGTGAGCACTCCCCACGCCGACCCCACTGGTGGGGGAGACCTGGTGGCAGAAAGCTGAGTGCCGATGGATGTCGGGGAATGGGGCTGGGGTGCCCACCTGAACATGAGTTGCTAGCGTGGGAGAAACAAATAAAAAAAAAATATATGGCTTACTCCATAGATAGTCATTATTATACTTATTTCTATTTTTGTTACATCTGATGCCTATAGTGGTTATTTGGTATTTAATGATGGTAGATCTGGGGGATGGGGGTATTCATAATGGTTAAGGGGACCATAGTGTTGGTTGCTTAGAGAGAAAAGTTTCTAGTATATCTGTACACCCCCTGTATTTTATACCCATTGTAATAGTTTAATATATTAAGCCCAAGAAGGATTTCAAGTTCTCTGGTCATAGTGCCACTGTTCTCAATACAGATAACATTCAACAGTTACACAGGGTTCGACCTTAACATTGTTTTACTAGCCCTGAACCTAGTGCAGATTGGCCAGGGCTAGTGCAGCTAACCCTCTACTTGTCCGTTTTGACTAGTGCAGGTTTTTCATTGTTGTTATTGAAGTTGAAAAAGTCCCTACTTTAGGCTTTAGCAGGCTGTAGTCCTTTTGCTAATCTCCCTCAGTGTTCCAAGTGGCCTGGTGTGATTAACAGCTAAATAAGAGCTGCAATTATCTGGCAGTTCAAGAGAGAGATCCAACAAAAGACTTCCTGTGAGTCATTATCACTCAGTTGTTAGGACATTCAACTAGTGTGCATGCTGTGATCAAGGGTGGAGTGTTAAGTCACTAGTTTCCAGTTTTCTGAATTTGTCTTTGATTTTCCCACAATATTAAGACCAGTGTGCCTCTTTTCCCAACCTTCTGAGTGTATGTATCCAACACTGCAGTGACAGAATGCTATCATGTATACACAGTCTGCCCAGCCAGGGCCTGTCCACTCTGTACTTCCATTGACACCCCTGCAGACTAGACTTTGAAGTGGACATCCATAGAACCATAGCTGCCATTACTAACTGGTGTGTGGTTCTCAGCTCCTCTTAATAGATCACACCAGTCAATGCCATCAATGTAGTACCACCCAGCATGTCATTTCATCCTAAAAACAATGCTTTGGAGCATGTATGGTACAAAGCAAAACTTTAGTAAAATATATAATTTGAAAGGTTAGAAAAGGTATTCCTGGAATGCATAAATCACCCTATATAGTAAGAGCGGTAGTACAGCATCATGCCTTTATACTGCTCCCCTTTGACTGATGAAAGGACACTTATGAAAAATCTGTTTTGTTAGGGCAGAGCATGTTAAATCAATATTTTTGTGCCTGGTATATATAAACAGATATGTCAAAGTTTCTTACATCCCAAGCCCCCTGTGTTTGTTTAACTCTCTCCAAAGAAATCCTAGAACTTTCGCTGGCTCACTTCACAGTGTGAGGAAACCTTCCAGAAGTGCAGTTCTGGTTCATCACAGGGTGGGGGATGTCAGTGTCTTTCTCTGCCTGATTCTGTACATTGCCCTGCAGGTCAGGGTGGGACTGTGGTGACGTGCATGATGATGTTGACTATTGTGTTTACAGAGCTAGAGCTGCCTGATTGAACATTTACTATTATGATATTCTCTAGTTTGGCAGGGAGGGGGTGAAGGAAGAGGAAGCAAGGGGCGCATGGTAAAAAAAAATGCGGGTACACACTGAGTGTGATTGGAATGCAATTTTTTTTTTTTTTCGCTTGGGCAGGAAGCAATGTGGGAGCAGGATAAATATGCAATAATCAGAGTATTTCTTGGCTTGCATTTTGCCTGTATAACCGATCAAAATTGACCATTATTCTTGTGGGCTAGTGCAACCATCTGCGGGCTAGTGCAATTTTTGATCAACTTGTCCGGCTGGCTAATGCAAAAAAAAGTTAAGGCTGACCCCTGGTTACATATCCAATTAAATAAATTCACAGTACAATTTTTCTGTAATAGTTAATTGGACCTTAATGTTGGTTGGTTGGCTGGTTGGTTGGTTGGTTGGTTGGTTTGGTTAAGGAGGCTGGGATGGGGTTCTTACTAGTTTGATAGCTGGACAGCTACAAAATCTATTACTATCACAGTGGGTCTCTATGTGTCTCCAAAGTAAGCAGCCAACATAATGGATATTACTACTATAGGTACAACCTCTGTACAGACAAAAGGAGGACAAAGGGAACCACCTTATCAGGCAGCATCTCTTAATGTCTCCAACTGCAACAATCTACCTTATAATATGGGTATTGAAATATAGTCAACTGGTTGGTAGATCATGGCTGAGTGTCCTCACAGCACCTAGGATGTTGATTAATCCCCAGTAACCATAGACCTTGGAGTGAGTTATTGCTTACATAACAGAACAGTGTCACAGATGCACTTCAGTGGTATCTTATTAAGGTTGGGAATGACTGACAGTGTTTAATATATAATGTAGATACTGGTATGCTCTGTAATGCACCACTCTCTAAAAATATACCTTACAGATTCAAGTACTTCACCAGTGTTTGGAATATGTTTTGGGAGGGGGGATGTTTGTGTGTGAGGGGTTATGGGTTTCTGACATCGTGAGTTGGGCACCCTTGTGTCAGATTGTGGGGGTTACCAGTGGCGGGAGTGAACACCCACCCCTTTTTTTTTTGCATGACACCTGGGTTGGTGGGAGGGGATACTGGCAGCAGATTGAGTACCCATCACTGGTTTTATATAAGAGCTGGGTCAGGTGGGAGTTGAAATACTGGCAGCAGAACTGAGTGCCAGCTGCCAGTTTCCTACAAGAGTTGGGTCAGGAAGGAAGGGGGGATATTAGTGGCAGGGTTGAGCACCCGCTGCACATTTAGTGAATGTTGACATGGCAGCCATAGACAGGAAAAGATGTGGCCATTGTGCAAAATCTCTGCTCTCCTCAAGACAGCAGAGAAACATAGTACTGGACAACTAGTAAAGCAGAATGGACTGCACAGGAAATATTGGTGGTAGGGTGTACTGTACAAGCTGCACAAGCAACACACACTTCCACCTTGCATTGTACAGTGTTGTGATTGGCCAAGCACTTCAAAGGAAAAAGGAAGAGAGTGGGTGGAGGAAGGTGCAGAGGGGGTGAAACTGGTGAAGAGCTTGGTTATTCTGAAGCTGTGATAGCTGGAGCGGGGGCACTCCCTCTTACAGCTCAGGCTGATACCAGTATGTTCACGTTTTGCAAGCAAACATAAAAAGGAAACAAAAGTGAGCTAACCAATCACAGGCCATTTAGCCTATCATCTGTCATTGGGAAAATTGTGGAAGGATTAATTAAAAATCACAAAATCACACACAGAAAGGACTGTTAAGTAAGCAATTAATTGATAACAAGCAACATGGTTTTAAAAAGGTGAGATTACGTACTGTACTGCAAATTTGCTTAATTTTTATCAGAACGTCATCAGAGAACTAGACTTGGGTAGGCCAGTGGACAGTCTTTTCAAATTTTAGCAAGGCCTTTGAGTTGATGCCTTACCACAGGATTGTTGAGAATATGGAAATATTTGGCCTCACTAGGGAACTAGTCAACTGGGTTAAAGCTTGACTAACTGACAGAATTCAAAGGTTTTTTTCTAAATGTTTTTTTTCCCCAGGAAAATACGGTTACAAGTGATGTCCCGCAGGGATCGGTTCTGGGTCCATTCTTGTTCCATCTAGATCTAATGAATTTAAATTAGGGTTCAAATAGCTGGTCCAAAAAGTGTAGTAAACAGATGACACAAAATTGGACAGACCAGTAGAAAATAAATCACAAACTAACGTTCTGTGGGAAGACCTGAATAGAGTAAACAACTGAGTTAAAAATGGGGAATGAAACTAAACATGCTCAAATGTGCAGTAAGCACTTGGGGCAAAAAACAGGTGATTATTATATTGACATCATTGTCCTCAGGAAAACAAATGAAGAACATGATCTGGGTATTATCATAATCTCTGACCTTAAACATACGAGGCACTGTAAGAAGTATTTGTAAATTCAAATAGGATATTGAGAAGCACCTTAAATAAATGAGGCACTGTAAGGAACATACAAACATATAAAACTTGCCAGCAGAAATAGGCCTTATGGTCTATCAAGTCTTCTTGTATGCGTAGCTAGCACCCTTATATTGCAGCTGCCCCACCCCAACCCCCCATTCACCTCTTGGAACTGCTCAGTGTCATTTACCCAGCCCCCCCATCTTTGCCCTGTCCCATTGAAACTCCCCACCATTTTACATGCCACCACCTCCTCTGGCAGAGCGTTCCATTTCAACACCACCCTCTCAGTGAAATAATGCCTCCTCATCTCCCTCCTGAACCTGCATCCCTCCAATCTTAGCCATGCTCCCTCATGTCCCTTCCTTTCCTCAGCTTAAATAGCCCCTCTGTGCCAGATTTGTTGATCCCCCTCAAGTATTTGGAAGTTTCACTCGTCCCTCTATCCCTTCTCTCCTCTTGGGCGAACAATCTCAAGTGACACAGCCTTTCTTCATAGGTTCTGCCTTCCATCCCCTGTATCATTTTCATCACCCTATACTGCACTGCCTCGAGCAGCACCTTAATAATCTTTCTCAGTTATGGACACCAATACTGCATGCAGTACTCCAACTGCAGCCTGACCAAGGATCTGTACAGGGGCAGGATCATCTTGTGCCTGGATGGAAATCCCTGTGCAATGCACCCTGACATCCAGTTGTCCCTAGCTGCAGCCCTCCTGCATTGAACAGAGCAGTTCTTGCTCCCCATTACTATGACCCCCAGATCCTGCTCCTCAGTGACCCCTAGCCGCACAACACCCAACCAATATTTCCTCCTCGGGTTCCTCACCCCGAAGTGCAAAATATTGCACATCTTTGCATTAAAACCCAATTGCCACCTCGCTGACCACTCCTCAAGTCTGGTTAGGTCACTCTGTAGCTTCTGCCACCCCTCTATGTCATCCACAACAGTTCCCATCTTGGTGTCATCCACGTACAGAGTGATCCTGCTCCCAACCCATGTGCACTATCCAATATGAACAGTCCAAACAATACCGGCCCCAGTGCAGAGCCCTGTGGCGTGCCACTGGTCACTGGTTTGGGAGATGAGGTTCCCCTCCCCACAACCACCCATTGCAGTCTATCTCAAAGCCAATTCCTGATCCAGCTAGCCATTTTAGCCACCACCCCTACGTGTTCCAGCTTTGCCAACAGTCACCCATGAGGGACCGAATCAAAGACCTTTCTGAAATCCAAATATAGGACATCCACTGCATGGCCCTTGTCCAACTCCCTTGTCCCCCAGTCATAGTCTTCTATTAGGTTGGTCTGGCATGAGCTCCCTGAGATGAACCCATGCTACTGCCCATCCTGGAGATCACTGACCTCCAAGAAGGTTACCAGTCTCTCCTTCAAGATTTCTTCCATGAGTTTACAGACCATGGAAGTGAGACCGACAGGTCTGTAGTTACCCAGCTCATCCTTGGGCAGCTCTTGTAGATAGGCACTACATGAGTCAACCTCCAGTCCTGCGGCATGCACCCCATGTCCAGGGAGGTGTTGAACAGGTCAGTCAGTGGCACAGCCAACACCTCTGCCATCTCCCGCAACACCCTAGGATGAATGCCATCAGTATTTGTAAAGGCAAACAGGATGTTGAGCAACATTAAAAGGAGTTCCCCCCCTCCCCCATAGAAGCAATGTTAGGCCACAACTGGACTACAGCTTTCATTTTTGGTCACCTTACCTAAGGACTGTGGCTAAGCCTGAAAGCATACAGCATGAGGCAACTAAAATGATAAATGGACTACATGATCTTAAATATAAAGACAGACTGATTAGGCTAAATTGGATGAGCCTTGAGACAGGGAGGTTGAGAGGATGTCTGTTATTCCTGTTTGATGCTGTACATGACAGTGAGCTAGTTCTGGAGTACCCACCTAAAACTGGACAAGGAAAGGCTAAAGAAGGCACAAGCTAGGATAAATAATATGATTCAGGGTGAGGTGGGCAGATCCTATGAGGATTGTCTAATGGCAATGAACATGTAGTCACTTAAAACCAGAAGAGAAAGGGGGAATATGATACAGACCTTCAAGTTACTGAAAGCAATTAACATGGTGGACTGTGAGGAGCTATTTACCAGGAAAATAGAAGATAGGACAAGGGGTTATGAGAGGAGGTTAATGGGGGCAAGGTTGAAAAGGATGTGAGGAAGTATTATTTTACAGAAAGTGTGCTTGAGCCATGGAATGGTCTGTTGGTAGATGTAGTGGGTGCCAAAACCATAAATGGCTTCAAACATGCTGGAATAGAAGAGATCATAGCTACTCAGTGGGGAGTTGGGGGCAGAAACATGGATAACAAAAGGGGAATAGTGTATGCAAAGATCCCACAGAGCCCATAGATCCTGGGTATGACAGGGTAATGTGGGCAAACAAGGTGGATCATTGGTCTTTTTCTGCCATCATTGTCTATGTTTCTATGAGCTATTTACAAAAGTGGAGCTTGAGTTTGAGGGTGGCATTTATAACATAAGGGACCACAGAATGCATGAAAAGAAAACCTTTCAAATCAGAGAAAAGGAGAGTTTTCTTTTCACAGAGATTGGATGGAATTTGGAATGAACTCCTATAAAGTATTATTACCTGCTATTTCAAACATAGTTTTAATTTTTTTTTCAACAAGTTGTTATTAAATAGAAAGATCAATTATTATTATCACTAAGAAGTGGAGCGCAGTTAACATAGCCACCATGGCCTCCTTCTGCATTGAAATCCTTAGTAGAGCATTAGTATCTGTCTCAAACAGTGGCACTAAGACTATAATACTTGAAATCTTTCTCAGACTTAATACATTTACAATATTACACTTGTCATAAACAGAGGGTATATTTATGCTACTGCCTTTCCCTAATCAACCAACACTAAGGTCCCATTAACTGTTATGACTCGCCTGAAAGCTCTCTCATGGAACAGAATGACTGGGCTGCAAAGAGGCCCTCAGGAACCCCCACACTCACCTGAAAGCTCTCCTGTGGAGAGGACTGACTGGGCTGCAAAGAGGTAACATACTGCTTCCAGCATTTGCTCTAAACACCCTGGAGGGTGTTTACCCATTGACACTTCTCGTTGACTCCCTGCCCACCCCAGTCACCCTCCCACCCAAGGTCATCCCTTAACTTATTCGTCACCCAGGTCACATGACACCCTCACAAATTTGTCAATCACCCTATTTTCTCATCCACAGGTTATACTGACTGTCCACCAGGAGTCAGTGTTGTACCTCCCTTCTTCCTCAATTTCCTCTGCCTCTGAATCTTGAGCCACTTCTCTTTCCCTCTCTGACCTTGCTGTCCCTGTGCATTTCCCTGGTGCTATCCCAGCTGGAATCAAACCCTGTACCATCTGCACCTAAAGCAGGCACCTTTCCTCTGCACCATAGTGTCTGCCCTATTCTACTACCCTCCTACCTACCCTATAATGTTAGCTTACTTAATCATCTCTACGGGCTGCTACCATGTCTTCTTTTTCAAGTATGTAGCCTTCCAGCTACCCTTATGCCATTCCCTGCTCTTCAACCAAGTCTGCCTATAGATTAACCTGCAACTGTGTAGCACACGACACCACTAGCCACCCTCCTATGATGACTTTCCTGACCCCCATTTTCCCTCACTCCCCTTCTCTCCCACCTTCTTCTCATAGCCTCCACTGTTCCCTCCCTCTCTGTACCCACAACCACTGCTGCCCCCCTCTGCACAGCCCGACATGCACCCTGCTCCACTAAACTCCTCAGAACATCCCTGTTTCGACATGCTCTCTTTCTACTGCTACTATCTAGTATGATCACCCCAACCCTAGCCTTCCTGTGTCCCCCCCCCCCGGTAAGAATATTAATGATCTACTTACTGCCTCAATGAATATCCATAGCCTGCTAAACAAAATTACCCCCCTCCAGTCCTGGATCTCTCAACACTCTCCTGATATCTTAGCCCTGACTGAAACCCGGCTGTCACAAGGTACCCCAGACTTTTCAGTGTCTCTAGATGGATATTCAATCTTCAGAGCTGACAGGTATGGGAAAAAAGGTGGGGGCTGTGTCATTTATATAAAGAACCTCCTGCAGGCTCTCCCTTTCTCCCTCCTGCCCCTTACTCATGGCACCCAAGTTCTAGCTGTCAAAATAATGTTAGGCAATCAGAAAAAAAAGCTTCAATTTCATGGTCTCCTACATTCCCATTCGGGACCAGAAGCCAGCCTTTGATGAAATCCTGTCCACCTTGGCATCCCTCTCCAATGATGTGGAAACCATCCTGGCCAGTGACTTTAACGTAGACTAGCTTACTCAGTCATCCAAAGCTTTCAAGGTCTCGGCTGCTGCCTTGGACCTTGTGCAGTTGGTCCAGTCCCTCATCCGACTAAACAACAAAACTGGTACATCCACCCTACTGAACCTCATTTTCACCAGCCATTCAAAATACATCTCCCAAGTCTCTGCCCTCTCTGACTCCCTTAGTAACCATTCCCCCGTTACATGTCCATGGTCAAATAAGTCCCCCACCTCTCTCCCCACTCCCACCTACTTTAGACACTTGAAAAAAGACTCTCTACCCAAACTTAAAGCCCTCCTTCGGACCTGTGACTGGTCCCCCATTTTCAATGCTACAGACATAGATGCCGCCCTTTTTCACTTTACCAATATTTTCAACCACATCTGTGACATTTTGGCCCCCCTAAAAAAGCAATACACAAAAAACAAAAGCAATCCCTGGGTGTCCCCAGACCTGCTTGAAATGATGCATCACCGAGACAAACTTTGGATTAGAGCACTCAAACTGCAGGCATCCCCGGGATAGGCAACTCTACCGAGAAGCCAGAAACAAATGTAGTTGGGCGATCCACCAAGTTAAAGCTACCAACTATCGCCAAGCCCTCTAGGCTACCTGGAGCTCTGGTTATGATTTCTGGTGCCACATTAAGGAAATCATCAGAAAAGTGGTCCATCTACAACCCCCCCAGCTTACTATCAATGGTGAACTAGTCTAGGACCCACTAGCCATCGTAAACACCCTAAACAAGGCTTTCTTGGATCTTAGCAGAGTGTTGCCCCTGAACTTCTTTGATACACCCCCAACCAGTAACCCTCCTCTAGCATTGTCAAATCCTTCCCTCGCTTTCTGTCTCAGAACTATCTCCCCCAGTTCTGCTAGAAGATATATCTCTAGCTTCATTAACAAGTCTAGGCATAGTAGGGATACCCTCAACCTAAAACTACAAAGACTCACTTTGGACAAGGTCCCCCCCCCTTACTAAAATATTTAATCTATCCCTCTGTCTTGGGCAATTCCCATCTGCCTGGAAATGTGCTGTCATCACACCATTACACAAGGGTGGAGACTGCAATGCCACCAATAATTATTGCTCCACCTTCATTCTGCCATCCCCTCCAAGGCACTGGAAAGGTTGTCTCCAACCAGCTTACTGATTATCTCTCCAACTATAGCCTATTCTTCCCTGTCTGACGTGGTTTCTACAGTGGACACAGCACCACTACTGCACTATTTGATTAGACATCCTTCATACACCGTGCCTTTGACAGCGGACAATTGGTAGGTTCTGTGTACATAGATCTTACTAAAGCATTCAACACTGTCAATCATGCTCTGTTGCTCCACTACCTCCCATCAGTGGGCCTTACCTCTGAGGTAGTGTCCTGGTTAGCCAGCTATCTCACCAACCAAACCCAACAAGTCAGGATTGGCTCCACCCTCTCTTCTCACTGTCCTGTTCTCTCTGGTGTCCCCCAAGGTTCTATTCTTGGCCCCCTCCTTTGTAGCCTGTTCCTAAACCCCCTTCCCATGTCATGCCTGGGTAAAACTGCTCCTCTATGCGGATGACGCTGTTATCTTCAAATGTCATCAAACTCCCAACATGCTCCAAAATATGCTCCAAGTGCACTTCTATACCATTGAATCCTGGTTCATTGCCCACAAATTAATTCTCAGTTGTAGCAAAACCAAATCCATGGTCTTTATCTACCACCAAATCAACATCGCAACTTATCCCTAACCATCTATAACTCCATGAATGTCCCCATTGAGCAGGTCTACTCTTTCAGGTACCTGGGGTTAACCCTTGATACCCATCTCTCCTATCATGACCATATCCAAGGCATCCTGACTGCACTCAACACCAGGACTGGCCTGCTTTATCAACACAAACACTTCCTGTCTGCTGAAGCTTTCCACCTGGCTGTATCATCATTTGTTCTCTCCCTAGTTGACTATGGCCTGGTGATGTATGGCTCAGCTGATCCAACCTCCCTCTCTCGGGTTATGAATACCCTGAATAAGGCCTGCAGGCTGGTCACAGGCCATGACAGACTGACTCACACCTGCAACTTGTACAAGTCTGCAGGATGGTTGAACCTGGATGCCAGACTTAAATATTATACCTGCATCCTTGCAAAGAAAATAACCCTCAAATCCACCCCTCCTGGCCTTGACTCCCTGGTCTCCATAACACCCATGGTCTGAGTCTCCAGAAGTGCCACTAGATCCTCCCACTCTGTTCCACACTGCAGAACATTGCTGTGTCAAAGGGCCTTTTTATGCCAGGCCCCCTTGTGGCTCAGTGAACTCTCAACATCTATCACCCACCTACCCACCCTCGGCCCTTTCAAATCGGCCCTCAAGAACTATCTTCTCAAGCATTCCAACTGCAAATACTACTGACCAATGCCCCTGGCTCTGTTTGGCCTTTTTGTGTTCACTCGACCATGTATCCTGACTATCCTGTTTATAGTTGATATCGCTTAGACTGTAGTTGACCGTGGGTCACCTAAACAGAGTAATAGTATGTCAAATGAGTTGCTTGTATAACTAGGGGCCCACTTGGCCTCTTGTACCACTTTGTATAAATTGAATATTCCCATATAACTTACAGTTAACTGTTTAACTATGGCCCTGTCAGGCCTGCTTTATCACTATGTTCAACTTGTTGTACACCTATGTCTAGCCTGCTATATCTACTTGTGTAATCTCACCTACCATGTATTTGTGAAATTGTTGTCGTCACTGTAGCTTAACGAGAAACCTTTGCAAAAGAGTCTTTGACTCAAAGGTTGTATTCCGATGCATCAAATAAATAAAATAAAAATAAAAAAATGAATAACTCCCAGCCCCTGATCCACTGACATTAGGATTTGTTTAACCAATATAGGCATCAAATGTATCTAATATAGAAATAAGCACAATAAGTAAGTAATAAGCCATGACAGGGTGTGCACTAAAGGATTTTAATGAACACCCCAGGTGTGTAGTAAGACACAATGCCAAAGGCTGAGTGTCTTTACACCCCTCGGAAGTGCATTAAAATCCGTTAATGTACATGCTGGAGTGGCTTATCACTTATAAAATGACTCAGATGTACTAAACTGAAAGTAAATAACAATACAACTTTAATTTTAAATAAAACTGTGCTTTTTTGTTGTTGTTGTAGAAATGATTTGTAAATGTTTGGAAAGTCAAAAATAGTTCCACTTCTGTAAATAGCAGGTTGCGCTGCTGAATCATTTCCTTAGAGCACAGTAATGAAAAAATGTTTTTTGGACAGTGTGAGCACAAGCCCCCCCACAGCATGACAAAAAGGAACCTACTCCCTTTCCTGGCCATGGAGCTCACTTGACCAGCCCTGTCCCAACTAACAGACAGTGTCATTCATTCGCTGGTTTCTCTTGCTGACTGTGCTGTCTTCCATTGTGCTACCTCTTCCCCGGGTGTGATGAGTTTTTTGAAAGCTGCACTAAATCCCAAGCTGATACCCACACCCCCCAGCCTGACAAAAGGGAGCTTAGTCACCTCTTGGCCCATGGTGCTTACTCACTCCCCCCAACCAGCAGTGTTTGAAAGAAGCTTGCTCTCCTTGTCCCAAGTAACAGACAGTGTACTTCTCATGCTGATCTCTCCCACTGACTAGGCTTCTTCCATGATGCTACCCCTGCTGTGATGATTTTTTTTTTGCAAACTCCCTGTGATGCTTCGCCAATGCACCTGATCTCAGATAGCAGATTGAGAACAGTACAGGAGCTCTCTCTCCCACTCCACCCCACACCACCATTCGACTATGCAGCTCACAGTTTGAAGAGGTCACGTCTCCCATTTTTTGCAGCTCAGGTGCCTTGAAGGGATTGCAGCTGGATAGGGGAGGATGTTGAGCTGCCTAGTGAAGTAAAACTCAGAATGTGGTGGAGTTATCTGGTGAAACTGAATTTGAAAATACACCCCCCCAAATGTGTGCCAAAAACTGATGACAGTGTTTTTCTATTTTCGCATTTACTGATTGCAGGCAATGGACACTGTGGTATTGCTGGTTACTGGGTGATCACTTTAAAACAGTGTTCTTTTCAGGAAAAGACAAAGAATCTAATAAAAACTTCTGAGATGCGAAATCCTTTGTGTAAATTGTGTGGAAATGCTTTAGAGTGTGTTGTGATGCTGGTAGGGTAGGTGGTTTGTCTAAAGATTGCAAACAGTTTATTACAAATGACTTTTAAATATTCTGGTAGTGAAGGTAAGTGTTTTCAGTTTGGTGGCCATAGTATTCTATTTTGAGGTTTAGTAGTATTGCTCAGTAAGCAGGTTTTGCATTTATAGAGATTTAATATATGGTCAGCTGATGTCTATAAAACAATGAAATTAATAGATTTTTTCTTGTGATTTTGTAAGCCATATTTATGGAGTAAGCCCTCTTTTAATAATCCAGATATGTATATCTGTGTATAGCTAGCAGACCAAGTTTAAGAAGTCCATGATTAATGTTTTTATTTGTCTGCTGTTTCATGCAGCCTTTCAGGCAGACGCTAGACTGTGGTTTCAGGCCACTGACACGGTGCTTTTTAGAATGATTCTAGTGCCATGCCTATGGGTCAGGGGAACAGAGCACACTTGGGCCAGCGAGTGGCTTCAGGGTCGGTCACTGATGTCATCATTGACGCCAGTGATGACTGATGTCACCACACACATGACATTTAATGTCAAGGAGCTGGGCTCAACAGTTCAGGAAGCCAAAAAGTTCCAAAACTTTGGAAAAGATTAAAACATTCATTGATAGTTTAAAAACACAGCAAGGCAGCTACCATCCACCACCAACATTTCACACAAATACATGCTTTTTCAAGGTGTAAATCTAATCACTAATGCAGATTTAAATATAATTTTTAAAATGACAAACTTCATTTTCATTGGTTGTTGCTTCTAGTGATGTCACATGACTAACAACGTATTATTAACTAGAAGGGTAAAGATTTTTTGCTTTTTTCCTTGTCCCATATCCTGTGCCCCCCTTCCCTGTTCCTTTTACCATTCTATTTAATAATATTTTGTTAGTCATATGACATCACTAGATACCAATGAAAATTAAGTTTTTCATTTTTATGTTTGCTTATGCGCATGCGCAAGAAACATTATGCGGCAGCTTAGGAGAGAATCGGGTTGTGGAGGTGTGGCACTCTGGCAGCCAATGGGGGGACTGCATTTAGGGGCTTAGCACTGGTGGACCAATGCAGGCCCAGTGTCTTGATGACACTAGTTCTGCATAAGTGGCACCAAGTTAAAATATTTTTGCTGCTGCAGTCAGGGGCCACCTCGTCATTGCAGCGTCAGCCATTTCGCTGCAATGAGGGAATGACCTGTCACTGCAGGGTGGTACCTTGCTGTCTGTATGCTGCCCTGACCCAGTACATTTGCTGACAGGGAAGCCCACTCCCCATCGGCACACTGTAACTCCCCCTTCCCCATTCGTTGTGTGCCAAGGGGGTGCTCAATTCCCCTCAGCAGCATGTATCCCCCAACAGTCTTTCTTTGCCAATGGGGGCCCCAATCCCCATTGGCATAATGTCCCCACCCCCCAGTTTGTTGTGTGCTGAGGAGGTGCCCAATCCCCCTCAGCTCTTCCCCCCACTGGTATGTGCCAATGGGAGTGCCCAATCCCCTTTCGGCTACAGCCACCCCCAAACATTCAGGTGGCATGCTGGGAGCCCACTCCAGTGTGCAAAATGTCCCTGTAAAGAAAAAAAACAGTCCTACAATGTTTTTCTTTTTTAACACCTGTAAAACAGAAAAGGTCACTCGCAGAGTTCAGTGGCCCCTCCCCAACCCATACCCACCCTCTGCGCACCCCACCTCCCCACACCCCCTCACCCCATACTTACCTCCCGAGCCCAGCACGATGATCTTTGGTGGACCAGGAACATGTCTGCACTCTTCAAAGCTGACCGCAAACTGAAGAAATATCGGTAAGCTGTATAATGACATAAATAGGGTTTTTTCAACTTTGGTGCATATCTTGGGCATTTTGGGGAATTTTGGCACCACATTTTCAACATTGGGTTCTTAATACCCCTCCTCATGAATTCAGTCACTGTCATTGCGTTATTCAGTCCCAAAAGGTGATTTCATGGTCACTGTGCAGAATCACCTTTTGGGACCGAGTACCAAAACAGCAGTGCCATTGTTCTTGAGGTGAGCTCTCAAAAGGTCTATGTTGCAAATTTGGTGAAAAAATTACTGTTTTACGAGCGTGCATTGCGCAGTTTCCACGCAAGCTTGTAAATTCGCAAATTTGTAATATTTTCAGTCCAGATTTTCAAGATTGGCATTTTTCCACACCTCCTTATGAACAGTACAGCTGTCATTTTACACATCCTGGCCAAAATGTGTTTTGCATTTCCAGCGCAGAATAGCGTTGTCGCTGTGGGAAATCAGTTTTCGAGATAGATTGAGAAAATGACAGTGACACTGTTCATGAGCAGAGGTACTAAAATGCTTATGTTGAAAATTTGGTGATGAAAGTCCATACAACGACTGTGTTACAAGCGTGCATTGCGCAGTTTCCATGCACCCTTGTAACTTCGCAAATTTGTAATATTTTCATGCCAGACTTTCAACACTGACATTTTTTCACACCCCCTTATGAACAGTACAGCTGTCATTTTTCACATCCTGGCTGAAATGTTCTTTTGCACTCCTGGCGCAGAATTGTGCGGTCACTGTGGGAAATCAGTGTTTGGGACAGATTAAAATCGAGCGAGTGAGAGAGAGGGAGAGTGAACGAGCTCAAAGGAGCTCTATTGGGACTGCTATGGATTTCTTTTTGGGCAGAAAAAGGTGCCAATGCAGGCAGACATCCAGTACAAAAGGGCAGCTTGCAGTGCCGGGAGAAACAGAACAGGCGAGTGAGGAAGGTGGAGTGAGGGAGCTCAATGGAGCTCTGTCAGGACTGCTGTGGATTTCTTTGTGGGCAGAAAAAGGTGCCAACGCAGGCAGGAGCCCAGTACAAAGGGCAGCCTGCAGTTCAGGGAGAAATAGAAGGAGTGAGTGAGTGAGAGAGGGGGAGTGAGTGAGCTCAACAGAACTCTGTCAGGACTGCTGCGGATTTCTTTGTGGGCAGAAAAAGGTGCCAAATACAGGCAGAATCCCACTACAAAAGGGCAGCCTGCAGTGCCAGGAGAAACAGAACAAGCAAGTCAGAGATGGGGGAGTGAGTGAGCTCAACGAAGCTCTGCCGGACTTAGAGTTGCCCACCCCCGCCCAGTGTCCTCTGTGGTCCCATATTACAACAGGGTCTCTGTCACGGAGACAAAGCAATGACTGGATACTTTGAGGAGTGCAATAATAATACAGATTTAGTTGTTCTGTTTATTTCTCTCTGACTGAGCTGAGAAATACTGGATGTGCAATAGGATTTCTAACTGGGCTTAGTGAAACTATATGAGAGCTGAGAACAAAAGGTATGGTAGCTGAGGGGTGAAAAATGAGCAAGGAGGTTTTAGGATTGTTACAATAATACAGTATCTAACGGATGAGATTTGAGACTGAATTACCCCGCTCGGCAAGGGGCCAGTAGGGGGACTAGTGTGGGGGGGAACAGGAATTTGAGTAAATAGGGGCCTAACAGTTGTAGTAGGGTACAGAACATGGGAGTAAGAGCCCGTAACATAAGATGGGGGCCAAAATGGTAGAGGTGCCACATGTCAATAGGGTGGGCATCTTTGGAAGAGTGGTAGAGTGTACAGGGTGTGGGTCCGCCATGGTCCTGGACTGGGCTTGGAGGATGGGGAGTGTATGATCTGTAGATGACTGGCTAGTTTGAGGGAGGAACTGTGGAGGTTAGGGAGGAGTCTAAGTGACAGGGCAGATGAGTATGGTAGGCATCCTGGCTGGGGGGGAATAGGGGATGGCAAGGGAGGATGGAGGAAGAACAACTAGGGACTGAAACCAACCCCAGTATCAGAGGCACTAGCAGAAAAGAGAGGACAAGGAAGGGGGTGCATGTGGTGAGGAGTGCCTCCTGTTGGGGGAGGAAGAGACCACAAGGAGTACCAGGAAAGAGAGCAGATGGCTACGGGTAGGGAGGGACCAGGAGTGGGGCCAAGGGTGGCATGAAGGGGAACAAGTAGAAGGGGTTTCACTGATAGGGGGAAGAGATGTAGGAGGGTTATCAACTAGGAATAGATTCGAGCCTCTGCTGTGGGAGAGAGAGAGGGGGAGCAGGAACACAGTGAAGTGGGGAGGACAAGTGGGGCATGAGAGGGATGGTAACAGCAAGGGGAAGAGATAGTGAGGGCGAAAGGGGAGAAGGGGGGCCCTCCTGTTGGAGGAGGAAGAGACCACGAGGAGTACCAGGGGAGAGAGCAAATGGCAGCGGGTAGGGAAGGACCAGGTGTGGGACCAAGGGTGGCATGGAGGGGAACAAGTAGGAGGAAGGGAACCGATAGGGAAAGAGATGTAGGAGGGGTATCGACTAGGAATAGATTTGAGCCTCTGTTATGGGAGAGAGAGGGGGCGCAGGAACATACTGAAGGGGGCAGACAAGTGGGGCATGAGTGGGATGGCAACAGCTAGGGGAAGAGATAGCGAGGATCAAAGGGTAGAAGGCTGGCTAGTAAGGAAGAAGGGAGTGGTGACAGGAGGAGAGAAGGCTACGGGAAGGGGGAAGGATGGGAGGGGTGTCACTATCAGGGTAGAAGAGAATAGGGGCTCTAAATTGACAACAGCGGGGATAGAAGAGGAGTTGGAAATCAGCAGGGGAGGAGGGGATGTCAACATGGAAAGCCCAGTAGGAAGTAGTCAGGCTGGGAAGGGGTTCAAGGGGGATGGGAGGAATAAGGCAGAGAAAAGGGGTGAGGCAGAAGTAGGGGGTACAGATACAGAAGTCACAGAGAGTGCAGCTGGCAGGGGTAAGGGGCAGGGAAGATCAAATACTGGGGTGGTGGAAGGGGCATTAGAGGGAAAGGGATTAAGGGACAAGGGGGTACTCATCCTAGGGGATTGTATACTGAAAGGGGTAAGATGGGGAGGAAGGGGGAAGGCACAGCTGTATTTGGGTTGAAGCTATCCCCAGGTTGACAGCAGGAGGGGCAGGGTAGGCATTGCTCAAGTGTGCAGCAAGGGGGAGGAAGAAACCTCATTTACTGTTGCATGTGGGTGCAAATGACTTGGCCGTGGATACTGTGGAAGTAGTGAAGGAGAGGTTCAAGTAGTTGTGCAAGCAGTGTGAGGGGTTGGGGGAGTCAGTGGCATTCTCAGAGTTACTCCCTGTACCATGTGCAAGCATGGGGAGGAAGGGTAAGATTGAGGAGTTCAACGAGGGGCAGAGGGATTGGTGCCACACCAAAAATTATGGGTCAGTGACTAACTGGGGTAGGGTCTGGGGAAATAGTGACTTGTATGCGGGGGACAGGATACACTTGAGCAGGAAGGGAAGGGGAGTATTAAAGACAGGATTAGACAGGTATAGCTCTCCTAAGGTGGATTTAAACTAGTGAAGGGGTGGCCAAAAGACTGAGGTTAGTAGAAAGGTCCGGACAGGGGAGCCTAATGAGCTCACCCCCCCCAGATATAGGTAAAGGCGGAGGCGTAGTAACCCTGGGAGGGGGCAGGCAGAGTGGTCTGAGTGTAATATAGAAGACATCACCACCCAGTAAGAATAAGGAGGAGAAAGAGTGCAGACTACTGGGAGGAAGGACACAGGCCAAGGAGGAGAAGAGTGAGGAGAAGGAGGGGTACGGGTGGAAGGTGGTCTCTCTCAATGCAAGAAGCCTGGGAACAAAACTGCAGAGCTTCAGGCACTCCTTTAAGAGGGGAAGGTGGACATTGCCGCAGTGACAAAGACTTGGGCCACAGAGTACCATGATTGGGGCTTGGCAATCCCAGAATACAGGATATACAGGAGGGACTGGGGGTTGGAAGAAGGGGGGTTGCACTCTATGTGAGGGAAGGGATTAAATGCATAAGGGATGAGGGAGAAGAGGAGAAGACAGAGGCACTTTAGGTGTAGCTCCCGGACTTCAAGGGCAGAAAGCTGAGGCTGGGAGTGGTGTACAGACCACCAGCCCAATCCGGGGAACTGGATGGGGAGTTGGCAGAGCAGATAAGGAGGGTGTGTAGAAGGGGGAGTGTAGTGATAGTGGGGGATTTTAACCTACCACGGATTGACTGGAGCACCCCGTCACTAGCAGTACCAGGGAGCAGGTGCTCCTTGATGCATTCCAGGATGGCCTTCTCACAGAATTGGTAAGTGGGCCTACAAGGCTTGGTAGCACTCTGGACCTAGTACTGCAAATGGGGAGGTGGTGAGGGAGGTAAGGGTGGAGTATCCACTAGCAGGTAGAGACCACCAAACAGTGTGGCTTGTTGTCGTACTGGGCAGGGAGACAGGAGTCACGTGCACTATGGTAGTGGACTTTATTAGGGTTGACTTTGGGGGGATGGGAGCAATACTGCAAGGAAGACTCCAAGATATAAGGCTGGGGATGGATGCAAAACAAAAGTGGGGAGTCATAAAGACTGTGCTAACAAAGACCACAGTAGCCTGCACCAGGGCCAGGAGTAAGAAGAGCAGAGACAAGAAACCATGCTGGATGAACAAGGAAGTGCTGCAAGGGGTGAGGGCAAAGGCGGCTGCATACCGGAAGTACAGGAGACCAGAGAAGGCAGAGGATAAGGAGGCTTTCGGGAGTTGGTCAAGGGAGGTTGCCAGGAGGGTGAAAAAAGCTAAGGCCTCCAGGCAATTAAGTTCCACACGGGGCATAAAAGGAGGGGAAAAGGACTTTTTTAGGTATGCAGAGAAAAGAGGAAGTGCAGGGAACATATTGTGAGATTAAAGTGGGGAGGGGATTGGCTGGAAAAGGGTGAGGAGCAAGTAGAAATTCTAAATGACTACTTCTGCTCTGTTTTCACTAAGCAGAGGGATGGCCCACTACCAGAATGGGCTGAGGCAGTGGGGAAAGGAGGGGGAGGTGACAGACAGAGTGATCACAGGAAATAGGGTGCTACAGGGGCTGAGGTCACTAAGGGTGGACAAGGCACCAAGTCCCAATGCCATCTACCCCAAGGTGCTCACGTAGATAGCAGAGCTGTTGGCTGAGCCACTGGCAGATCTGTTCAACACCTCCCTGGAAATGGGGTGTGTGCCCCAGGACTGGAGAGTGGCCCATGTGGTGCCCATACACAAGAGTGGGCCTAAGGAGGAGCCAGGAAATTATCGTGCATTAAGTCTTATGTCCATAGTGGGTAAGCTTATGGAGTCAATACTGAAGGAGAGGCTGGTGGCATTCCTAGACAGTAATGGCCTCCAAGATGGGTGGCAACATGGGTTCATCTCAGGGAGGTCTTGTCAAGCCAACCTAGCAGAGTATTGTGACTGGGTGACAAGGGAGTTGGACAGGGGCCATGCAGTTCATGTCCTGTACTTGGACTTCAGTAAGGCCTTTGATACAGTGCCTCATGGGAGACTGGGGGGGAAGCTGACAGCAGTGGGGTTGGGGAAAAAGCTGACTAAATGGATAGAGAACTGGTTACAGGAGAGGGTGCAGAGGGTGATGGCGGTGGGGGAGCTCTCAGCACCCAAAGCAGTGACAAGCAGGGTGCTGCAGGGGTCAGTGCTGGGCCCAGTGCTATTTGGTCCTTTATCTCTGATATAGCACATGGAGTGGGGAGCAGGGTTAGTCTGTTCACACATTATACCAACTTGGGGGTGGTGGTGGGCGAAGAGGATGGATGGGAAAAACTGCAGGAGGACCAAACCAAACTAGAGACATGGTCAATGGAGTGGCAGCTAGGATTCAATGCAAAGAAGTATAAGGTGATGCACTTCAGGGCTAAGAACCAGAAGAGGAACTATTGGTTGGGGATCAGAGAGGAGGAGAAGGACCTAGGGGTCTTGGTAACTGGGAGCATGAACAACTCAGCCCACTGCACGAAAGCAGCAGCGAAGGCAAACAGGATGCTGGGGTGCATCGCAAGGGTGTTCTCATCCAGACACAGGAATGTGATCCTACCTCTGTATAGATCATTGGTCAGGCCACACCTAGAGTACTATGTGCAATACTGGAGGCCATACCTGAGAAGAGATATAAAGTTACTGGAGGGGGTACAAAGGAGGGCAACAAAAATGTTAAAGGGGATGGAAGGAATGAAATATGAAGTTAGGCTGAAGGACCTGAACGTGTACACACTAGAGGAGAGGAGGAATGGGGGGATATGATTGAAGCATTTAAATACCTGAGGGGGTAACTAAACCTAGCACTGAGGGGGTGTTTAACCTGAGGAGTGGAAGATAGGCGAGTGGGCATGGACTAAGCTTGAAAGGGTGAATATTTCAAGAGGGAAATGAGGAGGCACTACTTCTCTGAGACGGTGGCGTCTAGTTGGAATGCGCTGCAAGAGGGAATGGTAACATGTAAGACAGTCAATAGGTTTAAGGAGGAGTGGGATAAAGCAAGAGGAAGATTCGGGGTACAGAGGCTGGGACAAGGCGGGGGAGGAGGCTGGGGCAGCTGCAATCTAGGGTGCTAGCTGCACACTCAGGCAGACTTACATAGACCGATGGGTGTGTTCTGCTGGCAGATTCATATATTTGTACGTAAAATCACAGTGACTCTGTTCATGAGCAGAGGTCCAAAATGCCTATGTTGAAAATTTGGTGACAAATGTCCATAAAATGATTGTTACAAGCGTGTATGATGCAGTTTCCACGCACCCTCGGAACTTTGCAAGTTTGTCGTATTTTCACTCCAGATTTTCAACGTTGCCGTTTTTTAAGACCTCCTTATGAACAGTACAGCTGTCATTTTTCACATCCTGCCCAAAATATGTGTTTATACATCTGGTGCAGAATACCACGGTTGCTGTGGGAAATCAATGTTCAGGACAGATTAAGAAAATCAAAGTGACAGTGTTCATGAGCAGAGGTCACAAAATGCCTATGTTGAAAATTTGGTGAAATAATTCCACTAAATGACTTTGTTACACACATGCATTGAGCAGTTTCCACCTACGCTCCGAAGTTTGAGCATTTTTAATACTTTCACTACAGATTTTCAACACTGCCATCTCTTCACACTTCCCTATGAATGGTACAGCTGTCATTCTTCACATCCTGCCCGATCTGTGTTTTCGTACATCTGGCGCACAATGGCACGGTCGCTGTGGCAACTCAAATTTTGGCACACATTGACAAAAACAGAGTGCCACTGTTCATGAGAAGAGGTCCCAAATGCTTTCATGAGGTGGGGGCCACAAGCTGCCAATGCTGAAAATTTGTACTGCAAATACCAACACATGCCCGGGGCATTACTGTTTCTAACCATAACGTCCCACCCTGTACAGATTGACAGGAATCAGGGGTGTGTCTTTGGATTGCCGACTGTAATGCTCATGCCATTCCAACCCCACCCCCCACCCTGCAGCCACTGACAGGCATCGAGCTGTGCCTTGGACTCTTTGGCCCCACAGTTCACCCAATTCTATATTGCACCCATTTCAGCATATGTCCTTATAGAGTGGGGTGACTGTAAAGCTGAACACTCCAAGGCACACCTCAACACTAGTCAGTGTCTGCAGGATAGGGTGAGGTGAAATGGCATGAACGTTATGGGTGACAACCTAAACGCATGCCCCAATGCCTGTCCATCTCTGCATGGTGGAGGTGGGGTTGGTGTGAAGTTCAATACTTCACTGCCATTCCTACTCTGCATCCATCTAACTCCTGCATTTCCAATGCTAATACCAGCAAGTAAACATTTGGCATTGACAAATGCTTGTTATAATCATATTTAAACCTGCATTAGTGATTGAATTTACATCTTGAAAAAGCACGTACTTCTATGAAACAGTGGTGGTGGTTGGTAGCTGCTTTGCTGTGTTCTTAAACTTTCAAAAAATATTTTTATCTTTTCCTAAGTTTTGGAACTTCTTTTGCTGCCTGAACTATTGTGCCCAGCTCCTTGATGTGAAATGCATATGTGTCAAGAAAGGCTGTTAGCTCCAGGTTACTAACCAAAGCTCCCTGCCAGAGAAAGACACTGTATTTTACTACGGTGAGCAGGGATGGTACAGACAGTTATGACAACTTGCAACTTTAGAAAGTATTTAAATATGACAAGTTACAATAATAAAGACAATCACAGCAGTGTCACTATAAATGGAAGTAACAAAGATGACAATTTTATTGACTATTTATTCTTTAAAGAAGGGACTATGAACCCATTACTTAAAGAGCTACTGAAGCCTCAAATAAAACTTTATAAAACATAATAATTAGGTATAATTCTGCTTACTTTTCATTTATGATATATCTCTCTTCCCCATATTTATTACTAAGGAAATGTGTATGAATATATAATTGTTGTCCCTTAGAGTTTATTTTGAGTTCATCTGCCTCTGTAGCTTACTCTCTACTCCAAGTCATAATCCTCTGTTGTGACATAACAATCTGTTGCCATGGGAGTAACTATGGGGTCACAAGCTGTGCTTTATGACTTTGGGTAAGGAGAAAGCAACAGGAATAGATGAACTTTTCAGGCGCAAAGATCCTGTTTTCATGCATATGACCTCACTACTAAATAATGAGGAGGAGGAATACAGAGCTAATGGGAAATACAAGCTGGACTGTGTCTAAATATTATGTTTTGTTACAGTTCGCCTGAACATGTCAAAAGCTCTTTAAACATATGGAGAACTTGAATTATGTTATTGATATTAATATACAAATGGCTGTTCATTAATCAAGAACTGTAAACATATACAAAGCTTTTATCCAATTGGAAAAGGAAGTTTTTAGACCTAGAAGGCAGTATTGGCAATGTGTAATAATGGAAGCATATTTGAGTGTTAATCGAGTCCCTAGGGGTATATGGATTGTTAAGCAACCAGCATTTGGTAAAGAATGGGACAATTTTTTAAAAACATGGCAGGAACATGCTTTAAAATCATCAGTTAGACATATTAGATTAATAATAAAAGATGGTATTAAACTAGACGAAGAAGTTAAAACAAATATCATCTTAAAAGAGGAACATGTAAAACAATTTGAAAAATGGGCTGATTTCTCAGAATTCAGGAAACAACTAAGGGAATTGATCCAGTCGTATGATGAACACCTGAAATGTGTAAAACAGAAAAAGTTTGAAAGGGTTAGGTTGGACTATTTGAATGGGCAGATGTTTGATTGGAGTAAAAAGAAGAAAGCCAGTCATTTAAAGCCAATTTTGAAAAAGACACATCAATCTCAGCCTAATACTGGGGTACAGACCAAAAATATGCAGGTACCTGTTGAGACTTATATGAGTGGATCAGAAGTGGATAGTGCCTCTGATTCTTTTATTTCAGAACCAAGTCAAGAATTGTTTCCCCACAATCAAGAAGCCTTGTTGCAGAATCGAGTTCAGATCCAGGAAACTATAATGCTGAACAAGGAAAATGCACAGAACGGTTTGAAGGAGAGAGAGAAATATTGATGGAGTTACTGTTGCCAGAACACCCATGAGGTGAAGTACATGGCTGGTAAGAATAAACCCACCAGGAAAGGCACATGCAGAAGGGGGGAGAACACTCAAATAGAGGCAGATTTTACCAACAGAACTATTGCAGCAGATCTTGGAGGAGAAACAGAGGAAGGGGTCGAGGACCACATTTCCAACAACAGCAGAGATACAGATAGAGGGAACAGATGTAACTCTCTCAGTGACACCAAAATACATCTGATTCTTTGAACACATCACCAATACAGGTACCTGATTCCATTGTCATTAAAATTTCCAAGTATGAACCCAGTGCGTCAGAAATGAAAGCTCTAGAAAAGGGATTGAACTGTGTCCCAACTCAGAAACTAAATGAATTTGAAACATTGGTTGACTTTAAGAAATTTGTGGGAAAATTTAATTTAAAAACATTTTCTGGTAGTGATTCTGAGACAACAAGAAAAGATTCCTGCCCTTTAAATGACATCACTACTTTAACATCTGCTAAAGTACCTGTCCCTAATTCAAAATTGATTCAAAAAAAATCTTCCTTTCTGCCCCCAATGTTACAGTTAAAATTTTTGAAAATGTATGTGAAAGATAATTGCTTGAGACTGAACACTCAGCAAGATTTGATAACTTTACTACAGAGGAGAAAAAAAAAGTCATAAAATATTTGGAAAATAATGAGACAATTATAATCAAAAGAGCTGATAAGGGGGGAGGCACTGTGATTCTCAATGCATCAGAATATGTGGCAGAAGTAAAATGCCAACTATCATACAAGAGCTTTTTACAGACCTCTGACTTTGGATCCTACTTTTAATTTCAGGAAGGAAATTTTTATCTTTTTGAAGGAGTCCCTTACACATGGTTTTATTTCTCAACAAGCTTACCAGTTTCTAACTATGGAACAACCGATTAGGGCCATGCTATACTGTTTGTCCAAAATACATAAAAATACGAAACAACCTCCAAGACGGCCAAATGTCTCAGGCATGGGTTCCTTGACAAAACCATTGTCCCAGCTTTTAGATGAACATATTGCACTGACTGCTTGCAAGATGATTTCATATGTAAAAGATACAGGAAATGCCTTAAGAGCACTGGGAACATAGAGGGTGGAAAAAGATTGGTTTCTAGTGAAACTCAATATAACTTCCTTGTATACAAATATACTGAATGAAGAAGGAATAGATGCGATGAGGTGGACGTTCTGTGAATTTACTGGCTGGAAACATTCGCACATTGAATTTTTGTTGTCTATGCTTGAATTAATGTTAAAATTGAATTACTTCACATTTCAACAAGAATATTTTGTGCGGGTTATAGGTATTGCAATGGGGGCAGCATTTGCCCCTAACTATGCCATTACATATTTTTGTCATGTGAAAGGTGAAGTCATTTTAACAACAGCTAAAAATATGTTCTTTGAATATGTAAAATGGTTTAAAAGGTTTATAGATGAATTATTTTTAATATGAGCAGGCACTGAAAATTAATTGTTACAGTTTATTCAGTATTTAGAAAACATTAACAAGAATTTACAAATTACCATGTGTAGTGATTTTTGTTTTGCACATCCCATGCTCCCTGACCAGCCACTCCTTCAGGCCACCTTGGTGCACCCTGCTAGCACTCCATCCCCACCAACAACAACCACCCCAAATTACAGCTCCCCGGGTAACCCGATGTTTCCCTTCATCAGACAGGTCCCCCCTCTGAGGGGGAAGGTGCTGGTTGGGGTGGCCAACACAACTTATTTGGCCTGGGTGCTGCTGGGGTTGGTCTGGGTTGTCTGGGGCTTCATGGCGGTGGGGGACCGGCAACCATCATCCAGCTGGTCAGGGAGCTTTTTTTTTTCTGGATTTCTATCTGGGAGCACAATGTGCCAGGATGTCAAATGCATGAGCCGATGTCCATTACGCTTCCTATGCAGCAGGACCTGAAGTGCTGCCATGCCTCCTGTCTCTGCCAGAGGTCAGCAAACACTGGAATGCATATGTCCTTCCCCTGGGAGATGGCAAGTTGTCATGTAACGCTTGAGCCATCTTTCCCCCGGCCAGCCCTCCGACACCTGGGTCCATTCCCAAACCTGGGTAATCAGCGTCACAAGCAGAAATCCAACCACTGCACTGGCAGGCTGGTCATGCTTAGTGATTTAAAAGCAGTGAACTTTTTGGATTTCACTGTCTACAAAAATGATCAAGGGGGACTGTGTATGAAGTTATTTAGAAAAGAAATAAAAAGAAATTCATTTTTACATTTCAATAGCCATCACCCCAGACATACGATTAATAACATCCCCAAAGGCCAATTTATTCGCCTTAAGTGAAATTGGAGTGAAGTTGAACACTATATGGAAAGTGTGGATGGCCTTAAAAAGAGGTTCATGGAAAGAGGTACAGTATTAATGAAAACTGTGTGAATCAGGCTATCATTGCTGTAGATGGCATAGACAGAGAAGACCTTTGCAAACTAAGAAAAAAAGTACCAAATGGAATGGATAGTGGAGTTTGTTTTGTAAGCAATTTCAGCACTCAAGCACACTTGGTTAGAAAGATTATTAATGACAATTGGCACATTTTGAATACAGAAGCATGGTCAGAAACAGTTTGTGTACAAAAAACTTAAATTGTATTCAGAAGAGGACAAACAATTGGGGAATGGATAATGCACAGTTTTCTTAGAGAACCAAGTGGGGACAAGCAATGAATGTTACCGAATGGTACTTTTAGATGTCTTAACTGCAAATTCTGTGATGTGCTAAATGTTGGTAATGAATTTTCCACTGCAAATATGAAATGGGTATTTAGAATAAGTAGTTTCACTGATTGCAATACTACAGTAGTTATTTATTTGGCTACCTGCATATGTGGGAAATTTTATGTGGGTAAGACAAGCCACAAGTTTAAACAACAGATTGGTGAGCATTTAAGGAGCATTGCCAATTAAGATCAGGAGAAAGCTTTAGCAGTACATGTACAGAAATGTTGATCTAATCACAGTTTCAATTTTAAGGGTATGGAAAAAGTTGTCTTGGAACAGGAAGCCTTTTGGCAATTTAAATTTAAAGCATTGATGGGCTATGGAATAAATGAATGTTTCTCCCTGCAACCAGTTTTAAAGAAGTAATAAGTAGGATGTTATATTTATATGTTATTCATGATTTGGATATACAATTGTTTAACTAATAAGGTTTTATATGTAATTGACTGTCCTTATGGGTTCACTGATGTTTAGATTGTTTGCTTTTTTCCTTGTCCCATGTCCTGTCCTCCCTGGTAGCAGATCTAGGGGGTGGCAAAGGGTGCAGGTGCACCCCCCATTGTAATGTGCTTGCTTGCTGCTGCTGCTGCATTTTCCTTTGTTGAAAAAGTCTGATTTATTGATTGTTCAAAAGTTTATATTCAAAAACATAGGTTAAATTTGTGTTTTCTGTCAAAAATGTAATGAAAAGGATAATAGCAGGCAATATAAATGATTAAAACAATATTAACAAAATTGCATATCACATATGAACACCACCCTCAGAACCCTTCATTGTAAAATGCTGTATCCATCACTGCCCCCATTCCTTTTACCCTTCTAGTTAATAATATGTTGTTAGTCATATGACATAACTAGATGCAACAACCAATGAAAATTAAGCTTGCCATTTTAACAATGGCATTTAAATCTGCATTAGTGATTGAATTTATGCCTTTAAAAAGCCCAATTTGTGTGAAAAGTTGGTGGCAGCTGGTGGCTGCTTTGCTGTGTTTTTAAACATTTAATAAATGTTTTAATCTTTTCCAAAAGCTTTGGAACTTTTTTGCTTCCTAAACCATTGAGCCTGACTCCTTGATGTGAAATGGTTGTGTTTGAAGAAACGCAGTTGGCTCCAGGTTACTAACCAGTGCTCCCTGCCAGAGATAGACACACATAGCACTCCAGCCTGACTAGACAGGCTAAAAGAAGTCAGTGATAGCTATTTAAGGACACCATCATACGCACATCGGGCTTTTCTAGTTGATAAGGCAGAAGCCAGGCTACGCAAAAGAATGGAATAACTCTAGGTAAGAAATAAACATAAGTGAGAATGATTAGGGTCATGCCTGAAAATAGGCAAGCTTTCATGCCTAATGCACGTACACAGTAAAGAAAAGCTAATAAATAAATAAATTACTAATGTTGATGTTTGGCATATAAGGATCAAAACACCTTTAGCTTGTTGCTCTCTGGGTATCTCTGTTCATTAGCAAAATACATTTGGGATATTGGGGTGCATAGGAAGGGGTAGCACTAGCAGAAGAAGGAAGGTGGTGATGCTATTGTACAAAATGCTGTTCAGGTCGCATCTAGAATATGGTGTTCAGTTTTGGAGGCTGCATCTTCATAAGGACATAAACAGGGTGGAGGCAGTCCAGAGAAGGGCAACCAAGATGGCGATAGGCTTGCATCAGAAACACATATGAGGACAGATTAAAAGACCTCAATATGTATACACTTGAAGAGAGAAGAGAATGGGGGAATATGACAGAGACCATCAAGAATCTTAAAGGCTTGAACGAAGTGCAAGTGGGTGATACCTTTTTCAGTACAAGAGTTGAACAAGGATAAGGGGCACAATATGCGATTAGAAGGAGGCAGGATAAGAGTAAATGTGAGGATGTTTTTCTTCATGGAAAGGGTGGTAGGTGCTTGGAATAGCCTACCCCAAGAAGTGGTGGGTGCTAACACTGAGGGAGGGGTTCAAACATGCATGGGATAGACATAAGGGAACCCAAGATATGAGGAAAAGAGGCAAAGGTCAATGACAAAATAGGGTTAGAGGCCGCTGATGTAGACAGGGAATATGGGCAGACTAGGTGGGTCTAGCTGTCCTTATCTGCCATCAACTACTGTGTTAACTATTTTACCATGTTGCAAAGATAAGTAGTGGTACAGTACATATTTTAACTTATAACATGGCTGTGAGCAACACACATTAATAACTTACATGTATTGGTTAAAATACATCACCTGATCATCTAGCAGCCATGGATTAATGCCACAGTAGAACTATGGTTGCTTGTGTAATAGCAATGTAATCTATGATTGCTCCAGCAATTCTTTGTTCAAGTGCAGTTCCTATGGCAGTCCAACAGATGGCTGTGAAGCAATGCTGTGCTGCTGGCATTGTTTCACAGCCATCTGTTGGCAGGCCAAGGAAACTGCAGGAACAAAACATGAAGATCTACCCTAGCATGGTCCCATCATGCAGTGCAACCCATATCGTGTAATACACAGAGACAAAAATTGAAGTATGTAGCAATAATCCTAACAGTAAGTTATAAGAAAAAGTACCATACTAGTAAATGTAAAGCTAATATGTATAGAATAACTGTTTGAAAATTGTTCAGTTTCTTCTCAGGATATTACAGTTATCAGCAATCACAGTTATCTGTCGGCCTGCCAAAGGAACTGCAGAAACAAAACATGGAGCTTTATCCTAGCATGGTCCCATCATGCAGTGCAACCCATGTGTTCTAATACACACAGATGAAAATCAAATTATGCAATGGCAAGAACACTTCCTGGACTCTGATTGGTCAGTGTGTCCCTGGCACAGTGAGGTTATCCCAGCACAGCCTCACTATATTGATTTTCTTAAGTTTATTTAGCTTTTCTTTTAAGAAATAAAGATATATTGCCACACTAAAAATCTATTAAAAACATTTTTTTTTAAATTTGTATAACAATGAGCCATTGAATAATAGCAATAATGCACTCCAGGGTGTGGGTTGTGCTGGGATAATCTCACTTCTGGGATGTTTAATGCACTCAGCCTGCGGCCATGTGCCCAACCACCCAAGTGTGAGGTTATCCCAGCACAATTCACACTCTGTCATGCATTATTACTTAAGTCAGAAAGACAAAACAGCTCATTACCCACAATAGAGGGTGCACAGGAAATCCAACAACAGTGAGCAAACAATTACCAGCACTCCTCAGGGAATAAAAAAAAAACGATACTTTATTGTATTAAATAAAACCAGGCTGCCAAAGCACAACAGCAGTCATGTGGCACCTCTACTGGTTTCGCACTTCCTTGTGCGTCATCAGGAGGTCACCTGAAGTGTGAAACCAGTAGAGGCATGACCCGGGGGAGGGGGATACAGATGAATGCCAACTGACCTTGAACCAGATTGAGCTGTTGGTGGCATTTTTGTGAATGGGGGAAATTTGTCCAGGGCACCAGGGAAATTCCACTGTTCTTTTCAAGAAGTGCCATGGGATCTTGTTGAAGAAGTCTGATTTATTGATTGTACAAAAGTTTATATTCAAACTACGGATTTTTTTTTTCTGTCAAAAATGTAATGAAAAAGATAATAGCAGAACAGTAAAGAATTTTTTTTTAATTGCAAATCAAGAATGCACACCACCCCAGCACCCTCCATTATAAATGTCTGGATCTGCCACTGGTCAGCAGGTCAGTAATTTAACTGATAAAATAAAGATTTGTTCGTGCAACATGGATTGATGATTAAAATACTCTTGTGCAGAGATAGAAGCAGTATTTTTGAATAATAGTTTCAGAGTTTAGTGCACAACTGAGATCACTGCTATAAAAGAAAAGGACTCTAACATTTAAAACTTTATTTCTGGAATATTTCAGGAGTGTGAACTGAAAGCTAAGAGCCCTTAAATGATGCATTGTATGTTTAGCACATTAATAACACTTAAGATAGTGGATATAAAAAAAATTTTATTATTCAGAATGAAGCCCTTTTCTCTCTGGAATATGGCTGCAGTGGGAACTGAAAGCTAAAAGCACAGAAATGGTGCATTACAAGATCAACAGATCAATGCACTAAATGTACTACATTGTAATGTAGGTTTAAAGAACCATTGATAACAAAAATAAAAAGATTTAGAATATGTTAATTAGATTAATTATGCAACAGAGAGGTGGTTGCCCTCAGACATAAGGTATATTATGTCTCTGACATTAGTTTATTTTGATTTTCACTTTTGTTTTCAGAGAAACGTTAATGAAATGAAAATAGAAATGTACATATTTGTTATTTATTTATTTATTTATTTGATTCTAGGAATTAATACCTTTGAGCCAAAGGCTCTTTTACAAAGGTTCCATGTCAAATGAGTACAATACAAGCATAGTTACAAAGTACGGTAAATAAATTGGATATTGTCACAGGCAAGGAGAAATAACACATTACCATAAAATATACAAACAAGTAAGAACAGGGAGAAAGAAAAAAATATATATATATTTTTCTTAAACAAAACAAAAATAGATAAGGGAAAGAAGTCTCAAAAGGGAAATATACTATTTGAGAGAGTAAGGGGAGAAAGGGGAGCAGCACAATAGTGAGAAAGAGCCTCACATATGCCTTTGTCAAGAATAATGTAGTGAGAAAAGAGGAGAGAGAAAAATAAAAGAGAAGGTGTAATTTAATCAAGTAATTTAATCAAGGCAGTCACAGGAGCTGGAGGCTCAGGGTGTGAGTGGAGCTGAGATTTGAAAACACCCAAGGATGTAGAGGGTGAGATGTGGGTATTTATGACATTTAGCCAGCTAGGTGCAGGTAAGCAAATGGTCGCTGTCCCTGAGTAGTTCGGCAACGCGGAACCTGGAGAGGTTGATGATTTGATCCTCTAGTGAGACGGATGCAAGGATTAGGGTGTAGCAGGTCTTGGATACAGGGAGGGGTAAGGCCCATGGTTGTTTTTTTAGCCATCAGGCAGGTAAGATACTTTAGGCGGTTTGAGAGTTGCAGCCAGCCAGTTTCAGTGTAGAGCTCACAGGTGTGAGTTTGTCTATGTGCACCAGTGAGCAGTCAACAGGCCTTGTTGAGGGAGGTTGTTATGCGCTTAAGAGAGGTGGTTGAGGCAGCCCCATATATAATTAAGCCATAGTCAATTATTGAGATGACAGAGCTTTGGATAGCAATCCTAAGTGCAGGTTGGGTAAGTAACTGCCAGTTCCGGAACAAGATACCAATCCGCTGGTTTGCCACTTTAGCTGTCTTATCAATGTGGGTAGCAAAGGTTAGGCCTTGGTCAAAGGTGATTCCAAGATATTTAAATGTGGTCACTTGTTCTAGAGAAATTCCCAGATATGTATTAATAGAGAGAGGTAGTTGCCTTTTCTTGTTTTGCGGGCTAGAGAAAAGCATTGATTTTGTTTTTTTGTGGTTAAGGACCAGTTTGTGATCAAGGAACCACTTTTCAACTTTGGAAAAAGCAAATTGAAGGCGGTGGTGTAGTGGTTCCGGGTCTTTGTGAGAGGTTAGAATTACGGCATCATCAGCATATAAGATTATTTGTTCAGGGCATGAGTTGGGAAGTGAGTTTAGAAAAATGCTGAAAAGAAGAGGGCCCAAAATGGATCCCTGGGGAACACCTGATAGAACAGGTTTAGGGTCTGAGACAGCTCCTGCGATTTTGACAGCTTGGGTACGTTGAGAGAGATAACTTTTAACCCAGTCTCCAGCGCTTTGAGAGAGGCCAAGGATTGGTAGTTGTTTGACAAGTAGGCCATGGTGAACAATATCAAACGCCTTTGTTAAGTCAATGAAAACCGCACCGGTTTGGTAACCATTGTCCAAGGCATTATGGATAGCACCTGAGAACTCCAAGAGGGCAGTCGATGTGCTGTGCCCTTTCCTGAAGCCATGTTGCTGAGTACAGAGGATGTTATACTTTTGAAGGTAATCAGTGAGTTGGTCTGCCACTATCCGTTCGAGAGCCTTTGAGAGAGTGGGAGTATAGATATAGGTCGGTAGTTACCTGGTAGAGACTTGTCACCATTTTTGAATACAGGGGTGACAAGTGCTGATTTCCAACTTTTGTGGGACAATATGCGGTATGAAGAAATATGTATTTAGATGGACTGACATAACCTAAAGGTAAATATTTAAAACATTATATACAGCTTATAAAATACTATTTTATCTGTTTAGAAAAGTGCATTTTGGGAAAAAAGGCTCTGTATGCTACTTACCTACTATAAACAACCTGGGTGGTTTTGTAATTGCTGACAGTTTTGTGTTTCACTGCATTTGATTGTGTCTTTAACAAGAAGCACAGCAATGCTTTTTATATTTGCTTGTACGCATGCACAAGAAACATGATGTGACAGCTTAGGAGAGAAGCGGGTTGTGGAGGCATGGCGCTGTTACAGCCAAGGGAGGCACTGCATTAGGAGGCTTGGCAATGGTGGACCAATGGAGGCACAGTGTGCCGATGACACTGATCTCCAAAAGTGCACCAAGTTGTAACGTTTATACCACAGCAATCAGGGGCCACCTCATCATTGCAGCATAAGTCATTGTGCTGCAATGAGGAAGTGACCCGTCATTGCAGATCGTAATGTTAGCTAGCCTAATACTGTTTGTGAACATGGCGAGCAGCTTGCCGCCATGTTTACAAACAATATTATGCTGCCACCATGCCGAGGGGGTGCCCAATCCCCCTCGACAGCAAGTGACCCCCCAGATGGTCTTTGTTTGCCGACAGGGGCCCCAATCCCTGCCGGCTTCAGTGCGCCAATCTCCACCTGATTTTGTTGTCTGACGATGGGGGAGCCCACTCCCCATCGGCATGATGTAACCCCTCCCTACCCACTTTTGTTGTCTGCCGACAGGGGAGCCCACTCCCTGTTGGCATGATGAACCCCCCATTTCTTGTGTGCCAACAGAGGTGCCCAATCCCCTGTCAGCTACAGCTTCCCCCCAAAAGACTCAGTTGGCATGCTGGTAGCCCACCCCAGCATGCCAAATGCCCCTGTTAAATGGAAAACCGTCCCGCGTTGTCTGTTTTTTTTCCCCTGTAAATCAAAAATGGTCCCTCGCAGTCTCCTAGCCCTCCCTCCTGCAACTCGCGCTCACCCACTGCACACTCTGCCTCCCCAAACCCCCCTCACCCCATACTTATCTTCAGAGTCCTGCGTGACAATATTCGGTAGACCGGGAACACATCTGCACTCTTCAAAGCTGATCATAAACTGAGGAAATGCCGGTAAGCTGTATAATGAGATAGATAGGGGGTTTTCAACTTTGATGCATATCTCAGGCATTTTTTGGGAATTTTGACACCAAATTTTCAACATGGGGTTTTTGGGACCCCTCCTCATGAATTCTGTAACTGTCATGGCATTAATCGGGCATGAAATCATCTTTGGGGACCAATTAATGAAACGACAGTGCCAGTGTTCATAAGGTGGGCTCTCAAAAAGGCTATGTTGCAAATTTGGTGAAAAAATTCCTAAAAATGACTGTTTTATGAGTGTGCGTTGCACACTTCCAATGCACGCTCATAAGTTCGTGAATTTTTAACACTGGCACACCAGATTTTCAACATTGCCATTTTACCACACCTCCTTATGAGCAGTACAGCTGTCATTTTTCACATCTCTCCCAAAATGTGTTTCTGCACATGTAGTGCACAATGGCACAGTCGGTGTGTAAAATCAATGTTTGGGACAGATTAAGAAAATCACAGTGACACTGTTCATGAGCAGAGGTCTTAAAATGGCTATGTTGAAAATTTGGTGAAAAAATTCCTAAAAATGACTGTTTTATGAGTGTGCGTTCCACAGTTCCTACGCATGCTCATAAGTGTGCAAATGTTTAATATTTGGACTCCAGATTTTCAATAATGCCATTTTACCACACCTCCTAATGAGCAGTACAGCTTTAATTTTGCACATCTCGCCCAAAATGTGTTTCCAGGCATGTAGCGCACACTGGAGCAGTAGATATGCAAAATAAATGTTTTGGACAGATTACAAAAATCATAGTGACACTGTTCATTAGCAGAGGTCCTAAAATGTCTATGTTGAAAATTTGGTGAGAAAAGTCCATAAAATGACTGTGTTATGAGAGTGCATTGCGCAGTTTCTATGCACGCTCATACCTTCGCACATTTGCAATATTTTCACTCCAGATTTTCAACACTGCCATTTGTCCTCACCTCCTTGTGAACAGTACAGCTGTCATTTTTCACATCCCGGCCCAAATGTGTTTTTGCTCTTGCAGCGCAGACTAGCACGGTCGTTGTGGGAAATCCATGTTCGGGACACATTAGGAAAATCACACTGACACTGTTCATTAGCAAAGGACCTAAAATGGCTATGTTGAAAATTTGGTGACAAAAGTCCATAAAATGACTGTGTTACCAGCGTGCATTGCTCAGTTTCCACGCACACTCGTAACTTTGCACATTTGCAATATTTTCATGCCATATTTTCAACATTGCCATTTTTCCACACCTCCTTATGAACAGTACAGCTGTCATTTTTCACATCATTGCTGAAATGTGTTTTCACACTTCCGGCAGAGAATAGCACGGTCGATGTGAGAAATCACTGTTTGGGACACATTACAAAACTCACAGTGACACTGTTCATTAGCAGAGGTCCTAAAATGCCTATGTTGAAAATTTGGTGATGAAAGTCCATAAAATGCCTGTGTTACGAGCATGCATTGTGCAGTTTCCAAGCACACTTATAACTTTGCACATTTGTAATATTTTCACTCCAGATTTTCAATATTGCCATTTTTCCACACCTCCTTATGAACAGTACAGCTGTCATTTTTCACATCCTGGTCGAAAAGTGTTTTTGCAGTTCCGGCGTACACTACCATGGTTGCTGTGGGAAATCAGTGTTCAGGACACAGTAACAAAATCACAGTGACGCTATTCATGAGCACAGGTCGTTAAATGCCTATGGTGAAAATCTGGTGATGAAACTCCATAAAATGACTGTGTTACATGCATGTGTTGCGTGATTTCCACGTATGCTCGGAACTGCAAGCATTTTGAATATTCCCACTACACATTTTCAACATTGCCATCTCTTTATGCCTCCCTATGGATGGTACAGCTGTCATTATTCACATCCTGCCCAATTTGTGTTTTCGTACATGTGGTGCAGAATGGCACTGTCACTGCTGGAAGTCAGTTTTTGGGACACATTGACAAAATCACACTGCCACTGTTCATGAGAAGAGGTCCCAAATGCTTTCATGAGGTGGGGTCACAAAAAGGCCATGTTCAAAATTTGTACTGTGAATACCAACAAATGCCTGAGGCATTATGGTCTCTAACCATTACGTCCTACTATATACAGACAGACAGGCATCGGGGTGTACCTTTGGATTGCCAGCTGTACTGCTCATGCCATTCCACCCCAACCCCCCAGCCACTGACAGGCATCGAGGTGTACCTTGGACTCTTCGTCCCAAGACTTCACCCCATTCTCCTATGCTGCACCCATTTCAACATATGTCCTTTTGGAATGGGGTGACTATAAAGACAAACACCCTAAGGCACAGCTCAACACGTGTCGGTGTCTGCAGAATAGGGTGAGGTGACATGGCTTGACCGTCATGGGTGACGACCCAAAAACTTATCCCACATCCTGTCCGTCTCTACAGGATGGATGTGCGGTTCATGTGAAGTTCAGTACTTCACTGCCATTCCTAGTCTGCATCTGTCTAACTCCTGCATTTCTAATGCTAATACCAGCAAGCAAACATTCGGCATTGGCAAATGCTTGTTTAAAGTCTGCTTCTCTATCAGTCAGAAAGACACTGGGGAGAAAGTGGTTGCCATGGGTCAGTGGTACAGGGAGGAAGAAGCCATTCCTTAAGTCTGGAACCAATATAAATGTAGCACTCTAAAGTGCTTGAAGTCACATATGTATAGCACTCCTCAGCAGACACATCCTCCAATCCCCCAGAAATGTGGCAGTTTCCTCAACCTACTCCTCTTCCACCCAGTAACTTATATAAGTGGTTGGGCTGGGGTGCTGGCTTGGGCAGAGATTATCTGTTTATATCTTGGAAGCTACTGTAAACATATACGTACTATCCTGCCTTACCCATTATCCCATTTGGCATTTTCAGATACCCTAAAATCTCCTGTGGCTGATGTAGTAGATGGACTGCAACTGCAGCATATTGAATGCTAAATTGCTGATAGCCAATACTGCCTACTTCTTGAAGGAGGTAAAGGTGTTGGATCTAATGGGGAGGAGAAATGGAGCAAGAGTGAAGGTCTCAGTTCTGCTGGGACAGGGTAAGGACCTACAAGTGTTGAGGAGGTGAGGACAGAAACTGAAGGCACCAGACTAGTCAGGGTTGAGGATCTGAGTATAGAGATTGAAGGCACCAAATCAGCCATGCAGAAGAAAGGAAGGGAAGAGTAGAGAAGACATCCAATATGGCTTGGGAGGAGGCAGAAATGTGTTGAAGGCAACAGTTTGCCAGGGGGGTCAGTCAGGAGGATGGAGTGAATGAAGGGAGGGTAAAGAGGTAGGGGCCAGTAATGAAGGTCCTACAACTACCTGGGGTTATAGGAGATGAAGTGAAGGCCTAGATTTAATGGCATGGAGGAGATGAGAGGGAGTTGAAGCCCCGGCCCATCTCACTCCTCTCACTCCTCTCACTCTCTAACACCTCACTTCTTTCTTTCTCTTTTGCTCTTCCTCTGCTGTCTCCCTTCACTTAAGGATGAGGAGTGTTGTTCTATAGGAAAGGCAACATAGTGAGAGCTTGAGGATGTGACTATGTATTTAATAAAAATCCCCATTCCCATTCAAATAGGTCTCTTTTGCATTCTTCTCTATTTCTCCTTACCTGCCAGAGCAGTTAGGAGATGAATGCACAAAGGCCCAAGAGGAGTTGGAGGAAAGGTAGTGGAGGCCTTGGACATAATAAGGAGGAGAATGGAGTGAAGGCCAGGGGGCTATAAGAGGAGAGCAGAGGACAGGCAATGAAGACCTATTGGGGGAGAAGAAGATGAGAAGAGAGGTATTAAGGGCCCCAGACTTTGAAAAGAAAGAGAGGAAGATGTAGTGAATACCCCAAAAAGGTCAGGGGAGGAAGCATGGTCAGGAAGTGAAGGCCTCAGAACTTCTGGCATTAGAGGAGAAGTCAAGGCCCTGGACCAAACTGTGAAGAGAGGAGACAAATACCAGTAGTGATGAACACCAGGGTGTCAGGGAATGAAAGGGAGTGATGGCCCCTTTCTACAAGTTCTGTTTTTTATTACTTGTTCTTGTCACATCCAGCAGCAACTCCCCAGCCTCATGACCAGATTCATGCCAGATTTATGGTTATTCACCTCTTACCTATGTGAGTGGCCAGCCATGTCAGTCATGCAAAAACCTTTAGGGTGTGCAGACTTGGATGGCCAACATTTTACACACTCTTCCTGATTTTCTCACTGGGGGTGCTGGCATGCAATTATGCAGTCATGCATGTGTGTGGTGGCACACATTCATGATAGGCATCTGGCAGCAAACCTTCCCCTCCTGGTGCTCCTGACTATGCTGCTTATAGGTTTCCTCCAGTCAGCAGTCATACAGCAATAGCAGCGTCCCCCTTCCCAGAGCAAGGAGAGCAGTCTCTAGGATGCTTAATCCTTCCTCCACCAGCCAGCCCCCAATGGTCCATGCTTATTCCCACATGTGTGTTTGTGGAACAGGAAGTGGTAGCACTATCACTGTGCTACCAGGTAAACTACCCTGCCAGGGTTCTATGTCATAATGGCAGCAGTCAAAGGCAATGCTTAGATTGAGGCGATGGTACACTCCAAAATCACTGGCTATGCAATGTACCCCAGTGCACAGTGAAAGGGTGCCAGGGACTTGATTTTTCTATTTTAAGCAGGGGTCTGCACCCCCCACAGGAGGCTTTGCCCCCTGAACCCCCCTTCTAAAGGATTCTCAACTCCAGGGGAGGTGCATGTCGGGGGGGGCAAAACCGTACAAAAAAAAAGTCGGCCCAGGTGCAATAAACGTACCTGCACCCGGACCCGAACCCAGCACCCTCAGAACCCCAGCCCTGAACCCACCCACCATGCCACGGGGCCTGCTCGGCAGCTTACCATGGCACCAACCTCACAAACCTCCCTCCCTTCCCGCCCTCACAGAGCATGCTTGCTCCCCCCGCCAGCATATACAGGTGGCGACATCCTGTCTCTATAGGTGCAAACCCCCCCCATCCGGTCGCCCTCCCTGGTAGGTAGCCCCATTGACATGCACAGTGATTGATTCACCATTTTTGTAGGTGACCATTCGCGGTTGCCTATGTCATGGGATACCACCTGCCAGGGTTGAGGATGAGAGTACAGATATTGAGGGCACCAGACCTGAGAGGGGAAGGACAGTAAAGGTAGGGAAGGCCTTCAACATGACAAAGGGAGGGGGGGAGAGATGACTCCAGAACTGCCTGGGATTAGAGGAGAGGGAGTGAAGGTCCTCAACCAAAGATGAAGGAAGAGATAAGAGGGAGTGAAGGCCCATTTCATCTCACTTCTCATACTTTCTGCCATCTCACTTCATTATCTCTCTCTCTCTCTCTTTCTGTCTTTTCCTGATGTTTCCAATCTCTGTAGGATAAAGAGTGGTTTTCTAAAGAAAAGGCAGCATAGAGAGATATTGGGGATCTCATTATATATGTTAAGAAAATTCATACTCCCATCCAAAGAAGTCTCTTATGCTTCCATCTCTGTTTCTTCTTGTCTGCAGGGCTGGAAGGAGACATAGGAGTAAATACAAAATCACACATGCCCCCACAATGCAAAGCATCATGGGCTACATATGCAAATCACCACAGAATGTTATGCTGGTCCAACTTTAAGCAGAATTGCATGGTGCCGAAAGGCCTCTCACACAGTTTGCAAAGGGTGCTAACAGAAGACATAGACATGTGTTTCGTCCTACCAGGACTCATCAGTATGCCTGGTCTGTTTGACACCACAGTGGAATGGACCAGCTACCCTTAAGGCAGTGTGTCTTGGATATATAGTGGTGAACCCATTAAAATAAAAAACTATTTAAATGACAAAGAACCTCTGTGCGCAAACACTGAGGCAAGGGTTACCCCAAAGGGCATTTGACTGGGAAGTCAAGTTTCAAGAAAATACAGAATCACACATGCCCCCACAATGCAAAGCATCATGGGCTACATATGCAAATCACCACGGAATGTTATGCTGGTCCAACTTTAAGCAGAATTGCATGGTGCCGAAAGGCCTCTCACACATCTTTGTCTTTTAAATAGTTTTTTATTTTAATGGGTTCACCACTATATATCCAAGGCATACTGCCTTAAGGGTAGCTGGTCCATTCCACTGGGGTGTCAAACAGACGAGGCATACTGATGAGTCCAGGTAGGACGAAACACGTGTCTATGTCTTCTGTTAGCACCCTTTGCAAACCGTGTGAGAGGCCTTTCGGCACCATGCAATTCTGCTTAAAGTTGGACCAGCATAACATTCTGTGGTGATTTGCATATGTAGCCCATGATGCTTTGCATTGTGGGGGCATGTGTGATTTTGTATAGGAGTAAATGACCCATAACTGCTTGGAGTTGTAAGAGAGGGAGCAGGGACCCTGGATCTAATATGAAGGAGTACATAGTGATGGCTGGGTGGAGGTGGAGCGCAGAGCACAGGGAGTGAAGGCCCTGCTCTTCGGGGGGGGGGACGGGAGATGAGGAAGTGAGACTTTGCCAAGAAGGAGAGGTGAATGTCCCAAAACAGTCAAGAGAAGAAGCATTGAAAAGGACTGAAGGCCTCAGAACAACTTGGGATTACAGAAGAAGTCAAGGCTCTACACTAAATGAAGAGGAGGCAAAGACAGAGAGTGAAGGTCCCTGGCATGTTGATGGGAGAGGGAATGAAGGCTCTGAATCTAATGGGGAAGGAAGAGAGGAGAGGATGTAAAGGCACTGGATCCATCAAAGGGAGCAAGAGGGAGTGAGAGCCCAGTATCTGCGTGGGCAGACAAGAGGAGGAGTAAAGGCCCTGAACCCAGTGATGTGAGGAGGAGGAGGACAAACAAAAAAGCTTAGGCTCCTGCATTCCCAGATGGAGAAGAGCAAAGATGGAATGAATAAAGGCACTACACCTATAGCTTGTGAAGAGGAGTAAAAGGTAGTGAATGCCCCAGATCTGTCTTAGTGAGGAGGCAGGGACAGGATCTGAAGGCATCAGAAATGCTGGGAGTTAAAAGAGAGGAAGTAAAGGCCCTAGATCAAATGGGTGGAACTGTAAGAAGTAAAGGCCCCTAACCTGAGAGAGGGAAAGTAGAAGAGAGGAGAGGCTCTGTGGTACCCACACCAGTCAGAGGGAAGAGGAATGGAGAGGGAGTGAAGGTCAAAGATCTGTTGGGCAGAGAAAAAGGAGGGGGAGAGAGAGAAAGGGTTGCAGGCCAACCAGGACTGAGGGATAGGAGAGGGAGTGAAGATCTGGTCCTACAAGGGTTGAGGAGGCAAGGACAGGGTTTGAAGGCTCACAGTCTGCAAGGGATTAGAGGTATGGGAGTGAAGATCTCAAATGCCTGGAGGAGGAGAAGAAGTGAAGCAACAAAAAACATAGTTATGGATTGTCCTCTGTGTGCAAGAAGCAGATGGGCTATTCCCTACTCTCAGCCAGTGACAGAAAAGGATATTCTTGCCACTCTCTCGCTCCCCCCAATCCTGCCATCTTCCATCTCTGTAGGATGAAGAGTGTTTTTTGTAAGGGAAGGCAATATAATGAAAGCCTTATGATCTCACTATTTATTTAATGAAAATCCACACTCCCAACCAAATAGGTGTCTAAAGATTCCTTCTCTGCATCCCCTTACCTACTAGTGATGGTAGGAGTCAAGGACGTGAAGGCCCCAGTTCTGTTAGAAGTTGGAGGAGAGGCAGTGGAGGCCTGGGACCTAATATGCAGGAGGAGAAGTGAGTGACGGTGGGGGTAGGAGATCAGAGGACAGGGAGTGAAGGCCCCAGACCTGCTGGAGGAGAGCATGACAGAAGAAGGAGTGAGGGCCCCAGACTTTGCTGTGAGGGAGGAGGAGGAGATATGAGAGAGTGAATGCTCCAGAACAGTTGGGAGAAAGCATGGGCAGGAAGTGAAGGTCACAGAACTGCTGGGGGTTACAGGAGAGGAATTCAATGCCCTGGAACAAATGAAAAGGTAGTGAAAACAGTAAGAGATGACCCATGGAATGTTAGGGATAGAGGTAGGAGAAGGAATAAAAACCCCACATTTAATCAGTGAGGAACAGAGGAGAGGGACTAAGGATCATGGATCTAACAGGGAGAGGAAACATAGAAACATAGAAACATAGAATTTGACGGCAGATAAGGACTGCTTGGCCCGCCTAATCTGACCATTTTCCTACCTAATGGATAAGCTGCAGATCCCAGCTAACCAACAACCTACTTCCTCCTATCCCCCACTAGAATTGCCTTATGTCTGTCCCATGCATTCTTGAATTCCCACTCTGTTTTTGACTCTATGACCTCCTCAGGAAGGCTGTTCCATATATCCACAACCCTCTCTGTGAAAAAATACTTCCTTAAATTACCTCTGAGCCGCCCCCCCTCTATCTTCAAATTGTGCCCTCTTGTTCTTGCACACCTCTTTTTATGAAAGATGCTACCCTCTTGAACTTTGTTGATTCCTTGAGGTACTTGAACGTTTCTATCATGTCCCCCTCTCCTCCTTTCCTTGAGGCTATACATCTTTAGTTCCTTTAGTCTTTCTTCATATGTCTTCTGATGCAGACCCTGCATCATTTTGGTTGCTCCTCTGGACAGCCTTCACCCTGTCTATGTCTTTGTGGAGGTGGGTCTCCAGAACTGTACACAGTACTCCAGATGTGGTCTTACCAACTGTCTGTACAGAGGGCCAACAACTTCCTGTTTTCTACTGGTGATGCCTCTCTCTATGCATCCCAGTATCCCCCCCAGCTCTTCTTACTGCCTTCTTACATTGCTGGCCCACCTTTAGGTCATCTGATATGACTACCCCAGGTCCCTTTCCAGGAAGAGAGGAGAGGAAGTTAGTCCTGGACCTGCCTGGGTGAAGGAGTGGAGAAGTGAAGACCCTGAACATGGAGCAGAAGGAGAAGAAATGGAGACTAGATTCAAGCCTGCCCAGGTGGAGGAGAAGAAAGAAGAAATGAATCCCCTAAACCTCCTGTGTAAGAGGAGGAGGAGAGGAAAGAGGGAAAATGTCCTATGTGGCAGGCATTGGTAATGAAGCATAGAAAAGCCATGGAAAAAGGTACAGGGTGCAAATTGAGTTCTTTTATTTGAAGCATAACAATAATAACAAAATAATTTATTAGTCGTATGGCACCAGAATGGCAACCAAATTTGAAGAACTGATTTTACAGCTGCTTTACATCTGTTATAAATAACAAGTTCCACAAAGTCCTTCACATCAGTTTCTTCACTGGAAGTTACTGATTGTCTCAGAATGGCAGACCCACTTTCTAAGCAGTGTGAATGAATACAATTCAACTTCAGACTAAATTATTTGTCCAGTAATATTGAGGAAATGGGAGTGAAATTCAAGGGGGTAGAAGAACGTAAAACAGGAAGTAAATGCTCCAGACTTGTTGGAGAAGAAGCGGAGAGGAGAGGGAATGAGGGCCCCACACTTCACCATGAGGGTGGAGGACAGGATAGGGAGTGAATGCTCCTGAACATTCAAGGGGAAGAATTAGGGGCAGGGTGTGAAGGCCTTGAAATTGTTGGGAGGTAGAGGAGAAGAAGCCAAACCCTGCACAAAATGGGGAGGAGGCAAATATAGGGAGTAAAGGTCCCAGACCTATCAGGACAGGGTGAGTGATGGTCCAGCCCTACCAGGGTTGAGAAAGGGAGTGAAAACTTTGAACCTGATGTGAGGACAAAAGGGTGTGAATGCCCTGGATCTGGTCATAGCACAATATGTATATATATATATATATATATACAGTACATATATATATACACACACACACACACACAGTGAAGCCCGCCAGGATGAAGTGCAGCACTGCAGAATTCTGCAGTACAGTTACTGCAGCAAACAATGTGATTTCAATGGGAGTTAATCCCTTTTATCATGCAGTAAACCTGTGACATTGTGCTTCATCCTGGCGGGCTTCACCATATGTGTGTGTATATAGCTATTTGTCATCCCCTATGTGCAGGCAGCAGCTGGGCTCTTCCCCACTCTAAGCTGAAGACAGAGTAGAATATTGTAAACTGAAACCTTTTAGCTATGCCCCCTTACCCAAGATTCACAATTTTTCTCTACTCTGTCTACCTGAGGGCAGCACTGTTCTGAGCAGTGGAAGAATAATTAGCATTTTTTTCCGCTGACCAGTTTTCTTCAGATTCTTCATCTTGCTCTACTCTCACTTTCTCCCGTGGCTGTTCAGATAGGAATGTGATCTTGGGGAATGAGCCGTTGTGCAGGCTCCTTTATACTCTGCACAAGTCTCTTCACAGTCAAAGTAGGACTGTTTTAATTGTGCTGCTCGTGACTGTGTTAGCACTTGAAGGGGTGCTCCAACATCTGTTACAGGTCATTGGGGGGACAGTTTCTGTATGTTTCTAGTAGTCTTCTGCAGTTTCCTAATGTTTTCTCCATGAGGCTCTCCAACACTAAAACAGATGGTGGCCATATTGAATATGGCACAGGAAACATTGAGCATTCCCAGTGACTGCTGGGTATCTTAGGTGGGAATGCTTGAGGTCCTCCATGCTTTTTCTGTTGTTGACAATCTTGTCACTCCTCTGCACTGTCTCAGTACAGCAGCAGGCATCTTGGGCACATTTCTGCACATGGTCAGCTGCTTCTATTAAGTTTTGAACTTTTGAAATTGGCACAGTGAATTCTGGATTAGGAAACTTCAGAATTGTTGCAGAACCTCTATTTATTTAGTGTTTTTGTTGACTGAGAAAAAAGGACAGGGCAATTCTGCCTATTTTCAGCCTTGTCCCAGGGGAGGGGCACTACAGATGAAAACTGATAGTGAACCAGATTAAGCTGTTGGTAGTATTTTTAGTGAATGGGGAGATTGGGCAAGGACACCGGGGAAATTGCCCTACTCTGCCAGCAGGGACTTGTCTTCCTGAGAGCAGAGTGGAGGAGCACGGTTTGGAGCCGGACAGCAGAAGAGGAGGAAGTGCTGAGTGGCAGGGGAGAGGGCGTCCTGCCCTGTATTGTATACTACTAGAGGCCTGAAAATGAGTTCTGATGTGAGGAGATCCGTTGGAGAAGCCGGCACGAGGTCAGGCCATGAGGAAAGTTTGGATGCAATGACAACAGAATCGGAGGATGGGCTCAATGCACAAATAATTGCTGAAGGTGCAGCGCTGGTTAAAGAGCAAGGAATAAACAGTGCGCCTTCTGAGGAGTTGGAGAGTGCAGGTAAGAAACCGCACAGTAAAATTATTGGTGGCAAAGCTAAAGTTTTTAAAAAAAAAATAAGGGGAAAATGTCTCTGCACAGCAGAACTGAGCAAAACAGAAAGGCAGAACAAACTGACAGCAAGATTGCAGCCTGTCAAAATCAGCAGGTAAGCACTGATACAGGAGCATCAAAAGAAGATGGGCCAAGTGTAAAAAAAGCTGGTTTCAAAGGAGCAGGAACAAGGAAAAGTGAAGCCCTGAACAGGATGGTCAGAAAGGGTCAGAAATGGTCTGGCCTAAGAAGGGCTATGCAAGACAAAAAAAATTTGATGGAAGTATTATTGCTGAGAGTGAAAAGGATGGAGAAATACAAGAGGATGTTAAAAATCGCCAGGCTATAACACAAAATAGTGCTGACAGTGGCAGGAGTGAGGGAAAAGGGACAATAGATCATGCTGGGGCCACTGGGTCAGGCAACATACAGGATACACCAGAATGGGTTGCAGAGGCACTATTACAAGTGGGATGAAAGAGAGCAGAGGATGGCAAGGGGTGGGATCCTAACAGGCCAAGTCGGTCAGTAGGACCAGAACCCCCAAATCCAGATAAAATACAGGAAATGGAACAACAGGCTGCATTACCAGATGTGGGGACACAAGATATAGAGGTGCAGTTGCCTGCAGTTGGGCGAAATGAAATAGAGAATGGAAATGATACAAAAGAATTAGAAGGCCTAGTCTTGGATGAGGTCCTAAATGTATCCATGGAGGCAGAAGGAGATGCAGCAATAAATGAGGAAATAAAAGAGAAAAACAATGATGAGTGTCCTACAGTGTTTGGTGAGAATGTAGCAGAAAGGTTATTCCCTGATGCAATAAATAGACTTTCAGAGCCAGCTAGAAGAAGGAATGTGGTGAGGTTAAAATTTAGGGGTGTGCCTCATGAGGCCCCAGACCACATTTTTGTTGGAAAACAACTCCTTAAAACCAGCTTGAAGTTTTATGCATATGAAATTTATGCTTTGATACACTCCCCAGGAGAAACAACTTATGATGTAAGTTTAAGCACCCATCAGGATTGGACAGATTTTGGAAATTGTACCATCAGATAAAGAGAACTCCTTTATGGAGAGATTTCTTGGCAATTGACCTAACCAAACCAGCTTACAGATTGGTGACTGTCTTATTTAAAAATGAAGGGGTAAATGTAGCGAAAATATCATACTGGCTCAAACAGAGATGTACCCTCACTGCACCCTCAGAGCCAATACTAGACGAGGAGAGTTTGTGGACTGGGAGTTGGAAATTCAAGGTGATGCTTAAACAAGTAGATGGAGAGTTGCAGCACCTGCCAAATTGTTTTTTTTTGGGGGGGATAGGAGAGTTGTTTTTTATGCTGGCCAGCCACGGGCATGTTATAAATGTGGGGAGAAAGGACATCTTAGTGATACCTGTGAAAAGATTAAATGTGGACTGTGTGGAGTATTGGGGCATCATGGGGCTATCTGCAAAAACCCAGTTAAGTGCAGCCTCTGTGAAGAATCAGGGCATGTCTTCACTAATTGCCCATGGGCAACACACAAAAGCCCGGATCAGCTGGAGAAAGCTGAGCAAGATGTATACTTGGCACAGGCACAGAAAGAAAAGGAAAAAAAAGAGAAAATTATAGAAGAAAACACAGAAATGGGAAATATGAACCAAGAAAAAAACAGGGCCCAAAGAAGGGAAAAAATACCTCACCTCTTCCAGAGACAAGCAAATCACTGAAAGCCCAGAGTGATGGTGGACAAAATAAGCAATCAGCAGTTTTGAAGAGTAATAAAGGGAAAAATAAGGAACACGGAGAGGATGGGTACACAGTGGTAACAAGATCAAATAAAAGGAGTTGTAACCCCTCTAAATGGGATGGGAGGAAGAAAGAAAAGGACTTGGTGCCTCTGTCTAACAAATACATGACATTACAGGACAAGGAATGGGCCACAGTAGATGATGACTCAGACATAACTATATCTGAACCATCAGAAGGGGAACTTACCTCTGAGTATGAAACTACAGACACACAAGCTTCAAAAAAAAGGGAAAAACCTCTTGAAGAAAATGAAGAACAGCTAGGGACTGCACAAACTATTTGCTAAAATGAATGCTCTGAATTGCATTACTAGTAATGTGAATACAGTATCATTAGAACTAAAGACAAAAGGATGGTAACATTTTCCTCACTAATAGATTTTAAGGGGGATGTATACTTCTTTCAAGACACAAGATTACACACCATAAATGAATTAAAATGAGCCCAAAAGGATTGGAGGTGGGGGTCCTCTATATGGTCCATAGGAGAAGAAACATGCTCTGGTGTTGGTATTGGGTTTACGTCTCCTGAGGTTAAGATACTAAAGCTAGTAGACTTACTTCCAGGAAGAGTTTTGATTTTAGATGTTATAATAAAAAAACAGGAGTCAGGCTGATTAACTTATACAACCCCCAAAAGTAAAGCAGAAAGATGTAAAACCATGGAGAAAATTGAGCCCTTTCTTCATACCTTGAAACTTACCTTGTGTGTGTGTGTGGGGACTTTAACTGTGGTTTGACCAAAAAAGATTGGGGTAGAAAAACTGAAAAAATATTTTGCGATACTAAATGTTTGAAAAAGATTTGTTGGGAGCTCAAATGGAGGATGCATATAAAAATTTAAACAAAGTTTCAGTGCACACCTTTTTTTAAAGGGAAAATATCTACAAGGATAGATTTTTGGTTTGTGGGTGAAAAAACAAAGCTTAAAGATGTAAGGGTAGCCCCAATAGGAACATCAGACCATTTGGTGCTTCACCTTAAAATTAATCTAATAAATAGTCCATCTTTTGGGGGAGGGGTCTGGAGGATGAACACAGAATTATTGCAGGATGAACAAATAATATTAAGGATATATTGGCAGCAAGAATCTCTGTATTAGATTTGTATGAAGATACTCTGGAATGGAATACATGGGACAGACATAAGGCAATTCTTGTGGGCGGTAAGAAGAAATAGGCTGTTGGTTAACTAGGATCTGCAGCTTATCCTGTAGGTAGGGAAATGGGCAGACTAGGTGGGCCAAGCGGTCCTTATCTGCCGTTATAGTCTATGTTTCTATGGTGGGAGACACAAAAAGGGATATTAAATCATTAATGATTATGGAAGCAAACAATAAAGGGAAGTCAAAATATCAAACTTATCTTAGTTTAAAAGCTAAATTGTATAAAGAAATAACAACTCAAAATGAAACAAGACAAAACTGTACAGAGAAAATACAAGGTATAAAAAATCAGATATGGGAGTACCAATATAATAGAGAGAGATCCTTATTATTGGAAAAAAATGTGGAACTCAGGGGACAAAGGCTCAGACTAATCCATTTGAAAGTAATAAAGAGAGACTAGGAAATATGGTAATGTATGGTTTAAAGGATAAGGAAGGGAATGTACATACAGATACATAGAATATTAAAAAACAGCCCAAGACTTTCTAAGGGAGAAGTTCCAGAGGAAGAACGTAAAAGAGACTAACAGATTATGAGATCAAATCCAAGTGCCAGTCATAGGCCCACAGGGGAAGAAAGAGGTTAAAAAACATATTAGGGATACAGAAATTAAAGAAGCTACTGATTCACTGACAAATAATACAGCACCAGGGGTAGATGGAATCCCAAACTGTTTCTATAAAAGTTTGAAGAAATGCTTACTCCTATGTTGTGAATAGTGTACAACTATGTTTTTCACAAAAATGTTCTAACAGAGAGTATGAAACAGGGGGTCACAATTTTTCTCCATAAAAAAGGAGACAGGGAGGATATGAAAAACTGGGGGCCTATCAGTCTGTTGACCATAGACTAAAATTTTGGCAAAAATTATAAACAAAAGATTAATGAAGCAAGCACAAACCTTAGTACTTCCAACACAATCGTGCAATTCTAGGAAGGAACATAAGGCAAAATTTGATATATATAAAAGAGCTTGTAAATAAAGGGCAAGAAGGTGAATTGGAAGGGCTATTGTATCCAATAGATCAAGAAACAGCCTTTGATGCTGTAAAGCATAAGTACATATGGCAAGTCTTAAAACAGTATGGGTTCCCAGGTGAATTAATAGGTTTGGTTAAAAGTCTGTACAATGAAACCCAGGTATTACCTATGATAAATGGAGATTTGGGTACTCCAATGTACACACATGACAGGGTCCGAGAGGGATGCCCGCTGAGCTCCCTCCTATATGACTTATGTCTAGACCCTGTGTTGAGAGGAATAGAAACTGAGGGGAGTATTAAAGCCATGGAATATGATAAGGGAAATATTCACAAAACTCAAGCATATGCTGATGATAGTATTTTTTTACTGAAAGACCAGACCTCAGGGGAAAGAATGCTTAAGTTTTTTAAAAAAATAATGAGAATGTGACAGGTATAAAGGTGAATAAGGGTAAAAGTAAGATTCTAGTCATAGGGAAAAATCCAGTGAACAGAAATGGAAGCATAGAAATTGTGCAAGGAAGTACAGAAATGTTAGGAGTGTGCTTTGATGGACAAAACCCTAAACAGGAAAACTGGGATAAGAAAATAAGTATAGTACAGAAAAAAGTTGAGAGATGGAAAGCTTGGAATATGACCAAACAAAAAAGGATATACATGTTAAAAACTTTTATTGTACCCATCTTTCTATATATTGCATATGTATTTCGTATTTCTTGGAAGGATCAGACTAGGATCTTAGGTTTATTTTTTCAGCTTTTGTGGAGAAATAGATTAAACCCTGTTAAAAGGAATCGTACGTATAGACCTATAGCAGATGGGGGCTTAAATATGTTAAATCCTGTGGTATTTTTTATAAATATTTTTGTCTATGCTAATATAGTACCAGTATTGCAAAGTAAGAATGATATTTGGGTTACTTTGGGAGGACAATGGAAAGAAGAGATGGTGGCCTCTTGGGGTGAGAAGGGGTATAAGAAAAAGAACTGGGAAAAGTTGCCAGAATGTATTAAAATAATCATGAAAGATTTGAATAGCTGGAAAGTAACAGTGGACATGATACTAGCAAAAAATAGGAAGCAGATGTATAAAGAAGTGCTTCAGAGCAGATTTTATGAGATACCTATTTTCCTAGTACCACAGAGGGTGAAAGAAAGTCTAATTCTAGAAGCTATGTTAGAGAAAAGAATACCTCAGAAGATAAGGGAAACAATTTGGCTATGTTGTCATGGGAAGTTGCAGGTTAAAGGAAATTTGAAACACAAGAAAACTGATGAAAGATTATGTCTGGGACAGAATTGTATTAATATGGAAAAATCAATGAGTCACTTATTTTTTGACTGTGATTACATTAGACCATTCTGGAAGCAGTTGGCAGATACATGGGGTATTGAGCAGTTTGAAGGGATTAATTATGACATATTAGTATATGGACAACTGATGGAAGAATGGAGTAAGTGGGACAAGCACATACTGTATCTGGTGTTTGCAGTTATAAAGTGGGCTATCTGGCAAGTGAGGTGCCAGAGATTTATACAGAATAAAGACATCTCTCTAACTGAACTGTTATTTAAAGTCCAAGCTGAACTAGATGGGATACATCAGAAAGAGTTGAAAATGTGTGGGGAAAAACAAATGTTGAATATGTGGAGGAACTTTGAATGTATTGGCTAAAGAATAAGTAATTCTAGATACTGTGACATACCTCTCAACCTTTTGTCCCCCAGATGTGGAACATTGCCTGTCAAAATGTGGAACAAATGGGCAAAATGTGGAACACTTAATCAAATCTTTACCTAAGAAGCTCAAAACACTGTTAACATGTTGCATTTATGTTCAGAAAGCCTGTTATGAATTGAATAATATATTTTTTGCATCATTTACTAGGGATTTTTGCTTTAAAATGTTGACTTTGAATGTGGAACAAGTCCTCACAATGTGGAACAGGGAGCTTTTTGTGAAGTAAAATGAGGAACGTTCCTCGTAATGTGGTACAGTTGAGAGGTATGTACTGTGATCATATTTTGATGTAATCCTTTGTTAATTTTGTTTATGTATTTAATGGTTTTGTTTTGAATAAGTTTCTTTGCAAAGTTTGTTTTTGGTTTTAATTAAAAACTTCCCCTACTCTCCAGTAGGGGAACCTTTGTCATCCTGGCATTCTGCCAAGATGGCCACTCTAGGTGGTGCAGAGGAGGAGATGGAAGTTCTGAAGGCCAGGGAACATGTCTCCCCCTGGTCTCAACATCTATGGAGACAAAATCTGAGGAAGACATACCGTTTTCACCTCTTACTGGTGAGAATAGTTTGCTGGGGTCAATATTGACTCAGGAGGATAAGGTCTCAAGGGTATTGGATGAGGCAAACATTGGACTGAATGTAGTATTGCCTTTAAACATTTCAGAAGTCTCAGATGGCATAGATGAGGTCTATGCAGTTCCATGGGAGGACTTTAATTTCTGACTTGAAGAAGACAAGGATTCCATGAAAGCTACTGAAACCTTGAGAAAAGGACTAGAATCAAAACAACAGTACCTCTTCCAGCAAATTGCTGATGAAGAAGAGAAATTTTGGGTGGCTACAGAGATGCTACAATGACCCACGGAGGCAGAGGAGAAAGTGATACAAAAACACAGAGATGACAACGCACCAGCGAAAAGTGAACTTAGAAAGACGGAGGAGATTTACATTCTGCCTGGATTATGAAAACACGGCTGTCATCCTACAAGGAAAATGTTTGGGGTTATAGCTCGTTTTGCCACAGGAAAGGGAGAATCGAGCACTAAACAAAAACATAAGAATGAAGGACAGGATAACACAGAGTTGTGGATGCCAGCAAAAGCCCTGCAGAATGCAGGTTAGAAACATAGAAACATAGAAACATAGAAGTTGACGGCAGATAAGGACTGCAAGGCCCATCCAGTCTGCCCATTTCTTTTTCTACCTTATAAATGTGCCATCGGCCTTTGCTCTGTCAGTGGCCTATCTATTCATAGTCATTTGTATTGCTCCCTTATGCCTATCCCATGCCTGTTTGAAGCCCTGCACTGTATTCATAGCCACCACTTCTTGTGGTAAGCCATTCCATGCATCCACCACCCTTTCTGTGAAAAAGAATTTCCTCACATTCCCCCTTAATTGGCCTCCCTCTAATCTCATGCTGTGTCCTCTTGTCCTGCTATTTTTCTTATATTTAAACATGTTAGACTCTTTCACCTTGTTAATGCACTTAAGGTGTTTGAATGCCTCGATCATATCACCTCTTTCCCTCCTTTGCTCAAGGGTATATATATTGAGCTCTGTTAATCTGTCCTCATATGTCTTCTGATGCAGTCCCTGCACCATTTTGGTTGCCCTTCTCTGGACTGCCTCAATTTGGTTAATGTCCTTGTGAAGGTGTGGCCTCCAATACTGCACGCAGTACTCCAGATGGGGCCTAACCAGTGTCTTGTAAAGAGGGATTATTACCTCCCTCTTATGACTTGTGATACCCTTACTAATACACCCTAACACCCCCCTAGCCTTACCTACTGCTTTAGAGGTCTGCTTGGATGATTTCAGGTCATCGGTGATGATGATGCCCAAGTCTCTTTCTTCCTTTGTGACTGCTAGCAACCTCCCAGCCTATAGGTGGCTTCAGGGTTTCTTCCTATGTGCATGATTTTGCACTTCTTTGCATTAAATCCCAGTTGCCACTCTTCTGACCATTTTTCTAGTTTATCCAGATCTCTTCTCATTCTGCCCACCCCATCTGGATCATCTAACCTGTTGCAGATCTTGGTGTCATCTGCAAACAGACAAGCCTTACCCTCTAGTCCATCTGCAAGGTCACTAATGAAGATGTTGAAGAGGACTGCCCCAGGACTGATCCCTGAGGTACCCCACTTGTGACTTGCATCTCTTCTGACTATACCATTTACCACCACTCTCTGTTTTCTGCCCGTCAACCAGTTTGCCACCCAGTTGACCAACTTCTGACCCACCCCAGCCTACCCAGCTTATTTATCAATCTTCTATGTGGAACAGTGTCAAAGCTTTGCTGAAGTCAAGGTAGGCTACATCAACTGCTCCCTTGGTCCACCACTCTGGTTACCCAGTCAAAGAAATCTATGAGATTAGTTTGACAGGACCTTCCTTTTGTAAACCCATGCTGTCTTGGATCCTGTGCCCCTATGGATTCCAGGTGTTGCACTATCCTTTCCTTAAGGAGTGCCTCCATAATCTTGCCCACTACTGAGGTAAGACTGACTGGTCTGTAGTTCTCCGCCTCCTCCCTGCTACCACTCTTGCGGAGCGGGATCACATGAGCCCTTCTCCAGTCTTCTGGGACCTCTCCTGTGCTCAGAGACTCACTAAACAGTTCTGCTAATGGCTCTGCTAGTTCCACCTTTAGCTCCTTAAGTACCCTGGGATGTATGCCATGGATGGTTGAATAGAGGAGACAAAAGGTGGATGGTCCCTAGATCCCACAGACCCTGCAGTGGTGATGTATAAAGACACGGAGACCACAGATACAGGAAAAATTATACACTATCATTGGCAGGTCTTTTGGTGGAATGAGGTGCTTAATCCTGGCAGTGTTCCTCAGGTGGTAAAAATCACCCTTAACAACAGAAGACACCTGGGCTTCCAGGGTTAGTCTGCTGTCAGGGATCATGCCAAGATTTCACACTCTAGTGTAAGTCAGCAGTGGTGGTGATCCAAGGAACAGACCTGTATCTGCCCTGGCTATGCCTCAGTCACAGCCATGACCTGGCTTAATGACCAGTACTGTACCTCCTTCTTATCTAGGTTCAGTCACAACCAGCTGGAGGAAATCCAGTCTTTGATCTCTGCAAGGCAGCTGTTTAGAACATCCATGGCATTGTGTGTTCCTGGGTCAAAGGTCAAATACAGCTGGGTATCATCCACATAACAGTGAAACCCCATTCCATATTGTTGAATGAGCTCTCCCAGTGGCAGCATGTATACCACGAATAGCACCGGTGACAGGATCAAGCCTTGAGAAACCCCACATGACAGGTGCTTTGGGGACGAGGAGAAATTCCCCATCATCACCCACTGCATCCTGCCAGATAGGTAGGACTCAAACCAGCAGATGACAGTACTGGCAACTCCACATAACTCTTGAAGGTGATCCAGAAGGTTGTTGTCATCCACAGTATCAAATGCTGAAGAGAGATCAAGCAGGACAAGAACTGACTTGTTCCCTCTGTCTCTAGCCCTAAGGAGGTCATTTTGCACCCTAACTAAAGTAATTTCCATACTATGCCTCACCCAGAAACCCGATTGAAATGACTCATGGACATCAAATGACATGAGATGATCCTCAAGCAGCTGTGCCACTAATTTCTCAACAACTTTGCTCAAAAATGGCAAGTTAGAGATTGGATGATAATTTTCCAGGATGTCAGGGATAAGAGATAGCTTCTTCAAGAGGGGTTTTACTAGAGCCTTCTTCAGGGTGGCTGGAAAGACTCCCTCCAACATCAAACACCAGGCAGCCCCAGTGAACACTAGGCTGAGGATCTCAGTGCATCTCATCAAGAAATGCGTTGGGGCTGGGTCCAGTTCGCAGTAAGTGTGCTTTGGCTTTAAGATCACCTCAGTGACCTTGGCCACCTCCACTAGTTTATACTCATCCCAGATGGGTGGAGGGCATCTGCTCCTCATGGGTTGGTTACTGCGAGGCAATACTTGTCTCACTGTTGGAATCCCTGACTGGATACAGGACACTCTGTAAGAGAAAAACAGAGCAAACTCCTCACACAATGTGTCTGAAACAGCTTTTTTCGACTGCAGACAGACAGGATATAAAAGTCTATCTACAGTCCAAAAAAGCTAGGCTGGTCTGTTTTTCACAGCAGCAGTCTCCCTAGACAACAATTCTGCCTTTTTACAGTTGATTGTCCCTTGGTACTCACCATAGTGAACACACAAGACCAGTTTATTCTGCTCTGATTGGGTCTTCCGACAGCAATGCTCTAACTTCCAACCCATGATCTTCATTGCCTTGAGATCCCCATCAAACCAGGAGGATTTTAAGTGAGAAGATCTGGGTCATATACAGGCTTGAGCGATGGCATCGAGCAATTCTGCAACAAAAAAGTAATAAAGCTCCAGGTGCTGACTTCTTACCTGCTGAACTTTTTACATGAATCTTACTTTTTGGGTAGAAATCTTGGCAGCAGTTTTCATGATGATTAATGTAGCTCTTATTTCTTCCTGATAAATGGAATGTAGGAATAGTTTACCCACTATTTAAAGGGGGTGATTGGTTGAATCTTACTGATTACAGGCCTATTTGTCTAATTGTCATGTAATCGCTCTTTAATGCCTAATGATCAGGCCTCTGTAACCACTGAATATGTGTATTGTCTTATTGTCCACCCTGACGTGGAACCTTTGTAAAAGAGCTCATGCTCAAAGGTCTTTCTGAAATACTAATTAAACAATTAAACAATTATTAGTCTTCTTAGCATACTCCAAAAAATGTACACTAGGTATATATTGAAGCATCTCGAGGACTGAGAACATGATAATCATATTATTTATGAATATCAATCTGGCTTGAGACATGGCAGATCTACAACAGACCATGGGCCTGATTCCAAGACAGGCTACTCCAGTGTATGGCAGGATACGCCAATCCCCATGGCTTATCCTGTGATTTACGCCATGTGATACACCCATTGCTATTCTAGGAGGGCACCTACGCCACTGCATCTGCGGGCTGCGACAATTACAAGATATGACCACACATACGCTGCAGCCCACAATGCCTGGTGCAACTGTGGGTTGCCACAGCAACTTAGCCCAATTCCAGAAGGCCCACTGTCGCAACCCGCAATTGCGATTCCAGGACACACAGTGGTGTAGCTGACATCCGACAGCTCGGAGCTGCCATAACTGGCATCTGATGGTTGGCACCATCAGATGCAGCCTTGCAGCAATGTGGCAATGGTGCCATGCTGTCCCCTGGCCCCCACTAGCACACCCCAGTCCCCCAAACCCCTGACCATAAGGAACCCCAGGGTTCCATGTCAGTAGCACCCCCCTAGATGCGTGTGCCATCTGTCCTGGCCCCCACATGCCCCTGATGTGTTCTGCTGTGGTCTGGGGTAGGAGGGGTTCTGGGGGGCTGCCTGACACTCCCTGCAAGATGCGACCTGCAGCACTGATACACCATGCGTGGGCCATGGCCAATACGGCATATCTCGTGATGTTGCAATTGCCGGTTCCTGCCGCTTTTGAATGCGCCAAGGGTCCACGATGTAGGGCAACCGACGTAACTCACAACTGCGTGCGAGTTACACCAGCCATCTTGAAATCGGGCCCCATGTTGCTACATTAGATTGTATAAGTCATAAATATACAAAACATGGAACTAAAGCACTGTACTGTATGTTGCACTCTTCGACCTCAGCCACGTGTTTGATTCAGTAAACAGAAATACATTATGGAGTATACTAGAGAATTATCATACTGAACCTAGACTGTTGGAAATCCTAAAAACTTTGCACAGTGATACAAATATTTAATTTTCCAGAAGGCCACGTATCAATGATCTTTAAGAATTGATTATAGTGTTTGCCAGGATTATATTTTGCCCTCTTTTCTTTTGAACATGTACATTAATCCAATTACTAATCACAAATTATGTAAAGATTATTTTGTGCCAGAAATTATGGAAACTATAATTCCTTTACTTGTTTACACTGATGCTGCCAAAATGTCGAATGGAAAGAACACCCCTCCCCCCTCAGCTAGTGATCAAACAGGAGTTCAGCATGTTTGTAAGTCATTTGCATCACCAGTTAAAGAAAAAGGGCCAGCTCTCCATACGATGCACAGGGGAAACGCTGGACCTCACCCAACAACTAACACACCGAAATCTGACCAGTGGAAAATCATGTACACAAATGCTCGCAGTCTGGGAAACAAGATCCCAGACCTGCAGGCAATAATGACAGAGGCTAAACTGGACATAGTAGCCATTAGTGAGACATGGTTTACCAGTAACCACACTTGGAAGACTTCAGTACCTGGCTATGTACTGTTAAGAAGAGACCGAGGTGCAAAAAGGGGGGTGGAGTGGTCTTTTATGTCAATGAAAATATCAAAGCTACAGAAATTCAGTATACACATAAGGAGCCAGAAGAACTGTGGGTCACCATGGAAACAGGAAATGGGACAGCCATACGAACTAGGGTTGTGTACAGGCCTCCAGACCAGGGGGAGGACATAGACACATTACTGTTAGAAGATATACAAAACATGACAGCTATAGGGGAGGTTCTGATAATGGGAGACCTAAACATGCCAGATACAGATTGATCAATACCAGCAGGGACATCTGCCAAAACTAGACACTGGTGGATTCCCTGCAGGGGGAGGACCTCAAACAACTGGTACAAGAACCCACAAGAGACAGGGCTATCCTAGATCTAGTACTGACTAACAGGGAAAGGATCACAGATCTCCAGGCAGAAGGTCACCTGAGGACCAGTGACCATCACATGGTATGGTTCAATTTTGCCACTATAACAAAATCATCCCACTCCAAGGCAAAAATATGGGACTTCAGAGGAGCTGACTTTGATAAGATGGCCAACAGAGTTAAGCTAGCCCTGGCAAAAAAAAATACAGGTGAGGGGGTACAGGTAAAGTGGGCAAGCATTAAAGATGCAATACTTGAAGCAACATCCTATTGTGTTAGTGAGAAAAGAAAGTGCAAAAGAAGAAGGAAACCACTTTGGTTCTCAAACACAGTAGCAGAAAAGGTCAGAGCCAAAAGGCTTGCCTTCAGGAAATATAAGGGAACGCAGCAGGATGAAGATAGGGAGGCATACCAAACTTCCCTAAGGGAAGCAGGGAAGGCAGTAAGGCAGGCAAAGGCCCAAACCAAGGAAACACTAGCATGGACAGTAAAAGAAGGGGACAAGACTTTCTATAGATACATTAGTGAAAGCAGAAAGTCCAGAGAGGGTATTGCTAAGATCAAAGGGGATAAGGGGGTGTGTGAGGAGGAGGAAGACCATGTAAAAGCATCTATCCTAAATAGATACTTCTGCTCAGTATTTACTGAAGAGAAGGTAGGGCAGGGCCCACAGCTCTGCACCATGGACACAGGGGGAAGGGAGGTGTGCACTAGTCCCTTCACAAAATAAAGGGTCCTACAAGAGCTTGATAAGCTCAGGGTGGACAAGGCAATGGGACCTGATGGCATACATCCCAGGGTACTAAAGGAGCTAAGGGTGGAACTAGCAGAGCCATTGGCAGAGCTATTGTGACTGCTTATTTCAACACTGTCTGCACTGTATTTATGCTTGTATAGTGTTTGCTAGCCATTGTGCCTTAAGTGTGGGACTGCCTTAATTCCCTGACAGTACAGTTCTATTGTTTGAACATCAGAATGATATTTGTTTGATACAGGATTAGGGGTATTACTGTACACTAGGGCAATGTTTGTTTAGACGGCTCCTAAATGCACTTGACCATCTGTGGCACAGTCTAAAATCCAAAAGAACAGTGCTCCAAGAAACACAAACTTTAAACTCCCACCCTCCAGTCCATATATGTTCTGTGTCCACTGTACTGTAGGCTCAGGTGGACCCATTGAGTCATATCTGTTTTAGCCAACACTGTATATCACTTACATGCAGTCCTCTGTTTCTAAATAGTTCAATTACAGTTTTTGTCAAAGGTTTCATAAGAGGGATTACGATGAAGGGCATCCAGAAATGGGGGAACTTTAATTGTTGGTATTTGCTCCAAAATCTTTCCAAAGTCTTAACTGCTCAAAAATTGATATCAAAAATGTCCTCTCCAGAAACGTGAATGAGGGCATAGGTTTCAAATGCAAAAAAGCCTTTTGATTCTTTTAATAATGTTCTTTCAAAGTAAACCCTAGTTGGGGGTTCTTCCATCTCCCCTTTATATTTTAAAAGGACTGCATTCCATCTGGGTTCATGTTCAGGTCTATTTTGGAATAACTCAGAAAAGCTGGGACCCTGGCTTTGTTTGGAATTCCCACTGAAAGGACTTGGTTCAGAGTGTGAAGAGAGTCCAGTTTCAGTTCGTGCTGTGTCTCTGGTATTCCTTTTTGTGTTGCATTCTCTCTCCTCAGTACCCCTGTTTGTATTTTGTTCCTGCCCATCCCCTGTAATCACTTCTGTAGACCCATCAGTTATATCAGTACTATCTCTCAAATTTGTAATATGAATATCATTTTTTGTCTGCTTGGTAGTATCATTCAAGTTTATACCATTCAGTTTAGGCTGCAAATTAGTTTGGGGACCACCAGTTACCTCAGTTCTCGGAGGTAAATTAATACTCTCCACCTTTTGCCCACTGTCTGTTTTCAGCATGACAGCAGTACTTACAGACAGAGGTCTTGCAGTAGTGGGTTGCTGGCTACTTGTTAAATCCTCCTCTGCGTCTGTAGGAACTGTGAGACAGATGTTGTTGACAGCAGTTGTACACATTTTCACTCCAGAGACTGTCAAACTCTCTGGTATATGCTGAGCTCCTATACTGGGTGGTTTAACTGTAGGAATTTGCTGTAAAATGGGGGTGTCTTTCTCTCTCTCTGTTTCTTCGAATTGTCCATGACAGTACTCGATACCGTTTCTGGGGTTTTGTTGTCAGAAGCTGCCTCCATTGCTTCAGTCTATGGTGTCTGTACACCTGCTTGTAGACCCAGCCCAGCAGATTCCTCTGCATCCCAGGCTGGGCTGGGAATCTATTTTCCATTTTTATCTCGGGTCCACCCAACATTCCAGAGTGCTCTCTCTGGAGACTAAAGCAGATTCTGTACTACAGTACAATCTCCCTTTGTGGAGATTTCTTTGGGAGCCATTGTTTCACTGTTGGACTGCTCCTTTAATCTTCCTGCTCCACTTGTGGCTCTGCATTGCCAGGCACTTCAAGCTGTGCAGCTTCAGGTGAACCAGTATCAGACCACAGTCCTTGTGGAACATTTGGCTGTTTGTATATTGTATAGGAAATTACTTTGTTTTGTAGAAGTTTTTTTTCTACTATCTCAGTCTTCATCCTCTGCTAGCATTCTCAAAATGTGTCATTTCTTTCTTTCATTTCTGCATTCAGTTTAGTTTCAGCCAGCAATATTTCATCATGTTCCATCTCTGCATCCTTTGGAATGTTTACTCTTTCACTAAAAATATTAGACTCGGGTATGTTATCCTTTAGGGAAACATAGGCTGCAGCTCAGGACAGAGCTCCAGCCTGCTGCTACTCCATAGCCTCCTTCACACCTTAAGGGTCCACCATCTTGAGAAACGTGCAACAGTGCCCCCTCCCAAGAATAGGGGAATTTTTATTGATGGAAACAAAACAACATATTACAATCACAAGTAGTACCACATCCAAAACACACAACAGAATACACAATTATAATAAAAGGAACTCAACATTATAATTCACATTAGATGTCCTCCCCACCTGTACATATTCCTTAAATTAAAGTTTCTACTTATTTTCTAAAAAATAACATTAAAAGAAGGAAAACAGAACAAACATTTGTCAATGCCGAATGTTTGCTTGCTGGCATTGGTAGTGCAGGAGTTAGAGAGCTGCATAATAGGAATGGCAGTGATGTATTGAACTGAAGCCAACCCCACCACCACCCTGCAGAGAGTGACAGGCATTGGGGTATGCCGTTGGGTCATCAGGCTTAATGGCCACGCCATTTCACCACACCCTATTCTACAGACACCGAGAAGTGTCACGGTGTGCCCTGGGATCTTTGGCCCTTATGCTCACCCCATTCCATCAGGAAATATGGTGAGATGGGTGCAGTATAGGAGAATGGTGTGAACTTTGGGCTGAAGAGTACAAGGCACACCTCCATGCCTCTCACTGGCTGCAGGGTGTGGATGGGGGTGGAATGGTAAGAGCGTTACAGGCGACAATCCCAAGTCACACCCCTGATGTCTGTCAGTCTCTACAGGGTGGAGCATTATGGTTGCAAACCCTATCACCTCAGGTGTTTGTTGGTGTTTTCACTCCAAATTTTCAACATGGCTTTTTTGTGACCCCCACATTATGAACAGTGGCTATATCAGTTAATTAGCTGAAAGCTGATTTTGCAGAGCTTATTATCACAGTTTGGCACCACAGGTGCAAAAACGCATTTAGAACAGGATGTGAAAAATTACAGCTGTACTGTTCATGGGGAGGTGTAACAAATGGCAATGCTGAAAATCTGCAGTGAAAATAGTAAAAAAACTGGTGAAGTCACCAGCATGCGTAGAAAGTGCACAACGCACACCCGTAATTTAATTAGTTTAGGAATTTTTTACAGCGATTGTCAACACAGACATTTTGGGACCTCTGCTCATGAACAGTGTCACTGTGATTTTCTTAATCTGTCCCAAACAATGATTTCCCACAGCGACCATGCATCTCTGCGCTGAAAGTGTGAAAACACATATCTGCCATGTTGTGAAAAATGACAGCTGTACTGTTCATAAGGAAGTGTGGAAAAATGCCAGTGGTGAAAATCTGGACTGAAAATGTTACAATTTCATGAACTTACAAGGGTGCGTGGAAACTGCAATGCTCGCTGGTAACAGTCATTTTATGGACTTTTGTCACCAAATTGCCAACATAGCCATTTTAAGACCTCTGCTCATGAACAGTGACACTGTGATTTTCTTAATCTGTCCCAAACATTGATTTCGCACACTGACTGCACCATTGTGCACTACATGCACGGAAACACATTTTGGGTGAGATGTGAAAAATGACAGCTGTACTGCTTATAAGGAGGTGTGGTAAAATGGCAATGTTGAAAATCTGGAGTCCAAATATTAAAAATTTGCGGATTTACGAGCGCATGAGGAATTGCACAATGCATGCTCGTAAAACAGTCATTTTAGGAATTTTTTCACAAAATTTTCAACATAGCCATTTTAAGACCTCTGTTCATGAACAGTATCACTGTGATTTTCTTAATCTGTCCCAAACATTGATTTCGCACACCGACTGCGCCATTGTTCACTACATGCGTGGAAACACATTTTGGGCGAGATGTGAAAAATGACAGCTATACTGCTCATAAGAAGGTGTAGTAAAATGGCAATGTTGAAAATCTGGAGTGCAAATATTAAAAATTCACGAACTTATGAGCTGCATAGGAACTGCGCAACGTGCATGTTGTAAAATAGTATTTTAGAATTTTTCACCAAATTTGCAACATAGGCTTTTTGAGAGACCACCTTATGAACACTGGCACTGTCATTTCATTAATCAGTCCTGAAAGGTGATTTCATGCAGTGACTGCAAAATCACCCTTTGGGCCTAATTAACACCATGACAGTTCTAGAATTCATGAGGAGAGGTCCCAAAAACCCCATGTGGAAAATTTGGTGCCAAAATTGCAAAAAATGCCTGAGAAATGAATCAAAGTTGAAAAAAACCTATTTATTGCATTATACAGCTTAGCAGCATTTCCTCAGTTCGCGGTCAGCTTTGAAGAGTGCAGACGTGTTCCCAGTCCACCGAAGATTGTCACGCCAGACTCCGGAGGTAAGAATAGAGTGAGTGGGGGTGTGGGGAGGCAGGGTGCACAGATGGTAGGGGCGGGTTGTGGGTGGGGGCCTGGGATACCTCCTAGGGACCGTTGTTTTGTTTACAGTTTTTTTTTCTGGAAGACGACACAGGATGTTTGCCACGCTGGGGTGGGCTCCCAACGTGGCAACTGGAAAGTTGTTGGGGGGCTGTGGAGCTGACGGGGAATTGGGCACCCTCATTGGCCATAAGAATTTTTGCCACGCTGTGGTGGGCTCCCAGCGTGGCAGCTGGAAGGCTGTTGGGAGGGGCCATGGAGACGATGGGGAATTTGGCACCCCCGTCGGCCATAAGAATTTGTGCTAAGCTGGAGTGGGCTCCCAGCATGGCAACTGGAAGGCTGTTGGGGGGCCGGGGAGAGAGCACTTCAGTTATCTGATTGTGCTCACTGATGTGGCTCTCTCCCTTTCAACTGTACGGCACTGCATTTTCAACTGCTGTCATAGACAGCTGCAGCATTCATTGGCAAACTGTGGCCTCGCCTGCAAACACAGTGAGGAAATTGGAAGATAGGTTGCCACACCTCCAGAAACTCAGATGATGGCACTATGTTTCTTGCACATGCGTGCAAGCAAACATAAAAATGTTTCAACAACTTACCCTCAGGCTGCTGACAGAATTAGAATGTATAGGGATTCTGGACTGATATATTCCAGACTGATATTCAATCTAGTATGGACACTAACCAGAGGTGGGAGCTCATAAAGCTGGGGATAGTGGAGGCAACCAAAACCTGCTGCAAGGCCCAGAGCATGAAGGCTATGGCTAATAAACCGAGCTGGTTGAGCAAGGAGGTCATGGAAAAGGTAAGGCGGAAAAGAGCTGCCTTTAGGAAGTACAAGAAAACAGGGAGGGGGAAGGACAGGGAGGAGTACTTGATGGAATCGAAGGAGGTGACAAGTGCAGTAAGGGGAGCCAAGGCATCTACGGAACTCAGGCTGGCATAAGGCATTAAGAAGGGGGAGAAGGACTTCTTTAGGTACATCAGGGAGAAAAGGAGCTGTAAGGACCACATAGTAAGGATTAGGAAGGAGGAGGGTTGGGTGGAAGCAGGGTGTGATAAGGCAGAATCACTAAATGAGTACTCTGCTCAGTATTTACTAAAGAGAAGGGGGTGACACCAAGGGGAGAAATGGCAGAAACAGGGGGGAGGGGGTGACAGATGGGGAATCATGGAGGGTAGAGTTCAGGAGGGTTTGAAGGCACTGAGAGTGGACAAGGCACCAGGCTCAGATGGTATCCACCCCAGGGTACTGAAAGAGCTGGCAGAGGTCCTTGCAGGGCCTTTGCAGACCTATTTAATGCCTCACATTCGGGGTGTGTACCCCAGACTGGAGGAGGGCTCATGTGGTGCCCCCTCCACAGAGTGGCTCCAAGGGTGAACCGGGAAACTACAGACCAGTGACCCTCACGTCCATCGTGGGTAAGCTAATGGAGACTATCCTGAAGGAGAGGCTGGTGGCCCTCCTAGAGGCCAAAGGACTACAGGACAGTAGACAGCATGGCTTCATATGGGGCAGATCCTGCTAAACCAACCTGGAGGAGTTCTATGACTGGGTAACTAGACAACTGGACAGGGGCCATGCAGTGGATGTCCTGTATCTGGACTTCAGTAAGGCATTCGACTCAGTGCAGCATGGAAGGCTGGGAAGTAAGTCAGTAGGCACATGGGCAGGTGCAAAGCTGGTGAGATGGGTAGGGAACTGGCTTCAGGGAAGGCAACAGAGGGTGGTGGTGGAAGGGGAGCTCTCACACCCAAGGGTAGTGACAAGCGGTGTCCCACAGGGCTCTGGTCTTGGGACCAGTGTTGTTTGGGATATTCATTGCAGACATATCATTGGACATGAAGAGCAAGATCAGTCTGTTTGCTGATGATAAGAAGGTAGGAGTGGTGGTGGATGACCTAAGGGGATGGCAGGGGTTGCAGGATGATATGGCAAAGCTTGAAACCTGGTCAGACACCTGGCAACTGGGGTTTAATGCCAAAAAAGTGCAAGGTGCTGCATTTTGGGATAAAGACCCCAAGGAGGAGTTACCAGTTGGGGGGAGTGCAGCTAGCCCAGACAGAGGAGGAGAAGGATCTGGGGGTGCTCATTACAGGGTCAATGAACAACTTGTCATAATGTAGGAAGGCAGCTGCAAAGGCCAACAAAATGCTGGGTTGCATTGCAAGGGGTATATCTTCGAGGAGGAAGGAGGTGATTCTGCCACTGTATAGGTCATTAGTTAGATCACACCTGAGTACTGCATGCAGTACTGGTGCCGGATCTGAAGAGGGACATTAAGTTACTGGAGGGTGCAGTGCAGGCGACAAAGATGATCAAGGGGCTGGGGGACTTATCATACGAGAGGAGGCTGAGGGAGTTGAACATGTACTCGCTGGAGGAGAGGAGGGACGGGGCACATGATTGAAACCTTTAAGTACATGAAAGGAATAAACAAGACAGGTACAGAGGGGCTGTTCAAAGTAAGGGAGGGGAGGGACACCAGGGGCCATGATATGAGACTGGAGGGAGGAAGATTCAGGAGGGAGATGAGGAGACACTTTTTTACAGAGAGGGCGGTGGCTGGGTGGAATGTGTTACCTGCAGAAGTGGTATCCAGTAGAACAGTGGACTGCTTCAAAAAAGGGATGGAATAGGACAAGGGGGAGGGTCAATGAAGGGGAAGGGTGGAAGGGAGGGGCAGCTGCAGAATAAGGGGTGCTAGCTGCACATTCGAGCAGACTCGATAGACCTCTAGGCCTTTATCTGCTGGCAAATTTCGTATGTTTGTATATCAGTGTGTGGCACAGCAAGGGTTAAGTTATCCAATATATATTTTTCCACATCATGTGAAATTTACTCCTGTCTAATTTTAAGCACTCTTTTGTTTTGACTTGTAGCAATGCTGTCTCAATTTATTTTATTATAACCAGATTTGGTGTATTGACTTGTTGCAGAGAAAACTGCCCCTGTGATTGCCCCGGGGGGTCTCCATTTCATGGTTGTTGAACTCTCATTATCCATGAGACCTGCATTAGCATATGAGACCATGATGTCAGATCAACCATTTATATCATGTATCACTATGTTGAAAGAATAAATACCCTGAAAAAAATCTCTGGAAACTCATAAACTGAATGGAATTTAAAAAGAGAAAAACCTGTATTATAACTCAAGTAGTTTGTAAAGCTCACCAAAGGTAAATGTGGCATTTCACACCTTCTTGTAGCGTGTTTCTTTGAACAATAATTAAGCAGACAGGCATACTGGGGAGTTTAAAGGGTGATTACGCATCATGTTCTCATATGCTAATACAGCTCTCAGGAACAATGAGATTTCAACAACCATGAACTGCAGCCTGCCAGGACAGTAACAGGGCCTAGTATGAACTGTGAAAATTGACTAATGCAGTTGCATACATCTTCAACAGCTACATGAAAAGAATTGTCTGTTGACATTAAAACAAATAACATTTAGAAGATATGAGGGTGTAGGTTTCCTTTAATACCAAACATTCATATTTCATATACTTAGCAGGAGTCCGATGCCATCTAGTGGCTAAGTCTGACCAAAACTGAACAACAATCAAAAAATACTCCATAGTTTCTTCCATTCCAGTGCATTCTGGTCTCAGATATTGTCTGTCAGCTAAGGGTTTGTGTTTTAAATTCCCTTTTACCACTAACTTACCATGGCAACTAAGTCACTGGACATCCCATATATTTTTAGGAATTCTAGTATCTGTTAAAACTTTCAGAGCCAGATTCACTTTTGTTGGAGTGCATTTTGGGAAATCTACCTGTACAGCAAAATTCTTTCCCATGATATTAGAATATATTTGCTTTATGTTAGAGCATTGTACTGAATCTCTATCACCCTTCCACATTCTGATTGTCTTTACAGCTGGAATGGCAAATTCTGGAATTTGAAGGGTGGAAGTAATTTTTGGAGGCTCTGTTGTCCATTTTACTAAAAAGGGTTTAAACAAAACCTGTGTCCACTCATCCCAGGGGTGCTGAGATCCCCCTCTATTCTCTTGAAAGGAAGAAATTGTAAAAAAAGTGATAAAAAACTAAATTCTCAATCCACCTTGTTTTAGTGCTAAATAAATGAAATCTCTTTTAACAGGATTTAATCTGCTTCCCATATCATTTGGAAAAAGCAACTAAATAATCTTATTTCTAGATTTATAGGAAGAGGGAAGATATGACTCACATACAAACAAGCATTTGTCAATGCCAAATGTTGTCGCACTAGCATTGGCTTTGGTAGTGCAGTGTGGGAAAACATTTTGGGCAGGATGTGAAAAATGACAGCTGTACAGTTCATAAGGAGGTGTGAAAAAATGCCAGTGTTGAAAATGTGGCATGTAAATATTGCAAATTTGCAAAGTTACAAGGGTGCGTGGGAAATGCACAATGCACACTTGTAACACAGTCATTTTATGGATGCTCGGCACCAAATTTTCAACATAGGCATTTTAGCACCTCTGCTCATGTACAGTGTCACTGTTATTTCCTCAAACTGTCCCAAAAAGTGATTTTGCACAGCGACAGCGCTATTCTGCGCCGGACGTGTGAAAACACATTTTGGGCAAGATATGTGAAATGACAGCTGTACTGTTCATCAAGAGGTGTGGGAAAATGCCAATGGTGAAACCCCAGAGTGAAAATATTACAAATGCACGACGATACGAGCGTGCGTGCAATCTGCCACGCAAGCTCGTAACACAGTCATTTCATGGAGTATCATCACCAAATTTTCAACATAGGCATTCTAGGACCTCTGCTCATGATCAATGTCACTGTCATTTTCATAATCTGGCCCAAACACTGATTTACCACAGCGACCATGCTATTGTGCGCCGAAAGTGTGAAAACACATTTTGGCCAGGAAGTAAAAATGACAGCTGTACTGTTCACAAGGAGTTGTACAAAAATGACAATGTTGAAAATCTGGTTTGAAAATATTGTGAATTCGAAGTTACAAACCTGAGTAGCAGCCGTATACAACGACGCCAGAACAGCCATTTTTTGGATTTTGCCCACCAAATTTGCAACATAGGCTTTTTGAGAGCCCACCTCATGAACAGTGGCACAGTCATCTCATTAATCGGTCCCAAAAGGTGATTCTGTGCATTGACTGCAAAATCACCTTTAGGGACCGATTAACAATATGACAGTGATAGAATTCATGAGGAGGGTTCCCAAAAACCCCATGTTGAAAATTTGGTGTAAAAATTCCCAAAAATGCCCGAGATATGCATTAAAGTTGAAAACCCCCTATTCATTCCATTATACAGCTTACCGGCCTTTCCACAGCTCACGGTCGGGTTTGAGGAGTGCAGAAGTGTTCCCAGTCCACCGAAGATCATCGCGCCAGACTTCGGAGGTAAGTATGGGGTGAGGGGGTTGTGGGGAGGCAGGGTGCACAGTGGGTGGGTGCGGGTTGTGGGAGTGGGGCAGGGAGACCGCAGAGGGACAATTTCCTTCTTTTCAGGTAAAAAAAAAACTAAAAGATATTGAGGGACCGTTTTCATTTTTAATAGGTGCTTTGGCATGCTGGGGTGGGCCCCCAGCATGCCACCTGAGTGTGTGTGTGTGGGTGGGTGCTTTAGCCGATGGGGGATTGGGCATCCCCATCGGCAAACAAGGAAAGGGGGGAGCCGCAGGAGCTGAGGGGGATTGGGAACTCCCTTGGCAAGCAAAAAATGGGGGCAACATATTATGCTGACAGGGAGTGGGCTCCCCCGTCAGCAAAATTCAAGAGGAGGGAGGGATACATGCCGATGGGGATTGGGCCCCTGTCGGCAAAGAGAAACAGTTGTGGGGGAGGTGCACGATGCTGAGGGGGATTGGGCACTCGGCAATCAAAAAGGGGGTTACATGATGCCAATGGGGATTGGGCACCCCCATTGGCTCACAATAAAGGGTGACATTGACAGGCAACAGCGGCAATCACTGCCGCCATGTTGCCTGCACTTAGGGGGAGGCGTGTTGTGGTCATGCTGCATGAGAGCTTCACTCTTATTGCAGCAGGCCTTTTCTCTCATGTCTTCGCCTCATTAGCTAGACAGGGTGTCGGCCCCTGCTGCTGGCTGATTGGGGAATGCAGGACGCAGCTACTGGTGCGTGCCCTGCATTCACCCAACAGTGACCAGGCCCAAATCTGCATTGTCGCTAAAGATGCTTGGTTGCGCAAGCCGCTAATTCAACATAAAAAATGGGAATTAAGAATTTTTTAACTTGAGTACCATTTTCTATTTGGAAAAAGACCATGCTGTCCTCTGTTGAATCTTTCTTTCCCCTATCGAGAGTTTCTCATTCCAGTTTATTTGGGCAAGATGTCCATCTCCAAAATGTAAGCCAAAAATTTTAATCTTTGTGTTGGAAATTTTAATTTGTCCAATACTAGTTTTGGGATTCCCTGCCCCTAACTGTATACCCATACTCTTGTTACAGTTTAGTTCTGCCCCTTTTAGCTTGGAAAACATTTGTAAAGCTTGCAATGCTTTCACCCTGAGTCATGATTCTGGACAAACAGGCATAAGCAGAAACTTTCTGAGCTGCTATGTCTATAGACAGGGAGATTCCTATTATATCCTTCACCCATATAATATACCTAATAACTAGATCCAGAACAAAATATATAGTAGTGGGCTTATAGGACAACCCTGCCTCACTCCTTTTTTGAGAAAAATTGCATTTCCTAGCAATCCATTTACCGATGGAGTGATCAGTGCATTTTCATATAAGATTTTCACCCAGGAAATACATTTATATGGAATCCTGTAGTTACATCAAACTTGGAAAAATATTTGTGAGATACCTTATCAAATGCATTTGTTTGATCCAGGGCCAAAAGAAACCCTTTCTGCTTCCCTTGCTTGCTAAATTCACAGATTTCCCTTAGTACAAGCACATTTTTGTTTCATGTTCCTATTTGGAATAGAGCAAGTTTGTGCTGGGTGTATTAATTCTACACATACAAACAGAGGTGAGAAAGAAGTAAGTGCCTCAACTGGTACTTTAACTCAGGCCACTTGAAATATCACTCTGATCGCACTAACCAGCTGAGCCACTGACACAACTGGAATCTGGGTTGTCCCCAAGCACATTACTCTTTCTCAAATGCACAACTTAGTGGCAACACATTAATTCTGCTACAGCTTTTTGTTATCTTTCCACAGAATGGTAGACAGTATTTTGTGGTCTGAATTAAAAAGACTGATTAGTCTCCAATGATTCAAAATATGTGTATCACCCTTTCTGTGTAAAAAAAATAATAGCTTCAGCAAAATTTTTAAAAGAAGCTTCACCAAGAACCATCTCATTATACATGGTCATAAGGACCATGCTCAGTTCTTCATTAGAGGCTTTAAAAAAATTCCTTTGTTAGCCCGTCCTTCCCTGGAGATACCCTGGGTTTCAGGCCTGAAATGACCTTGCTCACCTTGTCCAGTGATAGGCGCTTCCATTTCCCTAGCAGTGTGCACCTGTAACTTTGGAGTTTCAAAAGGAATTAAATCATTCCAGGTAGCTTGTGCTGTGAATTCAGAACTAAAAGAGTTTGTCAGTGTTTGATGTACAACCTCTAATATCCTGGTGGTTGTAGTTTTAAGGTACATAGTATCACTATATAGTCCATCCATTAATTTTGAGTCTAGCTTCTGCTTGCATGCAGCATATAGATCTGACCAGGGGCTGTTTTTCAGTTCCAAACCACATTTCAGAGGTTAGTGATGCTGCTCAATCAGATTGGAATTAAACATCTTGGTTTTAATGTTGTCAATTTGAGATTTAATCCTGGTGTCTGAAGCGTTGGGAGGGACATTCGTTTATAATATTGATTTCTGTATTCTAAATACTGTAGGTACTCCTTATTTCCTTTTTTTCCAGAACTGTATAAAATAAATTTTTTAATTTCTGTTTTTGTGTCCACCCACCATTATCGTTAGTCATCATACATACAGGCAACAGATTTTCTGTCTTGAAATAAAGCTGTTAATCCTTGCTTTATCTCGTCTAGCTCTAATAGGGAGGAATTTAGTTTACATCTCTGAGTAATGGCAGTGAATTAAATCTGGTTTCTTGTAAAAATATTAGTTCTGCAGAAATATACTGACAGAAGGATAGTAATGCTAATAAAAACATACAAACATACGAAATTTGCCAGCAGATAAAGGCCTAGAGGTCTATCAAGTCTGCTCAAATGTGCAGCTAGCACCCCTTATTCTGCAGCTGCCCCTCCCTCCCACCGTTCCCTCCAGTAACCCTATCCCTTGCCCTGTTCAAGACCCTTTTGAAGCAGTCCACTGTTCTACTGGATACCACTTCTTCCGGTAAAGCATTCCAACCAGCTACCGCCGTCTGTGTAAAAAAGTGTCTCCTCCTCTCCCTCCTGAACCTTCCTCCCTCCAGTCTCATATCATGGCCCCCTGGTGCCCCTCCCCTCTCTTACTTTGAACAGCCCCTCTGTACCTCTCTTGTTTATTCCTTTCATGTACTTAAAGGTTTCAATCATGTCCCTTATGTCCCTCCTCTCTTCCAGTGAGTACATGTTCAACTCCCTCAGCCTCCTCTCATATGGTAGATCCCCCAGCCTCATGATCATCTTTGTTTCCCTGCACTGCACCCCCTCCAGTAGCTTAATGGCCCTCTTCAGATACAGGTGCTAGTACTGCATGCAGTACTCCAGGTGTGGTCTAACTAATGATCTATATAGTGGCAGAATCACCTATCCCCTCCTCGAGGATATACCCCTTTAGCATTTTGTTGGCCTTTGCAAGCTGCCTTCCTACATTGTGCCGAGTTGTTCATTGACCCTGTAATGAGCACCCCCAGATCCTTCTCCTCCTCTGTCTTGGCTAGCTGCACTCCCCCCAGCTGATAACTCCTCCTTGGGTTTTTCACCCCAAAATGCAGCACCTTGCACCTTTTGGCACTAAATCCCAGTTGCCTGGTGTCTGACCAGGTTTCCATCTTTGCCAGATCATCCTGAAACCCCTGCTGTCCCCCCTAGGTCATCCATCACTGCTCCCATCTTGGTGTTGTCAACAAACAGACTGATCTTGCTCTTGATGCCCAATGATATGTCTGCAATGAATATCCCAAACAACACTGGTCCCAGCACCGAGCTCTGCAGAACAGTGCTCATCACTACCCTTGGAGATGAGAGCTCCCCACCTCTACCACCCTCTGTTGCCTTCCCTGAAGCCAGTTCCCTACCAATCTCACCAGCTTTGCACCCACCTCTGTGCCTTGTAACTTAATTCCCAGCCTCCCATGTGGCACCCAGTCAAATGCCCTACTGAAATTCAGGAATAGGACATCCACTGCATGGCCCCTGTCCAATTGCTTGTTATCCAGTCATAGAACTCCACTAGGTTGGTTTGGCAGGATCTGACACATATGAAGCCATGCTGTCTGCTGTCCTGTAGTCCTTTGGCCTCCAGAAGGGCCACCAGCCTCTCCTTCAGGATAGTCTCCATCAGCTTACCCATGATGGATGTGAAACTCACCAGTCTGTAGGTCCCCGGTTCATCCTTGGGGCTGCTGTTGTGGAGGGGCACCACATGAGCCATCCTCCAATCCTGAGGTACACACCCTGAGTGTAGTGAGGGATTAAATAGGTCTGCCAATTGTCCCACAAGGACAGCTCATTCAGTACCCTGGGGTGGATGCCATCTGGGCCTGGCACCATGTCCCCCTCAGTGCCCTCAAATCCTCCAGAACCCTGCCCTCCATGATTTCCCATCTGTCACCCCTTCCCCCGTTTCTGCCTTTCCTCCCTCCTTGGGTATCACCCCTCTCTTCTCCTTAGTAAATACTGAGCAGAAGTAATCATTTAGCTTTTCTGCCTTATCACCCCCTGCTTCCACCCAACCCTTCCCCTTCCTTATTCTTACTATATGGTCCTTACAGTTCCTTTTCTCCCTGAAGTACCTGAAGAAGTCCTTCTCCCCCTTCTTAATGCCTTGTGCCAGCCTGAGCTCCATAGATGCCTTGGCTCCCCTTACTGCCCATGTCACCTCCTTCAATTCCTTTAGGTACTCCTCCCTGCTCTCCCCCTTCCTGTTTTCTTGTACCTCCTAAAGGCAGCTCTTTTCCTCCTTACCTTTTCCATGACTTCCTTGCTCACCCAGCTAGGTTTCTTTGCCCTAGCCTTCTTGCTCTGGGCCTTGCTGCAGGTTCTGGTTGCCTCCACTATCCCCAGCTTTATGAGCTCCCACCTCTGGTTAGTGCCCATACTAGGCTGAATTCTGTCCAGGTACTCTTTTACCACTTTCCCGATCCTCCCAAAGTCAGCCATCCAGAAGTCCAGCACCCTTGTGCTAGATTCCACTCCTTCCTTACTCATATCCAATGTGAGCCATATTGAGTGGTGATCATTCCCTGCCAGCAGTTCTTCCACCCTAAGTTCCCTCACAAACTCTCCATTTGCCAGCACAAGGTCAAGGGTATTCCCTAACCTGGTTGGTTCACTAACCATTTGCATCAGGAAGCTGTCCTTGAAGGCATCCAGCAGTACCTGCTCCCTTCTATTCCTGGTTGTTGGGGTACTCCAGTCCACTCCTGGCATGTTGAAGTCCCCCACCATCACCACACTACCCTTCTTGCAGGCCCTCCTGATCTGTCCCACTAGTTCCCTGTCTAACTCCTCTGTCTGAGAGGGTGGCCTGTACACCACTCCCATTCTGAGAGTCCTATTCTTGGAATCCTGGATTTTCATCCATAGTGACTCCATACTACCCTCCTCCCCTTCCTCCCTTACACACTTCAGTCTTTCCCTCACATATAGTGCCACCCCCCTCCTTTTCCAATCACTCTATCCCTACAAAATAACCTGTACCCTGGTATAGACAGGTCTCAGTCATTGTATTGGGTAGCCCATGTTTCTGTGATGGCTGCAATGTCCACCTCTCCCTCTTCTAATCTTTTCTTATAGCTTTTAATGCTACAGACATCCAGTGAAGCTAGCTGTAAGGAAGCCATTTATTGAAAATTAAGCTTCTTTCTTGTTCTTTTTCCTCTTTCTACCCTTTTTTATGGCTGCAGTGGGTGTAACCCTGCAGAGATTTTGCTTTGAGAAAAGGACTCCCTGCATAAATTACCTTTCAAACAACATAAGAGTGTTAAAAATAGTATCCTCCACTGAAGCATCATTACTATGCTGCCTATGTGTGTATGGGAGCTTGAGAGACTATTTTTCCTCTGGCTTAAGAAGTTAATTGAACCCTCCCCGGTACTGCCTTTTTTTGCAAGTTGAAACCTCCTCCAACAATTGAGCACTCCCCAGTACTGCCTTTTTTTGCAAGTTGAAACCTCATTCAAAGTGTTTTATGGGCCATTTCACTGTTTGTTAAGTTTCAGTGCTTAATTTACTACCTTTTGCAAACTGAGAAACTTCTGCTTTGCTGGTATCCCTTCCCCCACTCATTCTGAGGTGTGAATTCCTTTGTTAGCCATTGGATGACCACAGCTGCAAAATGATTACATTTGTCTAAAGCACAGTCTTCTACTCAAGACACAAGCAACTGAATCAAAACACACACACACACACTACCCTAAGCAGAATGCTTCACACTGTGTAGTGGATTACTGTGATTGTACACCTGGCAGGAAGTAAAGAATTAAAAAAAAAGTTATTAAAATACTCAATTTCTACAGTACAAAGAGGATGAGGTATTGGGCTTACCTTTAGATGTTAGCTGTCCAGGCATATCCTTGTTTAAATCAGTCTTATCTTAAATCAAGGCAGGAGTCATTTTATAGAACCATGAAGAATACTTCCTTGTGGCACCCCTTAGTCTACCCCTTTCCAATCTCATGTCATGCCCCCTCATTCCTGGACATCTCCTTTTCTGAAAGATGCTACCCTCCAGCACCTTATTTATGCCTTTTAGATATTTGAAGGTTTCTATCATATCACTTTTGTCTCTTCTCTTCTCCAGGGTATATATATATATATATATATATATATATATATTTGAGGTCACCCAGTCTCTCCTCATATGACTTTTAGTGCAGGCCCTGCACCATCTTTGTTGCCTTTCTTTACTGCCTCCACTCTGTCTACATCCTTACAGAGATGCAGCCCCCAGAACTGGACACCGTATTCCAAATGAGGCCTCACCAGTGATCTGCACAGTGGCATCACCACCTCCTTCTTTCTTCTAGTGATACCTCTCCCTATGCACACCAGCATCCCACTGGCCCTCCCCATAGTCTTGATACATTGTGTAGCCACCTTTCGGTCATCCAGTATGATTACACCCAAATCCCTTTCCTGCTTGGTGACTATCAGCTCCCGGCCCCCCATAATCCTCCCGTGGGCTCCTGCAACCCAAATGCATGATTTTGCACTTTTTTGCATTAAATCCCGGCTGCCGCACTTCGGACCATTTCTCCAGTTTAACTAGGTCCCTCCTCATTTTTCCACCCTTCCCAAAGTGTCCACCCTGTTGCAGATCTTAGTGTCATTCACAAAGAAGCAAACTTTCCCCTCCAGCCCCTGCACAATTTCACTTATGAAGACATTAAAGAGGACTAGGCTAAGGACTGACCCCTGTGGCACCCTGTTGGTCACACTCCTTTCCTTACATTGAGCACCATTTACCATGATTCTCTATCTTCCCTCATTCAACCAGTTCCTAACCCAGTTTACCACCTTGTGACCCACTTTCAGGCTGCCCAGCTTGTTCACAAGTCATATATGGAATGGTATTGTGACCTTATTAAATGCAACTCATGTTTATGTTTAAGCCCATGAGACATCCTTCTCTAGGTAATGCATTTGCAGCCGTAGTGGCTCTGCCAGAATTTGTTTTTCTTAGTTTCCAATACCCCTGAATTAGTTTCTTCTCCCAATTGAATTTCTGAAATTACCTCTGCCCTTGAGGAAAAATCAGATTCAAAATCCCCTTCTTCATCCTGTAAAGCTTGAAAAGAATTATGCAAAGGTACAGAATTTGAAGCATTTTTTGTGGCAGATCTAGTCAGTCTCCTACAGTTGGGAAGGTGAAATTCTGGGGGCATTTTATCCTCTACCTGACCTTCACTAGAAGTTCCAGGGATTTCTTCCTGTTCTTGGCCCTGAGCAGTCTGTCCTGGTTCAAAAGGAGGTGAATGGGTCCTATCCTTAGTTTCTGTAGGACTGGGTTCCCTCTCTCCCTCTGTAGTCCTACCATTCTCTGTGTTTTCCCTGGCTTCATATGTTGCCTGCTCACTCTTTTCAAGGGGGTTAGAACCTTGAGGCCTACACCTCTCCTGGGACTTGTTTATTAAATGATCTTGGGCCGGACCTCTTTGTCTATTCTGACCAGCCAAGGGACATTGGAGATATGCATGCCCTTGTTCTTCACACAGGTTTCACCTGAAAACATTCCTGCAAACAGAGCTAACATGATCGAAATCCCCACATAAAGCACATCTTAATCTGTCACAGGCACTGCTGAAGTGTGTACAGTTGCCACATTTATAACAGGCCTTAGGATGGCCTGGGTAGAAACATGCTCCCCTGTCCCTTCCCCCAAAAAAGCTGTTAGGGACATGTATCACTTCATTTCCAATGATATGCAATTTAACTTTAAATCTCCAACACCCTCATCCAGATGCCCTCTGACTCAATAATTGCTTCAGGAGGGACCAACATATTGCATCTTTTTTCCAGCCAAAACTGTATATCATAGAATCATAGAATCATGCCAGCAGAAAAAGATGATTCGGCTCATCGAGTCTGCCCGAGATAGTCCCCCTTCCATTTCCCTTTTACTTCCCACCCCGCTGCCCTCTCTCACCTCCCCTTCCTAGTCCCATGTAGTTATCCCATGCTCTTTTAAATTTCTCCACCTTATCCACCTCCACCACCCAGTCCAGCAACCTGTTCCATGGCTGTACAACCCTCTCTGAGAAGTAACACCCCCTCACGTCCCCCTTATATCTGCCCCCCTCCAGCTTTAATGCAAGACCTCTGGTGTTTTTTTTTTTTCGCTTGGTCTGAAGATGCTGTCTTCCTTAACCTTATTTATTCTCCTCATGTATTTGAAAGTTTCTACCATATTCCCCCTATCCTGTCTCATCTCCAGCGTATAAAGACCAGGCTCCTCCAGCCTCTCCCCATATGGTTTCCCCTGCATCCACTGGATTATCTTGGTTGCCCTTCTCTGTACCATTTCTGGCCTATCCTTGTCACCCTGCAAATGGGGCCTCCAGAATTGAACTCTATATTCCAGTTGTGGTCTGACCAATGTTTTGTATAGTGGCATGATCATCTCCCTCCTCCTTCTAGTGAAGCCCCTCCCAATGCATGCCAGCACTCTTGTTGCTTTCCCAGCTGCTCGTTCACACTGACTTCTAACCTTGAATGTGTCTGTGTTCCAAATCCCCTGGTCCTTTTCTTGTTCTGTGGCCTGCAGTGCCCCCGAGGCAGTAAGTGATCCTTGGGTTATTCTATCCTATGTGCATTATTTTGTACTTTTTTGCATTGAATTGCAATTGCTATTTTTCTGCCCACTCCTTGAGCCTGACTAGATCCTGCCTCATCCCCCCCCCAGAGCATCCACTCTGTTATACATCTTCATGTCATCCATGAACAAACATGCCTTTCCATTTAGACCCTCCGCCAAGTCTCTCACATACACATTAAACAATATGGGCTCCAACACTGACCCCTGAGGTAATCCACTCATCACCCCTAGTTACCTGGAGTGCTTCCCATTGACCACCACTCTCTGGGTCCTCCCACTTAGCCAATCCTTTACACACTTTATAAGCCTAGCTCCCACACAACTTGCTTACCAAACTTCTACGGGGGATGGTGTCAAATGCCTTCCTGAAATCCTGATAGGCCACATCCACTGCTCCCCCTTGATTGTATACCTCCATTATCCCTTCAAAGAATTTGATCAGGTTGGTCTAGCAAGACCTACCACCTGTGAACCCATGTTGGTTGTCATCAGTTAGGCCCTCCTCCTCTAGGTACCTTACCAGTCTCTCCTTTATGAGGGGTTCCATCAGTTTGCCTACAACCGAGGTGAGACTGACTGGGCGGTAGTTGCCAGGCTCATCTTTTCTCCCCCCTTGTATAGTGGTACCACCTCTGTCTTTTTCCAGTCTCCCAGGACCTTCCCAGATTCCAGGGATAGATTAAACAGCTTGACAAGAGGTCCTGCCAGATCCACCCTTAGCTCCCGAAGCATCCTTGAGTGTACTTGATCAGGTTCCATAGCCTTGTCCATTTTAATTTTTCCCATCTCCTCCAACACCCTCACCACTGTGAAGGGACTTATGTCCACCTCCTTGCCTTCCTTCCCCTTTTTACTCAATACAAGCCCTTTCCCTCCCTTCTCAGTTGTGAAAATGGATGTGAAGTATTCGTTTAGGAGAGTTGCCTTCTCCTTGTCTCCTACAGCTATTTTACCTCCCTCCTCTCTTAGTCTTGGAATCCTCTGCCTGTTCTTCCCCATGTCACTCACATACCTAGAGAATCTTTTGTCCCCCCTTTTCAACTCCCTAGCTATTTTCTCCTCCATGCTCGCATTTGCCTTACTAATTGTTCTCCCTGCTTCCCTGAGCTTACCCTCATAGATCTCCCTTTCCTCTAACCCCTGTGACCTTTTAGGCAGGCAAAGTCATGGCACTTGTATCTCTTAACATAAAACCACTATTCGTGGAAGAAAGACAAAGTCTCTAAGATATATTTAATGTTCTTTATTGCAGTCCCCCAGAAGCTAAGTGCCAACACAGTGGCTCAACACGTAATGTTTTACCAATAGGCTTTGCCAAATATATAGTGCCCCCTAGTGCACATCACAGATATATACCTTTCAATAAAACAGGTGTATTAAATCAATCACCTACATACTTGTGTGATCATGAATTAAAGTGCAGCGCATTTACATGAAAACAATGAAAATAGTGGACACAAACATTTAAAACTCCTCTGCTCTTATGCTTCTTACTCTTATAATCTATTTCAAGTAACTGTTTTGTTTAGGTAACTGTTTTGAGTAATATAGCCTTTCAAATTAAAGTTTCTTGGAAAAGAGCAGGTCCTTAATAGAGCAGGGAACAGAGAGCTAAATCATCAGCTATTACATCCTTTCTCATACTTTATTTTTGAAAGGTACCTTATAATTATGCTGACATTTGCCAGTCTGAGAGGCTGAACAAAAGAAAAATAAGGAAGAAACAGAAGAAGGAAAAGAGCAAACGGGGGGGGGGGGTTATTAGGATGGGGGTACAAGGAAAAGAGAGGTAAGACTGTGAAGAGACTGTGAAAAGAAATCACTCAGATCACGTTAAAGCAGTACAACCTAATGGACAACTGCTGTATTGGCAAACTTCCTTTAAGGAACAATATGCATGGAGGTCATGTAACTTGCAAAAGGTCACCCTCATATAAACATACCACAATTTCCTATCTACACTAAATACATTAAATAGCTTAACAGTTCACCAAGAAAACCCTTTTTTAGTTTGTACTGCAAAACTGAGACCCTAGAGTAGCAATTTGATTTATTGTAAGAGAGTCACTAAATAAGGGCCATGAAAGAAAAAAGCTGTTTCATCATGGATGGTATTACCCCTACTCAAGCAGGTAGACATTAGTACTCCAAAGTGGGTCAGTGGGGGAGACCAGATCTTTTGAATGTATCTTTGGTGCAAGTGTGGGGTTTCACAGGGATGGGAAGCAATGTTTGCATCAAGTCACAGACTTCATTGTCGACATGGTATTGGAGTCACCCACATTGATGGTGCTGGGTGACTTCAATGCCTGGGTCGATGATGAACTCTCGCAGTTTGGTCAAGACTTCCTCCAACTAATGACATCATTGGGCTTCACACAGGCAATTACTTCTGCAACCCATAGCTCTGGTAATTCTCTAGACCTGGTCTTCCTCCTGGGTATGGATACCTCTAACTTGGTGGTGGAGCCAGTCAGTTGGTCTGACCATAACACTATCAGATTCAATTTCCAGGTCCCCCCCCCCATTATAGGCCTGCTCCTGTGGAGATGATCCGGCACCACCCATTAAGGGGAGTAACCCCAGATGGCCTGATGGCTGTACTGGATCTATCGGGATTTCTGACTGCTAGTAGGGGTCTAGACAACCTGCTGCAAGCTTTCAGCATGGCTGTGGTGGTGGCTCTGGACTCCATTGCCTTATTCATGTTTGCCCCCTCACCCTTCACCCTTGGTTTGATGGGATCTTGAGGGAGATGAGGAGAGAGGGGCAAAGGATGGAGCGATGCTGGCAGAAATCTGGTCTTGATGCCAACAAGCTTAGACTGATGGTCCATTATTCAGACTACCAGTTGGTGATCTCCCATAAGAAGGTAGAGTTCCTGTCTGGGGAGATCTCTGTAGCGAGGAACTGACCTGCTCAGCTCTCCTGAACTGTGGACAGACTGTACAATCCAGTCTGTCTGCAAGTTCGGAGAGCGTTGTCACAGGATAAGTGTGATGAGTTTGCTCGCTTCTTTGTGGATAAGGTTGCCAACATTAGATCAGAGATCTGCTTAGCTCACTCCAATGGGCGGGGTGGGGATTGTTCAGTGGTTGCAGAACCATGGTTTGGTTGGTCGGCTTTTAGCCAGCTAGTGATCATGGATGTCATAAGGATCACCTAGAGTACGTGGCTGACCTGCTGTAGTTTGGACCTGGGCCCAAATCACCTCCTCATGGGGTGCGTTGATGTCATCGGCCCAGTTCTGGCAGAGACAATCTGGAGTTTGCTTGAGATGCATGAGTTTCCTGACTCCCTGAAGGAGGCGGTGGTGACACCCCTCCTTAAGAAATCTTCTCTCAAACTGAACTGTCTCGCCAGCTACAGACCTCTCTAACTTGCCCTTTGTGGGCAAGGTTATTGAGAGGGTGGTCGTGCTGCAGCTGGATGACCACCTTACCATCCATGGTATCTATGATCCTCTCCAGTCAGGATTTAGGAAGAAGCACAGCACCGAGACTGTCCTAGTCTGGGTGCTCAATGATCTTCTGATAGCGAGAGATCAGAGGACTCATTCCATCTTAGTCCTCCTTGATATCTCTGCAGCATTTGACACTGTGGATCATGGTGTATTGCTGGAGTACCTGTGGGTTATCTGTGAACTGCCAGGGACAGTTCTCAGATGGTTCCACTCGTTTCTCACCGGTAGAGCTCTGAAAGTTGCATCGGGAATCTATTCCTCTGATGCATTCTCTCTACCATGTGGGGTACCCCAGGTCTCTGTGCTTTCACCTATGTTACTCACGGTGTATATGCTGCCATTGGGAGATATTGTAAGGTGGTATGGCTTGAGTTTTCACTGCTATGCAGATGATACTCAGCTATACATGTCCTTTGTGCCTGACCAGGATGATGCGCTCTTGGTATTTAACAACTGCCTCGCCGAGATTCAGGGCTGGATGAGTGTCAACTGGCTGAAGCTGAACCCTGACCAAACTGCAGTTTTTGTGGCAGACCCAGGTCACCGGGTAGAGGGGCCCTTGGCAGGGCAGGCCTCTGGGCTTTTATTTGGTGGTCACCAGCTGATGTCCTCCAAATGGGTGCAGAGTCTGGATGTTATTTATGAGGGGATGAAACTGAAGTCTCAGGTGTCATCTGTCATCAAACCCTCATTCTACTATCTGAGAAATATTGTCCGAATTAAGCACTTGGTTCCACCTGGTGATCTTCTGACATTGACCCATGCCTTCGTGACCTCCTGCCTTGATTACTGCAATGCCCTGTACCTAGGGCTTCCAGGGGTTGATATCTGCTACTTGCAGCTGGTGCAGAACACTGCAGCCAGGTTGCTGACTGGGCTTTCGCAATCTAGCCATATCACACGTGTTCTGCGTGGATTGCACTGGCTGCTGGTTCAGTGGCAGATCACCTTCAATGTTGGCTTGCTAACCTATAAAGCCCTGCACAGATGGGGACCGAGATATCTTCAAGAGTTCTTTTGTCCATACCGCTCCCTCCATCCACTCTGCTCAGCCAAAGAGGGATTGCTGGAGAGTCCCAGGGTCCATTTGAAGACCTCTGGAGCCCGTGCATTTGCCTTTGCAACTCTGACCCTGTGGAACCCTCTACCTCTTTGGATATGGGAGTGCCTGACTGTGGAGAGTTTTAAATCTGCTCTTAAAACATTTTTGTTTTCTCTTGCCTATCCTGCTTATTAGATTGTGGAATTTTGTCATTTTAACTGGTTTTATTGTTCTTTATGGGCTGGATATTCAAACAGTGCCATTCATAGGCGCAAGCCCTTGCGCTGTGCACAATAGTTGCGCAGGGTGTTCCGGGCAATATTCAAAGGAGTTGGCGCTTATTGAACAACCTTTGAATATCACCCTCCAGCCACAGCCACTGTGCATGGTGCAGTGGAACTTGCACCACCGCAAGTTGACAGAGTGGAGCATTCAACTTGCGGTGGCACAAGTACCATTGCGCTATGCGCAAAATCCCGATATTCAAAAGGTGACATGCAAATGGGGCTATAATTCATGCAAGGTGCAGGGGGGGCCATTTGCATCTGATTATGGCCCCATTTGCATGCCAGTAGCATGCAGGTGCTCCGATCCCTGAGGACTTGCGCCTGGCGCCCTGCCAGGCAGCAGCCGTCGGGGACTGATGCCCCCTGCAGCCCGACCACAGGCAAAACAGTGTAGAATCCTCCCCACCACCCCCCCCTCACTGGCCCGATCACGGGCAGTAGTTGTGTAAACCCCTCCGAAATCAGCCCTGGTGGTCCAGTGGACCGAAAAGCCGGTCGCGGGCGGTAATTGTGTAAACCCTCCTCCCAAAATCAGCCCTGGTGGTCAGTGGACGAAAAGCCCAATAGTGGGCGGTAGTGAAGCAAAGCCCCTCCGGAACAGCCCTGAGTGGTCTAGTGGCACATCCCGATAGCGGGATGTAAATGCTACTAAATCCCCCTCAGCATTGCCCTGGTGGCTGGTGTCCCCACCTCACACCACCCACGAGCCCCGCCACAGCCGGCGGGCGCAGCATCCCTCCGCCTGCCTCCCTGCACCCTCCCTGCCGACTGACTGCCCGGTATTGAATCATTCCACAAATCTGGACTGTCATACAGTATGGGCTGCCGCCCATTAGCTCTTTCTCTGCACCAATGGCGTGCAGCCCTGCAAGCACACACAATTAGTCGGCAGCAGCAGGACGGGCAGGCAGGAGGGATGCTGCAACCCCGAGCTGTCAGAAGAACTGGCAGGTCTTTTGCCAAAATATTTTCGAGTTCTATTTGGAAGGAAACATTATACCTGCTTGGAGAGAAGTGAATGTCACCCTGATCTTTAAAAAGTTTCCAGAGAAGGCTATAAAACTATTAGTCCATAAGTCTTACTTCATTTATGGGCAAAACTATGGAAACATTTGTAAAGGAGGAGATGAAGAGCACTTGCTAAAAGTAAGATCTGGTTGATCTTACCCAACATGGGTTTAGGTCTAAAAGATCATGTTTGACCAATTTAATCCAATCGTTTGAACCTATAAGTAAAGCATTGGATGTAGGGCTTCCAATAGAAATACTGTTTCTGGACTTTTCTAAGGCCTCCAACTTCATGCTTCATCAGCTTTTAATAGAGACTTATTGATTTAAAGTTTGAGGCTAATGTCACTAGCTGGGTAAGATCATATAACAGGTTTTTACTAAGGATGGGGTGATGTGACTAGTGGGGTCCCATGGGGTCAGTTTTGAGGCCTGCCCTTTTCAATATCTTAAGTTCAAGGCTAATGTCACTAGCTGGGTAAGATCATGGCTGGAGGATAGGAGACAAAGAGTCAGTATAACAGGTTTTACTCAGGATGGTATGATGTGACTAGTGAGGTCCCATAGGGGTCATTTTGGGGCTAGCAGTACAGCCTAGAGGTTAGAGTAATGAGTTGTGAATGAGCTTGCTACATCTAGCAGACCAGGGTTTGATTCCCACAACCTCCACTTGCATACAGTGTGACTCTGAGGAAGACACTTAACCTCCCAGTGCTCCCAGGTCACCCCTGAAAACAGGCACTTGTGCCTAGTGGGCCTACCGGTCACCAAAGACTAAAATAAATTAAAAAAATCTATATCTCATCAATGCAGACTTCATCTGACGCTTGGATCTGCAAATTTGCAGATGATGCTAAAATAGGTGCAATCGTTGATAATGACAAAGCTATAGAACAGTTTCACAGTGAAATACATAATATTGAAATCTGGGCAAAGACGCACAAGCTATCTTTCAACCTTGAAAAATGCAGGATTATGCATTTTGGTGGCAGAAACAAAATGGCTACATACATCCTATATGGTAGAAAAACTGCAGAAAACAAATAGGGGAAAGGACCTTGGCATTTTTATTACAAATAAGCTGTTGTTTGATGAACACTGCAGGGAGGTAGCAAAAGGGGAAACAAGATCTTAGGTAGTATTTGCCGTAACATCAGGAGCAGAGGTAAGGAAGTTATAATTCTCCTGCATAGAGCATTGGTGCAGCCCCACGTGGAGTAATGCATCCCGTTCTGGGTTCCACATATTAAAAGTAGTATTGGCTTACTAGAGAAAGTTCAGAGGAGAGTAACAAGAAGAGTTAGGGTAGTATCTAACAAGGCTTACAAAGACAGATTAAAAGAGCTGAATTTGTATTTGCTTAAATTTAGAAGGCTTGGGGAGACTTCTGAGCAATGTACAAAGACACTTCTTGAGGAAGAACTTAGGGAATGTGTGCGGCTGGAGAGGAAGATAATTGACAGAGATACTTGAGAAACACAGCTTATATAAAACAGGTAAAAGGGATGCATGGTTTAGCCAAAGGATAGTCAACCATTGGAACACCCTTCTTGAGGAAATGGTCAAAAGCACCACAGTGGAGTCTTTAAAATAGTGCCTGACAAATTAATGGGTAATAAAACCCTGCATTCATTTATTGAGAACTGGTGAGTCAGTTAGGCTTATGGCTAACTGACTCATATCCTCCTATGATCCTATGATCCTATGATCATAGTAAGAGAAGAGAGAGAGAGAGAGAGAGTAGGGCCACACTGTCAGACAAAGCATCCTTAGTAAGTCAGAAAGCAACTTTACCTTATATCCCTGAACTGGAATATTTTGTTACTTAATAATAAGTGATCTGGTTTTCTTACTCTTTTTCCACAGCTACTAGTGGCACTGGTGGCGCTGCTTTCAGAATGGGGGACTCAGCTCTAAGGCCCTCCTAGTCCCCTAAAAAGTTTGTGCTAAAAAGCATTCTGTCACTCTAGGCATTTTGCCTGTGACTGTGGCGGTAGTGAAGGACCCAGCGGTAGTAGTAGTAGTGGCACAGCTTCTTCCCCCACTCATACTGCTGATACTACTGCCAGAACCTAGCTTGCTGGGAGAGGAAAAAATCTTGGCATGCCTAACAGACCTGGAGCATTTCTCTCCATCTCCTGCACCCCCAAATTGCTGGTGGGCCAGAAGATTTGCTTGGGCTAGGCTGTGCACGTTTGTGGGGTGGTTAATCTCCAGACATGATTTAAAATAGCTATTAGCTCAGCTATGTGATAACAATACAACCAATTGCTGTACACTAGCAGCAAAGCTAATCTACTATAATAGCACAGGTAATAAGCAGCATGTGTGTTACTGTGTAAAATTTGATGTTCATGCAACAAATAGTGTAGTACAAACCCCCTCCCCCCACTCAAAGCAAAATAAACATTACTTGTTATGTTTCTCATTTTCACTGTTATGATTGGAGGAGTTGGCTGACAACTCCTGGTTCACACTTTCGCACACTGAACCCAGACTGGAGTTGGACGACACTGGACATATTCTACACGTGATTTGATGAGTCAGGCCTGAGCCACTGAGAAAAACTGGAGCAGTTCACAATATGTACACACACTCACACATGTGCAGGGTGCAGCCTCCCTCAAAATACTGTGCATGCAGAGACAAGACATGTGCAGTGAACTGTCAGGGAGGAGGCATGGACATCTATCTCAGTTGTACAGGAAACTGAGTCTGGAACCAGATGACAGATAGAAACAATTCAGTGAATGTCGAGCCCACACGAAAAAAACTGTAGCTGTTTTTGTGAATACCAAACAAATGTGCACACCATCCCTGCCATGCAAGATACAGGCTCCAAAAAAGAAAAATGCTGTGCATCGTGAGCTGTGAGAGGAGGGATCAGATGACACCCTCCTCAGTCATACAGTGAACCAAGCCTGAAACCAGGCAACATCAAAAAAAAAAAAACACACACAAAATGTGCTTTATAAACAAATCACACTGCAGCTGTGTTGGAGTGAAATCAGTGGGGGATAGGGCAGTTAGCAAATAACCATCTCTGTTACTGATCCCAGACAAAATTTCCTAAAAATGCCATCAGAAAGACACACCTAATTTTGCTGACAAAAAAAAAGCCTGTGGTGCAAAAAAATAACGTACTTCATCAGATCAAACTGAGCTCTGTGAAAATCAAAGTGGAGGGGGAGGGAGTCAGAAGGCACATGGACAGGTCACTTGGTCCGTGTTACTGAGCGCCACTACAGGGTCTAAAAAACAAAAAAAGCAGAAAGAAAGCCAAGCCTGACATATTTGATGTTGATCAATTTTAATACAGATCCAAAAAAGCCTGTGGAGAAAACTAATACTGTTGTTTTTGGCAAACTCTGTATCTCAGTAGCTGGAAGAGTTAGCTCTCTGAAACAACTGTCTCCTGTCCTCTGCTAGCTCAGAGTGAGAAAATCACATTGTGTACCTGGCTGTGAGCTCCAGAAATTATCTCTGATTGACCATCAAAGATCTGGGAGACTTTGAAATCTCACAGACTAGTGCTTCCTGAATAACGGCCAAATAGTGGACTATTAGGAGGTCCACCCAAATATTTGGGAAGCCTACTATCTATGGTACAGTATTCAGGAAATGTATCCTATTTAGACCATGCACAGCCCTATTACATGGTGCAGCTGAATATTGTTTCAGAAAGAATTTATACTTAAACTGTGGGGTCCGGGTCATGCTTGAAAATAGGCAGGACTAATGCCTAATGCACTTACCTGGTTACCAAAAGCTAATAAATAAATGTTTGGTTTACTAAAGGCCTGGCCAGTGCTAGGATGCTCATGTCCTAGGTTCTAATAAACATATATGTTTCTATGTAAGATCATCTAATGAGTCAACTAATACAGTACAAAGAGATCTTTTCTATTGCTGATACAGAAATCAGCATGACAAATATTGTGGCATTGCTATTGCAATAATACTGTGGTTACAAATCTCCTTTTCCTGAAGTTAATTGTATAGTTTTTTTCTGTTTTATTTGGGTTGATTTACTTTGCTTGTAACCTTTACCTTTCTGCCAAACACTGGTGCTACTACAGGAAGGAACACAGAAGGACTATTTAAAATTGAAGAAAACATTTTTTTCTGAGTGATATGTACAGTGGTGATTGGAGATCAATAACATTATACTTCTTGTATATACCTGCCATACCATATGCCATAAAAACACTTACTGCATCGAACTAATGTTTTGCCATGCTATGATTTTCATAAACTGTAAAATCTTCTATCAGATTAGGAAATATGAAATTATTTATCTTATTACTCTGCCTGCGTGTCACTGTATATGATTCTTATCACCACCTATAATACACTGTATTCTAAAGTATATGTGTCTTATCAATATGTTTAATGTATCCTGCATATGTGTCACTATGAACTTTTGGTTTCTGCTATCCTAACCAAGATCTCTTTGGAAACCAGCATCCAGCAAAGCAAATAAAATACAAATTGAAATATTGGTCTACAAATTAGTCCACATTCAAAAGAAATAGAGGTTGGGGTGGGGGGAACAGTCTCTGAGGTACTTGACACAGTGTTTTACTGCTTCAGTGCTACAGTAGCTGATTCATTATGCCTTCTGTCCTAGCAGAAGGGCATAATTGATGGCTATAGAGTCTGACACAGTTTTTGGTATTTAAAGCAGTAATGAGTGATATACCCACCTTCAACTGTCAGCTAATGAAGGTCTTGAGGAGCTAAGGGTTTGAGGTGGAACGTGGGTGCTTGTTACTCCAAGCAGCCATTAACAGTGCCAAAGGAGTGATCCAAAGAGGTCATTAGTAGTATTATAAGCTTCCAAGCATGTTTAATTACATTTTTGTAACTGAATTTTAATTAGGAAAACCCTTTGCCCACATAGGTGATAATGTTCTGTTTACAGTCTTTTAACAGGCCTTTAGAATTGCTAGTAGTAGACCAACTGGAACATTCATTTCTTGCCTGATTGCTGTGTTTTTTTGTGTTTTTAATAATAAAGGAATGAGAAAAATACCAGAAATGCAAATGTCAGAGTACAACATAGTCTTGGAGCTATAAGGGTAAAGGGGACTTTCCAGATGTTACATTTTCATTTCAGTTTTATTTATAGAAAAAACATTGAACTGTAGTTCATTTACACTGGTGTCTAAAATGCATTAAAAAGTTACCAAGTGTGCAGATATAAGCAAACATAGTATTTTTTTCCACAAATTATTAACTATAAAACAATAACTACTGTAACAACACATTCAAGCAATATCCATGCAGCAAGGTGCAGATCAGACTGAATGCATATAAGATTAGCAAGATATTTTACCTATAACAGACATAATGGAACCAGTAATCGTTCAAAATGATCATGACACATGATTCAAGATTAGCCTTCCTCATACATTGAACTGTGTGCTAGCACTTACTAGTCAGGGCACTTTAGACTTTAGACAGACAGCAGCCTACCTGCTCTGTTTATCATGGGCATCCTTAGTTCCTTTTGCTTATTAAATACACCATGAGAAGTACAAAAGATTGTTATTTGCTAATTTTGACAATGCTGAAGAGGGAAACTCTGGCCTACTTCTGTGCTGGTACTTTGGAACTGGTGGGCAGTAAATCATCTGGTAGATAATGAATATATATCATATTAACAGAGAACCTACCACAAAATCATTACAGTAAAAGCGACAATTTTGATTGATTAAATGGTATAGGCTGGCTTGTATTAAATCATGGTAAGTGATGTGACATTACAATTTTACATATCATATTTCTGTCAAGAAGATGATGGTAAAGGCATTGTCATCAGATGATAACTGACAATAAGAGGAATCCTGAAATTAGATTTATTACTGGTTTTAGCTTTAGAACGAAGTAATTCTTGTCCTGTGCCACTTATCAAATGACTGTAAATCCTGTAATGATGTAAAATTCTAAAGCTGAACCACTTATGGTTTTGATAAAGTACCAGCCATTAAGTATTTACAGTTCTCATTGATTCTGCCCTACACACTAAAATATTTACCAGGGACACGTGAGGTACGCATTTTTTCCCTTAGCCTTTACCGTAGAAACTATAAGGCTTTCATAACCCTGGTTTTATTACGTTTGTGTGTGTCTGATGCCATTAAAGGCATAAAAGTATGCAGCAGGGAATGGTTAAGAAGTTTGCTGGCACTCGATGCCTTTTCAGCCTGGACACTGACTTGTCAACCTGCCCTATAGGCTATCGTGTTTGTAGAAGAGAGTCTCCCATCAAGATTTACAATGTAGGTTTGGGAACAGGTCATACACTAAGTAAACTTGTCAGGGGTTTTGAAAGCGGTATATCAGTGTTGCACCCACTGCAATCAAAAAATAGATTGCGTATGCTGTGCAATACTGATTTTTTTTTTCATGCAGGTGTTATAGTTTGAATAGTTTTTTTTTTGTCCTGTCCTTCACTATATTTAGTGCTAGAATTTTGGAGCATTACAAATCTTGTCTTATGCTGAGAGACTTAGAAATACATAAAAGCATGAAAGCACATAAAATGGATTTCTCCTGCAACAGTGATTCTGCAGCTCTGGCTGAGTGACTAGGTTTGTTTTCATTCCTTTCACCAGTACCCAGGTGGCAATCACCAAGACATGGAGGCATAGCTCCTTATCAGTGGTGAAAGTATTAGGTAAGTTTGCTCATAGGTAAATGTTATTTTACATAGCACCCCAGAGGCTCTAAGTGCTGCACATACAGTTCCAGTAAAAAATATTTACAAACATATAAAGTCATACTCTCAAATTATATTGAAGTCCCACCTATCACATAAACATTTAAATGAGCCCTTGAACACCAAGAATAGATGGATCTTTATAGGAGATCTGTCAAAGCTGGGCTATTAGGGACTTCAAACGTGGAGCAGTCACAGGAAAGGCCCCATCTCTGGAAGATTTCAGATGGGCACATGAAACCACACATATACTTTATTCTCCCTGTGGAGAGGATGATTTAGAGTATATGTGTGCAGGAAGTCTTCACGTAGTCAGGACCCAACCTGTACAGGGTCTTTAAAACAATCAATCAAATATTAAAGAGGTACACCATTTTATCAGTAGCCAGTGCTGTTCTAGCAGCACTGGGGTGATATAGACTGAAACTGATTATGTCAGATATCAATGGAATCACTGCATTCTTTACAAGATGGAGACAGTGCACCAAACCTCCAGAAAGCCCAGCTAAGAGTGATTGTTGATTCTTTGTTTAATCATTATATTTTGGTATTTCAGTATTTTCTTCAGGTTGCACCCATGCTTTGCCTCCATATCTGCCATCCTGATGAGCCAGATCATGTCACAGCTGAGACTGGAAATGCACACTATGTTGCATGCAGGCGGGGAGCTCAGTCCTGGTGTTGGTCCCTACTCATCCTCCCAACAGTTGCACTAGCAGAGTTCATGTGCATGTGTGTGTGTTGTGGGAGGCAAGTTCTGAAAAGAGAACAGATGAGAAAAGCGCAAACGTGCAGTAAGAGGAAGAGTAAAATGAGAAAAAGAAAAATGTACACGGAATACTGAATTATCCACCTCTGTACCTTATTCAACATGGATCAAGTATACCTCCCTTCATCAAAATCTTCACAGCCCCCTACTGGATAGAGTTTGCTTGGAAATGTAGGAATTGCTATCTTCATACTCCATCAATACTTAAAAAAAGTCTCCCCACTCACTTTGAGAACTGCTGAAGACAATGCAGAAAGACCTTAGCAACTCAGATGCACATCTTTTGGTCTTGCCCAGTCATAGCCCAGTTTTGGGAGCAGATTAAGAATCAATTCAACAAACAGTCCTGCGACTCAGCACCGATCATCCCCACAATGATACCACTGTCACCCCCCCCCCCGGGGTTATGAATAACATCCTGCTCAATGGCTACAGTATACTTACTTGCTGCCAAAAAAGTTATCTCTAGGCTGTGGAGACAACCACAGCTCCCTACATTGGCTTCCTGGCACAAGAATCTTACTGAGATAGCCAAGAAACAACTGACAGCAATGCCAAGGGGACTTTTGCACCAGTGTGAAATAAAATGGAGAGGCTGGGTGATAAATATGATGTTAGAAGATTAAACCTTTATACCATGATAGGTAAGGGAATATCTGTGAAGTTTGGCAGGCACCACCTGACCGGGGTACTTCATCTGTGATAACTGGTACAGCATAAATTGCCTTGTTAGACTAATTGTTCCATATTTAGCTTTCGGTCCCTGCCTAAGCTTGGACTGGATGTATGTATACAAGATTATTTACTAAAAAGCTTGATGTTGATCTGGTCTTAGAGATGGTATACAGGCACTGCTAACATACTAACATACTATTTGCCAGCAGATTGGCCTTCACGGTCCTATCGAGTCCTGCTGGATCCTTAGTTGGGTGCCGAGGCCCTCCCGTCCCTTGTGCTCCAGAAACCCTATCATCCATCCCCACCCCCCTGGGACAGGCCATCATCTGATACATCCACTTTCTGTGTCTGTCCCACCCTCTCTTGAAGCCCTTCAATGTGGATCTCTGAACCAGCTCGCCAGGCAGTGCATTCCAAGGGTCCACCACCCTCTCAGTGAAAAATCTCCACCTCTTTTCCCCCCTCACCCTTCTACCTTCCAACTTCAAACCATGCCCTCTGGTGATACCTCCCTTCTTTAGTCTAAAGATCCCCTCCATGTTTACCCTATTTATTCCCTTGAGGTACTTGAAGACCTCAATCATGTCCCCCCTGTCTCTCCTCTCCTCTCCTCCAATGAAAACAGGCAGAGCTCCTCAAGTCTGTCCTCATACGTCAAATCCCCTAGCCCTCGTATCATCTTAGTTGCCCTCCTCTGTACCCTCTCCAGGAGCTGTATCTCCCTCTTCAAGTGTGGTCTCCACTACTGTACACAGTACTCAAGGTGTGATCTAACCAGTCCATTGTACAGCGTCAGAATCACTTCCTTGCTCCTAGAGGTGATCCCCCTTATGATGCATCCCAACATCCTGTTTGCCTTGCTAGCTGCTCTCCTGCACTGCTCAGAGTTATTCATACGTGCATCCACCACGACCCCTAGGTCTTTTTCCCCTATTGAGGCCTCCAGCGCCTCCCCTCCAAGGGTGTACCTGTGTTTAGGGTTTCCCCGACCAAGATGCAACACCTTGCACTTGGTGATATTGAAATTTAATTTCCATGTGTGAGCCCAGCTTTCCAGGGTGTCCAGGTCCCCTTGCAGGGCCAACCTCCCCTCTTCTCCCTCAACTACTGCTCCCATCTTGGAGTTATCCGCGAAGAGACTCATTTCACACCCTTGCCTACTGTAACTCATAACAGTCTGACACTCTGTCTGTTACTCTGCATTATACTAAATTAAGAATTAAAAAAGAAGATGAGAAAAAGAAAAATGCTCAGAAGGGACTGATGCTCTATATTCTAAAGAATACCATGACTTAGCAAGTCATTAATATTGAGAGTGGCCAAAGCCATTAATACGGAGAGTGGCAGCAGCTATTACACACACATGGAGGAAGTTAGACTGAAAAAGTAAAAAAAAACTGTGGGGAGCATCACCAGATGAAGGGAGTGAGAGAGACAGTGAGAGGAAGTTGACCATAGGATGGTTATGTAGCATGCTCAACATCACACAGTGTCTAAGTTACAGTATGTACTGTTAGAACAAAAAAGGAGTGTGGCATCAACAGCATGTGTTCTGAAAAGGGACCAGTTAAATGTCAACTGAAAACAGAAATAGATACATATTATTTATTTAAAACTTTTACCATGAAATACCTATTTAACTGTTAAACAGCACACTTCCAGAAGAATTCAAAGTTAGAATCATTGTTTTGAATAACGGTTTTCTTCAGGAATTAGTTACAGTATAAAACATAACTTCAAAGGTTTTATTTTCTCTTTCTTTCTCAACAATTGCTGAAGAAAACCTTATGGTTGAAGTGCAGATTCAGGACCTGTTTTAGACCTAATGGCACCACAAGCTGAAATACGTGTGTAAACCCTTCACCACTCCCACTGCCCCATCGCCACCATTTTGTCCCACCCAAAATGAAAACATGGTAAAAGTGATAACATTTCTATGCATACGTGGGTGACAACAATACTTTTGTTTTGTATGAACACTTTTGCATTTCCAGCAGATCTTTGTTTATACTTTCTGTATAGGTGAGACCCTTCTGTGCTGGTGCCTCATGTGGCCACTTGGTTTGTTTGCGCCTAACACCCCTGTATCGGATTCTAACTCTATTCAGTGTTCATTTAATTGGATTCTTTCATCTAAGGGATCTGCTCTACCACTAGATTGCACTGCACCGTATGAGAGGAGATAAAGTAAATAAGTAACACAAAGCAGATTTATTTATTTCAAAATGTTTTACCAGGAAAGATATACTGAGCAGATATCAGCTAATTGCCAGATGAGTTGGGGGGTTACAGTTAACAACATAAAACATTATAAAGTGCATTTAAAATTCATAAAGCATATAACAGCAGCTATAGATAAAAATACAATTACATCACAGTAAAGAACAATTCCACAGAATCTGCACTGGTGCTCTATACAGTATTTCATAGTAGTTAAGTTGCAGTCTCAGGGGCAGTCCCAGGGACATAGATTTGCGTTTAATACACAAAGAGGGGACTAGGTTACCAATGAAAATAAGTTTGTCCAAGCCCCCCACAAAAAGAGGCCTGTTTGGACCATAAACAATTGCATCTGAAAATCTGTGTACAGTATTTGTTGAGTTAATATAATGTGCCACTATCCAATTTCTGTAATAAACTGTTGCGGACTAGACCAGTTATTTCTAAATAAAATGCTGTTGATTTGAAGCTTTTGAGCCATGAACTGCATATGCTGCATACTGCTTGCTGTCTAGTTTTAGAGTTTAGTGAATTTCTCAGGGTAGCCACACTTGGTATGACAGAACTTCTTTTACCTGAATTACCGTTGACCTTTGGGCATTGCAAAATGGTAGCATGAATATGACTAAGCAGAGAGCTGAACCTGATGTCTGTCAGTTGAGTAGGGATAAGAAATATCATTGCATTAGTAGATGAAAACAGAGAGGTGAATTTGACATCTGGTTTCCATCTGTTTTGCAGTGGAACAAGCTATAGTCCTTAAACATTTGAGCCTCTCTTGATGAAGAAGGACGGACCTATTACATGCTCCGTAAGAGTGATTTATGGTGAGTTCCATCCTAAAATCACTTAATTTAAATGCTGAGTGTGCAGTTCAGAGGACAGTGGGTGATATTTGTCACAATCCCCTCTGAGTGGTACTTACTCTACACATGCCAAGCACCCATTTGATGCTTGGATATTTGTTGCTGTCATGTGGCTGCTTCCCTCCCATTCTGCCCACAACTTTGCAACTCTCTATGCATCCCAGCTCTTCCCTCCTTTCTTGTCTGCTGGCTACCCTGCTCTGCAGTTGCTTTTTGTCTTCGTGTCCATTCTGTGTTGCATCAGTTCCCTCTGGCATCCCCGTTCATTGTGGGTTTCTTGCTTGCCTGTCTGTTACCTCTCTAGCAGTGACTGACCTCCTCTTCTCCTCTGTCTTCTGTACCCTGTTAGGCATTTTGTTTGTTCTCTTGGGTTTTCTTAGTGGTTAATTCTCGCCATCGTTCCTTCTTTCTCCTTGTTCTTTTCCTGCCATAGCCAACTGTTTCCTTTCCTTGTGTGTTGGTGCACTTCAGTTCTTTGTTTTGGTGTGCTTCAGTTCTCTGTGTGTTTTCGGCGTCTCTTGCTGCTACTATCACTCCCCTGGCCAACAAGCAACCTTAGTCTATGATTTGCCTACAGACCAACTCAGCAGTCACTGTAGCTTGGGCAGTCACCCCTCAGTCAGCTTGCCATATTATTTATGTTTCTTCATTGCTGTATCTAGATTTGACATGTAGTCATTGCCATTAGTGGCATTGCATCATGTAGTTTCATCCCTTATGGCTACAGATTTCAGGCCTGTGTGATTCAGATTGTCCTGCATGAGATGTAAAAAAAAAATCTGTCCTATTAGCTTTGTTGTGTCCTTCTGGTCTCCTATACCAGGAGGCCCCACGTGTGCCCTTGCCAGAGGAAGATCCTTTTGGCAGTGCAGCTAATTCAGCAGCACCTATTTATGCACACCTGCCCGCATTCTTGATAGTAGGGTCTTGCCATGGAGGGCCTCTTTAGCCATGTAAATTGACTTGGTGACACCTTCAGGTGTTGTATGTATGGCTTCTGCTTCCTGTGGGTGAGACCATCTTTATGGTGATCTCTTCTGTTGTACAGATTGACTCAGCAACACCTCTCGAAGCAGTTTTCCTGCATTGCCTACAGTCACCTAGTCATTCTGTGTTCCCTTCTCTTTCATTTTCATTCAAGGATGAGTTCTTGCAGTGTTCAGGCTGGGTGACCTCTGCATATTATACTCTCCTCCAATCATGCCTCATGGGTTGGGCTCCTCTTTGACAGGAGAAAGGGCCTCTTTAGTCACATATGAAAACTTGTCAGCACTGAACACCATTTTCCAGTTAGCAGGATAGAGTAAAGGCTCATCCTCTAAAGTTTTCCCATTTTAGGTGTCTACATTGCAGTATCCCAGGTATCACTAATACTGGCCCTAGCCTGGAGGGATGATGACCTAGATCTTGATACCCAGAGGGTTCCTCCCAAGGGTTTTTTCTTTCCTCTTTGCTGCAGGTCACAATAGTTTAGATTTCCACTGAGAGTTGTAGCTGGATGGTGGTGCTCTCCCTTTTTTCAGCTTGTCTCATTCTGGTTATTTCTGCCCTTGGCTTGGGAAGAATGTATTATTTGCCACTGGTATTCTTTTGGGCTTTCTACCCTAAAATAGCTTTGGTCTCAGTGAACTCCTTCCTGTGACAGCTTAAGGGGTTGGAGCCCTTTCTTGAAAGTTCCTTCATCTTTAAGGCACTCCGCCAGGGTGGTAGACCCAGTGGAAGGGACAGAGAGATTGTAAGTCAAAGTACAAATAAGTTGCACAAGCAGTCACATACTACTACTTCAGTCCTCCTGTTTGGTTCTAATCCATATGTAAGGGTCAGGTCACCATTCCGTGTCGAGGGTATCTGATGGCATCTCATCCAGGAGAGCATCCACCTTACACCATGAATGCCAGTTCTACACCAACACCAGTCATCTTGCAATCAGGGGTCGGGGCTCATGGGGATCAGGGGCACCTTAAAACCATACTCTGGGCACCAACAACTTGAGACCACACACAAACTATGATGTCCATACTTTTTGCATGCTGTGATGAACTGGCAGTAACTTTGTTATATTTTTACGTTCACTTGTGCGCATGCGCAAGGAATGTCTTGGGAGAACAGGACACTTTGGAGGTGTGACTGTCCACTGCTCCGTTGAGCAGGCGTGGCGATCCTGCACCAATGGATGTGGGTGCTGTGTATGACAGCAGTGGTCTTCACTTCAAAGAAAACCACCACTGCGATCAGTGCTGGCAGCGCTTCTGTATGAGCTGCTGAAACAAAATACGTCCAGCTTCCGCTTCAAGTCTGCACACCCCCCCCCAAAGCTGTGGTGCCATGCTGGGAGCCCACCCCAGCGTGACAAATCTTGTTTGGCCGACGGGTGCACAATCCCGTCGGCTCCACATCCTCCCAAACAGCTTTCCCTGCTGCCACACTGGGAGCCCACCCCAGCATGGCAAACGTCCACGTCGTCTGAATAAAAAAAACAACCTGTAAATAAGAAAAGCGTTCCATTGCTGTCTCCCCACCCCCTCCCACAACCGCACCCACCCCTGCGCACCTGCCTCCCCAACCCCCTCACCCCTGACTACCTCCGAGTCGGCGACGATCTTGGTGGACCGGAATACGTCTGCACTCTTCAAAGCCGACTGCGAACTGAGGAAATGCTGGTAAGCTATATAATGGGATAGATAGGGGTTTTTCAACTTTATTGCATATCTCAGGCAATTTTTGGAATTTTTGCACCAAATTTTCAACATGGGATTTTTGGAACCCCTTCTCATGAATGCTGTCACTGTCATGGTGTTATTCGGGCTCAAGGGTGATTTTCACAGTCACTGTGGAAATCACCTTTCCGAATGATTAGCGAAATGACACTGCCAGTGTTCATAAGGTGGAGCTCTCAAAAGCCTATTTTGAAATTCTCAGGAAAAATTCTTAAAATGACCGCTTTTATGAGGCCGCATTGCGAGTTCTGCAGCCGACGTCATAAGTTCACGAATTTTCAATATTTTCACTCCAGATTTTCAACACTGCCATTTCACCATACCTCCTTATGAGCAGTACAGCTCTCATTTTTCACATCCTGCCCAAAACGTGTTTCTGCCCATGTAACACACAATGGCGCAGTCGGTGTGAAAAATCAATGTATGGGACACATTAAGAAAATCACAGTGACACTGTTCATTAGCAGAGGTCTTAAAATGGCTATGTTGAAAATTTGGTGAAATAATTCCTAAAATGACTGTTTTATTTACGTGCATTATGCAATTCCTACGACGCTCGAAGTTCCCAAATTTTCAATATTTACTCCAGATTTTTCAACATTGCCATTTTACCACACCTCCTGATGAGCAGTACAGCTGTCATTTTTCGCATCCTGCCCAAAACATGTTTCCACCCATGTAGTGCACAATGGCGCAGTCGGTGTGTAAACTCAATGTATGGGACACATTAAGAAAATCACAGTGACACTGTTCATTAGCAGAGGTCTTAAAATGGCTATGTTGAAAATTTGGTGAAAAAAACTCCTAAAAATAACTGTTTTACGAGCATGCGTTGCGCAGTTCCTACTCACGCTCGTAAGTTCATAAATTTTCAATATTTTCACTCCAGATTTTCAACATTGCCATTTTACCCCACCTCCTTATGAGCAGTACAGCTGTCATTTTTCGCATCCTGCCCAAAACATGTTTCCGCCCATGTAGTGCACAATGGCGCAGTCGGTGTGTGAACTCAATGTATGGGACATATTAAGAAAATCACAGTGACACTGTTCATGAGCAGAGGTTGTAAAATGGCTATGTTGAAAATCTGGTGAAAAAATTCCTAAAAATGACTGTTTTACGAGCGTGCGTTGCGCAGTTCCTACGCACGCTTGTAAGTTCGTGAATTTTCAATATTTGTACTCAATGACTTCCAAATACCTAAACAGCACATAGAAGCAAGCAACATTCGGCATTGACAAATGCTTGTACTTCTTGTCATTGATTTTTTAAGCCATGTCCAAGTGCAAATACCACTGCAAATACCTGCAAGCAAAGCGTCTGGCATTGACAAATGCTTGTTTGCATTTATTCTGACTTTAGACTGACTTTTCATCTGATTACCCTTGTGCTTGTGCTTTGTTCTGTTGTTCAGTTGTTGGGTGGTTACCTACCAGCTACTGAGTGCAGAGGTTTGTGTCCTGAGATGTACACAGCTCTCCAGGCATTCCCAGCCAGAACTCTTCATGATGGTACTTGCATACACTACATAATAAGACTCCCCCAGGCCATACCCAACACATACATTCTTCAAATATTCCTGAAGCTTTGTATAACTCTCCCACCTCTAGTGTGGCATACATTACTACTGCTTTCCGACATTGATCTGATGGTGCCCACCTTGTTGTTTGACCTACTGCCAACCACACTACTGTGAAGTTTCCACAATAGTTTCTTGGTCCACTCTCAGGACTGAAGGGCACATTACATTTTGCAAATAAGTGCTGGGTCTCTCTCAACCCTACAAATCCTCTCCTCCCATGCAAAGTCCCTTGAGCTCTGGAGCTCTGGAGCTCCCAAGACCATTTGTACTGTGCACTCTCCACGGGCAGGGCAAGCTCTTAACTGGAGGTCAGGCTGTGCCAACTGGTGTCTCAATGTGCCTGGAAACATAATAAATATAAAAAGTATATCAGCATATGCTATCCTTACTAAGTGCATAAAACATGGCTGGTCCAACTGTTTGTTCCTCCCTTTGACACTACACTGATAGCCTTAGTGGCCCATTTCTGGGCCTTCACATGGGGACTTAGAAACCCCCAACCCATGCCAGACCCCTCCCTACCTGATGCCCATTCATTTGGTTACCTGCTTACAGTTTATGTTTGAACTTCCTAGGACTTTATTAAATGGGCATTACAATCTAGCAAGGTTGACTTACAGTTTTGCTTTGAACACTGGCTGATTTTTCCCAGTTCCTTCTACTGCTGGTGCGAACCCTCAAGAGTTTCAGACACCTGCTTTAAGGGGAGGCCCACCACTCTCCCAAATGTGCTTTTTGGGGCTGATGGTCTCTGCTCCTCTCAAAGCAAGTTCCTGGGGCCTCCACCCTTCCATCTGCTCCCGATGTTCCCCTTCTTTGGAGACCAGGCCTGAGGGGACCAGTGCCATCCAATCCCTGGGACTCTGCCACCATCCCTTTGACTGCAGGACCCCACATAGCTCAGTCACAGCCAGAGGTTGGACTACCACTCTCTTTCCCAGGATCTAAACCCCAGCACACAATGCCTTGATGCCTTCCCCTTATATAAGGTTTCAGGCGAAGTGCAGAATCATACATAATCGTGCTCTAGTTTCTCATTCATAGCTAAGTCAGGCTACACACACCACAGACATCCAGACATCCTGGGGTCAGTTCACAAACTTTCTGGGAATGCTGGAATCCCAGGGTGTGCCAAACATCTGACACACGGGGCTTGCAAAATTCCCTGGCTGGTGATTGAGATTCTCAATCCTGTACACTGATTGCCACAAGTTAGACCAGAATTTTCTCGTTCAACCTGAGGCAGTCTCAAGTACCTGTTATACAGGGCTTGCACCAAATATTTCATGCAAGCTGCCGTAAAGCAGGAAAGTATTGCAAATGCATCTGATCTTCTTGAATCGGGTGCAGGTTGTGGAAAAGAGTTAGGCACATCTGTGCTGGCCACAGGGGTTGATGCAGAACTTGGTGCATGCCCTGCATTGTCCTTGAGAATCAGGCCCCCTGTCTCCAGGCAATCCCCCCCCCAGAGAACAGTTCTCAGGGTCTGATTTAACCCTTTTTTTCCCATTCATCTGTTTGCCCTTCTGTCGCCACCTGCTCCTGTCTTCAGGACCTGGCTCACTACCCCCAGTCCTGTCTGCTGCTCCACTGGCCATCAGGCCAGCTGAGATCCACACAGTGCAGGAGCCAAGAGTCCTGAGGACCATCCATATGGTGATGAGGTGACATGGTTTTTGGCCCAGTTTTCTCACCCTTAACTCCCCAGGGCCTCAGCAACACAGTTGAACATGCACATGTAGGTGTGCAAGCATGCAGAAACCGGTGACCTCATTCACCCCACCTGGCTTAGCACCATTCCCTCATTTGCCTGATGTTACCACTGAGCCTCCACTTGGTGGCAGCCAAGAGCTGGGAAGGTTTGCCTCCCCAATCTGGGAGAGGAGAGCTGCTAAGTGGCCACTTGATCCTTCTCCCAGGTCTCCCCCCAAGGCTGATCCCCAATGGCTTGAGCTCTTTCCTAAACCTGGGTCGCTGGCATGGGAGAGGTTCAGGCTCTCGAGGTGCCTCAGCCCTCTGCACCAATGAGCCAGCTTCTGGTTTAACCCTTTGGGTGCTCTCTGGTAACCTGCTTCAATTCAGCTGAGGAGAGAGGCTAGTTATATTCTCCCCTGTCAAAATCTTTGTTTCAGGAGATCCCACAAGGATCTCTTAAAACAGGTGCCATCCCTTTTTTCAAGCGGTACTGCACTCCTGGTGTCCTGATGAAGGAGGATGCACTAAGCCTCCCCCTACTTGTGGCCAGCACAGGCCAGAACATGCAAGAGGCCTTACAACTGTACCATGAAGGCCTACATACCAAGTCCTAATCTATAGAAGAGGCAAGGTGCATATGGACTATATACTTGTTCTTAAACATTAGCACACTTAACACCAGCAGTTAAGTGCCTAAGGACCAGAATGCATCCAGGCTCCCTGCAGCAGTTTTCACTTTCTCGACGTCTTTGGCCTCTCTTTCTCCTGCCCATTCTCCTCTATTACTTCTGGTCCTTCCAGGGACAAAATAGTGAGGCACAGCTCCTCCTGCAAGAAACAGAAGAAAGGAAGCAACACACACTCAGCAAAGCCACAAATACTTTTTTGTTGTTTTTCCAAAGCATAAAACTTTTAGTCCTGAACTAGGTAAATGAGGAAGTTCATTACTGAGTGTAGTTTCTGCCAGAGCAGTAACTCACTTTAGGCAGATCTCTGATAAATCAGTAAGTACTTTTCAAAGAAATGTAACAAGACATAGTTTGACATAACCTTCTGTTATACTGTCTTTGATGGGCACACCAGACAAGCTGAAGCCTCTGGGGAAGAAAGGCCACCCACTACTTCAATTGTGGAGCAGTAGAGTTCTTTCTTTCCTTTTTTTACATCTGCAGTGGGCACAGCCTGGCGCCATCTTGCTGTAGCTGTAAAAATGGGATACCAAAGTACAAATTTGGAGTTGCAATACATTCTTCTGCATCTCCATATCACTCTGCTCACCCCCCCCCCACCACCCAACGCACTTCTATTTTTTTTGTTGTCTTTATTTCAGCACCTTCCCAAGGGGAACTCTCTTCAGCATCTGCTTACTCCTGGTCTCTAACCCCCCACTGTGAGGCTCACCTAACTCCTCACCCCAGTCCAGTGAAATCCCCGGATCTAAACCCTCACGGGGAAGGGCCACCCTATCCGCCAAGGGTGCTCTATCTGAAGTGTAGAGTGCCAGGCTGGGGTGGACAGAGACAGGAGCAGAGAGCAACTAAGGGAAGGGGATTTTCCATCCTTGCTTCGCCCCCGTAGAGTTCTAAAGTGCAATGTCGGCTGGGCATGATGTGCCACTGCCTGCTGAACTCCACCTCCTGGCTATGCTGTCACTGCTTGCTAGCACTATCCTGACAGCCACCAGGTGCTGTTACAGTGCGATGAGTCCTCGGAACCCTCCCCAGGGAAAAGAGAGCTGTCCTCCTGATGCTCGATCTCTTCTCTCCCCTGCTGACACCTGGCTCCCTGGGCTGATTCCTGAATCCGGGTAGCCGGTGTGGCACAAGGTGTGGCATCCAGCGCCTCAACTCTCAGTGCCACCGGGCCGGCTGCACTTCTATTTTTGCAACTTGTTTGTCTCTCATCATACCTGACAGCTAGTCAATCAATCAATCAATCAAAATCTTTATTTATTCAGGCGAACATCATTGAGCAAAGCTCATTTACAAGATGGACCTGAGTGGTCATACAAATGAGGATACAAGTATTATTACATAGACAAGAATAGAATAAATAGCAATACAATGGCATGAAATGATTATATACAACAATTTACATATATACAAGTAACAATAGAACCATTTAGCCTGTAGGAAAAAAGAGGACAAAGGGTATAGCAGTCCTAAAATATAAGTTATATGGTCTAAACTAGTTTTAAGTGAATATAATAGGTGATTCGGAAGAAAGAAATTGAGTTAATATAATGGATAGAAAAAGGGAGGTTTAGTTGGGTCAGATAGGTAGGGATTATGCTTTATAAAAGCAATTGCAGAGCTCTGGAAAAAGGGCGGAGAACAATCTTTTGAAGGATGCCAGAGGTAGTAGGCTATCTAGCTTCATGGATTTTGGAGAGTTCCATGCAGCTGCTAAGGAATAGCTGAAAGCAGCCCTCCCATACGGTGCAGGCATTGGGGACCTTAATGTGATGAGTTTACTGATCCTTAAGGTGTATGGCCTGGTTGTAATTTGGGTAAAGCAATCAGTGATATAGGTCGTAGTCGCCTGTTAACGCTTTGAATATCCAGATAACAGCATTCTTCTGTGTTGCAATGATGTCCAGTTGACTGCCATATAAAGGAGCAATGATGGGTGTTGGAGGAAGGTCAGTAATAAATCTTATGGACCTGTGATACAGGGTGTCCAGCTTATGTAAGAGATGACTTGAACAATGGCAGTAGAGAAAATCAGCATAATCAATGAGGGATAGGAATGAGGCCTGAATTAACCTTTTTTTGGAATCACTGTTTAGGTAATGTTTTATTCTAAAAAATAGTCCGAGCCTCTGTCTTAGCTTTTTAAGTAACTCTTCAATATGGACAGAATAGTCAAGCCTGTTATCTATCCAGACTCCAAGGTATTTGAAGTTATCAACAAATTCAAGTTTCTCTCCAAGTAAGGTGGATATATGTAGGGTGTTGGATGCTGGGGTAGTGGTAGTACAACTCTTGTGGTAAAGAACATAGCTTTTTTTTTGCATTTAGAAGTAGTTTTGTCAAGTAGATTGTGCTGCAGAATGGAGAATTCGGATTGTAGAAGTTCACAGGCTTTGGAAGGTGAGGGATTGCTGACATACAATACAGTATCATCAGCAAACAGATGAATGTTAGATTGAGTGAGGTTGGCATCAATATTGTTTATATAAATAGCAAAGAGGATAGGGCCAAAGAATAGAGCCTTGTGGTACACCCTTAGCAGAGATTTTGAGGTGGATAGGTAATTTCCATTTCTAACCAGTTGCGACCTATCTGAAAGGTAATCCTAAACCAGTTGAGTGATAGGGAATCCAGGCCTAATGAGTTAAGGGAGGTGAGTAATAAGTCATGATCCACTGTGTCAAAGGCTTTACTCAAATCCAGAAACACAGCACAGGTAAAAATTTTTTGTCCAAATTAGTCTGCCAATCGTTGGTTACCTTGGCTAAGGCAGTAATGGTGCTATGCTTTGATCTAAATCCAGATTGTGCAGAATTTAGAAGGTTATTGTTATCCAGATAGTCCCTTAACTGAGAGTTTACTAGTTTTGCAGCATCTTAGATAGTACTGGTAGGATTGAGATAGGTCTGTAATTGTTGAGATCCCTAGTATCACCAGATTTGAGTAATGGAACTACTTGAGCTGTTTTCCAAGTAGATGGAATGGATCCAGTAGTTAGGAAAGATTGAAGAGATGAGTAAGGGGCAGATAAGACATGTGAAGCAATTTTCAGGAAATAGGGATCCAGGAGTCTGCACCTGCACTTTAGTTGTGTCTAAATTAGAGAGAGATCTTCCACTTCTTTCACGGATATTGGGATGAAGGAAAAAGTTGAAGTGGCCATTTGTCCCACAGTAGTTTGCAGGTTCAAGGAAGATCTCAGGATATTTGCAGGTGATGAGTCAAATGCTAGGCCAGCAGTGGTGAAGTGAACATTGAAGGTATTTAAGATTTCTTGTTTACCTGTAATTTCTGTGTCATTTAGTAGCAATTTGTGGTTAAGGCAGGAGTAAAATTCTGGCCCAGAAGTCCTTTTATTGTACCCAGAGTCTGGATGGGTTATTGTAGGAGGCATCCAATTCAGCTGTATAGTAGGCAGTTTTGGCAGTTCTTATTTTTTTGTACATGAATTCCTTGCTTTTCTGAAATTTAGCCAATCTCTGGTGTCCTTTGTTTTTCTTGCCTTTTTCCACAGCTTGTCTCTGGTTCTCAAGGCTGCTTTAAGCTCAGAGGTGAACCAAGGGCAGGATTTACCTTAGTTCTGATACTGGTGATAGGTGCATGAATATTGAGAACATTGGTGATAATATCCTTTAAAGTCTGGAGTGCTGTTTCAACAGAGGTTGTAAGATAGAAATCTTGCCAATATATTGTAGTACTCAGGTCATGGAGGTAACCTGAGATATTGAAATTCTTTTTTGACCTTTTGAGGATAAATTCTGCAAGATTTGGTGGTTTGAGTGTGGATCTTATGCCAGCTATAGGGTAATGGTCACTCACATCACTTGGCAGTACTCCTGCATGTGAGTATAAGTGAGGCTTGTTTACCAACATAATATCCAGGAGTGAGCTGTTGCTGGAATTTCTTGGTTAATCCTAGTTGGGTCTTTAATCAGCTGTGTGAATCCATAGGTGTCACAAAAGGTTATCAAAGGTGCAGATACATTAGACAACCAGTTTAAATTCAAATCACCAAGGATGACGGTATCTTCAGGGCCTTGGTTGAGAATTGACCCTAGGTGAGAAAGCAGTTTAAGGCCTGCAGAGGGCCTATAGCATCCAATCAGTTTAAATGGAGCCAATTAGGAAGGAAATTTGATTGATAAACATTCAAATTCATTTGGCTCAGATGTGTTGATGAGGCAGGTTGCAGAGATGGTGTCCTTAATGTATATGGCCACCCACCACCCCTGGAAGGCGATCTGCTCTGAAGAGCTGGTAATTGGGAAGGTTTACAACACTGTCTTTTGTTGTAGGCCTGAGCCAAGATTCAGAGATGACCAGGAAGTCTGGAAGAGTATGTGCCACCCAAGCCTGTATTAAGATGAACTTTTTTAGGAGGCTGCAAGCATTGAAGTGTATGAAGCTTAGTCCTTTTATGGTAGTCAGCTCAGCAGGGGAAGATAAACTGACAATGGGGCCAGGATTAATCTCAATGGTGCCAATGCATAAAAGGAGGTAGAAGATTAATTTGAGTAGGGCTCCAAGGGATAGGGATAGAGAGTGATCAGAGCATTTCCTCTTAGTCCTAGATGCACACTGTGTAGTGGGAGATGGTCCTGTTATATAGGTGTGTCTTTTATCATAACATAGGAGTCTGATGGACAGGCATAGTGGGTTTTTATAGATCCAGGATACATGTAAAGGGCTAGGGGAGAGCTGGATTGTTAGAGAGGCTTTATGTGGGATACCCCAGGGGTTGCAGTGTAAGAGTGGTTCAAAGTGAATAAGGAATAGATGGTTGTACATTGTGGATGGCAGTGGAGAGCAGAACATACTCATTAACTTATTCATCATGACAGGGGGTATAATATGATTATCATAATGGAATGGGGGAGATGAGAGGCTAAGGAGCAAAAGGAAACAAGTTAGCATTTATGCAGGTAGGTATGGGTTAATAGAAGGGAATTAGATGTGGGCGTGGATGAGAGAAATGGCGGGAAAGAGTGTATAAATACAATTAACCAAGAGGGGAAGAAGGGGGCAAAAATTTTGCGGCTTTGCCCGTACCTTTCACACTGCTTCTCCCGGCCTCCTGGATCTCTTGGTCGGCTGGAGGTCACCGCCGGCCCGCTGGCGGCTCGGAGCCCCTTCTGCGGCTGGAGCTGGAGGGCAATGCCGGCTGCAAGTCAGGGGACAGAGGAGAAGGCAGTGAGAAGGCAATTTTATTGCAGGCAATCTGCAATTAGGTGCAAGAAACAAGAATCTGCACAACAAAAGACTGGGAGGGTTTGGGGGTTAGGCGCCTAAGCGTCTAGCCCACACAGATCCCCAGAAAAGGCTGAATCACTAGCAAACATCACATCAAAACATGTTTAAATTACCCACAATTTTTAAGTAAAAACAGCTCTTTTAAGGAAATTAATACAAGTTACAGCTAATCAGAAAAATCCCATCCAGAAAAGTGTTGCAGAGTCCAGCTAAAGTCAATGGGAAAGGCGCACCAATCGGAAGCAAGGCAGAGACAGCGGTCGCTTCCCGATTGGTTGCGGCTTTGCCCGTACCTTTCACACTGCTTCTCCCGGCCTCCTGGATCTCTTGGTCGGCTGGAGGTCACCGCCGGCCCGCTGGCGGCTCGGAGCCCCTTCTGCGGCTGGAGCTGGAGGGCAGTGCCGGCTGCAAGTCAGGGGACAGAGGAGAAGGCAGTGAGAAGGCAATTTTATTGCAGGCAATCTGCAATTAGGTGCAAGAAACAAGAATCTGCACAACAAAAGACTGGGAGGGTTTGGGGGGTTAGGCGCCAAGCGTCCTAGCCCACAGATCCCCAGAAAAGGCTGAATCACTAGCAAACATCACATCAAAACATGTTTAAATTACCCACAATTTTAAGTAAAACAGCTCTTTTAGGGAAATTAATACAAGTTACAGCTAATCAGAAAATCCCATCCAGAAAAGTGTTGCAGAGTCCAGCTAAAGTCAATGGGAAAGGCGCCAATCGGAAGCAAGGCAGAGACAGCGGTCGCTTCCCGATTGGTTGCGGCTTTGCCCGTACCTTTCACACTGCTTCTCCCGGCCTCCTGGATCTCTAGGTCGGCTGGAGGTCACCGCCGGCCCGCTGGCGGCTCGGAGCCCCTTCTGCGGCTGGAGCTGGAGGGCAATGCCGGCTTTCACACTGCTTCTCCCGGCCTCCTGGATCTCTAGGTCAGCTGGAGGTCACCCCGCCGCCCGCTGGCCAGCTCAGACCCTCTGCGGCTGGAGCTGGGAGGGCAATGCCGGCTTCACACTGCTCCTCCCGGCCTCCTGGATCTCTAGGTCGGCTGGAGGTCACCGCCGGCCCGCTGGCGGCTTGGAGCCCCTTCTGCGGCTGGAGCTGGAGGGCAATGCCGGCTTTCACACTGCTTCTCCCGGCCTCCTGGATCTCTAGGTCGGCTGGAGGTCACCGCCGGCCCGCTGGCGGCTCGGAGCCCCTTCTGCGGCTGGAGCTGGAGGGCAATGCCGGCTTTCACACTGCTTCTCCCAGCCTCCTGGATCTCTAGGTCGGCTGGAGGTCACCGCCGGCCCGCTGGCGGCTCGGAGCCCCTTCTGCGGCTGGAGCTGGAGGGCAATGCTAGTGTCCTTGAGTAGTCACAAAGACAAGTTACACTTCTTTGAAGCAGATAAACTGTCTGTAGCAGTGCAATTAGAAACTTTTCCTAGACCTTCCCCAGCCCAAAGCAAAAGCTAGCACAGAAGTGATTCCTTCTCCTGAATCAAAAGCTCACACAAAAGGTAAAGACTTCAATTAGTTGTACCAGGCATTGACCATGTAGGGTCAGAGTCCGCAAACAAGTGTAGGGCTTATGGGCAGACTGGACTGGCCTAGCAGTCCTTATCTGCCGACAATTTCTATCTTTCTACTTTTCTGTGTTTCTATTTATTTTATTTTTATTTTTATTTTATTGAGTTCTAGGATTACAAATACCTTTGAGCCAGGTTTCTTTTACAAAGGTTCCATGTCATTAGGTACAGTTTAGACAGAAACGTTACTGGCAACACAATTAATTGTTGTACAAACATATATTGCAGACGAGGAACATAAATTGAGACAAACATTCAGTAATGGGATGAGGAATGAGGTGAAAAAGAGAGAGCGGGAAGAAGGAGAGGGGACAGCAAGGGAGAGGGAGAGGCAGAGGGAGGAAAGGAGGGTGGTGGTGGAGGGGGAAGCAGCCCGGAGGGCTTTGTCAGAGAAACAAAAAGTAAAGTGCAGACATTAGGCATGGTTGGTGTCACAAAGTGTTGAGGCTGAGGCTCTTGCAGTTGTAGGCCGAGCCACCGAGCCATGGAGGGGTGAACTGATTCAATAGACCGGGGTGGGGCACCCAGTGGTAAATTTGAGGCTAGACATTACAGTCACAAGAAAACATTTGTCAGAAGAAAACTTTGGAAGTCTAATTGACCTGTTTTAACACAGAATTTAGTATGTTTACTTTTGGACTGTTAATTTTATTTATTATTGAAATGTGATTTGCTAGTCTTTGGAGGGTAAATAATGTATTTATTCATTTAGTTTTTGTTGACTGAGAAAGGAGGACTAGACAATCCTGCCTATTTTCAGCCTTGTCCTGGGGATGGGGATACAGATGGTGCCAACTGACATTGAACCAGATTAAGCTGTTGGTGTTATTTTTACTGACATAACTTTCAACAGACCAGCAAGCTAACTCCAGAGGAGTTATAGGTTACATTATTCTCTCTTTCTCCTCCTGTCTAGGGAGTTGGATTATGTTCACCCTTTCAGGACCTAAATCTTAGTGGCATTGTAACTCTCATGACTTTATATTTGTAGGAGTGGTAAATGCTAGGCAACTAATGTTTTAGGGGTTTCTAGGGGTTTCAGGGGGCATCATAGGGGATTGCAAAGAAATCATAGTGATGTTAACTGCAGCATGTGACTACCCCCGAATGCATACTTCTCAGCCTGCCAGAACCAAAATGAAGGACACTGCCATTAAAATCAGGGGCACCATTTTTATGTTGCTTGCACGCATGTGCAAGAAACATAGTGCCATCATCAGAGATTTCGGAGGTGTGTCACCTCCTCCTCCAATTCAGTCAGCGAGCTGGCAGGCGCGGCTCCTGTAAGCCAATGCATTTTGGAGCTGTCTATGACACACTTCAAAAAGCAGTGGCATACAGTTGAAAGGGGGAGCTACGCTCAGTGAGCAGGGATAAGAGCGAGTCCCTCCCGACACGCAGGCGCACGCCCGAGTGCTGTGTGTAGCCGACGGGTGCCCAATCCCCGCCGGCTGAGCTGCGCCTCCCCCAGTTGTAGGTGCCACGCTGGGAGCCCACCCCAGGGTGGAAATCAGTCCACAGGCCAAGGGGTGCCTAATCCCCACCGGCTGAACGCCTCAATATCTTGTGCCATGCTGGGAGCCCACCCCAGCATGGCAAACGGTCCCAAGACATCTTTTTTTTTATTTTGAACCTAAAAACGAAAACGGTCTGCCGGGAGCCTCCCACCACCCCCACAACCCGCACCCACCCACTGCGCACCCAGCCTCCCACGCCCCTCACCCCATACTTACCTCCGGACTCCAGCCATGCGATCTTCGGTGGACCGGGAACACATCTGCACTCTTCAAAGCCGACCGTGAACTGAGGAAATGCCGTAAGCTGTATAATGGCCTAGATAGGGGTTTCAACTTTGTTGCTATATCTCAGGCATTTGGAATTTTGCACCAATTTAACATGGGGTTTTGGGACTTCTCATGAATGATGTCACTGTCATGGCGTTATTAGATCCAAGTGATTTCGCGAGTGACTGTGCAGTATCATGTAAATCACCCTTGGGCCTGAATACCACCATGACAGTGACATCATTCATGAGAAGGTCCCAAAACCTCATGTTGAAAATTTGGTGAAAAATTCAAAATTGACTGTTTTATGAGCTTGCATTGCGCAGTTCCACGCAGGCTCGTAAGTTCGCAAAATTTCAATATTTTCACCCAGATTTTCAACATTGCCATTTTACCACACCTTCTTATGAGTAGTACAGCTGTCATTTTTCATATCTCACCCAAAATGTGTTTCCGCCCATGTAGCGCAGAATGGCGCAGTCGGTGTGCGAAATCAATGTACAGGACAAATTAAGAAAGTCACAGTGACACTGTTCATGAGCAGAGGTCTTAAAATGGCTATGTTGAAAATTTGGTGAAAAAATTCCTAAAAATGACTGTTTTACGAGCTTGCATTGCGCAGTTCCTACGCAGGCTCGTAAGTTCGCAAATTTCAATATTTTCACTCCAGATTTTCAACATTGCCATTTTACCACACCTCCTTATGAGCAGTACAGCTGTCATTTTTCACATCCTGCCCAAAACGTGTTTCCGCCCATGTAGCGCACAATGGCGCAGTCGGTGTGCAAACTCAATGTATGGGACACATTAAGAAAATCACAGTGACACTGTTCATGAGCAGAGGTCTTAAAATGGCTATGTTGAAAATTTGGTGAAAAATTCTAAAAATTACTGTTTTACAGCGCATGCTATGCAGTTCCTATGCACGCCAGAAGTTCGCAAATTTTCAATATTTGCACTCCAATGACTTCCAAATACCTAAACAGCACATAGAAGCAAGCAACATTCGGCTTTGACAAATGCTTGTTGTTTGATGAATTGTGCAGTGTCCCAATTTTTACATCCATTCAATTGCACACCACAACCTATCCTAAGGGTAACACTGCACCACTGCCATTAATATATAAAGCTCTCTCTTGTAAAAGGCATGTATAGGTAAACCAAAAGTTAATTGACTGAACAGAATTGCAGCCATGTTGCAAGTGATTTCCCAAAAATGAATAAAGTGGTAAAAAAGTAAAATAAAACAAGGTCACACATTGTAAGGAACATCCTTGGCTGTGTATCATTACTGTGTAGACAATGTCTGGATTACTAGAAATAAAACAAACGTAACTAAAATCCCATATTTTAGCTAACTCAACATTGGTATACAGCTGGGTACCATCATAATACAGTAACTTCATACAGTATGTACCTATCATAGCGTCACCACTCTATGAGTAGAATATTGCTTCACACATGTTTTCCTTGCATTTTTCTCCCTTGCTCAATGCATATATTATTACCCATTTGATTATCATATCGGTGTAGCATAGTACAGCATGAATTATGTGTACAACAGTTTACAATATCAACATTGCGCATATTAATAATTTTACACTATATCCATTTGAATCACATAACCTGTCATACATAGCAACATATAAACTGATGGCAGATATTGACTGCTGGGCCCATCTAGTCTGCCCATTTTAATTATGGTCACTTTTGCTACAGACCCAATTTGATCTACTGCACTGTGTCTTCCATTCTTCTTTTCTCCAGACCAAAACATATTTGGCTGAACAGAATTGCTACCATGCTACAAGTGATTTCCCAAAAGAATAAAGTGGTAAAAGCAAAACAAACAGACAAACAAACAAACATAAAAACTAGGATGAAAATTGTAAGGAGCATCATTGGCTATGCGTCATTACTGTGTAGACGATATCTGGATTTTAAAAAATAAAACAAAGATAATGAAAATCCCATATTGTAGCTAACTTAACCTTGATATACAGCTGGGTACCATCATAATGCAGTAACTTCATACAAAATGTACCTATCATGGTGTCACCACTCTATGAGTAACGATTGTTTCACAGATGTTCCCTTGGTTATTTTCTACATTGCTCAATGCATATATTATTACCCATTTTATTATCGTGTCTGTATAGCATAGTACAACATGAATTATGCTTACAATAGTTTACAGTTTCATCATTGTGCATAAATATAGAATAAAGTATGTGGTGGTGTGTAATGAGAATATAATTAACGGGTCTCCCTTTTGCCATAGGGAGACTGTGTGTAATTTGTCGTTATAAAGGAACGTTTATAATGGCAAACACGCATGGTTCTTTCCTCCCTCTGCGCATGCCTCACAGTCTTTTTTTTTTCTTCCTGGCTCGCCGCTTCTGCTTCGACCCAACCTAGCCGCCAAAGAATCACGGGCATGGCGTAAGTCACATTTAAAAAAAAAAGTCATTTTCACCGTATACAAGTTTTATAATAAAAAACGCGATGACACACCTGAAACCTCCGAAAATTTAAATGCCAAGAACGGAGGAAAAGCGAACTGGAGCGTGACTACACTGAAACTACTGGCTTTTATATAATTGCTGTGGCCAAAAGGGAGACCCAGCAATTATATAAAAAATAATAAATATAGGGTAGTTGTATGTAAACAAGAGTTTACACACCCCTCAAGCTTAGATGCATGTACAAACCCCTCAAGCTTCGCTCTAGGGTTTATTCAGCATCTAACCCCTCCGGTGTGTGTAAACTTCTCGTTACACACACCACCCCATACTTTATTCTATATTTTACACACACTCGAGGGGTTGGATCCCACATAAACTCCGAGAGTGAAGCTTGTGGGGTTAGTTTATGCATCCAAACCTGATGGTGTGTGTAAAATTTGAGTTTTACACACTACCCCATATTTTATTTCATATAATTTCTGGGTTTTGCTTTCTGGCCACAGAAATTATATAAAATAAAAGTCAATGCGATGCGCACGGGTCTGCTTGGTTGTTAATGTGGTCCACAATCTTGTTGGTTGCTCGCTTAGTTTTTTTTCTTCCTTTTATCGTGTGAGGTTGTGTTTTTGAGAAGGCAGCTGCTGCTCCTGTATTTAAAAAAGAGCAATAACTTACGACCCAGTCAGAGTGATGGTGCAGTGCTGAGAAGGCAGAGCGGTGAGTCAGTGCAGCTAGAATGAAGAACATGGAAGAACTGTGGCGGGCTCATGAGCACAGCAAGGGAAACCTGGCACATGTTTGCCATTATAAACACTAATTTTTAATGGCAAATTACATGGCAGGTTTCTCTATGGTAGAAAGCAAAACCCAGTTATTATATAGATAATAATGTATGGGTAGGTGGTTATAACGAATTTTACATACACCCAAAGTGTGGGATGCCACTAAACCCCGGAGTAAAATAGAAAGTTTTAATAAACATCCCACACCGAGGGTGTAAGTAAATTAGAGTTAATAACCACCTAACCTTACTTTTTTTTTTATAATTACTGGTTTCCATTTTTTTGGCCCCCACCCTGCACAGGATTTTTAAACAATTGCGTAAGAGACCTGTAGTACAGGATGGAAATTCATTAAGGTTTTTATTGCATTACAGGCACCATTTTAATCATTTGTATTTGTATCAGTTTTTTTAGGTAAACGAACAGTTTAAGTAGATTCTTATTTAAGATCGTGTAACTTACAGTCCTTTATGCAGTGAGGCCTTGACGGTTTCCATTTTTTTGCTACTTCTGGAAATTTTCGGTAAATAAGCGGTAAACATGCAACTACAGTAGTATTTAAATAAGAAAATGTTTAACTTTTAAGGAGAAGTTCAAACTATTAAGTCCAGTTTTAGGTTCAGTCTTCAGAGTTTGGGTTGCTGCACTGTTGCTAGGGAGAGCTCTGGTCCCCATGGTGCGGCAGATCATGCGGTGTTAATCTCGCTGGTGCCTGAGGAGAGAAAAGGATTAGGTTAGCATGGGTTAGGGAGCATGTTACATGTAGGAGGATTTTTTTGGTGGTGAATCGCTGAGAAGAGGGATGGAGCTGAGAGGAGGGCATGCTGACAGAGCATGAGTGGCTGACTAATTCAGTTTGTTTTCAGGTGTTTGTGTCTTGCGCTTCCACAGAGAAAGCTGGCACGTGTTTAAGTCGTTATATTCAGCTCAGCTGGTTATAACGGCAAATTATAAACCAGCTTTCTATGGAAAAAAATGGAAGTCAGTAATTATAATAATTTACACTGCATCCATTTGAATCATATAACCTGTCATACATAGAAACATAGACATTGATTGCAGGTAATGACTGCTGGGCCCATCTAGTGTTCCCTTTTAATTATGGTCACGTTTGCTGCAGACCCAATGTGATCTAAAGCACTGTATCTTCCACCCACTTCCTTTCTCCATACCAAAAGTTAATTGGCAGAACAGAATTGCAGCCAAGTTACAAATGATTTCTCAAAATGAATAAAGTGGTAAAAAACAAAAAAACACAAAAAAGAGAAAAGCTGACTCGGTGATGCTGAGGATTGAGATGCTGGATGCCACACCTTGCGCCACACTTGCGACCCGGGTTTGGGAGCAAACTTGAGCTGTCGGGAGTCGGTGGGGGAAGAAAGGATCAAACATCCATTAGACTGCTCTCCTCTCCTGCGGTGGGATTCAGGGAATTCCCTGCCAGGTAGTAGCTCCTAGTGGAGGCTGGGGGCATGACACACATTGGTGGGGATGACCACTTGGGGTACAGTGTCAGCAGGCATCTGTGGGAGGGGGTGGGAGTATGCCCTCTCCATGCTGATGCCACTGCATACAACACTGGTGGGCAGAACAAGCGAAAATCCCTGGCACCCAGTAGGCAAAGGTGGGCCTAGGGATCGTCCCGCATGCCCAATGCCAGGACTTCCCAGCCCACATCTTAAACTCCCTCTGAAATCTCCCTGGTCACTCAGCTAGAGTCCAGCTAGAGCACCAGAGAATTAAGCAGTCCTGACCTGGGGGCTCAGAGCCGGGGAGTTGGGTGACCAGGAGTGGAGACGGGCCCATGTCGGTGCTAGAGGGCTTCAGGCAGGGCAGAACCAGGCTGCATTGAGAGGCTACACTGGAGAGAGTCCAAACAAGGTCACAAATTGTAAGGAGACTCCTTGGCTATGTGTCATTACTGTGTAGACACTGTCTGGATTATTAAAAGTAAAACAAAATAACAAAATCCCATATTGTAGCTTACTCAACACTGGTATACAGCTGGGTACCATCATAATACAAACTTCAACTTCATAGTATGTACCTATCATGATAGCACCACTCTATGAGTTATATATTGCTTCACATGTGTTCCCTTGACTTTTTCTCCCTTGCTCAATGCATATATTATTACCAATTTGATAATCATATCTGTGTTGCAAGTACAACATGAATTATGTGTGCAACAGTTTACAGTATTGACGCTGCACATATTAATAATTTTACACTGTATCCATTTTAATCACATAACCTGTCACACACAGAAACATAGAAACTGATGAGAGATAATGACCACTGGGCCCATCTAGTTTGTACATTTTAATTATGATCACTTTTGCTGCAGACCCACACACTGTCTCTTCCACCTCTTCCTTCTTCCTAGGATTCCTTTGTGCCTATTCAAGGCATTTTTGAAACCTACCACTGGTTTCACCCCACTGCCTCCCCATAGAAGGCTGTTCCAGGCATCCACCACCCTTTCTTTGAAGAAGTACTTCTCACACCTCTCCTGAATCTACCTCCTTCCAGCTTCATATCATGACCCCTTGTTCTACAGCACCCTTTTCTCTGAAACATACTTCCCCCTCATACCTTATTAACCCCCGTGAAGTATTTAAAGGGCTGTGTTATATTCCAACTCTCCCTCCTCTCCAGCAGTGTACATATTGAACTCTTTCAGTTTCCTCTCATAAGGCTTCTGATGCAGATCTTGCACCATTTTGACATTCCTTAGCTCTCTTCTTGTTGCTTTCTCCTTTTTTCCAATTCTTCCTCATTCCTCACTTTTCTCCTTTGACTGCTTCTCCCCACCCCATGTCCTCCTTTGCTAACCCCCTTTTACTTGCATCCTGGTGGGACTCTTCCCTCAGGATCTCCCTACTTTCTATAACAGCCTGTGGTGGTCCACTTTCTGCCTCCCCTATTTCTTCTGTCACCCACCCCCTTGGCTACTTTAAATGTCCATTGAAGTAACAATGAAACTGTCCACTGAGGACTATGGTTCCTTCTTTGATTGAAGCTGGCCATCACCTTGCTATAGGCTCTTGTCCTTCCAGGTTGGCCCACAGTCCCCACTGTAGCCATACCGCTCCTCTCTGCACCATTCCTTCTACTATTACTTGAAGGCCTTGGTGCTGAACTCCCTCTCCTTTCCCATATAGTACAAGATGCACTTGCCACTCACCTTTTAAACACATGACCAACCAAATAAATGATCTAACTTTACCAAAAATTAAATTTACATATGGAGCTGACTACAGCAATTCATCTTTATGTCTAAACCCATGAACACCCTTATCAAGTTAATGCATTAGCAGCCATAGCGTTTCTGACCAGATCTTCTCATAAGGAAGAAGACACAAGAATTAAACTTGCAAATGTTACAACTTGATGTTCCTTGGGCAAAAGCCAGTACCCCCTCTGACCTTGGTTGACCTGCTGACACACAGTGGCTTTTATTCACAAAAGTTCAACACTTTGGCTATACATAATGATATGAATGAGGCTTTTGAACCCACTCTCTGCCATGTCTGACTACCCACAAAAAGTAGCCACTTTGTTGTTCATTCATGTCAGTATAGATGATCACATGATGTAGATGCTTCTTCAGTGTCCAGAGTACAAACTTTGGCTTTAGCAATTCAATTTGGTCTTTATGTGCCAAATAATACCCAGTATGTGATCCCCTCGAGCAATGTCTTTCTTTGTAAGTGATAGGAAGATTTGTTTATGGAGAGCTTCCACAGTCTCCCTGACCCAGGCAGGCATATAGGGAAAGTGAAAAAACATGCTTAGTCTCTACTCATCATTTGATAGCTCTGTCAGCTTGGCACCATTTTGTGAGCTTTCTTAAAGTTCCATGGTCCAGTGGTAATCAAGGTCCATGGTTCTTTTTATTGAAGCACAGTACATTACCATTGTCATACATTGCAATTGAAGGTACATGTGAACAATTTTCAAAGACATAGCATGAGGAACATTTTCATAGCATCAAAGCAGAGCCTGTGTTTGCTCTATTCTGCAGTTCTCAGTCTTATTTTTTGTGGCATAGCCTTACCAAGTGGTTCTAAAAGTTTTGGTCTGTAAATCAATTAATATGGGTTGGACATTTCTTTAGCTGACCAATCTATGGAACAAAATCTGAATCAATGTTTATAATATATGACACCCAGCATTGCCACCTAGTGTGGAATTGAGTAGATTTGTTATGGAGGGTAGCTGTTAATCTATTCATAGTGTAAATATCCCCTACAATCACTCACCAAGTATAAATAGAAGGGCAGTTGTCAGCATCCTCAAGCAGGTTACGGCCGTCGGAGCCACAAGAAGCTATACCGGTAGATATATTTGCAAAAAACTTTATTAATGCACCAGTTAGGGTAACTCAATGTCAGAGAAGTAGGAAAATGTGGTGTTAGGGTTTCCAACACTAACTCCGCATCCCCACCCCTGGAGCAGCAAAAGGAAACAATTTTAGGGTTTTGGGTCTCTGGAGTCTTCGCGAATCAGTGATGGGATGTTCTTTGGGGTTGTCAATCCTAATGCTCACCTCTGCCCCTGCCAGCTCCTGTCTGAAGCATCAATGTACAGCTCTAAGCCAGTACATCATAGTGATACACACACTTCAAAGGTAGAGAAGGCTATCTCCATATGTTCCAACACAATTTGTTGTAGTGTTCTTCATGCAGGACCCTATGGGCCTTGCGTGAAGAAAGATATCATGTGTGTTGTTGTTTGCTCAGGGAACGAGGTGGTCCTAGTGTTGACAACCCCAAGGAAGTCCCCACAACTGATTCACCAAGACTCCAGAGACCCAAAACCCTAATGTTTTCCCTTGCTACCTGGGAGGGGGGTGAAGAGTTAGGTCAGAAACCCTAACCCACATTTCCTACTTTGTGGCATTAATTTAGCCTAACTGGTACATTAACAAAGTTTTTTGCAAAGAATTTCCTTTCTTGAGATAGTGGCATAGTATCATCATTCAAGGAGATCCCTTGGGACCCACATGAACAGAGACAGATGTCCTGTGCCAAGGGAAGACTCCATCTGCCTACAAGTGCAGGGCCCTTGTGGGTCTGCACTTCCATGCAGTGACAGATGTGAAGAATTCATTGAGCTGTGTGGTGGGCTGCAGAAGTACAGGGGCCTATGGATCCTGCACTTCCATGTGGCCACAGATACAGATGCACTAAGCAAAGAGTGCATCTGTCAGTCAATGCAGAGGGCCCTCAGCCACCCATGGGTGGAGAGGTACAGAGCCTATACTAAGAGGACAGTTCTCTTCACTATATAGTACCGGGGCCCTGAGACATCCCTGAACTTTTTGTTCCTCTCTGGGTGGAGGTCATATAACAGTGTCCCCCCCACCCTTACCCCATCCAGCTGGATCGCTGAATTTACCCCTGAATGCAGCTCACCTGCACTGCATCACAAAGCTAATCTACTGGGGTCAAGACTGGCACTACACACAAAGTTTGCCAATTTTTTTTAAATTTTGACTCCAAAATTTCAAGATGCTTGTATTATGATTCACCTTACAAACATGACATGTACCATTTATAGTATATTGGTCAAAATGTCATTTTACACCAGAAGTGAAAAACACATTTCATCCAGGATTTAAAAAATGAGACATCACATTTATGAGGTGGTGTGGAAAAATGGCTATGTTGAAAGTTTGGAATCAAAATGTTGAAAAGTAGTGATATTATGAGAGGACGTTGAAATACTGCAATGTGTGCTCATAACCTGGGCTTTTTACTGTATTTGTACACCACATTTTCAGCATAGCCTTCTTATTACCACATCTCATGAACCCGATAGGTGAAAATGTTCAAATCCTCACTGAAATATCATTCCTGCCACTAAAATATCATTCCACACCACAGGTGTGAAACAGATTTGGACATGATTTGAAAAATGACAGCTGTCACCTTGCTAGCATGTGTAGGGACAATGGGAATCAGGGACACTTTAAAACCATATTCTGGGGCACCAAACATATGAGACCTCATATAAACTATAATGTCCATAACAGAGCTGGGATCGGCGTGGGTGGTTTCATTATAAGCTGCCAGATGGTAAATAGCTCTCCGGCATTCCCTGGCCATAGCTCTCCATGATGGGACTTGCACAAACTACCTAATCAGACTTCCCTGGGCCATGCCCTACATATACATTCCTTCAAATTCACCTGGGCTGTACACAACGCTACCACCTCTCATGTGACATACATTACTACTGCTGCTTCTCAACACTGGTCTGTAGGTACCCAGCTTACATGTGGGGCCTTTTGCACACCTTGTGACTATGGCAGTTTCTAGGTCCATTCCATAAACAAAAGGGGCACAATTACACTTCACAAATAAGTATTGGGTTTCTCTCAACCCTACAAATCCCTATCCTCCCTTGTGGGGTCCCTGGAGCTCCCATGACCATTGGTGCTGTGGCACTGAGAGTCCTAGCAGATCAAATGCAGACTCCCATATCTGGATACTTAGACCAGGACTTATCAACCTCAGTTCTTGCCAGGCCCACCTTCTACATGATGCCCATTCATTTAGTTACCTGCCAGGGGGTTACATTTAAACAGCCTAGGACCCTATGAAATGAGTGCTGCAGTCTAGCAAGGTTAACATACAGTTTTGCTGCAAACACTGACTGACTTCTCCCTATTCTTTCTGCTGCTGGGCTTGAACCCATAAGGGTTCTGGCAACCTTTTTTGAGGTGTGGTCCACCATTCTTCCAAATGTGCCTTTCGGTGCGTTTCAGTGCTGATGATCTCCACTCCTCTTGAGGTGAGTTTCTGAGGCATCCATCCTTCCAGCTGCTCTGATGTTACTCTTCTCTGACCAGGCATGTGAAGACCAGTTGTTCCTGATCCCAGGGGCCCTGCCACAATCCCTTCGACTGCAGGACCCCACAGCACAGTCACACCCAGAGAGTCTGGACTGCTCCTCCCTCTTCATAGACCTCAAACCTCAAACCTCAGCACACAATGTCCTGATGCCTTTCTCTTATATAAGGCTTTGGGGGAAGGGCAGAATCATGCATTTTCATGTTCTAGTTTCCTACTCATAGCTAAGTCAGGCCACTCACAGCATGAACATCCAGACAACCAGTCTCTGGGAACCCCCAAAAGCAGATCTCAGGGTCTGGCTTAACCCTTTGAGTGGTCCCTGGTAACCTGCATCGAGCCAGCTACTAAGGGAGTCTGGTTACACCTAACTGCTATAGATGGGAGCCCAATGATCCTTTGAATTAGGATGTGTGGAGCATGGACACATTACGTAGCTATGCCAGTAGTCATCCTATGAATGCATATCAGAAACAGGTACACATGGCAAGTACAGTGAAATTCTCATTCAACTTTCTCACAAATTAGTTGCTTTAGCATTTCTTCATGCACTGCAAAGGTGTTGCTGAACCCAGCACAGGCTTGCTAAAACTGTTGTCTAAGAATTACATTACACTGTGACAGAACTGCAGATGTAGCACAGCTGAGTTACAAAACCATTTAATGAAAGTTGTTCTTGAGCTGGTTGTGTTGAAAAGCAACACTATGCAAGTTGTCAATGCATTGGCAGCTTTCAATAATCATGCAAAATTCACTCATTGGCATGACAGTTTAATGTGAATTATACTGTAGGAGTGCCCATGCCTATGCATGGTACAGTCTTCGGTATATTCATGCACAATGTCAATTATGCAGCACTGAACAGAACCAGACATTCAAACTACTGTTTGTCACTTTGTAAACCCACTATGTAGGCTGCCATATCCCCTACTGTACAGACCGCAACACATAACACCAGTGCAGACCTATATGCCACACACACGCGCACACACACACACACACACACACACACACACACACACACAAAATCATGCAGACACAGCAGTTTATTGCTCAGTGGGGCTCAGATGGCCCTGCTGAGGCATACAGTACACCTCTTCATTTTCTTTACTCTTGTCATCAGAATCTTTGTCATTGTCCTGCCATCACGGGACCAAATGGCCACTGAGTACCACTGAGTACTGCAAGACATAAGCTGTAGTTAAGAATCAGTCATCTGACAAAAGCACTCAGTACCCCTCCCACTGGCTTCCCAGTTCATTCTTCTGCTGCATACTTACCCATAAAGACACCATCACCATTCATGATGTTCCCCCAGTGCAAAGCCACAATGCTCTAGCTTCCAAAACAGCTATATAATGGACTTACTAGGTTATCCCCCATGTATGGATACTGGAGTATCCACCATTACCTTGCCCATCACCAGCTTTATATGACAAGCCATTCAGATAGATAGATACTGTAGCTAGATAATATAGATGGATTGATAGATAGACAGACAGACAGACAGACAGACAGACAGACAGACAGACAGACAGACAGATAGATAGATAGATAGATAGATAGATAGATAGATAGATAGATAGATAGATAGATAGATAGATAGATAGATAGATAGATAGATAGATAGATGATAGATAGACTTTGGACGGCAGATAAAGACCGCTTGGCCCAATGAGTCTGCCCATTTCCTACTTACCGGATAAGCTGCAGATCCTAGTTAACCAACAGCCTATTTCTTCCTACCCCACAAGAATTGCTTTATGTCTGTCCCATAAATTCTTGTATTGCCCCACTGTTTTGACCCCACAACCTCCTCAGGAAGGCCATTCCATGTGTCCACCACCATCTCTGTGAAAAATACTTCCTCACATTGCCCCTGGAGCCGTCCCTCTATCTTCAAATTCGTCCCTTGTTCTTGCACATCTCTTTTCTGAAAGATGCTTCCTCTTGGACTTTGTTGATTCCACTGAGGTACTTAAAAGTTTCTATCATGTCCCCCCTCTCCCTCCTTTCCTCGAGGATATACATATTAAGTTCCTTTAGTCTCTCCTCATATGGCGTCTGTTGCAGACCCTGCACCACTTTAGTTGCCCTCCTCTGGACTGCCTCCATCCTGTCCATGTCCCTCCAGAGATGGGGTCTCCAGAAGTGCACACAGTACTCTAGAAGGGGTCTCACCAATTGTCTGTACAGAGGTTTAACAATTTCCTGGTTTCTACTGGTGATGCTTCTCCCTAGACATCCCAGTATCCCCCCAGCTATCTCTTCTGCCTTCTCACAATGCTTGCTAATCTTTAGGTCATCTGATATGATTACCCCCAGGTCCCATCCATTTTTGTTGTTAATACCTCCTCCCCCATTGTGTACTCTTCCCCTGTGCTTTTGTTTCTCAGGTGCATTATTTTGCACTTCTTTGCATTGAATCCAAGCTGCCATACTTCTGACCATTCCTCCAACCTTGTCAAGTCCCTTCTCATCCTTTCCACCCCCCTTATGTATCAACCCTGTTGCAGAGCTATCGTCCTGCAAAGAGGCATACATTTCCTTCCAGTCCCTCTGCAATGTCACTTATAAAGACATTAAAAAGGACCAGATCCAGTACTCAGCCCTGCAATACCCCTAGGTAACCCCTTTTCTTCAGAGTGGACTTCATTTACCATTACCTTCTGTGTCCTGTTGTCCAGCCAATGTTTTACCCAGGCTACCACCATGGGAGCCAGTACCAGGCTGGCTAATTTGTTTATTAATCTTTTATGTGGGACTGTGTCAAATGTCTTGCTAAAGTCTAGGTAGGCCATGTCCACAGCCCCTTCCTGGTCTACTACTTTGGTCACCCAGTCAAAGAAATCAATTAGATTCATCTGACATGACCTTCCCACTGTGAATCCATGCTGCCTTGGGTCCTATGCCCCACTGGCCTCTAGATACTCAACAATTCTTTCCTTCAGAAGTGATTCCATTATTTTCCCTACCACTGAGGTCAAACTGGCAGGTCTGTAGTTTCCTGCCTCTATCTTGCTCCCACTTTTGTGAGGGGGAATCACATCCACACTCCTCCAGTCCTCAGGTACCACACAATCCTCCCATGATTTGTTAAAAAGGGTAGTCAGTAGTGTCACTAGTTCTCCCCTTAATTCTTTTAGAATTCTGAAGTGAATCCCGTTAGGCCCCATTGCTTTGTCCACCTTCAGTTTTAGGAGTTCCTTCAGAACACTTTCTTCTGCAAAAGGACTGGGATCAACCCCCTATCCAGAGTGCTTCTATTGATTGGATTAGGTACCTCCCCCTCCTCTTCTTTTGAGAATACTGAGCAAAAGTAATTGTTCAGTAGCTCTGTTTTGTTACTGTCCATTTCTGCTCACCCACTGTCCCCTTTATTCAGCCTCACTATCCCTCCCTTTGTCTTTCTTTGCTCCCTAATGTACCTATAAAAGGATTTATCCCCCTTCTTAACCGAGTTGTCTATCTTTTCCTCAGTTTGGGCCTTTGCTATTCTGACTGCCTTTCCCACTTCCTTCTGCTTTAACTGGTACAGTTCTTTGTCCTGCTCCTTCTGTGTTTCCTTATATTTCCTAAAAGCTATCTTTTTCTCCCTAACCTTCCCCGACACCTGTTTTGAGAACCATAGTGTTTTTTTTCTTTTGTTTTGATTTATTTGTTTCACACAAAGGCTTGTTGCCTCTGTGATGGCAGTCTTGATGTTTCCCCATTGTTGCTTCTCTCCTCCTTCTTGCCTGTTTGCTAGTGCTTTTCTAAGACACTCTCCCATTTTGACAAAGTCAGCCCTCCTGAAGTCCAGTCCCCTCACTTTTGTATGGCTTGACTCTGCAGCTGAGTTTATCATGAACCACACTGTTTTGTGGTCACTTGTTCCCAGATGGCTACCCACTTCTAGATCTGAGATCCTCCCTCTGTCCCCATTTGAGAGTACCAGGTCTAAGACTGCTCCCTCCTGAGTGGGTTCCAACACTAACTGTCTGAGGCATGCCCCCTGTAGGAGATCTAGAATGGCCAGCTCTTGGATGTGGCTGCAGCAAAGGTGCTCCAGTTAACATCTGGCATATTCAGGTCCCCCATCAAAAATATCTCCCCCTTTCTCTGCCATCCTAAGGATGCCTTCTATCATTTCCTTGTCCATTTCCTCCCCCTGAGATGGGGGTCTGTATACAACCCCCTGTGTGGATTGTGGTGCCTTTCCAGTCTCCAGGGTGACCCACAGTGCCTCCTTTCCTCCCTGTTTACCCTGATGCTCCAATGCATTGATCTCTTCCCTTACATAGAGAGCTACTGCTCATCCTTGTCTACCCTCCCTGTCTCTCCTGTAGATCGTGTACCCTGGTATGCTGACATCCCAGTCATGGTTCTTTGTGTACCATGTTTCTGTAACTGCCACAATATCCAGGCATACCTCCTCCATCAAGGCCACCAGTACAGGAAGCTTGTTACCAAGATAGATAGATAGACAGACATACATACATGGAAAAATAGATGATAGACAGATAGATAGATAGATACTGTAGATAGATAGATAGATAGACAGATAGATAATTAGATAGATAGCTAGAGAGACAGACAGATAGACAGATGGGAGATAATAAAGCCATTGAGTCAAGGCTCATTATCAACAGCACCCCTTACAGACTTACAAGTAAAGTGCATAAGTTCATTCTGTTACATCAGTAGCACAATATGTAAGCATTACAGATTAGCACCAGCTTCATCATAAGCCAAGCTCCATGCTTAATACTTAGCATTATGATTGACTCAACAATTTTTACTCTTCTTTTGGAAAGGATTAGCTGAGGTTCGGTGGGACAGTGGTTGTCATCACCTCACCTCCCAGGATGCTATAAAAAAGCATCTTACAAGCTTCCTCTGGATGCTCATTTCTTTGCAGGGGCTGTGCACCTGCCAGCTTCCTGCTGACCCTCCCTATCCTCTGTATGTCACTGTGTAGCTGCTGCCTGGGCCATCCTTTCTCCTCCTCCCAATTTTGAGTTCATTGTCCTGCTTTTGGCCTTACCTGCTGCTGTGCTGCTGTTGCTGTTGCTCAGAATTGCTCTTTTGCTCCACTGTTGCCACTTTGGTTCTAGCCACCTGCTTTCAAGGTTACCTGCCTACCACTCCACCTTGGAGCTCTTGCCTGGGGGATCTTGCTCTCTGGGTCTTAACCAGACTATACATCCATCTGCTATGAATCCCAGCTACTTACTTTAGCACCTACTTTAGCACCTGGTCAAGCCTCTTGGCACTTTGCTACTCAGGGACAGTGGCTGCCCTCCTAGCCTTTGCGTGCATTATCTGTAGGTTTCTGTTTCAGGACCTTATTTGCTACAAACCCTTCTGGCCCTCACTTCCTGCCCCTGTCATTTTGATTTGGCCTGGTTCCAGAGACTTTTCTTTCCTGTCTGCTGGGCTACCTTTTTTGCTTGCCCTCCCTGCTTTCCTGCTTGTTTGTAGGGGAGCAATGGGGCTGGGGCTCTTTTCTCCCTTGTGTCTTGCTTTGCTGGAGACTGTCTGCTGCCGGGCTCCTACTTTTGTATGGCTGTGTTGTGGGTCATGCCTTCTCTGTATTTTTGGGGTCTTCCTTCCTATTTCCTTTGCCTACCTTTCCTCAGCCAGGATCTTGCCCCAGGACCATCTCACTTATGCCCCTATGACTACCAGGCTCTCTCCACACAACTACCAAGCTCACACCCCAATGACTCTTGGGCTTTGCCTCAACAATTACTTTAGGATTAAGTCTGGACTGCACTGACATCCACTGGGCATCTGCCCCACCAAACACTTGGCCTATGCCACATGACTACTGGGCTTATGCCCCACCTCCTGCTTCATTCAGTATTCATTGCCCTTGTAGTATTGTACCACCACACTCAAGCTCATGCAAAGTTTACTATGGTCATTTACATGGCTCGATTCCATACCTACTGACCCATGCCAGATCTGTCATCAGTCTGCACTCTTTCACCAAGTGCAATCTCAACTCCTCCTGGGATCAGCGTAGGGCTTAGTTTGACTAAGGTAGCTTTAGGGCCTAGCTTGATAGGGACAAGTGGTAGTCAGATTTCTTGTCTGTGCTGTAGATCATAAGTCTAGTCTGAGCTGTTCTGTAATCTGAAGATAGTTAAATTGTCCTGTAATCCAAGCATAGTGCAGGGTGGAACCTCTCTAAGGGTTCCTATGGTCATATGACTCTGTGAAAACCTTGAACTATCAAACAAAGGAAGTGTTTGGGCAACTTGTTTGCTTGGCACTGATATGTGCATTGCATCTGCTATGTACAAGCCTGGTATCTACCAGTACCACTTCCTTAGCAGTATCTTGCTCTCATGGACCTTGCTTCCTAACCACAGAGTAGAGACCCAGCCCTTAGGGTGCCTTTAGTCATACAACTGCAACTCTGTCACACTCGCTTAAGTTTAGGCTTCCTATGGGGATGTAGGTTGGGCAGTCCTTCATGGAAGAGTTCAGCTCTTTGTAGGATACTAATCTTCCTTGTTATAGGAGCCAAGAGTCCTTCCCCAGGGTGTATCCTCCTCTTGGGGTCTCTTTAGTCATATGATATCTGCTCTGACACCTGTGAGCATGATTATCCTGTTAGACAGATGGAGTAAATTCCTTCTTCCTCCAAAGTATGCCAATCCCTGTTGCTTCCTTAATTACACAAAAGTTGTTCAGTTTTCCTCATCTTTTCTTCAATTGGTTTTCAGGGTTTCCTATTACACTTATACTTAAAAGACAGTCATGTAGCCTGGAGGTATGGCAACCTAAAGCCTTGGATCCCAGTGGTTTCGTCCCCGGAGGGGGGTCTCTCCCCTCCATGCTGAAGGTCATAATTAGTAGATGGGTAGTTTGCATTCATAGTTATTCCACCAGTCAAATTGGGATCCATATGGTGGCTCCTTCCCTCAGTACAGCAGTTACCTTCCCTCACACCATAGCGGAAAGATGTCTTGAAAGTTTTCTGTGCCTTCAATTCTAAGTTTTTTGGGCATATTTCCTATGGTACTGTCAGCCAAGGGTCCTCACTCCTGTGGCACCTGTAGAGGTGGAACCCTCCTCAGCAGGGCTCTGTGCCACCATACCCAAAAAGCGTGGAAGAGGGGGAAGGGTGGCTATTTATGCTAGGGAGGGGATACTGTGTACCAGGGAGGAGGGGGAAGTGGGGAGGCCAGAAACCATATGGGCATTGCTCCAATGCCCCAAAGGTAAGAAGCTCAGGATGGGGGCGGTTTACAGGCCACCCTCACAAAATGAGGAGGTGGATATAGAGCTGGGGGAACAAATCAGGAAGGTCAGTGTCAAAGGGAGTACAGTTATAGTGGGAGACTTCAACCTATCTGGAGTTGACTGGTGGACAGTAACTAGAACAAATGCCAGGGAACAGGTACTGCCGGAGGCTATTGAAGATAGCTACCTAGTACAGGGAGTGACAGAGCCTACTAGGGAGGGAACATACTGGACAGTGTGCTAATAAATGGTGACCAAGTCCAGGATGTGATAGTACAGGACTCTTTAGCAGGAAGCAACCACCACTCAGTGTGGTTCCACCTCAACACAGGGAGGGAGCCGCCAAGACCAGGATAAGAGTTTTAGACTTCAGAAAGGCAGATTTTACCAGAATGGGCAGCATCCTAGAGGGGTATTTAGTTGGAATTAGCTCAGGGATGGATGCTGAACAGAAGTGGGCAATCATTAGGAAGGGACTGAATGAGGCCATGAGCACATGTGCCAAGTCTCAGAGTAAGCAGTACAGGTTAAAAACCTAGCTGGCTCAGCAAGGAGGTGGAGGGAAGGTGAGGGAAAAGATTGGCCTTCATTAAGTTAAAACAATCTGGGCGTAAGGAGGACAGAGAGGTGTTCACAGCATCTAGGGAGGTGAGCAGGGCAGTCAGGGAAGCCAAGGCAGCAAAGGAGCAGAAATTGGCCTAAGGGATCAGTGAGGTGGAAAAGAGGTTCTTTAAATACAAAGGGAGAAGAGGAGTTGTAGGGATGACATTGTTAGAATCAAAAGGAGGGGGATGGGCATAAAAGGGAAGACCAGGCAGAGGCACTCAACGAGTACTTCTGCTCGGTGTTCATGAAAGAAAGGATGACCCAATACCACAAGGGAAAGGAGGCAATGGTGGGAGGCAGAGATAACTGATGAGGTCATCCAAGAGGACAGAGTTCTGAAGGGCCTTAAAGCCTTGCTGGTGGACAAGATACCTGGACTGGACAGTGTACACTCAAGGGTCCTGAAGGAACTGGCAGAGGTGTTGACAAACCCTCAGACAGTCCTGTTCAATACCTTCTTGGAGATGGGAATGTACCCAGAGACTGGAGGATGGCTCACGTGGTGCTCCTCCACAAGACTGGACCCAAGGATGAATGGGCAATTACAGACTGGTGAGCTTGACTTCTATAATGGGGAAGTTGGTGGAGACCATTCTGAAGGAGAGGCTGATAACCTTTCTTGATAGTAATGGTCTACAGGATGAGAGACAGCATGGGTTTATCTCAGGAAGACTGTGACAGACTAACCTAATCAACTTCTTTGACTGGGTCACTAGGGTGGTTGATGAAGGCCACGCTGTTGACATCCTGTATCTGAACTTCTGCAAGGTTCTCAACTCAGTGCCGCACAGGAGAGTACTAAGCAAGCTGAGGGACATGGGGGCGGGGAGAAACTTTGGTGGGTTATGAGTTGGCTGCAGGGCAGACAACAGAGGGTAGTTAGGTGGGGGGAGACATCCAAACCAAGGCCAGTAACTAGTGGGTACCACAGGTTTCGTGCTGGCCCTGTTTTGTTCAATGTCTTCAATGGAGACATTGCATAGGGGGGTCAAGAGTAAGATCAGCCTGTTCACCGATGGCACTAAGATTTGTGCAAAAGTAGACAGTGAGAAAGGGAGGCAGGCACTCAGGGAGGATCTAGCTAAACTCAAACACTGGTCACAGGAATGGCAGTTGGGGTTTAATGTTAAGAAATGCAAGGTCATGCACCTCAGAGCCAGACATCCCACAACCAGCTACTGGCTGGGGGGTGTGTGCAGGTAGCAGCTTCAGAGGAGGAAAAGGACCTGGGGGCACTAGTCACAAGGGTCATGAAGGTATCATCACAGTGTAGGAGGGCAGCAGCAAGGGCAAATCAGGTGCAGTGCCAGAGCGATCACCTCTAGAAAGGAGGAGGTCATCCTGTCTTTGTGTAGATCACTGGTGAGGCCACACTTGGAGTACTGTATACAGTACGGTGCCATACTTCAATAAGGATGTGAGATTACTAGATGGGGTGCAACATAGGGCTACAAAAATGCTCATGGGACTAGGGAGTTACAAATGATGAAAGACTTAAAGAGATCAACATGTACTCCTGGAGGAGAGAAGGGAAAGGAGGACATGATAGAGACCTTTAAGTACTTGAAAGGCATAAACAAAGTCAGAGAGGGAGGATTGTTCCACTTAAAGAGGGTAGGGTCACTAGGGGCGCACTCTGAAGTGGGAATGGGGAAGGTTCAGGAGGGAAATGAGGAGGCACTATTTCACAGAGAGATAGTGGCAGGATGGGACGCACCGCTGGAGGAGTTAATCAAACTGAGGACAGTGGTTAGCTTTAAGTGGTGTTGGGATAGAGTCAGGGGCAGGGTTAGTACAGACAAGAACACAATGGGGGGAAAGGACTGGGAGAGGGGATGGAGGGAAGGGATTGGGTAGGGAGGCAGCTGTAGTGGTATTAAACTGGGAGCTGCACAATCTGGCAGACTTCACTGACCTGTGAGCCTTTTTCTGCTTGCAATTTCATATGTTCGTATTAACTTATCAATTTTTGAAACCAGGACTGTGGTAGATGTAGGGGATGTGTGAATATGCAAAAGAACTTGGGAGTTGTTACCATTTTTATGGCCCCAATTTTACCAGCCAAGGTGAGGTTCAGTAGCTTCCACTTAACAAATTCAGTCTTGCAGGTTTTGAGAAGTGGCTGGAGATTTAAATTCCATGTCTTTTCAATTTGTGGTAATATTATAATGCCCAGATATGTGTTGCCATCGCTGGCCCAGAGAGGGGCTGGAGCTAGTGGCTGTAATTGGTTGGCACAGCTAGTTCAAGGGCATCAGCTCTGGTTTGGCCTGGTTTAACTTTAGGCCCAAGAGGCCTACAAAGGAGTTTAGCAGGGCTAAAAGGGGTGGTAGGGAGAGTTGTACATCTGCTAGTGAGATAAGCAGGTCGTCAACGTACATGAGGCTCGGAGTACCATCTCTTTCTGATCTCTTCCCATTATCTGTGGGTGCTGACAGATGGCTGCTGCAAGTGGCTCAACCACCAGTACAATGAGCAGTGGGGAGAGAGACAGGGCTATCCTAGATCTAGTACTGACTAACAAGGAAAGGATCACAGATCTCCAGCTAGAAGGTCACATGGGTGCTAGTGACCTTCACATGGTATGGTTCAATTAGGCAACTAGAACTAAATCATCCCATTCCAAGGCAAAAATATGGGACTTCAGAGGAGTTGACTTTGATAAGATGGCCAATAGAGTTAAGCTAGCCCTGGAAAAAAGAAATACAGATGAGGGGGTACAGGCAGAGTGGGCAAGCATTAAGGATGCAATATTTGAAGCAACATCCCATTGTGTTAGAGAGAAAAGGAAGTGCAAAAAAAGAAGGAAACCACTTTGATTCTCAAAAACAGTAGAAGAAAAGGTCAGAGCCAAAAGGCTGGCCTTCAGGAAATATAAGGGAATGCAGCGGGATGAAGATAGGGAGGCATATCAAGCTTCCCTAAGGGAAGCAGAGAAGGCAGTAAGGCAGGCAAAGTCTCAAACCGAGGAAACACTAGCACAAACAGTAAAAGAAGGTGACAAGACTTTCTTTAGATACATTAGTGAGAGGAAAAAGTCCAGAGGGGGTATTACTAAGATCAAAGGAGATAAGGGGACATGTGAGGAGGAGGACCATGCAAAACCATCTATCCTAAATATATACTCCTGCTCAGTATTTACTGAAGAGAATGTAGGGCAGGGCCCACAGCTCAGCACCATGGACACATGGGGGAGGAAGGTGTGCACTAGTCCCTTCACAAAAGAAAGGGTCCTACAAGAGCTCGATAATCTCAGGGTGGACAAGGCAATGGGACCTGATGTCATACATCCCAGGGTACTAAAGAAGCTAAGGGCAGAACTAGCAGAGCCATTATCAGAACTGTTTAGTGAGTATCTGAGCACAGGAGAGGTCCCAGAAGACTGGAGAAGGGCTCATATGATCCCGCTGCACAAGAGTGGTAGCAGGGAGGAGGCAGGGAACTACAGACCAGTCAGTCTTACCTCAGTAATGGGCAAGATTATGGAGGCACTCCTTAAGGAAAGAATCATGCAACACCTGGAATCCATAGGAGCACAGGATTCAAGACAGCATGGGTTTACAAAAAGGAAGGTCCTGTCAAACTAATCTCATAGATTTCTTTGACTGGGTAACCAGAGTGATGGACCAAGGGGGGATCAGCTGATGTCACCTACCTTGACTTCAGCAACGCTTTTGATACTGTTCCACATAGAAGATTGATTAATAAACTGGGTAGGCTCAGGGTGGGTCAGAAGTTGGTCAGCTGGGTGACAAACTGGTTGATGGGCAGAAAACAGAGAGTGGTGGTAAATGGTATACAGTCAGAATAGATGCAAGTCACAAGTGGGGTACCTCAGAGATCAGTCCTGGGGCCAGTCCTCTTCAGTATCTTCATCAGTGACATTGCAGATGGACTGGAGGATAAGGTTTGTCTGTTTGCAGATGATACACAAGATCTGCAACGGAGTAGATGATCCAGATGGGGTGGGCAGAATGAGAAGAGATCTGGATAAACTAGTAAAATGGTCGGAAGAGTGGCAACTGGGGTTTAATGCAAAGAAGTGCAAGATCATGCACATAGGGAAGAGAAACCCTGAAGCCACCTACTGGTTGGGAGGGGAGTTGCTGGAAGTCACAAGGGAAGAAAGATACTTGGGCATCATCATCACTGATGACCTGAAATCATCCAAGCAGACCACTAAAGCAGTAGGTAAGTAAGGGTAGGGGGATGTTGGGGTGTATTAGTAGGGGTATCACGAGTTGGAAGAGGGAGGTAATAACCCCTCTTTACAAGACACTGGTTAGGCCCCATCTGGAGTACTGCGTGTAGTACTGGAGGCCACACCTTCACAACGACATTAACCAAATTAAGGCAGTCCAGAGAAGGGCAACCAAAATGGTGCAGGGACTGCATCAGAAAACATATGAGGACAGATTAAAGGAGCTCAATATGTATACCCTAGAGCAAAGGAGGGAGAGAGGTGATATGATCAAATATTCGAACTCCTTAAGGACATTAACAAGGTGAAAGACTCTAACATGTTTCAATATAAGAAAAATAGCAGGACAAGAGGACACAGCATGAGATTAGGGGAGGCCGATTAAGGGGTAATGTGAGGAATTTATTTTCCACAGAAAGGGTGGTGGATGCATGGAATGGCCTACCTCAGGAAGTGGTGGATATGAATACAGTGCAGGGCTTCAAACAGGCATGGGATAGGCATAAGGGAGAATACAGATGAGTATGAATAGATAGGCCATTGAGAGAGCAAAGGCCGATGGCACATTTATAAGGTAGAAAAAGAAATGGGCAGACTGGATGGGCCTTGCGGTCCTTATCTGTCGTCAACTTCTATGTTTCTATGTTTCTATGAGAGAGGGCAGCCCTGATGGGTGCCCCTCTCTAAAGGGAAAGTGGGAGATGTAGTACGATTTGTGGACACCCATGCAGTTGGGGAGCAGTAGATGGGCTGCACCCATGCCCTAAACCTCTCCTAAAATCCCAGCCTGTAAATAGTCCCACTTCAGGGAATCAAATGCCTTCTCAAAGTTTACTGCAAGAGCAGTGGCTGGAGTTTGCCAGCCTCTTGCTGTTTGAAGAAGATTGAACAGTGACCTGATGTGATCTGCACTATTCCTTCCCAGGATGAAACCCACCTGAGCCAGGTGTATCAGGTTGGGTAGGAGGGTGCTTACCCTACTGGCAAGACCCTTGGTGTAGACCTTACTGTCAGCATTGATCAATGAGATTGGTCTGAAACTGGCAGTCAAGGTGGGGTCTTTGCCCTTTTCTAGGAGCACTGTAATAACCACCATCCTGAGTGGCAGTGGTAGGGTGCCCATCACTTCAGCTTCAGTGCATACTATTTCTCCACATTAGAAGTGGGGCAATCTGAGGGCTTAGCGCCTGCAAAAATTTGACAGGGAAGCCATCACCACCAGGGGCTTTACCTCCCTGTAGGGACATTAGGGCTTTGGTTACCTCCACTGTTGTTAACAGGGAGTCAAGGAGATGAATCTGTTGGGGTGTCAGCGTAGGAAGGGAAAGTCCATCTAGAATGGGCTGGATTGCTCCTGGGGATACTTGGTGTGTGGTTTTATAAAGTGTGGAGCAGAAGGTTGCCATAATGTCATTAAGCTCCTGCAGGCTGGATAATGCCCTGCCTTGTGTATCTATTAGGCCAGCAATATGTTTGTCCACCATGTGCTTTCTCAGCTGATAGGCCAGTACCTTGCCCCTTATCCCTCCATTCCAGAATTTGGTGAATCTGCAGAACAGCTATTTCAGCTTTCCTGCTAATCAGCTGGTTGCTCTCAAAACTGGGCTTTGTATTCAGTTTCAGCTTCTTTACCTCTGTTTCAAGCTCCATAAGGCACGTTCCCTCTCACACCGCCTTCTTGAGGTGTACCCATAATTTTCCCTCATGGTGGCCTTATAGGCCTTCCAGGTGACCCCAGCAGAGGTGTCAGAGGTTGGATTCTCTTGGAGGAGCCATGCAGTTTCTTCTTTTGCCCATGGGAGAAAGTTGGGATCCCATAGGAGGAGGGGTCAAGTCTCCAGCTTGTGGAGAGTTGTGGAGGGTCCTCATGAAGAAAAAAGCTGTACATGGTCCGAGACTACCATAGGAGAATAATCGAATTCAGGGCAACTTGAGTCAGGGTGGGGATGTTAGCCAGTAGTCCAGCCTGCTAAAGGAGTTATGCACTCCTGAGTGAAAGGTATGGTATCAGACACATGGATGAAAGGTATGCCAGATGTCTGAGAGACCGTTGTCTGTCATAAGCTGTCCCAGGATATACCCTTCCAATGTGTGACTCCTTGCCTGATGCACTTTGGTGCAAAAGAGGTTCTAGAGTAAGATTAAAGTCCCCCACCCCCATCAGGATGAGGCAGTCAGGGTTGGAAAGGGAGTTAAGAGCTGCAGTTAGAACAGCACGACCAAACAGCGCAAGGCAAGACAGTGCTACTCTGAACAACTCTGCCATGGACAGCAAGAGGGATTTATAGCTCTTGCAGTAAGCGCCCCAGGTTGCTGTCTGTGGTGCTGCCACAGGACAATGGGGGAGAATTCAAGAGGCTGGCCGAGCTGCTCCTGTGGTGTGGAGGGCTGACGGATGGAGCAGTTCGGAGGGGTGGGAGTAGAGACCAGTGTTCTAATCCTGGTCTCATTCACTTTTGCCAATCAGGACTTCTGTTTTGTTACAGGGGGCCATGAAAATGAGTATTCCATGGCCCCACAAATTATTTCTTTCCCCGTGACCAGCTTCCACCGGAGTTGGACTATTTTAGTACGGGGTGTGCTGGGGGCTAACTGGTGGCATTTTTGCAGGTGCGATTGTAGCCTGCGCTGTTATTGTTGGTGTTCTTATGACCTAATGCCATTGAGAGCACTGGCAATGCCAAGAAAGAATTTGGGGTCATCCTGATTTGGGGCATACACATTACATAGGAGGATCGGGCCTTCTGGGGAGGAAAATACTGCCATTACCCAACGTCCTAGGGGCCAGCCTGTAGTGTGCTCATCTGCCACTTGAAGGATTCATGGAGAGAGTAATCACTCCACACTTTCTGGTAGTCACACATGCATGGAACTCTTGTTCCACCCAGTCCCTGATTAAAAAGGCCATGGTCATTTTGTGTAAGTCTGGTCTCCTGCAGGAAAGAGATCTGTGATTTGAGTCTTTTTAAATGGAAGAGAACTTTTTTCCTTTTGATGGGGGTGTTGAGCCCTCTAAAATTCCATGTGTGGCATACAGGTTCAGCCATGATCTATCATAGGGGTTTTTAATACATACTACAAGTGTGCTAGGTGATAAGAGGGGTGATGGCTCATAGCCTGCCTGCAAGACAACCAAGCTTTCCAAAAGACATTGGGGATTTAACATACAGCACGAGGCCCAACCTTCCTTTAATACAACATTTTGGCGTGCACCTCTCTAAGTGGTTCCCTCAAATATAGGTGCAAACAGTATAACACAAACAATACCTTGTAACCAGAACAAACAAGTCATTATATACAGCAGGATATAACTGTTTACGTTTCAAGATCTGAGCAGTAGTTTGGGTGTAGTAGTGGTAAACATCAGGCACCAAAGTATGCCTGATGGCTAGCTACTATCCCCTAGGACCTGGTAGCCCTCATACCTTGACAGAGCCAAAATAAACCAGCAGCAAAGCTGGTGTCTGAAGGCTGTCTGTCTTCTAGTACCCCACATCTGTGACCATCTGGGGCATTTGTAGGGTGCTGTGGACAGGCCTGGGCACCTAGTGTCTGGGTGTAGGGTGAGTTGGGGTATCTCCCCTCCCATCACGTGTTTCCTTTTTACTTAGTCCTCACCTGCTATGGGGGGGGGACCATGGTTTATAATTTCGGGGATATCTGGGTTAATTGCAGTTCCCCAAGGAGTAAACATGTATGATAGCTATTTAACACTCTTCATTGATGCCCCTCAAGATAGTGATGGTGAACTGCACAGTATTTATTGCTTGGCTTGGCCCTTTACACGCAGCCTAAACCTTCCTAGCCAGAACTGATAATATCATGGCAGTTCTTAGAGCACCTAGTTAAGCAGGTCTCAGGGCTGGCAGAGGTACGGGCAAATCTACAAATCATGTTATTTACTGTGGAATGAGAGTAAGGATTCCTTCAGAGGCACAGCATCCATACTCCTGGAGACTTGCTTATAGCACCTGGCAGCATGAAAGCCACTGGATTTGAGTTGAGTATGGGCCCATCCCTTTAAGCTGGTTACATTTACTTGATATTGTGCCCTTAGCCAACCCTGCAGAAAACAAAATGATCCACAACATTTACACAGTACATATGTACATTCATAGTAATATTGTTAGTCTTCAGTTGAGTGACCAGACACTTTTACTTCAGGGCCAAGAGTGGGGGCGGGCAAGTGGGCCACTCAGCCTGCTCTTATAGCTATTCTGTGGGTGAGGGCAGAAACCAGGGGCCTGTGTCTTACAGGCCTCCTGAGGTGATATTATCATGGAATCTGTCCCTATACCCCCATGAAGCCCCCACAACTCAATCCCCAAACAAAGTGTAGAGAAACTTATCTGAGCCTTCTCAGGTTCAAGCCAGAGATGGGATGCTGGCTGCTGGTGAAGAGATCCTCTGACACTCCAGAGACTTCACTGCATCCTCCTGCAGTTGTGGAAAAGCCACAACCTCCCTGTAGTCCCTGGAGCTGTTGATGAGGCTGCTTATCTGTTTTCTTCGGCAGCTGCCCAATGCTGAATGATGGGGTCTGGATTTATGCAGTCCTTTGCTACCTCCATGGTGGGTTCACAGTCCAGGGTTGATTCAGGAAGTGTGGCATATTTGTTCTTGGAGAAGTAGGGGCTGCAGACTTTGAGCTCATCTTCTCTGGTGTTGGCCTCTTCTCTTTGTACCTCAGTGCTGGAGCTCTTTCTCCCAGTGAGATGGTCCCTTCTGTTGTGCTCAGGTTCTGCAGCCTTTCCTGGAGCAAAAGGCCTGGACCACTGGTCTCGTGTATGGTTGTTGACCGTGGGCAGATCATTGAAATCAATAGGCCCCACTGTGGGTTGTGGCTAGTGCCAGTTGTTACTGGGTCTGCTGGTGTCTGGTAAGGACCCTGTTCGGCTTTGTATTGAGTCACAGACCATTGACTGGACTTCCTGGGGCCAGGTTCTGTGAATAAATGTATAAGAACGTCCAGGGTGGAAAACATCAGAGGAGCTCCATTGTATTCCAGCCACATGGACACTGGGTAGCAAGGGAAAATAGAACATTAAATGTGTTTAAAAGCCATCTGGCCTCAGCTTACTCCTTTCTCTTGGCGCAATTCCTATAAAATAATAATCTTGAAATATTAGCACTCTATGCCCTCTCCACTCCAATGTATTTAGTTCTCTGGCCCTCGATTGGATCAATTCCTTTTCTGTGAAATTCAGGAATCTTACCATTATGGGCCATAGGTTTTCTCTGGGCTTTGGACAGGGTTGCAGAGTGCAATGGGCCCACTCGATGGTTAGGCACACCCTTTCTGGCAGTTTAAGGATCTGGGGAGTTCTGACTACAAAAAATCTGCAACATTGTCTTGTTCCGCTCCTTTGGGGAACCCCAGGAGCCAAAAGTTGTTACAGCGGCTCTGGTTCTCCAAATCATCCACTTTATCGTGCAGAGTTTGTATCGGGTGCAATTGCTTCCACACAGTTGCCATGAGTTCATTGATGGCAATGTTGTGGGAGGCAACCTTCCTCTCTGTTTGAAAAAATCCTTGCATTGAGTTGTTATTTATTTATTGATGATATCAATGTAGGGCTAAGGTGGCATTGTTTGAGATAAGAGTCACCTCGGCCATCTGCTTCATCAGCGCTGCAAACATTTGGCTAATAGAGCCAGGGTCCATATTTTCTATGATTGGAGTCTCCATGTGGTTTTTCTGCTGCTGTGGGGATGACACACTGTGTCCCAATGCCATTTCTTAGCTGAGGTCCAAACAAACCAGATCGCTAGGTAGCCAAAGATAGGGTGCGTTTCACTCTTTAGCTAAAAGATTATACCTGCAGCCATTTTATTTGGGGCTAGACCACGCCCGTCCTGTTTAGCACAATTTTAGAACCATGTGATATTGTGTATGTCCCTTCTAGCCACAGCATTGTATAGCAGAAATCAGATTCATAATGCTATCAGTGGAAGAACCAAGCAAGGGCATTACATCATACAATTCTAAAATGTACCTTACCAGCACTGTGTCATTCAGAAACACACACCATGTTTACTAAAAGGCCTAAAAAATGAACACACTGAAACAAAAACAGTCACTCCAATGCAAGACGTGCCTCATCACAAAACAACAGCACAGAACTACTAAAAAGACAGCACCGTCCACCAAGCTAAACCCTAACTGGTCCATTTAGGCAGTTTTTGCAAAGAATATCTATCTATCTATCTATCTATCTATCTATCTATCTATCTATCTATCTATCTATCTATCTATCACACATAGATAGAACTTCTCTCCATTGAAACCACCATCATTTAGTTTTCTATAAACCTATTAATTAAAAGTATAAACCACACCAATTAAAAACTAATCAATTACCAGACCTGTCAAGCAATTACCACACTCACCTAGAAACCCCTTTTGACTTGTAAAATAAAAAAAGACACAACACAACAAAATATAGTGTAATCCACTTAAATGAATACTCGATTTGTCACAAAAAATATTCACATAAGTAGGTTATTCAGTAAACTGGATTACCATTTTTGGCCTAGCAGTGGTTGAAAGACATACATGCGTTGGTTCCATTTAGTTTGTATGTGCCATGTTTTTTATAACAAGCTAGTAAAGGCTTTTACTTTTTCTTTTAAATTTTTGGTAAAGGCTAGTAAACACTTTAAAGACATGTTTTAAATCATAAAAACATCATACATTGAAATCTTTAAAGTCATTACTTAATCATTCTCTCTCTCTCTTCTCTCTCTCTCTCTCTCTCTCTCTCTCTGGCAGTCACTTTCTCGGGGAAAGCTTGCAATAAAAATCAAGGATCAGGACTTGTGAGTTGTTTTCTCATCAACTCAACTTGCAGCAAAAATCAAGGATCAGGACTCAGGAGCTGTTTTCTCCTCAGCTTGTTGGAAAGCCTGCTAAAATCCTTGAGAGAAAAATAACCTGCCCTCCCCAAACCTGTGAGAAACAATACATAACAAAAGAAAAAAACAGCCTGCAAAAAAACTGTCCCTCAAAGCTCAATGCATTAGATGCTGCATCCTGCAACTTTGCTCCTCCATGCTCCAGACCCAGTCAGCATGCCACTCCCACTCCACAGACACCATTCTTCACATGTCACTCCAGCTACCTCTGATGCAGTCCTCCCCATGCCACTCCAGTTATCCTAAACAAACTGTGCTGCGCTCCCAATCGTGAATGCCACCGCCAAGCTAAGGAAAGGAGTGCTGACAGACACGCCCACTTATTTAGGGAGCCCTACACTACAGAAACTAGAACATATGCATATATTATATTATACATAAGTTAGGTTGGGTCTATTTTATAAGTACAATAAGACACTTCATGGATGTGTAATTATACCCAATAATCACAGTTCTCAAGTGCATTTAAAGGCATGAGGTGCTTAGGAACACTTAAGACATTCAGTTATTGGCACATAATTACATACTCTGGCATGTCATATTGCATACATTATCCCATATGGTCAGAGATGTACTGACAATCAAAACACAGGTATACTGTCCACAAAGTGGACAACCTGGTTGTACTTTAACTGCTCATAAAGTTTACTCTCAAGTGTTCCTCAGCTTCTGTACACTGTATTTACCTCTATTGTTTAATTATACTCAGCTATGTTCTGTATGGTAATATTGTATTTACTGTTGACTGTATGTTTTCTTCTCCTGTATCCTTCCCCCAGGATGCACCGGGAGATGAGCAACTTGTTACTTAGTGTGCCCTTCCTGATGAAACATTTCAATAAATAAATAAATAAAAGGTGTCCATAACTTTATATGGACAGACAAGCAATGTGGGTATAATGTTGCCACCAGAAAGTTGGTTTACTGCATACCCTAGTGATACCCTGCACTGTATCACTGCATGTGGTGTCATGAAAGTTCTTTCCAAATGCTTACGGTTTTTTGTAAATTGTGGGAGTTTACAATGAGCAACAGCAGTTTTTCCTGATCATCTGGATTTATCTGGCTTTTGCATGGAAAAGACAAAGCAGTAGGCAGTATTCTGTAGCATTCAAAGCAATGGTTGCCATGATGGCAAGGTAGTAGCATATTGGAGCTGCCCCTTGGGAAAATCAGTTCATGAGCAGATGTGGGACTTTCACCTCAGTCTAGGGGTGATCCAGTTATACCATGGAGCTGAGGTGCTGCAGTCTTGAGAGAGGGTATTGACAGTACATGTTGATCAAACAAAGTAGCATCATTGATGTCAGCTGTAGAAGATTCCACTTGTCTCTTCCTTTCTGCTAAAGGCTACAGTAAGTACATTTGAAATGGTCAACATAACTGGGTGGGGTTTATAAAAAGGGTGACAATCTATGGAACAAATAAAGGGATGGGCCCCCATCCCAAGACACTGCCTTTGCAGAATTCCATGCTGAGGTGGAAGAGATAGCCTATCCTGTACCAAAACATACCCCTAGACTATAATAATTATAGGATGTGTTGAGGACAGCAAAATGATGCCTGACCACTAGATGTCACTGTAGGACTGACTCATGGACTTATGCTATTTGACTGATTGTAAAAGGGAACAAAAAAAATAGCATAAATGTTTTATGCCTGCTTTTGCCTTTACAGCAAAACGTGGAAGGTGACACAGAGGAATAAAGTTTCTGCAATGATTTGAGTTGTTTGAAGAATTTTCTTTCTGTTGCTTTCCATCATAACAAAGGCAGGCTGCATGCATAATGATGCCAACAGCTGACCTTAGCTGCATTTTACACCCAGAGGCATTTGTCAATAAATGTTTGATTTATTAACACTTTTTAACATGAAGCAAAGCTAGGCTTTACATGCTGCTGATTTACAGTAACGTTATTCATGAACAATCTTTCTACTGTGTATGTGCAACTCAAATTTTAATAATTTGTCACATAAGAGCAATTAGAATAAACAGTGAACCAATGGCATATGTGTGCGGAATGCTGTCTGAGTCAGCTGTGTTTTCAGGTCAGGGACAGACTCATTATTGAAGTTCTGGGAATTCTCTTGATGAGGTGTTGAGCTCAACCACAGATTAATTTTGAATGTTTGGAACGAAAGAGTCCAAAAATGATTTCTATGTTTTGTTCTGCACATGATGGAGCATTCCTTATGTTGCCACATGAATGGAAAATAAACACTGCCTCATGGTGGCATTTCAGAAACTTAACAAATTGTTTCTGCCTGTTATGAACCACAAGACATTGTGAACTAATAATAAGTTGAAAAGAAAACATGAAAAGTTTAACTTTGGCAAAGTAACATATTTTTACTGTCCAAGACATTAAAGCAGTTTTAAATAATGATTTTAAAATAACAACAAATCTGTGGTTTATGGTGTGCATACTGTGTTCTGGGCAACTGGTGTGTGACAACATAACATCATCTCCTGCTGTGTAACCACCACCAGTCTAATTTGCAAAAGGGAGTTCAGATATTTATACCCAATGTAACCATCTATAAAGCACATCTTCAGATTTTCAGAGACTGTGTTTTATGGGGAGGGGAGGTCCCCCTGTTTTCTCCCAATCATGCAAAGAAATCCCAGATATAACAGCTTCTAGAGTAAACCAACCCATGCAGGTGTATGGTGTCTGGAAAGGAATGGCAGCTAAGGAAAAGCAGGTATTACTTTTTTAAAATCAAATTTGGGTTTATAATTACAGAGAACAGCTCCGGCCAGTGCACTTCTTGACAGATTAACTCACAGCTTGATTAAGTGCACAAGCAAAACCTCCAGCCAACCTTTATAATGGACAGGAAATGCCTGGACCTTGTTGATTATTGTTTAGCTAAAGAGCATCACTCTACTAAAATAGAAATCTTAAAACTATTCAATTACCAAAATGATGTTTAACTTCAGTCTTTTTCTAGTTTTGTTTTTTTAATTTATTTTGTTCTTAACCTACCAAATATTTCAAATAAAAAAAATCACTGATTCTTTCAAAAGCATCTGACTGTTTCATGGGAAAGTCACTTCATGAATTTGTCAAGATGTGCCTGTGTTTTGATTTTGTTTGCATTTTGTACTTTCCCTATTAATGAATTTTAGATTGTTTAGTTATGTACAGGTGTGTTATATATACATTGTATATATGCATTTTTATTCCTGAGTCGCACCTGAAAATAGGCCCTCAGCCTAGCTGTGCTTACATGGTTAACAAAATCTTCAATAAATAAAATTAGTGAGCATTATGAGGTCATACACAAAGGAACTGTGAGGTCAATAGTGGATAGGTCAATGCTTTTGGCATTTTGGCTAGACTACCAAAATCTGTTGTAACCCCTGGGAAGAAAATCTGAAAATTAAAAAAATTTATATTTTGTAATAAATTGTTATAGAAGAAACATATTTACAAGAGCACATGCAAAAAGACAGAGATACTGTTCAAAGACCCCCCATTAAAGAAGCAGGATTTGTTTATCAAGAAACAGAATGTACTTTGCCAAAATGGAGCCATCATTTAATTCTCTGTGGCTCTTAAGAAACTGTGGGTGCAGACTGAATGCAAAGCATTATTAAACATGAATTATGAAGAGAAAGAAAGACAAAATGTAATCTGTTATCTTTGTGCATTGTCTCTGTGATGGTATTTGTATAATTTACTTGTTTCTTGGTATCAGTTTTGAAACCCATTGTATTAATGCATTTAAAAACATATCAGTAATATATAGGGTGCTCATTATTTACAGTGCTGACACACAGTACAGTACCGTATGTTCCCTTCATGCCAAACTAAGATGTGGGGATGTCTGTGATTACCATTGTGTTAGCCCATTATCCAGATGAAAGTTATAACGGGTCTGTGCTGTGATTTCTGTCAGCACCATGGTTCAGCAAAGTGAAAAATGCTACATGCTGGCACTGTACTATTTTGAAACTTTAAATTCATGTTTTTTTTTCTTCAGAAAATCAAATGACATGCTTTACTGTGAATTAAACAAAAACAATATTGGTCATTTACTGAGCAGAGATATAAAATACTGAAACAAAGTGCTATATAGAAGAATAATTTAACCAAGGAGGAGGGTAAAACATCTTTGATTTTAATTTTGTTTTGATGTGACACTGATTCTGTCATTCTACAAAAGTTAGGGTTTCTAGATAATATTTTAAAGAGATTTATCACTGTTTTGATTTGTATATGTTAATCTGTTTATTAATTAACCTATTTATTGAAATGCGCTTAATTCAGACAGGTAAGCAAAGATAAAAATGCAAATCTCTTTTTATCTGTGACCTGGGAGAGGGAGTACAGAGAGCTAAAGGGAAGGGGGACAAGTACACATCAGCACATAGTAAACATAGGAATGCTAGGACCCAAATTGGGGGGATGATTGCAATGCTGCATATGCAGTTTGACAGGCAAGATCACAACATAGAGTAGCTAGTAAATATGAACACAAACACAGCCTTTTCGGAGCAGTAGGAGATAAATGAACATTGGGCAGAAGCAGTCATAAATCATCGTGGGCTGGAGCAGGGAGGGGAAGACGCCTTCTACCTAGACTTGGTGGTTTGGAAACTGTAGGGATTGTTGAGGTCGAGACGGAGGTTATAACATACATGAGGTTGATAGCCTTTCAACTACTATGAAGTAGGCAACTGCTGTATGCATTTACAGTACCATTCTGAGAAGGCTGATCACGTGAATACCATTCTATGAACAACATTAAATATTAATATAATTCTTTAGATGGAACGTATTTGATATTTCATGAAGGGGCATTTTCACAACATTTTGCATGCCCATGATACCCCCATTCCTTAATGAAATAAAGGGAAGATGGACACTGAGCATTGCTTACTTAGAAGTAAAGAAATTTATGTGAGCAGCATGTGAAGAGAAAAAAAAATTGTTTCTTATGTCTACTTTTCATCTTTCACTGGTCATCCTATCACTTGTTTTCACATTTAGAAAGCATTGTGTGTACATTGCTCCTTGACTGATAGTTTTTGCTTTTAAATACGTTAAATTACCACAGCTTATGGGGAAGAGGGTAACGTATCCTTGACTTTCATTTTTTTGATGTTACACTGATTATATTTGGCATGATAAAATAGAAATGAGGCCCAGACCACAGTGTCTGCTATTGCCTTCGTGAGGACAAATGCCTTAAGAGCGTGTATGTCATACAAACACAAAGTTTAAAACCATTGTAACAATTTCATTTAAAGGTAACATAAACCTTACACTTTACATTTTTTAATATAATTGGAGATTTGGCTTGGGCAATGTCTGTTTAAGTGCATACCTGTACAACTGATCTTTCTCCGTTACTGAATGTAACTAATTCCAGATCACTCCTGAAAAAGGGTTTCTAGTCTCAGTGAGCCTACCTGGTTAACAAAATTCACTACATAAATACATATATTCCCAGTGAATTGTTTTGTGTGTTTCTTTTGAGATAGTCATATTTTTTTTCTTATTTGAGTGTGACTTATTAAGGTTGCCTTTTCCCTCCCAATTTATCTTTTAATTTCTTATAATTTACAGTACTCAGTACTATCACCTGAGGTGCTTAAAGTGATGCTTTCTATGTAGGTCTTCTGTTCAACTGATGTCACTAGGTGCTGAAACTCAGAAGAAATGGACAAACGTATATGAGGTGCAAAAAAGGCAAATTAACAAGGGACCTTAAACAAAGAAAAATCAGACTATTTCAAAATAAAATAAAAAATACACAATACACTAGTGATGTCAAACTGGATTTGCATATGCTGCAATTTCCAATTCAATTTTGTTGGGGAAAAAATGCTAAAAATAGGGTTAATGTTCCTGTTAACTCTAGTGTATTGTAGATCTTTTTAATTTTTTTTATTGTATTTGTTTATGGTCCCTTTACTGGGCCTGCTGCCACCCCAGAATTCCACCTACTTATCCAGGGTTCCTTCCTTGTCCAGACCCTCGAGCCTCCAGTGTGTGGGTTATCTCAGCCTTTTTTGCCATAAGGGGTGGGGGTGACTCTATTGGCTAGGCCAGTGCCTAGTCAGGGTGGTACATGGATTGTACCAAGTGTTGGTGCTGAGGGGAGAGCAGTCTGGGTGTTCAAGGGAGCACAATGAGCATGGGAGGTGCTCTGGCCCAGCATCATCCTATGATCAGGAGAAGGTGTTGTTCCTTCCCCAAGTCCCACTCTACCCCCAAATGTTGAGTCACTGCACTCTCATGACTAGCCAGGGTCCCAGGTGGCACATGGTCACCTATACCACCAGCACCTTTATTGCACCACTCTTATGTATCCACTTCACCTTTCCCCCAGGACGCATCTGGAAAACAGCTATGTAGCTCAGCATGCCTTTCCTGGTGAAAATTTTCAAAGCAAAACAAATAAATTATGTGTTGCTCAATGAACAGTGCTCTGAGTCAGCTATCCCTGGGAGGAGAACTCCACACAGATGCTTATAATCACATTGTCCTATTATTAGTTTTTGAAACATTTTAACACAAGTTAGCATTTTTTATTTGTGTAATTAAACAAATATGATGGTCAAGAACTGGCCTGTTAATTCAGATTAAATAAATTTTTACTTATTGAATGTATAACCAGCAAAAATGGATTGAAACAAATAGGACTAGTGTCATTCATGTCATGGGTTAGGAGGTCATAGGCAGCAAGTAGTACATAACTCTGCTACAGGTTCTCAAACAGATCAAATTTCCACAAACAACTGAAACCGGGCACAAAAATGTGAACAGTTTTATTGTCACCATTTTTCTGTTGGATCTGGTCAGTTTTTTGTAGGACAGGAGACACTGTTTTTGATAGTTCAGATCACTTTTAGCCAGTGTTAGAATTATACTTTATGAACCTTGGGAGCCAGGGGCCCATAAGAGTCCTCTCTTTAAACTGAGCCCCCCCTTCCCATTATAAGTCAATGGCAATGATGTGCGAGATACCGGGGCTCACTTGAGAGCTACTGGGGCTGAGCCCTGGCAAGCCCCTCTAATTCTGTAAGACTGTTACTGGGCACATATGGAATGTCATAAAGCAAACATCTTCAATCTAAAATTGCTACAAATTCTATTATTCAATTCAGCAGTTTTCCCAGTATTATGTTGTGCCAGGATTCATAAATTGTTGATTGTCCAGTCCATTATGATGTCAGAAAATCTTCACTAAACCAGCCCAGTGGAGTTGAGGGCTGAAGAGCTGAGCAGTTTATCTGCATCCACACCAATGACCAAGGTTCAGGAATGAACTTGGGCTGCTGTAGGTCAGCTGAGAGGAGGAGATCAAATGTCCAACAAACTGCTTTCTTCTCCAGGGGTGGGGGAGGATTGTTAGCCCATGATTGACTGCCACCAGGTGGAGCCCTGGTGGTAATGCAGACTGAGGCACATGTATGGGAAAGACTGCTGGTTTGGTGTAGTGTGTGTGTGTGTGTGTGTGTGTGTGTGTGCGCCTCCACATGGCATGTACTACTGTCTGTCTGAGGCAGAGGAAGGGAGGGACCAGAAACAGAAATAGACATGCAGGCTTTGTGAAACCCTGCTGTCTTGTCCCTCATCTGTACCACCACCTGGGAATACCAGGATCAGCTCTGGATATGTGTTCTGGGGGGGGGATGACCCATCCCCTCCTGGCCTTACCACAGAGGGCAATCTGAGGGGGAACACAGGTCCAGTAAGTAGAGGGGAGGACAGTGCTGGTTGGGGAATTGGGGACAGGGCTGATAGCCTGCCCATGTGTTGTCTGGAGAAAAAGATTATTGAAATAAAAGAGAAAATCCTTATTAAGGAGTTGCTCTACAAAGGGAGCCAAGATGCAATCAATTTGAGAATATCCTACCTGCATCTGTGTTCACCCAGGTACCCATCTGCACCAGATGGCATCCACAACCCTGCCGACTCTGCCTCACAGGTGTGAATCCACACATAGGGATAGCAGAGGGAAGAGCTGTTCCAGGCTATGCACATCCAACTTGATGCCCATGCCAGGCCACCAGTGGATCCCTGCCTGCGCAGGTGGCAGGGGATGATGGGATATGGCAGTACTCCAAGGGCGCTATATCCCCACCAGGAGTACAGCCGTATCCCCATCATAAAGATAAGCTATTTTTAAATCTCTCCCTCCTGTGCCTGTAATGCCCCAGCACACTATGGAGGCTCCTAGAGCTGGGGGCTGGCAAAGGGGGGGGGGATTGGCACCAGTACAACTGCTGTGGCCAGGTGGATGGGGCACATAGTCACTAAAGCAACAATTAGGGCTGCATAACCTACACTCCCTGTGCACTGTGGATCTTTCTTTCTGGATGCTGTACAAGCCTGCAACCCACATCCCATCCCTGCCCCTCCTGCCCATGTAACAAGGTATGCAGCTCTGGATCGGGCACAGAGGCTGCCAGCTGCCAGGACTGTGGATGCATGAAAGTCCCTGCAAGTCCGTAACAGGAGTTCTGCTCACCAGAAACCTTTGTAATCCCTCCCTGTGCATGTATGGAGTGGCCCCATTGAGGATCGGGCCCTAAAGCTCTGTTTGTCTGTATGCAGATTTCATGAATAAGGTAGAAAAATGTATAGCAAGTACAGAGAAGAAGCCTTAAGATTAAGAATACATTGTATTCTATAGTAAATTTTGGTAGGTGAATAAATTATCTCTATAAAAGCACAGATTAAAGTCGATTCATGCTCTAGTTCAGTGATGTTATGTTCCAATAGCTGTAGAAAAAGACAAAGAACTGCAGCTTATTGTGCATCAAGTCCTTTATGTTCATTGATTTAATGAACAAAAAATAATTCTTGCATTGTTAAATGTCAGTTGTTCACATGAGGGTAAGGATGTCCTATGGTGTAAACTGGTAATAAGGCTGGCCTTGTGGTTCTACCAAATGGAAGACCCTGGTTTGCACCCCCCCCCCCGAGATTTCACCTTAGACAAGTGTAGTCTGTTTCATTGTCTGTGTAAGACACTAGTGTGTGCACTGGGGGGAGCTGTGAATGTTCATACTAGAACCCCCCATCATATTTTTTAGTGATGTTGAACCTCCTAGTTTAGAGGCACTGCAAGGTGTAAAGGTGTGGTTCTCATGATGGAGGGGAGGAGGGACTGAACTAGGAGTCATTTTTCATCAGATTTAGACAGAGGTATCCATGCAAAAGGCCTTATTATCCCAGATAGATGCCATGGGGAGCCCCACCAGTGGAATCTACTCCTAATAGGGACCACTAGATGGAAGGGTGACCACCTGCCTTGCAGATGCAGTGGCCTCAAAATTGAAAGTAACTGAGACAACAGCAACAAAATGTCAAGCGTTAAAGTCGCTGCCAAACTGTGAACCGTCTGTGGGCCAGTTAGAATTGGCTCTGCAAATCAGTATAATGAGGGGTTAAAATAAAATGACCATATTCTCTGCATTCTCCTAGCAACTTCATATTATCCCATCTTTTCCTCCCTCCCCCAGCATAAAGCAGGTCAGCTTATAACCCTGTTGGATTGACAGCTGGCTAATAAACTGCTGAAAACCTCAAAATAATGTTTGTGTTTGAGGCAGCCTTGTGACTTCTTCACACATACCAGCTGCAGAAGGGCTCTAGGCTTTTGTTTGTAGTCCTGTGTGCTTTGCCTTGTGCAGCTGGTAATGGTTTAAGGAGCAAGTTGCTGTCTTAATACCTTGTTAAGGCTGTTAGAGCTGCTGGGTCTTTGGGAGGTCAATGTCAGGACTGCTTTACCTTGAACCCTTGATGTGCAAGGTAAAGGCGTGAGGAGACACGTAAAACTTCACACCCTTTCACACCGCAGGGGAGCCGGTAATTGTCAAGCGTCCTCACCCATAATGCACTGCTGCAGGTGTTGCCACCAATAAAAAATAATATGCTTCTGGTCAGGAATAATTAGGAGGATTTTAAACAGGTTTATTAGTGAACTAGACATGACAACCACTGGTATTACTTTGTATTTCTGAACTCAATGTGGAATGCTGCAGGTGGTAAAAAGCTGTAGAATATTTTTTGGTTTTACTTTTGACATATCAGGTAACATAAAACAGACTACAACTTAAAGGAAACTTAAAATGAAAACCATGATTTCTGAATTCCGGTCCCCTGTGTTCATAAATCTTGTGGTATTATTTTTTTATCTTTGCCAGAACTGTCAAGGTCTTTCAGTGTTTGGCATTCTGGTAAGCTAGAGGATAAGACTTTGAAAAATGGTGTCTTGTTTCTTGCTCAGTACTTAATGTGTCAGTAGAAATACTTTAACTAAACACAAGTCTCTTTTAAAGAGGTACATATGCTGCTAAGATTGCAGGCAGTGACAGGAAATAAAATCTTCTGATGTAAGAGCAGCTGGGATTTCAACTTCTTGATATTTAGAAATAAACAAATGGAGAGTCCCAGCCCACTTGCAACAGGAGAGCACAGTGTACTTAGATGAGGGGGATCTGGATTTGTGGCATAAGCTGGGCTCCATGTCCGAAAGTGATAAGGCTTGGGGATCTCTTCAGGAACAGTGCTCTTAGGCTGTGTGTGTGTGTGTGTGTGTGTGTGTGTGTGTGTGTGTGTTTACAGCAGTCTTGCTGCATCTGTGCTTCCTGAGGTTGACTTGGGGCAACACCGGATGCAGTGGGTGACTACACTAAATTTTCCCACTAGGCCAACCTAGAGCAGACTGGCCACATAACGTGTGCAAGATCAGGGGGAACATTCAAACATGGGAAAAGTGACATCTGTGCACAGGACTTACAGAGCAGTGCACACATCACCAGTACCAGCTGTGTCTATTAGGGTCCCTAAAATTCACAGGCAGTGCAAACTATGACTAAGCCTAGTGAGACTGCTGCCTAGCTCAGGGTCCTGTGATGGGGGGTTGCTTTCCCAGTGGGTGTGCTGATTGGTTGTGAGGCCAGATTGGTAGGACTGGACTTCAGATGGATGATGTGGTAGTGGAGAAGGTAAATGGTACTGAGGAAGAAAAAAGATAATTAAAAACAAATGGAGAAAAGTTAGCAGAAACATAGTGTGTCTGCCCCCCCTTCCCTCATAATTCCTGGCTAATTTCAGCATGCAGCTTGAGCGGTCAATTTTTGCACTCTGTTGGTTTTAAGGTTAATCATAGGCCAGGAGTGTTTATGTTTCAGTAATGCCAGCTTAACTCACCGACTGCTGTTTCAGGTTTTTTTTTCATAAAGCATCCCGCTCCATATTATATGAGGGGAAAAGTTAAGAATGGGGGCCAATTAGTTTCTAATGAAAAGTTCCAATAATGAGTACCAAATGTACTGTTCATGAAGTGTACAATGTGCCCCTGTGTATTCTGAATGGTAATAACACAGCCATTATTCAAAATTAGGGAGGGAAATCTTGGAAATAATTGTAAACAGATGTTTTGTTATGCTGTAAGTGCACAGTACAACTGCAAGAAAAAATGTGTTGTAAATAGTACATTGCAAGGGTTTTCTATCCTTTTCATTTTGATCTGCACTTCACAGCTATTTCCTATTAGTTAACACACACACTCACAGTACAGGGCAGCCTAGCATTCCCAGTTTGGGCAATACTGTGGTGTGCCGTGTGATAGCAGCAGATAGTCGTTGAAATTAATGGGAACAAAACAGATTGTTGCAAATTGTGATCCTGCTTTAAAATACTCTGCCACCCAGGTTTGGAATAGAAAGTACTGACCAAGTAATGCATGGGCCAAACAAGATATAGAAAACCAATTGTTTCTTCAAGCCCTTGTCACTGCAAAAAAAGGAGCAATGGTCAAAGGAATTGGTAGATTAGGATTCCAGATTTGCAAGCTTTTTTACCAGCATAGTGTAAACTGCTGGAGCTTCAGGACTGCAACTCCAGTGTTTAATTGAGGAGTTCTTTTCTTTCAGTGAGGTTTGGTGCCATGGATTTATAAACCCCTTTATTTGTACTCTGTGTCATGAATGACATAATTGAACTCATTAGCTTTGCAAGCAAAGCATCTGAACAAAAACATTCTCCCAGCCCTTTAGCATGTGTGGTAGGCCAGGAAAAGCTGGGGAGTGCCCCATTTGTACAGGATGAAAACTTTGAAACATTCCGGGCTCCCAACAAAATGAGGGTGTGTGCCCCTTCTGCACCTAGCACTATTTCTTCCACATGTCTCCATACTTGGCTGGGTTGGAGGTGGGGTGGGCCTGGGTGCAGGGACTTGCATGCACACTATCCACAGCATGATTTCTGAATGTTTGGGAGTGTACAAGGGCTGGTGGTGTTACATGCCATGGGGCTGTCATAACACCAGCTGGCACAGTGCACAAGTCCCAGTGGCATAGTTGTGCCAAACATGGGCTTTGTTTGGCTTTAACACCAGCCATTCACAGTCTTCTAAATGATCATGGAGAGATGGGGGCCAGCACTGTATATGAATAGATTTTTTGATGCTTTTAAAGCATTGGGATGCAACTGTTTTGAAAGATTGCTGTATCTCAGAATGCCTTGCTTTGGGTGGAACATGGTACTAGTGTCTAGTATCAGAGCTTCCTACTGTATGCATGTCATGCCTCTGTGTGCCACAGCTAATATGCTTCCTGGCCACTCTTTGCTAGTTCCTTGGTGAGGGGAGGGAACAATGTCTGTGGGTTGTGCCAGTCACATGTACCACCATGGCTGCAGACTTCTGAGGACCAGATATATACCTATGACTTTTATCAGGCCACATTTGTAATCCTCTAAGGTTGATCAGATACATGCCTTTGGTGGGAGTCTGAGCCATAGAGTTTGCACTTGTGGAGGTACATACCATTAGCATGACCCAAAGAGTTCTGCCATCTGTCACACATTCCCTCTGCTCACATGGAGACTTCTGTGGAAAGGCCAAGGGTGTGCCAGGTGCAGCACACAGAGGAACAACAGTTATCAAAGAGTATGTCTGGATACAGGACCCCTGGAGCCATGTTTTTATGCACAGCATGGTATCGTGAGATATGGCTAGCTTCTAAGGACTGCCATGTTCCAATGCATAAAATTCATCAATAAAAAATATTTAATAAAATACAATGCCAACCCCTAGTCCTCCATGCCAGATCAGTGGGGTGGGATTAGTTAGTGTTGGGGCCAAATAAGGCCTGGTTTTGGCATAATAGTGCCACTGGGAAACATGCACACTAGGCTGGCTGGCATTGGGATGATCCCCAAATAAGTAATACTGCCAGCCCCTATGCAACCTCAAGTGTGCAGAAATGGTTTTGTGGATAGTGTGGATATATACTGTATCTCCATCATATGGCAGATCCATGACATGGCAAAGAGCGGAAACACGTGTAAGGTATGGTGTTGGATGAGAGGAGGGTGCACATACTACTTCATATGTAGCCCAGAGCGCTCGTCATGTAGGCATCCTGCACAAGTAGAGTACTTTGGTCTTTTCTCAGCTCACTGCACATGAGAAAGACTGGGGAGAATGTTGTAGATTGGGCCCTTAGGGCCTGTGGGCTTGATTTTTGTTTGCTGAGATTCATAAATACAGGTATATGGAAAACAATAACATTTGCTGAGCAGCAATGGAGCTAAAAAAAATGAATATTTAGAGTTGTGAGTTATAGGTGGACACATTGCAACATTTTACAGTGGGTATAGCAAAGCAACTGCTTTAATTTTCTTGTGATTGAAACATCTCTTTGCCTCTGTGAATAGAGGCAGGAGCAATGCATATACTGTACGGTAGCTGAAACATTGGACATATTGCCTTAGTCATGGGCTAGTTTTCAGTATTAGTCAATCCCCAGTACAAAGCCATATGTATAGCAGTATACACATCACTGTGGGTCAAGCTGACAAGGTTTTCAGTAGGACTGCTGTATGACTTGCCTGAAACAGGCTTCTATACTTTGTCCCCAGTGACTGAGAAAGAACAATAACCACAGAATTGTGTTTCAGCTGTGTGGTGAAGTCACTGTCTCAATCAGAGATCAAGACGTCCCCAAGGACATTTAGTACAGTGGAACAAGTTTGCAAATGTATACATCCATGTACACTGTAACTATATATGATTATGTGCTGCTGCTACTGCTGGTGTTCACTACCTCTTTGGGACAGATGTGCAGATCACAATGGGCTTTCAATTGCTAAAACTATTTAAGAATGTTTTCCTACTGAATATCTTTATGAACATAATATGTTGAAAAATTATTTTATCTTAGGGACTTGAACACAGCAGCCTGGGATTAAAGCACACAGAGCTTAAATCAAGCATTCTGCATGTTAACGAGATGCAGAGTAAAAGAAAATGCATTTAATAGGATTTATTGTGGGAGCAAAGGAATGGCACTCTTAGGGTACTGCATATCAAAGACATCATTGTGTAGCACAGGAATCAGAGAGCCACAACTGGGGTGGAACATATACAGAGTTGGTATAAATGTGTATCACATTAGATATTAAAAACATAAAGCACAGTGTGAATAGTATTTAGGATTATTCCACCTCCCTCTTGCTTGTCTCTATATAAGCCTATCCTGTAGCCATCTTCCACTCATGATTTGCATATGCTGTCTTGTTACAACAAACCTGGCTGTCTGGCCCTTTTGTACTGGCTAATCCTCAGCAATAGCTTTTTGCTTTACAGCATAATATCTTTCCTTGGGGACAAGGATATGTTCACAAAAATCAGTGATTATTTCCTTTCATAAAATGGATACGCAAAATACTAAACAGCTGTATAAAAAGTGATTACTGGCCATGCATTCCTTGAATACAACCACACAATTCAGCAGCACTAATCTACGTTTTTCCATAATGAAGTACCCATCACATTACTAAAATCATATTACCTGCCATATAGCCGGAAAGAAAACAATGAACACAGTTTTTAACCCCTCCCCTCCGACCAACCAAATCATTCTCTTTCAAATTGTACGTACTTCCAACATTCAGTTACTGCACACACCCAAACACTCCAGTGTATCCAACACCTCTAAAGTTGAAGTACTCTCCCTCCTTCTTTGGAATCCCTCTCCTACTCTGCCTGTTACTTATGGCCACGATCTGTGTTGCCTTTTGTTAAGTAAAGACATACTGAATTCCTGATGTCAGGCTAGATGCCAGTGCTGCTGAGACACACAACTCACAACAGCACTGACATCTAAGACTGATATCAGTGTATGCTAACAAGTAGAAACATAAAAATGTCCAGTGGCTACTAGAGTCAAAAGCAAATTATTTGAATTTTAGAGATAATGGGCACTTAGGATGGGTGACTGGGCAGCTAGTGATGCAGCACCTGGATGGCAGTGTATATGTCTGTGGGGGGAGGTTAACATTATAAGGAAAAAAGTACTGGGATGCTGTTGTCCATAGAGGTTATGGCACACATGGAAGACTTGTTAACTAAAAATGGTGATCAATTTTAAAATGTTTTCTTTTTATTGCTATTAAATGTAATTACTCACTACACTGTATATGCAGAAAAGCCAACATCAGGGTATGCACTGTGATGAATTCGTGCACTTTCAAGGAGCTTCAAGGCTGTCAGCTATAGTATGCGTTTTCCATCACAAAGCACCCAAGGGTTGTGTTAATCCAGTTTATAGAATGGGGTTTTATCAATTCCGCCTCCCAACTGGTCAAAACCTGGTCACAAGGGTGTGTGATAACTGGGTATAAAGAATGGCTAGGTGTATGCTAACCAAAAATACAGTTGTTCAGATCAGACGTACAACATGCAAATCAAACACAGCCACATCATATATCATCAACCTCCTCCTCAACCAACAAAGAAAAGAAATCTAACTAAAATTTTGGTTTGCATGCAATGGCCAAATTCATAGAAAAATACAGTATCGTTAAAGCAAACACAAAGACATTTGTCCCTTTCTAAACCTACACAGAAATTAAACATATCTAAAGCTTTCCATTGCAAGAAATGCCTAATATGACATTTGCACCCTTTGCAGATTGTGTGAGAGGCCCTTTGGCACCATGCATTCTTGCTTAAAGCTGAACCAGCCTATAATTTACTGGTGATTTGCATGTACATCCCATGATGCTTTCCATTATGGGGGTATGTATGACTTTGTATTTCTATGACACACAGACATGCAACTTCAAACCAAAGTACTCAGAATCCCCTCTTCCCAATATTGCAAAGCAACAAAAACGGGGAGAAAAACTCAACTCAGTCTTCTGTGTCTCTGCTGTGTCTACACTACCAATTGAACTGCTGACGAGCTATGCACAAATTAAATGGAGACTAGTGATGTAATTAGATACATCAGCTCATACATAGATCATGCATATGCAAATTTCCTAAAGAAAATGTATCACTTCTATTCATATCCTATATACCGTACTGAAAATACCTTTAAGAAACTCTCTAATGCATTTGTCACTAAAAGAAACTGGAGTGCAAGTACATAGCACAAATCATATAATTTGTTAGCAGAAATAGATCACTTCATCCACCTAGTCTGCCAAAATGTTCCCTGTGTAATCTGTTTTTAAATACCTGCACATATGTGTACTCAGCTCCTCCAGATCCTACAACTTGGTATCTGTAAATGAGGCATAAAACATCCTCTTTAGCCACTCCCCAGGAGATCAGGGCTAACCAATCATCCCCCCAACCCATACAGCACTTATTCAGCCCTCCTCCACTAGAAAACCTATAAGAGATGGAGTAGGTGGAGAGATGGTGCTCCCTGAGGAAGAGTTAATACTCAAAGTGCCAGGGCTTGTCTTTGAAGACATTTTCTACCTTTTGAACTTTTTTTTTTTATTTAGTTGTTTAACCAGGTTAGCACACTAAGCTGAAAGCTTTTTTACAGGAGCAACCTGGGAGCACAAGGAGGTTAAGTGACTTGCTCAGGGTCACACAGTATGCAAGTGGAAGCTGTGGGTTCAAACCCAGGTCTGGTCTGCTGGATGTCACCAGATTTGCAGCTCAGAGCCTTAGACCACTGTGCTATACTGCCTCTTTATGTACTTTTGACTTATGTGGTGCAACAAAACACATTATTTTCAAACTACTGCAGTACTTATTTTTCTTTGTTGCATTATCAAACTTTTGGAAGGGAAATAAGCTTATGGGCAGTTACTGTCCCACAAACAGAGAGCACAATGTTACCCAAGCAATGAATGTCAGAATCTAGTTTATCCAGCATTGTGCTAACTGTGGTTGCTTTAGGAGGTGGTACTGTGGATCCTAACTGGATGCCCAAACATACAACACTCTCTGGTGACCATTGATATTGGTACCTCATGAAGAGTGACCGAACACAGGTATCATTCAAAGATAGGATTTGTAAATTTGCCTTGTTTAACTTATACCAAGACAGTGAGGCATATTCCTGGATGATGATGTTGAAGGCTATCAATGAGTTGATATGCTTGTAAAAAACAAAATAATAGCATCCACAAAAAAGAGGCAATTTATGTGGAATGCCTGAGACAGATATGTCTGGCAATGTAGCCGAGTTCCTGATTTTAGGTGCCAGAGGTTCACTGCTAAAAGGAAAAAGAAAGGGGAAAGGGACACCTGTTGCATTCCTCTCCCCAAAGCCTTTTGAAGTTTATGGGGCATAATATCTAGCTGGAGAGTATAGTTGGGTAATGGGTCCAGCTAAGTTTTACATATCATACAGCATGTAACTATTGATCTTTTTAGGAATATTTTACTGGTTAATCGTTGTATGTTTTATATATAGATATATATATATATATATAGAGAGAGAGAGAGAGAGAGAGAGAGAGAGAGTGCTTCTTGTAGCCGTATCTTGTGGTGCTTGTTTTTAACTGATAATTTTAGTATGTCTTTAATCTGGGTGGGGGTTGTTTTCAGTAACTGCATTCTTATATACATTGTGACACGCATAATTTGATTTAAGAGCCATCTGCTCAAGTAATTGTTATCTTATAAGTCAATTTAATTTATATGCAGTGGAGTTCTTTGTATGTCCTCTGCACTAAGCACCTCTGACCCTTAGACTCTGTCAGCTAAAGGTGAAATGGTACTGTAAAGCTTCTCTGACATCATTTTCTGCTTTTTTAAATAAGTATTTTAAACCAGTGGGGATTTTTTCTGCTTTTCTTTCTGCATGATCTGGGTGTTAAAAGCATTGTTTTTTCTAATTAACTGTCATTACGCTTCTGATGAAGGACTTGTTGGTCCAAAAGCTAAAGCACTTTGTTCTTTTGTTACATCTATGTTGGTCCAATAAAGGTATCAAATCATTTGCTTCTGGATCTCCCCAAAGGAAATTCAGTGAAATGACAGAGCTGGTCAGAACCAAAGCAGTTGGACTCACATAGGAGTCAGACCAGGGCAATGAATTCTTTGACAAACAAAAGTGGGACAGGTCATTGAAGAGATATGGCCACTCCGCTCTGTCAGATGCCTTCTCAGCATGAATAAATAGATTAGTTGCTGTATTGGTCCTTGTAAGAACAGATCCAGAAGCAAATGGTTTGATACCTTTTAATGGACCAACATAATGTTACAAAAAGAAAACAATGTCTAAGCTTTTGGACCAAACAAGTCCTTCCTCAGAGACGTATGACCATACATCTCTGAGGAAGGACTTGTTTGGTCCAAAAGCTTAGACATTGTTTTCTTTTTGCAACATCTATGTTGGTCCATTAAGAAGTATCAAACCATTTGCTTCTGGATCTGTTCTCAGCATCAAGTGACAGGATAGCAGTGGGAATTGTGCTTCATTTGATCTCCCATAAGAGATTCAGGGTACAGTGGGTATTGTCTGAGCCTAGGCAGCCCAGGAACAAAACCCAGCTTATCAGGGTGGATCAGAGTGCCCACGACAGGTTTCAACCCACAAGCATGTACCTTTGCAAAGATCTTGGCATTCACATTTAGCAGAGAGATGGCTTGGTATTGTGAACATAATATACTGTTCCTTTCTTAGGAATAAGAGTGATGAGAGCTTCCATAAAGGAAGGAGGAAGGGAATCCTCAGCCCATGCTTCATTAAAAACTCTAGACAACCTGGGTGCCAAGACCTGCACGAAGGAGCGATAAAATCATTATGGTAGCTTTCCAGGCCTGGAGACTTTCCTTTGGCCGTATCTAGGATAGCATCTGTGACTTCTGGTATAATACTTGATTTTGTGAGGGTGAGGTTAAGAGTGGCAGAGATCTGTGGTAAACATAAGCCTTGGTAAAAATGATCCAGTTGTTCCTGGAGAGTGTTTACCTCAGAGGTACAGTATACAGGCATTGATAGTAAGAGAAAACTCCTCATTAATCTGTGACAGGGAGGTAGCTATTCAGCCACCAGCAGCATGAATAACAGGAATATATTTCTCTGCCTTTCTTGCCCAAAGTCAATACGTGAGAAGCTTTCCCAGTTGCTCACCTACTTCCCAGTATAATTGGTTTAAGTGGAGGAGTGCGTGTTCAGTCTGGTGCAGGCTACTAGAGGTTGGGATACAAAAATGACATCAGCTGGCTTTTAGTGTTGTGCACCATTGCATAAAGGTAACATCTGTCTTGGTTAGATGTAAAGCCCGCCAGATATTTGTGAGTCCTGCCTTTCCAAAAGTATCAAGGCCATGAGTAGCAACTAGGATGTCAGCTCTGTTACCAGGTTCCATGCGGTTGATGTGGGTACATGGGCTATATTCAGATTCTATCCCAATATAATATCCTGGGTTTCCTGGTAATTTCATGAGAACAGCATCAAAAACATTGTGTCTGGGATACTGGGCACATATATACTTCAAGGAAAATAGGCTCACACTGGTATGTGACATCTATCAATACAATTCTTCTCTCAACATCCTTGTGTATGTATACCCAGTTGGAGACCCTTTCTACAAAGGATGACCACCCCTCTCTGTCTAGTGGAGAAAGTATTATAGTTGTCAGTCTCTACCCAAAAGCAGTAGAGCAGATGGCCTCCTCTTTGGATAGTTGGCTCTCTTGCAACAAAGCAATGTAGCATTGCATATCTTTCAATTTTAGCAGCACTTTATGGAGTTTAACAAGCCAATTAAGGCCCCTATTATTCCAGGAAACAATTTTTAAGTATTGACGAGGTCACAGTGAACACTGTAACAACAGCAAAGGCCAATTGTCCCTGAATGAAACTCACCTCAGTACCAATACACCCCACCCCAAAACACAGCTGAATAAGCTACATGAACTATAGTGGCAAGGCAAATGATAAATTTGCACTGATAATAAATTTGTTATAGTGCCCGTGATAGGATGCAAAACTCTGAACTATATACCTGTACACTTGTGGCAGTGGCCAGAAAGAAGCAAACAAAAATAAAGTAATATAATCAAGTGAATCCAGCTGGTGGAGGCACTCCAGATATCACCACTAGCTGGGTAAAAGTTAGGCTATTAATCCATCACTTACATGGAACCTGGTAGGATGAGACCAAAGGTGGACTCCAGCCATCCCCTGTTCCATCTCCTTGACTAGAACTAAAAAGAGGGAGTCCCTGCAGATGAAAGTATGTGGGAGGGAGACTGAGTAGACCTTCAGACATAATTAGCCTGCCTCAGTACTGCACAGAAAGGGTAGTCATCAGGCGCAGAATGTAGAGTTGAGGGGCACAGAATGCAGAAGGGAGGGGTACAGCTTACCTGACACCTAGTGGAGGCTGGGTGGTACAGCAACAGCAGCGTTTTCTTAGAGGGCCAGGCACAGGTGCAGAGTACATATGGTGTCTTTATGCTATGCACCCACGCCATTGCATGCATTGCCAACCTCAGGGACAGAAGAAAACCCCCAGAGCAGCAGGATGATGGCTGGCAACCCCACAGGCTCATGGCCACCACCAATGGCACCCACATACCCATAGTGGTAAGTAAGTAGCTAGGATAAGGCTCTGGATAGGGGGTGATGAGGTTGGGGGTCACTGTTGGAAGGGGGTTACTCAAGTGACAAGGTGAGAAAAAAAGAATGGAAAAAATATAGACAGTGGCTTAACTGAGTCAGTACTGTAGACATATCCTATACCAATCTACATGTAAACAGCCAGGGGCACAATACTAAAGTCTTTTAGTCCTAGTACTATGTCCCATGCTAAGTCAAGCCTGGGGGGAGGCTACTGAGACATTCATCACAAAACCGTATTCTGTTTCCTCTCCCTTGGAAAATACAACAGAGAAACATTACTGGTTGATAATAGATTTTACTAGCAAAGCTGCCTGTAAATGAGCAAATCAGTTTCAGTAGACCATGCAAGCTCAGCTGCAGTGCATGTGGCACCCACTCATCCATAGTGGTAAGTAAGTAACTGTGGTAAGGCCAGGGACAGTGGGTGATGGGGCTTGGGGGGGTCACCATTGGGAGGGGTCTGCTTCGGTGACAAGGGGAGAAACAGGATGGAAGAAAAATAAGCAGTGTGCTTATTTGAGTGAAAGCTGCAGACACATCCTATAAAAGTCTAGGTATAAACAGCCAGAGGCACAGCAAGAAGTCCTTCAGACCCAGTACTGTGTCCCAGGCTGAGTCAAGTTGGGGTGGGGGCCTATGAAATGTTCATCAGAAATCATTGCACCTTTACCTGTTCCTCAGAGGTGAAAAACACAGAGGGACAGAACTGAATGATAATAGATTTTACTAGCAAAGCCATCTTTAAGTGGACAAAGTACATTCAGTGGATAGCAAGGGTGGCTAAGAGGCAAGGTGGAGATGAAGCCCCGCTATATACAGGACCCAGCACAGCAGAAGATGCAAGGTGCAGTGGCTTGACATAGGATGCCCTGGTCACTAACATGGGTCTCGGCTGTGCCCCCAAACAAAATTAGCAGGCAGAGTACTTGCTGTAGTACCAGAAAGCTTTTTAAAGTTCCTCCACTGCTCTTGTAACAGTCACAGTATCTATCAGCTCAGAAGGCGGTGGGGAAGTGGGTGTTCTACTCTCCACTGAGTATGGAGGGCCAAGGTTGGTCTGTAAAAATAGATCAGCATCCTCTGGGGTGTGGAACTGGTGATGCTTCCCATGGAGGTGGACTGATAGGACTGTGGGATAAATTAAGGAGTACTGTACTGGATGTCCCAGTTCCTGAAGCCCAGCTTGAGGTTGTCAAAAGCTTGTCACCACTCTAGGACACTTCTCGGATAGTCATGAAAGAGGAGAGATGTGCATCCACAACCATAACATCTTGAAGTTTCCAGGCTGCATTGAGTATAATTATCTTGATAAGGTAGTAATTTAAATATGAGGGCCATGGCTTGGCAGATACAGAGACAGGTTTTGCTTGTAGCACCCAGTGATTGCAACTGATTTCAAAATGTTATGTTGGGATCTAGGCCAAACCAACCAAGCAGGTAGGTACACAGAAAGTGGACTGAGTCCTTGCCCTCTAGACCTTCTTTAAGCCCTAGGATCTGAATGCTTCTTCTTCTGCACACCCCTCCAAATTCACAAGTTTACCTGTGAATTATGTGATCTGCATTTCAGCAGCCTGCAGCCTGTTGTCTGAGGCAGTCTGGGAGTCAGAGATCACTGCAAGCTGTATTTCAGTCATGGCCACCTTCCCAGTAGGAGACACTGTGCTGGCTTGGGCCTCTGTTACTGTTTGTTGGATAGTTTCCACACTGGTCGCAACATGTTCCAGGAGGATCATGTGATATTTAGCTTGCACAGGCCCCAGTTGCAAGGAGGAGCAGCCATCATGCTTCATTGCCATTTTCAGTGCTGACAGAGTCTGTGATGGAGGAGACTGTTCAATGGTTTTCTTTCCCTTTTGTGGAGTACACATACACTCCTTTCACACCATGCAGGTAAGATTGGGACTGCTTGTCTTGTATGATAAGTGGATGGCGAGACATATCAATGGGGAGAGATGACAACTTTATGATTAGATGAGTATCTTGGGCAGGCACACATGTGACACCCTTTTATTCTGTTTTGGAGACATATTCAAGGTACTGTAATCCTACTATATTAACAGAGGAAAATGTTTATTACAAACTGTAGAAACGTACAGTGAATTTTTAGATAAATGTCAATTAAGTGTGAGTAGCTCTCACTATCGTGGTACAAAAAGTGAGATAATATGACTTGTTTTTTCTTTACATGAACCTGAAATACTCTACTGTGATTTAGCTTGTCTTTCTTTACATGAACCTGGAAAAACCTCTTTGTGATTTCCTACAGGAAAATGAACTATACTGGCTAATCAGGTATTCTGTACAAGTTGAAAGTATTTGATGTTATCCTGTTTAATTATATATTAAGAACTCTTTAAGTATGTTTTATATAACTCCCTTGTGGTTTTACTTTAGAATTTTCTGTTTAGTTTTCATGTGATATGGTAACTTACAATTAATTTTAAGAAGGATGTATCTACTGTATGATTTAAAATTTTCTGCATTCACAGAGGGATAGTTATCTCTTTTAATATATTCTAAATAGTATTCATTCTTGTACACTTTTTAGTTACTGCACATATTAATTTGCAGTGTCAGTGGCTCAGCAGGTTGCACACTCACCTCTGAGGCCAGATGATTAGAAGTCTGCGAGTCCCATCCCTACATCAGGAAGTTGGGTTAAATCTCAGTGCTGACACTGTACTACAGTATGAGGGGTGCTGCAATGCTGAGGTGCCATCTTTGGAGGAGACATTAAACCGAGATCCCATTTGCCTGTTCTGCTGGTTGTTCAGGTGGACGTTAAAGACCCCATGGCAATTCTCAAAAGAGTAGGAAATTTTTGCAAGTAATTTTATTTTAAAAGACAATTACAGAAACACATAAATAACATAGGTCACAACCATCTTTCTATCATGATTGAATCACAGAGTTATATATATACCAAAATAAAATAAAACTAACTAAAAACACAAAAGGAAAAAAGAAATATATCCAAAAGAAAACAAAAACTCTCACCCCACCAACCTGCAGCAGCCCTTATAACCGACACAAAATGCTTATGCGACTGATAGTATATGGACCATAAAGGCCCATACCTGAATCCCTAAATGAATATAAATATGAAATCATGGCACAACCCTTCACCATCCAACTCAGAGAATACAATTTGTTGAGAAGGGGGGGGAAGCATTGAAAAGAGATATTGCACTAGAGAAATTAGTGTGTAAAAGAAGAAAGAGGAAAAGGAAAAGGACATATTGAAAGACCTGTTTCCCCCAAAGAACTTAAAATATATAAACCTTTCTCAGCTAGGAGGAATCTAACACAAGAATCCTCTATTAAAAATTGAAAACGGCAAATATTAGACCTAGTAGAGGGAAAAGCAAAAGAAAACAGCATGGGTTAAGTTAATAACCAAACTTATCCTTAAGGATTGAAAAAAATTCACCCCAACATTCTTGGAACTTCACACCGGAGTGGGAGAACCAGGCTACACATCTTTCTGCATTTAGAGCAGTAAGAAATTCCGCCCACCATTCCTTGAATTAGGGTTCACATGCCTCTTTCCAATGCCTAAGTATTACTAGCTTGGTGACCATAGCGACCAAAGCAACTTATGTTTTTGTAAATATAGAGGCTCATTGAATACATACCCAACAAGCATGTGTCTTCATTAAAATATGCAGCAATATTAAAGTATGGCGCCACCCATTGTTTAACTGAGTTCCATAATTTACAATTTTGGACACTTCCATAATTTATGATGTAAAGTAGCAGTTCAGAACCACAATCCCCATTCTGCTGAGGGTAGCTCTTAATCTGGAATAGTTTAGCTGGCGATAATATAAGTTATAAAGAATGTTAAACTGGATGTTCCTTAGCCAGTCCTGTTTAATTAAAAAATAATTATCCATCCAAATCTTTTCCCAAATTTTAACTGAAAAATCCTTGTTATGATTGTTTTTCCAATAATAAGTTATGGGAGAGCACTCTGACATAATATGGTTCAAGATTTTCTTGTACAGTTTAACTATTGCTTTCCGCCCCTTAGATATAGACCAAAGGTTTTTTAATATAGCCCCTGCCTCCTCCGACCATGGAGGTTTACCCAAAAAATGATTAATACACTGCCGTATTTGATATAACTGAAACCGTTTTTTTTTGAGGCACTCCAAATTTTATTTGCAGTGTAGTGATAGATAGGACTGAATTACCTGAAACAAAATCAGCTAAGTATAACTTATTGTGGGAGCCTCTGAAAAAAGTTTTCATAGGTGTCTTGTCTAGTTTTAGATTTGGATTATTTAGCAGGGGTTGCTTTAAATCTTTTAAAATGGAAATTTGGAGCAAAAGACAAAGTTGCTGTAAGGCTCTCACATCCCATCCGAGAGGAGAATTCCTCAGTTTCCCTGGGACATTTGACCATGGATTATATAGAAAAGCCTCCAGGTCCATCTTACAGAATTTGCTTATTGCAAATCTAAAAGCAAAGGGCAATCCAATCATAGAGGCCATAGGTGAAAACCAATGAAAAATCTACTAGCATGAATTGCTAGATAATAAACATAAAAGTCAGGTAGCTGAAGCCCTCCCAACACTCTAGGGTGAGTAAGTTTTGTATAGGTCCGACGTGGAGCCTTGCCTTTCCAAAGAAAGTCTGAACAAAGCCTATGAAGGGGTAATAAAAAGGACTTTGGGAGATAAATATTAAGGTTACTCAAGGGGTTAAAAAATCTGGGCAAGATTGACATTTTAATAAAATTAGCCTGTCCCCAAAAGGATAGTGGTAGCTTATTCCACCTTGCCAGATCATCTATAGTAAATTTTATCAGTGGGGCTAAGTTGAGATCCTTAAGGTTAACCAAGTCCTTAGATATTTTAATACCCAGGTAAGTTAAATATTCATTTTCCCATTGTAGGCCCATGTTTACAATCATGTCTCTCGAAAAGAGAGGAGAGAGGGAATAAACCATAGTTTTATTTTTGTTGAGCTTATAACCTGAAAATTCACTGACTTGAGAAATAATTTGAAGAGCTCGGGAGGGAGAGTCTATGGTTCGAAATATGAAAAAGTAAATCATTGGCAAAAAAGGATAACTTAAATTCAAGGTGTTCCAGTTGAATACCGGTTATTTCTTTATCTGAATTTAGAACTCTGGCTAAAGGTTCTATGTAAAGATTAAATAAGTAGGGAGAAGAGGCAACCCTGACGGGTGCCCTCGACGCAGAGGGAAAACATCAGAAATAAGGTTATTACATTGGAGTCTTGCTGATGGACCGGAATACAAAACCGAATTTGGTTAATAAAGGGTTGTGGGATACCTAATTTTTGAAGAACCATGAACATATATTTCCACTGTACTCTATCAAATGCTTTTTCTGCATCCAGGACACCAACAATGCTTCCAGCTCAGGAGCCCTGGATGCAGAAATTAGATGAAACAATTTTCTAAAATGATCCACTGAGGTCCCGCCACAAATCCTTCCTGTTCGGGACTTAATAGACATTCCCATACTCTCCCCAACCTATTAGCCAAAATTTTGGCATAAATTTTGACATCAGTATTCAACAGCAAAATAGGTCTGTAATTGCTAATCACCGACGGGTCTTTCCCTGGCTTAGGTAAACAGATTATTCTCGCCTCGAATAATGACTGATTCAAGGCTGGGAGGGAGCTCTAGTAACTATACAGCTGGAGTAACAGAGGGGTTAGATGTTTTTTAAAAGTTTTATAGAATAGGCCTGTAAACCCGTCCGGGCCCGGTGCCTTATCCGGTTTTAAGGAATCAATAACTGCCGAAATTTCCTCTCCAGTAATTGGGGCTACTAAAGATTTTAGCTGTCAATGGGCAAAGAGGGTAAATCTGCTTTCTAAAATGCTAACATTTTTCACTATAGTCCCCAACATCTGATCTGGAGAGTATAATGCCTTATAGTAATCCTGAAATAGGGTTAAAATCTCTGGAGGGCTAATCACCAAAGCCTCTGATTGGGGATGTCTAATAGCTGCAATCCATTTAGATGCAGACTGCTGCTTTAGTTGCCAAGCAAGTAATTTGCCCGCTTTACTCCCTTGGCCAATATCAGATGCCTTTAACAATGAAGCAGACCTCTCCACCATCTCAAGTAAAATACTAGCATAATGTGCTCTTAGCCTAGTTAGTTCCTGGTTTTCTAAAGATGAAAGCTTATCCACCCCTTTACTTTCCAAACTTTTAATTGTCTGCAAACAATTGTTCATTTGACTGTTTTTTTTTCTTTTGTACTGTAGCAATACATATTAATTCCCCCCTCCAAGTTGCTTTTAGGGCTGCCCAAACCTGATCCACAGCAGGAATCGAGTTATAGTTAATCTCAATAGAATTTTGCAAAACATTTTGGAACTTTGAGGTAATTAGCTTGTCTCTTTTAATAACCTATTATTTAAAGACCATGTGTACGATCTAATAGGAATATTAGGTAATTCCATCTGAGTTACAATTGGGGAGTGGTCAGAAATTACTCGAGCTAATATTTTGGAGTCAATCATACTTGAAATTAGCTGGTAACTGACTAAAAAGTAGTCAATATGAGAATAGCTTTTGTGTACTGGAGAGAAAAAGGTAAACTCTTTTTCCTGATGGAGTAAATACTCCAAAGGTCTAAAAGGCCCAAGGAGGAAGTAAATTCACTTAGGGCTTTTTGCGCTGAAGTCAAACTCACTCCCCTTTGATAGGTATGGTCCAAATCATTTGCTTGAACCAGATTCCAGTCTCCTCCAATTATAATAGGGTATTGCAAAAAGGGAGCAAGTACCATGGCTAGATGAATAAAAAAAGAAGGGGGTTCTACATTAGGGCCATAAACGGAACCCAATACTATATCGAAGCTGCTCACTTTGCCAACAACAAAAATGAATCTCCCCTCAGGATCGGGAATAGATTCCACCAAAGTAAAGGGAATTTTTGCTAGTAACAAGGCCAATTCTCATGCTTACTGAGCTAAACCCTATCCAAGACTTGGCCTACCTAACTCTTTTTAAAGAACCGTAACTGTTCTGAAATCATGTGTGATTCTTGCAGAAACACTATTGAAGGGTCGTATTTGGCAAGATGGTTTAAAATAATGTATTTCTTCTTATCTTCCCCCCATTTGTATTCCACGAAAGAATGTTTAAACCATTGAGCATAGATTAATTCTTGACTGTGCCATATAGTAAAGGATAGGTGAAGGGCTAATCTGCTGGGTCCCCCCTTCCCTAAAGAAAAAAAAATAAAATATTACAAAGGTTACCTTCCAACACTCTAAGTATAAACTATCCCTCAAAGGTTTTGAACTATATACAAGTCTATATACCCAGGCCCTAAGCCTCCACCTAATCGCATGGCCCATGATACGCACAAAGGAGTGAGCGACACTCCCCCACCTCCCCAACCCCCGAGCAGAAAACCAAATGGAAAAAAAAAAACTTACGGAGTAACCCCGATCCTCCTATCTTGAAATGTTCTCCCCCTAAATAAAATGGTATAGCTAAAAATAATTGTTTATAACTCAAACTTATTAAAGAGACTGAGTTTCCCAAAGTAACTAAGAAAATAAAAAAAAAAAACTAATTCTGTTGAACTCACACTTCATTGCTTATCCTAGCTTACTCCAGCTAGGGCTCTATCGTTTATGTGTGACTAAGCAATTCCAAAATCTTAGGTAATAAACATATCCGGTTTAGGATCCCAGGAAGCATAATCCTTTAAGAGAGCAAAACTGATTCCAATATTAAAATGACTTCTGAGCTGGTGACAACCTACTGTACGTCCACTTAACCTGTAAACCCACCACCCTTCAGGCTATAGAGCAATTTCCCAAGGAGACTATCTTTAGTAAAGTCATGCCAGAATGAGTAATGATATGAGAACACGAGAGGGGATAAGAAACAAGCAGAAAAAGGGGTAACTGCTGGACTAAATCCACACAGCACTCCATTGGGAGTGCTGGTCAATAACTTTGCTTGTCCCAGGTTCAAAGAAAAGTAAACTATTCTGTTTTCCCCCTGAAGTGATAAACTCAATGAGGGGAAAAAACCTTATCGAGAACCAGGTTGAAAGAGGGAGGTCCGAATAGCCATAAAACCAGAAGATCAGGAAATTTAACTCGAGCTATCTGACAGACAACCCTATCATGAAATCAGTAGTGTTTGGTGCCATCTAGCGGACAAAACAAAGTATAAACTCTCGACTCTCTCAATAAAACCACCAGAAGGAAAAGGAAAAACAATTAATTTGAGATGACCAGAAGCGAACCACCAGTATTCCCAAAAGCAAGCTCTTTCCATTTGACTGAGAAAACAATACATGTGCCTCCTTTAACCCAACATTGAGAGGCAGATCAGCCCAAACACAATGAAATAGTTCAAGGATGCACAGTCCTTCTAGAATGTTCTTGAAGCTGGTCCTTAGGCTTTCCTATGGCTGGACTGGAACCTTCTCATTTAGGAAACAGATCAGGGTAGCTCTTTTTCAAAGTCTTAACAGCCTCTTCCACGGTGTCAAAGCATCTTGTTCCTTCCTTTAAGGCCACTTCCAGATGAGCTGGGTATAACATACGATGCTTTATACCAGCTGCCCACAGCTTAGAAGTGACAGGACAAAATGAAGCTCTGAGTTGAACAGTTTTCAGGGTTAAATCGGGAACTAGCCTCAGTTTTTTGCCTTCCCAGAGAATAGCTGATAGTTTCCTGGCTTCTCTATAAAAAAATTCCCGGTCCAAATAGTTCAGTAGTTTGAAGATTATAGGTCTAGGTGGGTCAGACAGAGCAGGTTTTGCCCTCAAAGATCTATGCGCTCTTTCAATGATGAACTCTGGACCATTCGGGGAGGGACCCACAGTTTTCTTCAGAAAGTGCTGTAAAAACTGGATTGTATTTGGACCCTCTTCCCCTTCAGGCAACCCTATCAGCACCAGATTGTTTCTCCTGTTTCTCCCCTCTAGATCCTCGAGATGATCTTCCACTTTAGATAGAGACCTTTTAACTTCCACCATTTCAGGTTCCATTTTATCCTGTTTTCTTTCCACCGAGGCTATTTTGGCTTCTGTGTCAGTTACCCTGCGGGATAGCTGGGTAAGTGCAGGCTTGAAATCTGCCACATCTTCGATTAACTTAATCAGAGCTTCCTTAATTGTTGATAGCTCCGAGTAAACATGCGAGGGTGAGAGCTCTTCTGAGAGATTCTGGGGAGAAGAGCTGCAATGAGGGCACTTGGCTTCTGACTCCTGCGTGGCCTCCTCCTGGTCTTGCTGTATAGACATGTTGTAGGGGTACTCAGCTATTACAGACACCGCGTTTGACACTCAAAGTTCCAAATACTTATAATAACGAAAAAATAGTTGGAGTAAATGGAGGTTAATAGCGGTAGGTAGATGAAAGTGCGGAGCTCCGACAATCGTATCTATCCTGCACAGCATCACGTGACTCTAAGAGTAGGAAATTTTATTAAAATAAAAACATAATCTTCATGAAGAATATATGTACTGTTTAAATAAAAAGAAAAATCAAGGTTATTCAAAGCGTAACTAGTCATTTACAGATAAATATTATTTAGTATAACAAACAAAAACATGTTCAAAAGAAAAAACGGAAAATAAAACAACAAAACTGTTCATGCACAGTGGTAGGCTACTCCAATAAAAATATATAAGAGTCATAACATAAGAGCTTGAGAAAAAAGGAAAAAGGAAAAACAGGGAAATCAAGGAAAGAAACAAAAAATGAAAAGAAAGGATAAAGGAAATAAATCAAGAAAAATATTAATGTACAGCTATATCTCAAAATAATCCTGTAGAATACTACTAAACAATAATAATAATGCATACTGCTTGCTTCCCTGGTTTGTTAAAGTCATAGTACAATAGAGAGACAACATTCCCAACCTACTTGTAGAGTGATAGGGAAAGTTATCTTAACCGCACAGTATACATCCTATAACCTATATTTCAGTCAATCAAGCAATTCTACACCACAAGACATCAGACCTAACTTTTGGTAATCTTTTATAATCTTGTGTTTTTACCTGTTTGAGTGCAGATTCTATGGTGCTGGCAAATGTATTCTGGAACGATTAAGTTGTTGGTTGTAAAATTGACATCTTGCCTGCCATAGATAAAACTTGAGGCAAGCAAAGATGAGATTTAATGTGCTAGGATGATAAAATGTAAGATATCCTGTATGATCCGCTAGTATAAGTATCTCACATGTAAGCTGATTAATATATGGCCATTGCCATCTAATGGCTGGAAATGACAGCAGTGTTTGTGTAATGGGACATTCTGAAAAGAAATTAGCTTGTGATTCCTCAGTTTGAAACATTCTGAGCTAGAGCAATATCTGTCTTCAATAGATCTATGCTTGAGGTTACCCCTAACCCCTATTCTACCATGGTCACTAAGCCGGAGGATGTCCCAGGTTTTAGCTGGAACTCTTTTATAATTTAGCATGAGTAACATGACTGAATGTTTGGACAGTAAACATTTAGGGAATTTGACTCGAACCACTCCATGAGTATTCATAATATGAATATAAAACTGTTTCCTAGAGAGGGTAACCAGAGTTAGTTTAGTAACTTTCCACTGTTTCATCTTACATAATGTGGAATCTGCATATTTTGGAATATTGCATGTTTTCAGGATTTTTGGAGGAACATCCACCCATTTACTAGAATAATCTGATAACAAAGAACCTGCCCATTGTTGCCAAGGCATAAGATTTGTATCCCACCCAACCATAAGTGTGGATTTACAAAAAAAGGATGGAAGAAAAAAATTGGATTTATCATTCCCAAGCCACCTAACTTCTTAGGTAAGTGTAATCTCTTTTAATGGGGCTCAGTCAACTGCCCTGCAGCATCTTAATAAAAACAACTGAACAATCTTGTTTCAAGACAAACTGGAGGGGATAAATAAAACTTAAATAAGTAAATATGGGAAGTAAAAACTTTTGATAGTTAAGATTCTCTTTTGTTTTTAACTCCAGGTCTTCCAAATTTGAACTTTAGACTCCCAGATCTTGAGTTTATTTTCCCAATTAAGAAGTTGTAAATCACCTCTCTGAACTGGAGGCCTAGAATTGAAATGGTGGGAGAAGCAACAGGCATGCCCACAATATCGGTAATGATATCTTATTCAATAGGAGGTCCTATTCTAAGCACCTTACTTTTATCTGTATTAATTACCTCCCCTGAGATCAGGACATAGGCTGAAAATTCCTATAATAATTCAGAACCAGCTTCCTGTGAAGAGATGAAACAACAGATGTCATCCACATAAACTGCCACCTTTTGTTCTTCTACTCCAACTGTAGGGGAAATACCAACTGTTCTCTGGTTATGTAAAATATTGCTTATTAAAGGATCCAAAGCAAATGTGTATAACAGTGGACTTACTGGGCAGTCTTGTCTGACTCCGACCTTATCAATGGCTTCCCCCCTAAAGAGCCAGCAATAAATGGTGTCAATTTTGCCCCAGTATAAAGTGTTTTTAGCCATTTCAGCATTGGACTAGGGAGACCACATACTTCCAAAACCTGAAATAAATAGCTGTGAGAAATGTTATCGAACTCCTTTGCTTAGTCAACTGATAGCAAATAGCCTTGTAATTTATTTTGTTGTCCATATTCAAAAATATCTCTTAATAAGAACAGATTTAAATATTTCTGTCTGGAATCGAGCAAGTCTGAGCTGAATGAATCAGGGTGCCACTAACAAGTTGAAGTCTATTACATAATATTTTAGACAAAATGTTATAGTCAGTATTAAGGAGACTAATGGGTCTCCAATTGCTAAGAAGTTTCTTGTTCCCCCTTCTTAAATAAAACAAATCAAAATAGCTTCCACAAAGTTAGAATATGTACTGGAGGACAGTAACATCTCATTGAATATCTGTGTCAAAAAGCAATCAGCTCTTCTGAGAATTTTTTGTAAAACGCACTGGGTAGCCCATCTATTCCAGGAGAAGAACCATGTTTTAATGCTTTAATAGCAATCTCCACTTCATTTGCATGAATAGGGGCACTCAATACTAAACATTGGTTATCTGATAAGGCTGGAGGAGGACTAGATAAAAAGTCCTGGAGAGAAGCCATTGAGGAGTGTTCAGATGCAAAATTTGTTGTCAAATATTTATGTATTATCTGGAGGATCTCTGAGTCAAAGTGTTTTTACAGACCTGTCATTGGCCTGCTGCTCTGTCATTAAAGTGGCATCTAGCCATTGTTTGCAGGCCGTGAAGGGGTCAGAACTAAGTTGCATCTCAGTCCCATATCTCATCTCAGCTTCTAATGTGGTAGCCCTGTTGCATTGGTATTGGAACATTTTATTCTTAAGATCCGTCATGTGTACAGTGAATTAACTTGATGCCTTGAATCATGAGGTAAGGACATGTATTTATATAATTTATCTCTGTGTGCAAGATAAGTCATGTATTCAGAGTTGGATTTGATTTTACCCAAATGAATTATTATATTCCTAATATCTGTTTTAGTGTCTAGCCATCAGTCCCAAAGATTAGTATATATCCATTTTACGGACTAAGTATAAACAAGTAGGCAAGTTTTTAAAGAACTTGCTCCTGATCGAAGACAGAGATGTTCAGTCTCCATCTTTTTGGGGATGAAAAGAACCTTGGAGTGGCAATCCCTAAGTTAAAAATATACTGAAGAATAATATGGCTGGAAAATTCACATGGTGTAAGCACAAAAGTTTGAGGAACCAGTTGTCTAGAAGAAAAAGAAAAGCAATTCTTGGGGTGTATCTGATTCTGAAATAGGTTTACCCTAGGTCCCTATGTAATTTTTGATAAGCATCTGTCAAATTTGCCATATTGATAATATTCTGTAGGGAACGCGAATCACAGTAAACTTTTTTTTGGACAGCTTCCCTAGATTTGAAATCCACACCACAATTCATATCCCCACCCAAGATGATGTGTCTAGCAGTATATAAATATGCAAAAACACAAAAAGCACAGCACCAGCCACCAGATGATATGCTGAATTAAGTTTATTACTCACAGTTGCAGAGTAGATAAAAACTTAAGAACAATGCCATGCAGGACTGTAATGTGCTCACACCACTAAGGCCGACCGGTTTTGTGCATGCACGCTTCCTCAGGGACTCTGGTACTGTGAGTAATAAACTTAATTCAGCATATCATCTGGTGGCTAGTGCCATGCTTTTGTGTTTTGCTTATATATATTAACACTGGCACAGCTAGACACAGAGCCGTTTCTCCCACTGAAGTATAAATATGGCCTAATTTTTTCAAATAGGTCAATCCTGGCTGCTTTCATCTGTGGAGCATATGTGTTTATGATACTAAAAGAAAAATTATGAATGCACAATCCAGGAGCAGAGCTCTTCCTGGAACAATGTCAACAAGCCTGTGCAAGGAAAACTGGGTTCCTTTAAATAGGATACCCAAACCAATAACCATGTCCGTACCGAAGGACCAGAAGAAGGGAACCCATTTCCATCCTCTTCTGGCCTGTTCAGTGTAAAAGAGGGAGTTGAGTCTGATTTCTTGAAATAAAACAATATCCTGTGCTGAGCATTGAAAATAATACAGAGCAGCTAATCTTTTTTTTATAATTTTTTATGCTGCACACATTAACTGAAGCAATGCTCAGGGTTGCCATTTATGATAGGCTAGTGAGAGTACAGGAATCACCCAAAACTACCACATTTCCCTAAGAATTTCCATTTTTTCCCTTTCTTTTTTACTATATCTGAGACAGGGGGTTGGTCTTGCTCCATTTTAGAAATCTGTTTGGGTCTAGAAGAGGTATCAGACTCAGATCCAAATCTCCTTCATGACTGCTCTGTAATACCTGATTAGTATTCTGTAGAGAAAGAGAGGGTGGTTGAGCATTGACAGCCCCCCCAATCCCCGGCAATATCTGGGTTCCACTGGCCTGAGTACCGTTACTGTGGTGTGGTGCTGTCAACCCCCCCCCGGTGGTGTACTGCTGCCAACACCCCTCCCTGTATGGCTCACTGGGGCTTGCAGGCTTGTTTTGGGGCTTGGGGCGGGGGGGTGGCTGTGCCCTTTCAGTGGGCATGTCTGTGGCTTGTAGCACCCAGTTCAGGCATGCACTTACTTTGGCACACCACTGGAGGTGCCACAAGTCACAGGACTTTGTCGCTGAGGACCCTGTCTGTTCTGGAATCTGGTGCAGGGTCCCCGGCATATCAGCATATGTCACAACTTGCAAGCACTGGTGAGTTGTGACATTCATCTTGGAATTGGGCCCAATGTCATTAATGTTCACACCTTCATTGTGAAACATAATGGTTACAGTTTTTAGCAGAGGTTTCTTTAATAGAATGGCCATAATATAAGACCATAGCGGTGTAGATCTGAGCATGCTGTACTTTGTCCAGAATCTGTCCAGCCCTGAATGTTGGTGAAAACTAATGTCAAACATCCTCCCCTGAGACATAAATCAGAGCATATATCTGAGAGGGTTGGAACAACATAGAATTTTTCAACAGTTTTTGGGCAACAAACAAACTCTCAAGATGTTCTGGTAGCCTGCCCTGTACCTCCATTGAATAGCATTCCTTCAGGGTGCCTGCGTGAGTTTGTTCCGAAAAAGTTCAGAAAATGTGGGCGCTGGTCTGGATGATGATCTGTCATGATCTCAGGGGTGGGAAAGAATCTTCATCAGATTCTTCCCATTCTGAAGGTGCTGTCCTTGCACCCTAGGGTCCTGGTAAATGAGACTTGAGGTGGTAGCCAAAGTGTCCATGGTCTCTGGTAGACTCTCATGTAGATCTATGATGAAGGTTGTCTTCCCCAAGCGATGTCTGCAGCATCAGAGTCATTGCCTTATGAAGTAGGAGCTTAGGTGCCTATTTGTGGAGCTGCACCGGTGGAAGGCCATGCATCCACAGATACATTCTCAGGTACAATGTTTTGCTTATCAGACCCACTAATGATTGTAGTGTGCAGAGGGTCCGGCTTAGTATCATGAGTACAAACAGCATCATCAGGTTTACCATTTACATCAGGTTACTTACTGCCAGATGTGTCCTCACCCTGCGGTTCATCAAAACTGTCCCAATGAGAGTCGGGCAACTATCTACCATCTGTTGCCTGTTTCCAGCCAGCATTGGAAAGCACTTTTTCAGGTGATCATGTTTGAAATCAATGGGAGCATCTTGTTCCGAGTGTCCGCTGGCAACTGCCATGATGTAATGGGAAAAGCAGAAGATCCATTTCCTGCATCACACTCCAGTATTCTTGAACACATCCCATCGGCAGGCACTGCTACTGAAGACAAAGCAGCCTACCGATCAGGAATTTGCTCACATTACTGAATGTACACTTCTGCCGAGACAACTTCTCCAGCTGAGTCCTGCTGTGAGGGAAGACCATCAGAAATCTGTGAAGAACATGAGCCTTGGTAAATCAGAACAGGATCACTCACCTGCAACACAGCCTGAAAGTGATCCATAGTATCAGCTTTTTTTCCTTCAAGAAGCAGGTCAGTAGAAACATCCTCATAGTCCATCGGTTTGGCAGCATTTTCACCAGTGAGGTGAAAGCACTCTTCTATGTCATCCTCCTCCTCCTCCTCCTCTGTGTCCATGTCAGCCATCTTGGACAGGAAGTCAACAGCACCCCATACCAAGAACAGGAGAATGTTTTATTGAAAGAAAAACTGACGTACAATAAACAATACAATCAAGAGCAATACAGTATATACATCCACAAAAGAAAAATAGTGCAAATGAAAGAGACAAAAGCCATGATCATCAAGTTATGATCAGTAAATACATACTACAAACCCCCCAAAAGATCAGTAAGTGCAAAACAGAAATGCTTCAAGACACACTAGTCAAATTCCACGTGCAGTTATTCCAATAGTGTCCAAAAACAACAGATGAAAACAATTTCTTCTCAGAATTAGATACAGACTGTAAACTGTGTAAAATGTGGGTCATAATTTGCACATTTGTACACCATTTTGTTGTAAAAGAAAAGCGCATCCAGCTTGCCACAAAAAAACCTGCAAAATGAAAAAATTATCTTAAGGTGCTAGGTGATATTGTCCTAGTTCGGGGTACACTTATAAATCAACATTTCATAAGTAATGGAAGTGAGGTGTTACTTCTTCCTTATTTTGAAAAACAGAGTCCAGAAAGATTGAGTAGAAGGACATTCTAGGAAAAAATAATTCATAGTTTCCAGAATATTTGGACAAGTGTCTAGGGGATACATTCTGTATTCTACAGATTTATGTTTAAGAGAGTTGCAAACCCCCAGTCATCCATGGCACAACTGCCAAGTAATGTCCCAGAGTCACAGTGGGAGTCTAGTATCAGTGAGTTGTAAAAATACTGTATTAAGGTCCACTACACTTCCATGTGTGTCCGCTAGGTGTGGTGCATCAAAAAAATAAGATCCAAGGATGGAGTGATATAATTGTTTCCTTGATGAGGCCAAAATAACACTAATTGTCAGTCTCCACTGACAAATTTTTAGGAAAGTGGGAACTAAATAGGAGGGGATATGAAATTTCCTAAAATTTCTAGGAATCTAAATTGGGTCATTTGCCTCACCTTACATAAGGAGAAAGTCAGAAATTGCATAAGGAGAAACCAAAAGGCAACAATGGGTTGTAGCAACATAGAGAAACTACGTTTAATAAATACGCTATGAAAAAATACAATAGGGTTGAGCATCCTGACCCCCCCAAAGCAGTAGTTAGGATAAGTAAAAATCTCTTCACTGGGTTATGCGACTGCCCCAGAAACCCTAAAAATAAAATATTATTTACTATAGGTTCTAGAGCAAAGGGAACTGGAAAAATCAATGCTAAATGTAAAAAATGTAGAAGCACCAATGTCTTTAACAAATACACCCTTTTTCTTTTTTAGATGAAATGCCCCTTCCAAGAAGTCACCAAGGAGGAAGCTTTATCTAGAATAGAAGTTCAGTTATAAACAGCATCATCCGTACAGCCAAAGGAGACCCCCAATATTTTAACTGGGGATGAAACAACAGGGATAACAGTCAGGGTGGAAGATAGGAATGTGGTAGCAGTTGGGGAGACAGTGATGTCCAAGCTTTTCCCAGAATTCAGTTTAGAGCCCAAGTTCTGTTCAAACTCAGATATTATGGGAATAAAATCTGTATTTTGCAAATATAGGGGTGGTAAAGATGTAGATATCTTCTGCATATATGCAGACAGAAGGGACAGATAGTCCAGAAGGAAGAAGAATTCTCCGAGGGTGGGATGCTGCAAACGTTCCTAAGCAAAGGGTCAATTTCAAATACATACAAAAGAGGGCTGAGAGGACAGTCTTGTCTTACACCTTTCCAGCCCAGAAAGGGGAGCCTGGAGAGACATTGATATGAGAATGAATCCATGCTGTGGAGTAAAGAAGGCATATCCAGGAGATGAATTTATTTGACATGTGATAGTGGGTTAGAAGCTGAAATAAATAGATGTGATCCACCAGGTCAAAAGCCTTTTCTTGGTCAAGGGAGAGAAGGGCGATGGGGAAAGAGTCAGAACTAATGGACACTAAGTCTCTAAGTAAGGTTAAATTATGAAAAATTAATCTGTTAGGGATAGCACAGGTCTGGACCTCTCAAATCACCTGAGAGGGTATAGGTATAAGTCGTGCAGAAAATAGAGGTAAAATCTTATAGTCAACATTTAAAAGACTGAGGATCTCCAATTTTGAATGCCTGTCTCATCACCTTTTTAAATAAACAATATCATGACGGCATCTGAAAAGTTCTTAGGTACTGAATTAGTATAATTGTGTTAAAAATTAATGTCAAAAAAGGGGCAAATAATTCAGAAAACATCTAATATAATTCTGTGGTAAGACCATCCTTGCCAAGGGAAGTGCAATTTTTCTGATCAGAAATGACTAGCTGTGTTTCTGCTAGTGTGATAGGCATAGTTAAAGAGTAGAGTTGTGCCAGGGGCAAATTTGGGATATGTGGATCAGAAAGGAAATTAGCATCAGGAGAGGCAGCAGAAAATGTGCCAGACATCTCCTCTAAATGGGTCTGAGCGATTTGCTTAATTGAAGGCAGAGTATCATGAATTTGAGCCACAGCTGGGTCCTGCAGTTGTGTAATATGTGTAGCTGAGAGTCTATCAATACAACTCTTAAATATATCAATAGAGAGTTTAGAGCCTTAGTGCCAAACTGAGCTCCATTTTTAAGGAGAGGGCTCTATTATACTGGTGCTCCACTACAGTTTTGACCTCAGAGATCTGTTGTGAATAATCAGAGTGTGTAGCAAAGGCCCTGGAAATCAAATCTAGCAATTTTTTGCATAGCCTTAGGTATTTCAGATAAGTGGATACAGATTTAGATTTAGCTTGCTGGAGAAAAAAACAACTTTTTAAATCTGCTTTGGTGTCCTCCCACCAGGTTAAAAGTGAGGTATATGTATCATAAACAGAAAGCCTTGCTCTAAGTAAATTTTGTAAGGCAGAGGTAATGGCAGGGTCAGAAAGTAAAGAATTATTAAGTTTCCAGTGGGAGTGCACCTTATATGGAAAAGAGCCAGTGGCTAAGGTGAACTCTATTTAAACAGCCAAGTGATCAGAGGTTTCACAAGGTATAACACTGACCTTTTGTGCAGAAACATTCCTAGAAATAAATGGAAAATATATTCTAGTTGCATAGGGTCCTTTGTAATATGTTTTAGCTCCAGTAGGGTGAATGGCACAATATCCATCTGAAAGGGCTGCTGTGCGTATGACTCTATTCAAGGTAACCATGTCACCAAAAAATGTTTTGTGTGCAGCTTCCTCTGTCTGCTAGAGTCAATCCACAGTTGAAGTCTCCACCTAGAAACACATGTCGATTGGTATACAAATAAGGCTGCAAAAAATTGAATGTCAGATCGAGAAGCTATACTTTGAGAAGCATATACATTGATAACCCTGATTTTTTGCTGTTTGTATGTGCAATCAAGTAATAATACCCTGCCTAGACATCTATCCACCAATCTGGAAATTTGAAATTGAAACCAGAAAACAATATACCTAGACCATCACATAAGTCCTCAGCATAAGACCAATAGGAGGCTCCTTGGTCCATCTGGCTTTAACCTGTGAGATTTCATACCCAGTTTTTAATCTGGTATCCTGTAGTAGGAAAATGTCACAGTTAAGATCTGACAAATATTGTAATGTGGTGATCTATTTTCTAAAGGCCTCATACTGCATACATTAAGTGTAAGGCAGCACAGTGTAATCCCCAAATGTACGTGTGATGGGAAAGAGCAGAAAGAAGCACCAGTTATAGGGGTTGTTTAACTCCTGTACCTCTGGAAGTGGGTGGATCACATTGTGAATTCAAACAATAATCCATCAGTGAAGAGGAGGCATGAGTGCAGCCAGAGTCAGCATCATCCTCCTCCGCATCTCCCCACTGCCTCTGTTTAGCTAGAGCCTGACATCTATTTCTAGTCAGGATGGTTCTCTTGGGGGTAAGATTATCAGATTTCCTCTTCCCCTTCCCATGCCTGGAAGGAGGAACTGTTATAAAACTAGCAACCCTGGTGGGGGTGGCATGGCTTCCGGGCATATGGATGTTTTCACTACATTAGTCTCAGAGGAAGGAACAGAAGAATTCATCCTCTGTGTCACAGATGCTGCAGCAGGGGGGAGGGGGAGGTGAACCAGATACAGGTACAGGAGGGACAACAGTGGAGGAGCCATGATCTAAGGGTTCCTGTATCAAGGAAGTGGAGGGGGTAGCCTCCTTCCTATGCAATGCTTGTATCTGTAAATCAGTGATTAGAGCAACCTGATCTTGAGAGGGTTGGTCCAACTGATTATGGTCTGCCCAAGGACACTGTAGGAGTGTCCTGTTTCATCGCATAAATTACATTTTAAGGTATTCAGGAATCCTAGACTCACATACCCATAGAAAAGGCAAAGAGTACAAAGGGGCTTGTCACAGGTGTTACTAAGATGTGTTCTGGAGCCACATTTGTGGCAGGTGCGAGGTTGTCCTTGATAAAAACACAGCCCTCGATCCCTACCTATAAAAAAGCTGCCTGATAGATGCACAATACCCCTGTCTGTTTCAGTTGTATCTTCACCTTCCACCCCCCAGTCCAAACTAAATCTTCGTCCAATATAGGACGTTGTGCCTCGAAAATATTGCAGTGCTGTTTGAGCCAATATTGGACATCCGCAATGCTCACCCCCTCACTGCAGAAAAGTAAAGTAATAATTTTGATAGTAGGCTTAGTAAGGGGGATGACCAGAAAGGATGTCCAGAGAGGCAAAGTTTTAGCAGTCTCATATTTTGCCCAACATTTCTCTAGTGAATAAACATTTTAAAACTTAAATCTTATATAGGTTCCCCATGCACAGGCAGGAATAAATGCAAACAACTCTGATGCCCCTATCCCCAAAGAGTTCCACAACATGCCATGTAGCACAGTCCTGTGGTCAGGAATATGGTTAACATCCCCAAAAACTTCAGCTGAACAGTGTTCCTGCACTGGGCAGGTTCCCAAAGTTTTAAATAAATCACTCATTTTAAGTGGATCAGTTGTTGGGGAGTACCAGTAGTGAGTGGGTTAGAAGCTGCAAGTCCCAAATTGTCAGAAATGTCCTCTTCTGAAGATTAATGTCCTGAGAGTTGCAGTGGATCACTTCAGCCCCTAGACTGGATGATAGCATGCTCAGTACGTGGTGACTAGCCAGGATATGTCTCCTACTGGAGCAGCAGCAGCCGTGGAAACAGGAGGTTCGGTAGGGTTGTCAGGGCGATCGGTAGAATTGCCAGTGAAGAGGTGCCACTCCCCATGCCTTTTGCAGTCAAAATTATGTCCTGTATGCTGATAGGACCAGAAGATGTCCAAGGAGCACCTTCAGCCTGTTGATGCCATCCTGCCACTCGGAGAGCTGTCTCCAGAGACCAAGCTTAGTCCAAAGGTTTGCATGACCCAGGTGTGCATCGCAAATGCAGCGATGAGGGTGCAATTGTTTGGGAAACTTCGGAGGTAATTAACACAATATTCAACTCTTTGTGAGAAATTTCAAGAACAGGCACAATGTTAACAGGCATTGTAGAAAAAGTAGCCTTAGGAATTGAGCTTTGAGAATCACCTTCTTCACGCATTAGTTGTAACAAAAAAGTCTTATGCTATTGGAATACCTGTCTCAGGCTGGCTTCAATAGCAGCAGTAGAAGTAGAGGCATCAGTGTCAGTTGTGGACACAACTGTGTTAGAATCCGTCCTTCGGAGATGTGGAGTATGTGGACTCAAAACTGTAGAAACAATGCTTTCAGCAAATTATGTTCTCTCGTTATCTGAAACCAAAAGCAAGTGACTAGTATCTGAAGGCATAACAGTGGGAATCACAGAGCTAGGAAACTCCCCTCCTCCTCCTCTGTCCAGCCCCAAACTGGGATCCTCCATCCTGTCCACAGGAAATGATAGCATCTATGCAGGCATAGAAGGGGAATTTCCCCAGTGTCCTGGCCAAATTTCCCCATTCACAAAATGTACCACCAACATCTTAATCTGATTCATTTTCAGGTGGTTTCCATCTGTATCCCCCCAGCATGAGGCTGAAAATAGGCAGAATTGCCTAGCCCTCTTGGCAGTTGTTTAGAACATTGTACCACCACTATTGGCACAGTACAAAGCTAATAATATAGCATAATTAATATTATACTGTAGCTGTACTAAGCTAGTTTTGTTTTGATTTCAGTTTTGTCAGTTTATTTGAGCGGGGTGGGGCTCTGCTACATCCCCTCCCGTTTTTTATTATGGGATGTGGGGTGAAGCCCCAACTCAAATAAACTAATAAAAACCTACAGGCCGACATGGTGTAGAGCATGCCATAAATGGGCTAGAAGAGTAACTTGTATGCTATGCTAACAGCAGTGGTCCGATGTTCTACACAATCACTGCCTCCTCTCCCTATGATTCAGATGGTTCTTTTCTTTGAACTACACAAAGTTTCCAGCCAGCAAGACCAGAACAGTGTCATGATCAGGTTGGCTGATGATTGATCTGACACTGTGAAGCCCCTTGTAGACTGCTCTGCAGTGAACTGACAGTCACACACCTCTCAAAACCCACTGTCATACCAATATGTTCATCCTTGCACAAGCACAAGATCAAACATAAAAATGGGTTTACTGGAACTTCAGTATTTAGTTGTGCTAGGTTTTGATCCCATGATTTTCCCTTGTGTCAACCCTCATCCCTAGAATTAATACTAATAAACCTATTCCGTGATAGTATAGTGTTTCTTCTTCCTCCTGTTTTCAGCACCACAATACAGTACTTTAAGCAGTTTCTTGGGAGTTTAAGATCTCTTCCCCTCACTTCCAATCCTGGTTGCCCAATGTAGTAGTTTAAGCCACTCCTTGGTAGTCTAGTGTTTCTCCCCTCTCCTAGTCCTGGTAGCTCATTCAGTACAGCAAGACATTTCCCTAGTACTACAGTGTCCTTCCTCCCTCCTGAACCCAGTAGCCCCCACCCCCGCAATCCCAATACTGTGACAAGCACTTATCCTTTGCTCATCTCTGCTGCTGGCCAAGATATAAGCAATTCAATTCCATTCACTTTTCTTATCCAAGTCACTGTGTCGATATTGTACTCATGCAACTGCAATATTGATCCAGTGACATATGTGTGTGTGTGTACGCGGGGCTACTGGGATCTGGAACGATGAGGAACACTAGGCTACAAAGGAGTGGTTTTCATTTTATGTTGGCTTGTGCACATGCACAAGCAACATAGTGGCACCATATGACTTTTAGAGGTATGCCGTCCGCTCTGCCAATGCTCCACTCCATTTTGCAAGCGGGACCACACCGCACCAATGAATGGCCAAGCTCTCTATGACAGCACTTCAGACACAGTGGTGTACAGTTGAAAGGAAACCATTACTGCAATCAGCGGTGGTAACTTGTAGCAATTTACATATGTCAGCAAGCAGCTGCTGTCATCAGCACTGTACGTATTGCCAGCATCAGCAAGCAACAGCTGTCGTCAGCCACCTCTCCATCCCCATGAAAGTTACATACATGAAAGTTGATGGAGGTGCCCAATCCCCCTATTGGCATGCCCCCTTCCCAGTTCATTTGCAGATGGGGTAGCCCAATCTCCATCGGCATGATGCCCCCCCCATGTGTTGTGTGCTGAGGGGGTGCCCCATCCCCTTCGGCTCATGCACCCCTCATCACACAGTATGGCCGATAGGGTGCCCAATCCCCACTGGCTCCACTACTAAACCAACAAACATCCAGGTGGCACACTGGGAGCCTACCCCAGCATGCCCAACATCCTGCGTCATCTTTATTTTTTTTAAACCCTATAACAAAAGAAAACAATCCCTCATTGAGTTTCTTGCCCCCTTCCCCAATCTGCACTCACCTCTGCACACCTAATTTCACACCTCCCTTCAATTTACATACTTACCTCAGAAGCCTTGGCATGATGATCTTCGGTGGACCCAGAACTCATCTGCACTCTTCAAAGCCCACCATGAATTGAAAAATGCTGGTAGGCTGTATAATGGCATAAATGGTGTTTTTCAACTTAGGTGGATATCTCAGCCATTTTTTACTTTTGCATAAAATTTTCACCATGGGGTTCTTGGGACCCTCCTCGAATTCAGTCACTGTCATGGCATTATTTGGTCCCTAGAGGTGATTTCATAGTCACCGCGCGAATCGCCTTTTGGGAACAATTAATGAAATTACAGTGTTATTGTTCATGAGATAGGTTTATGCCAATGTTGGCAAAATTTGGTGAAAAATTCTAAATTACTGTGTTACAAGTGTCCATTGCACAGTTCCCATGCACACTGTAACTTCAATTGAATTTGTAATATTTTCATTCCAGATTTTCAACATTGGCATTTTTCACACTTCCTTATGAACAGTACAGCTGTCATTTTTTTTTTTTTAAATTTGCCTTTTACCGCCTTCCTAGCTGCCGGCCACCATGTTTCAGCCCGCCGTCGGGTCGACAGCTTCCACCCCCAAATCGCCTCAGGTCCTCCGATACCCCATGGCTTACCCCCACGCGGGCTTACGGGATGAAGAGGGCGACATCCCGCAGAGACCGAATCGTCGGGAGGACTGGCTTGGGGGCTAATCGCCGTGGGCGGGCTTCATGCAGGGCGGCCGCAACCGCCCATTTTCTCTTTCCGGGAAGGGGATCGTGCAATGATGCCTGACGCCCCCACCTTCTATACTTTTGAGCGCAGCGGGTATTCCTGGCCTCCGCTAGGAGTCCCCATCGCCCTGATGCTGCCCCAGCCTCCCCAGAGAAGGAGAGCAGTCCAACGGACGCTCGATCCATCTCCCCGGCCAGCCCTCCAGCGACTCGGGTCCGTTCGAACCGGATCGCCCGGCGTCATAACAGAAATCAACTGCTGCGCCCGGCGGCTGGCTTACAGCTGTCATTTTTCACAGCCTGACCAAAATGTGTTGCATTTTACGCAGAATAGACGGCCGCAATGGAAATCACTATTTGGTACAGATTAAGAAAATCACAGTGCCACTGTTCATGAGGAGAGGTTCAAAAATACTATGTTGAAAATCTGTTGAAAAATTCAAAAATTATTGTGTTACAGGCGTGCATTGCACAGTTTCTACGCACAATCGTAACTTTTCCAATTTTTCATATTTTCTCTCCAGGTTTTCAAAATTTTTTTACACCACCTCATGAACAGTACAGCTGTCATTTTTCACATCCTGCCAGAAATGTATTCTCACATCTGTGGGGCCAAATGGTGCACTCTCTGTGTAAAACCACCTTTCTGGATTGAGTAACAAAATGATAGTGCCACTGTTCATGACGTGGGGTCACAAAAATCCCATTTTGCAAATTTGGAGTGAAAATACCAACAAATGCCCTGGGGCATTAGGGATTCCAACCATAATGCCCTACTCAGTACAGACTGGCAGGCATTGGGGGTGTGACTTGGGATCATCGCCCATAATACACACGGCATTCCACCCCCACATTGCAGCCACTGACAGGCATTGAGGTGTGCCTTGGGGTCTTCGGGCCAAGCATTCATCCTATTCTCCTATACCACACCCATTTCAGCATATTTCCTTATGGAATGGGATGAGTGTAAGGGCCGAAGTCCCCAAAGCACACAGCAACACCTGGTCTTCGGCCCCAGCGTTCACCCCATTCTCCTGTACCGCATCCATTTCAGCATATTTCCTTATGAAATTGGATGAGTGTAAGGCCCCAAGACCCCAAAGCACATCACACTACCTGTCAGTGTCTGCAGGGTAGTGTGAGATGAAATGGCATGAGTGTTATGCCTAATGATCCAAAGGCACAGCCCCAATGCCTGTCACTCTCTGCATGGTGGGGTGGGGTTGGCATTAGTTCAATAATTCACTGCCATTCCTGTTATACATCTCCCTACCTCCTGCACTACCAGTGCCAATGCCAGCAAGCCAACCTTCGGCATTGACAAATGCTTGTTATTTACTGTATTGCCAGTGCAACCATGACAGGTCTCCATTGTTTTAACAAAGTGCTGTCATTAGCGCGTAGTTAAGCATGGTTCATGAAAGCATTAACTAATACTGCACCTGCAGTTTGCTAGCACTTCCAGGAACCATTTAAAATACCAGTGTACCATGCATGCAAAGAGGATCCTTCATTTGCATGTTGTGCTAATCTGCTAATGTGCTAATAGCTTAGAGACGGACTATGGGATGCTTTCAAAACAGTACTGGCAAGCTAAAAGGCTATGAGACATACTGTTAATGCTTAGCACAGTACTGAACCTGTCAGTGACACTACCATTTCAAAAAATCATACCCATTGTCTACTGCATTTCAGTCAGTTCTCAGAAATCAGTTTTGCCATATGTATGTTAAATGCAGGTCATGGTAATTAGACATGTGATGCTAGTGTAATAATTGTACTTTATTGAGCTCCAAATTCTGTGACAAAACTCCTCCAAGGATCGGTTTTAAAGGGAAGTCTCCCATAGTTCCACACCAATATTTTCCCAACTCCTTATGTGTAACTGTTGTGTGCTTCTCCAGTTGCCAGCAGTCCTACTGCTGTCCAGATCTGGATTATAAATAAAAATATACAGCCCCCAAAAGTTATCAATGTGTTTATCCTCCATTTTACCATCAATGTTGCTGGAGGATGATGTCATCAGAGCAACAGACAATGGTGCTGCACTAAATGCAGTTCCACCAGTAGACCAAACCCACAATGTTTGGTTCCCCACTTGAGTATTGGGGAACTCTTTAAGTGTTGTGCATATCCTGAAGTGCAGGTCTAATAGGACTAGGACCATGTAAGTGTGATGCAGCACTGATTTGAGGTATATACAGTATTCATATAAGGAAGTGCCTGTATGTGTTGTGTTACTGTTTCTGTTAGCAAAAACAGTTTACCAATAAATGACTCTGGGTACAACAAGAGTTTTATGGTATTATGCAGCTGTTGTATTATGTGTGTGTGTGTGTGTGTGTGTGTTAACATTATCTGTCTTGATTGACACCAGCAGTGAGAAACAATCTTGCAAATAGGCTCCTTTCCCTTTGTAACTAGGCAGTCAGTGATTGGATGGCTGAAGTAAGGCAATAAAGAATTCAGCTATGACAAGGAATAGGTTACCAGGAAAGCACAGGCACAAGTACTGGGGGACTCTGGTTCAAATCCTACTAGAGTTCCTTACTCTGTAGCCCTTAAGAAGTTCCCCTAACCTCCTTAGAAACTGTGATGGCCCCTAAGGTCCATGACTTTAAAAGTGCCCCAATTCCCATTATAAATCACTAGCAGTGCTGTGAGAGCTACAACACTTCACTTTCAAGGTACTAAAGAAAAGCTGTGGCAGCCCCCCCCCTTTGAAATGCCAGCATTTGAAGTAGGATGTCCCTCACAAATCAGATGCTGCACCTCAGCTGTTGTAGGTAAAGAAATTAATCAGTATCTGTTTGTAGTGCTCTGTATTTGCTTAGCTCACTCCTTCCATGCCATATGCATTCTGTGTCTTGGTATTTCCAGTTAGAAACTCAGATTTAAGGAGCATTTGAAATGTAAAACAATAAACTTTATAAAGTAAATGATCTAGCTTCCACTTTCAGGCTGCTGAAAGGGATGTGTATAAGTCAGTCTTGTGTGATCCTTTGTAAACTGCCCAGGCTCATCTTGTAACGAATCTTCTCAAGGGTGTTCAGCTGGTTCAATACAGAGTGACTGATTGACTACTCGATTGATTGATTGATTGGTTGGTTGATTGACTGATTCAGTCTACTGCTTTCCACAACATATTACAACTGTCTCACAGAGAGAAATGAGCAGTACAGAGAAACAGCTTTTGTTTCCTGTGAATGAAATGCTACTAGATGTATTATTTGCTCTACACCTGCAGTATTAAGGCTACAAGTACCACTCCCTGTGTGAGTTGCATGACAGAACTACCTTAAGCCATTGCAAACTTAAACTAAAATCAGGATAGACAGCATTGATACCCTTATGTTTTGTTCTGCACTGTTGCTGCAGTGACATCAAGGAATGGGAGGGGCTGTATTACAAGTGACTCATTTGCATGTAAATGGAGGCTTGCTTGACATTTTACTACTTTGTGTCAGAGCCTCAAACTCTAGAAATGTGTTGCAACAGAAGAAATGGCTGATGTCTTATTGACATATGTACAGTACTTGATGTAATGTATAATAAATACATCAGACATATCCAAACCATAAATATACAGGAGTCTTCTCCTTTAACAATTATTTTTCTATAGCAATGAATAGTGCAGATTTCCCTGGTCTTGTACAGTTACCTCCATACTTTGCTATGCTGGCTAGTGTTCAGAATAACACTATAATGCACAATGAGATCATTTCAGTGGTGGCTGTTAAAGTTTGTGTTTAATGTTCCAGGGAAATACTGTAAAACTTAAAATTTTCACTGTCAAATCATTTTTGCTATTTTTGCTGAAGTACTAATTTGTACTAAAATAAATTTGGACAAATTAGCAATTATTAGCACTTTTTCCATTAAAGTACATGTGCTGATAATGATCTAGCATTAAATTTAATTTATGCAATTATAGTTGCATTTGTGTTTTTGCTCAAATTACTTCCATGAAAATAGCTAGTTTTACAGTAATGCACATTCTAGAACATGAAGTATTTTTCTTGCAGCTACATTAATCAGTCTCGTTCTCTGCCTGAGTTACATTGAATGCAAACTCTTTCCCATAGCTGCTATCATGTGGCCATCATGAGAAGTACACTAATGGCTCTCCAGGAGCACTCAGTAAGCCCCCACACAGTACTAGAAAACAGTACTAAAAAGCAGCAATAACTTGTAAGGGACCTTTCATACTAATATTGAAGATGAGTGTCTCTTAAATAGGTCCTTTTGCACTATATATAACAAGATACTCTAGCTGTGAGTTACAAGTTTGAATTTCACTTCATTAGTGTGGTGACATCATAAAGGCTATCGAGCTTTGCTCTTGTTCCTATGATGCTACCATGCTAACTCGGTGTGAAATACCAGCTTCTACCTCACAGATGGGGGTACATTATTCTCTATGAAGTTACTTCTTTGTACTCTGTACCTCTCCATGTAGATAAACAGAGAACTGCAGTTACTGTGCTGGGAATTCTTTGCCTTTCCTCAGTGCATCATTCTGGAGAAGCCTGCACTGTACCTGCCCACACTGTACCTAGTCTGTGAATAAAGAGAGATTTTTAGATTACAGTGAAGTCAGACTCTTACCTTCTGTCAGCATCAATTTCATCACTGTGCCGGGAAACCTACAGTGCACCTTTTACACTCTGTACCTGGAGTTTTTCAGACAACAATAGTGTCAGTCCCTTATCTTTCATCAGCACCAATTTCCTTAAAGCACGGGGAAGCTTTCAATGTACCTGCTCACTCAGTACCAGTAAAAATATATCTACAACCTTACACTGTCTCCATCTTTGTGTCAAACCTATCAATGTACTTTCTAAGAATGTCAACCACTCTGCAGTGAACACAGATGCATCCCCTTGCCCTCCATAGGTAGAATGATGTACATTGTACAGCCCTGGTTGCATACATGGTGTATTTACTTCCCAGTTTCCTAGCTGCTAGCCTGCTCACCCTGTCCATGAGTCCCCCTCCCAGCTGCCATCCCTCACCTGGCCGGTAGATATACAGAGGGCTTCAGTCTCCAGCCCTGGTTGTCCCTTACTTTTCTCCAACACTAAATCTATCATAGTATAGGAAGTGCACTGTCCTTGCTCCATTATGTACCTAGTCCTGAGATTAACCCGAAGGCTTCAGTCTCCAGTAGTGCCAATCTCTCACCTTTGATTAGCATAAAATGGGATTGTTTACAGTAGGACTCCATAAATTTCAATCTAATTTACAGTTTTACTGACTGAAAATAACTGAGCTTAACCAAAATTCTGTGTTTAGGTGAAATGAAAATTGAGTCAATTAGTAGTGGTTATGTTATTTTATACATAATAGCTGTCACTCCTTTCAATGCTGTTTACTGGCCTTGTGGATAACAGAAGACTTGTGTTCTCTTATGTTAGGTCTGATTGTGTGAGGCACACTTGCCTTCACTTAAAGAATCACAGTTACCTAAAAAGTGCTACTGTCCATGCTTCAGGCGGTTTGATGTGATGCCTTCAGCTGGTGCAGAATACTGAAGTGCGCATGATTGAGGGGTCCTCACAGAGTGACCATATGACCCAGTCCTGCGGGTGCTGCACTGGCTGCCTATATGGTGGCGCATCATCTTCAAGATTTAGAACCTCTGTGCGCAAGCACTGAGGCAATGGTAACCCCAAAGGGCATTTGGCTGGGAAGCCAAGTTTCAAAGAAATACAAAATAACACATGCCCCCACAATGCAAAGCATCATGGGTTAGCCCGTGATGACCTATGGCACTGTGCCCTTCAGTCAGGTAGCCTTTCTGACCGACAATTGTATTGTGCTGCCTGAAACTCATGTACCTGGGCTATCTGACAGGCAAAGGCGGTTACTATCAGACAAACCTAACTGCCACCTGGGGAAATGGGAAAAGGTTCTAGGCAAATATAAATAACTTAGTGGCAAGTCTGCCTCCCTCCCCTACCATGCTTGTTATTGATGGTGTCTCTACCACAGACCCCAGCAAAATAGCAAATGCTTTCACACGCCTTTCTCTGACCTCAGTACTATTCTCCCTCCTGATTTTTTCTCTTCAGATGCTGGACAATTCCACCACCCCTGGCACCCCACCTTTCACTTCAAACAATCTCCCTAGAGTTGCCCGCTCATATCTTGCCATGTTCCTAGGTGAAACTAGGCACAGTGGTGACTCTCTTGATGCAAAACTGCTATCCTTACCCTTGACGAAGTCCTAACACCTCACTAAGATACTAAATATGTCCCTGTGCTTAGGGCAGTTCCCATCTATATGGAAAAGGGCGTGATTATGCCAGTTCATAAAAATGGTGACCGATTACTCAAGTAGTAACTATAGGCCCATCTCCATACTCCCTTTGCTCTCAAAAGCTTTGGAAAAATAGCAGCTGATAAACTTATTGAGTACTTACACTTGCACCACCTACTTTGTCAGCAACAATATGGGTTCAGAAAAGGTCACAGCACAACCACTGCACTTCTAGAATTCACCTGCTTTATCCATGATGCCCTAGACCAGGGGAACTTGGCTGGGCCAGTCTACATTGATCTCTCCAAAGCATTTGATACTGTCAATCATAATATGCTCATAAACTCCCTCCTCTCTGTTAGAGTATCCCAAGAAGCTACTTGCTGGTTCTCCAACTATCTCCACAGCTGCATCCAACAAGTAAAGATAAATAACACCCTCTCTACTAACCTCACCTTTCTGTCGGGTGTTTCCCAAGGGTCCATCCTTGGCCCGCTCCTTTTTTCACTATACTTAAACTCCTTACCTATGGCCTCCTCAGAGCGCCTTCTCCGCTATGCAGATGATGCTATGATTTTCAGTCAGCACTCAGACCCTGCCAGCTCTAAAAATCCTTGCAGGGCTCTTTCACACAAATGGAAGACTGGTTTGCCTCCCATAAGCTTGTACTCAACTCTAAAAAGACGAAGGTCATGCTGTTCGCCCACCCGAAACATAAACATAGTAAAACAGAAATATCTATACATAACTCGGTGGGTACCAAGCTGGAACAAGTTTCAACTCTTAAATATCTATGGGTTACCCTTGTCTCCACTCTTACTTATCGCAAGCATATTGCCTCAACATGCTCTGAAATAAACAGGAGAATTGGTCTCCTTTATAGGCATAGACCCTGTCTCCCTCCTGATTCCCTACGGATAGCCATCTCTAGCTCCATCCTTTCCCTGGTAGACTATGGCATAGTCATATAAGACACCACCTCTGATACTGCACTGACCAACAATAGATGCACCGTAAACAAAGCCTGCAGGTTAGCCACAGGGTGTGATCGACTCACGCATACCTGTGACCTCTACCAACAATCAGCTTGGCTAAACTTTCAGGGGTGACTGTTCTACCAGTCCTGCTTAATGTCCAAAAAAATCCAGTTGGATTTAGCCCCCCCAGCTATCTCCCACTTCTCCAAAAGAGTCTGCCTGCTCGCTTCACTAGACATTCTGACACTACAGCATTCATTGTCCCCTTTGTGAAAACTACTGCTGGCCAAAGGTTCTTTCGCTACAGGGCCCCACTCTGGATGAACTCAGTCCCTGACTCTATCTTATCTATCCCCAGACTAGGTCCATTTAAACCTGAGCTGCTGAGCCACATTATGTCCTACTCCCACTGAGACTGCTGAAAAATACTCCTCTAAAAATCAAACATTTTCTCTGCAGTCTATGTTTTTGTATCTCCAATACATGCATCACATAGTCTCACCTTTGGTGTTGCCTTATGTATGTATTATATATCTTCTGCCTCTGTTTTTAGGGTTGAATTTCTGCAGTAGAAATAGTCTGTATTCTGTATTGTGTTGTACTATGTACCTGTCCTCATTTATGCATTGACATAGAACCTTTGCAAATGAGTCTCTGACTCTAAAGGTTGTAATTCCTAGATCATAAATAAATAAATAAAAATATGCAAATCAGCACAGAATATTATTCTGGCTCAGCTTTAAGCAGAAATGCATGGTGCCGAAAGGCCTCTAACACAGTTTGCAAAGGGTGCCAGCAGAAGACATAGACATGTGTTTTGTCCTACCAGGACTCAGCAGTATGCCTCATCTGTTTGACACCCCAGTGGAATGAACCAGCAACCCTAAGATGGTCTATCTGGGTTACGTTGTGTGGTGAACCCAATTAAAACAAAAAAAAATTTAAAAGACAAAGAACCTCTGTGTACAAGCACTGAGGCAATGGTTACCCCAAAGGGCATTTGGCCGGCAAGCCAAATTTCAAAGAAATACAAAATCACATATGCCCCAACAATGCAAATCACCACAGAATATTATGCTGGTTCAACTTTAAGTAGAACTGCATGGTGCCGAAAGGCCCTCTCACACAGTTTGCAAAGTGTGCCAGCAGAAGACATAGACATGTGTTTTGTCCTACCAGGACTCATCAGTATGCCTCGTCTGTTTGACACCCCAGTGGAATGAACCAGCTACCCTAAGATGGTCTATCTGAGTTATGTTGTGATGAACCCAATTAAAACAAAAAACAACTTAAAAGACAAAGAACCTCTGTGAGCAAGCACTGAAGCAATGGTTACCCCAAAGGGCATTTGGCCGGCAAGCCAAATTTCAAAGAAATACAAAATCACATATGCCCCAACAATGCAAATCACCACAGAATATTATGCTGGTTCAACTTTAAGCAGAAATGCATGGTGCCAAAAGGACTCTCACACAGTTTGCAAAGGGTGCCAGCAGAAGACATAGACACGTGTTTCGTCCTACCAGGACTCAGCAGTAAGCCTCGTCTGTTTGACACCCTAGTGGAATAAACCAGCTACCCTAAGATGGTCTATCTGGGTTATGTTGTGGTGAACCCAATTAAAACGAAAAACAACTTAAAAGACAAAGAACCTCTGGGCACAGACACTGAGGTAATGGTTACCCCAAAGGGCATTTGGCAGGGAAGCCAAGTTTCAAAAAAGTACAAAATCACACATGCCCACACAATGCAAAAGATCATGGGAAACATTTGCAAATCATTACTGAATATTATGCTGGTTCAGCTTTAAGCAGAAATGCATGGTGCCAAAAGGCCTCTCACATAGTTTGCAAAGGGTGCCAGCAGAAGACATAGACATGTGTTTCATCCTACCAGGACTCAGTAGTATGCCTCATCTGTTTGACACCCAAGTGGAATGAACCAGCTACCCTAAGATGGTCTATCTGGGTTATGTTGTGATGAACCCAATTAAAACAAAAAATAATTTAAAAGACAAAGAACCTCTGTGCACAAGCACTGAGGCAATGATTACTCCAAAGGGAATTTGACCGGGAAGCCAAGTTTCAAAGAAATACAAACTGTGTGAGAGGCCTTTCAACAACATGCATTTCTGCTTAAAGTTGAACCAGCATAATATTCTGTGGTGATTTGCATATGCAGCCCATGATGCTTTGTATTGGGGGCATGTGTGATTTTATTACCTTCATGATTTGCTTGTTAACTTACAAGACCTTATGTGATTTGGGTCCTGACTACTTAAAAGAGCTCCTGTTTCCTACCACCCACTTTGCCCCTCCTCTTTGCTGATGTGGGCCTGTTCATGGTTTCTCCATTTAGACTGAAGCTATCTGGGCAGAGCTTTCGAGTGGCTGCTCCACCATTATGGAACACAGTCCCTCTAAACATCCATATGGCTAACACGGTGGAGGCCTTTAAAGCCTCTTTGAAAATGTATTTATTTCAACAAGCATTTGATTAATTGTTTTGCTCCACTTATTTTAATGTGTTCTTAATATTAATGTATATTTTATGCTTAATCTGTTCAGTGCTCAGAGCCTTTTTGGATTGGGCCTTTATAAATAAATTTTGCCGTGCCTTTATTAGCATGCCCTGCGCTCTGGTAGTCCATGTTTGCATAGACAAACAAGGTTATCCATGGACATCCATGGTTATCCCTGTCGCTGATCTTTGTCCATGACAATGCCTTCTATGGTTTGTCTATGATTCATGAAGAAGGTTGCCCATGGTTAATGCACAAATGCCAGGAAAAGCTACACGATCAAGACAGACTAATCTGGAGAGCTAAGTCCATATGGAGTTTGGGAAAAAAATTGATAAATAAAATTTTAATTTTTTTTTAAAAAGCAAACACAATTGTCCACAATCTAAATATGGTTTTGGTGTCCATACTTGATAATGGTATTCATGGTTTGTTTATAATTAAGACAGTAGTCAAATTTATTTGCTTTGTATCCTGTGTACTATTATATCATAGGTGGTGTTCTGGTTAAAATAGAATTATTGTTTTTATCACGTTAGTTGTTCAATCATTTAAACTACTTATGGTATAGATTCTACAGTTAAACTGTACAAAATATTTCTGGTTGTCACTTTAGCCTTATTTTGAGATGTGGCCACCTACTGTACACCATTTACCAGGGGCTGAGATATTTGGTAACACTTTAAGTGCCATTAATTACACTGTAACTCAGGGCCAGATCAAGCCATGGGGGGCCTGGGACACTCACAACTTGGGTGGCCATGTAAAACACCCAACTTTCCATACCAAAATATTTTATTTTGCGCAACATTTATTGAGCACGTTGTTTATTAACCATAACAACCACCATATGGGGAGACTACCCCCATTATTCACAGGAGAAAAAAGTAACTTGAAGTACAACACCCTGTCATGTTGCCATAGTCTGTAATGTTATATTTATTGTACTGTACAAGACATGAAGGCCGCCAGGCTCCAGATGCTCTGGGGGGCTAGATGCTCTGTGGTGAGTTTTGGGGCTTTTATTGAAGTCGCCTCCTCTAGACCCTGTTCAGAAAAGCAAAGTAATCTCTAAGTAACCTCTTTAATCACAAGTTTATTTTAAGGAAATAAATGAAACAAAAATAAACAGTGCTTTACTAAGAGGTATGCATCCTGCTCCAAACAACAGTAAGTTACTGTATGTACCCATTGTACAGAAGTGTGCAGTTCCAGTGTACAAATGCTATGACTCCAAATAAACAGACTGATGTCATACCTTTAGCTGCTCATGGGATATCAAAGGAATGATTAATTCCTTTATTTCAGAGTTAGAGGATCCATGCATGTATACACACACACCCACGTCCCTTTATCTCTTCTTTGAACAAGCTCAGATCAATTATCTCAGCATAAAAATAAAATACAGATATCAACTTTCTAAGCCACTTACTGAACTCAAGCTGTCTGCTGTTGCTTGGCGCTCTGTTTGAAACTCCTTAGTTTAGCAGCAGCAGGCAGTTTAGAACAGTGCATCGATTAATCATGCTGCTAGCGATAGAGTGGCCGTGGCATACAGATAGCGAGTGCAGGTGCTGCCGCTGGCAAAGTGCATGCTGAGCCTTAAAAACCACCAAGAAAGAGTGGTTTAAAAAATGCTGCCCAGGTGGATTGTGGCGCAAAGCTCCTGGTCCTGGCGCCTGGCCCTCAGATTATGCAGCAGCAGCCCAGGTCTGGTCGCAACTTGCACCGTCCAGGTCCGGTCCCAGACTCAAAAAGTGGAAAACCTGTCAGTATCCTAAGGAGGTAGATCACGTGCTTGCATAGTTAGCCTTCTTCACTTTTGTAGCACACAGTGCCAGTTTGTTTTTCTAGCAAGTCACCCGATCCTAGCTGCAGGCTGCAAATAACGGAGGAGGAAGGTGGGGGGAGGATGAGAGAAATCTTCTGCAATGTTGGCTTGCTGGGGGACCTATCTGTAGCAGGAGGGTCCGGGGGCTTGTGTTTTGTTTTCTTTTAATTAAAGAAAGCCTCTCCCAAAGTCTTTTTTTTTTGTTTTGTTTTATGGAGCAAGCTCTGGGGAGGGGTTGATTCATGGGGGGCATGATTTATTACAAACTTACCAGTACTGTACCACCTGAGGGAAGGGGGAACGAGAGAAATCTGCAATGTAGGCTTGCCGGGGGGCCTATCTGTGGCAGGGGCTTGTGTGTTTTTATTTTATTTAACAAATGTGCTTCTTCCGGAAGTTACGCTGCTTTCACAGCATTTTTAAGGTAGCAAGCTGCCGGGGGCCTATGAGGGGAGGTTGACTCGCGCTTAACTTGCTCTGCGGCGAGGGGGAGGTGGTATGATTTACAAACCACCAGTCTGCCTACTAAAAGTGTCTCTCGCTTCCGACTACTGGGGGGGCCAGTCTATGGCGGGGGGCCTGGGGCATTTGCCCCATTTGTCCCCCCCTTAATCCGGCCCTGCTGTAACTACTATATAGCTACACTGCAACTGAACTGTAACTATTGTGCAGTTACATGTGACTACCATGTAGCTGTTAACTAGTTTCACATTTGTGTGTTGTGTACTTACACAATTTGCAAGAAATAATAGTTACACATGCAACTACTACTGTCTCCCTTTCGGCACAAATCAATGCATTCTGACAAGTGTAACTACACATTTAATAGCTGTTACAACGTGTAACAGAAAATCTGTTGTGCATCTACCACTGTATCTCTTTTGGCATTATGTAATTTGTTCTTACAAGAGTAACTACACATGTAATAGCAATTGCAAACTGTAATAGCAAATCTATTATATAATTACTATGCTACTAATATTAGTTTATTAAATTTGTTCTTACGAGTATAACTGCATATGAATGCTGGTCTTGTGCACTGTTTCAACAATCTATATCTATCTGGCATTTATTTAAAAAGGTAATCGTACAGAAAAACTTAAAAGTGTAATCAGTATGGTAACTTAAGTATGATTATACTGTAACTTTAGTCTGCTACACTAAATTATCTGTCTGGCAACTCTTTAGATGATGTTCCATGTCTGTATTAAAGTGTTTCATGAACTTACAGGTTAATAAACTTGTAATCTAAAACTGTGAATTGATATATAACTGTAAACAAAAATATTTCACTTGCTTAGTTATTAATTGGCATTGTAACAATATTGTGGCTAAGAAATAATGGTATTATTTTCACAGTTAATGCCTAGGTAACATGTATTTGCAAGTGTGCCCACTTACATTTATCAAATGTCAGCACTGTATCTGTGATGAAAGTTTTCATTCAGAAATCAGTCCTTCATGAACTCACTGCTTACTAAACATGCTATCTAGTGTTGGACCCTATTCACATACAGTAGGTGGCAGGGAATGTTTCAAATGTGCATACCCAAGCTTGGTGATCAACAGCAGCTATATAGTCAGAGAGACTGCCCACCAGCACACAGGATCCTATACTTTATGCGGCATGGGGAATTGTGGGATATGGCTGGTCCTCCCAGTACTGCTGTTTTCCAGTAAGGGGACCTACTGGTCTGCCCATGTTCACCGCTGTGCCACCAGTCCTCATGATATAGTCAGGGGGCTGTGACAGCTTGGTGTGAAGGATGGTGCCATAGTTTCCACCCCATTCAAATGGTGGGAAGGGCATGTAAAAGCTAAGGAAGGGTCCCTGTCTGTGTATCCAGTGCCACCCACCATCACTCCATGTAGCAGACCAGACATAAATCATGGCATGTAGTCATGCCCCACCCCCAACCAGCTACCTGGGCATTTAAACTAGAGACACTTTGAGGCCTAAGGTGATTGACAGTGTTGCTTTAATCATGTACAACCATTAACCATGATCCTTAGAGTGGGGTGGGGGTGGGGGAGCAACACTGCAGTTTGAAACTTGAATTAGTTAGTTAATTAGTTAGTTTTGTTGACTGAAGGAGGACTAAGCAATTCTGCTTATTTTCAGCCTTGTCCTTGGGGACTGATCGAAACCAGCTTGACATTGAACCAGATTACGCTGTTGGTGGTGTTTTAGTGAAATGGAGAGTTTGGCAAGAACACCAGGAAATTTCCTACCCTTTTCAAGAAGTGCCATGGGATCTTTAACGTCCACCTGATCAACCACCAGAACAGGCAGATGGGACCTCAGTTCAATTATCTCATCTGAATGATGGCACCTCTGAAGTGTTGCACTCCCCTCATGCTGCACTACAGTGTCAGTATTGGGATTTAACCCAAGATCCTGATGTGGGGATAGGACCAACAACTTTCCTATTTTCCAGCCTCAGAATAAAAAGCAATAAACCCAGACTGTGCATATGCTAGTTCTGAAGAGGTATACCAATGTTTCTCCAGCTTCTCACTTTCACAACCAATAAATCTTTCTGCTGCTCTTGCAGACTTGACAATCAACACATGAAATCACACAGCTCCCACTCATTCCCACTCATTTGAAGTCATATAAAATCCAACATCCACCATCAGCTGAACCTGGTTCAATATCAGTCAGTTTGATTCTGTATCCCTCTCCTCCATGACAAGGCTGAAAACAAAAAAAACATTTACCAGGCCATTTTTCCTGCCAGCAAAAGTTAAAAAAAAAACAACTCTCCCACCCACCAGTGCTTTTCCTGGGCACAGATCACTGCCTACTTCTTCATTTGGATCAAAGTAGGAACTAGTGTATGATGCAGACCAGCATTAACAAAGGGAAGGAACTTCACTTTAAGAAAGGCATAAGGACCAATGTATTGGTACTTAAGCTCAATCTACCAAACCGCAACTGTTGCATTAAAAAACAAGTGTAGTACATGAACACATCTGTGGTACAGAGGCATAAGCACTGTTAATATTGACAAGGATGTGTAGACAGCAGCTGTGTGGATGGGCTTCCATAAGCGTGTATAGAGTGGGTGGTGGAATCTGCCACAATAATGTTCTAGTTATGAATCCAATGCAAGACATCATGGCAGATACCTTCCAGTTGCAATCACCTGATGGGGAAGAAGATGGCATTGATACCAATCATGGTACGTACAGTATGTCCACCCACCACCAATGCACCTGGCATGGTGCTGACAGTATGCCCATTTACCCACAGATGTCACACCACCACCACAGGATGAAGAACTTAAACCTGACAACACACAAGCAGTGTGTCACAAGGTGTGACTTCAGACTAGCCAGGAACAGGAACATAGTACAACAGCAGCACCTACTGCAGCTCAACATACTATAAAATGGTGACACTGCCCCTATTGACCACAATATTAACATTCACCCACAGAAGCTAATGTTCAAAACACAAGAAAAGAGTCAAAACAATCAAAAGACACCAAAAGTCACAGTACCAGATTCTATACCTGACACAAATACAAGTCATCCACTGTGTAGTGACACCTGTAGGAACACTGACACCGACTATACCACATCAACACCCTCCTCTGGATTACTTGTGAGCACACAGGATAAGAGTCTCATTATGCACCCCTTTGATAGCCATACCATACCCAGCATACAGACACAGACCCAAATGGCAAGGCCTGACAGTTACCAACTTGAGGGCCATGAAGGGATCACACCAACAAATATGGACAGGAGGCGTAAGAGCAGCAGATGTAAGTTCTGAAATATGGCTGCTGGAACAGCCAGTCAGGAAGAGCAGAGGATCTCAGACACTCCTAAGAGGAGTTTGGCATGCTGCAAGGCAGCCGCCACACACAGAGCAATAGAATTGGGCCTCGCCAGATAACACATGCCCTAGACTATGGTTTTATGTCTGTGATATAGGCACTGACACATGCACGCACACACACACACACACGCAGCCAAAGACAGAATGGCACAATATGCGAACCATCTGGTGAGCCCACTGACTAGGTACACAAGTGAAACCCCAAGATCACGGTGTCGCAGGTCAAGGCACCTGAAGCATATACTGACTACACTGATGCGCCATGTCGGAGGAGGGACAGACAGCACCTGAGAGATTACCAAATCTTTGCCTTGCTGCCTCTCACCTTGATGCTGTCTATCAGAAGAAGAATCTAGGCTTCATTCTAGATGAAGGGCTGACACTGGAGGCTCAGGTGTTGGTGGTCATTCAGAGTGGTTGTTATCATCTCAGAAACATCAGCTGGATTTGTTCTCTTGTTCCCCCTGAGCATCTGCCTTCACTAGTACATGTCTTTTATTTATTTATTTAAAAGTTTAACCAGGAAATACATACTGAGCAGACAACAGCTTGTTTCCAGATGAGTCCTGGGGGAGAGGGGAGGAGGAGAAGTTAACAAATATAATAACAAGGTAAATACAATAATATAGTAATACTAGCAAAATCACAATTATTAAAGGAAAATAGTAAATGAAGGCTAACAGAAAATAAAACACTTCTCAAATTTATACAGTAAGAAAGAAACAATAATGGAACAGCAAGAAGAGGGCAAGACTAGAAAAAAGGGAAAGAGAGGAAGGGTTAAAGGCAGTTGCAGGTAGGACGATAAAAGTCAGAAAGAAGAGACTTTCTCACCTCAGCTACTGTAATGCCCTCTCCCTTGGGGTCAGTGAAGGTGCTCTACAATGCCTGCAGCAAGTGCAGAATGCAGCCATGAGATTGTTAACGGGTCTTTCTAGATCCAGTCATATCACCCCTGCACTGCAGGATCTACACTGGCTGCCGGTAACGTGGCACATCTCTTATTAGATTGGGCGATTAACCTATAAGGTCCTGCATGGCCTGGGTCTTGGTTACCTGTGTGATCTCTTGCATCTGTACTCCCCTGCTCACCCCCTCTGATCATCCGATGAGGGCCCCCTGATAATCCCCACAACTCGGTTAAAAACATCTGGGGACAGAGCATTTGGGATGGCTGGTCCAACTTTCTGGAACTTTCTGGAACTCACTACTGAGAGCTCTGAGTGAGGCTCCATCAGTTGAAATATTTAAAAGAACCACAAAACCTACCTCTTTTCCCAGGCTTTCAGCTTTACTATAGACTCTGGATTTTAATTAATTGTGTTGAACCTACAATCGCTTGAGACTTTTATGCATGTTATCTTTATTTGATTTTACTGTATACTATATCTTAAGTGATGTTAGTTAGCTGACTGTCCATAAGTGAATTTTTATTCTATTATGTAGTAGGTGAGTACTAACATATATTATTGTTATAATGGCATGCAGGGCCTCCAGGGAAGGGTGCTAGAAATAAAAAAAAGCTACTACTACTACTAGTGTTACCGCATGCAGAGACACAATCATGGGATGACATCGGGTGCCAAGCATCACTGTACGCACACATATTAACTTCGCCCAAAAAGGGTTGATGCATGCATATTCACTAGTCATACTGAACACCGTATATGGTGCAATATTCTGGCACAGGCACAGTCAACATTAATACATGAGACACATGGAACACATTCAGGGCTACAGCTGCATATGGTAATAGGAACATGCATATATAACTGACTGGTAGAGCACATCATTTATTATACACATGTCATCTACATACAGCCAGTGGCATAATGCAGTCATGACCAACTAATCCCCTAAATCATAGATGTAGCCACTATTCTTTTTGCCTTTCTGCTTATCCAGCTGCATAACCAGTATTTCCACAAGAACCCCTCCACATTGGGGCAATGAACATCCTAAGAATTGACTCCTACGTTGTCCTCTTAGTGTCCACCACAATCCATGCATCAGAAAAGGGCAATCCTTTCCATAGGGCGATATTGAGTAGCATGCAACAGATGACAAAGATGTAGCATGTCTTTCCATGGGCCACCAACAGTGTGGCAATAGTCTTATCAAGGCACATGAAGCACATCATGATTCCACTGATTAAATGGCCAATAATACCCCCTGTCAAATTGTGTGCTTCATCATTTCTGGCCTCTGCAGGTGTAGCTGGGTTCTGGAAGGATGCCATAGGAATGATCTCTGGTGATAGTCACTGTAACCTGTAATGGGAAAGGAAACATAATAAGAACACTAATCAAGGACAGTGCACTTGCACAGCCATGTGTAGTGACCACACCTGTACCTTCTGTACCAATCAGCCAGCTCTGGTCATGGGTGATGATAGACATGTATGGTATCAGCAGTGACTGCTTCAAGATACATACATCATATGCAGAACCTGGGTATCTGCACACATACAGGTCAGTTTATGAAATGGGGGTACCAAGTACCAATGACATCTATTACAGTTATAAAGAGTGAACATAAAATATGGTCACAAGAATAGATATACATTACATAATTTGAGAAGCCCTGGTGCTCCCATTTTATTTATTTTTAATGTCCAACTCAAAAATGCCACAGATTTCTCTCAACAGAATGTGCCATGCAAAACTGCAGTAGATTCAAGCATATCACTTCACTTTTCTGTGCTCTGAACTGGTTGCCTGTGCGGGGCTGCATCAGTTTTCAAAGTATGCAGTCACTCTTCTCTCCACTCCTCAGTCCTCCGTGACCCTTTTCACATTGCCCATTACACCCCCCCCAACCTCATCTCTCTTTATAATCATGACTAAGCCTCCTCAGGTGGCTGCATCTTGGTTACCAACCTCTCACTTCTCCTTAGTCCCCAGTCCCCTACTCTCACTTACTCCTACCCCACCCACCTTACCTTTGCCTCTCTCCTGAAAACTAGCTGATACACCGTGTATTGGTGTAGAAGGGGCGGAGCAGCAAGATGGCCACACTGCTGCTCCGCCTCCGCACCACACCACGCCATGCCAAAGGAGAGCTCCTCAGGACTTCAGATTTTAAGTAGTTTTAGTATTTTAGGTGCAGTCTTGTAAGTTCATGGATGAAATGCATTTTATTTTGCCAAGCTTGTAATAATGAGCCATGAAATCATTAGGTAGTAGTCTTTCAATGGACATGCTGCAAGTTTTTTTTCCTATGCTTGGTTGCCGTATCACTTGCAATTGCTCCCAGTAAAATATTGTGCTGCCTTCGTTGTTTTTTGTGAGGTAGAACCTGGTGAGAGAACTCTGTATGTTTACTACCTGGAGGTGAATGCTGAAACGAGGCAAACACTAGAGAAGACACTACTACATAGTGCTTACTTTCTATGCTCATTTAAATGAGTTAGTTAGGGAGTCGGCAGAGCAATTGTTTTCAGTGCCTACATGGAGCGGCGACGTCACTGGAAGTCAAGTTATATTTTTTACATGCTCCAGAAAGTTCTAGCAAAAGCATCCAGCTTTTTGGTGGATTGTCTTTTGGGACTGTTTTTTTTTTTTTAAAGTGTTGTATGACTTTTGTGAGTGTGGAGTCCAAGTGCTGCTTTTCTAACTGAAACAGTTGTGTGGTGTCCACTGTTATGTTGTTACATGTGCAACATTGTTTGGTGTCCTCATACACACACAGTGCTAATGGTGCTTTTTATCATGTCTTTGTCAAGGAGTTTTCTCACAACATGGTCGCTTTTTCACATTAGGGTCACAGTGCCTTGAAATTCTTAGTAAAGTTAAGTCAAGCCAAGTTGTCTGTCCCACATAAACAGCTGTGTGGCATCCATTGTTACATGTGCAACACTATAGTGTCCACTGTTCCACATGCAACACTGATGGTACTTTTTCTCAAGTCTCTGTTAGAGAGTTATCTCCCAATATGGCCCCCTTTTCACTCTTGGGTCACAGTGTCTTGAAAAGCTTATTAAAATTACTCTACTGTGGTTTTGAAAAATTAACATTTCCAGTTTGTAACCCTTTTTCATGGATAGAACTATGTGTTTTCAGTCCTGCAGCATCACAGACTACCTGTATGTTCATAATGTGAAACCTGTTTCTGTTATGGTACTGTACACTTACTCCACATGTGATGTTGTCACAATGGCAACATGTGTGTAGTCAATTTCCCCAATGACATTTGGAAAGTCTGCCACCACACAGAAATCCTCCATTGTGTTTCTTAGTTCCTCATCTATTGCTGGCAGATATATATCTATCTATCTATATATATATATATATATATATATATATATATATATATATAAATATATATAACAGTGGAGTGTAAAATCAGAAATCTTACTACAAGATACTTTGTGAAGTCTGCTGACTTTGTGAAGTGTGACGTGACTTATTTTATTTACTTATTTATTTAAAGTTGATAACTAGGAATGCGACTGAGCCGAGGCTTGTTTCCAGGTGTGACACTGGTGGTCATGGTGGGGGTAAAAGGAGTACAAAAAATAATGCTAAACAGCGTATACAATAAGCAGATGAAGTAGTAACAAGAAATGTACAGATTTTACAATATATACAGAAAAAAACAGGGGACTGTACAAGAAGAGCTTAGAGAACTACAATAATTAAAATGATTTATTTGCTGCAGGAGAGATGCTGAGGGTGGGTATGGATGCAAAATTGGGGCAGAGGAGAGGGGTAGCTTATCCAAAAAGTCCTGTGGGGCAGACTGGGCTAGCAAGAGGAGGAGGAGGGGGTGGGGAGCCAAGGGTGAGAGGGAAGGCAGGTGCAGGGGGGAGGGATGAGCTTTATTAGACACTTATGCATGGTAGGAGAGAAGCAGGAAGGGTAGGGGTAGTTGGTTCCAGAGGTGGGGTAGATGGGATGAGAAAGCAGCAAAGCTTGAGAAGGACCATTTTTAAGGGATGGAGAAGGTGCAGGGGTGATAAGGCACGAGGAGTAGGAGGGAGCAGGGGCAGGGAAGAGAGTGAAGGAGAGATATGGAGGAGGAGGTTGAACCAGTATTTGGCAATGAAAGTTAAGGAGTGGTGGTATCTTCTGTGTGAGAGGTGGGGCAGGTTTAAGGAGGAAAGAAGGGAACAGTGGTGAGACCTGAGAGGGGAGTTTGTTACAAAGCAGCAAAAGGACTGGAGGAGAGTATCTAGGCAGGAGAGACTGGTGGTGGGGGCCAAAGTATAGATAATGTCACTGTAGTCAAACAGGGGGAGAATGGTATTGGATAGCATGATGGTCCGGAGTTGTAGGGGGATGGACTCTTTGTTCTGAAAGAGCACTCCAAGTTTGGGGTGAAGTTTTGCATACATATAATCAACGTGGACAGAGTAGTTGAGGTGCTGATCAAGCCAAATGCCCAGGCATTTATAAAAAGATACAGAGTCGAGGGTGGAACAATCCAAAGTGTAGAAGGAGAGGTGGAAGGGCAGTTTAGCAAGCTTTTGTGGGGGGGTCCCAAAAACCATGGAGACTGTTTTCTTGGAGATGACTTTTAGGCTGTTGTCCTGGAACCAGCAGAGAGCAGGGTTGAAGTCAAATTGGAGGGTAGGGTAGACAAAGTCAGTGGTAGGTCCTGAGGTGTAGAGGATGGTGTAATTTGCATAGAGGTGGATGTTAGAGTGTAGGCAGACATTTGGAAGGTCATTTATAAATCCTGAAAAGAAGTGTGTTGAGAATAGATCCTTGGGAACTCCAGAGAGGATAGGAGGGAGGAGAGACCGTTACCCATTGAGACAGACTGCATCCTGCCACAGAGGTATAAACTAAACCAGTTTACAGCAGAGGACAATCCAGCTTTGTAGAGTTTTTGAAGGAGGAGTAGATGGGAGATGGAGTCAAAGGCTTTAGTGAGGTCTATAAAATCGCAGCAGTAATGTGACCATTGTCCATGGTGGAAAGGATGGAGTTGGAGACACAGATGATGGAGGAGGTAGTGGGTTGTTCCTGCAGAAACCTGACTGGAAGGCAGAGAGAAAGTTAGAGGAGGATAGGAAGTTGGACAGTCTAGAAAGGATCAGGGACTCCTGGAGTTTGGTGAGAGAGGAAGGAGGGAGATGGGATACTAGTTATTTGCAGAGTAGGATCACCACCCTTGGGAAGGGGGATTACTCTGGCAAGTTTCCACATAGAGGGGACAGTGTTGGTAGTTAAAGAAAGGTTGAGAATATGGGTAAGGGGGTTGGTGATAGCCGGGATGGAGAGGCACAGGGGTAGGGGGTGGAGACCATCAGGACTCAATTTTTTTGCATCTAAGGAGGTAAGGGCTTGACAGACCTCTGAGGTGGAGAAGGGAGGGAAGTCAAAGCCTGCAGAGTGGTAAGGGGAGTAGTGGGAGAAGGGTGAATCAGGGAGCATGCAGGGTGTGAAATAATTGTTAAAAATGGATGCCACTTTTGAAGGGTCAGAGACTAGTGTCTCATTTCTTTGAGGGTAGGGGAGGCAGCATGAGGAGGATGGTTGAGGAGGAACTTGGGGGTTGACCAGAAGGAGAATGGGTTGGGGTTATGGGAGAGGTGTGACTTGAAGTACTTGGATTTGGCAAGGCAAATCACCTTGGTGCACTTGTTCCTGATGGAGCAATAGTCCTGAAGGCTAGAGATTAAACCAGAGGCTTTGAAGAGGGACCAGGCATGGTCTTGAGTCTTGCAGAGGGTGAGGATTTTGGGCATAATCCAAGGGTGATCATGGCACCTTACCCGGGTGCGTAGGGGTGTGTGATGGTCCCAAGTCTGGGTCAGGATGGAGTAGAAGTGTTTGAGGGCAGTGTTGACATCAGTTTCTGAAAGGACAGGAGACCAATCAGCAGAGTGGTGGTCAGAAAGGAGGAGGAAGGGGGATATGAGTTTGAGTGCTCAGTAGGTAATGTATTTAGGGGAAAAGTGGGTGAGGTGAGCCATCCTGACACAGTAGATAAAGCAGAGGTCACTTATTGTATCAAGTAGGACTCCAGCTGCTGCGATGTAGTGGGGGTGGGAAGATAGGATCCAATCAAGAAAGAAATGGTTTGACGAATGGGGGTTGAGATGGGTATGATCGAATATTAGATAGGTAAGGTTGGGGGCTTCAATGGAGTGTCTTGTGGAGAAGGAGGAGGGGGGAGAACAAATTACTGTTGAAGTCACCCAACATTAGTAGCTCACCTGTTGAGAGGGAGGTGATGGTGTTGATGGAGGTGGTGAGGGACTTAAGGTGAGTTTCTAGGAGGCATATAGGATGGAAATAAAGATAGAGGATGTAGATGGAAGGGTTAGATGGGTGAGGAGAACTTCATAAGATTTTGGGACAGCTTCATGATAGATCATGGAGCAGTAGATATAATTTTGGATATGCATGGCAACACCTCTGCCTCCTCTTGCCGTGGTCCTGATGGTATGTCAAATACAGGTAGAGCAAGGCTAGAGTCAGTGACACAGGAGGAGAGCCATGATTCACAGATGCAGAGTACATCAAGGAGATGCTGAGATAGTCAAACTTTTAGCAAGCTGAGTTTTGGGAGCAGACTACGGGTGTTTACATGGAAAACATGGAAACCTTTGTGGGGGATGGAGTTAGGATTGGGGGAGGATGGACTGGGGTTGAGCACTACATCACCTGAGAGAAAGAGTAGAAGGAGGAGGAAGGAAGGCAGGAGCTGTTTTCATGTGGGAAAGGGGAGGGAGTTCTTAGCATAACGAGTGCCTACCTCACTGAGCAAAGTAGAAGTTTTTGTGAAGCACTGAACAAAGTGGCAGCTTGGAAAAAAAAAAAAGAATACCCTAACCTTCTGGGTTAGTGACACCCACCCCTACCACCACATCAGTATTTTAACATATCTTCCATTCATTCCCTGCTAGACCCCCACTTCCTCCTCCTTTCTGTACCCTGCAAAGTTTACTATAAACAAAAGTCACCTCCCTTGCTGGCAATCCAAATTCCCAACTCTTCATCACTGTTTTAAATCACTGAAATCCTCCCATTCCTACCGCTTTGTTAATAACACCCTCCTGCCCTACAAAGCCCACATAACCTTATGTCCATATATCTGTAAAGAAGAAAACCATTCCATGGCAGAGTGAGTGGTATAGCATTTCAGTGCAGCTGCACATGGAATCTGAGCACAAGCTGTCATAAACTGCATATACAGTCACAAAATGGCACTCAGGTCTGAAAATCGCTCATGTGGAAGATCTTGGGTTTGCACAAGGAGCCCCTCCACATAAATTTTGCTGCCTGTGCACATTTTTGCCATACTTGGCAACAGTTTCGTGGAGAACCACAGAGAGGGTACATACCTGCACCTGTGAGACTCCATTTCTTCATATTTGTATGATCGCTGACCCAGAATGAAGTGGCTGATACTGTTCCCTCAGTAATTCCCTACCAAGGGTTAGAGGCAAACAAATGTGAAAGAAGAAGCTCTGTGGTCTGGGAGTAAACCAAGAAGCTTTGTAGGATTAAACTGTTATTACAATGGCATGTGCCCAGAGAGACCCAAATACTGAGAATCTGAGTGCATATCTATTTTTAACTAACTGTAAGACAGTTGCCCTGCTCACTTCTAATTGATCAGATTGGTTTGGCTTATGTTTTCTGGAGGTAGTGTAGTAGGGTCAATTGCTACTGTAATACTTTTTCTAAGAGTTAGGGATTGGAAAAGAAGGGGGCAAGAATTCTGTTTGATCAAGGGCCCCACCCCAACCCATGTCCAGGGTTAATAGAGAAGATTCTGAATTTAATCTACTATCTTCTGTCATTTGTCCCTCTATTCCATCCGCTGTCTACAGTAGTTTCTGAGCTGGCCACACAGAATCAACCTGGCTTTCTCTTGCACTTTTCTTCTGTCATCCTCTTTTCCTTGCCTTTTGGCATTCTAGCCTCTAACATTTCTTTTCCATGCAAAGTGATGTTTATTTTGGTTCAAGCTGATCCTATAATAAGAGCAAAGTTAAACAGCATTTGTCAATGCCAAATGTTGTCTCGCTGGCATTGGCATTGGTAGTGCAGGAGTTAGAGACACATAATAGGAATGGCAGTGAAGTATTGAGTGACGCCACACCCACCCTGCAGAACCACAGGCATTGAGGTGTGCTTTTGGGTCATCAGCTATAATGCTCATGGCATTTACCTCACCCTACCCTGTAGACACTGACAAGTGTCATGGTGTGCTTTGGGGTCATTGGGCATTATACTTACCCCATTCCATAAGGAAATAAACTGAGGTGGGTGCAGTATAGGAGAATGGGGTGAACTTTGTGGCCGAACACTGCAAGGCACAGCACAGTGTCCATCACTGGCTGCAGGGTGGAGGTGGGGGTGGAATAGGGAGCATTACAGCCAATGATCCCAAGTCACACCCCTGACACCTGTCAATCTCCACAGGGTGGGGTGTTACAGCTGGAAACCCTAATGCCGTAGGTGTGTGTTGGTATTTTCACTCCAAATGTTCAACATGGGCTTTTTGTGACCCCAGCTCATGAAGAGCAGCACTATCAGTTTGTTAGCCAAAAGGTGGTTTTGCACAGCGGCTATGCCATTTGGTGACACAGGTCTGAAACATTTTGGGCAGTATGTAAAAAATGACAACTGTATTGTTCATGAAGAGGTGTAAAATAATGGCAAAGCTGAAAATCTGGAGTGAAAATATGAAAAATTGGCCAATTCATGAGCATGCATAGAAACTGTGCAACACACATCTGTAACCCAATTATTTTGGGGATTATTTTAACCACATTTTCAACATAGGCATTTTGAGACCTCTCCTCGTGAACAGTGGCAGTGTGATTTTGTTAATTTGTCCCAAAAGTTGATTTCCCACAGCAACCACAACATTGTGTGCCACAGGCGTGAAAACACATTTTGGGCAGGATGTGAAAAATTACATTTGTACTGTTCATAAGCAGGTGTGAAAAAATGGCAGTGTTGAAAATATGGCATGAAAATATTGCAAATTTGCGAATTTACAAGGGTGCGTGGGAACTGCGCAACGCACACTTGTAACACAGTCGTTTTATAGACGTTCATCATCAAATTTTCAACATAGGCATTTTAGGACCTCTGCTCATGAACAGTGTCACCGTCATTTCCTCAAAATGTCCGGCACAATGATTTTGCACAGCCACTGCGCTATTCTGTGCCGGACATGCAAAAACACATTTTCGCTAGGATATGTAAAATGACAGCTGTACTATTCATAAGGAGTGTGGAAAAATGCCAGTTTTGAAAATCTGGAGTGTAAATATTACAAATTCACAAAGTTATGAGCATGCGTGCTAACTGCTGCTTATAGCTAAATAAAAACCTCCATGTTTTGTTTTTTTTGCAAATTTTGCAACATAGACTTTTTGAGAGCCCCCTCATGAACAGTGGCACTGTCATTTCATTAATTGGTCCCAAAAGGTGATTCAGCACAGTGACTGTAAAATCACCTTTCGGGACAAAATAACACCATGACAGTGACAGCATTCATGAGAAGGGGTCCCAATAACCCCATGTTGAAAATTTAGTATCAAAATTCCCCAAAATGTCTGAGATATGCACCAAAGCTGAAAAAAATCCTATTTATGCCATTATACAGCTTACCGGCATTTCTTCAGTTCACGACAGCTTCGAAGAGTGCAGATGTGTTCCCGGTCCACCGAAGATCGTTGCACTGGACTCCGAAGGTAAGTATGGAGGGGTGTGTGGGGAGGCAGGGTGTACAGAGGGTGGGTGCCGGTTGGGGAAGGGCAGGAGACCGCGATGGACCGCTTTTATGTTTTACAGGTGAAAAAAGGAACATCGAGGGCAGTTTTTCTTTTCTGGGATATTTAGCATTCTGTGGTGGGCTCTAGCATGCCACCTGATTGTTTTGGGGCTGTAACCAAAGGGGATTGGGCACCCCATCAGCACATACAAAGGGGAGCAAGAGCCGAGGGGATTAGGCACCCCCCAGCATACAATAGATGGGGAGACATTATGCCAATGGGAAGTAGGCTCCCCATCTGCAAAATAAACAGGAAGTGGGGACTGTAGCTGACAGGGATTGGGCCCCTGTCGGCAAAGAAAGACTGTTGGGGAGAAACGCATGATGCCGAGGGGAATTGGGCACCCCTTGGCACACACTTGGGGGCTATTATGTCAACGGGGAGTGGGCTCCCCATCAGCACATGAAGTGGGTTGGGGCATGTGACAGTTGGATTGGGTACCACTGAAGTCGGGCAGTAGCAGTCAGTGTCTCCATGTTTACGTTGGGAGGGTGTTATTGTGCGGCTGCAATGAGAAGCTTGCTTCTCATTGAAGTGTATGTTTTCTTAGATCTGGTGGTCACATTCCATATTGCTGGTGTGGCTCCTGCATGCTACCTTATTGGGGAATGAGGGACGCACCTACTGATGCATGCCCTGCATTCACCCAGTGTGACCGCACCTCCAGATCTGCTACTACTGCAATATGTTGACTCATGCACAAGTGCGAGCCAACATGAAAAGTAAACCCTTCTGTAATACCTCTGCATTTCCCTAGCTAATGTGTGTGCCTTGCTGCATGCAGCCCTATTGTAGATTGTCTTTTGCTCTCTATAAATCTATTGTTAAACTTAAATTGCCAGAACATGAATGCTGTTTGAAATATGTCTGCACTATCTGCAACAAAAGCACGATGAATTACACTGCACAGATACATGTTCTAGCAAAACACACAGACACTGTCCATATAAGAAACCCAAGACATACTGTATCAGCCTAATAAAAACACAGTCCTAAAACCTGCTAAACAGATAGAACCTGCTATGATAACATATATTCAGAGTCATACAATGCCTGGTGATCCCCTTCTGATAACTGGTACAGTACAGCAGGGTTATTTTTGTTGTAATCTGTCAATGTTTGACAATTGCATTGTATTTTACAGTAGATCCAGGCTACTCATGTGAAGACCTTTGCTTGCTGCTGGATTCTTTTCCCTTTTTGATGCAGTCCTCTAAAGTTTTGGTCAGCCCTTACCTGTTCATCTTGTCCCAAAGCAGGGAGTGGGCAGAGCTATGGAAATTAGAGGTGGGTCCTAAAGCAGAATCCCACCAATATTAAGTGTTTTTTCTATTATAAATCTATTTTTCTACAAAACACACTGGTATTTTGCAACAATACTTTTTGTGCTTCTGATGTAACTTACTATGATGCATCTACATTTTGTAGAATGTTAATGGGACCTCATTGTTAATGAGCTTAGGCTCAGCTGAGTTCTTATTCCTGTTCATATTGCATATCAATACAAATTTTACCATACCATACCATACTATAGATACATTCATAGTGATGTTTACAATTATTTGCAATGCATTCTGATACACCATGCCATTATTATTAATGTTAATGATTGTGAGGCATGGATTACCTGGTCACAGAAACAGAGTATTAAATAGCCCTTATTGCAGGAGGAGAATCAAGCTGAGCTAGGAGATGAAGGAGGAAGGAGGAGTCTTGAGCCAGACTCAAGGACGGAGAATGCTGCAAAGTTGTGGTGTGAGTAAACTGAGCGACTGTTTGCTTACCTGAGATAACAAATCGTACACCCTGAGCACTTTAAAGAGATTTGAAGATTGAAGTATTTGGACTGAATTGATTGAATCAGAATCCTGTCAGCCACCCTGTCTGACTTTGTACACAACTGTCTACTTGTCAATTTATTACAACAATGCTGAAACCAGTGCCTTGGGCCATAGCTGTTCTGTCTCAACTATTTCCTTTGTTTACCTGCCTGCCTCCCACCGGTACTGTCTCGGAATGAGAGTCCACATGTATTAAAGGATCTGAAGGATTGCATTGTTCAGTGGTGGCTGTGGTGGAAAACATCCTGGTTTCCCAGGTAGAGATACAGTTTGTGTTCCTGAATGGAGCTTTCCTCACCTCATGTGTGGGTGGATCAAGGTAGATGCAGATGAATTTGATGGTTTCTGGTCCCAGAGTCCCATATATTATTGGCAGACAGTTTATTACTTTCAAAGTATGACTATGGCAGTATGTTTTATTTCTTTCTGACTGATAAGTTGATAAATAGATCAAATACACTCTATAATAGCATCTGTAGGTTTGCATCAGGTATGAGAAGATCTATACATCATTAGCCTTATATAAGTCTATGATGTCTTCCACTTAAACAACACACTGAATGTAGAGCATCAATTTTCTTCACAATATAGCGTTAGGTTTGGTGCCTAGTACAGTAATTGAGAAACTTCCAATAAGTACTAATATATTTTCCACTAGGTCCCAAGTCAGATTTGTGTTTTCCATTCCCTGGTTCATCTCACCTTTTGGTCAAAGACCTTTTAAATATAAGGTAATTACCTGTTATAATAACCTGCCCTAGTCTGTTTTGAGTAGTGGAGATCAGAGAGTATTTAAATCCAGACTGTGCAATGTTTTACTGCAGGATTTCAATTGTTCTTGTTTTATGTAATAATGTTTTATCTGTACTTATCTAGTGTTTTGTGCACACTGGTCACTGTGAAAAATTGCAGTTTTGCCAATCTGCTCACCGGTTTAAATAAAAAGAAATAAAATGAAATGATGCCCCTGCAGTCAGTGTTGGAGCTGCCTTTGCAATGAATTTCCTTTTGGACTGACAAAAATAGATTATTTGATACCTTTTATTGAACCAACAGAGTTGTTAAAAAAGAAAATAGGTGCTTTGAGCTTTCGGACTACAGAATCCTTCATCAGAAAATAAGTGACACTTGGTTTGGAAGAATCACTTTCTTAAACCCAGATCATTGTGCAAGTTGTTCACTTATCCTATTTGTAGTATCTGTGTTGTGGTTTAATGACCACATACTTTTTTTTTTGGGGTGTTCATTCCTGGGCCAGCTGACTGTTCACATTGTTGCTTGTTTAAACTGCTCTTTGTCCATCTGTCACAAGAAAGAACTTCGGCCTGAAACTTTTATTTATTATCTGAAGGACTGCTTAATGTAGTTAGCCCCCATGGACTTTCTCAGAAGATAATTACGGATCCCAGTTTTGATGGACACAGAGTTTTAGTTTATGTATACAATTTTTGAAGATTCTTAAGTTTGTCTGGTGTTTTAACATTTGGGAAAGTGAAGTACAGTGTCCCATTTTTTGTTGTGAAGTCACTGGTCGGGTGGATTTCCTAACAACTCAATAGTTTATTTGTTTAGTTCTTTTCCTTTTCTGTCTGAAAATTACAATAAAGTTTCAACTGAAAAAAAAATACAAAGTTGTTAAGCACCTGTTTCTGTAACAACTCTGTTGATCCAATAAAATATATCACATCATCTGTTTTTGTGAATCTTGTGTTACAAGGGCCAATACAGCAACAAAAAGGTCTGTCTTCTGGATTGAGTCAAAAATTAACTAAACTAAATCACTAAATAAATAAAAAAAACTACCATGCTGTTTGACTCTGTGATTGTGTGGACATTTACCCTTGAGAATCAATGTGCGTGTGTTTTGGGTGGCTCTCAGGTCCTATGCCTCACTGTTCCATTCACCCAGATATAGAACAAATACAAATTTTAATGCAGTGTCCTCCCCTAGAGCTGTGCATTGCACCCCCAGCTGGGGAGGGGCTTCGTTTATTTGCAGCACGTTAGTGCAGTTACATCTTACACTACAGATGAGAAGTTTAAAAGTTGATTCAGTTCCTCACATGGCCAACAAAATGGTAGCCAAACTCCACCCTCGAAAAGCATTTGACCACCTTATGTTTGATGCAGGCAAATTGGGCTATCTGAAAATGAAGCAGTAAAATAAAAAGCATACAATTAGATATTTTAAATCAAATATAGAGTTTAGTCATCTGGAATTAGGTTTGGGATAGACACAGTTTTAATATGAGGTCAAAGTGGATACCTGAAAATTCCCTTACTGTCAAACACTGTTGTCTGCTTTCTTTAACAGTAGATGCCCTCTGTGGCAGCAGGGGATCCAGGATTGGGTTGTTCTCTGCCTGCTGCACACATATAACCTGGTAGAGCAAGCAGCAGGTTACATGATGTGTGGCCCAAAGGTGCTGCTGTCTGTCATTTAGACATAGACTCGGTTTATACTCCCCCCTTTCCACTTGGTGCAGGTATAACTTGTGGTGGCCTCGAGTACACACAGCCTGCCCCTGTGGCAGAGTTAGCTCCCCAACTCTTCACTTCAGTTGCTGTGATATAGCCATTGGGGTGGCTAGAACCCCATCTTTTTAAGAGTTAAGTTATTAAATGATGGGTACCAGCAGAGGGGTTTTCAGGATGTAGTGCTTATAGAATGAAGACAAGGCAATGCAATTTTACTTAGAGGGCACCCAATCCCAGAGGCTCTGGGCACCTAACAATAGTTAAAACAGGACACAATAGAGACAACATAAATATAAAAACAATAGAAATGCTAAGTATGAAGTATAGTAGATTAAAATAGAGTAAAAGGGTGGGGCGGATTATCACAGCAGGGACTAGCACAAGGTTTTTAATCAAGTAACTGAAAAGGTCATGGCAAAGAGGTGAGCCTTCAGCCTCTGCTTGAAGACCTCAACTGAGGGGCTTCCCAGACAGAAGATGGTAAGAGTTCTACAGGGTCAGCCCAGAGACACTAAATGCATGATATCCTGAGGTCTTGAGCTGATCCCTGAAGATGTCCAGGAGGCCCTCGAGGCACAGGAAGCGAGCAGAAGTCACCGCTGTCAGGAGTTCTGACAGGTAACCAGGACCCAATCTATATAGGGCCTTAAAGGTGAGAAGACCCACCTTAAAAGGACCTCCACCTTACCGCAGCCAGTGCAGAGCCCACAGGACCTGAGTCACATGACTGACCGCAAAGGCCAGTCGGCAACTGGGCCACTAAGTTCTGCACTAACTGAAGTCTGCAGAGGGTCCTCCCATGACCCCAAGGAATAGAGAGTTGCAGTAGTCCTGTCTGGAGGTCACAAAAGCATGCACTAGCGTCGGCAGGTCCTCAGGCGGAATGAGAGACTTAATCTGGGCAATGTTCTGCAAATGATAAAAACCACTGCTGACAACAGATGAAATGCATGACATGCTGTCCCATAGTTAAAATGTCCTCTGAATTGAATTAGCTTTGGTTAGTAATCTTTTTCGGTTTTGCCCTGGCTGTCTGGCCCACACTCACCACTATCTCTCCTCATCCCTCTGATTCTTCTCTCTGTCTCTCTGAAGGGTGAAATGTGGGTGCCTCTGTCACATCTCATCTCCATGTTTTGGTTTAGGTCCTTCCCTTGCTGCTGTATTTCAGTTAACTACTATACTGACCCCTTCCTTCCTCCTCTTTATTATTTTGATCCTCTAACTCCCTTTCTTTCTGTCAACCTCATACAAATTTCACTATAGGGCAGTCTTCTTTCTCCTACTGACTTCATCAGCTCTGGTATAGCCTCTGCCTCTAGCATGACCTCTTCTTCCAGTTTTGGCCTGAAAGCCCTACTCCTTGACCTAATTTTCCATGTCTGCTCCTGCTCCAAACCCCCAGCCTTTTTTCCTCTCCTCTCTGTTGCCTACTCTTATTCCTCTCTCCTGCCCTACTTCACCCTACTTTCCCTCTCGTTCTTTCCTCCTTGATCACTATTGTTTTCCCTCCCCGTGTTTTTACCTCGGGCTACTTTGATGCTATAGCTGTACTTTTTGTAATTTAGTTTAAGGCATGTTTTGATCCAGTGCAAATAATCAACTGTTCTCTATTTGCACTGTTTCTAATCTGCTCACTTGCTCTGTATTGTATTGCCGTCTCTTGTACCATTGCTCCCAGCATACCTCTAGAAAGAAGCAGTTCTGAGCTTGGTATGCCTTTGCTGGCAAAATATTTTAAACAAGTAAATAAATAAATGGGCAATCTATAGGTTACAGTTTTGAGCTGTGAACTTGGATACACATGTTTGAATCCCACCGCTTAATTAGTGTGTGACCTTGATCAAGTCACTTAACCTTCCTCATCTTTTAAAGTACCCCTTTCTGCTCCAGCTTCGCTGATGAAACTGTCTAAGCTTTACTTCAAATAAGTATTTTTTTTTAAATGCCATAACTTTGAAAAGAATAATATTTAAGCACAAATCCATTTACTGTATATTTATATATATATGCCATGGAAATAATTATGATATTAGAAACAGAACTGTGGCTGAAGCCACGGATGGAAATAACAGAGAGCTGATCAATGGTATGGGGTAACAATCTGATTTCATGAATATAAACCTTGTAATGAAGAATACCTACATTAGACACACAGGAATTCTTACAACACAAGCTAAAGTCTGCCTAAAATTTGTTTTTCAAGTTTTCCCATAATTGGCAAACTTATTTTAACCTCCTCCCTCTGACTCATGCAACCTTTCTGTGCATGTCTACTGGCTGCTGTAACAGCAGATGGTAAAATACTCTGGGATACAGTGTGTTTAAATGGCGCTGCTTAAAATCAAGTTCCCCTCACTTCTTTCACTAATTGACCTGAGACTGCAGATCATAATAATTTTGAACGGTGCTATAGTTGACTGTCTGGTGGCCCAAAGCTGCAATAAACTGCTGTGCTGCAAAGGAAACATCGTCTTCTTTCAAGTATGTATGATATTTTGCAGAAGATGGAATCTGATAGCCATAATTGGCTTTAATTGCGACATTACATCTGAATGTAGTTTCTCTTTGCACCTCAGCCATATTAAGTTAGATAAACCAATATTAGCCACCCACCTCTCTAGGCATTATTGCTTTAACATTAATTGAGATGGTTATAGATTTTTAGGTGGGCTTTGATGTATTACATTTAAAATAAAAACACCCTTCCAGTCAATGATGCATAGAGATCTAGTAATATTCATAAACCTACAGATCTGTAAGTAAAGACTGGCTTTTGTTGATAACTCTCTCTTTTTTTCTTTTTCTTTTATAGCATCCTGGATAGTTGAGTTATCTCAGGACATGAATACTCTACTTTTTCTCTCTTTTCCTAACAGAAATTCAAAGCTGATATTACAAAAAATAGATTTGTACATTCAATAGAGCTGTGGAACTTGGAAAAACGTGTCTTTTTATGAATATTTCAGCTTATATTTTGATAAGGTTCTGTACTTAATTTCCCATGCTTGAAAAGTTCGTATTAAAATGGAAATAGGATCAAGATTCCATAGAGTTCTTCTGATCTGACCACTTGTTTACATCTCACAGCACAAGCCTCTGCTTGTGACATTGAAGTCTGTTGGTGTGGAAAAGATTATGATGTTACAAGCAAAGAATTATTTAAAATGCTGGGTACAGAGAAGCAGGCAGATCAGATGATGATGAACAGTAAGTAATACCAATTTCATGTCAATGCACATACTAATGAGAAGGGAGGGCTAAATGCAGAGAATATTGCAGTACAAGCTGAATTCTGTGTAAAATAATATGTTTTCAAAGTATCTCCAAACATCAGGGGCTCCTTAAAAGTGGCAGATTTATAAACAATGACAGCTGTTTTTTTTTATTCTAGTTCATATGGTAACTTTGTAATGTTTGCTAATTATTTAATAATTTTAAAATTGTTATACATTTCATAAACAAGCTCAGACCTATAAATGTGTAACTTTCAAATTGTTGCTATCTTGTCTTGGCCATCTTGCAATCAATAATATATGACATGTCTTAAAGGTATTATCCCTGTTTTAATAAAGTTCAACAAACATAATATTATTTTCTCGGCTTAAAATAATGTTGAGAAACACACAACTGTGCAATCCTCTTCAAATAAAGTTCAAAGATACATATAGTACTAAGGGTGTTGGGAGCTCCATGTTTCTAGTTTATTTTTATCATCATAAATTGCTAGTCTGTCTCCTAAAGTCAGAAAACTGCAAGCTCACTGATGGAACAGTGGTAAGATTGTTCCATAAATTGTATGTAGTTCCTAGCAGTTTCTAACACTAGCTGAAGAATGCTGTTTGCCTTTTTTAATGTTAGGTTGAATTTAGAAATCATAGAAGGTGAGTAATATGTACACTAGAACTAGCAGTCTCCTGTTTTCCTATAATACAGGGACAGTGTGGCTAAATACACAGTTCAATGCAAGCTTTTGTGACTTGTCCATTCAGTCAACCTCTGTCCAATGTGTCAGTCTTAGTGAAATTTAACCTTCTTCAAAGAGTTGTGATTCTAAAGGAGTTGCACATAAATAGTGTTTTGTGTTTTGAGGAAGAGCAGGATATAGAAGGATTTGAACAGTAAGATCCACCAGCTAACAAACCCTTTTATTTCTATGCTCCAAAACCTGTTTCTGTTGTATTTCCATAAGACATACAGTTAGAAGCCCCATGTATTGACTGCCCTGTCAGGCAAAATCTTTTTTTAACCAATGATGATCTTTTACAGCAGATATGTCACAGTATTTCTAAACTTTCAAGAACACATGACCTCTGTCCAGCAGTGTTAAGCAAAAGACAAACTAGAGCAGGCTGATACAGCTGTGGTCAGCTCTACTATAAGGTAGCACAGCTGCAACAGCATGGCTCCCAGAGCAGCAGCGATAGTGGAGTGGCAGCAGCATAGGTCACAAAGTGGTGCTGGTGACATTGGAGCACCAGTCACAGTGGTTTGCCACTCAAAAGACGGTGGTGGGGGTGAAACTGGGCATGTACTACTGGAAGTGCACTAGCAAAGTAGTGCACTGTGGGGAGGGGGGGGCAACCGTGCTGTGAAGGGGGAGCTCCATCATGGAGGACAGCACCTACGGGATCAGTGCTGCCTTGACATTGCTGCATCACTGTAGGAGAACACAGGGTCACATTCCAGAGCTGACACTCTGTTCTCCTACAGTGATAGCCAAATGTCTGTGAAGCTCCACCCACACAGCTGTAAAAATGAGTACAGAAAAAATGTATCTCATAAGAATTGCCCTTCAAAAGATGACAAATAATTTTAGATGACAGACAGTGGGTTAACCAGATGTATTAAAATTTGAAATCACTGCTCAGGATATCTCCAGGATATCGCAGTGGATTCAAATGAACAGTGTCTGGTGGTAACAGCCATAGAGCAACTTCTTGCTTACTGCTACACAATGATCTGTAAGGGCATTTTTCTTCATTTTGGCTTCTTGGAATCTGGAACCCCAGCGTAGTGCCAAATATGTCTTGATGACTAAATGTGGTGTGCTAATTTTGCAGCTGATTTGAATTAACAAGGTTTTTACTGTAGCCCCACAGTTACTGACCTGGGGCACTCATGATGCTGTGCCTTGAGCAAGCAAGAGTAAATTATTCTATTACACAACACTGACATTTTAGATCTGTAAAAGTGCAGCTTGAGAGAAAAAAAAAGGTGGCCATTTCTACTGTATTGTTAACATACGCAATATTTGTGTAACTCAGGTTTCAAAAGAAAAGACTAAAGTGGCCCATTTTACCTGTTGTGGGAATTCTCTTTGTACTTCTAAGACCAAGAAAAAATGTAATATAACAAAATCCTAGGGAACCTTGGAACTCTATTATAAGAAGCTTTTTTTTTTTCATTCATTAGTGAGATCACATAGCCTTTCAAATGCAAATAGGCCTGAGTCAGATTTAATAACAATTAGTTTGTTTTGTAATGATAGAACTTTTGATTAAAGAATGGAATAACTTCATTGTTGTTGGACTGCCATCTGTGTGCACCAGTCAGTAACTATGTACAGATGGTTGTGATTCAGAGGCAGGTTGCTGCATGCAAAAAAAAGTATGTTTCGGTTATTTTAATAAGATTTATTGCAGCAGTCACAGTTAAATGCTTGAATGTAATGATAATTGCTACTAATCCCTCAGAAAAACAATGGTTAGAGTTTAATAAACCTCAGGGAGCAGATTCTGTCACAAATTTTACAAACACATCATCGCAAAGGTATGTTTTATGTTTTTATCTGTCTAATAATTTTTATTTATTGCAATGCTTGGGGCCTTCTAGTGTTTTGTTTGAAATATCAGGAGACCATCTTGAATTAATTGTTTGATAGCTTCCTTTTGAAAATATTTTGGCTTTGCTGCACTTCAAGCCTGTTGTAATATACAGAGTAGAAGATAAAAATATGATGCCATTTTTTTTTTTTTGCCATTAACTCTTTATTACATTTTTCGTTACAGGAATATGATCCAACAAATTCAGTACAGACACAAAATAATACGTACATATACATGTCCATACATAAAGTAAAACAAACCCTGTAACATACCCCAACCCCCACCCAATCCCATCCCCCACCCCTGACCCTCCCAGCACAAGTCCAATGAGGTGGCATACCATCAAACTGTAGTAAATCTACACTCTCCTAAAGAGAATAGAGAGCATAAAAGGACCCCAAATCCTATCGAACCTGGAAAGCTTATTCTGGAGGATAGCTGTCATTCTCTCCACCCTCAAACTGGCTAATAATTCCTCCAGCCATTCCATAGCTGAGCACAACAGAATCCTTCCAGTGTCTGAGAACAATTCTCTTAAGTGTGGCAGCAATCAGGACTATATGGAACCTCCTATTCTTGACGGAATATGAGAGACATCTCCCAGCAAACATATTTCCGAGTAAAGAGGTCCCCAGTCCCAATAACGGATTCTGCCTTGCTTTTAATTTCTGCCCACAAGGAGGTTACCTTAGGACAATGCCAGAAAATATGCATCAAGTCCCCAACCCCGGCTTGACACCTGTAACATATGGAATTTGTAGCACTTTTCAACCTAACCAATTTTGTGGGGATTAATAAATATTGTGAAGAATTTTGAACTGCATCAACCTTTAACCGATCCTGCAAGAAGAATTTATGGCAGTTCGTCCATAAAGCCTTCCAGCTGAGCAGAATCAGGAAAGACTGAAGCCCAATATGAACCTTGAACTGGATTTGGAGAAACGCACCATTCAAATAACACTGAGTATATTTTTGAAATTGCGCTGCGATAGACCACCAACGCCTTAATACATCATAAAGTCCAACCTAGGACTCCAATTGCCCCACTACCCATCTTGGCAACCAAAAGGTGCCTAATCTGATATATCTTAAAAATTGCTGTAGTAGGCATCTCAAATTTGTTCAGAATCTCAACAGAGGAGAATATCTCCCCATCAGGCCAAAGAAAGTCTTTCACACAGCACTCCCCAGGTAAGGGCAGCCACGCCGGACTAAGAATTTTATTACCTATTACAAAACATGGATTACCCCAAATAGACTGGACCCAATCATTAATGTGATCATATTTCAAAATCAACAAGGTTGGGTATGGCTCACAGAAATCCCAATTGAGAACTGCGCGAACTGGAGGGGCAACAATTTCGGAGTAAGGTGAAGCAAAGCCTCAGGCCTCAAACCATATTTCCAAGTCAGGGCCAATTCAATTTGTAGCCAAAGCAGCATATAGGAATGCTGTACTGAAGCATCGCTACCCTTCACCCACCTCAGATACTTGCTGGCATGGGCTGCCCAAAAATATAGGGCAAAATGTGGAAGCCTTAATCCCCCCAGTAATTTGGGCACTGCCAACTTTTGATAGGCCATACGAGACTTCTTATAACCCCACACAAAATTAGCTATCATATTATGTAACTTCCTGAACCAGGCAAGTGGTATCCAAATATTCAACATACTCAGAGGGTAAAACAATCTAGGAAAAACGTTCATTTTAACTAAATTAATCCTCCCCCATAAGGAAATTGGCAACTTCGCCCACCTTTCTAGATCCAACTCAATGGCACGCACTAAGGATCTAAATTAACTGAAATATCTTAGTCCTGCATCTTGTTAGATTCAGACCAAGATATCTTATAAAATCTGACTTCCAGGACAGACCCAATTCTGCTATCTCCTGCTTAAAAACATTTTTATTAAGGGGAAATACAACTGACTTGTCTAAATTTAACCTATAATTAGCCAGTTTGCTAAACACCCAAATAACCTCAAGGAGAGCAGGAATGGAGACCCTCGGTTAGAGACGAATCAACAAGTCATCTGCATATGCAGTTATTTTCACAGTATAGTCCAGAATTCTAATACCCTCAATTTCTTGTTTATGTATAATTGTCCTGATGAGAGGTTCTAGGTATAGATTAAAATGATAGGGACAAGGGACATCCTTGCCTAGTACCTACATAAAGATTAAAGGGGTCCGAGGTGGCACCATTACAACTAACCTCCTAGTAGGGTTTGAATAAAGGAACTAATCCATTTTAGAAAAGGCTCAGGAAACCCAAATTTCCCCATCGTAGTTAGCAGAAACCCCAGTGAACCCTATCGAATGCCTTCTCGGCGTCTAAAGACAGCAGGGCCATAGCGGTGCCACTACCCTCAGACACCGAGAAGGCATGAGCCAGGGTTCGCAGGTGATCAGCGGACGACCTGTCCCTCCTAAAACCAACTTGCTCTGGGCCAATGAGTCCGGGTAAAACCTGACTGACACGTTCTGCCAACAACTTGGCCAAAATCTTAATATCGTAATTAAGCAGGGATATAGGCCTGTAACTAGATGGTTGTTCCGGAGGTTTATCCTGTTTGGGAATTAAGACAATAAGTGTCTCAAATAAAGACTGATCCTGCACCTGATGACATAAAATGTGTCTAAATAAACTGAGAAGCAAATGGGATAGTAACTTAGAAAACTTTTTATAAAAATTAGACGAAAACTCGTCTGGCCCAGGAGTTCTATCCAAAGGGAGACTCTGAATAACCAATTCAATCTCACCCTGAGTGATGTCAGCCATTAACTGCGCCTGTTGGAATTCAGACAACAAAGGGAGATCCAACCCCTCAAGAAAGGCAAGCATCTCCTTCTCAGTGGGGGAGTTATCCGTTTTACTATACAGTGATTTAAAGTAACATCTAAATTCTTGCACCATCTCCCCAGGGGTGGTTTTAACCTGGCCATCTGCCTTAGATAGAATCCCTGGAATTATATGAGATGATTCCAGTTGTTTAACTCTCCTAGCCAGGAGTGTACCTGCCTTTTCACCCTGATCAAGGTAACTAGTCTTGGTCTTGATTAATGCCAATTCCGCCTGCTCCCCCAGCAACTTTAAATAAAGATCCCTCAGCCTAACCAGTTCCAGCTTCTCGTCCTCAGCAGACTGCGAGGACATAGCAGCTTCCTACTTCTTATTCGGTTCAGCAACTCGGATAGAATTTGTACCCTCTCCTTCTTCCTTTTGGATGCCTGACCTATTAATATGCTCTCTTATAAATGCTTTAAACGCACTCTCAAACAACATTGGGGCTAATATTATCCCCTACATTATTAGCTATAAATTCTTCTATTTGTGTGAAATAAACTCCACTATTTTGGGACTGTGCAGCATCTGATTATTAATCCTCCACCTACTGCCCTCTTAGGAAGGGTAGAAAAGAGATTGACGCCACTACCACTGCATGATCGGAAAGCGGCCCGCATAATCTCAGACTCCAGCACTCCGGAAGAAGAGTACCAGAAAATAACAGGTAATCTATACAGATGCTGAACCATGAACTGCAGAAGTAAACGTATATTCCCTAGCTGGGTGAACAATCTCTCCATACGTCCACTAAGCCAGTCTGGTCCAACAACTCCCCTAGGGCCTGCTGAGCTGGAGAAAAACTGCAATATTTCTCCTAGTCCTATCCATCAGTGGGTCCAATACAAGGTTCAAATCTCCCCTAGAATCATGGGAATCTGCACAAAGGGGTCAGGATTTCCAGAAGCTTAACAAAAACCCTGAGAATCCAAACTGGGACCATAAATAGACCCAAGAAGTACCTCCACATTCTGTAGCCTACCCTCAACAAACACGATCTGCCCTCACCATCCTGAATGACCTGAAGCAGTGCAAAGGGCACAGACCTAGGCAGAAGCATCATCACACCTCTGCTCTGCGTACCCTGCGAGGAAAACTGACCCATCTGCAGACGCCTCATAGAGTTACACTCTGTTTGAAGCAAGTGAGTCTCCAGCAGGAACACAATGTCTGCCCTTAGTACCTCTAAGTGCTTTAAAATACTGTACTGCTTAACCTTCTGACGTGCTCCCTTTATGTTCCAGGTTACAACTTTAAAAGACCCACACAGTGCCATTATCCAGAATCTCTAACTCAGACCATGGTATGCTCCCATTTAAACGGTACACCCTATTACCCAAATTAAGGACTTGTGCACAATTTCCCCCCCTCCGACAATCCCCATAACCACTATAATATCCAATTAACATTAACCCCCCACTATCCTCCCTCCCCCATCCACACAGCCCTTGATGACAGCTTGCATCACTGTATCCTCCCTCACTGCCCCCCGCACAAATCACTGATAATCATAACAGTCAACATTAATTTCCTGCAAGAAGACACCCAACAGCAGCAACTTCCCATCCCACAATCCCCATCATCAACACTTAACATCTATTAACACTTTCAAACACAGTGATAAAGGGAATGAACTAACTAATATATATTTCTTATATTCCACCCAGCCTCATATAACCTAGAGGCAAAACACAAGCGACCACCCCAAAAACAGTATCCGCCCCGCTTCACACAGGCTTTAGTCCATGTAACAGTCCACTGGCAGACATGAAGCCGATCGGCTTAACAGTCCATCCACTGGTATGCGAGCCGGAACCATTACTTCCTTACCAATCCTAGGGATCAACCAATGTCCAGATTACACAGAGAACCAAATGCGGGTTACAATCCCGGACGCTGCAGGACATCAGGATGTGCGCCTGTGAAGGAGTCACCACTGGGGATCCCCGAACATGAACCCCACATCCTTTCAGTCCCAAATTAGAAGGGCTATCCACCAGGACCTCTAATGCACAGTAACCACCAAGCAATCCAACACACAAAACTAAGAAAACTTTCCTTTGTCCCGGAAATAAATACATCAAAGGAACTCATCTCTATTTATGTTGAAGAGGGTAGAAATGCGATCTGAAGTGCGGCTAAGGCTTTGTCTGGGTCGCAAACCTTTTCCATGATTCCGATATGTAGACATGCAGCACCGAGGATATACCATTTGAATTTAATCCCTGCAGCAATACTTTTTGACACGAGGGGTGAAAAGCTCTCCTCTGCCGAACTGAAAACGGCAAGTCCTGGGTGATCCTTATATCAACCCCCTCCCATTTCACAGCTTTAGCTTCCTTGACCTTCTGTAGAAAACTTTGTTTCTCTTGGAAATTCAGGAATTTTGCCATAAAAATACGCGGCGGTGCCCCCTGCTGTGGAATAGGGCGGAGGGCTCGATGCGCCCTTTCTATATTATAACACTGGCCAAAGGGTGAGGGACCAGCGATCTTCTCCACAAATTTTTGAAAAAACTTAACTGGCTCGTTTCCCTCTTCTTTTTCAGGCAGGCCAATCACCACTACATTGTTCCTCCGACTCCTGCCCTCGAGATCCTCCACTTTGGCTTCAAGGGTGGCAAAGCGCCTGCCTAACTCTGACCAGCTCAGGGTCAACCTCTCCACCCAGTTTTCCACCCGATCTAACCCAGCCTCATTATTGACACTCTCCTGCTCAAATCCTCCAAGGTGGATATAATCGATTTAATTTCTGTGGCCATTTCCACCATTTCGGCCTTAAAAGGCCTAAATTCCTCAGAAACTTAGCTAGCGTTAACGGGTCTTCCCCCTCACTGCTCGGGTAATTAAGCTGGGATGGCTGTGTCTGCCAAGCCCGCGGCTTCTTAAGGCCTTTTCGGGGGTTGCCAGAGGGGTGTGCTTCGCTGCTGCCTTAGGCATCACCTCGTCCATCTGAACACCAACCAGACTTCTTGAGGTTACCAGTCCACAAATAACCCCTTAAAAGATGCCAAAATACAAACGGAGATCCCAGGAGAAAGATAAATAGACAGGGTTTGTGCAGAGCGGGCAGAAAGCACAGCTAGCAAGAGCACTGCATCACGTGACTCCATGATGCCATATTTTAAATGCACTTAATGCTTTTTGAAAAGAAATTCATTCAAAGTGGGATCTCATCCAAATTTATGTGAAAATGACCAATTGTGGATGCTGAAGCTAGATTTCCTGTCTGTCACATTTGTGATATATGAATTCAGTTTTTTCAATTCAATTTTCGTTGACTAAAATCAATAAACAGGACGACGTTACATCATGTGAGCTGTCACGCTCATTTACAGTGACATCCTCTGCATACTTTCACACATTTAATGCATATAATAATATGATAATATTCAATAACAGCAAACATATAAAAGTATTAATATCATCCTGTAGTTAATAAGCAGGGATATTGTTTCTGACATCACAGTGGTGGACCACCTGGGGACCAGTAACCATCGTATGGTTCAGTTTGCTATAAAACCTATGGTGGTACCAAGCCAAACAAGGACGAGAGTCATGGACTTCAGGAGGGTCAATTTCAGGACAATAGAAGAATGCCTCGGGGATGCCCTGGCAGGGATAAGGATGCTAGGAGGAGTCAAAGACCAGTGGGCATAAATAAAAGAGGTGATAGAAAGAGCTATTAATCACTGGGTCAGATACTTTAGTTCTGTATTTACAATAGAAGGGGTAGGTGATGGGCCAAGGATAAAGAACAGGGGCAGAATTGGTAGAGAAGTAGGCACTAGTCCTTTTCCAGAGGAGGAAGTCCTCAGGGTACTAGAAAATCAAAAATTGACAAAGCAATGGGACCAGATTGGGTTCACCCTAGGATACTGAAGGAGGTCAGAGATGCACTGGCCGCACCCCTGACATAGTTGTTCACTTATTGCTGGAAATAGGGGTGATTCCAAGGGACTGGAGAAGGGCAGATGCGGTCCCATTTCACAAAAGTGGGAGTAGGGAGGAGGCAGGAAATTATAGACCTGTCAGCTGGACTACGGCAGTGGGCAAGGTTATAGAATCACTATTGAAGGAAAGGATAGTGGAATACCCTGAAACAAGTGGATTGTAGGATCAAAGACAACATGGTTTCACAGTGGGGAGGTCTTGCAAGACAAACCTGATAGAGTTCTTTGATTAGGTGACCTGGGAAGTGGATCAGGGTGGAGCGCTGGATGTGGCATACCTGGATATCGGGAAGGCCTTTGTCACTGTTCCACCCAGAAGACTGGTGAACAAGCTGGCCTGTCTAGGGGTGGGACAGAAAGTAATAAACTGGATAAGAAGTTGGTTGAGTGGCAGGAGTCAGAGGGTGGTGGTAAATGGAGTCCACTCAGAAGAGGGCATGGTGATCAGTGGGATGCCTGAGGGGTAAGTACTGGGCCAGTCCTCTCCAATGTCTTTATCAGTGACATTGCAGAAGTGCTGGAAGAGAAAGTCTGTGTGTTAGTGGATAACACAAACATTTGCAAAAGGGTGGACACACTGGGGGGAGGGGGGATGAGGAATGATTTGTGGAAGTTAGAGGAATGGTCAAGTCTTTGGCAGCTGGGTTTCAATGTTAAAAGTGTAAAACAATGTACTTGGGGTGCAGAAATCCAGGGGCTGTGTACCAGTTGGAGGTACTGGCAACCGCCAAACAGGAAAGGTGACCTGAATGTAACCAAACAGAGTGCAAAGACAGTGGAAAAAGCTAATAGAATGCTGGGGTGCATAGGAAGGTGTAACACCGGTAGGAAGAAGAGGTAGTGCTGCCCCTGTACTGGTCACTGGTAAGACTACACTTCTAGTACTGTGTCTAGTGCTGGAGGCCCCACTTCTGGAAGGGCATGGATAGGTTGAAGGCAGTACAGAAACAGGCAGCCAAAATGATACAGGGCTGCATCAAAATCCCTCTGAGGAGAGACTAAGAGAACGGAATAAGTACTCACTGGAGGAAAGAAGGGAAAGAGGGGATATGATAAAAAATTCAAGTACATAACAGGTATTAATAAGATACAGGAAGGCAGCATTTTCCTCAGAATGCCAGAATGAAGGACAAGGGTCATGATATGAAGCTGGGGTTGAGGGGGGGGCTTAGAGGGATGTGAGGAAATATTTCTTCACAGAATGGGTGGTGGAGGCCTGGAATGGCCTCCCAGCAGAGGTGGTAGGTGCCAAAACAGTGACAGAATTCAAACATATATGGAAGAGATAAAGGGGACCTTGGAAGGAACACAAGTGGTGGGGATGACTGGAGATTCTGTAAGGGCTGTAGTGGCACAGTAAGCAGGGAAACTGGGCAGTCTGGATGGGCCAAAGAGGTCTTTATCTGCTGACAACTTCTATGTTTCTATGTTAATATATAACAGTATTTTAAAAAAAGGCCATCCACTTACACCATACTATGTAGGAGTACTCTCTGTTTCACACAACCATAGGATTCCTGTTCCTTTGTTATCAATGACTATGATACACTGTCTAAAGAGACAGGGTTTCCAGTTAAAGGGCACAAGGACAAAGGGTTCAAATTCCAATAGGATGGAGCACCAACTATAAAGTTTGCTCTTCCCTTGATGGTAAGTGTTTGTGGTACTATGAATTTGGTACCCTCAGCAGACCTCAGACCTACTTTAATTGGTCTCACTTGTAAAAGACCAGATACATAATCTGGTACTTTATGCTTCAGACTCAAATGCAAACATTTTAAAGTGTAACTTCCTTATAACACTAAGGGAAGTCCAGCCAACCAAATGGTTTAGAACACATCTATGGTTTCTATACAGGTACTAGTTATGAATCTCATCGCATGGTTGAAAATGGCATCTAGCCTATTAAGCTGAGTACCATTTTCACCACCATCAACCAGATCCCACTAATCAATCAATGGTAAGAACATAGTGTTAAGTACTTCAGATCTGGCACTATGAGGGAGGGCATTATGCACTCTGGAAAGAGACCCTAATCTATGTGCTATCCTGCTTACTATAAAGGAAAATTGTGCTTTCTAGTTAAAGCAGGAATCAAACAACACCCCCTGGTACTTGTACCTATCCACTAACTCCAAGGTCACAAGGTGTAAGGTTTTAGTGGACAGCTGAACTTTCTGCTCATATACTCTCTTGTGTGAACTAAAAATTATGACCTAGGGTTTCTCAGAATTTCACATCAGTTTGCCATTAACCAACGGGCTTTGTATTTTATCAAAATTCTCTTGAAGTGTCTTCTGGACCACCCTCCTGCTCTCCCCAACACAGTAGACAACTCTGTCATCTGCATAAAGATGTATATTTGTATGAGCATTGTCAATAAAGAGGGAGAACAGGAGTGGACCCAAAATCAGTCTCTGAGGACCCCATTTTTAACAAGCTTCAGACAATCTCATTCTATGATACGCCACCATTTGTTTTCTCTCCTCCAAGTAACTTGCAAGCCATTTATTCACCTAGCCCAGAAAGCCCATCCCATTCAGGCTCTCCAACAAAAGCACATGACTGATTATGTCAAAGGCCCTGGAGTGGTCTAGCACTAATCCAACTACACACCCTCTGTACATGGCCATCTGAATATCGCTGATCACTCTCAGGGCTGCAATGGTGATGCTGTGCTTCATACTAAATCCCAGCTGTCTACTGTTTAACCATTTATGTTTGTCCAAATACCCAGATATATAACTCCTTAAGATAGAAACATACTGTAGAAGTTGATGGCTAATGAGGAGCATGTGGCCCACCTGTCTGCCAATTTCACCTACCTATTACAAGCCATAGATCCTAGTTGTTCTGCAGATCACCCTTTCTTTCCTGGCACTAGGGTACCCTTATGTCTATCCCATGCAGTCTTGAATTCCCTAACAGTTTTTGCCCCCGCCGCCTTCCTTGGGAGGCCATTCCAAGCATCCACCACTCTTTCGGTGAAAAAGTACTTCCTCATGTTACTATTGAACCTCCCCCTTTCATGCCCCCTTGTTCTTGCACATCTTCTTTTTTTGAAAGATGCTATCCTCCAGTACCTTATTTACACCCATGAGGTACTTGAATGTTTCTATCATGCCCCCCTTCTCGCTCTCCTCTCCTCCAGGGAATACATATTGAGTTCCCCTAGCCTCTCCTCATAGGGCTTTTCATGCAGAGCATGCATCATCTTTGTAGCCCTCCTCCAGACTGCCTCCTGTCTGTCTATGTCCTTCTGGAGATGTGGTCTTCAGAACTGGACACAGCAATCCAGCTGATGTCTCACCAGCGATCTGTACAGCGGCATAACCACCTCCTTCTTTCTGCTGGTGATACCTCTCCCTATGCACCCCAGCATCCCACTGGCTTTCCCCACAGCCTTCTCACATTGTTTGGTTGCCTTTAGGTCATCTGATATGAGTACCCCCAGGTCCTATTCTTGCTTGGTGGCCACCAGTACCTCCCCCCATCTTATACACCTTCCTTGGATTTCCACTCCCCAAGTGCATGACTTTTCATTTTTTTGCATTGAAACTTAGCTGCCACACTTCTGACCACTCTTCCTATCTGCTTAGGTCTTTTCTCACTTTTTTCTATCCCCTCTGGAGTGTCAACCCTGTTGCAGATCTTAGTGTCATCTGAAAAAAGACATATGTTCCCCTCCAGACCCTCCACAATGTCACTTATGAAGGCATTGAAGAGGACTGGTCCCAGGACTGATCCCTGTGGCATCCCGCTGGTCAACTCCCTCTCGTCTGATTGAATACCATTCACCAGCATCCTCTCTGTCCTGCCCCTTACCTAATTTCTGATCCAGTTTACCACTTTGGGACCCACCCCCATACTGCCTAACTTGTTTGCCAACCTTCTTTGTGGGATGATATCAAAGGTTTTGCTGAAATCTAAGTAGGCCACATCCATTGTCCTTCCCATATCTACCTCCCTGGTCACCCAGTCAAAGAAATCTATTAGATTTGTTTGACCTTTTTCCCTTAGGTATCACTGTTGTGCTCACATCTGAAGATTAACCAGCATGTATCTATGATGTGCTCTCATCTGAAGATTAACAAGTATGCATGTGTGTAAAGTGTGTATATAAGTGTGCACATGTCAGTGCATTTATCTATCTGTCCATCTGTCTGTCTGGTTGTCCATCCTTCCATCTGTCTGTCCATCTATCCATCCATCCATCCATCCATCCATCCATCCATCTATCTATCTATCTATCTATCTATCTATCTATCTATCTATCTATCTATCTATACTCAAAATGTCATGATATCTTGCTGTTGCTGGTGTCATAATTGATATCTTGGAGAATAGTTTCATCACAATGGAGTACTGGCCAGTCACTGAGCAGCTTTTACAATGCTGATAACATCACAATTGCTCAGAGCAGCTCTGAAGCCAGCAGTTGAAATCAAACAGAAAAAGTTTAATCTTCAAACAAAAAGTAGATTTAAAAACTATAGCTGGTAAACTTCCATGGTATAAGTTGAATAGATGATGGTCTAACTAAAAATAAACAGTTTTCAGCACTTGTGAGGGGGCAGGAGTTTCATGACTCACTCATGGTCATGGCTCTGCTCCTCATGAGTTATAACCTTGCCCCCTCACATTTGAACATAAAGGTCCCCATATTCAAAAGTCCCAGGCTGCATCGTGCAAGTGCCTGAGCCGTGCAACTGAGATGCACAGGCACAAAATAATGGTATATTTAGAAGATGCACCATAAGATGTAATTACACATGTGGCTGAATATCCTGAATGTGTGCAATCGCACAGTGGGAGATGCATGGCGCGGCAGGTGCTCTGAGACCTGTACAAGGCATAGGGAAATACGTGATAGGTGGCTACATGTACAGCATGCAAAATTGCAATATTCACTCAGGATATACAAATGGCCTCATTGCACATTCTGAGCCCATTCTCCACATAAGCAGCTCACTACTGGAATGTATTCAGGCAATTTGCATACCCAAGGCATGCACAGTTCCAGCTTGCAGGGCTGCCCCACCACTCCACAAAGGTGAAGAGGAAGTACTGTAGCCTAGCAGGCAGGTATGAGGACATGTTTATGTGTGGGTGGGTGGGTGGACTGCATTGGCCTGAGTACAGTGCTATTACCCATAGCCATGTACAGGGTTGGACTGCAGCACAGGGTGCCCAACTGGACCATTCCAGGTAACCTAGTGGGCCAGTATGACACTGGCCATGTACATGCCCATTGTGGCCACATGCCCAACACCGGAAGGGTTGGGTGTCCATGAGGCATGCCCATGTCTCCTCAAGGCTGCAGGTTGTGCCACCCCTGCCCTGCGCTTCCCGCTGTTGTGCTATGTCCACCACAGGAACACCACACTGACCCACTGCAGTGCCACTGTGGCAGTGTCACAATGCATGGCAGGCACTGGTGACATGTCGGTGGCTCCTTGTTGTGAGGGCCTCTCACAGGCATGCTGTGTGCACCTATGCTGTACCACCATGGGTGTATGACAGAGGTCAGTCCCTGGCCTGCACCAAGCTGCAACTAGTACCACTAGGCTACCTGGGCATCACTGCCCCAGATGTCCCCATGGGTAGATGCCACCAGTTGGTACCCTGTAGGCCACATGGATGCAGGCCATGGCCCCTGGTATGTGTGCTGCATTGTGGCTGTCTGCTCCACCAGTGTGCTATGGGGGTGCCCGACAGCACTTGCATGTGACTGCTGGGTGTTTATGTCCTGGGTGCAGTGTGGGAGTTGGCTCTCTGGGGGGGTGCTGGTAGTGTCCCGGCACCTGTGGCTTTGGGTACTTCCGTACTGGCATGACTGCTGTGTGTGGGTGCCTAGGGAACATCCTGGTGCACCTCCAAGGGCTGTCTCAGGATGGCCTGCCTGTAGTTCCGTGGCCTGCCTGTGGGTGGCAGACTGATTTAGGCCATCCTTTTGTCAGCCTAACTTTGCACAGCACACTTCTGAGGTGCACAGCAGATGTGCTGCACATTTTGGCTGAATATACAGATGCGCAGCATATTCATGTACTGTACATGCCCCTTTCTTTTCACTGCATACATTATTTCTGCACAATCGTGCATTTGAAAATGTGTGATGCATCTCTCCCATTTGAATATCACACTTCTGTGCATTTTCTGAGATGCGCCACGCATCTCCATTTTGGGCTGCTCATCTCCTTTGAATATGTGGACCAAAATGCATATTTTGGATCAGGCCACTGAATGTCATATATGTTAGCGCTGGACAAAATGTTTGGAGTCCAATGGAATGGAATTCTGCAGAATTTTGACATACTCCATAGAATATAGTCAGTAATGGAATTCAAACATTTCCCTAGTGACATGGTTTTTGTGAATTAACAATCCACAGTTCACATAAACTGCAGATTCTTTTTCTACAATCCACAAAACATTATTCTGTGGTTTATATCATCTGTGGAAAATTACTCTATGGTTTACACAGAAACACTTTTTGAATTCCACTAAATTTGAAAACAAATTCTAAAAAGCATTTTGGAAGTGGTATTGCCATTCAGTGAAAGTTCTGCATGTGGAATGCCACATGCTTTACAGCCCTAATATATATACAGTATCTATCTATTTATCTATCTATCTTTGTTTATGCATCAGTTAGGGTTAAAGTGACAAAAGTGGGGAAATAAGATGTTAGGATTGAGCCCCTAACCTCCCCACCCTACCACTCCACCCAAATCCTCCACACACCGACAGTCATTGGGGTGTGCCATGGGGTAATTAGATCCAACTCTCACCCCATTCCATGTGTAAACAGGCTGACATGGTGAAGCACAGGAGAATGGGGTGAGAATTAGGCCTAATGACCCCATGGCACACTCAGATGTCTGTTGGTGTGTGGAGGATGGGGTGGGGAGGTAGGTTGGGGTGTTAGGGGCTCAACCCTAACATCTTATTTCCCCATGCTTGTGTCACTTTAACCCTAACTGATGCATTAAGGAGGTTTTTTGCAATTCATTTCCTTACTTTTTAAAAAAGGCTAATGTAACTGGTAAATGGTATGTGTTGGTGGGAGCGCAGGCCCTCTGGGCCCCTTGCTTCCACCAAGCTGCCAATTTGTGCATAAAAATATGCACCTGTGGGAGCATGGACCCTCCGGGCCCTACACTCCCACTTACAGCCAACAATGGAGCCATACGGTAGCCCTATAGGGTTGAAAAGGAACCCTTGTAACACTAATTTGCCAATATCTCAGCAACCGTACAACCTATGAAAAAAATTCCACTGCAGTTGTAATCATGACTTTGAAACCTCCATGCAAGCTTAGTCCACCACCTAAAGGTGGACTAAGCTGTGTATAGCAAAACATCTGTAGCTCGCATTGTTTCCGAGATAGGGGCTCTGAAAGTTGCTGTGGGTGCCACAATGTTATTCTAAAAATCTCAACTTCGTGATGGCATATCTATGGAACTGATTAACTTTTTTATGCCTAAGTAGCATCATTCACATATCTGGGACACCCTCTGTATACCCTGCAAATTTCAAGCCAAAAGACCAAACCTTTATTTACAGTGCACTGGCAACATTTTTTTTAATTCCTAGTTTGTGAGGTGGCAAAATCCCCGTTTGCGAGGTCAAGCCCCACTTGCAAGGTGTCGAAATCCCCGTTCATGAGAATTTCTTGATCGTCAGATTTTAGTCATCAGGTCTGGAAGTTGTGAAAGGGAATTTGTCAGCTCACGAAAGGATATTGACTCATGAATGGGGACTTTGACAGCTTGTGAATGAAGAATTAAAAAAAAATTCCCTTTCTTGATCTGACAAAATCCCCATTTGTGAGCCAATCCTCATTCACGAGAAGGGCCATCTGGTCGTGAAATGACAATCAAAGATTTTGTCAGCTCGTGAAAGGGGATCGGCTCAAGAATGGGGAATTTGACAGCTCATGGTGGGGAAGGGAGAGGTGGTAGGGGAGTGTTAGGGTTTGAAACCCGAACACCTTATTTCCCTACTTTTGTTGCTTGAACCCTAACTGATGCATTAACAAAGTTTTTTTGCAATGCATTTCCTTACTTTTTGAGAAAGTGTAATCCTACCCATGTATACATAACAAGATGCTGATGTGTATTGCGAGAGGAATCTCATCCAGAAATAGGGATGTGATCCTGCCACTGTACAGGTCACTAGTCAGGCCACATTTGGAGCACTGCATGCAGTTCTGGCATCCCTTTCTGAAGAAAGATATCAGATTGCTGGAAGGGGTGCAGAGTAGGGCAACCAAGATGATCCAGGGGCTGGAGGGCAAAACCTATGAGGACAAGCTGACTGAGTTGAATATGCACACCCTGGAGGAGAGGAGGGATCAGGGGGATATGATTGAGACCTTCAGATATTTGAAGGGAGTAACAAAATGGGCACAGATGGGATATTTAAGCTGAGGAGAGGAAGGGACACCAGAGGGCATGGTCTCAGGCTGGAGGGTGGAAGATATTGAAGACAGATGAGGTGGCATTTTTTCACAGAGAGAGTGATGGAGAAATGGAACAGTCTACTCGAGGAGGTGGTATCCTGTAGCACAGTGGGCAGTTTTAAAAGGGCATGGGACAGGGTGTGGGGGTAAAGGTGAGGGGAGGAGAGTGGGCAGCTGCAATATAAGAGTTCTAATTGTGCATTCGAGCAGACTAACTTGATAGACCATAAGGCCTGTTTCTGCTTGCAGATTCATATGTTTGTATATATATATATATATATATATATATATATATATATATATATATATACATACACACACACACACACACAGATAAGTCCTGCATGACAAAGGGCTTAATTGCCATTGACTTACAATGGCCCCTGCAGTAAATTGCAGTATTCTGTGATATTCTGCAGTATTTCTGCACTTCATCCTGGCTTGACACATCTCTCTCTCTCTCTCTCTATATATATATATATATATTGCAAAAAAAAAAAAACACTCCACCTTCACCAACAGGTGTCAGGATGTGTCTTGGGGTTGTCAGCCCTAACTCTCACTCTATTCCATGTTTAAGGAAGCAGAGATGGTACAGAATAGGGAATGGGGTAAGAGCTAGCCTGATGACCTCAAGACACACCCCAACACCTGTTCATGTGTGGAGGGTGGGGTGGGTTGGGGTGATAGTGGTGGGGTGTTGGTTTGGAAACCCTAATGCCTCATTTCCCTACTTTTGTTGCTTCAACCCTAACTGATGCATTAATGAAGATTTTTGCAATTCATTTCCTTACATTTTGAGAAAGTGTAATCATGCCTTTATATATTTATGGGCATACACAACCCTCTGGGCATTGTGCTGCCATCAGTCTATAGTGTGTTGTGGTTGTACAGGGCCCTCCATCATGTGGGAGTGATGTAACCATAAGTGTATACACATTGTAATCAACCCTCATCTTCCTGTGGGAGCACAGGGCCCTCTGGGCCATGTGCTCTGATCATGCTCCCATCACTCCATAATGGCATCCATGTGTGGTAGCACAGGGCCATATGGGCCCTGCACTCCCATCTATCCATAATTGTTTAGACATTGTCATGAACTGTCATTTCCCTTTGGGAGTGCAGGGCTTCAAAATGGAGGGCACTGCACACCCAGTACTGCATATTGGTATCCATATGTGGCAGCACAGGGCTTTCTGGCCCCTGCTCTCCCATCTACCTATAATTGTAGAGATGCAGCACAGGCCTAGAGACATTTCAAGTAACTCCTGTGCTGCAAATGGCACAATATCTCATCACCTGTAGGAACATGGGGAAAGATTCCACTGCAGTTGTAATCATGGCATGGCAACCTGCACAATAAGCTACATTTAGCGAGAAATATGTATCTCTAACCATTTTTGAGATACAGGTGCTGAAAGGTACTGTGTCCACCACAGTGTTATCCTATAGGAAATTTTCAAACTTCAAACTGTTATAACTAGGAAAGCAATACAAATGTTATCACAAAATCAGCAAACGTCACATCTGTGGGGAAAGCCCTTTCTACCCTGAAAAATTCAGCCTAAAATTCCAAACAATTTCTTTGCAGTGATGTGCCAAAGAAACAGTAACCTTTAAAAATTCCCTTTCCTGAGCTGTCAAAATCCCTTTTTGTGAGCTGAATCCCATTTTGTCAGCTGTCAAAATCCCTTTTCATGAATGAATCTTATTTTGAGAGATACAGTGGTGATCATACAAAATTTTATTAGTACTGAGAAATACCTCGAGGTACCACTGAGGCACTCAAGTTCAATTTGCATTGACTGTAATGTGATCCTGCCTCAGCACCATCGCGATATACCTCGAAGTGTACCTCAGTACTGATAAACTTTTGTACTATCACCACTGTGGGGCCATCTGGTCATCATCTCATGAAAAGGGACTTTGACAGCTCATGAAAAGGGATTGGCTGGCGAAAAGGGATTTTGAAAGCTCATGAAAAGGGATTAATTTTTAAAATCCCTTTTCGTGAGCTGTCAAAATCCCCTTTCATGAGATACAGTGATGATCGTACAAATGTTTATCAGTACTGAGATATACCTCAAGGTACCTTGAGGTACCACTGAGGCACTCAAGTTCAATTTGCATTGACTGTAATGTGATCCTACCTCAGTACCACCGACACATACCTCAAAATATACCTCAGTACTGATTAACTTTTGTACGATCACCACTGTAGGGCCATCTGGTCATCATCTCACGAAAAGGGATTGGGTCATGAAAAGAGATTTTTACCACTCATGAAAAGGGATTACTTTTTAGAATCTCTTTTCATGAGTGGTCAGAATCCCTTTTCGTGAGAAATCCCTTTTCGCTAGGTAGGGCCATCTCGTCGTCATCACATGAAAAGGGATTTTGACAGCTCACGCAAAGTGATTTCTCATGAAAAGGGATTTTGACAGCTCATGAAAAGGGATTTTGACAGCTCACAAAAAGGAATTACTTTTTAAAATCCCTTTTCATGAGTAGTCAAAATCCTTTTTTGGCAAGCCGATCCTTTTTCATGAGCTGTCAAAATCCCTGTTCGTGAACAAATCCATTTTTGCTAGGTGTGGCCATCTGATTGTCATCTCGTGAAAAGGGATTTTGATAGCTCACAAAAAGGGTTTGGCTCATAAAAAGGGATTCTGACAGCTTGCAAAAAGGAATCAGAAGCGAGTCACAAAAAAGGATTTTAAATTTAAAAATGAGCATTTTCTGACTAAAATAAATTAACTCAAAGGCACAGAAGTGTGATGGACATCTCCAAGAACTAAACCCATGCTTGATTCTCTTCAGAAGCAATCCCTGGGGCAAGTTATAATGTTTTGTTTGAAAACAAGATAGTGGCTCACGTTAAGGTTTTTTTTCTCTCACGAACAGTGATTTTAAAATTCCTCTTCACGTGCTGTCAAAATCCCTTTTCGTGAGCCCAAATCCCTATCTGAACCTGTACAGCTATCCAAAAGACTGAACTGAGCATGCTCAGAACCCACAATTTCAAAATTGAATAACTTTGGAATGGATTAATATGTTTTCACCAAACCAATGCTGGCTTATTCGGAGGGGCAAGCTCTTCCTACCCTGAAAATATTAGAGCAAAATTCCAAATGGTGTGGCCACAACATGATGAGGAAAAAACAGCCAAAACTGTCAAAAAAAGGTGACTTTTACACTTTTTTTCACTAAGTGCAGCACAACAACCACAAACCCGTTCAGAACGACACTTGGTACATTGTAAGATCTACCACATGGAACAGTGCATACCAAATTTTGTGCAAATCTGTTGAAGGGTTGCAAAGTGATAAAAGTGCAAAATTAGAGGTTTAACATTAAACTGTCTACCCAACTCTAACTATAGTGGCGCTTACATTATACTATATATATATATATATATATATATATATATATATATATATATATATATATATATGTGTTTGTGTATCTATATATGTGTGTATATATATATATATATATATATATATATATATTGATATATACACAAAAAACAAGCTAAAAGACAAAGAACCTTAGTGTACAAGTTACTGGGGCAAGAGTTACCCCAAAGGGCATTGGCCGGGAAACCAAGTTTCAAAGAATTACAAAATCACACATACCTCCATAATGCAAATCATCACAAAATATTATGCTGGTTCAACTTTAAGCAGAAACGCATGGTGCTGAAAGGCTTCTCTCACAGTCTGCAAAGTGTGCCAACAGAAGACACAGACTCATGTTTCATCCTACCAGGACTCAACAGTGTGCCTTGTCTGTATGACACCCCAGTGGAATGAACCAGCTACCCTAAGTTGGTCTATCTGGCCTGGGTTGTGGTGAGTCCAATAAAAACAAAAAACAAACTAAAAGACAAAGAACCTTAATGCACAAGCACTGAGGCAAGGGTTACCCCAAAGGGCATTGGTCTGGAAGCCAAGTTTCAAAGAAATACAAAATCAGACATACCCCCATAATGCAAAGCATCATGGACTGTATATGCATATCACCACAAAATATTATGTTGGTTCAACTTTAAGCAGAAATGCATTGTGCCAAAAGGCCTCTCTCACAGTCTACAAAGAATACCAACAGAAGACACAGACACGTGTGTCATCCTACCAGGACTCATCAGCGTGCCTCATATGTATGACAACCTAGTGGAATGAACCAGTTACCCTAAGTTGATCTATCTGTGTTGGGTTGTGGTGGGTCCAATAAAAACAAAAAACAAGATAAAAGACAACGAACCTTAGTGCGCAAGCACTGAGGCAAGGGTTACCCCAAAGGGCATTGGCCAAGTTTCAAAGAAATACAAAATCACACACACACATATTTATATATATATATATATGCATATACATATATATATATATATATATATATATACATACATCTATCTATATATATATCTGTAGGATACACAATGACCAGTCATGACCATTACTTAAGAGTGGCAGAGCCCCCTCACAAGTGATCATAAATGTCATATTCTGAGTGAGGTCATTGTGTATCCAAATTATGCAATGTATTTTATGTTGTAAAACTTTCAGATTAGTTCTTTTAATTAAGAATAAACTTGCTTCTGTTTGACTTTACTGTACTGGTTTGAATGCAGCAGAGGTCATTGTGATGCCATCAGGCATTGTTCAAGCTGTTCTTGCAAAGGTTAAGAGCTCCTTTGTGACCTTGTTTCCAAGGTCCATGAGGGAGGCCTCCTTGTTGGAGGCTTTCAAATTGGGTCTGAAGGCACATCAGTTTAGAGATGCATTTGGGATTTCATAATTTTCTACTGTTTGCTAGTCTAGGTGCTGTAATTATTTAATGCTGGCTTTGTATATGTATTTTAATTTTTGATTCATAATACTGTTTTAATTATTGTCTGTATCCTGTACAGAGCCCTGAGTCCCAGGGAAAGGGCAGTTAAGAAATAAAATTGTACTTGCTTACTTACTCACTAAAAAGAAAACAGTCCCTCACCAGTCTCACTATCCCACTCCTACCTCCCACTCAGCACCCAACACCTCACATCCCCCACACATCCTCACTCACCTGAACATGTTCCATGGTGTAGATTCAATCTCCAATCAAAGACACATCTTGCTGCTGGAACTGTAGACTGCAATATGAGAAACTAAGGCAAATATGGTTCAATGTGGTTCAATGGGGTTTGAATTTTGATTTACAACTTTGTCATGTTTGCATATTTTGACCCCACATTTTCAACATGGCCCCTTTGGGACCCCACCTCATGACCGATGGTGGTGGAATTATACAAATCAGGCCCAAAAGTGATTTCTTGGTCGCTTGGCAAAATCACCTTTCAGGTAGGATTTGAAAATTTTCTCCACCCATGTTCATGAGCTGGGGTCATAAGAAGGCTATTTTGAAAATTTGGGATCAAAATATTTAACAAAGACAAAGTTATGAGTGTATACAGAAATTTTTCAGGTTTGCTCCTAATTTTGTTAATGTTAAATATTTGGACCCCAAATTTTCAACGTAGCCATTTTTCACATCACCTCATGAATGTGACAGCTGTTGTTTTTCAAATCCTGGCCAAAATGTGTTTTTACACATGTGGTGTGGAATGATGTTTTGGTGGTGCGAAATGACGTTTTGGCAGGGTCTTGAAACTTTTCACCTACCAGTTCATGAGGTGGGGTAGTAAGAAGTCTATGCTGACAATCTGGTGTACAAATATGATAAACTGCCCAAGTTATGCGTGAACACTGCAGTATTTCAACATTCACTCATAACTCTGATAATTTTCAATATTTTGACACCGAACTTTGAACATAGCCATTTTTCCACACCACCTCATGAACGGGTGGCACATAATTTTTTGGCAACTTCGAAATGGCAAGTGCACAAGTTAGCATGGCAATAGGGCAAGGATGAAATGGTGATATATCTTACCACCTCCCCAATGTGCTATGACCTCAGAGTTGGTAATTTAAGCTGGGGGGTGTGCGGGGGCCAAATACCTCCGAAAAAAAAGTCAGTGTTTCTGTCATTGCTAAAATTGCTTCACAATTCCAGACTTGCCGTCCCGGAGTCACTGTAATCCCATAGAACCCACAAACATGACAGGTATAATTTTTAATATCCTGGACAAGATGTATTTTTGCACTTTTACAAAAACAATTACATTTCAGCTAATCATGTTTTCAAGAGTCATAAAAGGACTGTCTTGAAATTTTGGGGTCAAGATTAATACAGATATATATATATATATATATATCTATATATATATATATATATATATATATATATATATACACTACGGTCAAAAGTTTTAGAACACCCCATTTTCCAGTTTTTATTGAAATTTACGCAGGTTAATGTCTCAATGTACTCTGAAATTAAAGCATAGAACAAATAAACAATTGGAGATAAAAAGGAAATCATAGAATCATTTTGTTTAACAAAATTTAATCTAAATTTTTGACTCATCAAAGTAGCCACCTTTTGCAGATATACTGTAACCGACGAACACACTCGTGCAATTCTTCCTACAGTGGACATCAAATATTGTTTGGGAAGTTCTTCCCAACACTGTTGCAGAAGTTCCCACAAATGTGTTGCACTTGTAGGTTGCTTTGCTCTCACCCTTCTGTCCAGTTCATCCCAAACCAGCGCGATGGGGTTTAAGTCTGGAGACTGTGCTGGCCATTCCATGATTTGAAGCCTACCATCTTGTTCTTTCCTCGAAGGTAGTTCTGACATAGCCTGGAGGTATGTTTGGGTCATTATCTTGCTGTAGGATGAACCCCTGACCAACTAGGCATAGACCAGAGGGCATTGCATGGCACTGCAAAATGCTGTGGTAGCCCATTTGGTTCAGGGTGCCAGTCACTCTGTGCTGTTGTCCTGTGAGCCGCCTATCACGCAAGCTGTTGACTCTCAGAAACTTGTCTTCTGATTCTGTTGTGGCTTTGGGTCTGCCAGACCTCTTCCTGTCAGAGTTTCCTCAAGTTTCCAAGTGCCTTTTGATGGTGTAGGAAGCTGTACTCACTGACACCTTGGCTTTCTTTGCTATTTCTCTAAAGCAGTTTCTGCTAAACTAAACTTTTTTTTTAACCTCTAGCAGTTTACCGCTTACCTTTGTACCATTTCAGGTTATTCACTGGACTTGAATTGCTTACATTTCAATAAAAACTGGAAAAATGGGGGTGTTCTAAAACTTTTGACTGGTAGTGTATATATATACACATGATTGTTAAAAACTTTGTTTGTAGTGCCAGTAGTGCCACTCTTCACCCCAGTGGGTATTCTTTGTGGTTCTATGCCCATGAGCTGAATTCAGGGGCAAGCTCAGTGACACGGCTGGATGTGGTAAGGGTGAAGTGAAGACAACTGTTCTCATTTACATTTAGCACAGTCACTCTTTGTTCTTTCAGATTGTTTTGCCTTTTTAGACCTAAAAGAACAAAGCATGAATGAGTAAAGAGTGAATGTGTAAAGAGTGAATGAGGACAGTTGTCTTCACTATATGGTACATGGGCCAGTGTGGACAACCTTGCAACCTGCATTCCTTGGCTGGGGGGTGGTGTTAATGTTGCAGGCCCTGCACGTATGTAGGGGCAGATGAAGTCTTTCTATGGTGCACAGCCAAAAGGGCCATATGCATCTACACATGTTCAAGTAGGCCAAGGATACCATTCCACTATCTCAAAAAGAAATTCTTAGCAAAAATCTTTGTTAATGCACCAATAAAGGTAACTTAGCACCACGAGGCAAACATGGCATTAGGGTTTTTTTTTTTTAGTTGTTTAACCAGGAGTAGCACACTAAGCTGAAAGCTTTTTTTACAGGTGCGACATGGGAGCACAGAGAAGTTAAGAGGCTTGCTCAGGGTCACACAGTATGCAAGTGGAAGCTGTGGGATTCAAACCCAGGTCTGGTCTGCTAGATGTCACCAGATTTGCAGCTCAGAGCCTTAAACCACTGCACTATACTGCCTCCCTGGGTTTCCAACCATAACTCCCCATCCCTACCAATCAAGCAGTAAAAGGAAAAAATATTAGTGTTTTGGGTCTCCAGAGTCTTGGTGAATCAGTGGTGGGATCTTCCTTGGGGTTGTCAACCCTAATGCCCATCCCTTTCACTGAACAAACAACATCTCACATGATCTTCTTTTGTTTGGCAGCTACAGCAAATTGTGTTGGCTCTGGTGAGACATACTTCCCTACCTTTGAAGAGTGTATCACTATGAGGCACTGCTTTGCAGCTGTACCTTATGGTTCTAACTGGAGGCTACAGGCTGGTGGGGAGGGATGAGCATTAGGGTTGACAACCCTAACCTCATCCTTAAAGGTATCGGACAAGTAAAAATTACTAGCCAGCTGCCTTTTTGTGCAGTTGACTCCTAAGTTTCTAGAAAAACGGTATATTGTGCACTAGGGTCAGAAACTGCTTCCTGTACTCCTTAAGAATTACTATCTTCTGGAGTTCCCCTTCCTTTGGAACCAGTGGTTAAATTGGAATTTCAGAGGTGGTAGAGCTCAGATGTCATAACTGCCACCAGCAATGTAGCATGTCACTAACTAATAAGCGATACCACGTGCATGCACAAGATGGAAGACAATCACATTTTCACCTTTGCCGCTTAGTTTAACTGTTCATTAACTTTCTAAAGCAATACATATGCATTCAACCATAATCATTTAAAAAATATAATGTATTTATTTTTTCAAAGTACAAAATCAATTAGCATAGAGGTGACAGAACTCTTTTCTGGTGCATATCGGCCCAATTTAACCTCTGACTACCAGGGAAAGACAATGTACTAGCAGACTGCTTGAACAGGATCAGTCACAGAAATCAAAAATGGGCCCTGGACTAGCAGGTCCTGGCATCAGTGTCCAGAAGGTGAGGTACACCAGGAATAGACCTGTTTGCCTCACAGTTTGGAGAATATATAAAAAAAAATCCAATCTTAATTATTCATTTTGCTACTAAAATGTGAAACTGGAGAGCTGGGTTTGAATCCCATTATCGCTTACTACTTATTACAATAGTTTAATATAGTATATGATGACCATCAGCAGCCCACTTTAACTTTCTGCTGAACAGCTTTACAGTGCTTGTGGTTTCCATATCATTTGTGTGGAAGCTAACCTTCAACACATCTAGTACTGACAAGTAGTACTGAGGAAGGGGGTGCCATAAAAATGTAGACCCTGTTCAAACAGACAAATTATGGAACCAATTTAACCAGAAGCACCATCACTGAGATGTTGTCTCATTTTTAGTAGCATCCTGGTATAGGCACAGCAGAGAACACTGAGTGACACATGTATGCTCAGGACTCCTGTCGCTGTCACCGTAAGATTCACAGATGCCAATCAGGACTAGAAGTACAGATGTGTTTTGGAAGAGGCTGGCAGGTGGAGTTTCTTTTTACCTGTGTGGTTTGCCATCCTTCAAGAGATAGTTGAGGATGTCCCCACAATACTCCTCTGCACCATTGTCTACAGTGGCTCATGCTGGGTGAGGCTGGTCCTGGAGCATCAGTCATCTCACCACAGCCAGCACTCACACTCTGATGCCTGGAGTGAGCCCTTCTTGGAGATGTAAGAACTGAGGAAAAAAAGACAAGAGCAGGAATCATTAGGCTGACAGAGGGAGGCAGTGTAATAGAAGAGGATAAGCAGAGCAGCTGTTCTAATATACTAGTTTTGTTCTGTGTTCAAAGAAGAGGATAGTAGGCCCCTTCCTGAAAGTGGCATAAAGGCACTGGAAGAGGGATTTCAGAAATGGGGCAGGTAGTGTTCATTGGAGAAAGGGTTGGAAAAGAGATAGCAGCCCTAAAAATAGACAAGGCTCCAGAGCCAGATGGGTTGTCTCTAAGGGTGCTCAGGGAACTGGCATCAGAACTGTCTGAACCCTGAGCAGGACTTTTCAATAGTTCCCTACAGTCAGAGGTGGTCTGGAAAGATTGGAGGGTAGTAGATGTAATCCCATTCCATAATGGAGGAGACGAAGAGGAACCAGAAAACTACAGACCCATTAGTTTTACCTCTGTAGCAGGTAAACTGATGGAGACACCAGTCAAAGAGGACCTAGTGGACTACTCAGCATGGGTTTGTGGCAATAGGTATTGTCAGTCCAACCTGATATTAATTTTTTAACTGATTAACTAGGGCAATGGCTAGGGACAAGCAATGGATTTGCTCTATTTCAACTTCAGCAAGGCTTTTGACTCTGTGTCACACAAAAGGATGCTGAAAAAGTTAGAGGATCTGGAAATAGCAAGGGATCTAGATAGATAGGGGAGAAGCTGGATGGGGAGGAGAGAGCAGAAGGCAGTGGTAAATGGGGTCATGTCAGGGGAGAGGGAGGTCATGATGTTCATCAGTGACATAAGAGAAGGAATACAAGACAAGATGTGTCTCTTCACTTAGCTCTGTGGCAGGGTAGACTGTAAGGAAGGGGTTAGACAGCTGCAGAGGGATTTTCAAATATTAGAGGTGGTCCAAAGTTTAGCAGTTTAAATTCAATACCAAAAAGTGCAAGGTGATAACAGGAACAAGCCCTCAAGGAAGTAATACTGGAAGGGAGGAGTTAAGTTGGACCCTACCAGTGAAGAAAGAGGGGTATCATCATAAGCGACTTCCTAAAAGAAAATCTAGCCAATGTAACAAGGCCTATAGCAAGGCAACCAGGATATTGGGGTGTATAGGGAGAGGGTTTGACAGCAGTAGGAAGGAGGTGATACTACCTCTCTATAAATCACTGGTGAGGCTGCATCAGTAATACTGTGCCCAGTTCTGGAGCCCCTACTTTTATACTGAGCCCAGTTCTGGAGCCCCTACCTAAGAAAAGAAAAAGACATTCTGGAAACATTATAGCACAGGGTAAAGAACACAGTGATTCAGGGCCAGCCTGGCAGGTCCTATGAAGACCAGCTTAAGGCCCTAAACAAGTACTTGCTGGACACCAGAAGAGAGAGGGGAGATATGACAGAGACCTTCAGTATCCTGAAATAAATGAATAACGTAGATTATGGGGCACCTATTGAACAGGACTGATTAAGCAAAAACACAGGGACATGAGTGGAAGCTGGCATGGGGGATATTCAGACAGGATGAAAGAAAGTTTTATTTTACAGACAGTGATATGCCACAAAACAGTGTACCAGCAGAGGTGGTGGGTGCAAGAACCATTAATATTTCAGCAATAGCTGGGACCAAGTAAAAGGCTTTAGCAAGGAAGGGGAGGTGAGGGCAATATCATGGACTAGACATTAGGTTCGAGGGTAGGATATGGTAAAACAGGGCAGACTGGATGAACCAGTGGTCTTTTTCTGACAACACTTTTGATGTTTCAATGAGTGGCACTGCAAGCCTTCCCAGAAAGTAGCAGGCTCTGCTTTAAGTGAAGTCTGGAGTCTAAATGACTTGGATACTAGATTACTACCTAGACACTAGAAACATTGCTCCTTCAATGAGAGTTTTTATACATTGCTGGAGTGTCATGGGAAACGTGCTGTGACTGCCTGCTCTGTACCTTATCACTGGACAGAGGTCCTCAGCCTGCATTGCTTTCAGTTCTTCACTTTTTTTTTGCCAACATTAAATGATCACTACACTGCCTGCCCATGCTTCATGCAGCCTGTGACTAAACAATATCTTTCATCCCCATTTCTGTCAGTTCTTTCCTCTTTATGTGCATATATAACTGACCCTATGGGTCGGGGGTGAATTGTGTAGGCCAGAGTCAAAGTTATGCAACACTTCAGCCTTGGTCACTGTGAAACAATTGACTTCCTGAATATATTTCTGTCAGCCTACCTGGCTTTTTGTAATCCTAAATAATCCACAAATATTCAAGAACAATTCATGATTTATTTGCAAATATTTATATGAGTGTAACCCCCCTATAAATGGGGGTTCCTGAAAAGTCTTCCTTGAGCTTGCCTAAATGCTCACTGCCAGGCTGGTGTCCTGCATTTTGGCAGTTTAAATGTGATTTCCAGAGAGTGCCTGTATAGCCTCTGTGTACTGTCTCTTTAAGAGCTGCTTGGATTGCAGTCATAAGTAATCTGAGAGGGAGCTCTGTTGAAAGATGTAACTATTTGCTGAAAATCATTTAGAATGATAATGGTAATATAGTTTGTCTAATCTGCCTTCTTTGCAAAAAGGACTGTTTTGTTTATCCCCACCACTTTGGCCTGGGACTGCCAAACTGGACCAATCGGTATTGGTGGGACCTAAAATGGAGCCGGACTACAGGTTTTGTCTGGAGTCATAATCTGTAGGAATTGTACTTTTTTGCTTTTGGTGCCTTTTTGCACCTGAAGAGGGAGCTCCTGTTGTGACTGACAAATGAATCAGCCAAACAAACTTTTTGGATCTTGGGGAAATTCCCAGGCTTGCTGGCAGTTGAATCAGATGTAAATTGGGAGCTGAAGAAGCAACAGCTTGAGACAGTCTCTGTGGAAAGGCCTGAGTTTTGGCCTGCATGCCGGCCTGCTGCCCCTGAGAGGGAGAAGAGAATCAGTTCAGACTGAATCCGAGTTTGTGAGAACGAAGTAAGCCACTGAGTTGTGACCAGGATCAACCTGAAGAAGACTGAAGATTTGCTGAATGCATCGGCCTGTCAGGATTTCCAGCTACCTGTAAACTCCCGGTGTGTGCAGAGACTTTGCAATTGTGACCGGAGAGAGCGGTTTGCCTGGTATAGTAGAATCTCTTACATGTAAATGTGCTGTGTATTTATAGTGGGTCGTGATTTGGTTCCCCACTGTGTGAATTGTGTTCTGCTTACTGGTAGCTGTACCCAGCTCGATCGGACTGAATCCACGTTCATGTCCACACAACCTGGGCCTTGCCACACTGGCCCTACCATACTACCCCACTGCACAGAGAAAGCCATCGATGAGAGACCTGCCTGGGGATCATCCCACTGCTCCACTCTTGAACAGGAATGGTACCTTGGTGAATTGTGTGGGCCCTGCTTCTCCTGGCACTCCAGATCAACCACCTGCAGTCTCAATTTTCATCCAGCCTGTGTCCAGGCTTGGGTATCATGAGTAACCATCAGGGTAGCTCCCTGCAACAACAACTTAATCTAAGTGTGTCATCTGATTGTCTTGTTGTTTCTTTTCTTTCCAAACCGAGCCCTCAGGCTCCGGATTACAATTAGCGTGTGTGGTGCATGTTGTTTTCTTCCATCACCGGGCCCCAGCCAGCTGCGATGCTGGCCTACCCCCGGCAATGATCCTGGCTAGCCCACCTCTTCTTCACCTGGGTACCCAGAGTGTGTGACTGTTTATGGACCCTGAAGTGCATGCATAATTGTTTGATTGATACAGCCTTTAAGCAAATTAACCTGATTACACCCCTCCCTTGTTGAAGTCCCTTAAATAAATCAGATCTAACTCTTTTTGCATTTACCCTGACTGTGGTTCCAGTTTGTGCAAGAGTACTATGCTGCTGTTATTTGCTGTGTATAACCTTGTTTTGCAGGGGGTCCCCAGGGTCGAGCCAGAGGAAAGCCCTGGTGGTAAGTGCAAACAGTGTGGGTACTTGTGTGGTGTATCAGGGGTATTATAAAAGTGATTATTGTGTATTGTTCCTTCCACTAGTAAGGAAAGAGGGGGGTTACAGTGTCCCAGAGGGCTGTGCCCAGGTTAGCTTGACCACTACCAACTCTGACCTCCAGGTGGAGGCACCCATTTCAGAACTCAGACCTCTTAACCTGCTCCTTGCCAAGCAGGCAAGGGTAGTAGCCCTTGGGATAGCGCCACCTAGGGGTTACATGAATGTCAAAGCAAACAGGGTCATAATCTGCAAATTGTAGCATTTTGATAGATGCATGGAAGCCCAAATCACTACAATGTAGCCCACAAATGAATATAAAGGTGTTATAAAAATTGACTTTCTGTTGCCTGGATTCCCTCTGCTATCTTGTTTTCAGTGGAATTCTGCTTTTCCCAATTTTTACCCTGTATTCACCATGGATAGCACAGTTGAGATTTGTTTTCAGTGGGGCCCTGCTTTTACCCATATATAAATCTGCAAAAATCATTAAGATATGGGTACATGTTTAAAAAATGCAACGTTTTCTCATAACTTTGCTGTTTTTTGACATTAGGACCCCAGCATTTTCAGCACTGTCTTTTTATGTCTCCACCTTATGATCACAGTAGGTGGAATTCTGTTTAAAAGGTCACTTTGAGGAGCAAATGAAAAAGATGTTTCCGAGAAGATTTGAAAACTGACACCTGTCATGCTCATGAGGTGGGGTAACAAGAAGGCTATGTTGAAAATTGGGGGATCAAAATATGCACACATCATAATGTTACGAGCAAACATTGAAAACATTCAGTGGTTTTTTTCATAACTGTTGTTTTATGACATTTTGACCCTAAATTTTCAGCATAGTCTTTTTATGACCCCTCTTTCTGAACATGACAGGTGACATTTATAAAATACTGCCCAAAGTGTCATTTCATGCCACATACCCCAATGCATACAGGCAGTGCCCACCATAGAGCCCCCCCATCCTGTAAGAGAGCCAGCACTGGCACCAGCACAGCCCTCCTCTCACATCCTCAGCCGGTGCCAACTGCACTGTCATGTTTACAGCTGTACTGTGAATTGTACACAAAATGCATACACTATATAGTACAGCTGTCAACATGACAGTGCAGTAGGCACCAGCTGCAGAGCTGAGAGGAGGGCTGTGCCAGTGCCAGCTCTTACGGGATGAGGGGGCCCCTATGGTGGGCACTGTCTGCTGGGGGTGGGGGTCCACTAGATCATCAGGGACAAAGGCGCTTGTGTCACAGGTGCATCGGGATCATGGGAGGGGAATGACTATTGTTATGCATTTTGTCAGTGACACAATTGTGGATCGGGAGCATGTTATGGTACTTACATTATGATCGTGGCACAATCAGGGATGAAGGGCATATTTTGGTATTTGCATAGAGTGCATGGCACAATCAGGAGGGAGATGATACCCCTGACTAAATAACCACAATGGCACAGTCAGGGCTGGGGGGGGCTACATTATACATGTGATGACGGCCACGTTGGGGTAGTGCAGGGGGGACAGTGGCACAATGCCACATGCAGGTCGACACACCCAGTGGGAAGTTTTCTAAGTACCCTTAAACCTGCACCTGCCAGTCTAAGGGTACTTAGACTTTCTCCCTCTGCGTGATGTATGTGAATTACATTCCTGGGGCTGTGGCAGCTTGCTTCTGCTGCATGCCCTCTAGCACCTTTTTGCAGCCTGTATCTGGGTGCAGGGGTGGCACACACCCCGTTTGGGGCAGGCAGCCTGAGGTTGACGCAGTCTGCCTTTGTGAATATCTCAGGGGGCATTTTGTCATGCAAGGTGCAGCTTGCACCATATATGTTAGGTGCAGGCACATTGCATCCAGCATAGGGATTTTGTGAATTGGGTCCTAGGAGTTCAAAAACAGCTGCAAATACTGATAAAAACCATGTCCAAGCCATATTAAAAGGAGCACTCATTCTATTATTTCAAATGTGAAAAAGAAGTATTAAAGCAGACTCAAACTGTGGAAAGAAGGGTATCATACAAGTCAGGATGTATGTGGCAATCTAAAATAGCATAAAAAAGTAAAGGTCAAAATTTTCACGGGATTGATGCACTGCTGCTTTAACCCAGTAGATGAAAATGTTCAAATCCTGCCCAAAGGGTCATACTGTGGAGAGACCATGAAATCACCATTGGACCAGATTTGAAAGCATTCACCTACCTTGTTCATGAGATGGGGTCCAAATAAGGCCATGTTGAAAATTGTGGGGGAAAATATTAGAAAATGACTAAGTTATGAGTACAAGTTCAAAACACTTTGAATTACATTGTCCACACCATCCCTGATTTCTGCAGTTACCACTCCAGCGTTGAAGAGTAAAGACATGTTTCCAGTCCACAGAGAAGAAGAATCAGCATTTATATAGCGCTTTTCATACATCCAAAGTGCTTTACAAGCAATGCTAGACTGGTAGTGAAGTGACTGAATGTGTAGTGGCAGCCATATCACACATCATCACCCACACACAGCCTGAATAATTGCATGAACTGGTTTATGGGAAGGGGAATGTTGGCCAGGACACCGGGAATGTTCCCTACTCTTTGCGAAGAGTGCCCTGGGTTATTTTACTTCCACCTGGACACCCACCAGGACAACACCAGGATGGGCAAAAGGGACCTCGGTTTAACGTCTCATCCGAAGGACGGCACACCCTAGCAGTACAGCACCCCCCAATACTGCACTCGGATGCCAGTGATTTTTAGGTGCAAGTCCAATCCCGGTGTGGGACGAGAACCCATGACCTTCTGGTCCAGAGGTGGATGTGCTACCAACTGAGCCACGCTGACACCCAGCTGACAGAGGATTACTGTCTTGGACCTACAGTAGGTAAGTAAGGGGTAGGGGTGTGTGGATGGTGGGTGCTGAGTGGGGGTTTGGGGGAGGGTAAAGGCAGTGGGGGTGGGGTGGTATTGGCAACAGACATCAGTGAACCATTTTTTTTTACACAGTGTTAAAAAAATTACTATTAGGGATGGTTTTCTTTATTTCAGGTACAGACACTGGGGACTGATCACCCTAGTGTTGATTTAATATTTACAGGGCAAGAGAAGCAATGGTGAGGTGGGAGGGATACCTTGCAGAGGGCTTGATCTGTTTGACAGGGACACAGGGCATGAAAAGCGATGGGGTTGTGGGAGGGATACTTGGCAGAGGGTAGGATTGTTTTCACAGTTTGAAAAGGGGGACGATCAGCAGGCTGATCATGATGCCGCACTGCAAGGTGCTGGGCAGCATCATGTAGATGAAAGAACAGAGCCACTCTGGATTGGAGTGGCCTGTCCTTTCAAATACACAAAGGTTTCCACCCAGCAAGCCAAGACCAGTGTCATGATCAGGCTTGCTGATCATTGGACTGTCACTTTTGAGCCCATTGCTGACTGAGTTGCATTGAACCCAATGGTGACACACCTCTGAAAGCCCTTATTCCAACAAGATGTTCACTTCACGCATGCGCACAAAAGCAAATGGAAAAAAAAATCCTGGGTGTTACATCTTCTAATGAAAATAGGGATTTAAAGTTTGCATCTCATTGTAGTGGCACCCTATGACATTATAGTAGCCTCTGCATCTTAGGATAGCAAGTGAACTGGAATGTGTGTCTTATCAATAGCATCAGCTATTTGTGGAACCCAAACATTTCCTCCAGTCCATCCAGAATAATTTATAACTGATGACCAGATTGGATGTAATATTATTTGAAATATTTTAATTTTAAAACATTGCCATCATACAGCACAGTATATTAAAATGGTAACCCATGAAAATCGCGACTCAACAATCGCGAATGCAATACTGCAACTGCACATCAGTGACCGCCACAATAGCTACTTGTGGATATTGGTGAATTACCGTAAATAGCGATCACTTGCTGCCACTGATGACAATAATAGCAACTACTGGTGGAAGTGTCCTCCTCTAGTGGAGGAGATGTTCTTTCCATGCCCAGAACAGGCTCACCACTCCGACTCCTTGAATGTAGATGGTGCTCCACTGAAAGCTGTGGGGAAACAATATCCAGCCAGTTGAGCCCAATCTGCAGGGGAGGTCAGACAACAGTAGTATCAGTGCAATGTAGTGTAACAACATCGAGCAATGATGATCAAAAAGAAAAACATTACAAAATACCGCACCAGTGCAGCATTATAGCAATGTTCAATACGGTGAAATGTATAGAGCAGCCAACGGTGTCCATGAAGTCCATAGCTGTCAGGGAACAAAACCTGTATGTCCCTACACTGCACCTGAGAATGGGTAAAGGGGCAAAATACAGCATTTAAAGAGTTTCACAGTGTCTGCAGCAGCTAAATAATAAAATCCAGACATCCTTAGGCTGAATCTTATCACCCTTAGAGTCTAAAAGACTAACTCAAAGTCCCACAACATGGCTGAGTAGATTCTGTTGTCCTCCTCAAAGGTTTAACCTCATAAGAAAGAACAATTCTAGGATCCTCCAATTTATTAGGGTCGGCCAGTGCACACTACCTACTCTGTCAGCCCTTAATGAGCTGCTATTCCTTCCCGAGCACCCACAGAGCCTCTCTCATACATACTGGAGGTACACCATGGTCATTGGTAATGGCTGGAGTCCCCTTCTACCCATGATCCCATTACTGCTCACCCCAGCCCCTCCAACTGCTCTGAGCATAGCTAACTTTAAAATCACATCACTAGTCCAAAACTGAAAGATCGTGTCCTCTGGGAAAGAAAGAATGAAGGGAAACTAAAAGTTCTAGGAACTACTGTAGGAGGGTAACAGTGAACACTATTATCACGTGGTTGCGATTTTGTAAGGACTCTAATATGTTTGTTCGCTGTTCTGATGGTCGCTGAAAAAACTTTGCGATTATGTCAGTCGCGGTTTTAAAGTCCTGATTTTCACATGGAACCTATTAAAACCATTGGCAGGCATCATTGCAGGTGTTACACTGTCAAGTATATAAGCAGAGACTACTACAGTTTTGCAATAAGGAAATGTAATGCTTCAAACTCTGGTATATCACTGGAGGATGATCATATTGATTTTGCTCAGTACCTGTTTTCCACATACAATAAAGATAACAATTATTGCCAAGAACATGAGTCAGTACTCACAGGGCTGGCCTTAGGGTTTTAGGGCTCCAGCAGGATTAGTGAAGCCACGGGACTCTCCTATGTGGCTCATCCTCACCCCATATACTTGACTGTAGTCCTTAAGCACATTTTATTTCAGTTTCATTACAACCAGTGGTATATTTATATTATTTAGGTGGAGACAGCAGTGTTAGTCCTTGGGGCTGTTCTTCCAATCCCATCCATTGCTGCCCATCTGCCTCTTATTAGTTGGGTCATAGCTTGTAGAAACATTTCATGACATCATGATGCCACATAAAAAAGAGCAGCACAGCCATTTATTGCTGTTTTAAGAAGACTAAAAAAATAAAATAAAATAAAAAAAATTTAAGAAACTAATAAGGTAAACTGGTCTGGTTGGGGGCCTGCCATGAGCAGGGGGCCTGCAGCAACTGTAGGGTGTGCTGGTGCCTAAAACTAGTCATGAGTACTTACATCTCTTTTAAAACATTGTTCTCCCTTTTATGGAACAGTAGAGCTTGCTCCCCCTTAACCTCCGTAATTCGCTAGCAATAATAGGCAACTTTCTGTAAAGGCATGCAGGTAACTGTAAACAGTATATAGTAGTCCAACATGGAATGGCAATAACATACCTGGTAGAATTATAATTATTTATTTTTCCAGAAGTGCACTTATCGCATCTTAATTGAGAAGATGGAAGTACAGTACAGGCAAGGTAAGAACAGAGGCTTAATTCTGACATAATGGCTTGTTGCAACATCAGCTAGTAAATAAAACTTGATCTGTGCCCTTATTATGATACTCACCCAACCCTATTGTGTGGCTTGCAATGGTCTTGAGTATTTGTTAAAGGCATGAAACCTCACCATTAACAACCTTTAGATGTTACTATAATGATTATTCAAACATTCAGTATTACAGTCTGTAAGGTGTTATAATGTGATACTGTGGCTACCAAGCAGAGTGTGTTGAAGGAGTTACATTTTTTACACTTCTGTGCAGTGCTGAGGAGACCAACAAAAGGCACAAAGATTTATTTATTGAAATGTTTCACCAGGAAGACATGCTGAACAGCAAGTTGCTCGTCTCCCAGTGCAACCTTGGGGGGAGGGGCAATACAGTAGGGTGGGGGAGAAGGTAAACAATGAACCTTTAACATACTGAGGAGAACACAATACATTTGCATTTACAAGGAATACATTAAATACACTTGCCAGGAGGCTTACAGATTAGAATTTAACATGAACTAAGTATTCATGCATACAGTAGAGTGCTTGCCTTTTAGGGAAGAAGTGCTAGTAAATTTGGTTGGGGTGGTCTAATACCTGTCTAAGTGCTGGAGGGTGTGGATGCAGGTGAGGGGGGAATAGATAGGGAAGGATGGACCAAGAGTTTGCCGTTCCAGGATGCAGGGAACCCTGCAAGGGGCATGATGCCTTGGAGATTTTGGGATAAGAAGTGAGAGGATGGGAGAGATGGAGGGAGATAGGGGAAAGGAAGAGGGGGACATGATAGATTTGGTAGCAAGAATTTAGGGTAAGTGGGATGGTAGTGGTACAGGAGGAGGGGAGCAATTGCATAGTGACTGGCCTTTCCAGGATGTTTAGAAACCCTGCCAGAGGGCAGTAATTTGAGGAGTGCAAGATAGTGTTGCTAGGGGAAGGCATGATAGAATTGAAAGAATGGGGTGGGAGTAGGAGGTGGGGAAGGTGTTTGCCTGGTTCTAAACCCCTCCAGGATGCAGAGAACCCTGCCAGGGGTATATGACAAGCAACAGGCGAGTTGGTAGTGAGGGTAAGATGGTGTACAGAGGTGGGAATAAGGGTGGTGGGGATAAGGTAGAAAGGAAGGGGTGCTGGGAGCAGGATGCAGGGGGAGGGTTTTGCAGGAAAGTGGTTGGTGTGAAGCGGAACAGGCTCATAGGGGAACTAGTTAAGGAGGATTGTGGCTGGAGCAGCTAGCAAAGAGAAAGTTATGTAAGGCTGAGGCAAGAGGGTGGGAGGAGGAGGAGTGTCGTATTTGAGGTGGGATGGAGTTCCAGATTTCTGGGAAGTGACAGGAGAAGCCTGATTGGTGGATGAGGGTGGTTCGATAGGGGACTAGCAGGGTGCAAGTGTCAGAGGATCTGAGGGAGTGGGGGGGAGTGAGAGAGCATGAGAAGATGGAAGGAAGTTCACCTAGCCAAAGTTTGGAAGTCAGCTTTGTACAGTGAGCAAGGTGTCTGTTAGCTAGTGGGGGAAGGACAGGGCACAATAAAGGTCACAATGATGGGTTCAAAATGTGGCATCAACAGCGAAGTGACTGAAGGAGTTAAAAAGAGAGTCCAACCTGGTAAGGGAAGATATGGGAGTGGCACCATAGACTACATCACAGTAGTCAAAAATGGGGTGGATCATCTTCTGGACAAGTTCTCGTGGGGCCATAGGAGGGATGCAACCATAGTTCCTGTATGGGGCTCCAAGCTTGGGGTGCAGTTTTTTCAGAATGGCATTAATGTGGCCAGAGAAGCTGAGGTGTTGGTCCAGCCAAACCCCAAGGTATCGGAAAGAAGAGCTGTCCTCAAGGATTGTCCCATCAAGGGTGTGGAATGAGGGTAAGGGGTGGAGCCTAAAGAGTCTCTGCCTAGTGCTGAAGGTCATGGAGACTGTCTTTTTGGCATTTAGAATAGTTGATGTGAGGCAAACTAGAGCTGAACCTGCTGGCAATCATGCTGAAGAGTGGTTGCTACATCGATGGTGGTTTTGCTAGAGGTGAACAAGATGGTGTCATCGGCATACATATGGATAGAAGAGGGGGAGCAGACCGAGGGAAGGTCATTTAGGAAGATGGAGAATAGGATGGGGCCAAGCACAGAGCCCTGTGGGACTCCTGTGGAGAGTGGGAGGGGTGGAGAGACTGCATCCTAAATCCTGAATGATTGTGTTCTGCCTGTGAGGTAAGCTCTAAATCAGGTAAGAACAGGATTAAACAAACCAGCCGCTGTAAGAGAGTCAAGAAGGAGGGCATGGGAGACTGTGTCAAAAGCCTTGGCTAAGTTGACAAAGATGGCAGAGGTGATGAGGCTGTTGTCCATCCCGGTAAGGATGGAGTCAGTGAGCCTAAGGAGGGAGGTGGTAATGGTATGGTTCTTCTGAAATCCAGATTAGAACAGGGTGAAGAAGGAGGAGTCAGCAAGAAAAGAGGTCATTTGAGAGAGGACCAGGTGTTCTTGGAGCTTATCAAGGGTGGGGAGGAGGGAGATTGGATGATAGTTGGTAGGGGACAAAGGATCGCTACCCTTAGAGAGAGGGAGGACCACCACATGTTTCCAGGACATAGGGATGGAGAAGGATGTAAAGGACAGATTTAGTATTAGAAAGAGAGGGTAGACAATAACAGGGGCTGAGAGGTAGAGAAGTTTATTGTCAAGGTCATCCAGAGGGGAACCTTTGGAGGGATTGAGAGAGAGGAGGGCCATTAGTGTCTCCTCAAGGGAGATGGGAGAGAAGGAGAAATGGGGGTGGGTAGGGGGTTGAGTGGTAGGACAGGGAGAATGAGTGGAGGAGAGGCTTGAGGGGAGGGACTTTAGAAGGGTTGAGGCACAGGAGGTGTAGTAGGAATTGAACTCTTGAGCCACTATTCAAGGTTCAGACTCTAGTGTGTTGTTTATAGTAAGCACAGGGGGTAGGGATGCGAGGGGGGAATAGTGAGTGGACTACTTTCCAAAATTTGGAGGGGGAATTTATGTTATTGAGTAAAGAGAATTTAAAATATTCAGACTTGGCTAGCCTGATTGCTTTTGTACAAGTGTTTCTTAGCCTACGATAGTTAGTAAGGGCTAATGGGAGCTGAGAGTACTTGTGTTTCCTCCAAGCTTTATCATGCTCCCTGAGGCAGGTCATTAATTGAGGGGTGATCCAGGGATGATGGATTCCTCAGACTCTAGTGCATTTGAACTGGTCATGGGAGTTCTAGGTAGCTATAAATGTGCTTTGAAGTAAGTGAGGGCTTGGTCGATGGAAACGGTAGATAAAATTGGGTACCAATCAGAACTGGATATATCATTGAGGAGAGGGTTTAGGTCTAGGGAATTGAAAGAGCAGAGTTGCAGGATTTTATGTGGTGGTTTAGGTCTGTGAATCTTCCTGACCATAAAGATAGGGTGGTGATTGCTGAGGGCATCCAGGAGGACACTTGACTTGATGACTTGGTGAGGGTGGGAGGTGAGAGCCCAGTCTAACAGCGAATGGTTTGGGGTTTTGTGATTTAGACAGGTAGACTCATGGGTGAGTTGGGAGAGATTGACAGTAGAGATATCACTTCGTGTCTTAGAAGTGGTTGATGACAGCCAGTTTAGATTTACATCACTTAATACATATAGCTTACCTTTGTGTGAGACAGAAGCTATAGCGGTGATGAGGTCTATAGTTTCAGAGGGCTTGATACCTGGGTGACAGTAGATACCAGCAATAAAGATAGGGGAGGAGAAAGGCAGAGCAATATTTACTACCAGGGCTTCATGAGTGGAGGGTAAGGCGGATGAGAGAATGGTAGTGTATTGGAGGATGGACTGAATATACATGGCCACTCCACCTCCTCTACCTGCCCTATCCTGCCTGACTAAGGAATAGCCTGGGATGGCAATGGAAGGATCAGAAATTTTAGTATTCAGCCAAGTTTCAGTTAAGATTAGAAAGTCTGGAGTGAGGGAGATTACCATTGGCTGTAACAGATCAATTTTCAGGATAAAGCTACAGATATTTAAGTGAAGAATCTTTAGGTCTTTTGGGAGGACATAGGCAGTGTTGGAAGGTTGCACATTAAAGGGAGGATAGCAGTAAGATAGCTTACTTAAAGTGGAGAAGAAGGGAGATTCTACCTGGGGCACTGCATCAAAGCCATGCTGCTCGATCATCTAACCCACAGTGCAAGAAGGACCGAGGGCTAATAAGTACAATCAGACTTAAAGATGGTAACTACTACAGGAATCACTCACCACTACATATATAACACTGTTCTCATTACGTAAACATGGGTTGCATATAAACACACAGATAAAGAGTTGGTCTGCAGACTTGTATGTAGTCAGCATTATTGTGCCTGCAAAGGGTGCACCCTTTGCAAACTGTGTGAGAGGCCTTTCGACACCATGCAATTCTGCTTAAAGTTGGACCAGCATAACATTCTGTGGTGATTTGCATATGCAGCCCATGATGCTTTGCATTGTGGGGGCATGTGTGATTTTGTATTTTCTTGAAACTTGGCTTCCCAGCCAAATGCCCTTTGGGTAACTCCTTGCCTCAGTGTTTGCACACAGAGGTTCTTTGTCTTTAAATAGTTTTTTATTTTAATGGGTTCACCACAATATATCCAAGGCACACTGCCTTAAGGGTAGCTGGTCCATTCCACTGGGGTGTCAAACAGATGAGGCATACTGATGAGTCCTGGTAGGATGAAACACATGTCTATGTCTTCTGTTAGCACCCCTTTGCAAACTGTGTGAGAGGCCTTTGGCACCATGCAATTGCTTAAAGTTGGACCAGCATAACATTCTGTGGTGATTTGCATATGCAGCCCATGATGCTTTGCATTGTGGGGGCATGTGTGATTTTGTATTTTCTTGAAACTTGGCTACCCAGCCAAATGCCCTTTGGGGTAACCCTTGCCTCAGTGTTTGTGCACAGAGGTTCTTTGTCTTCTACATATACTATACAACCAACTGGGAAACACCAAATAAGAAGACTGATACTCATTATTCGTTGTACACTTAATAATAATTATTTAAAATTACATTTATTTATAGTCTGCAATTTTCTGACTTTTTTGCATATTCAAACTACTCAATGTTATATTCTAATTGGTATTGGACTTGAGAGTATACGTATTTTAGAGTGGTTTTCAGAGATCATTTCTTATATAAACAGAAACGTTCCATATACTATGATGTCTTGTAATGAGATATTACATGCATTTTAAAACTTTTAATATAACCATATAAGTGGTGTTATTTATGAATTTGTATTTTAAAAGTTTTGAAATGTTCTCGTAAAGGCAAAAAGCCAAACAATAAACTTAAACTTGACTTTAATTGATATGATTGGTATGAATACATTAAATGCCATTAAGGCAGAGATAGGTTATTCCGGTATGGAGCATTTACAATCCATTAATGGAATGCAATGAATATCTTGAAAGCTATGTAGGCTGCAAGGTTAATGTATTTATACATGGTTAACTGAAAAGCCATATAGGGAAAGGATCAGGATTTAGGCTGCAAAGGAGCACAGCAAAATTCATATAACTTATATGAAAGCATGCTCCCACTACCTGGAGCTACAGTGTCCCACTGTGACATCACATTCCCCTACTGTGGGAATAACAGGGAAGCCACAAGTTGAGCACTATGAGACCTGACAGCTAATGTTAATGACTGAAAGTGTCAGTATGGGTAGAAATCAGGAAGGGACTGCTGATGTTTTAATAAAACCAAGGTGCAGTAAAGTGTGACATAGCAATAAATGAGCCTGAAAAAGACAATCATAGGAATGATGAGAAAATGTAGTAGGGCATGACACTACTATAAGCAGCCAGGGGAATGAAAGACAGCATTATAGCTGCTAAGGGGAGCTGGTATTGAGTGAAGCAGGTCAAACCATTAAGGTGCTGTGCAGAGAGACTGCTACAGCATGGAGACAGCAATGGAACTGTGAGCACACAGGAAACATTACAGAATCCTGAGGGATGGCTTAATGTAAGGAAACAACAATATGTAAGTCTGAAAGCACAAATGAGTAATGTATACCCACAGGGTGCTAGATAACTAGAAAAGCCCAAAAGAGACAAACAAAAGCAAACACAAGCACAAGAGCTGGAAGGAGTGAAAAGAAACAGCAGACAGAAGCAACTAAAGCCAGCAGCCAGAAACAAAGGCAAATTACTGACCTAGAAGCAGGAGAAGCACAAACCAGGCAGAGAGTCCAGCACAAACCAACACAATCCAGCAGCAATCCAAACACAAGGAAAGGCAAGAGACAAACACAACAGAAAGGGGGAGGGGGCTTTCAATTATCTGTCCACAGGGAATTAACACCACTTTATATCTGGGATCCAGTAGTATTGCCACACCAAACTGCATATCTGATCCAATGCTGTCAAACCTGTCTGCAAGTTGTGTCGGGATATAAATATCTGCCACTTCTTTTTTAACTTTCATTTTACTGGATATTACCTGCTGTCCAAGACAGAAGAAGGCACTTAGCCCATCTGGACTGTCTCCCACTCTGAGTGGGTGTATTTGTTTACTGGACTGTGTTGTCTAAGAGGCACTTGTCTAGTTCCCTTTTAAGGATGTTTGAGTCCTCAATCTCGACTAGATTTTGTTGCAGCTGATTCCAGATCTTAGTTGTTCTTGCAGTGAAAAATTGATCCCTTCTGTTAGTGTTTGCCTCAGGAATAACCAGTTGGAGGTTGTGAGATCTCAGATTCACTGTTCTGCAATTGTTTACAAACCCACATTTTATTCTTAGTTCTGGATCTTTTAACATTTTGTGTAATAACATAATGACTTCCCTTAGTTGTCTTTTTTTTTACACTAAATAAGTTCAATTCCTTAATTCAGTCTGAATATGACATATATGCTAACCTTGGGATCATTTTTGTCAATCTGTGTTGTATTCCTTCTAGTGTTCTAATGTCCTTTTTAAGATGTGAGGCCCAGAAAGGGGCTGCATAGTCCAAATAGGGTCGGACGTATGATCTATAAAGTGGAAGGAGACATTGTTCTGTTCTTGAAATGAATCCTTTTTTTATACATCCCAAAAGTCTGTTTGCTTTCTGAATTTTTATTCTACAGGGGTTAGAGGACATAAGATTGTTACTAATTGCAATTCCAAGATCCCTCTCATTCTCAACTGACTTTAGTACTGTGTTTCCCAGATAGTATGACCTATGTTGATTATGTTTACCTAAGTGAAGGACTGTGCATTTTCTATGTTGAATCTCATCCTGTTTTTTTTGTGTCCAGTTCTCAATTTTAGTTAGATCTCTCACTAGGGATAGACGTTTTTCTTCCTGATCTACTTCAGTGCAGATCTTGGTATCGTCTGCAAACTTTACTACTTTATTAATCAGACCATGATGTAAATTGCCTATGTAGACGTCAAACAAAATATGTCCAAGCACAGACCCCTGAGGTACTCCACTTATAACTGGTCTCTCATTAGAGAGTTTCCTGTAGACTCTAGCTACATGAGATGTGTCCAATATCCAGTCTTCGATCCATCTTACTAACAAATGGTTTATACCAATTGATTTGAGTTTTGCAACCAGTTCGGTATGAGGGACAGTGTCGAAAGCTTTTTGGAAATTGAGAAAAATGATGTCTACTGGGACCTCTTTATCTATACTACAACTGACCTGTTCACGAAAGGTTATTAGGTTTGTTGTACATGATCTGCCCCTTATGAACTCGTGTTGTGTCAGATCCTGTATCCCTATTCTTGAATAATTTCCTATGTTTAACCTTAAGTAATCTTTTCATTAATTTACAGGGGACAGAGGTCAGAGTGATCGGCCTATAATTACGTAATTACTTCTACTAATCTTTGTATAGATGGTAGTTATGATGACTCTCTTCCAATCGTTGGGAACATAGCCAGATTGAATGTACCTGTTAAATAGAAGTGTCATGGGTACACTTAATGGGCCTGCTAATTATTTTATAAAACGTGCTGATGTCATCTGGTCCAGGGGCTGAATTAGATTTTATATTTTTCAGTATATCTTCTATTTCATGCCTGGTGAATTGTATAATGGTCATAATAGAGTTGTCCATTTCCATTCTTTCGTTACTTTTTAAATTAAATACAGTGCAGAAGAAGTTGTCTAGTTCCTCCACTATCTTCTCAAGCTTCTGTATGGTTACACCCTTGATAGAAATTGGTTCTATTGTATTATCTCCAGTCCTATTATTATTTATGTATGAAAATAGGGATTTTTGGTTGCCTTTACTGTGAGATATTTTGAATTCAACCTTTTTCCTTTGGATTTAGATTTCTTGTTTAGTTTTTTTAGTAACTCTTCATATATCATCAGAGTAGGAGTCAAGCACTTGGGTGGTGGTGCAATAAACACAAAAAATTCAAATGCCATTTGTGACAGGTATTGCACTCACCCCACCAAACAAGACGCTGGACAGAATGCTTAACTAAATGCTTAGTTTATTCACAGCATGCACCGTAAGCTATGCTGCAGCCCAGGAGTTTCTTATGTTTCGCCACTGACATGTGGGTCTTCTTCAGAGAATGAAAATAGATCAAAACGGCTCATCATTTATACAGACATAATCAGTGACAACAACCAATCAAATTACTTCATTTTATTTTGAAGAAAAATCATGTGATCAAAAAGTCCTTAGTCCTGTGATTTAAGGTGTAATAAAGTGCAACCACATCCTAATGGTGAAACAAAAAGTGACAATACAGCTTTGTTTTTTTTTTCAGTCTTTAAGAGATCCAGTATTTACAGTAGACAATCTTTAAGAGATCTTTGTATAGATTTTCACAGATTGGTGTGTTTGGTTCCCAGTATCTAAGCACATGGTCAGGAGGAGCTGCAAAGAGAGCCAAGAACATGAGGAAACATGAATAAATTTGCAATCTCATTTAAATGCTGTAGTGGTATTAGTCTCAATGAGTTCTGAAACCAAAACTACGCAATATTGGGGGGGGGGTGGAAGAATATGTTTACTTGGAGTAAGTAAATATGTGGTGTTTGCATGATATAATTTCATTATCCTCAAAAAATAATGAAGTTATATCATGCAAACACCACAGACTTGTGTGTATCTGCTGCACTGTCTACTGTAGGGATACCTGGGTTACCTCATGTTCTCTGGTGCTCAGTGCTTCCACAGATGTTCCATTATCTTTGCTTGTAGTTTTGGGAATGAAAAAGTCCCAGGTGGTCCTGAGAGCATTTCTTGTTTTTCCAATTACTGGAAAGTCCCCAAATTGGCCACAAAAGTCCCAGTTGTAACTTGCTAGTTCGCACACACACAGGCCACAATTGGTAGAAATTGAACAAATATAACTTGTTACATAAAATAAATAAAGTGCAGTATTGTAGAATCTCATGAGGAGCACATATGAAAGCCTGGGTTGCTGGATCCACTCTATTTGCCATTTCTTTAATGAGTACTGCGTCCTGCATCTGCAATGACTTGGATGAACTAGTAGTGCCACCAGTGCACCACAGTGATGGATGAAGAAAATGTGAATCATGATGGGGGGATGATGTGAGTGATGAAGAGGATATCTTCAGCTTCTACAGCTCCAATGGTACTTCATTTTATATAACTATTTTTATTTAACATATATATAAAAATTTGACTTTATTTACAGTATATGATGGGAAAATAAGATTCTTGATAAAGACAGGAACGGGATGGGGAAGCGGATGTATCATTTTCTGAAGTCAGAGACCTTTTGAGTTTTTGCCTTTGACTGTAATGCCTAGTGCCCAGGGAGTATGATATGGGCTGGACCCTGTGGCTGTCACAGTCCACTATTTTAGTGGTCACAAAGCCTACATGAAACCACTAATATCTGGACAGGTGATTTAACATACTAACATACTAACTGCCAGCAGATTAGGCCTTACGGTCTATCGAGTCTGCTCAAACCTCAGATCCCTAGTTGGGTACCGAGGCCCCCTCTTGTGTTCCAGAAACCCCTATCATCCATCCCCACCCCCCTGGGCCAGGCCATCATCTGATACATCCATTTTCTGTGTCTGTCCCACCCTCTCTTGAAGTCCTCCACTGTGGATCTCTGAACCAGCTCACCAGGCAGCGTGTTCCAAGGATCCACCACCCTCTCAGTGAAAAACCTCCTCCTCTTCCCCCCTCACCCTTCCACCTTCTAACTTCAAACTTTGCCTTGGTGTATGTTGCACTGCTGTTGTGTGTGTATGTGTGTGTGTGTGTGTGGGGAATCTACCCCCTGCAAACAGTGACACCCATTTGTGCAAGGCAAGGCAAGGCAAGTTTTATTTGTATGGCACCTATTCTTGGAGGCTCTGGGCACCTCACAGAAAAATAAAAATAGACATACAAAACATAAATATAAAATATCATACAATTTAAAAACTAAAATATAAGACACCTAAAAACTGATAAAGTGTCATGCATAGGGACTAGGCAATTTGTTCATTAAATGCCAGGCCGAAGAGGTGTGCCTTCAACCTCCATTTAAATGCCTCTACCTAGGGGCCCTCCCGGACTGCAGATGGTAATGTGTTCCACAGGGACGGCCCAAAAATACTAAAAGCACAATCTACAGAAGTCTTGAGCCATACCATGGGAACAATTAGGAGGTCCCTCAAAGAGGCACGGAGGGAGCAGGTGGAAGCCACCAGTGTCAGAAGCTCTAACAGATAGCCACAACTCAGTCTATTTAGGGCCTTATAGGTGAGAAGTCCCACCTTGAAAAGGACCCTCCACCAAACCGGCAGCCAGTGCAGAGCACGCAGAACTGGGGTTACATGACTAAACCTAGAAAGGCCAGTCAGTAGCTGAGCTACTGTATTCTGAACTAGCTGCAGCCTGTGGAGGGTCCCTCCTGTGACCCCAAAGTAAAGAGCATTAAAGAAGTCAAGGCTGGAGGAGACAAAGTCATGCACTAGCTTTGGCAGGTTCTCAGGCAGAAAGAGGGGCTTAATCCAGGCAATGTTCTGTAGATGGTAACAGCCACTGCTGACAACAGATGACACCCGGTCTTCAAAAGTCAACCTGCTGTCAAGGATCACACCCAGATATTGCACCCTCAGGGAAGCTGTCAATGGAGTAGAACCCAGAACAAGACCAGAATCAGCCCTGGACAGCAACCCATCATGCCTGTGACCAGGCTCAATCACCAGCACCTCCGTCTTATTCAGGCTGAGTCTCAGCCATCTGGAAGTCATCCAGTCATTGATTTTAGCCAGACAGATTTTGAGCACAACCACAGCTCCTGATGTTTCGGGAGCAAAAAACAAATACAGTTGGGTATCATCTGCATAGCAGTGAAACTCCACTCTGTATTGTTGAATGATCTCTCCCAGGGGAACTATATAAACTGCGAACAACATCGGTGACAGGATCGAGCCCTGTGGAACTCCACAAGACTGAGGCATTGGAGAGGAGGAGAAAGTCTCCGTCACTACCCGCTGCACCCTGGCCGAGAGATAGGACTTGAACCACCTGATGACAGTGCCAGTGAGTCCACAAAAATCACAGAGCCGATCCAGTAATAAAACATGATCCACAATGTCAAAAGCTGAGGAGAGATTGAGGAGCACAAGAACTGACCTGTCTCCTCTATCTCTAGGCCTGAGTAGATCATTATGCACCCTCACTAGAGTTGTTTCAGTGCTGTGTCTAGCCAGAAAACCCAACTGAAGTGGCTTGTAGTTGTCCAAGGACACCAGGTGATCCGAGAGTTGCTGTGCCACTAGCTTCTCAACAACCTTGCTCAAAAAAGGCAGGTTGGAGATAGGACGTTAATTCGCCAGGACATCAGGCTTGAGAGAAGATTTCTTAAGGAGGGGCCTCACCAGCGACTCTTTCAATGCAGCTGTGAGAACCCCCTCCACCATCGAGCACCTGACAATCCTGGTGATCACTGGGCCAACAGCCTTGACACATCCCATTAAGAACCGTGTTAGGGCTGGGTCCAGTTCACTAAACATGTGCTTCAGCTCAATGATCACCATAGTCACATTGGACACCTCAACTGGCCTAAACTCTTCCCAACTAGGCAGAGTGCCTCTATTCCCCCCAGCCTGACCACTGCCAGGCAAAAACCTAACTGGTAGAATCCCCGACCAGATGGCTGACACTCTGTCGGAGAAGAACAGAGCAAACTTTTTGCATGAAGTGGATGAAAAAGCTGTTTTCGGTTGCAGACAGGCAGGATGTAAAAGCCTGTCTACAGTTCAAAACAGTTGAGAAGGTCTGTTCCTCACTGCAGCAATCCCCTGGACAGGAATTCTGCCTTCTTATGGGAGATTGCCCTGTGGTACTCACCGTAGTGGGCACACAGGGCCAGCTTATCAGTCTCCAGTCAGGTCCTCCGCCAGCGATGCTCCAACTTCAGACCCCTGATCTTCATCACTCTGAGATCCCCATCGAACCACTGGGATCTCACATGAGAAGACCTGGGTCATAAACAAACTGGTGCAGTGGAATCCAGAGCTTTGAAAATCACCCTGTTATAGGTGGTAACTGCTTCTCTGCTGCCAATCGCACATGCCGCGTCAACCCTAGATAATGAGGATTTATGTGATAACGGCGAAAGCCTAAAGGTGATTGGTGCTATCACGAGGCCAGAGTGCAGAAAATCAGTTTTGGCACTCTGACTCCCCAGTGCACAGCAAATGGCACCAGGGACTTATACTTTTAACATTTTATGGGGCTGCACTTCCGCACCCCTACTTAAGCATTCCCAACCCGGGGTATATGTCGGGGGTGAAAAAATGTTTAAAAAAAAAATAATTTGGGTCGTGGTGCAACAAAATGAACCAATGCCTGGACATGAACCCATCACCCTGCCCACTGAAGCCACCAACCCACCACCACACCACAGGGCCAGCTCAGCAACCCACCATGGCACCACCCTCACAATCCCTCCCACCCCTCACTGTGCATGCTCTCTCCCCCCTGCATGCGTAAGTATAGAGACATGCTGTTGCTATATCTGTCAACCCCCCCATCTGGTTGCCCTACCCTATCAGTAGCCCCGATGACATGCACCGGGATTGAGTTGCCATTATTGCAGGTGCTCAATCACCGATGCCCAGGTCATGGGCTACCGATAAATTAGCTACTGCCAGCAGTCCCGATGCATGCAAGCCCCTCAAAGGAGATAACTGACCATCACTGCAGGGAGGGATTTTTGGGGCCCCAAACGTGAACTGTATGGTGTAATGATCAGACCAAATGACCTGATCAATCTTGAGGTTATGAACCTTGAGACCCAGCTGGAACACCAGATCAAGTGTGTGGCCGAACTGGTGGGTAGCAGAAGCAACTACTTGACAGGCCCAGAGATTGCATCAACTGGAGGAGGTATGGTGTCTAAAAGTAGAAGGGGGCTTGCACACACTTCCAGTTGCATCACCTTCCACTCCTCAGACAGTAAAGCTAACATATTGAACAGGTATTTCTGCTCAGTCTTTACTGAGGAAGAGGATGGTAATGGGTCTGAAAGGAGTACAAGGGATGAGAATGGTGCAGAAATGGACACAAGTCCCTTTACACGAGAAAGGGTCCTGAAGAAACTGGAAGTAATAAGAGTTGATAAAGCAATGGGGCCAGATGGGGTGCACCCAAGGGTCCTTAAAGAACTAAGAGAGGTGGTGGTTGAACCTCTGGTATCCTGTTTAGCCAATCACTAGAAACAGGGGAGGTACTCAAAGACTGGAAGACAGCAGATATAGTCCCCTTATACAAAAGTGGGAACAAAGAGGAAGCGGGGAACTACAGACCAGTCAGTCTCACCTCAGTAGTGGGGAAGATCATGGAAGCACTACTGAAAGAGAGATTGGTGGAACATCTGGTTGTCAATGGACTACAAGACCCAAGGCAGCATGGTTTCACCATGGGGTGGTCTTGTCAGACCAACCTCATTGAATTTTTTGACTGGGTGACTAGGGAGGTGGATCAGGAGAGGGCAGTGGACATGGCCTATCTGGACTTCAGCAAGGTCTTTGACACTGTGCCACATAGAAGACTATTACACAAACTGGGAAATATGGGTGTGCGCAGGACGGTAGTGTGGTGTAGGTAACTGGCTGGGTGGCAGGACACAGATGGTGGTGGTAAATGGCTGTCACTCCACAGAGGGAAGAGTGACAAGCGGGGTACCACAGAGATCAGTGCTGGGACCGGTCCTATTCAACATCTTCATCAGTGACATTGCGCAGGACCTAGAAGGCAGAATTTCACTGTTCGCTGATGACACAAAGCTCTGTAACAGAGTAGACACACCAGAGGGTGTAGACACAATGAGAAGGGACCTGCAGAAACTTGAAGAATGGTCAGGGGTTTGGCAGTTGAAATTCAATGCAAAGAAGTGCAAGATAATGCATATGGGGCACAAAAACCCTGGCACAATATATCAGTTGGGGGTGAGGATATAGCATGCACCAAGCAGGAAAGGGATCTTGGGGTTATCATCTCTGATGACCTCAAGGTAGGGAAACAGGTGACAAGGCAGCAGGTAAAGCAAATAGGATGCTGGGATGCATAGGCGAGGGCATCACCAGTAGGAAAAGGAGGTCATGATTCCACTATACAAGACACTAGTGAGGCCCCACCTGGAGTACAGTGTACATTTCTGGAGACCTTACCTAGATAAGGACATAGACAGGGTAGAGAAGGTTCAGAGGAGGGCAACAAAGATGGTACATGGATTGCATCACAAGTCCTATGAGGACAGGTTGAAGGAACTGAACATGTACTCCCTGGAGGAGAGGAGGGAGAGAGGGGATATGATAGAGACATGCAAGTATCTTACAGGGAGGAACAGGGTGAAGGAATACACTATTTTTAAGTGAAAAAGATGTTCCAAGACTAAAGGGCATGGGATGAAGTTGGAGGAAGAACGATTCAGAGGAAACATGAGGAAGAATTTCTTCACAGAACGGGTGGTGGATAAGTGGAACACTCTGCCAGAGGAAGTGGTGGGGGCTGAAACAATCACGGGATTTAAGAATGCATGGGATAGACATAAAGGAATTCTGGAGGTCAGGGGTAATGGGCAACTGACTTCTAGGAAAACATAAACTGAACTTACAAGCTCAAATGGACAGACTGGGTGGGCCATAGGCCCTTATCTGCCGACACTGTATATGTATCTATGATGGGGAAAAGTATATATACATTAACATGGCCAACAAGCAGCTATCAAGGTATCATTCAAGGGGGCAGAGATAAACTTTGGCAGTAGCACTGTGCACCTTGTGTCATGCCATTGGTAGGCCCCCTACACTGTTTCTGTGCATCATGTTAATGGTCAGACAGCCAGTGTGTTACCAACAACAACTGGTCAAGCAATTTGTATAAGTGCAGCTGTGCCATTATGTGCTAGGAAGAATACATTTCCTGCAAAAGCAAAACCCATTTGATTATAGCAGTTTCCAGTGCCACTCCAGTCCCAATAATAACAATCCCTAGTGTCTAGTGGAATCCCACCACCCCACCCCATCAGGTAGTGTCCCCCAGCCACCACTGTGCTCCCCTCACCATGTCCCCAACCCTCAGCAGGCCACCGGCACAGCAGTGATGGAGGAATAGCCGGTGCGACCAGTGCAGTGGCACAGGGGCCCGACACAGTTAGGGGCCCATTGTAATCATACACCGATTTGCCATTTGTTGGCAAAGAATCCACATTTTGTCATCTTTTGCTGTCTGTGGGTCGACTGACAGATTCACACCAGCTGACTGAGCTGTCAGCCACACAGCCTGCTGTGGCCACCACATGTACTGCAGATGGCAACACTGAGAGACTTGCAAGATGCGCCAATGCAAGGAAAGTCGGCGAAGCAAGACAGTGATGCTCAAAGCAGCAACAGGGGCCCCATACTGGTCAGTCTATGTAAGTACTTACTGCTGGGCTGAGGGCTGAGTAGTCTTGTGACGGTCACAGTGGCAGTGATGTTAACTTGCAGTCTTGCTTGCTTTGTTATTTACTCTCTTCTGTTCTGCTGTCTGTCTGTTCTCTGTCCACCCCCCTCAGTCGAGTCCTCCGGAGTTGCTCACCTTGCTTGCTGCTATTGTGACTCTGCAATGCCTGTTGTTGTGTGGCGCCAGTGCCACTGCCATCTGATCATGCCGGCTTGCCTGGGACCCCCCCAACATGCTGCTGCCTGCAGCCTGCAGTGACAGTGTCAGTGTGCTGCTGTTGCTGGGATCAGGGAGGAATCGGAATCAGCTGCGGTCGAATCATCGAGACAACGAGAGCAGGCACACAAGTATTAGTGCTCTAGCACCTGAGTGAGAAGGATGACTGGGGAGACAGTTGCAGCATAGCAGTGGCCAGGCAGGCCTGCAGACCAGCCACCAGCCACCTAAGCTCTTAGCTCCTGGGTTCCATTTCTGGACTTTGCCTTCTTCTGGGCCTGGCTGTTTTGGGGGGCAAAGGCAACAAGGCCAAGGCAACATAACACAGGGTGCCACAGACCTAGGCTGCAGCCACCTTAGCTGAGGGTTTACCTTTTTTTTTATGGTGTGTGAAGGGGCGGGATTCTCAGAGGTCAGGAGTCCCTGTGGGGTCACTCACTTCTTACTCTGTGTGAGAGTGAGCAAGCAAGTAACAGAATAATAGAATGCAGAATACTGGGTGTGCTGCTGCTTGCCTGGCCAGGGGGCCATCCCAGGGGCACAGGTAGCCCAGTCAAGTTACAGTCACTGATTGTCTGACAACTCTCTCGCTCAGTCTGTCTGTCTATCTACTCTCTACAGTAAGAGAGTAAGAGTAATCAGTGAGTGGCAGTGAGTCTGTAGTGGGTTTGCCTTGCACAACGGCAGTAAGTGTGTGAGGTAATAATTCCGTAGGCCTGCCTGCCGCGGTGCCACCTGACCCTGACTGTGAGTGACTTTGACTGTATCTCCACCTGCTAGGTCAGCCTATGTTTTTCCTTTCGGTGCAGGGGGGGGATGATGGGGTGGGGGCCCAAAATTACAACCTGCACTGGGGCCCATCTTTCTCTTTCTCTACCACTGCAGCACAGCCCTCCACTCACCTCCTCGTCCGGAAGCCCAACTGACTTGCTCTCTGATTCTGAATGAATGAGCACATGCTTGTACAAGCACATGCTCATTCATTCAGTCAGTCAGCTAGCTTCTCATTGTAATAGGCATTTTTCCGGGTGCTAGAAAAGGGAGGAGAGCTGCTTTGGACTTCTGCAGGGGTGCAGAATGGGGGAGCAGTGTTGTGGACCCGGGGGTCCAGAACGCCATTCCCACATTCCACCCACCCACCAAAGCCCAGAGCAGCCCCTCTCCCTTCTCTAGCACCCAGAAAAACATCCACTACAACAAGGAGCTGGCTGACTGACTGAATGAATGAGAGTGTGCTGGTACAATAATGCAGTCATTCATTCAGAATCAGACAGCATGTCAGTCAGGCTGCCAGCTGCGGGTGTGCTGATGACCCGCTGAGGGTCAGGGATGGGGTGGGGGCTGGGGAGCAGAGTAGTGTCTGGGGGCACTTCCTGATTTAGTGGGGGTTCCACTAGACACCAAGGATTGTTATTATTGGGGCTGGAGTGGCACTGGTGATCAGCAGGATGGGGAGTCCAGTAGACACCAGGGTTTTTTACTGGGTCCGAGACTGGTAGGATGGCGGGCCCACTAGACACCAGGGATTTTTATTATTGGGGCAGGCAATCAATGGAGTGGGGGGTTCCACTAGACACCAGGGATTTCCAAAATTCTTTTTTATATTGGGGTTGGTGGGTTGGGGGTGGGGGCAAAGTATGGAATTTTGCATGTGAAATTCCACACTTTTGCCTTTGATCCACACTCTGTGAAATGGTGAATTTCCCAAATTGTGCATCACAAATTGAATGCAATTCGCTAAATATTCAGCGTAGTGAATTTTGATGACTTAGCCCACCTCTAAATGCATCAATTTTTGTGGTCTTGAACATTACAAGTTCAGTCCTTTCCTGGCATTGGCAGTACATGACTTTACCAAGTGTTTTGCAGTGTTTGTGGCATACTTCAACAAGAAGGGACTACAAGTATTCGCTTACCAGCACCTGGATGATTGTCTCATAAAGAGCCCATCCAAACATTAGACAGCAGATATGGCAGTGACATTGGCATACCAGTTTCTGATCTCCAAGGGAGTCATAATCAGTCTCCAGAAATCACAATTCATTCCCCCCCCAAAGAATGCAGTTCATAAGGACAGTCCTGGATGCTACTCAAGCACGGTCCTACCTTTCAGAGAACTTAGCAGAATTCAGTGTGCATGGCCTGCTGCATCCAACAATGCACTCAGGTGACAGCTCACTCGATGTAGAGGCTGTTGAAGCTCATAGCAGCCGTGGGATTCTCAGTACACCTTGTAAAGTTGCATATGAGAATGTGTCAGTGGATGCACATGATGGTCACAAACATCTCCGCCCGTTGAATCACTCCAGTTGGGTGATAAAGCTTCTGACTTGCTCGATCCTGTGGTGATCGTCAAAGGAGGTTCTCCTTCAAGGCATCCCTTTCTTCTCCTCAAGAGTCACAGGTAACTATCACCACAGATGTAGCCTTACTATGGTGGGGAACTCATTGCTTTTGTCTTCAAACTTAAGGGACTTGGTCAGACTTAGAGCACCATCTCCAAATGTGCTAGAGATGGGAGTGGTTCTTTAGGGGCTGCAAGCCTTTTCATACCTGGTTTGTTACACGGTAGTTCATCTCCAGACAAATGACAAATGTGTCATGTTCTACTTAAACAAGGAAGGAGGGACTCATTCATGTCACTTGAGGGGAAACAATGAGATTTTGGGAGTTGTGGTTAGAGCATGGAATCCTTCTACAGGCAGTCCATTGTTCCAGGATAGAAAATGTCCCAGTAGATGATCTCAGTCAAACAGTAGCAGACCCTTATAAATGGTCGCTTGCAGGTGATGTTGGTTGGTCTCAGCTGGATGAGTGGAGCATCCAGAATTGGACTTTTTTGCATTCTAACATAATGCGAAACTGTCACACGTCTTTTTCAAAAATCAAGCATACGCTGCCTTTTGTCAGAATGTATTCAGGCTGCACTGGACAGGTGATTTTCTTTACACCTTTTCTCCACTTTGTATCATCCACATGGTAATGCTGAAGCAGGAGGCTTGTGGAGGCAAAATGATGCTGATAGCTCCATGCTGACTGAGGCAGCTATGTATACTACAACTCAGTAATGCTCTAAAGTAAGGGGTAAAACAATGCAGGCACCACAGGAAAGCAGATCAGTTCAGGATGACCCAGGCATCCCCATTGTATTGTGGGAGCCCCTTGTAGTGTCCCCCACCTTCAAAGAATTGTCAGGCAGGGCACATTGGTTTAAAAAAAGGAAAAAATAAAAATTTTGTTTCTTACTCTCTACCGCCTGCCTGCTCCATTCCACCCCCCCCCCCAGAGTAGGCAGCATGGGAGTGGGAAGCCACGCACTGCGACCACTGTCTCTGCCCAGCGTTTGGTGCCATGTCTGAATCCCTGGCTGTTGTGTGGGCATGGGATCAGGGTTCTGGAATTAGAAGCCCAAGCATTTTTCAAGTAAAGAAAGATGTTTTTTGGGGTAGTTCAGGCTGGGCTGTGGAGAGAGAGGGACCTACAGAGTGCAACAGAGAAAAGGGGCTTACCTGGTGGCTGAAGTTATCTCGTTGACTCTGCATGGTGCCCCCTCATCAAGACAGTGAAGATTCCTGTTGCTGCTGCTCCGGTGCTGTGTCCTGTGGTCAGGTCCGGTGGTTCCAGGAAAGGAAGAAAGTACCGGTCCTGCAGTTGATTGTGGGCTCTGTTTGACCCTGTTTATTGTTTTAAGTGCCCCGCTTCTGTCTCCCATTTCAAAGCCATCCCTCGTAGGCAGCAATAGAAAAGCTGCATCTCACCGAAGTAACTGTTGGCCCTCGAGAGACCCCCTAGCAGTCCACCACTCTGCCTGTTGTTGCTTGTCAGTTTTCTCCCACTGCCAGAGACCTCCCTCCTCCCATTTACAGCTCAGTTCCTTCACCCCAGGCTGGGGCGGTGAGCTGGTGACAGCACAAACAAGGAGTACTGACCACCCTTATTTAAAAAAATTAAAAAGTTTTGTTTTTCTTTGAATTTAGCACTCAAAGTGTTAGTGGAGGTTTGGTCGGAAGGGCCACCCTATAATTTCAATATTCTGGGCAGTGACGCCCACAAGGATGGGCCAACCATAAAGGCCCATAAGGGGGCGGAATAAGTGAGAAGTGATTTACAGAGGGCCTTGACCAGGCCAAAGGTATTTAAAGAGGACCCAGAAGTCCACAGGGCTCCCACTGCTGTTAAAGGGGCAAGTTAGGCCAAAAGATATTTAAAGGAGGGCACCGCAAGCCACAGGCATCCCATGTCTGTTAAAGGGGCAGTAAAGGCCCTGTGAAGAAAAGGTGTCAGCAAAGGATCCCTTGATAATAAGGAGGGGCAGTGTTAGGCTCAGTGGAAGAAAATAGAGTTCGCCCAAAGGTATCTAGAGAGGTAGCCTGATCCTGGTATAAAAAGGACCTGTAAGAAAGTACAGTTATGTAAGAACTTGCCGTAACAGTAGATCTTTGAGAGAGGCTCTTGCAGTAGGTACTTACATATAGGACTGAAGCCGGCAGGCGTCAGGACCCCATGGAAAAATGTCTAGCTAGCAGTCTCTGGCGGGGGACCGCCCCCATGTCAGGTGACCGATGTCGTGCGACGTCAGTATAAAGGGGGGCCCTCACACCCGCCTTCCAGTTATTTCCCGCCAAAGGCCAAAAAAGGCAAGACGAGAGAGAAGCAGATGATTCTCTTCCTGGAAAAGGAGCTGAAAAAGCTAAGGGGGATGGAGGGTGAGAAGGCATTACCTACTGCAAGAGCCTTTCTCGAAGATCTACTGTTACAGTAAGTTCTTACGTAACTGTACTATCTTACTTTGAGAGGGCTCTTGCAGTAGGTAATTACATATAGGACTGAGTCCCAAGCAGTCTGGAACCAAGAAAAGCACTCTGGAGGAGGAAAACTAACACTAGTAAAACCTCCGGCTGTAAAGGTCTAAGAAAGAAGACCTTGCAGAACAGCCAACCCGAAGCCTACTCTACGGCGAGAGGCAATGTCCAAACTGTAATGTTTCGTGAAGGTATGGACTGAAGTCCATGTCAGGGCTGTGCAGTTATCTGCCACTGACACATTTCTGAAACAAGCAGCAGAGGCAGCTACCCCTCTGGTGGAGTGACCCCTGACTTGACCTGGCAGGGTCTTGTTGTACTTGTCATAACAGAAAGTGATACAATGAGTGAACCACTTTGATAGGCATTGCTTGGAAACTGCATTGCCCTCTCTTTTGTGAGCAAAAGAACAAAAAGCTGATCCAATTTCCTGAGATCCTGAGTCCTAGCGGTATAATATCTCAGAATCCTATGAACATCCAAAGTATGCAAGAAGTACTCCCCTTGACTGGAGTGTTGCGTAAAGAAAGTGGGTAGCTCAATGGATTGGCTCAGCATTGATTCCACTACCACCTTAGGAGGAGAAACTTAGGGTTATTGCACAGAGCCACACGTTCCTTGTGGAAAATCAAATAAGGGATTTTGCGCATCAGGGCCTGAAGCTCGGAAATTCGTCGAGCTGAAGTAATGGCCACTAGGAAGAGAGTCTTCCAAGAGAGGAACTTCAAGTCTGCTGAAGCTGCTGGTTCAAAGGAAGGCAGAGTAAGCTTCTCGAGAACAAAGTTCAGATCGCAAGGAGGTGTAGGATTGCGGATGGGGGTCTCAAATGAAGAGCCCCTCTGAGGAAAGTCTTAGAGACTTCCAAATATGTGAAAGTCCTGTCACCAAAAGGGACATGGTAGGCCAAGATAGCCACCATATGGACCTTCAAAGAGGAATGGCTGAGACCCAGGTCAAAGAGGTGATGCTTGTAGTCCAGGACTCTCTCAACAGGGCAAGAGAAGGGGTCCAAGTCCTTTGAAGTGGCCCATATCGAGCAACGCTTCCACTTCATAGCATAGGTGGACTTAGTGGAAGGCTTCCTGGCCTCCACCAAAATGTCTGCGACGAGCAAAGCAACCACGAAGTGGGCTTGAACTACATCTGCAGGAGTCACGCATGCAACTGAAGGGATTTGAGACCTGGATGAACCAGGGTCCCCTAATTCTGGGTCAGCAAGTGCTGTGACAGAGGAAGAGGAAGCGGAGGTTCCTCTGAAAACTGTTGCAGAAGAGAGAACCAAACTTACATATGCCAGAATGGAGCAATGAGGATCATCTGGGCTCCTTCTGAGCAGAGTTTGTGTAAGACCCTTGAAATTAAGAGAATCGGAGGGAAGGCATAGATGACTATGTCCCTCCAGTCGAGAGACAGAGCGTCCCACCAAAAAATGCCTTGCCCTGGAGCGAGCAAGCAGAAGGCAGGAAGTTTTGCATTTAGAGGAGACGTGAACAGATCTAACTGGGGGGTTCCTCAATGCAGGAAGATGCTGTCTACAACCTGTTGATCCAGTTTCCATTTGTGAGCTTCGGCTGACAACTGACTGAGGTGGTCTGCCAGCGTATTGTCTACTCCTGGAACATGAAATGCCATTGGTGAAGGCTGTGCTGAGCTGCCCAACTCCAAACTCTCATTGCTTCCCTGCACAGAGGGTAGGAATGAGTTTCTCCCTGCTTGTTGATGTACCAGACTATGCACATGTTATCCATCTGGATTGTTAGTTGACTGGGAAGAATGCAGGAGTTCAGAGCTTGGAGAGCATACAGAACAGCTCTGAGCTTGAGCACATTGATGTGAAGAGTCTGCTTGAGTCTGGACCAGGATCCTTGAGTCCTGTGAAACCCTAGATGGGTTCCACAGCCCTCTCCTGAGGCATCTGTTGTCAATGTTTGGAAGAAAGGTTCTATACAGAACAGAACTCTCTGGCAAAGGTTCTCTTGCACCATCCACCAATGCAAGTCCCTGACCATGGGATCGGAGACTAGAACCTCCTGCTCTAGGTCATCCAAAGTTTGGTCCCATTGAGACCGAAGTGTCCACTGAGAGATTTTCATATGGAGCCAAGCACGAGGGACTGTTGGAATAGCAGCCACCATGAGCCTGAGGAGGTGAAGGACTGACCTGGTGCCGAACCTTCTGCAGCTGAACAACAGATTTGCATGTGCCTGAACGGCGTCCACCCTGTTCATTGGTAGAAAGGCTTTGCCGATGGCCATGTCCAGGATTGCCCTGATAAACTGGAGTCTTTGGCAAGGAACCAGATGGGACTTGGCCTAGTTGATGGTGATACCCAGGCTGGTGAAAACCTGCCGGGTAAGGGAAAGAGAGCACTGGAGTTCCTCCCTGGATGGGGCCGCCAGGAGCCAGTCATCCATATAAGGGAAAACCAGCACTCCCTGGATATGCAGGTGGGCCTCTACCACTGAAAGACATTGAGTGAATACTCAGGGGCTGAGGAAAGACCAAATGGGAGAGTCTTGAACTGGTAGTGGCCCCCCTGAAATGAAAACTGGAGGAATTTGCGGTGGGAAGGGCAGATGGGGATGTGCAGGTAGGCATCCTGCATATCCAAAGGGCATAGCCACTGTCCCTGCTGAAAAAGCATCAGAAGGCTTTGCAGGAAGAGCATTCTGAAGCATTTGTACTCCACGAACACATTCAGGGAGCTGAGGTCTAAAATAGGCCTCACATCCCCCGTTTTCTTCAGAATGAGAAAGAAATGGGAATAGTAACCGTTCCCCCAAAGGTGGGTGGGGACTGGTTCTATCAAGGTTGGTGGGGACTGGTTCTATCGCTGCCTTCGAGAGAAGAGAGGATATTTCTTCCTGAACCAGAGGAAGATGCTCCATGGAGTAAGACGACTTGGGGGTGGTCTTCTGGGTGGTTTCTGAGTGTCCTTCTGCTATCAGCTGGAGCACCCAAGCATCTGATGTAATCCTTTCCCAACCTGGTAGATGGAAGGAGACCTTCCCTCCTACTGGTTCCTCTGGAAAGTCCAGAGGCTGTGGGAGTGGAAAGGAGTCAGGAGGAGTGGGGCAGCATGGCGGCCGAGGCTTCTGCAGCTTTATTGGGTGGTGGAGGCTTGGCTGCCAGACGGGCCCAACGTTTATTGGCTCGCTTACCCTGAGGTTACGCTTTCGGTCGAGAACATCTGCAAAAGGGGCGACGCTGCCCCTGAGGGGGCCTGTACATAGAGTTGACTGACTTAAGTGCAGTGCCCTTCTCTTGCAGGTCGGTGATGATGTCCTTGACATCCCCACCGAACAGCACAGAACCCCTGAAGGGCGCACCCTGAATGGCGGATTGCACCTCAGAGACCAATCCTGACACCCAAAGCCAGGCATGATGCAGAAGGCCTACTGCAGAAGCCGAACTGAGACCAGCAGTGTCCACTGCATCATGTGTAGCATGGAGCATGTGCTGACTGGCTGAACAGGCAGACCAGTCAAGATCAGCCACTTCCTGTTTGGTTTGAGATTCAGGAAGGGAGCCCAATTTGGATTCCACCTGACTCAGGATAGCCTTCTGGTAGTCCCCCATATGTGCAACATAGTTCAGGGCCCTAATCCCCAAGGTGGAAAAAGCATACACCTTCTTCCCGTACTGGTCCAGAAGATGGGATTCCTTGTCAGGCGCAGATGAGCTGATATGTTTCGGGTTGGCCAACCGGCCACGAGCGGCACTAATCATGACCAAGTCTGCCTTGGGGTGTGTATTCAAAAAATCCACACCCTCAGGAGCCTGGTATAGTTGATCTGCCTTCCTCAGAAGGGGGGCTAACGCAGACAGTTGTTTCCAAATAGTGGAGACAAGGTCTGTGTGACGCTCGATCCAGGGTGAAATCAATGTCGGAGCAGTTTCGATCAGATCCAAGTGAGCAGTGAGTATCTTTCTCTGTGGATCTGGCTCCAGAGAGTGCCACTGGTGAACCTCCTGGATCTTTCTCATTAGCTCCAGAAAAGAAGGATCTTCCAGAGAATACTTCAGAGGAGTCCTTGGCTGGGGACAGTCTGGAGTACATGGCTTGTCATCAGGATCAGAGCACCCCCATGAGTCTGAGTCAGAGGTCTTCGATGAAGAGTGAGAAGACTTCTCCTGATGCGGGGGAGGAACGGTCCCCTTCGGCAAACTGTGAGGAAGCATGTCTGCCCTACCCCTGGTGCCTGAGGGTTCACCTCTGGTGTCAGGTAAGGGGAAGGGAGTCTCTCGTCACCGGTGAAGGGGGTCCTGCACAGGGTCTGGTGCCAGCAGATGGCTCTCCACCTCTCTGGTGAGCTGAGCCTTGGCCTCAGCCCACCAGGCAGCCAGAGTCTCCTTCAGATCCACCGGCAGCTGGGGTGGCAGTGGAGGAGGAGGAGGGGAATACAGATACTGAGGGTATCCGTAATGTGAGTATCCATTACCCAACGGTGGGTAGTCCGGCATCGGGTATTGAGGCATCAGGTACTGCGGCATCGGATATAACATCGCCGGGTACTGTGGCTTCAGATACTGTGGTCCCGGGTAGGAGGTCCCCGGATTCTATGGGGCCAGATACTGAGGAGCCAGGGACTCTGACGGAGCAGAAGACCCTGGAAGAGGATCCGCGGGTGGGCAAGGTAAAGATGGCCCCGCAGGCATCGGGCCTGGCATGGGGATGGCATATGGCAAAGGAATGTTATCCGGCATCGGGTTGGCCGGCATTGGAGCCGTCTTCCGAGGGTCCGGCATCAGGGGATCTGGCCCTACGGGAGGGAGCCACTGAGGGCAGCATACCTGCATCCTCTGTGTCTCCCAGGCAGGGGCATAGTTTGTTATTTTTACAGGAGGGGCAAAGTAACAAAAAAGTCCTGATTTTCGCGTATCACGACAGTGAAGAGGGTGGGTGGCTTGCGTAATGCAAACAAATCAACCAGCATCAAATAATGCCCAAAAAACATTTAAGACTACAGCTGAATAACTCCTGGGAGGGACCAGCCCAGGCCAAGTCAAACACTTCCCACACCACCAGTTTTACTGCAGCCTGCTCTCGGCCCAACTCCTCATGAGACCGAGTTGAAAAACTGACCAAGATCTGTTTTGTATTCAGTTCTGTTCTTCTGCCTTGGGAGTGAGGACTTACTTGTAAAGCTGAAAATATGTAAGGAACTTAACTTCCTTCTCAAGAGGACAGGAACTCCCCTCAGCTTCAATTCAAATCAGTCTTGACCTAATTTTGCCCCCACCAGAACCTCCAGGTGGATAGCTCTCTAGTCTCTCACCCCTCTTTGCTGCTTACATAACCCTTCCAAGTCCAGCCCTTATAGTGGATCCTGAACTTCTTGAAATGTCTGCTTGAGCTAGCCCTCCCACCCTTGAGGAGTGCAAAAAGCATGTTTCAAGGAAGTGCAGCAAATGGCTGTGCCACCTCAGTATACCTATAAACATGGATGATATGGGAAACATCCCGGCATGTGCATCCTCACAGCATGAGCCCTTATTTACAAAGATAACACAAAAAAATGCGATTATACAATGACAAGAATGAATGCTGGCCTCTGATTGGTCAGTCTTGGGCTAGACCCATGATGTTATCCCAGTACATCCGATTCATCACAGGTCTAGTTTCAGCCTCTCCGTGAACCTCTTGATGATTGTTGGCATTAATGTGGTTTTTTGTATCTTCTCTTAAAAATATTTTTCCACACCAAATAAAACATCTTTAAAATGATTTTTTTTAATTCGGTATAACAACACGCCATTGTATAATAGCAATAATGCCCTCCATGGTGTGTGTCATGGTAGGATAACATCATGCCTTATGTATTGGATGCACTGTGCTCAACCACCTGAGGCGTGACGTTATCCCAGCAAGATGACACACGCCTGTCGGCATTATTGCTTACTTGCACCCAGTGTTAACACTTTCTTTGTTATAACCAAGTTACTTCATTAGTCTCCCATCCCATCCCATCCCATCCCATATTATTCAATGTCATATGCCTGAATCTGGTTAGGAAGGTGGTAAGAGGATAATGCTCTCCTCAAGCAAGCAAGCATTGCATACATAGCATGGGACTTGTTGATATCCCTCAGGCGGTGCTCTTAACAAGCATGCTGATGTACCTGGACAGTGCAACAGAAACAATGTAAATCCCTAATTGTTCAAGATGATCATGGGCATGGTGTGGTCACACCACAACCCCTACCACTCTCCTCCCCATGGGCTCCTAAGGAATATGCATCTCTGTCCATGCCCAGGGTTACACAACCCCATCCAAGCAAACACGGACTGCCCTGGCACAAACATGGTCACATCACATAACCTAAGAGAACAGATGCCACAGGAAGTTTGCTGGAACAACGACTCCAGATACCTGTGCACAGCCTCGCAGGACCCACCCTGAAAGGTAAGTACTTGGTTGGTGTTTTTTATTAGCATCACCTATGACAGTGTGTGGTGGGCTGGTTGTGGTAGCCCAGGTTGCCGTGGATGCTTCCTCCCCCCCACAGACTACTTCAAAATCATCTCATCTGACAGTTTTGAAGGGCACAAATGAACATGGTTGCTTCAGTTTGATGTGGTTTAATACAGTTTTTTTTGTCCGAGCATGTGTCTCTATTCTTCTACACACAGACACAGACAGACACACACACTACCAAAATGAACTTTTTATACCATGTTTACATTCAGGATAGAGACAGGGTAAAGCAGGTCCAGGCAGTACAACACAGTAAATGAAACAATGCATTTACAATGCCCAACAAACCACCAAAGACCACAAAACAACGGACCTTCCTCGCTGTCCGGGGATGGCTAGGTCACAGGTCAGGGTGCTAAATGAGGAGGAGAGACCACAGAACATCTTGTCGAACCACACAGTAAGGTGAAGCTACACAAACATGCACAATTTTTATACTGTAGGATTTCATACTTTACAACAGTTCCTAATTTTGACACAGAAACTTATCTTTAGTGCCCAGAAGCCCCTTGTATGAGGGAGGTAAGCATGGCATGGACCCAGCAGACTGGCATACATGTTGAAAAAAATATTTCTGTTCCAGTATGCCCGTCCACCCCTTCCTCCTCCATCACCAGTGGCCAGAACCATTTTTTTCAGCATGTGTACCAGTCCGCCCTGGTCAGCACAGCAGCACAAAGCTGGTAGGGCAGCAGAAGGCACAGCAAGCAACAGTGAATTAAATGTCCATGCAAAAAGCTACAGCCCAGTCTCCCCACCCCAGACCTGCAAGGCCACTATCTCCACCAAGACTGGCCAGCTCAGCTACTCTCTGCACCCTGATGGACTTGCACAGCCACTCTCCACACTCTGTGTCCACCCCACCAGCACAGCCACTCTCCCCACTGCACCAGCACAGCCACTCTCCCCACCCCACCCAACCAACACCATTTCCAGCTCCATTTATTTGGTATTCTCTCCAGGCATCCAGGTCTGTGCCTCCCCATCACAGGCACACAAAAATAAATAAAACCACACTTTGTACTGCATTTTATTTATGTTTCTTTCTTTGTCTGAAAGAGACGTTGAGCTACCGGGTCACAGTTTGCCTGGTATACAATTACAACCCTGCCCCACCGACACAATGCCAGTGCCTCCACCCACCCACACAACAGTGCCCCCACCACACCCACACAATGCCTGTATTCCCAACCCCACCCACACAAATGACCAGTGTCCGCAACACCACACACACACACATGACAAGCAGTGTCCCCAACCCCCAACACACACACAACCAGCAGTGTCCCCAACCCCACACACACACAATCAGCAGTGTCCCCAACCACACACACACAGACACAACCAGCAGTGTCTGCAACCCCACCCACACACACGACCAGTGTTCCAACCCCCCAAAAAATCATGGCCAGTCAGTAGTCGCTATAACAATAGCCAGGTAGTAGTATAATCATTTCTTTAGGGTGCACATTTTAGTGCAAGATTTTTTATGCTAGTCTTGTAACACTGTATGGGGAGAACACAAAAGTCCACTTTGGTTGTGTTTGCCAGGCAATGAAGACAGAGACAGCAAGGCCAAGGAATCGTCTGTTTCAATCTCCACAGTGGACGCATCAGAGAAATCAAAAAGTGAAAGATTACTTTTACAGCCAGGTAAAGGATGAGGGGAAATAATGTTTCAACATTTACTAATGCTCTTATACTGCTGTGGGCACAGGTCAGTGAGATACATCCCTTGACAGGTAAAGGATGAGGTGGAAATTACGCTTAACATTTACTTATGTTTATATGCTAACACCATGTCAGCAAGCACAGCATGTCCCCTCCTAACCAACATGGACAGTTCACCAAAAACCCAGTCAGCAAACATGGACAGTTCCTCTCACCCCACCTACAAGGACAGTAACCCCAGACACCAACAGTCCCCCTACCAGACACCTGACCAGCAAGCATAGAATGCCCCCCAACCGACAAGGACAGTCCCACCAGACACCCAGGCAGCCAACAAACATGGACGGTCCCCCATATCCCACTAAGGACAGTCCCCACCCCGACACACAGCTGAGCAAACACGGAATTTCCCCCGTCCACCAACATGAACGATCCCCCCAAACACCTGGCTAGCAAACACAGAGAGTTCCCTCCCCAACAACATTGATAGTCCATCCTAGACACCTGATCAGCAATCACCGACATTCACCCCCATAAGCCAACATGGAAAGATCCCCCAGACTCGACCAGCAAATAGTCCTCCCCACAAGACACCCGGCAGGCAAACATGGACAGTCCCCTTTTCCACCATCATGGACAGTCCCCCAGACAAATGGCCAGCCAAGTCCACCAAACAATGGCTAGTGTCACCACCCCAGCAGTGTCCCCACATCACCATGGCCTGTGTCTCCACCCCACCAGACCCCAGAATAGAAAACAGACTGTCCCCCCAGCCCCACCAAACATTGACCGCCCTCCCAGTCCCAAACACTAACCACCCCAGCCCCAAACACTGATCATCCCCCCAGTCCCACCAAATGCAGGCCTTCCCCCAGCACCAAACTCTGACCATCCTCTCAGTAAGTGAGCCCCAAAACACACAGACACTCTCCCCTGACCCCAACCCCACAAAACAGAGCATCCCCCCAGCCCAACCAAACACAGACCGTCCAGTGAGTTTGCCCAACAAACCCCAACCACACCAGTAGCACAGTAACTGAGTGTCCCCACCCCACCAATATGACCAGTGTCCCCACCATACTCAAACAAATAGGCCTCCACCCACCCCACCAACATGGACAGCCCCAACAGCCAGCAAATCCCTCCCACCCAAAGAAACACAAGCTGACAGCAAACCTTCCACCCACCCCCAGACACATGGCCATGGCCAAGACAACCCCCACAAAAGACACATTTCTGGGATGTAATGGTATTAATTTCCAACAACCAGCTTGCAGCAGTTACTCACCAAATCAGTAAGGGCACAGAACAGGACAGCATGCAGCAGAGGCACAGCAAGGCCAAGAAGGCAGGTCAGGTAGTCGAGTCTCTCCCAACAGTCCTGCTCCTCCCGATTAATCCCCCGACGAGACAGTAACTCATTTTTCTGACACCAGATGAACGTGGTCACATTATGGGTCTGCTATAGCCTGCATGACTGCCGGCTTCTTCACTGTTCTGGGCCTGGCTGTTCACTGACCTGAATAATCCCTCTCGGTGGACCGTGGAACTGGTGGGCAATGGGCGTGGTGTGGGACTCGCCAATAACATGGTAAATCTTTTTCTGGTCTTGTGGACACAGGAGTTGAGTGTGCAGGCAAGCCTGGCCATGCCTCAGACTCACTGTAATTGTACTACTCGCTCCTCCGCCCAGTCTGTCCGGTGGTAGAGGCTCTGTGGCTGCAGGCCTCCTAGCTGTCAGGGATGGGAGGCTCGGTGGTAGTGGAGAGCCCAGAGCACAGCTGGCTGCACTGAGAAACAGAGAGTAGGTAGTCAGAGGACTCGGGTGAGGTATATTTAAACTGGGCTGTTCAGGACAGGAGGAGAGTGGGAACACTAAACTGACTGAGACACTGGTGACACCTGACAGACAACCAATGACTGCTGCTCGACATCCTTGAATAGCTACCTCTCCTCAGCCCTATGCTATATGGATGCTGCTCCTTCATGAAAGGCACACAGACAACTAAATGGCGCCACTAACGGAGTACTGCTCACATGATGGCGCCAGCTTGCAGCACTCTCTGATTGGCTGTAACATGCAGGCTACTATGGTTGCAGGCTTGCAGCCAATCGGAAAAGGGGATAGTTTTTGTTTAAGACACAGCGCCACGCCGCCACCCCCCCTCCCCCGGAGAGGTGCAGGCAGTCCGGGCATAGTCCTGAGCCCATTAATATTAAAAAAAAAATGATAACTGGAGAGCGGTGGCTGGGCTCCTAAAAAGTTCTAGTCTAATTTCTCCAGTGACAGCTTGCCCCTCTGCCCCCACAATCCACGCCTATGCTCCAAGGATGGAGAATTGAAACTCCCGGGGTCCAGTAGAGAAGACACTGGAGCCTCGGTTAGCAGCAGCAAGAGCTGCGGGGATCCTGGAATGGTGGACTTGTCATGGTTGTCCGGCATAGGCTGCTTCACCATGCATTCGTCGGAGGGGCCTATGTCTGCCTAACCGGTGGGATCCAGGTGGGTGTTGGAGGAGCTGGCGTCCGACTTATCGAACCCTTCTCCCGGCGAAGATCACATAGGGGAGGTGACCCTGACGGGTGCTAGAGAGACCGTGTGCCCCCCCAGGGGCCGGCATCTTATCGGCCGTGTCTGAGCAGACATCAGTGGAACTGGCATCTGACTTACCGGACCCTCTTGACCCGGAGGGTCACGTGGCTGCAGCCTTCCTGGGAGTGGTCGCCTCCTTTGTCCCAGAGGCACCTGAGGGGCCAAAGTGCAAGCCCGATGGGAGGGACGGCGCTGTCTTGGACACTGCCAAGATGGCTGTCAAGGGTTGGTCCACTGGGGGAGGAGAGTTACCTGAAGGACGGTGACTCCAGCTGGAGTCGTGGTAGCCGTGGGGGTGGAGTCCCAGTCCCGGTGCTTCTCCTTCTTTTTGTGGTGTCCCACAAGTGAAGTGGAGGCCTGCCTAAGCTTCTTCAGCTCATTCTCCATGGAGGACATTTTCTTCTTCAAAACGTGGGCCTCCAGAGACGGCTGCCTCCGTCTACGGGTGGCAGTGTTAAATTGTTGACAGTGCTGGCACTTCTCCATGGGGTGTTCCAGGCCTAGACAGAAGAGGCACAGGGAATGACCATCCTTATGTGGGAGCTGTGATCTGCACGAGTCGCACTTATTCTTATGCAAATCGGAGGATGTAGGGGGCAACATACACAGCGTTTTTTTGAGAATAAATTTGAAAAAACAACGAAGAAACTCAGTAGACAAGACCGACAATAGACTGACGAGCTGAGGAACTTAACAGCGAGGCACTTTCACAAGTCAATGATGGGAAAGAACTGGAAGGCGGGCGTGGGGAACCGCCCCTTTATACTGATGTCACACGACATCAGTCACCTGATGTGGGGGCGGTCCCCTGCCAGAAACTGCTAGCTAGAAATTTTTCCATGGGGTCCTGACACCTGTCAGCTTCAGTCCTATATGTAATTACCTACTGCAAGAACCCTCTCGAAGTAAGATCAGTAATTCTGAGAAGGATCAGCAAAGGAAAAGGAGAGGTGCTTGCAAACTCTGCTTATCTTGGAAGTAACTTAAGAAGGGTTTAAATGCTGCATTTTGGGTGTTCCCTTGGTGGTAGCTGGATTGACTACTAGGATTTTGTGACAGAAACTGTTTTTAAATAATTTACTGGTGTGTAGGATTTTGTGATAGTTAAACTATTTTTAAATAATTTACTGGAGGTCAAAGAGTTGTTATAGCAAAAGCTGCAGTGTGGACTGAAACACAGACAGCCTCAGGTGCAGGAAATTGTTTCCCTCATTTCTTTCAGACCACAAAGTGTTGTATTGGATCAGGAAACTTGCATCATAACTGCTGTCAACCAGTTGCCCTGGGTGGAGTCCTCCAGACTTGATCAGATTACTATAAACTACTAGTGGCTGCACCATTTGGAGACACAAAGCACATTTTCTTGACCTGGAAGGAACCTACTACTTTCGCAGCTGTATGGGAGATCCTATATTGCACTTGATATCTGTAACCTGCACACTCTTGCTCAATTCTGTGGGAGGTGAACCTAACTACCCTTGATAATTTGCTTTTTATTTATGTATTTATTTAGTATTTAACCAAGAAGGGGCTTGCAAACTCTGCTTATCTTGTGAGTAACTTCAGAAGGATTGAAATACTGCATTTGGGTTGACCATTGGAGGTAGTTAGATTGTCTACTAGGATTTTGTGACAGTTAAATTATTTTTAAATAAATTACAGGTGGCTGAGGAGTTGAATAAGGGGCTTGCAAACTCTGCTTATCTTGGGAGTAACTTCAGAAGGGTTTAAATACTGTATTTTGGTTGTCCCTTGGGGGTAGCTAGATTGACTACTAGGATTTTGTGACAGAAACTATTTTTAAATAATTTACTGGAGGTTAAGGAGTTGTTATAGCAAAAGCTGCAGTGTGGATTGAAACACAGACAGCCTCAGGTGCAGGAAACTGTGTTCCTCTGATTATTGAGCAGGTTGTCTTGCTGAAAGGAAGGTTAACACGCATCTTACTGATGGGTCAGAGCTTGTAGCTGATTGTTCCTGAGGGCACAGCTTAGGCCCAAACCCACCCTTCCCCACATCCCACCCCCCCAGGTGTCACTTTCTTTATAGCAGGGGTTGTGACATCATTTCCTTAAGGGGGAAGATGCATACAGTACAGTTTCTTGCCAGCACAGCACAGTGCATTGAAGGTAATAGCACACTCAATATCTATATAAAACAAAAAGAAAGGCTTAACGCAGGAGAATCAGGAAAGAAGACAGACATGTTGGGAGTAGTGCAATGCACTGGCTGTGGGGCAGCAGTCTTTCAGGAGACTTTCTGGAGGCTGCGATGTTGCCCTATTTGTAGGCACCTCTCTGACCTGAGGGAGGAGGTTGCTCATCTCTGGGCTGACTTTGCTAGAATTCGTGAAACCGCCTCCCCTATCCAGGGACCTCCAGGGCCACTGCCGCTACCTCAGAGGTTGCCAAGAAAGAGGAGCAGTTGGACCAAGGTGGGCTCATGCAGGGAAAGAATGGTGGAACAGATGCATATTCCTCCAGTTGTACCTCTCCACAATTCATATGCTCTTTTGGCAGAGAGTGGTTCCTCTATGGAGTAACCAGCAGTGGAGACCAAAGAGGATGCTGGGAACCTCCACAAAGGAGTCCCACAGCAGGGTGGCATGGGAACCCACAGGGGAAGGAAACAACTGCTGGTGGGGGACTCAATTATCAGGGGGGTAGATCTGGGGAACAAAGGGGAGAGGGATGTAAGGTGCCTGCCTGGGGCCACGACTTGGTGGGACAGGGAGCCAATCCTCAGAATCACAGGAGCAGCTACATGAGGGAGGGAGGGAGCTGGATATCATTGTCCACCTAGAGACAAATGACCCGACTATGAATGGGATCACAGCAGTACAAGAGGAGTTTGAAGAGTTGGGAAGGGGCCTTAGACAAGTAGCACATACAGTATCCTTCTCAGAGGTGCTGTGTATCTATGGCAAGGGTGATGCTAGAGTACTCCACACCATGGTATTCAATGAATAGTTAAAAAAACTGGTGCAGAGCTCAGGGTTTTGGCTTCATTGGGGGGACTGGGAGTCCACCTGGAGTAATACAGGCCTGTACTGGCATGATGGTCTACATCTGTACAGGAGGAGAACCAGAATCCTAGGTGATAGGTTTAAATGCATAATTGGCAAGCATTTAAACTAGCCAAGGGGGGAGGCACTGAAAATTAGCAGGGACAATCCAGCCTTCCCCCACAAAACACAGTAGTTAGTGAGGTAAACACCAAGGTAGAGAGGTTAATGGGGAGCAGGACAGGGGTAAATGCAGAAAAAGGCAGTAAGGACAGGGATGGGGCTAAAAAGGGGTAAGGCCATCAACACATGGAGGGTGATGAGTACCAATGTCCACAGTCTGTGTAACAAGCTCCCTGAACTAGTGGACTTCATAGAAGAGGGACATCTGGATATTGTGGCAATCATAGAAACATGGTACACTGAGAACCATGACTGGGATGTCAACATACCAGGATACACAATGTACAGGAGGGACAGGGAGGGTAAAAGAGGAGGAGGAGTAGCTCTGTATGTAAGGGAAGGGATCAAAGCAACATAACTAAAGGATAAACAGGGAGTAGAGGAGGCACTGTGGGTTACCCTGGAAACAGGTTATGGCAACACAATTCGCACAGGGGTGGTATACAGACCCCCATCTCAGAGGGAGGCAATGGACAAGGAAATGATAGAAGGCATTCTTAGAATAGCAGAAAAAAGGGGAGTTATTATTGATGGGGGACCTGAATATGCCAGATGTTAGCTGGAACACCCTGGCTGCAGTCACATCAAAAAGCAGGTTTATTCTTGATGCCCTTCAGAGGGCATGCCTCAGACAGCTAGTGGTGGAACCCACTAGGGAGGGAACAATCTTAGACCTGGTACTGTCAAATGGGGATGGAGAAAGGATCTCAGATTTAGAAGTGGGTAGCCATCTGGGAACAAGTGACCACAAAACAGTGTGGTTCACAATAAACACAGCCATAGAGTCGAGCCATACAAAAGCAAGATTGTTGGACTTTAGCAGGGCTGACTTTGGGAAAATGGGAGAGTGCCTCAGAAAAGCGCTACCAAACTGGCAAGAAGAAGGGGTGGAGGAACAATGGGAAAAAATCAAAACAGCCATCACAGAGGCAACAAGCCTTTGTGTGAAGTAAATCAACAAAGCAAAACGAAGGAAAAAAACACTATGGTTCTCAAAAGAGGTGGTGGGGAAGGTTAAGGAGAAAAAGCTAGCATTCAGGAAGTATAAGGAAACGAGAAGAAGCAGGTCAGAGAACTGTACCAGTTAAAGCTGAAGGAAGTGGGGAAGGCAGTCAGAATAGCAAAGCCCAAACTGAGGAAAAGATAGCCAACTCAGTTAAGAAAGGGACAAAACCTTTATAGGTACATTAGGGAGCAAAGAAAGATGAAGGAGGGATAGTGAGGCTTACTAAAGGGAAGGGAGGGTGGGCAGGGACGACAGAAAAGCAGGGATACGAATGAATACCTCTGCTCAGTATTCACAAAAGAAGAGGAGGGGAGGTACCTAAATCAAAGAATAGAAGCACTTTAGATGGGAAGGTTGATACCAGTCCATTCACAGAAGAAAGGATCCTGAAAGAACTCTTAAAACTGAAGGTAGACAAAGCAATGGGACCTGATGGGATTCACCCAAGAATTCTAAAAGAACTAAGGGTAGAATTAGTGACACCACTGATTACGCGTTTTAACAAATCATGGGAGGATGGTGTAGTACTGGAGGACTGGAGGAGGGCAGACGTGATTCCCCTTCACAAAAGTGGGAGCAAGGCAGAGGCAAGAAACTACAGACCTGTTAGTTTGACCTCGGTGGTAGGGAAAATGATGGAATCATTTCTAAAGGAAAGAATTGTTGAGTTCCTAGATGCCAGTGGGGCAGAGGACCCAAGGCAGCATGGATTCACAGCAGAAAGGTCATGTCAGATGAATCTAATTGATTTCTTTGACTGGGTAACCAATGTGGTAGACCAGGGAGAGGCAGTGGACATGGCCTACCTAGACGTTGGCAAGGCATTTGACACGGTCCTACACAAAAGGTTAATTTACAAGTTAGCCAGCCTTGAAGTGGGTCCCAAGGTAGTAGCCTAGGCTAAAAATTGGCTGGACAATAGGATACAGAGGGTAATAGAAATGGAGTTTACTCTGAAGAAAGGGGGATTACTAGTGGGGTACTGCAGGGTTCAGTACTGGGATAAGTCCTCTTTAATGTCTTTATAAGTGATATTGCAAAGGGACTGGAAGGAAAAGTATGTCTCTTTGCAGATGACACAAAGATCTGCAAGAGGGTTGATACAGAAGGTGGGGTGGAGAGGATGCAAAGGGACTTGGCAAGGTTAGAGGAATGGTCAAATATATGGCATCTTAGATTCAATGCAAAGAAGTGCAAAGTAATGCACCTGGGAAACAAAAATCCAGGGGAAGAGTACACAATGGGGGGGTGAGATAATAACAACAACAGAAATGAAAAGGGACCTGGGGGTAGTCATATCAGATAACCTTAAGGTGGGCAAGCAATGTGAGAAGGCAGTAAGGAGGGCTGGTGGGATACTGGGATGCATAGGGAGAGGCATCACCAGTAGAAAACAGGATGTTATAATGTATGGGGAGCCTTATTAGTAACTGAAATCAAGCAGATTACAACCTTATAATGCATGGTAGAACGCTGTAATGTGCCAAAAATCATCATTTTACAGCTTTGTTACACTATCGATGTGATGTCACACTCTTGTTACAGTATCGTCGCTACGTCACATCGGTAGTGTAACAACATGGAACACAAAGCTTTGTTGTTGCTAGAACACTCTTGACGCCGACCGAAAACATGTGTAAACACAAAAATAAACTGAAGGAAAAACTCGCCAAAGTAGCACAAGCAGTAAACATGTCCTGGCTTTGAAAACATGAACGAATGTGTGATCCTTCACCACAAGGTAATAAAATTATCTCAAATATTGTTATCTTTTATGTTTTCTTCGCTGACCATACGCTTGACCATACACTATAAAGATTATCCAGAGGAGCCAGCGTGTAATAACGTTAATTTGCTTCACTTTGGCGACGCTAAACCTTCTCTCGAGCTTCGCCTCGAGGTTTAACAGAGTCGCCAAGGAACCACCAAGGCAAACCTAGTGTTGTTACACACCACTGACCATACGTTATCCTATATGTTATGCCAGTGTTAAGACATCATTCTGCTGTTAAGCCTTCTTGAGAATGTCATATCAATGTTCTAACAAAACAGAATGCTCACAACAATCAATATTCTAACAAAACGGAATGCTCACAACAATCACTGTTCTGTAAAGTAATTCAATCAGTGGTTACACAATCTTGGTAGCCCATAAACTAATTTATTTATTTATTTATTTATTTATTTATTTCAATCTAGGATTACAATACCTTTGAGCCAAGGCTCTTTTACAAAGGTTCCACATCAGCATGTGCAACACTCATCATTTTTAGTTACAAACATATAGTCATTGACTTACAGACATGTAATAACCAGTACAAAGACTTGAGCCATGAGCAAGACAAAGGAAGGGGGTGGGTGGTGGGGAAGGAGGGTAGGAGATTGGGGAAGGAGGCAGGGGTAAGGGGAGTATGAGAGGTGATTGGGGTGGGGCAGGAGGGAGATATGGGGGAGGTGGGCAAGGGTGAGAGACAGTGCAGCCAGGGGCCTTGTCGAGAGAATATGACAGGTAAGGTGCTAGGGGTGAAAAGACTGATTGTAAGTGCTGGGTGCTGGGGAATTTGCAGCTGGAATGGTGGAAATGTTAAGATGGGCAATCGCAGGATACAAGCAGTGAGAGGCGCAGCTTGGACTTGAAGAGGCCGAGTGTTGGAGCTGTCGCTATGTCGCTGTCAAGAGAGTTGAGCCAGTTGGATGCCCGATAGGTGAATGATCTTTGTCCTTGGGTCGAGCGACATCGTGGGATATGTAGTAGATGGAATTGATCTCCTGTAGTGACGCTCCTATGTCTCAGGCTTAAGGAGGGCTAGACACCAGGTGGGGCCAGACCCATTATAATTTTTCTTGGCCGTGATGCAGGTTTGGTATTTTATGCGTTTGTCCAGTTGAAGCCATCCAGATTGGGAATAAAAGTCACATGTGTAGGTACGGTGATATGAACCAGTGATGAGATGACATGCCTTATTCAGGGAGGTTGCGATACGTTTGAGTGCAGAGGTAGTTGCAGACCCATATATGATAAGGACATAGTCTATGATGCTGACGATGGAGCTTTGGACGGCCACTGCCAGTGCTTCTGGGGTTAGGTGTTTCCTGTGCCAGAATAATATGCCTAACCTCGCATTGGCAGACTTTGTAACATTGCTGATATGGACAGCGTATGAGAGGTGGGGATCAAGGGTGATGCCGAGGTACTTGAATGATTGTGTTTGCTCTAGGATGGCTCCTTGTTTGGTTGCAATGGAGAGGTGGAGTTGTTTGTTTTGTTGTGGGGGCTGCAGAAGACCACAGAGTTGTTTTTTTTTCTGATTCAGAAGCAGTTTATGATTTAGAAACCAGGATTCGATTGAGAAGGCCTACTGAAGTTTATTTTGTAATTGGATTGGATCAGGGTCTGAGGCAAGGATCACAGCATCGTCGGCGTAGAGAATTATTTGTTCTGGGCAGCTGTCCGGTAGTGAGTTTAAGAATAGGCTGAAGAAGAGGGGTCCCAGAATGGAGCCCTGGGGGATTCTCGAGTGGACTGGTCTAGGGTCTGAGAGTGTATCAGCGATTCTTACTGTTTGGGACCGTTCTTCAAGGTAGCTCTTAAACCAGCCAATGGAGTCGGTTGACAGCCCAGTGTTCTGAAGCTGGACAAGCAGGAGGCGGTGATTGACTGTGTCGAAGGCTTTAGTTAAGTCAATGTAGATTGAGCCGAGTAGTTCACCGGAGTCAAGTGCATTGTGGATTGCGACGGTGAATTCAAGTAGGGCTGTGGAGGTGCTGTGACCTTTGTGGAACTATAAAATATAACGTATGGTATTTGGTTAACAACTGTGCTGAAAACTCTTCTCGAGGTTGCCATGACATCTGAAAACCTACAATGATGTCATGGCAACCTCTCAAAGTGTTTATAGCATGGTTATTAACCAAGGCCATATATTATCCTCTATGTTATCCCTCTGTACAGACAGTTGGTGAGACCCCATCTGGAGTTCTGCGTCCAATTCTGGAGACCCCATCTCTACAAGGACATAGACAGGATGGAGGCTGTCCAGAGGAGGGCAACTAAAATGGTGCAGGGTCAGCACCAGAAGACATATGAGGAGAGATTAAAGAAGCTTAATATGTATACACTCGAGGAGAGGAGGGAGAAGAAGGACATGATAAAAACTTTCAAGTACATCAAGGGAATCAACAGAGTCCAAGAGGGTAGCATCTTTCAGAAAAAGAGATGCTCAAGAACAAGGGGGCACAATTTGAAGATAGAGGGTGGATGGCTCAAAGGTAATGTGAGGAAATATATTTTCAGGGAGAGGGTTGTGGATACATGGAACAGCCTTCCTGAGGAGGTAGTGGACTCAAAAACAGTGGGGAAATTCAAAGAATGCATGGGACAGACACAAGGCAATTCTAGTGTGGGGTAGGAGGAAGTAGGCTGTTGGTTAACTAGGATCTGCAGCCTATGCATTAGGTAGGGAAATGGGCAGACTAGGTGGGCCAAGCGGTCCTTATCTGCCATCAAATTCTGTGTTTCTATGTAGTGCACGACTGCCAGTTAGTGACTGTCATGTGTACCTGAACTGTTTTGTTAACTGCCAAGTACCGAGACTGTTATTACTAGGATTGTGGTTATTTGCCCCTGCAACAAACAAATGCTCTGAGACTGTGGTAAATTGCCCCGCAAAGAACAATTGCCCTGGATTTTGGTAGCCTGCTCCTGTTCCTGGTAAATTGTCCCTGCAATGAACAATTGCCCTGGATTTTGGTAATTGGCCCCTGTTCCTGGCAAATTGCTCATGCAATGAACAATTGCCCTGGATCTTGGTAATTTGCCCCTGTTCCTGGCAAATTGCACTTGCAATGAACAATTGCCCCAGGGATTTGGTAATTTGCTCTATTCCTGGCAAATTGCCCTTGCAACAATCAATTGCCCTAGATTTTGGTAATTTGCCCCTGTTCCTGGCAAATTGCCCTAGTAATGAACAGTTCTCTTGGCGTAGTGTGAAAGTGTATCTACCAGCTCCAGTGTTGCCAGCACATGTGGATATACTCAGTCTTCTGCCATGATATTCCTCCATGGTGTCGTCTGTCATCCTACTCATACGGAATCAGTCTCTACCTGGAGGAAGACATCTTTTATCATCTCTCTTCTCCAGATGGTGTCCTGCCAGAAGATCCTCGACCACATCCCTATTGTCTTCCGAAGTCGAGTTCGCCGAAGTTGAGTCTGTTGAAACCTGCAAGTTGCACCCTCCATTTCTGCATTCTCTCAGTTCAAGTCATGTACACTGAAGTTCAAGTGCATCCTGTCTGCCATGCTAATGTTGTCTCTTGATTTCTGATCCAGAGATCCTGGAAGTTGGCCACCCTCAGAAGAGTGTGCTTGTCCTGGAAAAACCTTGTCTGTGTCCCCTGGTCATTCACCACAAGTTGAGTCCGTCAAAGCCCAGTATGGGACATGTCAGCTGTTTTGTTGTGTTGTTCCAGTTTCCTGTATCAACACCTCAGAATCAACCGACTTCACCTCAGATTCTTCTGGTTTCTGGCTGCATCGGATGTCCATCTTCACCTCAGATTCTTCTGTTTCCTGCTGGCATCTGAAGCACTGCAGCATCATCAAGGCCTTGCAATCCTCCAATGGGTTCATCACCAAGCCTTATCCTTGTTTGCTTCCATTCTTGGTGGCCCCAAAGTGGGTTTTAGCTGGGGATCTTTCTGTGTCTAGTTTTATTCCGATAGTCCTCAGGTGGGTTCATTCCAGGAACCAGCTCCTCTGGTTCTTTCTTGCCAGCAGCCTTGGAGAAAGTGGGTTTTATGCCAAGAAACATATAGTCTGTTTAAAAAACATCTCACTACCCCAGTGGCCATAACTAGGTCTGTACTGGGACCAATATCTGAGTGTCATAGAAATTCCTTCTACCTATCCCTGTAGCTATCAACTCTACTCGATGATGTGCACAAAGACTTCAGCAATAACTGGACTCTGTATTGTCACTGCATGGTTGTTGCTGTTATTGACCTGAGATAGCATTGTAAGGCTCTTCAAGTGGTTGCTACTGTCATCAGATACCTTTGGTAGTACTGCAGGTGACACAGAGTATTGTACTAGAAAACTAATTGATTCTAAAAAGTAACGTTAGAGTATAGTGGCATTAGGCCAAGGTGCACCTCAAAATATTTCTTTTCTTTAGTTGTATAAGTAGTGGGAGATAAGAAGTGACTGTTCATGTTCCCTAGTGTCCTGCTTACCCCTCCTGTAACCATGCCATCCTACCCCATTGTTACTGAAAAAAAACAGCTGGAATCAAACTTTATGAATGACTCCTGCCTCTCCTTGTCTGGATAAATTTCATCTATCTTAATTCATTCGGACCTTGGTGTTCCTCACCATCATCAGAGTGCTACAAGTTGCTACACCAATTGGCAATCCAGCTGCCACCAACGTTACCTTTGAGGATACATCTTTTCATCCAGTATCAAGTTCAGCTAGTACATCTGAACCTCTGGTCCCTGTATTTCAAAGCACAAATCCTAAGAAGATAAAAGTATAGCGCAGTGGTTTAAGGCTCTGAGCTGCAAATCTGGTGACATCCAGCAGACCAGACCTGGGTTTGAATCCCATGACTTCCACTTGCATACTGTGTGACCCTCAGCAAGTTACTTAACGTTCCTGTGCTCCTAGGTCGCACCTGTTAAAAAAGCTTTCAGCTAAGTGTGCTACTCCTAGTTAAACAACTAAATAAAAAAAAATAAAAAAAGTGTACAGGTTTAAAGTGTCCCAACAGGTCTCCCAAGAACTTCTGGCAGCCCAAAAGAATTCCACTAGAAAGTCCTGTGATGCATAGTGGAAGCTATTTCCCTTTTAATGATCTGTTCACTCCAAATACCTTTCTGATGTCCTCCAGAGAGATTTTCAATCATCTTTGGGACCATTGGTCTGGCCTTCACTATTCCTCTGTAGAACTCCACTTGTTGGCCATCTCATGTTACCATAAACTAGTGGGAACTCTTCATAAGATTTCTGAGAGGTGTCCTGCACATGAGACCGCTTATAAAAAAAAAACTGTCACCATTTAGGATCTCAATGTAGTCTTAGTATGCTATACATAGATACATGGGGTTCTATGATGCTGGTTTGATAACACTTTTGTCGACTAAGATCTCAGCGATAGGATTTATATGTCGACATGGTTGTGGTAGACATAAATCCATATGTTTCTGGGACCTGTTTTTCTATTGGGAGGTCTGCCCCGAATATCCTATGGGGCTCTGCCCCCAACACTCCCCGTACTTTAGCTTATCAACTCCAGTTGGAGTTGATTCGGAGAGGAAGTGCAGAACCGAGAGACAGTGTGCCCCTGTCTCAGGTGCACCAACACAGCATCCTGTCGGCAAAGTGCTGATTTTACCAACAGCAAGATATGTCACTGTATTGGTGTCACCGTCAGGTTGGCATACTGATACATAGATACTGCCAGCAGATAAGGACCTATGGCCCACCCAGTATGCCTATTTGAGTTTGTAAGTTCCCTATATGTTTTTCTAGAAGTCTTGTCCCTTTCCCCTGACATCCAGGATTCCCTTACATTCTTAAATCCCATGATTGTTTGAGCCCCCTCCACTTCCTCTGGCAGCATGTTCCTCTTGTCCAACACCATTCTTTCTCACATTTCCTCTAAATTGCCCTCCCTCCAACTTCATCTGATGCTCTCTAGTCCTGGAACATCTTTTACACTGGAAAATAGTGTATTCTTGTACTCTGTTCCTCCCTCTAAGGTACTTGTGTGTCTCTATCATATCCCCTCTCTCTTCCAGGGAGTACATATTCAAGTCCTTCAGCTTATCCACATAGGACTTGTGATGCAATCTCTGTACCATCTTTGTTTACCTCCACTGCTCACACAAAAGCTCTTTGAACCAGTAGCTACTTGAGACATGAAGTATGTGACCTGCAAAAGAATGGGCCCTATGCACTGTTGGGTGGAGAATATGTACCAGAGGTGCATAACCCACCTACATTGATCCACACCTGCAGACAGGTGTACACATGCTGGAACTGAAGACTGGAAGCCACCTGTCCATGGCTCCACCCCCATAGCATGTAGGACTCTGCAGGGTGGCTGGGGGCAGAGTTGCAGATCCAGGCAGCCATCCAATGGGATGCCCAGCCTTGGTCCCGGATTGGATCCCTTGTTCCCAATGGCATGGATCCAGGTGCATGAATAGCACCTGCATGCAGCTGGACCTGTGCAGCCATTCCCCTCCATCCATTTGGCCCCCCTGGCCCAGCCCAAGACCCAAGGTGCCTGCAGGGCACACAGATGGACAACCTGCCATTGGTCCATGACCTCTTTGTTGCTGCCCCACAAGATCCCAGCCAGCACACCCCACCCTTCATTGGTGTCAAGTGACTCCCACCCCTGTGGGTATCAACACTTCTGTACCTGCTAGGCAGTGCCATGGCCCTGTTTGGCCAGCTTCACATCCTTCATCTCAATCATTTGAGAGCAGCCATCCAAGTGATGCTGGAAGCATGCTGCCCTTACATAGGGGCACGTTCCCAGCATCATTTGGATGGCTGGTGACCATGGAGGTGTCAGGAGGGTTGTGCCACTGGCCATCCTGAGCAACAGCACCGACTTTCAGGTATGGGGTGTGGGGGGTGGATTGTCGGTATCGTGGGGTGGACAGACCACTGGCCACCAATGATGGGGTGGGCGAACCAGGGTGGGGACCAGGTTAGTGGTGTTTGGAGCACCTGTGTGTGAAATGGGGGATTCACTGCAGACAGGGATGGGGATGGTGCTTCCATGTTTGGTGGGGGGATTGCCACTATCACAGGGTCAAGGCAGACATGTGTGGGGATGGCACTATGCGGTCGGGCCCTGCCATGTTGGGGGGCATTCCAGTACTGGGACATGGTGCCTCAGTGGCCAGACACTAGCCCCTTCAGCAGCCCCAGCCCTTACCAACAATCATGTGGGCTGGGCAGCACGGTGGTCAGAATTCTGGGTTCACCGTGACCGGCTAATCATGTCCATGTGGGAACACATTGAGTTATGTCAGGGTCCTGACTGCTAACCCTGCACCCTCCTCCGCTCCCCTGAAGCCAGCACTTCCCATGATTGTGCATGCCTCGTACAGCTCTCATGACCCCAGCATGCCCCCCCCACCCCCGGGGCATTGCTGTCCATGCAGCTGGGGGATCGGGCATGTAACTGTTGTACGTCCTGGTTGAGAATGCCATGTGGCCACCTCTCCACGGCATTCATACGTAATGATGCCAATGCACCCGGTTTACATGGTGCGTTGGCATTGTGCATGATGCCCATTATTCCTAGTGGCCATTACCTCTGCATACAGTTTCTCTGAGCTGCAAATACTAGTGTTGGATTCTCCATACAGATTTTCACAAGGATAGTTGGTACTTGCACACATCAAATATTTCTGCCAAACGTGGTGTTGGAGTTCTAGCTTAACCAATCTTTGTTGCTCTCAAAGTTCGTACCCAAGCCAAAATACTATTGGGAAAGGGGTACTGCATTCTTTAAATATTATAGAAATCCTCAGCTTCTACTGTAAAACAAAAGAACTAAGAAGCAGAACTAAAAACCTTGCCTCCACTTGAAGCGATTAGATTAATGTGTTTAATTAGTATGTTATGTGTTAGTACATTGATTTTGTAATGTGAATGTGAAGGGCTCTGAGTCTCTGGAATGGGGTGCTATACAAATAAAGTATCCATCTACCTACAAACAAGCATCTCAAATATATGTCTCTTTCCACTTCAATAGACTAGGACTCCCCATTTTGAAATAATACTTGTCGAACTGAATTGTCAGTATCATTCACCACTGCTACACAATGGCAGGGCAGCAATAGGAGGACTCGCCCAGACAGAAATAGAGGTGTACTGTGTACATGCAGAATGCATGCCATATGCCTAATTGTGCACTGTTTGCATGCAGCTCGCATATACAAAGTGATTCTAAGCAAACTAGGCCTAAAAAGCAAATCAGGTAAGCTGTTGTGAACATCTTCTAAATATTACACCAGGTTTGCATGCTGCATGCTTGACATGAGTGCAGCAGTTAAGATGGTGTGAACATCATTTAAACATCACATGAGGTTCACATGCTGCATGCTTGCCATGTGTGCAGTTGATAAACTAGTACAAATCTCGTCTAAAAAAACACATCAGTTTATATTTCTTTTTTTTTAATTCAAAGTTTATTAAGATTTTTTCAATACAGAGAAAGGTTCCATAACATACTGTACATGCATTCAAAGCAACATATACTGGATTAGTACTGATGGTACCTCTCCCCTCCTTTCTTAACCTTCCCTCTCCTCCCTCCCCCCAGCACAAAGTAAGATACTACGATAGGCGTGGTATAGCACCAGTCTCATCAATATAAAGAATAAAAAGAATAAAAGGGGCCCCATACCTTGACAAATCTCTTTGACCTGCTGTGCAAGCTCACTATTGTCTTCTCCATTCTGAGATTCACCAGCAGTTCGTTTAGCTACTCTGTATATGTAATATCATCTTGGTCCTTCCAATGTCTCAATACCAATTTCTTAACTGACATTGATATTAAGGCCATGTAATATTTTACGACCGAGTACTGAAATCTCAGAAAAATCCCCTAGAAGGCAAATCTCTGCTGTAAACAAAGCATTCAAACCCAACAGGGGATCCACTTTCTGCTGAATAAGGGACCACAATGGGGCATTTTTTTGGCAAGACCACAAAATGAGGAATAATGAGCCTTCCTGTGATGTACACCTAGTACAGAGTGAAGAGGGCAGTAAACCAAATTTGGCTAGCTTTTGTGGGGAATAATACAAGTAATGCAAGATTTGGGACTGCATTAACTGTAGCCTATCTTAGGTTATAAATTTGTGACAGCAATGCCATAAGGCTGACCAGTTTATAGTCAAGTCCGGAAAGTAGGAGGACCAAAAAACAGTGGGACCAAAGCAATCTGGGTACATCGAATCATATAGATAACCATACATTTTGGATACTGCATGTGGAAATCCCACTACAGGACACAGATCTTTATTAGTAAAGATCTTTGTTGGCTGTGGTGGGGTCTTTCCTAAAATGTTCAACAGAAGGTGTCGCAATGAAGCACTTTGAAGACCATGGGATTTGGGATATTAAATTTAGTCATAAATTCTACAGAAGAAAGCCAAGTCCCATCTTCTTTTACAAATTGAGATACTGAACAACCTTCCAGATTAGGTAGCCATCTGGGGGAAATCACTATTCTGTCTATCTTGAGGTTAGGTTTACCATATACTATTTGAGACAAATCTAAAATGTGATCATACTTAAGGAATGAGCACAGTGGAGAATGTACTCTAATAGAGATAGCTATCTGAGAGTCTTTAGGGTTAAAGGAAGGGATTTGTGCTTTACATGTAAGAGATTGGCAGGAGAAAGGCCATGTGCCCTTATTTGAGCAAATTCAGTTTTAAGCCAGATTGGGGCATGTGATGAGGCAACTTGTAGGTTCTCATCCGAAAACCACCAGCGATATTTATTTGCATGACTAGCCCAATAATACAAACCAAGGTGTGGAAGGTGAAGGCCTCCCCGAACCTTTGGGGCAACTAGTTTATGAAAGGCTATTCTTGGTCTTTTCCCAGACCAGATGAAATCTGCAATAAGACTGTGAGCTCTCCTGAACCAGGAAAGAGGGAGCCAAATGTTCAGCAAGTTAAGAGGGCAAAAAAGATGAGTAAAAATATTCATCTTGATCAAATTAATTTGACCCCAGAGGGATAAAGGGAGATGGTACCATCAGTTTAGATCTTGGGTAATGGCGCATATGAAAGAATCCAAATTTAACTTTTGAAAATGCTGAGGGTTTGTTGCTAACTCAATTCCTAAACATCTGAGATAATCTGCTTTTCAGGAGAGCCGTAAGCTTGATACCTCATTCTTGAAAATTCTGTGATTAAGGGGAAATGCAACTGTTTTACTTTTGTTCAATTTGTAATTAGACATGGTACTAAATTCCCCAATTATGTATAACAGAGGTGGAATGGAAGTGTCTTGGTGAGCTAACTGCAGGAGAAGGTCATCGGCATATGCAGAAACTTTGATCTCATAGCCCTGAACTGGTATGCCCTGAATCTGCCAACATTCAGTTAGTCTACGGATCAGAGGTTCCAAATAGAAATTAAAGAGCACAGGAGACAGAGGACATCCCTGCCTTGTGCCAAAAAGACTTAGTCAGAAAGATAATCAAGGCCTTCCCTGAAACCCTGGCAGATGGGAACTTGTAGAGGGCTAATATCCAGTTCTGAAAGTCCAAAGAGAAATTAAATGCAGCGAGGGTTTGAAACAAGAAATTCCAATTGACCCTATCAAAGGCCTTCTCAGCATCCAGAGAGAGCAAAGCTGCTGGGAAGTTGGCATCTCTGGAAGTCAGGAAGACATGGGAAAGGGTACGTAAATGATCCATAGAGGACCTACCTTTCATGAATCCTACTTGTTCCGGGCCTATTAGCTCGGGAAGGACAGGACTAATACGGTAAGCCAAAAGTTTGGTCAAAATTGGAATGTCCTGATTGAGCAGTGAAATTGGACGATAACTGGTTACTAGTTCTGGGCTTTTATCAGGCTTCATCAGAAAGACAATCAAGGCCTCAAACAGGGTTTTATCCGATTCTGTCCCTGACAGGATATGCTGATATAGTGGTAATAATAAGGGAATAAGCTGGTCAGCAAATTTCTTATAAAAGTTGGGAGAAAATCCATCTGGTCCTGGGATTTTATGAGAATGGAAGATCCTTAAGTACTCTGGTCAATTCTGCTTCTGAGAGTGATAATACCAGAAAAATCTGTTGGATTTCCGAAGGAGAGGGGAGATGGGAGTTCTGAAAGTAATTATCGACTAACTTAGAGGGTGGGTTTGGCATTGGACTATATAAGTGTCTATAATAATGACTAAACTCAGAAACAATCTCTTCAGGGGAGTTTTTAAGGATATTGTCAGTCTGTGAGCGAATAGCAGCTACTAATCATGAAGATTCTTGTTGCTTAATACATAATGCAAGTAAGTGTCCAGCTGTTTCTCCCTGGTCCGTATAGGAAGCTTTAGCTTTTAAAATTGCATATTCAGCTTGCTCTCTAAGAAGGACTAAGTAGGTATTTGTTATCTTAGCCAAATCTTGTCTAAGTTGATCTGATGAATGGGGAGACAGCTTACTTTCTATGTTGTGTATCGGGAAAGGACGATAAGGAGCTGCTTTTCCCTCTTATTCTTTTTGAGAGAAGCTAGACCGATCAAGAGACCTCTTAAATAAGCTTTTAAGGCACACTACTCTATATCAGGCCTATTAGTAGAGTTCTGATTAATACTAGTAAAGTGGACTATTTGGTCAAAAATATATTTGCTCACTCCAGGGTCCCTCAGCAGTTGATTATTGATTTTCCAGTGACCCCCGGGTTTAGGGAGAAATGCAAGAGAAATCTGGCAGGTGATTACTGAGTGATCGGAAGGAGAGCCTGGGTGAATAGATTAATCTAATATCCATGGGAGGAGAGACTGAGAGATCGACAGGTAATCAGTCCTAGACGATGTCCCATGGACCTGAGAAGTGAAGGTGTAACCCCTGTCAGAGGGGTGTAAAACATGCCAGACATAGCATATGCCCACTTGGTCTAACAGCTCTCAAAGAGCTCTCTTGGTGGGGGAAAGCCCCTTATGGGATGGTCCCGAACGGTCCATAGTTGGATCAAGAATCAAATTTAAATCACCCCAATAATTATTGGGACAGAAAAGAAAGGAGTTAATACATTTACTAGCTGCATGAAAAACCCTGGAGTGTCCAAATTAGGACAATATACACATACCAGTAATACATTAGTAGTGTGTAAAGTGCCCCAAACAAACAAATATCTACCCTGAGGGTCATTTATCATCTGAAGAGGGGAAAATGGGACTGTTCTCACTAGCAATATCATAACACCACAACTTTGTGTATTGTCCTCTGCAGAAAAAAATCTGCACGATCTGCTGTCTTCTCATTTGAGTAGCTTCGAAATCTAATAAATGAGATTTCAGTATAAAGATAATCTCAGCCTTCAATAGACCAAAATGTTTCAAAACTTTATATTGTTTAATTTTCTGTCTAGCCCCTTTAATGTTCCATGAAGCCAGAAAGAGATCCCTAGCCATAGTGCCAAACAAAGTCTGCTGTAAAATCAATGGGCCCCATATTCTGTGAATATACCAATAGTGCCCCGGACAATACATTCTCTGTGCCATTAACCCACCCTTCCCAGGCCCCTAGTAGCATCTCAAACCTACCCTCATAACCCAATAATATTGGGCAAATGTACCATAAAATCCCAAAATACAAATAAACCCCACCTACCCTACTTCCCTTACTCTTCATGGACTGCGCTATGCAGTACTAGCTTTCACTGCCCCCACCCTCCAGCCACCCTATACTAAACCTTATTATTGCTACACTAATTAAAACATCAAAAAATAAAGAGATCCAAACTGCAGTAATCATCCTGCACTCTATCTCACATACTAAATATAACACTGTTCGGTATTAATACTAAGCTATTAAACAGTTTAAACAACTATTAAAGCATTTTGCTATGATACTATACCTATGTAGCGGCTGATGAAAAAGATTTAAAACATAAGGCAGATATTATTTGGGTCGCAGTACACACCCACGTAAATAACGAGTGCCTCAGGAACATTAGAGCCACGGATTAGCTATTGACTGAAAAGAAACATTCAAATATTGAGTTACAAGCTGAGCCTACTAAAAAGCAGTTAGAAAATTGTTAAATATTTAACAGATTCAAATTTCATTGCAAAAAGAAACTTGCTTTAACAAATATCAATACAGACAGGCTTGGCAGAGGACACCAGAAGGAAGGAGTGCTGTGTGACTGGACTTCTCTACTGGGACTAAAGAAGTAGAACTCTTCTACTCTCTACAGTCCTCTAAAAACTATATTGCCCATCTTCCCTCTCCCCAAAAGCCAGCTGTACTTTTATAGGCACAGGATTTGACTGACAATAGGAACTTCCTGTTTGGGAGCAGGAAGTGAGTGATCACAGAGCCACCAAAGACGCACCATCCTAGATGGAGAAGAGTAGCTCTCTGGACCCCTCTAGCTGCTGGAGGTCTGCCTCTAAGCAAGTAAGGGGTCTACTGAGATATATAGGATCTTCTTGTCTCAGAACAGGACAATCAGGAGCTTAAAGGCACAGAGGCAGTAGTAAGTAGAGAAAGAAGGAAAAAAACAGAGGAAGAGTAAGGATTCCAAGCAATAGTGAAGGGCCAGAAATAAGACATGATGGAGTGGTGCAATGCAGTGGCTGTGGAGCAGCAGTCTTCCGGGAGACGTTCTGGGGGATACGGTGTTGTCCCATCTGCAGGCACCTCTCTGGCTGAGGGGGGAGGTAGCTCATTTCCAGGCTGAATTGGCCAGGATTTGTGGGACCTCCTCTTCCATACAGGGACCACCAGGGCCACTGCCATTGCCTCAGAGGTTGCCAAGAAAGAGGAGCGGTTGGACCACAGTGGGCTCAGGGAGGGTGAGGGTGATGGAACAGAGGAGCATCCTCCAGTTGTCCTCTCCACAATTCTATACCATTCTGGAAAAGTGTGATTCTCTTGGAGGCACCCACAGTGGAGACCAAGGAAGATGCTGGGAACCTCCACAAGGACACCCACAGGAGGTGGCATGGGACCCCACAGGGGAAGAAAACACTCCTGGTGGGAACTCCATTGTTAGGGGAGGTAGAAGGCAGGAGGAAGGGGAGGAGAGGAGGTAAGGTGCCTGCCTGGCGCCATGGCTTGGAGGGACAGGGAGTGAATCCTCAGGATTGCTGGAGCAGCTGCACAGGAGAGGGAGCTGGATGTCATTGTCCACCTAGGGACAAATGACCTGGCTAAGAAAGGGATCAGAGCAGTGCAGGAAGAGTTTGTGGAATTGGGAAGGGGCTTTAGACAAGTAGCACGCACAGTAACCTTCTCGGAGGTGCTGCCTGTCTATGGTGTACAAGAGGCTAGGGTGCTCCATACCATGGGATTCAATCAGTGGTTGAAAAACTGGTGCAGAGCTCAGGGATTCAGCTTCATTGGGGACTGGGGGTCCACCTGGAGTGATGCAAGCCTATACTGGCATGATGAGCTGCATCTGTCCAGGAGGGGAACCACAATCCTAGGTGATAGGTTTAAATGCTTCATTGGCAAGTATTTAAACTAGCCAAGGGGGGAGGCACTGGAAAGGAGCAGGAAAGTACTAGATTCCCCCCAAAAAGTCACAGTAGTAAGTGCAGTAAACACCAACATAGAGATGTCGATTGGGAGAAGGGCAGGGGTAAATGGAGAAAGAGACAAAGGTAAGAAGGACAGGGATGGGGCAAAAAGGAGTAAGGCCATCAGGAAATGGAGGATAATGAGTACCAATGCCCGTAGCCTGGGCAACAAGCTCTCTGAACTGGTGGCCTTGATGGAAGAGGGATGCCTGGATATCATAGCAGTCACAGAAACATGGTACACAGAGAACCATGACTGGGATGTTAACATTCCAGGGTACATAACCTACAGGAGAGACAGGAAGGGGAGAAGAGGGGGAGGAGTAGCTCTCTATGTAAAGGAAGGGATAAATGCTACTGAACAAAAGAGTAAACGGAGGAGAGGAGGCACTGTGGATCACCTTGGAGACAGGAAGTGGCACCACAATCCACACAGCGGTTGTATACAGACCCCCATGTCACAGGGAGGGAATGGACAAGGATATGACAGAAGGCATTCTTAGGATGGCAGAGAAAGGGGAGATACTGTTGATGGGAGACCTGAATATGCCAGATGTTAACTGGAGCACACTTGCTGCAGCCACATCCAAGAGCAGGGCCATTCTCGATGCCCTACAGGTGGCGTGCCTCAGACTGCTAGTTTCAGAACCCACTCATGACGGAGCAATCTTAGACCTCGTACTCTCAAATGGGGACAGTGAGAGGATCTCAGATCTAGAAGTGGGTTGCCATCTGGGAACAAGTGACCACCAAACAGTGTGGTTCACGATAAACTCAGCTACAGAGTCAAGCCATACAAAAGTTAGGGTACTGGACTTCAGGATGGCTGACTTTGGCAAGATGGGAGAGTGCCTCAGAAAAGCACTAGCAAACAGGCTAGAAGAAGGGGTGGAACACCAATGGGGAATCATCAAAACTGCCATCACAGAGGCAACAAGCCTTTGTGTGAAGCAAATAACCAAATCAAAATGAAAGAAAAAGCCACTATGGTTCTCAAAAGAGGTGGCGGGGAAAATCAAGGAGAAAAAGATAGCATTCAGGAAGTATAAGGAAAAGGAGCAGGACAGAGAGCTGTACCAGTTAAGGCAGAAGGAAGCAGGGAGGGAAGTCAGAATAACAAAGGCCCAAACTGAGGAAATGATAGCCAACTCGGTTAAGAAGGGGGATAAAACCTTTTATAGGTACATCATGGAGTGTAGAAAGACAAAGGGAGGGATAGTGAGGCTGAATAGAATGAACGGTGGGAGGGCAGAGGGGGATAGTGAAAAAGCAGGGATACTGTACAAATATTTCTGCTCAGTATTCACAAAACAGGAGGGGGAGGTGCCTAATCCAATTAACAGAAGCACTCTGGATAGGGGTGGTCAGTCTCAGTCCTTTCACAGAAGAAAGGGCTCTGAAAGAACTCCTAAAACCGAAGGTGGACAAAGCAATGGGGCCTGATGGAATTCACTCCAGAATTCCAAAAGAAATAAGGGGAGAACTAGTGAAACCGCTGACTACCCTTTTTAACAAATCATGGGAGGATGGTGCGGTACCTGAGGACTGGAGGAAGGCGGATGTGATTCCCCTTCACAAAAGTGGGACCAAGACAGAGGCAGAAAAGTACAGACCTGTCACTTTGACCTCTGTGGTAGGGAAAGTGATGGAATTACTTCTGAAGGAAAGAATTTTTGAGTACCTAGAGGCCAGTGGGGCCCAGGACCAAGGCAGCATGGGTTCACAGCGGGAAGGTCATGTCAGATGAATATAATTGATTTCTTTGACTGGGTGACCAAAGTAGTAGACCAGGAAGGGGCTGTGGACATGGCCTACCTAGACTTTAGCAAGGCATTTGACACAGTCCCACACAAAACATTAATAGTCAAATTAACCAGCCTGGGAGTGGGTCTCAGGGTGGTAGCCTGGTAAAACATTGGCGAACAACAGGACACAGACAGTAATTGTAAATGGAGTCCACTCTGAAGAAAGAGGGGTTACTAGTGGGTACCGTAGGGTTCAGTACTGGGTCCAGACCTTTTTAATGTCTTTATAAGTGACATTGCAGAGGGACTGGAAGGAAAAGTATGCCTCTTGCAGATGACACAAAGATCTGCAACATGGTTGATACACAAGGAGGCATGGAAAGGATGAGAAGGGACTTGGCAAGGTTGGAGGAATGGTCAGAAGTATGGCAGCTAGGATTCAATGCAAAGAAGTGCAAATAATGCACCTGGGAAACAAAACCCAGGAAGAGTACACAATGGGGGAGGTAACAAAACAAAAAGGAAAGGGACCTGGGGGTAATCATATCAGATGACCTTAAGGTTAGCAAGCAATGTGAGAAGGCAGTAAGGAGAGCTGGGGGTATACTGGGATGCATAGGGAGAGGCATCACCAGTAGAAAACAGGAAGTTGTTATCCCTCTGTACAGACAGTTGGTGAGACCCCATCTGGAGTACTGTGTCCAGTTCTGGAGACCCCAGGACATAGACAGGATAGAGGCAGTCCAGAGGAGGGTAACTAGAATGGTGCAGGGTCTGCAAGAGAAGCCATACAAGGAGAGACTAAAAGAGCTTAATATGAATACCCTTGAGGAAAGGAGAGAGAGGGGAGACATGATAGAAATGTTTAAGTACCTCAGTGGAATCAACGAAGTCCAAGAGGGTAGCATCTTTCAGAAAAATAGACATGCAAGAACAAGGGGACACAATTTAAAGATGGGGGTGGTTCAGGGCAAGTGTGAGAAGTATTTTTCACAGAGAGGGTAGTGGATGCATGGAACAGCCTTCCTGAGGAGGTTGTTGGGTCTAAAACTGTGGGAGAATTCAAGAATACATGGGACAGACATAAGGCAATTATTGTGGGGGGTTGGAAGAAATAGGCTGTTGGTTAACTAGGATCTGCAGCTTATCCTGTAGGTAGGGAAATGAGCAGACTAGGTGGGCCAAGCAGTCCTTATCTGCCATCAAAGTCTATGTTTCTATGTTTCTAGACAGAATGCATGATAAACCCCAAAACATGGATGTCCTGCGCCATTTAGCGGCAAATACGGAGTAAAACAGGTTGGGAAAACAGGTACAATTTCTGTACAATTGTGTGCACTGTAGAGAAGCCAGACATTCAGTGGATATCATTTGGTGATATCAGTTAGGAGGTTAAGTTTCAACAAAACGGTCTAATAAAAGGGCACATGTAGAAAATAGCACATGTTGTTTTGATGCAATACGATACAATAACTCAGTTAAGAGCAGTGGAATCAAAGGTCACGTATCTAGACCCTAGATCGGTTTTGCATAGACCCACTGTAAATCATCCCAAACCAAAAAAAATATTACAGTTCTAGCAGGTAAGATCTTATACCAGAGTATGATAACTGGAAGAACTGTCCAGTTCAGGTGTCCCGAAAGAGATCAGGGAGAGCAGTTTTCAGTCCTGCTAGGGCCGCATCAGGATTGTCATATGACTGCAAGGAGCCGGCCACTTGTACTTGGAGCCTTGCCGGATAGTTCATATGGAATTTAATCCCCACTGCAATAATTTTTGAGACTAGGCGATGCAATGCTGTTCTTCTGGACCATATTGAGGCCGGCAGATCTTGTGCTACTTTTATCTTGACCCCCTCCTAGCAGACCTCTTGTAATTCTCGAACTTTTGATAGAAAATGTTGATGTTCCAAATAGTTTAAGAAATGAAAAATCAGTGGCCTTGGCTTGTCTCCTGCTGGGGGGATTGGGTGAAGAGCCCTATGTGCACACTCTATCACATACTTGCATCCAAAAGGTAAGGGGACGGCCATCTTTTCCCCCAGCTTCTGGACAAATAAGACAGTATCAAGACCCTCCTCATTTTCTGGTAAGCCTATGAGGACTGCATTGTTCTGATGACTGCAGCCCTCAAGGTCTTCAATTTTGAGCTCCATCCTGGCTATTTTTTGTCATGTAGCGACTAGTTCTGGGTCCACTTTATCGGCTCTCTTTTCTAAGGAGGCTATACGGGCTTCCCCATCCAAGGTCTGGATTGAGAGCTCTTCCATAGCCTGGGCCAAGGATTTTACATCTGTCAAGATGGATTGCATTTCATTCCAAAATGGCTGTAATTCCTCAGGATATCTGGTGAGGGTAAATGGTTCTTGCTCCAATGGTTTGGTACTCAAGCTGCGAGGGTCCATAGCACTAGAGGCCCTAGGCTTTTTAGGGTCCTTCTCTGGCATGACCGGCAAAGTGTGCAGAGGAAAAGCTTTACGCATTTATGCCTCCATAAATCAAAATCTGGCAAATGGAGATAGGCAGTGGAATAGGCAACTCTCTGTACCACCTGTTATAAAAATTGCAAACAGTCTTACTGGCAAGAAATTAAGTTTTAAATGGATGGGTGGCTGGAGCGATGAGAGGGAGCTGGTACCAGTCACCCTGCATCACATGGTCTCCCATCAGTTTCTATTTCTTATACTACTGCTAGCAATTAGAGTCATTAAAATACATTTTTATTTTGATTCCCATAAAAATTAGGTAAACACATTAATTCTTATCCTTTTGAAAGTTTTTTAATGGCTTTTGATTTTTATCATTAAATCTTCATTAATTTGTAAAGTATTGTTTGCTTACTGCATTAAATGCCTCAGATATAGCCAGTCAAGAACACCCATTCCAGATGTATGAAGAGGGGCCTCTGTGTTGTGAAGCCTATCCTTTTTGTTTTGGTCTATGCAAATCCTTTAAGCATATTTAGTGCTACAAATGTGTTTCTCCACGACTGTTTCATCTCACTTACTTTCCCTTTATCATTCTGTATTGAGCATATACACTATGGCCATGCTCAGTAGTCTTTGTGCTGATTTGGGTCTTGGAAGCATACACCATACCTCACATTTTGTCAATGAAATGATGGACATGGACACTCAAAATGCAGGACACTGAGGGACACTAACCCACATGATGATCAGGATACATCATGAAACAGGGAGCTACAGTACTTCAGAACACAGTGGAAATCATTGCTTTAGCACCTCAGAATAAATTTCTACCATTAAGCAGTGGTGCCATTTAGGTAGGGAAGATGCAGTTGCCCCTCCCCCAATATTTGTGCCTAGGTTGTTCATATGGTGTGGCAATAATGGCATTAAATTTGGATTTATTCTTTTGCACAATAAATGCCCATTTGGCATGTGTGTGCATACATTGCAGGTACTCTCCAGACTCGACTGTGTCTATATTGTGTTGTCCACTGTCTCCACCTATTAACGGTGGCACAATCACATGTGATGTAGATGAGCACCAGCCAAGAAAGAGTGCATGAGTCTTGCAAAAGCGACATGTCTTTCCTGCCACAGAGCAGACAGACTACACACTACAGCTTGGAGGAGTTAGTGAACACTGAACTCTCAATAGCAGTGCTGTGGCAGCATATTTTTGTTGGCCTACTCTTAGTGAGACTCCATCTCCCCTGGTGGCTGAAGGGGTGGAGGGTGAAGTAAAACCTAATTCGAGACTAGGCTACCTACTTACTCTACTAGGCTTGCCATGCAAAAAAAAAAAAAAGTGTAGATCCCCATGGCAGCATGCTAGGCTTAGCAGCAGTGGTGACAGCAGTGTGGGTGGCCTTTATATGCCTTGATCAATGCAGTGCAGCAGCAGCCACAGCAGCAACCAAGCATGAAACACGTAACCCAGGTTGGGTGTGTTCGGTTGGTGAGGTGACTTGGTTGCAGACCACGTAGGGACCTGTGAGGGTTGATTCTAGCATCCAGCTTCTGGCACAAGAAGAGAGGGGTAGCAGACTGAAAACTGGGCTGGCGGCACACTGTGCCAGGCTCAAGTGTTGGCCACATGGCAGGGTAACTAAAAGTAAATCATTTTTTTAAAGGGGGATTTTGGAAGGAGGAAGGACTGAAATATTGATGTGCTTTTCACTTGTTTTTCTCCTTTTGGGCAGCTTCATGACCCATAAGTGATGGGTATTGAATAGATAGGAGTCTGGAAGAAAAATCAGGGCAACATTCTTTTTTTTTTTTTGGGGTGGGCAGAACTTCAACCAGGAAAAAATAAATGATTAGTAACTGGGTGGATTTAAGCCTAAATATGATGCACTGCTCTGGTGGTATATACAGATGAATCTTATACCTTTGAATTTTTGCTGATTTGCATATCACTTTTCAGTCACAACAAATAAGTTGTACCTTTTAGAGATGTTACAGATATTCTAGAGCTGTCTCTTGTATTCATGGACAGTTGAGTGGTATGGTATGCACAGACTATTGAAGCCCCACTATAGTCAGGCTTATGCCCCCCTCCGTGAAGCTGATTGTGACATCCCCATGCTCAGGCACATTATGACAAAGGGCAAAGGAGACTGAAGGGGTGTGCACCATTGAAATGAATCAGGGTATTTTTTTATAACTATTTTATACAATATTGATGGAGAGTTGGAGATTAATGAAAGCAACTGCTTGACTAACAAGGGCCTTGTTAGTAGAACAGCGGCCTTCATTATTCTCCACCTCACCATTGTATCATATAAAATAATAACAAAAAATAACTCCATTCATTTCAAGGGGGTACGACCCAGCACTGTGACCTATAGACATCATCTCTTAAAGACTCCTGCCTCTAGCACACTAGTACTCAAGTAAGAGACTTTTTACTTATATCTATACTTGGTGGGTTGTGGGTTGTCTGTAGCAGCATGGCCATACCAACTACAGTGTATGTGTATGGGAGGGGCTGGCCGTGTGGGTGTTTGTCAAGTTATTGCTACTTTGTGTTTGCACTTTAAAGTCTGTTTTTGCTGAAGCATTCAAAACTACAGAGAGAAAATAGTAGGCGTACAGGCCAGACAGAAGTAATTAAATGGTTTTGTGGGTAAGTTTGTGTATTGGGGCTGGGGAAAACCACATGTGTTTGCACTGGTATGTGTGCTACAGTTCAACTGTGAAACTGAGATGAGTAAGTGAAGAAACAGATAACTGAAAAGCATAACAGTGGCTACAATCAATCAATCAAAACTTTATTTTTAAAAGGTGCTTTTCTTCAACCAAAGCGCCTGTACAATTTCATAAAACAATAAATAACAAGATTTAAAATTATTGTAAATCATTAAAAGCTATTAAAAAGGTGAGTCTTCAAAGCTCCTTTAAAACTTAGGACAGTTGGGCAATTTCGCACCTGACGAGGTAGAGAATTCCACAGGGTCGGGGCCATAAAACTAAATGATCTAGCCTCTGAAGTTTTTAAATGAACCCTGGGAATCTCCAGCAATCCCTCGTCAGTGGATCGGAGGTGGCGGGAGGGACAGTAGGGGCAAGGAGCTCTTTCAGGTAAGTAGGTCCCTGGTCGTATAGGGCTTTATAGGTCAGCAAACTGACCTTGAAGGTGATTCGCCAAAACACTGGCAGCCAGTGCAGTCCGCGGAGCACAGGCATTATATGGCTGGATCTAGAAGATCCAGTCAATAACCTGGCTGCCGCATTCTGCACAAGCTGCAGACGGCGAAGTTCAACCCCCGATAGCCCTAGGTACAGGGAGTTGCAATAGTCAAGGCAGGAGGTAACAAATGCATGGATCAATGTTGGAAGATCCTCTGGAGGAACCAGGTGCTTCACCCTGGCGATATTCCTCAGATGGAAAAAGGAAGTTTTGACCACAGCTGACACCTGGGATTTAAGCGTCAAGTGGTCGTCAATTATTACTCCAAGATTCCGCACCTGATCTGAGGTTGTCAGCTGAACGCCCCCAAGCCATAAGCCTGAGGGCGATCCATCCAGCAAGCCCGCCTCACAGCGACCTTTATCCACGACTAACACCTCAGTTTTCTCCGGGTTTAACCTCAGCCAACTCCCATTCATCCAGTCCTGGATTTCGGCAAGGCAGTTATTAAATACCGATAAGGCAGCATCCTGGTCGGGCACAAAAGACATATACAGCTGGGTATCATCTGCATAGCAATGAAAACCCAAACCGTATCATCTAATAATCACTCCCAATGGCAGCATATACACCGCAAACAACATAGGCGCTAAAATAGAACCCTGCGGTACCCTGCAGGATAGGGAGATTGATGCTGAAGAAAAAATTCCCGACACCACCCTCTGAGTCCTACCCTCGAGTTAAGATTGAAACCACCTGAGGACCATACCAGATAATCCACAGATGGACCGCAGACGCTCCAACAGCACACCATGGTCAACAGTGTCAAATGCTGCAGAGAGATCGAGAAGTACCAAGATAGAACGGGTCCTACGATCTCTCGCTATTAGGAGGTCATTTAGTACCCGAACAAGTGCTGTCTCGGTACTATGTCTTTTCCTAAATCCTGACTGGAGAGAATCGTAAATATTGTTGTTGGTCAGATGATCATCCAACTGTGCTGCGACCACCTTCTCAATAACTTTACCCACAAAGGGTAAGTTAGAGACTGGTCTGTAATTTGCTAGACAGTCTGGGTCTAAGGAGGATTTCTTTAAAAGAGGCTTAACTATAGCCTCTTTAAGGGGATCAGGAAAGATCCCTCTCTAAAGACTTCCAGACTATCAAAGCCAGGACTAGGCCGATTTTATCCACACAATCCACTAAAAGACGTGTGGGCCAGGGTCCAAATCACAGTTGGTTGGTTGCAGCGCGGATGACCATCACAATATTATCGATTGTGGGAGGCTGAAGTCAGACCATACAAACTGGTGTTCGACATCTCCAGCCGACCATCACGCTCCCATTGGAGAGGGAAGGACGGATGTCTGATCTGATTTTGGCAACCTTATCTGCAAAGAAGAGCAAACTCCTCACCGTTCTGGAGAAAGGCTCTTCTGGGCTGAAGACAGGCTGGATTGCACAGTCTGTCCACAGTCCGAAAGAGCTGAGCTGGTCTATTCTGTGCAGCCGCTATCTCTCTGGACAGGAATTCTGCCTTCTACAAGAGATTGCGGATTGATAGCCGTATAATGGTCCATCAAACTAAGTTTGTCATCATCCAGACCGGACTTCCGCTAACGCTTTCTCCAGCCTTCGCTCCACCCTCCTCAACTCCCTCACGGTCTCATCAAACCATGGAGACCTGGGGCGAAGAGTGAGAGGACGAACACGAACAGGTGCAATAGAATCCAGGGCCCCTGTCACCGCCTTATTATAGGCATGTACCAGGTCACCTGGGTCCAAGCAATCCATCGGTAGGCCCGATAGGTCCAGCACCACCATCAGGTCATCCGGGGACACACCCCTTAAAGGGCAGTACCGTACCATCTCCAAAGGGGCTGACCTAATAGGGGTGGCCTCAAAACTGAACCTAATGGAGTGATGGTCAGACCATCCGAGTGGTTCCACCACCAAATCAGATATCCCCATCCCCAGAAGGAATACCAGGTCCAGTGAGTGTCCACCAATATGAGTCGAGGAGGAAACAACCTGTGTGAAGCCCAGTGATACCATCAACTGGAGGAAGTCTTGACCAAAGCGTGAGAGTTCATCATCGACCCAAGCATTGAAGTCCCCCAGAACCAATCATCTGGGGGACCCCAATGTCAGGTCGACAATGAAGTCTGCGACTTCCTGCAGGAAGACATTCTCATCACCTGGTGGATGGTATCACGAGTATCCTGCACCCACACCTCACCTAAGATACATTCAAAGGATCTGGTGACTCACTGGTACCTCCACCAGGCCCAGTTCTGACTTAAAACATATGGCAACACCCCCACCCTCATGATCCTGCCTGGCGTGTGTATCACTGAGTACTCCGCTGGAACTGCTACGCTAAAACTGCACAGCATTTCCATCCAGCCAGGTCTCGTGATGCACGCCCAGGTCAGATGACCCAACAAGATCGCTATAATGGCCGCCTTGTTTTTGATAGACCTGGCATTACAACACCGCCCGAGTAGGATGAGCCTCCGAGGATGACCGCCTTGCCTGCTGATCATAATCAGAACCCTTGGGTATGGGCACCAAGCAGGAGAACCCTTTCCTGTGCCCATTTCACCCCAGGGCGTCTCCTTGACCTCACTAACCCTATCCGCCCGCTCCTTTCCATTCCCCCCCCAGGCCCGGCACCAGCCCTCTTCTTCCCCCTCACAATCCCCAAAGCCCTACATCTTCTATAAACTCTGGGTGACAGGGGGGGACAGGAAAAAGGACGAAGGTCCCTGAGCCTAGAGGGGGAGTAATACCCGACCGTCCTATTTTCATTCCGACACATAGTTAACACCACAATCCACAATAATAAACCCCACAAACTTATATAAAATTCTAAATAAAACTAAAACACAACACTCAAATACAAAATATAAATACAACAATAAACAAAATTATACCCTATCAGTGTGTCAATATTTGTACTTTAAATTTATCAGAACATTTTATCCATCTACCCCCACCCCAGTGCTCTCACCACTGCGGGGAAGGAACTTGCACCTATACAAAACCCTAACATAAAATTGGCTTTTTCCTCGTTATCCTAAAACCAATATCCTCATTTACCAAGACGAACACAAAACAAGAGTTCAAAATCTTTTATGTCCACACTTATGTGCTCTCACCACTTCAGCATGGGCCAAACTTTAATCAGTCTCCTCTCACAAGACTGAAACAGTTATAAATGAACTCAGTTTTAAGTTCTTCCAATAGTTCTCACACACTGGCTAAAACAGAAAAAATTCAGGTATACTTCACCAGTTGAGCAGTCCACATGGGTCTAGACAGTTCCAATTTCCATCCAAAATTTCCCAGTGACCAGAGACCAAAACCAGAATCCTGCAGGCAGTAAGCAGACAAACATCAAATATACCTCTACTGCAGGTTCCAACTCCACCCGACCCTTGCTGTAGAGAGGCAGGCAGGACCACCCTCCGGTGATACCCCTGCCTCAGCTAGGGAGCAGAGTAACCCCCACCGCCCTCCGGAGGCAGAGAAACCCGTCACCCTGTCTGGACCAGGGAATCAGAACCCACAAATTTGTAGATGATATCAGTAAGCAATTTTCACTGTCTGCTATCCTGCAGACCACTTCCTCTTTCCAGCAGGTCCGCTCAAACTATGGTACCAGCAACCCTCTCCTGCGGTCTGGTCAGATTGTTCCCCCAAGTCGAAACTGGTACTCCGTCACTACTCCACCGCTAATCGTTCCTCCTTATTCCTACACCGTGTAGAGCCACGCCAGGTAGAGCAGCCACTAACTTCCAGGGCCAGCCACTAAATCCTCTACAGAGCAGCCGGAGACCAGCATCCAACAAAACAGCTCACAACGAGCAACCCATGAAAAAACCAGACGCCAACAAGTCAGAAAGTCCACTAAGGCAAGTCTCTCTAGTCTTTCTTTGTGTATGTAAAAATGACTCCGTTTTTAAACGGCAAAACAACGAGAGAAAAAAAAAATTTAAAATAATAGATAATAAAATAATACAAAATATTAGCGATAGCAGAAAGCGATAACGAATAAGTAATCAAGCCAAAGTCAGAGCTCACAGACAACTCACAGAACGTAGCCCAGCATATCGCCATCTTACTTCCCCTTACAAGCATGCTGCATGCATGCAGATGTAATCAGATACAATATTTGTTAAAGTACAAGCAAGCCATATGTGGGCAGATAGTATGGTTTAGTGGTTAAGCCACTGAACTGCAAGCCAGGAGACTTGGAGGCATGAAGATCTGGGTTTGAATCTCATCAACCCCACTTGTGAATGGTGTGATCCTGTGCAAGTCACTTAACTTTTACGTGTGCAGTTATCAGTGATCACTTGCTTTTGCAAGCATGCCACATGCATGCAGTCTTTCCCAATTTAACATAAAATCATGGTTTCACATTTGTTTGCTGCACGTGCCATATGCATGGAGTCGGGTACAATTAACATTTAAATCATACTTGCAGCATGTATCACTTGAGTAGTTTTATGTGTGCAGCATGAAAACATTTCATATAATTATTTCTGTAAATTATTTCAGCCTACTGTAGCAATGGTGATCTTGTTAACTTCCCTGCTCTCTGGTTTCATTTCCATATTTTCATGGATAAACATTGTTGTTCAGGGACATCTATAGTCAATCCTGTTCTGTCCCTGATCTTTGTCTATGATAACTCCATCCTTGGTTTGTCCATGATTCAGAACTGAATTGTCCATTGTTGATAAACATTAGCAAATACCTGAAAAGATATAATCAAGAGAATCTAATAGGGAGAACTAAATCATTTTTTTTAATTTGGTCAATAAAAAAAACGACTCTGATAAAGTAAAATTTTAAATTAATTTATGTAGAAGCCATGGTTGTCATGATTTCAATGTTTTAATTTCTGTGCTTTATAAAATAACATTTTAAATTATGTTAAGTAGAAACCATGGTTGTCCATGATTTCAATATGATTTTAGCATCTAGGATTAATAATGATTTTCATGGGTTGTTTACTTGCCATTTTCTGTGAAGTTGACTTAACAAGTGAATTTTGGTACATTTACCCCAAACACTTCAAAAATTACCAAATCCACACTTCACTAATTCTGTGGAATTCACAAATCTATTTATAAAGTGAATTTTGGCCACTTTACCCATCTCTAGAGGTATTTGGAGGGTTTGAAGGGTCGTTAGGTAGAAAAAGTGTTGTAAACAATATGTACTGGCTTAGAAAGGTGGGTGAATGGTGAGAAGGGCTATGTCAAAGTGGCAAGCATTGTAAAACATTGTACCAGTCAGGTAAGGTACATTGAAGGGCTGTACCGAGTGGGGCAAGTGTTGTAAAACATTGTACTGGCCAGGTTAGGTATGTGTAGGGTGGAAAGGGCTGTTCAATGTGAAGCTACTGTTGTAAAAAATGGGTGCTGGCTTGGGAAGGTGGATGGAGGGTGACATGGTCTGTGTTGAGTTGGGAAAGTGTAAAAGATATGTGCTGCCTTGGGAAGGTGGGTGGAGGGTAGGAAGAGCAGTGCTGAGTGGAGCAAGTGTTATCAAAACCTGTGTTAACTAAAAGGGTGGGTGGAGGGTACAGTAGGAAAAGCCATGCTGAGCGTAGCAAGGGTTGTCAAAACATGTGCTGGTTTGCCAAGGTGGGCAGAGGTTGTTAAGGCCTGTGCCAAGTGAAGCAAGTGTTTTAAAAATACTTATTTTACCTCTTCTCTGGCCAGGCCCTCTTTGTGCCATCCCACCCCCAGCCCTGTCACCTGGCTCCTCATGCGGTATACCTTCCAACTCCTTCCACACAGTCATTCTGTTTCTGCAGGAGCAGCAGGGCAAGCTGCTCACCACTAGACCAGGCCATCCTGGAGGAAAGCCACATTACCGTGTGTAGGTCCTGTGGGAAGCCAGATAGTCATCCCCCATGCCAGGGCATTTTCACCTGTTCTTATCCCAGCCCTCAAGATACAGGTTACATAGCATGAAACTGTCCCTCCCACAATCTGCTCCAAATGCACTACCTCCTGCACTCACCCATGTGGCAGTATAGCAGCGGACCAGCTGCCCTCCCCTACCTGGAGCAGGAGATCATCCTCTGAGAAGCTTTATCCTCTTCCCAGTTACGCCATGATGACCAGGGCTCGATTCAGAACCCTTTGCAGCATCCGCATTGACGGTAGCACTACCACTGGGCTGACAAGCTGGTGCCAGGTTTTTATTTTAATGAGAGGGTGCATTACAACATTTCGTAGATGCATGCAAATATATACAAAGATATCGTAATGTTACATTGAAAACAAGTGTTCCTAAAAGTTCATTGTACATTTCCAATAGTGCTTGTAAGTATATTGACAAAGTGACCAAAGCATCCTCATATCTCATAGGATGAAACCAAAGCATGTCATCTCATCTTTCATGTTCTGTTCAAACCACAAACTGCATTAAGATGTACCCAAAGTATTTTACAGGGATGCAAGTCACCTATTTTGCAATTTTGCTGCTGCAATTGACTATCTCTGTAAGTATACTATTGATATTTATATGAATTCAGAGGGCTCTTGAGCCAGAAAGCTGGAACCAGGAAAAAATGAAGGTACAGTGCATGCCATTTTGTACCTTACCTACTTTGTACAGACAGCTGCTTAGAAAGGATGAAAAGCATTCACTCAAACCACAGCAATAGGCCTTCACTAGGAACTCCCATTATATTGGGTTTTGCTGCCAGCTACAATGGACATCAGGGGCAACTTGGCGGTGCTGACCTGCCTATCAACTGCACTGACTTCTGGGATGAGGTGCTGATGAGCCATTGATGTAGCAGAGTTCTGCTTCCATGCAGGCAGTGAGAATTGTCGTATTTCACTACATTCCTTGCTCTCTCACTGATAGCAGATGCCTCCTGTCAACTGTACCTGATTTTCAGGGATGTACCTGATTTTGCCTCAAAATTTTACTCTGTCCCTCCTAAAACTTGTGTTTCTGTGACCAAACAGTGGGAGTTGTAAGCACAAAATAATGTCAAACATTAAAGTTCCAGACTTGTTCTGCCTTAGAAAATGAATTTTACACTAAGTCCCTGATTATACCAGCTTCCTGAGTGGATACCATCAATGGTCCTTTGTCCCTGATTTTTTGAAGCCTTGTCTCTGATTTATGAGGAAGGAGGTTGAGAGGTATGGTGCTAACTCCTCTTATTTTAATGTTTTAAACCTTCCCCCCATTCCACATTTCAATTTGTTTAAATCATCCTCCTTTCCATATCCCAAATCATTACCCCACTGCTGAGAAAGCTGTTTTCAAACCGAAAAAAGAGTGAAAGCAAGTTGCAGTTTCCAATCCAAAGCCATGTGGAAATGTGTAGAACTACAGGCAAACTAAAGGCTAACTTTATTTATTTTGACTAAACTACCTAGGTTGAATTTAATGTGGCTCCTGACTCCTAACCTCTGAATTCTGCCATAAGCTTTGGCAGAGGCAAGTGGGAAGTGCACATTCCTGAACCCAGACCCTGACCTAGGGTTCAATGCGATAACAATAAAAATAAAACAGCTACAGCAAAAACAGCAACAACAAAGCGTCGCCTACACATACAGTAATGGTACACTACAGCAACTAACACAAATGGCTACAAAACTACTACACTGACTTTTCAGAAGGGCTATGCCCCAACACCACACCTCCCTTTGCTTTTTTTTTACTTTAATCAACTCCGGTTGCACAGATATAGGAAGGGAAAACTCAAGGGTCTGAAGGAGAGCAATGTGGGATGGGGTGTAAGCTGGGGGACTAGGTGACTGCAAGTAAAGTCTTGGTGGTTAACAAACTGATTGGGGGGATGAGAACTAAAACTCAGCACAACATAACTAACACAGAAAAACACAGAAACAGGCACAGAGACACCTTGTCTTGAACCTTGTTGGTGACACCTCACAAACATAGGAGATGACTCTAGCTGCTACTTCAAAGCAGCAGCTTGATGGATCACCCACAGCAGCATATTTAACTATTCACCAATCAGTACCTTCTGGTACCATCTGCTCAATAAAACACTTGCTGTAATAACCATGTCACCAACAATGAAGTTGCACATTTATTCTCGCTATTATTAACTTGCCCAAATAGTTTCACTGTTATCACTGGATACCCTGACGTGAGTGCAGTTTGTGCAGGAGAAAGTGAAGCTATGAGATAAAAGACATTGACAGTACAGACCCAAAGATTATAGTGGATGCATTCAATGCTGCATTCTCTTACCTAAGCAACATACTCCTACCTGAATTCCTTGATGTAACAAAGAACACCCCAGCAGACAAGAAGCGAGGCTATCACTGGGGACACCACCAACCACCCCCCACCCCTTTGATTTTAAGGTAATTTCTTGTACTGCAGTCAGAAAATACCTCCTACAATTGTTAAGGAAATCCAGACACAGCAACAATTCTCTAGTACTAAAACTTATAACCCTCACCCTGGACCAAGTTCTATTTCCACTTACAAAAGTAAATAACTTATTCCTCAGGCTTGGAAAATTACCACAGAGATGGAAAGCTGTAGTGGTCACACTGGTTCATAAAGGCAGCAATCAAGCCCTTCATGCCAGTTACTGTCCCATTTCAATACTACCCCACCTCTCCAAGGCCCTAGAGTGCATAATCTCAGACCAGCTGGTAGACTACCTTACCAAGTACAATATCCAGTGCCCGCAACAACATGGATTTTAGAGGGTGCATAGTACCACAACAGCACTAATCGAATACTCCAGATTTCTTCCAGAGGCACTAGACAGTAACCAGCTGGTAAGAGCAATTTGCATTGACCTCACTAAAGCCTTAGATACGATCAACCACAACGTACTGCTCAACAAACTTCACACCACAGGCCTCCTGCCAGAAACTGTTAGATGATTTAAAAGCTACCTAAGCAACAGATCTCAGCAGGTAAAATAAATGGTATCCTTTCAGATAGTATACAAGTAAGCACAAATATACCACAGTGGTCAATCTAGATCACCTCCTGTTTAGCTTTTTCCTGAATCAACTTCCTTAGTTTGTACTGAAAAGGTACTCTATGCAGATGATGCTGTCATCTTCACCAAAAAAACCTGATCCACACATACAGGAAAAGCACCTCTGATATAACTTTACCACTGCTGAGACCTGGTTTTTAGAAAACAAACTCCTCAAAAATTATAAGAAAAGCTGAGATCGTGATGTCACGAACCCACAAAGTAAACAAAAAACAAATCAACTATCCTCAACAACAAACAAGTGCAGCTAGAGCAGGTGACCACCTTTAAATATGTGGGCATTACCTTTGATACTTCACTGTCCTTCACATTCCACATGGACCAAGTTGTTTGGGTTGTCAATCCAGAATCAGCCTTTTATACAAACACCTGCATAATATGACCCTGACGCACTTTAACGCTGTAAAAACTCTATCCTCTCCATTATTAATTATGGACTCAGTGTATGGCACAGCCACTAACACAACTCTTAAAAGTCAGGACATTCTTAAACAAAGTCTGCAGGCTAGTCACGAGGGCACATAGACTGACACACACATGATGTCTATGTGCCCAGACCAAGTGGCTAGACCTCCAAGGAAGGGTGAAATGCCAGGTCTTCCTCCTTGGGGAAAAAACTTGCCTCGGATTAACCCCAGCAGCAATCCAAAATCTCCTAATCCAGCCATCAACCCACACAGAACTAGAGGTATGGCTAGAAACTCCTCAAGTCCTTCCACCACACTTCCAGGGTAACAATCTTTTTGCCTACAGAGCACCCTGTTGTTGACTCAGTGATCTCCTTGTGACATAACTAACGAGCCTAAAATAGGGCCATTTAAGAAAAACTACTCCACCACCTTGCCTCCCTGAGTAGTTGCAATTGTCAAACCCACTCATCCTGATCTTTCCCTCCCCATGTTCCTAGCTACCCCCACCCACTCTTCCATAATAATCCCCCCCACCTCCCTGGCTGACAAAGTCAACCTTGGCTGCCTCCTCATTTTGCTTATTGAAATTGTATCTACCAGAATGTTTAATAGTTTGTGTATCCTACTGTGTACTCCACATTTGTGTTATGCTGTGTATATTACTGTGTACTCTAACCTTTAGGTATATAACCATGTATTCTAATTGTCTGTTATGTAATTGTACTTTACTATGATGTGGAACCTTTGTAAATGAGCTTCTAGCTCAAAGATATTACTCCAAGACAACAGATAGATAGATAGATAGATAGATAGATAGATAGATAGATAGATAGATAGATAGATAGATAGATAGATGAATAAATGAATGAATAAATAAATACAGTATTACTTTTTATTTCAAAAGTTATTTTACATCTGTGCAGTCATGTACAGTACTGTTTGGGAAAGGAAAAAAAGCAAGAGACTTGAGAGAGAGGAGGGAAGTGGTGGGCAGAGGGATCACAAAGATAAATCACATAGCAGCAGTGCACTGTTATGCTTCATTTGGGTATACCGGAGGCCACTTATAATGGACAAATGTTCTGTACACAGAATTGTCCAGTACAAGCAGCTTTCACTGTAATGTACTGTTCTGTTCAGTCTGCTTCATATGCATTTTATTTTACTGTTTGTGGCCTGCCAAACCAGCTGATTTACACATACTGCATAAAATGTTTCGTTTATTTGTTATTGGTAACTGAGAAAGGCACACCGAGCCAAGGCTTATTTCCAGGAGTGACTCAGGGGAAGGGGAAAGCACAATTACAAACAAAATACAGCAAGTCAGGTGATGTGGTTACAATAAGGATGATATAAAGAGCTTGGCCCACATTTTCAAAAGATAGGTGCAGCCCAAAATGGAGATGAATGGCGCATCCCAGAAAGTGCATGGAAGTGTGATATTTGAAAGAGAGAGATGAGCTGCACATTTCTGGATGCATGATCATGCAGAAATAATGTATGTGGCACAAAAAATGGGGGCAGGCACATGAATATGCTAGCATCCATATATTCAGCCAAAATGTGCGTGCATCTGCTGCACATCCCAGGTATGTGCTACACAAAGATAGGCAAACAAAAGAATGGCCTAAATTGCCCAGCCACCCACAGAAAGGCCATGAAACTGCAGACAGGCCATCCTGAGACAGTCCTTAGAGGTGCACCAGGACGTGTCCCAGGCACCCATACACAGCAGTCATGCCAGGATAGAATACCCAAAGCCACAGGTGCCAGAACACCATGGGCACTGCGAGAGAGCCATTCCTTACACCACACCTGGAAAGTAGACACCCAGCTGCCACATGCCAGTGCTGTTGGGTGATCCCCCAGCACACCAGCAGAACAGAAGGTCACACTGCAGCACTTGTACCTAGGGCTGTGGTCTGCACCCATGTGGCCTGCAGACTGCCACCCAGTGGTGGCACTGAACCCAGGGTAACATCTGGGGTCATGGTGCCCAGGTAGCGCCTGCCTGGTGGTACATGTGGTAGCCTGGCAAAGGCCAGGAACTAAATCAGCACACACCCATGGTGGTACACCATGGGTGCACACAGGTGGGATCCACCCACTTGGGTACCTGGTCACACTCTGCACACTGCCATTTCTTGCATTTATCACCATGTTCCTCTCATATGGGGCACTGCAGATGACTGTACACTGCATACAGAGCTGGGGTATCAGATGCATGTGGTATGTTGATCAAATTGTGTTACCTCCACCCCTGTTGCTTGTCCAGGTGGGCCCTGTAGCCACTGTCCAGGAGAGCCCCTGTACCCCAGTCTGAACCTGTACATGGCTGTTGGTAACAGCACTGTACCCAGGCCAATGCAGTCCACCCACCCACACACAAACATTTCATTGTACCTGCCTGCTAGGCTGCAGTACCTTCTGTTCACCTTTGTGGGGTGGTGGGGCAGCCCTGCAAAGCTGGAACTAAGCATGCCAGGAATATGCAAATAGACTGCATACTTTTCAGTAATGAGCTGCACATGAAGGGAATGGGCTCTGAATGTGCAGTGAGGCCATTTGCATATCCTGGCTGAATATTGCAATTTTGCGCACCATGCATGTGGCCACCTATTGCGTATTTTCCCATGCTCTGTACAGAGTTCAGGCCACCTGCCACTCCACACATGTCCCATTGCATGATTGCACATGTTCAGGATATTCAGCTGGACATGCATGATCGCATCTCATGGTGCATCTTCTGAATATGCCATTATTTTGTGCCAGCTCATCTCAGTTGCGTGGTGCAGACACTTGTGCGATGCAGCCAGGGACTTTTGAATATGGGGCCCCATAAGTTGAGTGCAGTACAGACAAAAATGGCAAAACATTGTAAACAGAAGTCAAATGAATAAGCATAGAAATCATCTGGGCAAACTCAAGTGTATACTGCCAGAGTGAAGGTTGGCTGCGCCGGTGCTGAAAGTAAGAGTCAACACAAATTGATAAACTTTAACAATGTTACCAGAACTATGAGGTTAAGGGGGAGGGGGAGATAAGGGGTGGTTGAAAGCCAGGCAAGGGCAAGGAAGGGTTCAGGAAGAGGCTTGGCAGGATCGGGAGAGGAGGGAGGAGTTTTATCTGTCATCTAATGGAGGGAAGAGAGGGGGATAGATGGATGAAAGGGGTAGCTGGTTCCAGAGGGAGGTGATATGGTATTAGACAAAAGATTCCCCAGTCAAAGAATGTGGGTAGGGAAGGGAGAACATGTATGGGTCTCTTGAGCACAGGGAATAGGAAGAGGAGGAGGAGGGATGGGGAGAGGAGATGGGATAGGTATGAGGGAGGGATCTAAACCAGTATTTAGAGATGAGGAAACACAGTGGAACTGGCAAAGTGAGGGAGGGGAGGATGGATAGGGAGGGAGTAAAGGCAGTGTTGAGTATGAGAGGAATTGGTAGCAAAGCAGCAGAAGGCATTACAGAGGGTGTGCCATCTGGCAAGAGAGGTGGAGGGGTTGGTCCCATGAACCACATCCACATAGTCAAAAACTGGAAGAACCATTTCAGTTACCAGCTCCCAGCAGACCTGGGGAGAAAGGCAGTCTTTCTTGCAGTACAGAGCACTGAGTTCAGGATGGAGTTTGGCATGGATGGCATCAGTGTGGGCACAGCAGTCAAGCCTGCTATCTAGCCACACACTGAAGTGCTAGCTGGGACTACTTTCAAGTGGTGCACCATCCAGCATGGAGAAGATGGAGAAGGGGTGAGCTGGTAGCAAGGTCATAGATACCATTTTCTTTTTGTGTTGACCCAAAGTTGACTGCATTGGAACCAGCGCAGAACATTGTGAAAGTCTTGCTGAACTGAGGTTTCAGAAATGCAGTCAATGCACCAGAGGTGTGAGGAGCTGTCATCTCCTACCTGTGAATATGCAAGTTGGCAGAGGTGAAAAAGGTGCCACAGGAAGATAGAGAAGAGGACTGGAGCTAGAATGGGCCCTGTGGGACCTTGGCCTGGATAGGAAGTGGTGGGAGATGATGCATCCCACCTGTACTGACTGTTGATGGTCCAAGAGGTATAGGACCAATCGACAGCAGGTGCTGAGAGGCCAGCAGATCTTAGCTATTATGGAGGAGTGAGTGGGACACCCAATCGAAGGCTTTGGCCAGATCGATGAAAATGGTGACTGTGATGTTCCCTGATCCATTGCTGAAAGATGGGATAAACGATCCTAAGTAGTGAAGAGATGGTGGAATAATCCTTCTTAAAGTGAGATGGGAAGAGAGGAGAGGTTGGTGGAATGGAGGAAATCTGAAAGCTATGATTAGACTAGTTTCTCCTGCAGTTCTGCAAGAAGGGAGGAGAGAGATAGGTGGAAGCTGCCAAGAAAGAAGAGATCACATTCTTTGTGGAGGGAGAATCTTGACAATCTTCAAGACTAAGGATAGTGCAAAGGGCAGAAGAGATTTAGGAGGTAAGTAAGGGGTGAAGTGATGGCAGTAGCTGACAGATGGAAGTTGGGGTTCAAGTCATCTGGACTAGATTTGGATGTCTTGAGGGAGGAAAGGTGAATAGGGTCTCCTGGGGATGATGGGGAATGAACCCCAGAAGGGTGAGAGGTAAGGAGGAGGGAGGAGAAGGGTATAGAAGAGTGGAGCCATGAGGTGGTTGGAGGGCAAAGCACAACTGGTAAAAAAAAATCATTGAAGAGATCAACAGCAGAGGGAGGGTTGTACACTGGTGAGCCATTATCTATGAGGACAGGGAAAGAGAACTAGACTGTGGGGTCAAAAAGGGAGTGAGTCATCTTCCAGAATTTGACTAGGAATTAGGATTATTCTGGATGTTGGCCATGCAGAAGAGAGACTTTGTGGTATGAGTGGCCTTAATGAATGAATTCTTCAGTGCCATGTAGCAGTGGAGGTCCAACAGGGATCGGGATCTTACATAAGTCAATGAGATCAAAGGTGGTCCAGGGGTTGTGAGAGGATTTAAACCTGGATTTTCTGATGGGGTGTGCTTATCCCAAACAGAAGTAAATAATGAGAGGTAGAAGTACAGGGTTATATCAAAACTAATCATATAAATTAATTTTTACCTAAATATAGTTTTAATTGTTGTGTGTTTTAGGTTTTGTTACTTGCCAGTGACAGCAAGTACTAACAGCATTTTTTTTTAAGAGGGACAACTTCATCACTGGAACAAAAGGAGGTTATGATGGACTTTTTTCAATGTCTGAAAAGGGCAGACATTCCTCAGGGAAAAACTCCAGTTTTTCAAGAGTTCCTTGTGAAATGCATGAAGCCAGGATGAACACTTCAAAACTAGCACAATTGCATACTACTTATCTCTGAGAAACACACCCTCAATACATGAAGGCAATATCCAGTAAGAAGTGAAAGATGCAAATGTTATTTATCTTAGAAGAAATGACAAACACCTGGGGATTAGTGGTGTAACCCTGGTGCTGTCTATCTGAAGGGTTACACTACCCCTGTCTTGCAGGCCTAACCAAGGCTGAGAGGCCTGGGTTCCCATTCCTGATTTAAAACTGGTTCTTTCCCAAGACAACATAAATGTGCAGTGCCTCCACCCAGAGTTAGCCTGGATATCTTCAAGGCGCTCTACAATCGCTACATGAAAGCACCTTGCAAATGTTTTCCTTACCGCTAGCCCACTAATTCCGCAACTCATCCTTTCCATCCTGACGCTCGCCATGTTTCTACCTCTCGCTCTCACTCTTTCCCTATTAACTCTTCCTGCTGCACCCACCCTTCTCTGTCCACTCCAGCCTGGCTAAAGTCCCACCCCATCCATAGTAGTTGCTCAATTATCTACCCCGCCTCCAACATTATCATAATAAATAAGTACACGACAGCCATCGTCACTTTCTGTGGTTTTAGCTCAATTTTTCTCCAAGTCATCGGTAATATATCCCTCCTCTTCTTTACCTCTCTAACCTGCCACCCCATACACAGCCTCTTTCCCCTATATGTGTAGTTGCCGTCGGCCTCACTCAAAAGATCTCTGCTTATAACCCCTGTATGCCTACGGTTGATTGTACATCTGCTGACTTATTCAACTGTAAAATAATGCTGTTTTTTTATTTATTTCAACCTTGTACTGTACTGTATACAGTGTATATACTTTTTCTTCCTTGTATATTATTGCTTTTTGTATACCTGCTTCTGTACTGTACTTTGATGTATTCATGACCAGGTCCACCTTGCAAATGAGCCTTGCTCAATGGTGCCTGCCTGGATAAATAAAGATTTTGATTGATTGATTTATTGATTGATACTTTTTAGTGGGCCAGAATAAAATCTGGTACAACCCCCGGATGCGATACCCACCCACAGTATCATTGTGCCACCCCAAACATGCCCTATTAAACAAAATCCCACTTTTCACATTTTAAAGACCCTCTTGACTCTAATAATATGCTCTTGATACAGAGTTATGCAAAACAGCAACAATTTATTTACAAGGGGTGAGGTCCAGGATAGCATAACTGGAAGTAGAGGTTAGCTATTTACAATTGATTTGGATTGGATTTGGTTTAAATTGCCATTGCAATTATTTATGTATTATTTTTATTTATTTATTGGGTTCTAGGATTACAAATACCTTTGAATCAGAGGTTCTTTTACAAAGGGTCCACATCAGATACAATAGCAACAAAATGACTGAAGTGGAACAGAATTGGAACAATGTAAATTGCATATAGCGCCGATATAATTGTGAAAGCATTACAAAAAACTAGTAGAAATGGAACATCTTATAAAGAGTAAGGGGAAGGGAGAGGGGTGGGGCTATGAGGCCAACATAATTGTGACACTGTCAGTTAGTGCTACAGGCCACAAAAGTAGGAGAGTGGGAGAGGGAAGTAAGGAGTGAGGTTAATGGGGAATTAAGGTAAGAATAAAGGAAAGGGTAAAGGACAGATGGGAAGGAGGTGAACAGTAGTGGAGAGAAAGGAAGAAGGTGGGGTAGGGTATGGGAGTAAGGGTGTATAGTGGAATGAAGAAGGAAGATAGGAAGTGGGGAGGTGAACCGAAAGGGAAGGAAGGAGGTGAACTGTCAGGGTGGGGTAGGGAGGGGAGGGAGAGTGGAAAGGAGAGGAGTAAATGGAGGAGGAGGCTTAATTAGGTGTGGGAATTAGAATCAAGGTAATCATTTTGCATTTAAAGCAAACATAAATCACAGTGGCCTCTCACCAACCTTCTGATGTACTCAAAATATCTACTCTGACTATCTAGCTAGCTGCATAGAATGGAGAGAATATATACGAGATGCCCACTCAGTACCAGTCCCAGACTGAAATAGAATCCTGCAATGCTAAACCTTTTCTGGATACCCAGTACTAGTGTTCTTAAAGGTGCAGGCCTGCTAGCTGAGGTGGCTGGTGTTACAGCTGAGTTGGGGCCCTTAGAGAAAATCAAATTATCATGCTTTATTAGGAGAAGGAGTGGTTAAGTCTGCTTGCTGTTGAGAAGATTTTGTATGTTTTGCTGTTGTTTTTAAACTACAGCAGAGAAGGATTAGTTAATTCTACTTGTTGTTGAGAAAGTTAATGTGTAGTGGATTTTGTAAATTTTGATATTGTTTTATTATATATACAGTATATATATATATATATATATATGTATATATATATATATATATATATATATATATATATAATTTAACAATGTGGAATTTACCTTAAAGGTTTCTGTGGCTAGAGTGACTGCACAGGGCATGCTCAGACTTGCCCACCCACAATGCCTTTAATTTCTGACAGAGCCATCAAACTGCAGGAGAGAAGGAGTGGTTAAGTCTGCTTGCTGTTAAGAAGATGTTTGCAAGTGTTGCTGTTTTTAAACTACAGGAGAGAAGGATTAGTTAATTCTACTTGCTGTTGAGAGAGTTAATGTGTAATGGAGTTTTGTAAGTTTAATATAGCCCTCTCTCCACCTTCCATCAGCCTTTCTTAAATACTGAACTACCACTGGGGTTGAGTTTGAATGCTGTGAGAGAGAGCGGGGAGCTGCAAACTAACCTGAGCCCTTTGAGCAGATCAAAAGGAAACAAGGAAAAGCCATATGAGCTCATTTTTAAAGATATATAAATATACATAACTAATCAGTAGATCTATAGTTCTTTTGAGTAGGATTGTGGTTTCAGTTAGTACCATAGTTAACTGTTATGATGTGTGCAGGGCATTTGGGATTAACATTTCTGTTATAGGGAGGAGTCACGTGATGTAGCTGGCTGAATAAGACATGTTCCTCCATGCTCTGCTCACCCAACCTCCAAAACTTTAATTTTCAGGCTAATTTCTGCATAATTCAGTGGCAGCAGAGCACTTTCATAGCATTGCAGACCTTTCCAGCAGCAGAATACTAAATTTGGTGCCGAAATGGAAGCAGAGATGCGGCAGATGGCTCCATGGCATATGCGCCTGTCTCCCAGAAAAGATGTCCAGAAGCCGGGGCACACACCTCCACATCAGGCTGAGCTCTAGCTTCAGCAATATCCCCACTGGAGCCATAGAATTGACTCTCTTAACTCTGGAGCACTCTTTGCTAGAATTCCAACCTTTTAAGGAGGAAGTGTGCTCACTAGTATCAAGGTAAAAGCCCTCTCTGATGCCATGGATAAGATCGCAGGTGGACCACCGGCAATGAGCCCGCCATTACATCAGAGGAGAGACAGGCAGACAAATGGAGCACTCAATAGTGACTAATCACCAAACCATCAAAAAATTAGAGGCTAAAATTGAGGACCTAGAAAGAAGAAGCAGCCTTAATAATATAGTGGTTATTGGTTTACCTGAGAGGAAGGAAGGCACTGATACCATACAATTAGTGCAGAAACTGCTTAACAAACTGGCAGGGCCCTCCCCATTTAGGCCTGTGTATACAATCGAGCGAGCACATCAGGCTCAGGCCACACCATTAACAAATGTGCTGCTCAGACCCTTGATTTTAGACTTTTAAACTTTCAAGAGAAACAGCACATTCTTCTGAAATTGAGGATATACAGGACTTTTGTGGAAAGAAAGAAATATGAATAACTCAAGACTTACCCGCTACAGTTCATCAGCACAGGGCAGCCTTCCATCTCATTGTCTCCAAATGCATCGTTGCTGGCATCAGATTCTACATTGCATGTCCAGCAAAACTTCACCTATTTCTAGATGGAGCCTGGACCTCGTTCGAGAAAGTCGACCCAGCAATGGAATTTTGCAAGCAGGAATGGCCCACCTTGTTTACCGACCACTGACTGGGTCCTGAATATTCGGGGGCTTAAGCTGAGTATAAGTTTAAAGAGCAGTTCAATAATCTGGGGGTTTTATTTTATGTCCTGTCATGGTTCTGGGTATAATGATTTAATAGGGCATAAGAATTCCCAGGTTTCCAGGTATATCTTTGTGTTGTTGGTTTGTTGGGTCCAGGAATGGATCCTATTCCTTTAAATGACAGCAACTTGAACTTTCTTTTCCTTCATGAGGCACCACTCAAACCTCTGAACTCTGTTTATGAACACTGTTAATATTTATGAATCTCTCACTACTATAAGAGGTGCATGGAACTATGAGATCATTTTTGTTTGGACTGGGGCCTGCCAGGTGTCTGGAGCAGGGTCACTGAGGGACTTTATTTGGACATTTAGGGGACTACCAGGATGGCAACTGATTTGGAATCCTTCTTTCCATTTAGTGGTGCATAAAACCATGTGCTCAGTTTTTTAGTTTGGTATTAAAATTTGCTCTGCTGTGCTGCGAAATCCAGCTTAACTGGATATTTCCTGCTTTAACTAATTCTAAATCTCGAAGCAGATATAAATCCTATAACTAATAGTTAAGGATTGCTATGTTAATAGGGAAAGTTTCTCCCTTTATTATTCAATCCCTCTCTTTTGTTTTGGGGTCAGTTGAATTCACTTACTGGTTTGCTGGGGGGTGCAGTGGTTCCTGTTAAAGACACCTCTTGATTACACCAGTTATTACATCTATCACCCCCTGGTGAGGCTCCCTCCCTTGGAACCCTATCTGGGGGGGGTGAATGCACATCAGCATATAATAAGCCAAATGCTACGTGAGACTCCCTCATACCCACCCAAAAGTAATCTCTTTAGTAATCAAAGTAATCAAAAGTAATCAAGAAGGGGGCCTATTTTCCTACTATCCCCAACTTTCCCTCTTTTCACTCACTATCCTTACTTCCCATTGCTCCAGTGCCTCGTGCTTCTAAGGGCAGAGATGGGAAAATAATGCCCTCATTTATTTTGGACCTCAGTAAATGGAGGCTCAGCGGAAGATTTAATGGAGGCTATTAACTTCACTTCATGAACTACTGACATCAATGGGTGCTTGATAAAATGCCAGAGCGTTGTTTTATCCTTTGGGAAGAGAGTATATTTTCAGCTTCTAGTAATATAGTAGGAGACATAGCAAGTCTGCAGGTGGTCGGATGGGTGGAGGGAGGAGGCGGGGCATCAGCAAGCTGATCGCTATCGACCTGCATGGGGAAGCAATGTTCTTGTTCCTGTCTAAGGTCTCTCTAATTTGTGTTAGAGGTTATAATTGCTACTTATCTTATAATTATTGTTCTGGCTATCAGATCGATCATAGCTGGGGGGGGGAGTGGAGGACTGTTTTGGGAACTGGGAAAGGAGTAGGGGGAGGGGAGTGATTTTTTCAGGGAGAGGGTGGTAATGATGCCATACATATCTAAAGAGCAGGGTGACACACATGAAAATGGTTTTCTATTAAGAAAGGGTATTTTACTAGTTTTGAATATTAATGATGGCCCAAGCTTTTAAGTTTTCCTCATGGAATGTAAAGGGGGCAAGACATCCTTTAAAGCACATGAAACTGCTGAAGCACCTAGGATTCCTGCACAATTATGTAATAATGTTACAGGAAACTCATTTGTTGGAGAAGGAAGGGACACAACTGAGATGGCAAGAAGTGGGACAATCCTTCTCCGTGGGTGACAGCTGGAGCAGTAGGGGGTTGGCGATTTTACTTAAAAGAACCTTTCCATTCTCTTGTGAGCAATGCATAAGATACAGAAAGGGAAGATATGTTTTTGTCAAAGGTAAAATCCTCTCTTTCAAGATAATTCTCGGTAGTATTTATGGCCACAACGCCGACTCCCCATTCTTTTTTACGGAGATACTCTCAGTACTAACGCACTTTTTAAATACTCCAGTAATTCTAGGTGCAGATTGGAACCTCCTCTTTGACCCCCTACTGGATGAATCAGTTGGGTCAGAATGTAGAGGACTTTCTCTTAGAGCCTATCAGTTGGTCTGACCATCATGCCCTGAGGTTCAGTTTTGCGGTCCCCTGAAAGAGGCCTGCCCCTAAGGAGATAGTACAGTTCTGTCCTTTGAGAGGAGTTACCTCAGAAGGCCTAATGACGGAACTGGACTTCTCGGGATTGCCAATGGATAGCACTGACCCAGGGCCCTTGGTGCTGGCCAATAATAGGGCAGTTGTGTGGGCCCTGGATGCCATTGCTCCATTCCATGTTTGTCCCTGTACTCTCCACCCAGGGGCACCATGGTTTACTGGGGAGATCTGTGGGTTGAAGAGACAGGGCCAAAGACTGGAGAGACGCTGGTGGAAAACACACCTGGAAGTGGACAGGCTTAGACTGGTAGAACATTATAAGATCTATCAGTTAGCAATTTCCCATAAGAAGGCAGAATTCCTGTCAAGGGAAATTGTTACAGCAAAGAATAGACCGGCCCAGCTCTTCTGGACTGTGGACAGACTGTGCAATCCAGTCTGTCTCCAAACCGGTAGAGCTTTTTCACAGTTACAGTGTGAGGAGTTTGCGACATTCTTCGCTGATAAGGTGTCCACTATCAGGAATGAGATCAGCCAGCATATTCCCATTGGGTCTTGCAGTGATCAACCGAGAGCCACTAATACCCAACTAACTTGGTTCACCTGTAGTCAACCGACAGTCATGGATATAGCAAGGATTATCCAGACTTTGCGTCCAACCTACTGTAGTCTGGATCTGGGCCCTACTCACCTACTTGTTGGGTGTGTAGAGGTTATTGGTCCAATCTAACTGGGATAGTAGTGGTATCATTGGAGAGAGGATCTTTCCAGATCCCTTGAAGAGGCAACAGTGCTCCCTTCTGAAAAGCACTCCCTTGATCCGACTGCCCAGAAAACTACAGAACTGGTTTTGAACCTTCCCTTTTTGGGAAAGGTTATCGAGAAGGTGGTCACTTTGCAGCTGGAAGATCATTTAACCAGCCACAGTATCTATGACCCTCTTCAGTCTGGCTTCAGGAAACGGTATAGTACTGAGACAGCTCTTGTCCGGGTACTGAATGATCTCCTGATAGCGAGAGATTGGAGAACTTGTTTTATCTTGGTTATCCTTGATCTCTCAGCAGCATTTGACACCATAGATCATGGGGTGCTGCTCGAACGCCTGTGGTTTCTCTGTGGACTAAGGGGAGTGGTGCACAGTTGGTTTCAATCTTTTCTGCAGGGTAGGACTCAGAGAGTAGTGTCAGGGATTTATTCCTCGACCTCTCACTGCCTGCGCTGTGGGGTGCCACAGGGTTCGGTGCTGTCCCCCATGTTATTTGCAGTGTATACGCTTCCATTGCAGGACATTATAAGATGGTGTAGGTTGAATTTTCATTGCTATGCTGATGATTCTCAACTCTACATGTCTTTTGTGCCTGGGCAGGAGTCTGAATCAAGTGCATTGTTTAACAACTGCCACCTGGAGATACAGAACTGGATGAGTACCAATTGGCTGAAGTTGAACCCGGGAAAAAAGAGGTATTGGTGGCGGAACCAGCAGTGAGGATGTCAAGTCCATGGGTGGGAAAGCCCTCAGATCTGTTTGTGGGGGGGATCCAGCTTATGGCATCTGGCCAGGTGGGTAACCTTGGTGTTATATTTGATGAGGGCTTGACCCTGAGGACGCAGGTGTCGGCCGTAGTCAAATCATCCTTTTTCCATCTAAGGAATATAGCACGGGTAAAACACTTGGTTCCATCAGAGGACTTTCCTTCCCTGGTCCACGCCTTAGGTGCCAGTCGTTTGGATTACTGCAATGCCCTCTATCTAGGGCTGCCAGGAATGGATATTCGCCACCTGCAGCTGGTGCAAAATGCAGTGCCTAGGTTGTTGACTGGAAGCCCAAGATCCAACCATATAACACCTGTGCTGCTTGAGTTGCACTGGCTGCCTGTACAGTGGCGGATCACTTTCAAGGTCATTTAATGACATATAAAGCCCTACATGGTTTGGGACCCACTACCTGAAAAACTCCTGACTTCTTACTGCCCCCCCCCACTCCCTCCGATCCTCTGGTGAGGTATTACTAGAGATTCCCAGGGTAACCTTAAAAACATCTGGTGGAAGAAAATTTGCCTTTATGGCTCCTACCCTGTGGAATTCTCTACCTTGCCAGATACAAAATTGCCTGACTGTGGAGGGGTTTAAAAAAGCTCTGAAGACTTTCCTATTTAATCAAGCATTTTTGGAAATATAAATTTTGCTATGGATATGATATTATTTATTACTGGTTTTAATGCAATATGTGAAATTTTGTAAAGGCACCCTGAGCTTAGGAAGGGCACCTTAAAGAAATAAATTTCTTACTTACTTACTCCTGTGCAGAGAGCTGTCAGAGAGTTAATCGATTATATGGGGCTCTGTGACCCTTGGCGGCTCTTACACCCTGCAGAAAAAGAATTCAGATTCTGCTCACCAGTTCATGGATCAGCCTCAAGAATCAAATATTTTCTGCTTAGCAAAGCTTTGTTAAGCAGTATGATCGAGACTAAAATGGAGCCTGGAGTAGGATCAGACTACGCCATAGTGACCTGTAGGCTATCCCTCTCTTTAAATTGAGGATCAGAGAGATTGTGGAGGCTGAACAATCAACTTTTAAAGAATAAAGAAATTACTGATAGTATTAAAACCTCCCTGGACCAATTTAAGAGAGATAACTGGGGCACAACTCAATCCCCATCCCTGGAATGGAGTGCATTAAAATGTTTTATAAGGGGAGAGTTCATCAAACTAGCATCAGCCAAACAACAGAAGGAAGAAAAATAAATTAAAGCACTTTTGGCTCAAATCAGCGAGAAAGAAAAATACCTATCAGCCAGATCTCCGGAATCAGATAGGGCAGATTTGATAAGATTACATGACAAATATTCTGAATTGCTGAGGGGAAAAGCAAAGTGGGTGATCTTAAGAACAAAAGCTAGCTACAACGAACAGGCAGAGAAGGTGGGTAAACTCTTGGCCCTCAGACTGAAAAAGCAGGAAGCACCAAGATGTATTATGGCCATTCAATAAGAACTCAAACCAAGGAAATAGTGGCCAAATTTGAATTTTATTATGAAAATCTGTACGCCTAGATGCCAAACCACCCCCCTCAAGGCATAGTAGGTCGATACCTAACTAATCTCCCCCTGCCAACGTTTACGGACACCCAGGTGATGGGCCTCCTTACCCCTTTACCGAGGAGGAGGAGATCCTCGTGGTTATCAAGGAGCTACCTCCTGATAAGGCACAGGACCAGATGGCTATTCCACCAATTTTAATATGAAATTCACCTCTCCACTAGCTCATGGCTACTGGCAGCATGTTCAGATATGCTATAGGTAAATACTGTTGACACCAGAATTTTAGAAGCCATTATTGTAGTACTCCTAAACCAGAGAAAGACCAACCTGAGTGTCAAATTATAGACCAATCTCCCTCTCAATTGTGACATGAAAATATATGCCAAATTACTCACCTACAGATTAGACCAGGTGCTCCCCTCTCTTATAGGTTCTGATCAGGTTGGTTTTATGAAGGGTAGGTCTTTGGTAGACCATCTCCGTCAGTTGTCCCATGTCTTCTCCATGTCCCGGGAGACTCGCTAGGCTATGGCTCTGGTCTCCCTGGATGCAGAGAAGGCATTCGACAGAGTAGATTGGCAGTTCCTGCTTAAAGCTCTCAAAAGATTTGTTTTCCCCTCTAAATTTATGTCTTGGATACAGGTCCTGTACTCGAATCCCTCTGCCCCAATCTTTTGTAATGGAACATTATCCCCTTCCTTCCCTCTTAGAGTGGTTATGAGACAAGGCTTCCCCCTGTCCCCCCTGTTATTTAATTTATATCTAGAGCCCCTCATTGTAGCTATAATGATGTCCCGGACATCAAGGGAATTTGTTTAGGGGTTATAGAGAAAATAGCTGCATATGTAGATGACATTCTGCTTCACATCACTAATATTATACCCTCAATTCAGGATCTGTTGTGAATTATACAGGAATACAGCTCACTCTCTAATTATAAATTAAATACAGGTAAATCCTAGTCTTCCGCTGAGTAATAGTCTCCAAGCATGAGATCTCAATTTAGGCCTCATATGGTCCCCAAATCTCTTAAATACTTAGGTTTACACCTTTCTACAAGTGACTCCCAATTGCTCCACCTAAATTTAGATGCTCTACTTACAGTTATCCAGCAAGATTTAAATCAATGGTCAAACCTTCCCTTAACTTTGTGGGGAAGGTAAACACTACAAAATGAATATTCTTCCACGTCTTTTTATACCCTCAATCTACTAAATTTATGGACCCCCAAAGCTTGGTTTAAAAGGCCCTCACTTCTTTCAGATTTTCTATGGAATGGAAACCTCCCAGGAGAGCTTTCCACAAGTTAGCTGCCCTTAAACATCTTGGTGGCTAAGCTACCACATTTTGGCTTATATCACTGGGCCAGCCACCTTAGCAAGTATTTGAGATGGGAAGAGGCTCGTGATAATACAGACACGTCCGTATATATCCCAATATGGCTTAAAATAGAACAGGAAAGAGTATCTTCAGCTGGTATAAACCCAGCTTCATTGCCATACATTAAAATAGGACGCTTCCATCAACCCTCCACCATACCAATGGGACACTCAGTTCGAACACATTCATAACTATCTGCCTCAATGAATTATGTAAATTTGCATGATTTACTTTGAGCCATCTTTCAGAACCCTAACCTTCTCCTGGTGGGACATATGATCCCCTATAATTGGATTCCATTAAGGAATTCCTGCAATGCACAAGAATTCCAAAATCATGCTAATGAATGGTTGACCACACAGAAGCTACTGAACAAATTTAGCCTGCCCCAAAGTGGTCTTTTAGGATATACCAGATTCGCCACATGTTGGCAGCGTACTTGGCCTAACATTGTTAAAAGTAACCCAGGGGACTGGGTTTCTACCTGTAGAAGTCTGTCGTTGGCTCCACACATTGTATCCTCAATTTACTCATTTTATACCTGTTAGTATTTCCAGCTGTGATGGTATTCTAAAATATTGGAGTAACAGGATCCCCATTTCCACCCCCAGATGGCCCAAGATTTGGGAGAACTGTCATAAAGTTATCATGCAGGATAGGCTGCAGATCATGCAATTGCAATTTCTCAATGACATTATCATCTATACAAGATGGGCTACTCTGTAACAGATGCAGGGGGGGACCGGGTACTCTACACCATATGTTTTGGTAATGGCCTACAATCTCCCCCTTATGGGACCTTATTAAGGTTAGAGTGGACCCTCTATTAGGGTTACAAGACTACTTTACCCCAGAGTATGTTGGTTGAGGATTTTCAGGCTTCCAAATGACTTGCCACTACCATATTTCCATGATGGTTTTGTTGGTCAAAAGGTTGTGCTGAAACATTGGAAAGACTCTTTGTTTCACTCATATTTGGAATAGAAACAAGAGTTCCTCCATAATATCAGGATTGAGAAAATGATGGCGAGCATGTTTAATCGTATGGAGCTATACAAAGAGATGGAAATATTACATGTTTTGTATACTATATAATGTCTCCCTGAAATAGATTAGGGTCCATCTAGTCACAGATGTAATTATGTACCTTGCAATGTTCCCTTGACATTAGTCACAGGTGGCACCAGGGATAGGGTGGGGTGGGTACTGGGTGGAGGATGGGGTGTAGTGTTGATTAATTTGTATATTGTCAATATCCCTATCCTGTGGTGATGTATGCTTGTTCTGGAATAAGAATGGAAATTAATAAACTATAATTTAAAAAATTCTGTTAGACACTGGGCTAGGATTAATTAATTCTACATGCTGTAGGGAGAGTCAGTGTGGATAGGATTTTGCAAATTTTGCTATTTTGTTTTGATTATTTTGCTTAAAGGTTTATGTGGCTGTGATTTTTAATTTACTTTAAAGGTCTCTGTGGCTGCAATTTTGAATTAAGCTTAAAGGTTTCTGTGGCTGTGTTTTGAATTTACCTTAAAGGTCTCTGTGGCTGTGTTTTGGGAGTTTAGCTTAACAACCTTAGCATTCACTTGAAACAGAGGGCAGGTCTTAAAGAGCACTTTGGGCAAATATCTAATTTCTGGACTGTATGTGTTTGTGAGACCCAGGAATGCTATTGCTGGGTTTGTAATTGTGTTTGTAAATAACTGCAATCAATATAGAAACTGTACTTCACTGTTCTGTATAGGTAATGTGACCGTGGGTAGGATTGTAAAGTGCATCGGTTGTGGGGCAGCAATGTGGATGAACATATCATGGAGGCTGGGAGGTGCTCAATATGCCACAGGCTAAGGAGGCTCAAGGAAGAGGTTCAGTGGCTTGGCAGGAGCTGGGGAGCTTGAGGGATGAGAGGAGGATTGCATTGGTAGAAGGGCTGACAGCTGAGAGTCTTGTGGGGGCACCACAGAGAAAGAACAGTGGGTCAAGGGAGGAGTCAGGGAGAGAGTGCAAACTAAACAGGAAGCCAGCTGATGAAGGGTGGACTCTAGTAGGATCTAGAAAAAGAGGCACAGCAGTAGGCAGGAGGGAGGAGAAAACACATAATAAGGCAAAGGGAGTAGGGAAAATGTTTGTTGTACTAGCAACACATAAGAAAGAAGATGCAGGATGAGATTGCACAAGGGATTGTACTCACGAAGAGGAGATAGTGAGGGGTATTACTAGTGGAGAGATTGAGCATGGTGTGGCAGGGTAGGGATAATACTTGGAGAGCTGAGAGAGAGAGGGAGGTTGGCAGTCAAACAGGAGGAGGGGGAGGGATCTCAATTGTGAGGGGAAGGGTAGAAGACACTGGGGCAAATGGTAAAAGTACCATCTTGAGTGGCCCCAGGAATGAGAACCTGGGTGGGGGGGTGACGATGGGCACAAGGAAAGAGGATAGGGATGTAATGGTGTTGGAGGACTCCATACTCAAGAGGATCAGATGGGGCAGCAAAGGGGAGAGGCACAGTAGGATATGGATGGAGTCCAGACTGGGATTAAAGGCAGACAAGGCAGGACAAGCAATCCTAAGGTGCATAAGGAGGAGGAGGAGGAGGAAACCACACATTGTGGTACATATGGGGACAAATGATCTAGTGGGGGAAACAGTGGCAGAAACAAGGAAAAGGACTGAGGAAGTGGGAAGGTTTTGTGAGGAGACTGGAGAGTCAGTGGCCTTCTCCGAGGTGCTCCTGGTACTCTGCTCAAGCACAGTGAGTAAGGAGAGAATTAGGGCGTTGAACACATAATTGGTAGAATGGTGTCAAACTAAGGTGTATGGGGTTGTGCTTGCTGTTAAGAAGATGTTTGCAAGTGTTGCTGTTTTTTTAAACTACAGGAGAGAAGGATTAGTTAATTCTACTTGCTGTTGAGAGACTTAATGTGTAGTGGATTTTTGTAAGTTTTGATATAGCCCTCTTACCCACCCCTTCCATCAGCCTTTCTTAAATACTGAACTACCACTGGGGGTTGGGTTTGAAGGCTGTGAGGGAGGAGCTTGGGGAGCTGCAAACTGACCTGAGCCCTTTAGAGCAAATCAGGAAGGAGGAAACAAGGAACAGCCATATGAGCTAATTCTTAGAGATATATAAATATGCATAACTGATGAGTGGGTCTATAGTTCTTTTGAGTAGGATTGTGGTTTCCAGTTAGTACAATAGTTGGCTGTTATGCTGTGTGCAAGGGAATTTGGGATTAACATTTCTGTTAGAGGCTGGGCTAGGATTACTTAATTCTATGTGCTGTAGGGAGAGTTAGTGTGGACAGGATTTTTGTAAGTTTTGCTATTTTGTTTTTGCTTATTTAGCTTAAAGGTTTCTATGGCTGTGATTTTTGAATTAAGCTTAAAGGTTTCTGTGGCTGTGTCTTTTGAATTTACCTTAAAGGTCTCTGGGGCTGTGTTTTTGGGGAGTTAAGCTCAATGTGGTTACAGCGGCACCTCTTGAAGACTGAGGGTGGGTCCTAAAGAGCACATGGGGCAAACGTCTAATTTCTGGACTGTATGTGTTTGTGAGACCTAGGAGCTAGAAAGCTGAACACATGGTTGGTAGAATGGTGTCAAACTAGGGGATATGGGTAGTGGGCAGCTGGGGCAGTACCTGGGATAATAACAATCTGTTTGCAAGGGATAGGCTACACCTGAGTGGGGAGGGGAAGGAGGTATTAAAGCAAAGATTTGGAAGGTATATTGCAACAAAGGTGGATTTAAACTAGATGGTGGGTGGTAAGTGAACAGCAGGTAGGCAGAGATCCGATAGAGTGGAGTCACAGCCTACCCCCCAGGCTAGCAGGGAAGAACTTGGAGCAGCCAAAAAGGAAGGGAATAGAAGGGAGGAGATGGAGGCCAGTGAAGGGAAGGGGGCAGGATGGAGGGTGGTCTGACTGAATGCAAGAAGCTTAGGTAACAAATCAGATGAGCTACAGGCACTCTCAGCAGTGTGGAGGGTGGATATTGCAGCTGTCACAGAAAAGTGGGCAACTGAGCACCAGGACTGGGATCTGGCAATCCCAGGATACAAATTATACAGGGAGGACTGTAAGGAGGCAAGGGGGGGGCTGGGTGGCAGTCTATGTGAGGGACGGGATCAAATGCACAAGGGACGAGGAGGAAGAAAGGGGAACAGAGGCAATCTGACTGCAGCTCCTAGACTCAAGGGTAGGAAACTAAGGTTTGGGTGGTATACAGGCCACCTCCCACTCTGAGGAGCTTGACAGGGAATTCATGGGACAAATCAGAAAGGTATGTAGAAAAGGGAAGGTGGTCATCAAGGAGGATTTCAACTTGCTGGGGTTGACTGGAGCATTCTGTCACCTCCAGTGCTCAGCAGAACGTGCTCCTGGATGTGATCCAGGAGGGTCTCCTGACACAGTTGGTTAGTGTACCTACTAGGCTAAAGAACACTTTAGATCTGATATTGTGGAATGGGGAGGCTGTAAAGGAAATAAAGGTGGAGGACCCATTAGCTGACAGCGATCACCAAACAGTGTGGTTTAGTATCATGATGTGCGGGGAGCCAGAAAAATCAGTTACTTGGGTGGTAAACTTCAGGGGGGCAGACTTTGGGAGGATGCAGGAAGTACTGAAAGGGAAACTGGAGGGCATAAGGCAGAAGAAGGACATGGAGTAGAAATGGGATATTATTAAACGGGGGATTAGAGAGGCAACAGAAGCCTGCACCAAGACACAGAGTAAGAGGAGAAAAGCAAGAAAACCATGCTGGTTGAACAGCGAGGTAGTGGAGGTGGTGAGAGGAAAATGGGAGGCACACCAGCGGTACAGAAGGACGGGGAAGAAAGTGGACAGGAAGGAGTATGCAAGGTGGTCCAGGAAGGTGACCAGAAAAGTGAGAGAAGCCAAGGCCCAGAGGGTGCTGAGATTAGCGTAGGAAATTAACAGGGAAGAGAAAGACTTTTTCAGATACATCAGTGAGAAAAGAAAGTGCAAGGAGACAATAGTGAGGATAAAAAGGGGTGGGAAGTGGATGGAAACAGGGAGGAGCAAGTGGAAGCACTGAATTAATATTTTTGCTCAGTTTTCACAGAAGAAAAGTGGGAGCTGCTACCACTATGGGCTGGGAAGGTGGGGACGGGGAAGAGGAGGTGACAGATGGAAGAATTGAGGCAAGTTGCGTCCTAGAGGGACTGAGGGAACTGAAGGTAAACAAGGCACCAGGGTCAGATTGTATACATCCCAGGGTGCTGAGGGAGATGGCAGAGGTGCTGGTGAAGCTGCTGGCAGATCTTTACAGCACCTCACTGGAGTCAGGATGTGTGCCACTGGACTGGAGGATGGCACATGTAGTACCATTACACAAGAGCGAACCAAGGGATGAACCATGTAATTATCCAGTAAGTCTCGCCTCCATAGTGTGGAAACTCAAGGAAACAATACTAAAGAAAAGACTGGTGTCATACCTGGAGGACAATGGCCTCCAGTATGTGAGGCAGCATGGGTTCATTTCAGGGAAGTCTTATCAAACCAACCTGATACAATATTATGACTGAGTGAGAGGTGAACTGGATAAGAGTCATGCGGTGGATGTTCTTTACTTGGACTTCAGCAAGGCCTTTGATTTGATGCTTCATGGGTGGCTTGGGGAAAGCTATCTGGTGTAGGGTTAGGGGCAAAATGACAAACTGGATTACAAGCTGGCTGGTGGGAGTCTGCAAAGGGTGGTGGTGAGAGGGAGCTCTCAACCCAAGGCCAGTGACAAGCGGGTGCCACAGGGCTCATGTTGTTGCCAGTATTATTCGGCTCTCTCATAGCAGACATTGCACACGGGTAGTGAGCAAGGTAAGTCTGTTCGCTGACGACACCAAAATCTGAGCAGTGGTGGATGGAGGAGGGATGGAAGCAGCCGCAGGGGACCCAAGCAAGCTAGAGGAATGGCTGAGAGGTGGCAGCGGGTTCAATGCAAAGAAGTGCAAGGTTATGCATCTCAGGGTGAAGAACCCAAGGAGAGAATATTGGCTTGGTGGGGGTCAAGCTGGGATCACAGAGGAGGAGCAGGACCAAGAGTAATGATAACAGGGACCATAAACAACACTGCCCAGTGTAGGAGAGTGGCTGCAAAAGTGAACAAAATGCCTGGCTGCATAGCAAGGGGTTTTCGTCCAAGCGAAGAAAGGTGATCTTACCCCTCTACAGGTCGCTGGAAGGCTGTAGTTAGAGTATTGTGTGTAGTTTTGGAGGCCATGCGTAAAGTGTGATATCAGGATACTGGAGGGGATACAGAGGAATGCAACAAAGATGATATGTGGAATGGAGGGAAGAGACTATGAGAGCAGGCTGGAAGACCTGAATATATACACCCTGGAGGATAGAAGGGACAGGAGGGACATGATAGAGATATTCAAGTATCTGAGGAGAATCAGTAAGGATGGGGCAGATGGGGTCTTTAAGCTAAAGAGGGGTAGTACACGGGGCATGGGCTAAGAATAGGGGGGAGATTTAGGAGGAAATGAGGAGACACTATTTCACAGAGAGAGGTGGTATCAAAATGGAATGCACTACCAGAATGAGTGGTACCATGTAAATTCTGAACAGCTTAAAATGGCATGGGAAAGGTAACAGGGGAGAGTGAGGGTGGGGAAGGTGGGAGGTGGCAGTTGGATGGCAAAGGGAGGGGTGGGCAGCTGCAAACTAGAGTGCTAGCTGCACACTTCAGCAGAACTTATAGACTGGGTGGTCTGTTTCTGCTGGCACACTCGTATGTTTGTATTCCTTGAACTTTTAGCTTTAAGATTTGCAAAAGACAATTACCTCCCTTGCTGTGCTAACTTTGTCTTTAGACTGCTGAAACTTGGAAACACTTTGAACTATTTACAGTTCTCCAATAGTGCTGCAAAACATGAGTCTGCCTATTCGTGGTGTGAAGTCATCATCTGAATTTGAGAAACTTGCTGAGAAAACAGGCAGGAGCTGAGGACGATCCCTTGGCAACAGGCTTGAAAGCTTACATATTCTGGAAACCTTTCAGCAGAAAGATAGTGCCCCTTCTCTATGGGCTTACAGTCTTAATTGGTGAAGACCAGGCTGGAACTAGGACCGGTATGCTTCAGAACCCCATGTCTGGCTATACCCCTCAGGGGGAAGTGCATATGGCAGTCCTCTAAGTGGTGGCACACTACTAAGCTGTCTTCCAGGCTGATCTGAAAGTCATGTTGTATTCAGTACATTTAAATCAGCACATTTATAGTTGACCATCTCAATCACTTTCTGTGGTCACAATCACTTCAGCCATGTGCCAGCGTGGCCACATGGGCCTTTAGCATGCAGACACAATTTCTACTCAATGGGTACTTTCCCTCTAAGGTTAGGGTGACCCAGACTCTCACAGTCCATACAAGACAAATCCTTTTCCTTAATGCACTTTAACACAGATGGAACTTGAGGCATGACTCACCACCATTTAGCAGAATTTTAATGACTAGAAAACTGATACTGTAGCTTTTCTCCAGCTTGAAACATATAACATGACAGTCCCTTGTGGCTTTGCTTTCATTAGCAGCTCCAACTTGGACACTCAGAAAATTCACTGGCCTCCAGGCACTATCAAGAAAAGCTCCACATGGCTGAGGCGTCCCTTTCAGTCCTGTTGGTACATTATACAGTCACTATCTCATGCAACATCTGCTGACTAATGTAATAAAATATATCTGGTTGCTATCTGATGTGGTATTCATGTACCTATATTATGACTACTGTGATCTACCTATTACCAAGCGTGTACCACCAGTGAATGCCTGTAACACTGGTTGCTTTTATAATCTAAGCATTATGTACTGTACTGTTTGTTTGCTGTGATGTATTGCTCTCTTGACAAGGTGCCCTTGTAAATGAGTCTATGACTCAAAGGTCTGTAAACAGATGATCTAATAAATAAACTATCAGCATTTCATAAACTACTGGACCATTTTCTGGTCACTTGAAAGAGATGTCCACCCATTTCTTAAGTGCTGGTCAATCACAGGGTGCAGACAGGTAGTCATAACTTTTAACTGGTTGGGTTTCTGCCAATAACAGACCTCTCTCTTGCTTGTATGTTTAAGTAGAAGTTTACTCACTCAGGCAGATTCAGAACACTTTTATTTTCTTGAAGTTACAGATCTCTTAAAAACTCTTACTGCTGAGGCAAAAGCATTTCTTGCAGCTCTCTCACAACTGCAGGTGAATGCTGGCTTATTTTCCACCTTTACCTACCCTCAGCGCAGTCTTAATACTGTCTTTTTGTCTTCTGTCTGTTTTTGCTAGTACTGCAATAGTAATTTCATGATAATTTGGGGTAGTATTCAGTAGTAGTAAAGTAGTCTGCTCATGGGCGAACAATTTAAATGAGCGATCTATTTGAAGATTAACTTAGTAATAATTATGTATTTGGTTAGTACAGTAGTTAGGTAGTCTTATAAGCAAATGTATGCAAATGAAGGCAATGCTGTGAAGATTAGATGATTACTTAAATGACTACTTCTGAATTGTATAATAATACCAATGAAGACTCATAAAGACTAGTTGAATACTTCTTAATATTGGTAAAGTAGTAGTACTGTAGTACTCAGTTAGTATTTATATAGAGCCATATATGTAATCTGTGCAGTATAGGCCATGTGCTGTGCTGGCAGCTAACCCAGCTGCAGGTGCAGCTCATGGGGATGGGTTTAGCCTGCCCCCATGCACTGGCCCTGTATACAGGCCATATGCATGCTGGTCCTACTCAAAACCCATCCTCATGAGCTGCACCTACAGCTGGGCTAACTGGCAAGCACAGCTGCTCTAGAGGACACAGCCTATATGCCTACAGGCTATCCTGCTGTATGTGCCCCTCAAAGCATAGGATGTATCATGGCTTGCGGGCATCCCACTCCTGTTATCCCCACCACTTCACTAGTGAAAAGAAACAAATTTAAAGTGTGTGTCTATGAACACTGCAGATGTGACTATACTCTGTCCTCTGTGTACGCAGTCTGTTATGCTGCTTTTGTAATCTTCATGTGGCGGGTTTCTTGTTGAGTGAAAGCTTTGGGCTGTACCAATACCAAGTGTTGCTCAAATGCACCCATTAGCAATTGGCAGAATAAAGCAATACAGAAATGCTGTTGCCTACACCCTCATTTTCTGATGACTCTACCTCTGTTAGTGCTCCTATATGTATTGGCACTTTAACTGCTTTACTGTAAAATGTACTGGCACTTTTATACACATTTGCTTAATGTAATGGTACACCACACACACAATCCCATGCTCTGCATGGTTCAGGAGATCCAGTCTGCTGGCAGATTAAGAATTCCAACTGGATGCCCACTGGCATCTTCCACTCCACTTGCATCTGGCTCCCTATCTGCATTACACTTCTCATATGCACAAGTGGGGAGGGACAAGATAGGCAATATTTTATGGCACCTAAAAAGATGTTTGTCCAGCTTCTTTAACTCCCAAAATAAAAGTCTTTATCAATAAAAATAAACTTATCTTTGCTGACATTCGACCAGTTTGAAGAAGATTACACCAAATGGAGGGTCCATATCTTTTGCTGTGCAGAACTACCTAAAGCGAAAAAATTATTATTGAAGCTACATAGGCATGTTACTTTATGATCAAAATGAGTGATGAATAAACCTGAACATTAAAACACAGTTGTATACTACATTTTTGTATGTTCATTAGAAGAAAAACTGCAATAAATGTAAACTTTTCATCCAATCTAAATCATGCTTATAGGCCTAATAATATTGAGTACATTTAATGATACATGTCCGCACTTACACCTTAAAGCTGACAATTATGATGCTCTCCACCACTACGGTTACAGATCAGTAAGCAAGTTAACTACTGGATACACACAGATACAAAGATGTTGTCAGCAGATAAGGGCCTTGTGGCCCATCCAGTCTGCCTATCCCTCTTTCTAATGCTTAAGGTACCCTAAATGCTACAAGGCCCCTTCGCCTAGCTTGATAATTTCCATGTGTCTATCACACATTCTTGAATCTCCTGCACTGTGGCCACCCCCACCACTCCCTTGGGAGACTGTTCCATCTCTCCACCATCCTGTCAGAGAAGTACAATTTCTTCAAGTTCCCTCTAGGTTTTCCTCTTTAGTCTCATGCTGTGTCCCCTTGTTCTGCTATTTCCCTTATAATAATAATAATAATAATAATAATAAAATGCATTTAGTAAAGCGCCTTTCAAGATTCAAGCTGTACAGAATTAATTCAGATAAAACATACACAAATACATATCTTATAAAATCACAATAAAACTGGAGATGCCATTCCCCATAAAAAGTTTTTAATGCCTGCTTAAAACTCCCCACTGTCCTGCATTCCTGGAGCTGGCAGGGCAGAAAATTCCAGAGGTAGGTGCCACAAATCTGAAAGCCGCGCACCAGATGACTTCAAATTAACCCTCAGAATCTCCAGCAACCCCTCATCAGCCAAGCGGAGCTGTCGCACAGGAGTGTAAGGAACCAGGAGTTCTTTCAAGTAATCGGGACCCTGTCTGTGTAGGGCTTTGTAAGTCAATAGACCTACTCTGAAGGTGATCCGCCACTGTATTGGCAGCCAGTGCAGGCGTGCAGCACAGGGGTGATGTGGGATCTCTCGATGCCCAGTCAACAGACTTGCTGCTGCAATCTGCACTAGCTGCAAGCAGTGGCTATCAACCCCAGGAAGCCCTAGATAAAGGGAGTTGCAGTAGTCGAGCGCAATGTCACAAAGCGGCCAGAACAGGCAGGTCACTGGGTGGAACAAGGTGCCTAATCCTGGCAATGTTCTTAAGGTGGAAAAAGACTAGCTTGACGACTGCCAACACCTGATGATGATGAAGTCAGACCAACATCAAGCTCCACTCCCAGGTTACGCACCTGTTCGGAGGTGAGAATCTGTGCCTCCCCAGAACTAAGCCAGAAGGAGCCGGTCCTCAATCCTCTACTCTATGACCTGGGTCACGATCAAAACCTCAAGTCTTTCCAGGGTTCAACTTTAGATCGCTGGAATTCATCCAGTCTTAGTTTCTGCGAGGCAGTTGTTCAGTACCAAGATAGCACCAACCTGGTCAGGTGCAAAAGACAGGCAGAGCTGGGTATCATCTGCATAGCGGTGAAACCTCAGCTCATACAAATCTTACAATGTCTCTGAGGGCAGCATATATACTGTGAATAACATGGGGACAGCACGAACTCTGAGGTACCCACAAGGCAGAGAAAGCCCTGGATAAAAACAAACCCAAGACCACCCTCTGCATTCTCCGAGCGGAAAGATGAAAACCATCTGAGGACTGTACCTGACAGCCCACAGATGAACCTCAGGAGTTCGAGCAGAACCCCATGGTCCACAGTATCAAAAGCTGAAGCTAGATCTAGGAGAACCAAGATAGAAGCGGTGTCTCCGATCTCTCGCCATCAGGAGATCATTGAGCACCCAAACCAGAGCAGTCTCAGTACTATGCTCTTGCGGAAACCAGATTGGAGAGGTTCATATAAATTATGGATGGTTAAATGGTTATCCAGTTGAGCAGCCACAATTTTCTGAATAACCTTCCCCACAAAAGGGAGGTTAGAGATAGGCCTGTAGTTTGCTAGCCTCTCTGGGTCTAAAGAAGCTTTTTTTCAGAAGGGGGATCACCACCCCCTCCTTCAGGGAGCTAGGGAACTCACCCATATCTAAAGAGCACCGGACAATCCGAGCTAAGACCGGGCCAATGATCTCACTACAACCCAAAATCAGGGAAGTAGGGCGACGGTCTAAACTACAGCACGTGGGACACATCTCCTGGACAATCCTTATAATGTCTACAAGATCCGGCAGGTCAAAGGTACTCCAGGAAACTCCGGGTTCTGCAACAAAGCACTGACCAACAGCAACCCCTTAGAGTGAAGCTGGTGGCACCCCTCCTGATGTCATTGACCTTGTTATCAAGTAGCGGCGATCTCATCACAATCAGTTTGTGTAAAAACTTGTGAACTACTGACAGGTTGGGTTGCACAGCCTGTCAACAGTTCTGAAGAGTTGAGCCGGGTCAATGCCGTGTGACAGAAATTTCCTGGACATGAATTCTGCCTTCTTATGGGAAATTTCAGTTTGGTAGAGTTTATAATGCTCTATCAAAATAAGGTAGTCGGCATCAGAGCAGTCTTCCTCAATGACGCTCTAATCTATACCCCAATTTCCACAACTCTCAGAGCCCGTCAAACCACGGGGCTCCAGGAAGCGTCTCGGAAGGGCGAACACGGACAGGGGCAATATGATTGAGAGCTGAAGATATGGCCCCATTATAGGCCACAACCAACTGCTCAGGATCAGTGCAAGACTCGTCCAACAACGAGGTCGATAACCGCCATCAGGTCTTCAGGACCACGTCCGTAAAGGGCGGTACCTGACCAGCTCCACAGGGGCCGACCTACCAAGGGGGGCCTCAAAATTGAGCCCAACTGAGTAATGATCAGACCAACTGACTGGTTCCACCACTAAATCGGAGGCCTCGATCTCCAGGAGGAAGACCAGGTCAAGAGAGTGACCTCCCTTGTGTGTAGCTGAGGAAACAACCTGTGTAAAGCCCAGAGATGTCATCACCTGGAGGAATGTTGACCAAAAAGCAAGGATTCATCGTCGACCCAGGCATTGAAGTCGCACAGAACCATCAGTGTGGAGACTCCAATGCCATGTCGGCGAGCAAAGTCTGCTATTTCCTGCAGGAAAAGCTTCTCATCACCTGGTGGACGGTAGATGAGAAACAATCCTGCACCCAACACCAGCTACCACAGTACACTTGAATGACCTGGCCTCCTCAACTGGTACACCAGTTAGGCCCATTCGGTCTTAAAACAGACGCAACCCCGCGCATGGTCAATCTCGGCGATGTATAACCAAGTACCGGTGGAACAGTGGCCTCTAAAAAGGGCCACATTCCCATCCAACCAGGTCTCTAATGCAAACCAGATCTGCCTTAGCAACAAAGTCTGAGATAAGACCAGTCTTGTTGCAGACAGATCTGGCATTGCATAAGCGAGCCTGAGTTGGACAAGGTTGTGAGCTGACCCAACTACTTGCCCTCAAAATGGGAGGTGCCCTTGGGTATAGGAACCAGAATGGAATCACCACGTTCCTGGTACTATTCACCCCAGGGTGTCTTCTGGGCTTAACCACCCCTATGGAGAGCCCCGCTCACTCCGGCTGTCATAACCCCCCCACCCACCCCAACTCCCCACGAGCAATCCCCCAACGCCCAACAGTGCTGATAGGTAAGAGCAGGCAGGAGGGAGAAGAGAAGGGCGGAGGGCACGGAGAGCGGAGGCCAAGTAGCACAAGACAGGAGGGGCAAACAAACACATTACGATTAACACTTATTAAAAAATAATAAAAACACCAACTCAGATTTCCCAAACCATGAAATGTAACTAAAGACAAAGCTAAAACCCTAAAATAGATCAACTAAACTACCCCTCACACTATAAAATAATCATTTAAACCCAAAAAGAAAAGAAATTAACAGAAGAAAAATAATAAAAACAACCCCCTCTCACAGGGCATACAAAACAAAATAACAATAACAGAATTACAATAACGTAAATTATAAATGTATATATATAAAAATTCAGCTGTTATGCAGTACACTCAATGCCTCAACAGTCAAATAATAAAGTTCTTTTAAACAGATGAGCCGCTAGAACAATTTCTGAATAATTCAAATTGTCTAGAGATACTCTCTCTACCTCAACAATCAGATAATAAGTTCCTTGTAAATGAATGAGCCGCCAGAACAGTCCCCAGGTAATCAGGTCCAATTTCTTCTTCCATTCTCCTCCTCTCAGTGTCACTTCAGAACTTTAACCCCAAATACCATCCCCAAAGGCTAAATCCGGCAAGCCATGACCAGCAACTAAAGGCTCCTGACAGAGAGCCATTTGCCCCACACACAGAAAAACCTAGGAATCCTCGGGCACACATCCACCGATCTGCACCCCACTAGATTCCCTTCTGGTCGCAGGCCAGCCAGGTAGTCGCCCTTAGTTCAGTATTACAGCTCAAGAGGTAAAATGCCACCTTCCCCTTCCTCGGAACAACAAACTAACAATGCTCTTAAAGGCTGGGCAAGGGCCCAATCGGAGGGGTGTTAAGGGACTCAGCAACCCACTGGTTGCTGAGTGAAAGATGCTCCCATGTGGTATCCTGTTGATCCCCTTTAGATTTTTGAAAGTCTCTATCATGCCCCCCCATCCTTTTCTCCAGGGAGTACTTACTTACAGCTCAGTCTCTCTTCATATGACTTATGCTGCATCCCTGACATCATTTTTGTTGCCCTCCTTTGCACAGTCTCCATCCTGTGTGCCTTTTTGGAGATGGGGCCTCCAGAGCTGAACATAGTACTCCACATGAAGCCATACTAGGGAGCAGTACAATGGTACCACCACTTCCCTCCTTCTACTTGTTATACCCCTCTCTATGCACTCTAGCATTCTGTCACTCTTTCCAACTGATTTGTTGCACTGTTTAGCCACTTTGATGTTGTCTTCTATGACTATCCCTAGATCCCTTTCCTCTGTGGTGGCCTCCAGGGTTACCCCATCTAGTTCATACTCAGCCTAGAATCCCCCTCCCCTAAGTGCATAATCTTGCACTTTTTTGCACTGAAACCCAACTGCCATTCCTTGGACTAGTTTTCTAGCCTCTTCAGATCCATCCTCATTTTTTCTATACCTTCCTGTGAATCTACCCTGTTACATAGCTGTGTTTCATCAGCAAACAGGCTAACCCTCCCTTCTAGACCCTCTACAACATCGCTTATGAAGACATTGAAGAGCACTGATCCCAGCACTGATCCCTGGGGTACGTCACTTGTTACCAGTCCCTCCTGAGAGCTAACCCCATTTACCACCACTCTGTGTGTTCTGCTACTCAACCAGTTTCTAATCCATGTGACCACCTCTGTCCCCACCCGCAGATTTGCCAGCTTGTAGAGTAGTCTCCTGTTTGGAAATGTCGAAGACCTTCCTGAAGTCTAGATAGGTCACATCTACTACTCTGCCCTGGTCTAATTTCTTTGTCACCCACTCAAAGAAATCAAGTTGGTCTGGCATGACCTCCTGCCTTGGGTCCGGCAGCCCCTTGTCTCTAGGTAGTCCACCAATCTTTTCTTAGGTAGGATTTCTATCATTTTACATATTATCAAAGTCAAACTGACCAGGTGGTACTTTCCTGCCTCCTCCTTGCTAAAACATTTTTGCAGGGTTACCACATGCCCTCCTCCAGAACCATGCCTGTCCAGAACCATGATTGTTTCTAGTAATCCACTGAACAGCTTAGCCAGAGGTTTAGCCAATTCCCCAAGACTCCTTTAGCATCCTTAAGAGTATCCCATTGGGCCCCATAGCTTTATCTACCCTAAGCTGTCCTGGTGCTCTTTTGCACTGTCCTCTGAAAATGGTCTGACGTCCACCCTCCTACCCGTTTGCCTTCTCAATTAATGGGGGACCATTCCCATTGTTGTCTTCTGTGAATGCGGAGTAGTATTTGTTGAGGAAAGTCACATTATAGGAACATACGAATGTGAAAGCAGAAACAGACTACCTGATCTATCTAAGTCTGTTCGAGCGTGCAGCTAGCACTTCTAGTTTGTGGCTGCCCCACCCACTCCCCTTTATCATCCCATAGCCACTGCCCATCTCCCCCACCCTCACTGTCCCCTTTTCCCTGTCCTATGCCCTTGTAAAGCTGTTCACAGATTTATACAATACCACCCATTCTGGTAGTATGTTCCATTTTGCTATCACCCTCTCCATGAAATAGTGTCTCCTCATTTCCCTCCTAAATCTTCCCCCTTCTATTCTTAGCCCATGCTCCCTGGTGTCCCTCCTTAGCTTAAAGACCCCATCTGCCCCATCCTTATTGTTTCCCCTCAGATACTAAATTTTCTAGCATGTCCCCTGTTCCTTCTATCCTTCAGGTGTACATATCCAGGTCTCCCAACCTACTCTGATAGTCTCTCCCTCCATTCCACATATCTTCATTGTCCTCCTCTGCACCCCTCCAGTAGCCTAATATCCGCTTCAGGTATGGCCTTCTAACTACACAATACTTCAAGTGTGGCCATGCCAGTGATCTGTAGATGGGCAAGATTACCTCTTTTTGCCTGGATGAAAACACCCTGGTTATACACCCCAGCATTTTGTTTGCTTTTGCAGCCACTCTCCTGCACTGGGAAGTGTTGTTCATGGTCCCTGTTAAGATTACCCCTAGGTTCTGCTCCTCCTCAGTGATCCCCAGCTTAACCCCTCTAAGCCAGTATTCTCTCTTTGGGTTCTTCACCCTGAAGTGCATAATCTTACACTTCTTTGCACTGAACCACAGATGCCATTTCTCTGACCACTCCTCTAGCTTGCTTAGGTCACCCTGCAGCTTCTTCCATCTCTCCTCTCCATCCACCACTGCTCCCATTTTGGTGTCATCTGTGAACAAACTTACCTTGCTCACAACCCCATGCACAATGTCTGATATGAAGAGCCCAAATAGTACTGGTCCCAACCCAGAGCCCTGTGTCACTGCGCTCATCACTGGCTTTGGAGTTGAAAGCTCCCCTCCCATCACCACCCGTTGCAGCCTCCCACTCAGCCAACTTGTAATCCAGTTCATCATTTTTGCCCCTACCCCTACAGAAGTCAGCTTCCCCCAAGCCACCCATAAGGCACCAAATTGAGCCTTGCTGAAGCCCAAGTAAAGAACATCCACCGCATGACCCTTATCCAGCTCACCTGTCACCTAGTCATTATATTGTATCAGGTTGGTTTGACAAGACTTCCCAAAACAAACCCTGCTGCCTTATATCCTGGAAGCCTTTGTCCTCAGATGCACTTCAATTTTTCCTTTGTATCATTTCCATGAGTTTTCGCACTATGGAGGTGAGACTTAATGGGCAATATTCACCGGGCTCATCCCTTGGTCTGCTCCTGTGTAATGGCACTACATGTGCCATCCCCCAGTCTAGTGACACACATCCCAACTCCAGTGAGGTGCTGTACACATCTGTTAGTGGTTCTGCCAACTCCTCCACCATCTCTCATCACCCTGGAGTGGATACTGTCCGGCCCTGGTGTCTTGTCTACCCTCAGTCCCTCTAGGACTCTAACTCCTTCATTTCTTCCATCTGTCTCCTCCTCTCTCCCCCATCCCCACCCTCCCAGATCATGGTGGCAGCACCCCCTTTCTTCTGTGAACACTGAGCAAATGTATTCATTCAGTGATTCTGCATGTTCTCACCCTTTTCTTTCCACTCCCACCCTTTTTTATACTCAATATTGTCTCCTTGCACTTCCTTTCTCCCTGACGTATCTGAAAAAGCCTTTCCTTCCTCCCTCCCCCATTAATTCCCTGCACTAACCTCAACTCCCTCTGGGCCTTGGCTTCTCTCACTTGTCTGGTCACCTCCCTGGACCATCTTGCATACTCCTATTTGTCCCCTTTCTTTCCCATCCTCTTATACCTTTGGTGTGCCTCTCATTTTGCCCCAACTGCCTCAACTGCCTAGCTGTTCAACCAGCATGGTTTTCTTGCTCTGCTCCTCCTACTCTGTGTCTTGGTGCAAACTTCTGTTGCCTCTGTAATCCCCCATTTAATAATATCCCATTTCTACTCTGTGTCCATCTCCTGCCTTATGCCTTCCAGTTTCCCTTTCAGTACTACCTGCATCCTCACAAAGTCCGCTCCCCTGAAGTTTACCACCCGAGTTAGTGATTTCTCTATTTACGCACTCGTGATATTAAACCACACGTTTGGTGATCGCTGTCAGCTAGTGGGTCCTATGCCCTATTTTCCTTACTGCCTCCTCGTTAGTCAATACCAGATCTAAAGTGTTCTTTAGCCTAGTAGGTACACTGACCAACTGCATGGAGTCCCTCCTGGACAGCGTCCAGGACCACTTATTCTAACACTGGAGTTGACTGGAATGCTCTAGTCAACCCCCGGCAAGTTGAAATACCCGATGACCACCTTCTTTTTTCTATGTACCTTTCTGATTTGTCCCACTGATTTCTGGTCAGGCTCTTCAGACTGGACAGCTTGTATACCACCCCAATCCTCAGTTTCCTACCGCTTGAGTCTAGGAGCTGCAGTCTGATTGCCTCGGTTCTCCTTTCTTCCCCTTGTCCCTTGTGCATTTGATCCATCTCTCACATAGACTGCCACCCATCCCCCTCCCTTCCTTACGGTCCTTCCTGCACAGATTTGTATACTGGGATTGCCAGATCCCAGTCGCGGTCTTTCACTTGCCCACATTTCGCAGACAGCTACAATATCCACCTCCACACTGCCAAGAGTGCCTGTAGCTCAGCTGATTTTTGCCTAAGCTTCTTGCATTCAGCGAGACCATCCTCCATTGTGCCCCTTTCCCTTCGAAGCCCTCCATCTCTTCCTTTCTACTCCCTCCCTTTTCAGCTGCCCCAAGTCCTTCCCTGATAGCTTGAGGGGGCAGGCTGTGGCTCCACTCTATCTGATCCCTGCCTACCTGCTGTCCACTTGCCACCCCCCGAGTTTAAATCTACCCTTATCACAATATACCTCTCCAGTCTTTGCTTTAATACCTCCTTCCCCTCCTCATTCAGCTGCAGCCTGTCTCTTGTAAACAGATTGTTATTATCCCAGGTACTGCCCCAGCCACCCAAGACCCCATACCCCTTAGTTCGACACCGAGTCACGTGATGCTAACTTTCTGAGCAGCAGCATTGATACCGAACTCCCAGTACCATCAGCCTTATCCGCTTTATACTACGATCCTGGGCGGAAACTCAATAATTTCAACACCAACGGCTCATCACTCTCTGCCTATTGGCCCTAGGGCGTTTTTTACTCTCATCCTGTTAATACCAAGAAGGATGGAGGCAGAGAAGAAACAGGCCACGATCCGGCACACACACCGCCCACCACACCTGAAAAACTACCCAAGAAAGCGAGAAACCAGCTCGGCTCCGTTCCAGATAAAATGGGTGACAAAGCCCCCTCGTCAAACCCTCTTACTGAAGAAAAGTTTTTGCAAGAGCTAACACCAAAGAAGGAAGTTCTACAAGATATTACCAGCGAGCTCAAATCAATCCGGGGTGACCTTTTTTCTCTTGCTACAAGGGCGTCCGACTCGGAAGCCAGAATACATTCCCAAGAACAATGGAGAGCTACAACGGAACCTGACCTGGTCGCATTAAAACAACAACTCAGAAAGTTACAACTCAAAACAGAGGACCTAGAAGGTCGCGGCAACGAAACAATCTCCTTATCCTGGGCCTTCCTAGAACTCGAAGAGGATCGGATCCTATCGCCTTCCTACAGAAGCTCTTAGTAAAAACAGTGGGCCCATCACCTCTTAACCGCACTATCACCTGGAAAGAGTACATAGAGCTCTGAGGCCTAGACCCCTCAAACTCTCCCCTCGACCAATGTTTGCCAAGTTTCTCAGTTACTTAGAGAAACAGCATGTTCTTAATAAAGCTTCGTGAACTTAGCGATCATGTGGGGCCTTGCAAGCCTCCGCATGCCCAAGATCTTCCACGGGAGACCAGGATGAAAACGACTTTCCACTCCATTGTCAGAAACTGATCACGCGGTATCCTTTTGGCATGCTGTATCCCACCACCCTTAAGGTCACAACGGTATCCCCACCACACGATTCACGGAGTCTGCTTCCAGAGATCTGGCTTTGAAACTCCCAATCTCTTCAAGTCAAAATAACTGAACTCTCAGCTACCATTTTAAATATAAGACAATGTTTCAGCTTGAAAATTAAGTTTGTAAAGTTTGGTTAACTTACTAGGATGTTTTATCAGTGTCCTGATAGAGCGGAGAGTCCTCGGCAGCCTGGCGTGGGTCGGGGTGGGCGTGGCTTCTCTGGTCCCTGTAAACTCCCTGGAACCAAAGGGAAGTGGTTGGTGGCTATGCCTGCTTGTTTAGGTGAAGGACAGTTTGGTCCCACCATAACGTCCCTGGGGAAACTATTTGTGTATCAGTTTGCCAGGTTGGAAGCTCCACCTCTTAATCCGACCTGTCACCCTCCAGCAGCTTGTTGATGCCTGGATAAGAGGGTGAGTTAATTTTATTTATTCTCCTCCACAATGGGTCGGGTTCATCTCACGTAGAGTTTCTCCTGGATTCTTCTTTCCTTTCCATTGGGTATTCTCCCCGGGTGTTTTTTTTTTTTTGTTCTCAGATCCCCTTCATTCTCCATTGGGGCTTACATGAAGGAGGCTGATGGGGGGTTTCCTGGAGACGTTTGTGGCTGCGAAAAGTTGCCTCACAAGCCTATAGAGGGGGGATATGTAAACCCTGTTCTACATACTGGGATCTCCTTGATCAGTTTTGGCTGGTTTACAGCTATTTTTCTGTTTTCTGGTCCTCAGAATCCCCTCATTACACCTGGTCTTAGTAGCAGGCCAAACACAGGGTTTACCATTGGGTCCTGGACCTCAGGCTTTTGTCATAAATCTTATCGCCTTTCGGTTGACAATGCCTGGCACTAGGGTGTATATAGTTTGATAGCTTTATTAGGAGGTTATAAGTGGGGAGGGGGTTTGGGGGGGTCGAGCTGCCTACTACTCCCTCTGTTTCATCCTAGATTCGACTTCTATCGTGGTTTCAGGATGCACCAACATTTGATATGTACTAACTGGCAGCTTACAACTAGTTGGGGTTTCGGGGCTAGAGTGTGCTATCTTTACTGGTTCACAGGTATGAGTTATATTGTTTGTTTTCATACTCTTTGGTTTTGAAAATGGCTATGAACTCAGTCAAGGTGGCATCGTGGAATGACGTGGGCTCAGGGAAAACCAAGAGAACTCAAGTGTTTAATCATTGTGACCTAATTAAGACCGATATACTGATGCTACAAGAAACTCATTTACTTAATACAGAGACTAAATGTCTGTCCAGATCTGGCTTTTCATAGGTTTTTGGAGCAAGTGGGTCCGGATCTAGTAGGGGTGTGGCTATTCTTATTAAAAACTATGTTACGTTCCTGGCAGAGGTTACGGTGACCGACCCAGATGGAAGATTCATACTGGTCAAAGGATCCCTCAACAACTGTGAAACTGTTCTCGGCACAATTTATGGTCCAGTAGATGGCAGTCCTGATTTCTTTATGGCCCTGGCAGACAAAATAAATGCCCTACTCCCCTCTCAGCTTATCCTGGGTGGGGATTGGAATGTTCCGCCATCTTTTTCTCTAGACAAAGCTCCGGACCCAGGCTGCCCACCCACCCCGGTTCAAAGATTCTTATCGGACTTCTTAAACATACTAAGGCATGCGACCCCTGGCGCCTCTCCAACCCCTCCCTATGGTCTTTCTCCTTTTTCCCAACCTCATTATTCCTGGTCTAGAATAGACTACATTTGATCAGTAAACCTCCTCCCCGGCCTTCTCCAGACTGGCATAGAACCTATTGTGCTCTCCGATCACGCCATAGTGTGGGCAAAGATCTCCCCCGATCCCAATTTTCAACGGGACACAGTTTGGAAACTCAACACCCAGCTCCTTAAAGACTCCCAGACTGTGGCGCATATTAAAACTTCCATCTCTAATTTCCTCGAGACCAATATTAACTCTACCCCAGTTGACATTATCTGAGCTCCCTGAAATGTTACCTAAAGTGAATTAATTAAGTTGGCCTCGACAAGGAAAAAAACTAGACAAGCCGCGCCCTCCTATTAGCCAAGATCAAGGAACTTGAAGTTCATACTCCTTCTCTCCTTGTCATCCCTTGAAGCCCTTTTAACAGTTAAAAATGAGTATACTGGATCTTCTTAAAGAAAAGCTGAATATAGTCTAATTAAAACCCAATCTAAATACATCGAACAAGGAAAAAGGCGGGCAGGCTCTTGGCCTTAAGATTCGCACATTGGAACTCAGAATAATCTCGGCCCTATAATCCCAGGTTCTCATTAAAACCTCCCCCAGAAATCACCACGGATCTTGAAGATTTCTGAGAATCTCTACAATGCCCTTCCCCGGTATCTCTCCCAAACATATCAACCTATCTGGCAGACCTCAATCTCCCCAACTTTCTGCTTCCCATAAAGGCACTCTGACCTCCCATCTCTCTCTCTGAAATAGAAGAAGTATCGCTTCTGTTGCCTGGACAACACCAGGCCCAGGCGGTTATCCTCAAATTTTTATAAGGTCTTTTCTAAAGAACTTGGCCCTTCTCCTCAAATTATACTACTGTATGTTCTGGCCGAGACTCTGGACCCCTCTACTCAAGGCCACTATTGTTTCTAATCTTCAAGCCTGATAAACCGCCCAAAGATCCAGCGAGCTATCGACCCATCTCTCTCCTAAACTGCGATATGAAGATCCTTTCCAAGATTTTGGCCGAAAGGATTAAAAAAGTCTGGATCCACCTTCTCAGCCTGGAACAAGTCGGTTTTGTCCATTCTCGCTCCCCAGCAGATCACCTTAGAACCCTTTCCCATATCTCCCATGCTGCCCAATCATCCCTTTCCCCAATGGCTCTGATTTCGTTAGACGCAGAGAAAGCATTCGACAGAGTCAACTGGTCTTTTCTTTGGGCTACAATGGCCAAAATGGACTTTCCACCCTCTTTCCTCAAGTGGATCCAGGTCTTATACAAATCCCCTTCGGCCAAAATATACTGTAATGGTGTTTTCTCCTCTATCTTTCGCCTTCACACTGGTACCAGACAAGGATGCCTTCTCTCACCTTTCCTGTTCAACCTATATCTTGAACCTCTTCTCCTTAAACTTAAGTCTTCCCCATCCATTCAAGGCTATCTGATATAACAACAGGAATTAGTCCTCTCAGTTTATGCTGACTATATCTTACTTCATGTCGCCCACCCTGCCACATCACTAGGCCATGCACTTCAAATTATAGCCCAATTTGACACCCTCTCTCATTACAAATTGAATAGATCGAAATCCGAAATTTTTCCATTGAATCCCCTTACACATAACCACAAACTCATCAAGTTCGGTATGAGATGGTCCCCTAAATCGATCAAATACCTGAGCATCCACTTTCTTCTGAACCCTCTTTACTTAGGAAGCTTAATCTGAGCGACCTTAAAGCTCTATCCAACTAGACTTACAAAGATGGTCGAATCTCCCCATCTCTCTGTGGGGTAGGATCAACATCATCAAGATGAACGTTCTTCCCCGTATCTTTTACCCTCTCAACCTATTAGGTCTCTGGCTACCTCTCTCCTATCTCGCCAATTCCACAATCTTCTCAAAATTTATTTGGCGGGAGAAAGCGGTTAGGCACTCCTTCCTAAACTATCCCTTCCTAAAGACAAGGGAGGCCTCCGACTTCCCAATCTAATACTCTATCACTGGCGCCCACCTTTCCAAACTCACGTAAATGGTACTCAACCCCTACTGCGCTCCTCCCGATCTGGCTTCAGATTGAGAGGCAGATTCTCTCAGAAGCTAAATAGATCCCCAAGCAATCTTCTTTACTTCCACTTCGACGCGCCGCACCTGGCTATCCAATCAAACTATCACTACATCTCTCAAATCCTTTTTCAATGTCTCTACTTCCTCAAATACTCTCCCAAAATGGATTTAGCTCAACCCCTCATTCTCAATCCAAATGATAAATTGGGTAACTCGCTAATCACCCTGATTGGCTCCACAAATCAATGAGACTACTCTAGAACACTAATATGACCGGGTTCCTCCTTTCATCTCTAAACATTTTAACTAAATTTGATATCCTAACAATAAGATTTTAAGATATACCAATTGAGGCACCTTATTAATGCTAACTTTGGTCCAGAATCCCGCAATTCAAAGGTTGAGTCCTTTCTCTCAAATTCTCACCCTTGCCCCTAAACCACACTCTATCTCATTAATATACTCCTACCTACTGGACTACAAATTCCCGAATTTGCTTGAGGGCTCCAGTATTTGGCTCTCTCTACTTCCAGAATCCACTCCCAATTGGTCCCGAATTTGGAAAGACCTACACAAATACCACACCCAAGACAGATTTAGACTCATCCAATATTACATACTAAACAATATGTACTACACCCCAACTAAACTGTTCTGCCTTAACAAACTACCTCTCTCCCTCTGTTTCAGATGTTCCAGAGCGAAGAGCACAAACTCCACATTTTCTAGACACTGTCCCAAAGTTGCCCTTGTGGACCTCCATTCAGGACAAACTAGATCCCATACTAGGCCTCACAAACATTTTCCGCCCGATATCTGTATCCTAGTAACTACTCCACCATAGACTGCCAGGAGCGTCGATATCATATGGCCTTAGTTTCCATAGTAGTCAAGGTTGGTCCTCAAGCACTGGACTGACAGTTGACCTTAACCTATGCCGAATGGTTAACAGAACTCTCAAAATGCTTCAACATGGAGAGACTTGTGCCAGCTTTCGAATCGCATGAACCTGTTCCACAAAAAGTGGGACAAACTATATGCAGTATATCTGCACCATTGATCTCTTGGTTCCTTCCTGATGCACAACAAGGCCTCCTTTCTTTCCTCTCTATAGTTTTCATTTTCATGTATGTTATTGACTCTTTTATTGATTTGACAACAGAACTTAGCCTATTACTACTATGCACACTCTAGAAGGGTTTTGCTAGGGGAGGAGGGTGGGCATGACATGGGAGGAGTGAAGGGTGGATTAGGGCAGGTTAGTTGGGGTGGTGGGTGGAGGGGTTTGGGGGTATTTTTCTTTTAGTTATCCCATGAATGGATATCCGACATCTGTATGCAATGTTCTGTTTTGTCAAAATTAATAAACTTGAATTTCAAAAAAATAGTTCGACACCATTCCACCAACCATGCATTCAACTTCCTAATCCTCTCCTCTCTCACTGTGCTTGTGCAGGGTACTGGGAGCACCTCTGAGAAGGCCACAGACTCCCCAGTCTCCTCACACAACCTTCCCACTTCCTCAAACCTCTCCCTTGTTACCTCAACTGTGTCGCCCACTAGGTCATTTATTCCCACATGTACTACAATGCAGTTTCCTCCTACCCCTCCTTGTGCACCTTAGGATTGCCTGTCCTGCCTTGTTTGCCTTTAATCCTGTATGGACTCCACCCATATCTGACTGTGCCTCTTCCCCCCCTTGCTGCCCCAACTGATCCCCTTGAGTGTGGAGCACCCAACACCAGTACACTCCCACTTTCTTTCCTTGTGTCTGTCACCACCCCCCCAGCCAGGTTCTCATCCCCATGGTCACTCAAGATGGTGCTTTTACTATTTTCCTCAATGTCTTTTTCCTGCCCCTTTCAACTGAGACCCCTCTCCCTCCTCCTATTTGACTGCCAACCTCCCTCTCCCTTCTCTCCTCTCCGAGTATTATCCCTCTCCCTGCCACCTCATGCTCAATCTCTCCACTAGCAATGCCCCTCACCCCTCCTCTTTGTGAGTACTATCCCTTGTGCAATCTCCTCCTGCGTCCTCTTCCCCATGTGTCGGTAGCACAGCAAACAAGTTCCCTACTCTCTTTGCCTTTCTGTGTGTTTTCTTCTCCCTCCTGCCTACTGCTGCTCCTCTTTTGCTAGGCTCTACTAGAGTCCACCTTTCATCAACTGTCTTCCTGTCTTGTTTGCCCCCTCCCTCAACCCTGCTCCTTCTCTGTGGTGCCCCGATACTCTCAGATGTCAGCCCTGTTACCAGTGCAACCCTCCCCTCACCCCTCAACCTCCCCAACTCCCTGCCAAGCCACTGAACCTCTTCCTTGAGCCTCTTTAGCCTGTGGCATATTGGGCACCCTCCCAGCCTCCACAGTATGTCCATCCACACTGCTGCCCCACAACCACTGCATCCCACAATCCTACCCATGGTTCACACTACCTATACAGGTCAGTGGAATGCAGTCTATCTACACTGACTGCAGTTGTTTACAAACCCAATCACAACCCCACCAATAGTGTTCCCAAGTCTCAAAATCACATACAGTCCAGTGTGTGTCCAGTCCAGCTAACAGTGTGTATACAGGCATCACTTACTGTATACGTCACACACTACCAGTATAAAGAATGTAATACACTAGGGGTGGGTGAGGGAGGTTGGCTCCCTCCTGAGTACTAGAGACAGACAATCAGCTACCCCAGTAGACACTCACAGAGACAGCTGCACTAGCAAAATCCCTTAAACAGGTACCTTTCCAACTTAAGTCACAAAGCCCCCGGTACCACACTGTCAATGTCTTTCTCCACTACCCTGCTTCCCTCTGCCCCAAGTCTCACAATCCTTCCCCAGTCTTCCTTCTCTAACTAATATAACCAAAGAATGCTTTCTCTCCTTCCTTCACTTATTTAGCTAGCTTTTCTTCGGTTTCGGCCTTCACTATCCTTACTGCCTTGTTCACTTCCTTTCATTTTTCCAAGTATTCTTGACTATCCTCTTTCCTTTGTGTTTGCCTTGTACCTCAGAAATGCCATTTTTCCTCTTACTAGCTCTGCTACTCCCCTCAAGAACCACAGTGGTTTCTCTTTCTTTTGCTCTTGCTGCTGGGCCCTGGCACAATGGTTTGCTACTTGGTGCAGGGCTTCCCTTATATCCCATCCACTGTTCCCTACTCACCTTATGTCATCGTATCCCCTGCATAGCCTTCCAGTTTAGTCCTTCATCATAATGAAGTCTGTCCTGCTAAAATCCAGGAGACAGATAGAGAGATATATTTGAAATTTGTTTGCTCAAAGTAGACTTTACAACAAAAAGCATTGACCAATGTGTGCCTTAATTTCTCAGAAACTAAAAGTATGGAAGAAGACTAGGTGGTACTGTATCTGAAATCTGCCAGGAGAAACAGGCCTTATGGTCTATTAAGTTAGATCTGCTCAAATGCACAGCTAGCACCCTTATACTGCAGCTGCTCCACCCTCCTCTTCCCCTTCCCATTAAAAGAATCTGTAAATATATACAACCATTACGTGGGTGGATAAGGGTTCCCACCACCCCACCTCTAATTCCTGCCAAAGGTATCAGCTCCTCCTGCTACAGGCAACCCAGGCCAACCTGCCTCACCTCCAGCTCCCATAGCCCTGCCCCAGGACAAAACAAGCTTCCCCCTGCCTTAGCACCAGGCTACCCTGGCCCACCTTGGCACTCTGCATTCCAATGGACCTTCATTTGGACCTCACCAGCTCCCCTTATCCCAGACTTACCTGTCCCCTCCAGGCTAGCATGGCCCTGCCCCATTCCAGAACCAGCCTCTCCTGGCCCATGTTGTCCTCTTGGGTCGCCCCAGTTCCCTTGGTCCTGCCTGTGGACCACCCCAGCTCCACCACCCTTCCTCCCTCAGCCCTAGCCCACCCACTGGCCACCACCTATCCCAGCTCTACCCTGCACCATCCCTAGGATGTCCTGGTTGGCCCCCAGTTCCCATGGCCCTGCCCCTAGGCCACTACATTCCACCTTGCACTAGCCACCATCTGCCCTGGTTCTAACCGTGAGTCCATCCCCTGCTCCTCTGCCTCCGACTTCCTGGTCTGCACTTTCCCTCTAGCTCCCATAGCCCTGCCCAGGACAACCCCAGGTCTGGGCTGTCTGGCCACCCAGTTCTGTTCCCATGGCCATTGTACCCTACTTCCTCAGGCCTCCTGCCCTGGAGTAAATCTGGCTCACTAGCTCCCTTGCCTTGCCTCTGTTCCTACTGCAGCTTCCTCCCTCCCATCCCAAGCAAGACTCTACAATCCCTCCCATAGGAGTAGAGCAGTCCTTTGGATGTTCAAGACTCTTCAACCCCCAATGACCCTCTAACAAACAGAGTTTGTCAGCACCACAATGCTACCACTGTAATGGGGAGGGGGGGAGGAGGCAGAGCAGTATGTAAGTAATAATACCCAACAAGGTGGGCATTATTGGGATATTACTGACTGTCCAGTGGTGTAATGAGGCCCAAACACCACAGGCAGGGGGCCTTATAGCCACTGGAAGGTCCGTTATATCCCATAACACCTACCCTGGAGAGTATTATTACACTTAGAAAATGGACGTGTATAAATTTTAAGTAATCAAATATTAGAGGAACTACCTCTGAAAACTCAAAAGTGTACCAGTACTACTTTTTGTAAAAGTAGTCCTTGTGTTTGTGTGCTGTTTCATTTACTGTTGCCCCCATTAACTGGGTCATTCTGTCTAGTGTCCACCTCCAGCAGTAAAACAAAGCATGAGTGGTTGTATCATGAGCTGTGTGTTAATCTGTTGTACTAAGTCCCAAAAGAAAAAAAACAAGTCCCATTTACTTCTGTGGTGATCCTGCGTGGCTTCTTTTGGGTGGAACTGGACAAGCACTGCAGTGTGCGTGACTTAGAGGACAGTCGTGAACATTACTTGGATGAAGCTTGAGGGCTGCAGCATTACAGGAAAGTAAACTGTAAAGAGAAACAGTGTCTTTTATTCATTGAGGGGGGCACAAGGTTAATTTATTGTAGTGCTGTGCTGGCGATAAAAATGTAATGCGAGTGGGACCGGAAAGAAGGTCAGGTACTTTCACTTTCAAAGGAAGTAGAGCGAGCCGACATTGGGGAAAAAAAGTAAGTGTGCAAATCAGGATGTATTTCTTTTTTTCTGTGAGGAGTCATGGATGAACAGAAGCAGCATCGTGCTGAGAGTTTATGACTTTTTTGTAGAGAGTGGTGTCATGGTCGGGGGGCTGGCGAGTCAGCGAGTGAGGCAAAACAATGGCAGCTGCTCAGTGTGACAATTTGGGGTGCCCAATAATATCGTAAGTAATGGGGCACCCTAGTTGGGACTTATTTTTATTGGGCACTGTTAAAGATAACAACACCGCTGGCAGGGGCCTTAGCCAATCAGCTTGCAGGTTTTATGAGACCCATTTTCTAAATGTCATTCGTGAAATGCAAGAATTAATCTTTCTAACATTATCAGTGAGACTTGTCCTCAAGTCACTCCCTCTCTCTCTGTGCTTTCCTGCTGTATTTTGCAGCTGACAGATCGAACAGGTGGCCATGCTCTTGGTTGTGGGGGGCTGCAATTGGGCCATCCTGAATATCAGTACAAAGCCAGCTTCTGCAGTGGTTTCTAAACCCAGTAATCCACCTTTTAGAATGCTCAGAGAAATCATTCACCATTTAGAACATTAATTATTTCTCTGAACAGCTGCACAGTCACATTCACGCTCCAGCAAACCAGACACAGGGCCTGGAGCACAATCTGATTAGGACAGAAAAACCCTTTCACAAGTACCAATTTCAAAATAGCACCCAGTAAAAAAACAGTACCGGGTGCTGTTTTAAACTCAGCACTTATGAGGGGGTTTGCCTGTCACTTGTATGTTTTGGAAACTCCCTGCTCATATTATTACATATTATACACCCACCTCTTTTCTGAATGCTCTGGTATCCTCACAATTTGTGAGGTTAGTGGCATCCTGAGGGCACTTACACTTTGCTGTCATGCCCATTATGTCACTAACCTCAGTCAGTGTGACTTGTTCTGCATGGTAGGGGGTTCATTATTCTTTGTATGTGCCTGCAGCCTTCTATCAAATGTCATAAGCAAAGTTGGGTCTGGTCGGGAGACCTCCAACAAATGCCAAGTAGGTTTGAGTCTGAAAATAACTCTCATTACCAGGCCAAAATAAATAAATACCCCCCAAGGCCTTTAACTGTTGCTCAGACTAAACAGTTCCTCGTAGTTCACCTTGTGTATTCCTTCCAAGGGATTCCCAAGTGAGGGACACAGTGAGGGAAGTGGGCCAACACCACATGACCTAGAGGTGGTACATTGCATCCCGGGATTAGAGGCTTTTAAGCAGGGTCTGAAAACTTTATTCACTCATGCTTTTGGTGTTTAATCATCCCCACAGTGTTATGTACCCAACATGAGCCCCCTCCTCCAGCATCCAAAACTATGCCCACCTGCCTCCACAGTGTCCATACTAGCCTCCTCCCTCCATGGCTCCAGACACTAGCCCTCCCTCTGAGACCTGACACTAGCACCTGACTCCTCCAAGTACCCTACACCAGCTCACGCTATCAGCAGTACCCAACACCACATGTGTCCACAGTACCCAACACCTGCTACCTCCCTCCACAGTCTCCATGATATTAGCCCTGCCTTCCACAGCACCTGACACTAGCATGTTTTCCTTACAGCCCAGCCATGACAGTAGCCACCTTGACTGTACATCTTACACAGCCCCAACACTACCCTAGCTCCTTCCATCGACCCAGACACCAACCCCCTGCCTCTGCTTCCCAACTCAATCCCCACACACCACCCCTCCTTCTCTTTCACCACAGTCTCTTTGAACACCCTTCCCTCTCTAGGCATCCCCTTTTCTAAACCCATGGACATCACCTTCCTCCTCCTGGGCCCCCTGACTCCAAGAAACCACACCTTCTCCTCACCTGTTACCACCTGCTCTGCAAGGCCCTCTGGACACCACCTCCTCAGACACCTGAGGCACACAACACACCTCCTCTACTCTCTCCTCTGCTCTGAAACTAGCCCCTTCCTTCACAACTCCCAACCCTAGCTGACCCATCTTAAAGCCCAAAACACCAGCATCCCACTTCTCCAGACACTAGCCCGATAATAGTCCACTTCCATCCTTGGCACATGACACCAGCCCTACCTCCTTCACGGAATCAAAATTGTCACTGTCCTACTAGTTAAAAGTAGCAGATTTTATATCTAGCTAGTAATATTTTCCTTTAGTTAGCCATGTGGACTTGTACTGGAGAAGGTAACTCTTCAGTAAATACACCAGCAGGGCCAGTGGAGAAGTCTGTGGGGACTTTTACCTGGTTACCAAACAAGAAAATCAATTTTCCCAGTCACTAGCTCTGCTGGCTAGTGACTGCCAAACCAAATGTTGACCCTTAAATTAAATATGACTTACCTGCTCTGTTCGAATCACAGTGACCAGGGTTGGATTGGTTTGGATTTGGGGTATTCTGGCAGTATCTAAAGGAAAGCACAGAGAAGGATGTGGAGACAAAAGTATCAGAAGTTCTAAAGGAGAGATTAGGGGTTAGAATTAAACATGATAAGATACTTATCTGAAAAACAGATAGTCAACATCTGGCCAGATCTGTTAAAATAAAGGTAAACATGAGGAATATATAGTAGCTTGAGTAGAGAGAGCAGCAGAGAGATACAAATGATAATACAATATAGAAAGCAGAGTTCTAGTGGAAAAGACAGAGTTAAAGAGAAACTACTGTATCAGAAGAGTTAAAAAAAACTAGATTTTCACCAATTGTATTTTAACTTTATTGTCTCTAGTTATTTTTTTTTTACTTTCCCATGCTGTTGATCTACTACATATTGTAGGTAATGCAACACTTATTTCATTAAGTCTTTCAAAACCTAGCGTTCCTTCCAACCTTAAATTAGTGTCACTATGTAATTATATACCCACATAACCCATTACACCCAAATCAAACTGTACTTATCTAACAGTGTATGCATTATGGGCCCCATATTCAAAGCCAGCCAGCTACTGGCGTGCCTGCGGTGGTTCCAGATGAAACAAGCATTTGTCAATGCCGAATGTTGATTGCGTTGGTCTGTTGAGGCTCGTTCAGTGGCCCCTCTGTCACTGGCTCAGTCTGTTTGTCCAGTGATGCAGGCTGCTCTTTTGTACTGGGCTGCTGCCTGCGTTGGCACCTTGTTCTGCTGAGGAAGAAATCTGCAGCTGTCCCAACAGGGCTCCATTGAGGTGGCTCACTCCCCTCTCTCACTCGCTCATTCTGTTTCTCCTGGCGCTGCAGGCTGCCCTTTTGTATTGGGCTCCTGCCTGTGTTGGTGGCTTTTTCTACCCACAAAGAAATCTGCAGTTGTCCCGACAGAGCTCCATTGAGGTTGCTCACTCCCCCTGTCTCACTCACTCAAGTCTGGTTCTCCTGGTGCTGCAGGCTGCCCTTTTGTACTGGGCTCCTGCCTCTGTTGGCACCTTTTTCTGCCCACAAAGAAATCTGCAGCAGTCCCAACAAAGCTGCGTTGAGCTCACTGACTCCCCCTCCCTCACTTGCTCGTTCTGTGTCTCCTGGCGCTGCAGGCTGTCCTTTTGTACTGGGCTCCTGCCTGCATTGGTGGCGTTTTCTGACCAGAAAGAAATCTGAAGCAGTCCCGACACAGCTCCACTGAGCTCGCTCACTCCCCCTCTGTCACTCCCACATACCGTTTCTGCCAACGGTGCAAGCTGGCATTTGGTACTGGGCTCCTGACTGCATTGCCGCAATTTCTGGCCACAAAGAAATCTGCAGCAGTCACACTAGAGCTCCGTTGAGGTCACTCAGTATCGCTCTGTCACTCGCTCATTCTGTTTCTCTTGGCGCCGCAGACTGCGCTTTTGTATGGGGCTCCTGGCTGCATTGGCACCTTTGCCTGTCCACAAAGAAATCCTCAGCTGTCCCAACAGAGCTCCGTTGAGGTCGCTTAGTCTCCCTTTCTCATCGCTCATTCTGTTTGTCCTGGCGCTGCAAGCTGCCCTTTTGTACGGGGCTCCTGCCTGCATTGGCACCTTTTTCTGCCCACAAAGAAATCCCAGCAGTCCTGATAGAGCTCCGTTGAGCTCACTAAGTCCCCTTATCTCACTCGCTCATACTGTTTCTCCCACCACTGCAGGCTGGCCTTTTGTACTGGGCCCCTTCCTGTGATGGCGCTTTTTCTGCCCACAAACAAATCCGCGGCAGTCCTGACAGTGCGTTCGTGATTTCACTCACTCCCCTCCCTCACTCCTTCCTGTTTCTCCCAGGCTGCAGGCTGCCTTTTTATACTGGTCTCTTGCGTTTGGGGCCTCTGTCTGTCCACAAACAAATCTGCAGCAGTCCCGACAGAGCTCAGTTGAGCTCGGTCCTCCTGCCTGTCCTTGGTCCAATCTTAATCTGTCCCAAACACTGATTACCCAGAGTGACCGTGCTTATTTATCCGGCAGGAATGCAAAAACATATTTTAGCCAGGATGTGAAAATGACAGCTGTAGTGTTCATAGGGGTTGTGAAAATAGCCACTGTTGAAATGTGGCGTGACAGGTATTACAAATTTGCGTGGTTACAAGGGTGCATGGAAACAGTTCAGCATGCGCTTGTAACACAGTCGATGTTATGGAATTTCGTCACCAAATTTTCAACATAGGCATTTTAGGACCTCTGCTCATGAACAGTGCCACTGTCATTTTCTTAATCTGTCCTGAACACTGACTTACAGTGACCATGTTATTCATGCTGGAACTGTGAAAACACATTTCAGTTAGGATGTGAAAAATGACAGCTGTACTGCTTATAAAGAGGTGTGGAAAAATGGCACTGTTGGAAATCTGGTGTGACAATATTACAAATCTGCGAGAGTTACAAGGTGCGTGGAAAGTGCACAATGCACACTTGTAACACAGTCAGTGATGGGCTATCATCGCAGAATTTTCAACATAGGCATTTTAGGACCTCTAACTCATGGAACAATATCATTGTCATTTCTTAATCTGTCCCAAACAGTGATTTCCCACAGCGACCGCTCTGTTCTGCACCGAAGTACAAAAACACATTTCAGCCAAGATGGGAAACATGACAGCTACACTGTTCATAAGTAGGTCTGGGAAATTGGCAATGTTAAAAATCTGGGTGGAAATATTATAAATTCGCGGAGGTGTACGAGCCTGCATGGCAACTGCACAATGCTCGCGTGTAACATAGTCAATTATGCAGTGCTCGTTACCAAATTTTCAACATAGGCATTTTAGGACCTCTACTCATGAACAGTGTCACTGTCATTTTTCTTAATCTGTCCTGAACACTGATTTCCCACAGCGACCATGCTATTCTGCGTCCGAACTGCGAAAACACATTTTAGCCAGGATGTCAACTTAATGACAGCTGTACTGCTCACAGGAGGTGTGACAAAATGCTAATGTTGAAAATCTGGTGTGAAAATATTGTGAATCTTGGCACGATGTTCTGACGTATGCAGCAACTGCGCATACTATGCCTTTAGTAAACAGTGATATTTTGGATTTTTGCAACTAATTTACAACATAGGCTTTTTCGAGATCCCACCTCATGAACACTGGCACTGCTGTTTTGGTAGTGGCCTGAAAGGTGATTCCACACAGTGACCCGTGAAAACCACCTTTTAGGGCTGATTAACGCCATGACAGCTCAAGAATTCATGAGGAGGGGTCCCAAAAACCCCATGTTGAAAATTTGGTGAAAAAATTCCCAAAAATGCCTGAGACATGCACTAAAGTTGAAAAAACCCTATTCACTACATTATACAGCTTACCGGCATTTCCTCAGTTCACGGTCGGCTTTGAAGAGTGCAGACGTGTTCCCAGTCCACAGAAGATCGTCGCGCCAAGCTCCAGAGGTAAGTATGGGGTGGGGGATGTTGGGAGGCGAGGGTGCGTAGTGGGTGGGTGCGGGTTGTGGGAGGGGGCCCCGAGACTATGAGGGACCATTTTTTCAGGTACCAAAAAAAAAAAAAACATTGTGGGACGTTTGCCGTAACTTTCCAGGGCATGTCGTGCCACGAGTCCTGGCTGAGGGGCAGCTGTAGCTGACAGGGATTGGGCACCCCCATCAGCACAAACAACAAAGGAATTTGTTTCTGCCGACAGGGATTAGGCACCCTGTCTGACCAAACAACAAAGGGAATTTCGTTTCTGCCAGCGGGGTCGGGCACCCCATCGGCAGAACAATAAAACAGGGGATTACAGTATGCCAGCGAGGGTGGGCTCCCCCATCAGCAAATAAACATGGGGGAGTAGGTATTGTTTGTGAATATGGCGGTAGCTGCCACCATATTCTAAACAATATCAGACGTTTCTACATCCTGCCCTGCAATGATGGTGTCGCTCCCCTTATTGCAGCGGATGGCTATTGCTGCAATGACAAGGCAGCCTCTGATTGCAGCTCTGATTTTTTGAAAGTTAGCGGCACACTGGCTGAAGCAGTGTCGGCAGCAGCGTGCCACAACGTTAGAGAGATGGGGACAAGCCTTTTGCAGGCTGTAGGGGCATTGGGCACAACGGTGCTGCGCTCCACAACCTGCTTGTGGGAAAAGCTGACACAACATGTTTCTTGCGCGTCGCTCAATCCAACATAAAAATGGGGAAACTGGCTCCGGCACCATATTCAAATGAATAGCCGCTATCTGAACTGACTGCACTATTCATTGTTGGTATCCATCTTTCATGTTAGTGTGTCATCCAGCCAGAGTTTACCATGCTTTGTGCTTCGCTTCTAAGGTATAGACCAAAGACCAAACACAGGTGTGTCATGACACTCTGTAGTTAGTTCACCCATGGGTGATTATTCAAACAAAGATGTAAATGAACCCATTGTACTACAAGGTCATTGTATGCCCATTATGGACTTCATTACATGCTACAGCAGTAGCTCAGTGTGCTGGACCACATCCCCTCCCATGCCGATTTCCATCCTTGTTTAAAACAATACGCCCTCATGGTCCAGTGGTCTCTCTCACCAGCCCTGATCCCCATCCTTGTTTGGAAAATGAAAGAATTCTCCGGTAGCCCCAGTGGTTCCCCTCCCTAACCCCTACCTGCCTATAGTAGACAAACATCCGTCCCTGGTGGTCTGGTGGACACCGCTCTGGCAGGTTGTGCCTGATCACCGCTGGCCCCTTGACTCCAGCACTGAGAGCCAGCAACCAGCACAGCCTTCTGATCACTCCATATCTGATCTTAGACCTTAGTTCTCCTGGCACCCTTACTGTACAGTGCTTGCTCTAGATGTAGTACAAAGCCCCCGGCTGCAGAAATTTACTTTGGGAAAAATGTGGTGGACAGGCAGAGTCATGGCATTCATGGTATTCCCATCTCCTGCTTGTTTCCATCCACTGTGATGCCTGGGTCACAAACTGCAGTCTCCAAGAACACTTTTCGAATTTACAGTATATAAAACATAAAATCTATGTCAGATATTAGTGACATAGTCTAGTTTTCTTTCACAAATACTATGCCAGCTTCATTTCTTCAACTAATATTAATGTTTTATCAATCCAGTTGTTCCTTGATTTTTTTTCCCTTATTCCAAAAAAAATTCTTCAGCTTAAAATGGCTTACGGTTGAGAAGTAAATTACCAAGTAACATTCCTGTCTTGCAACATACCACAATATATAAACACAACAGCATTATAAGTACTACATTTGAATTCAAAGCCTGGAGGTGAAATCTGTTCTCCTACCACACACAAAAACATAATACATTCAAATAACTGCTATCTGCACACATTTCTTAGTCTAAAGTCCAGTTTCTTTATGAGCAAAACTTTAAACATGCAGAAAAAACAAAGAAAGCACTAACCATATGCAGCAAGTCAAGATTTCAGTTGGATCTGATCCACCTATGTATTTGGAAACTTTGCAAACTGCAACTGTATTTAAGCTAAGAGACTTCTAGAACTATTCTAGATTAAAAAAAAAACACCTTCTGAGTAATTTTCTTTGTAAAACTGTATACAACAAATACCTGAAAAGACTCTGCACTTGTCTTTCCTCACTGGTCTCACAGGAAAACACTGCTAGGACTAGGGAAGAGAGTGCTTCTGTCTGGCAGTATCACATCCTGCCAAAGCAAAAATCATGGGAAATGAAGTCTGTTGAGTAGATTTTAAAGCAACAAGCAAGTGCAAGCTGTCAGTTTTGGAAAATGTTCAAATTATTTATACAAAATGAGAGTCATAAGAACAATTACGGGGTTTGTATCTTAGAGGACTGGCTTTATTTAACATTTATAATTAGTTTGTCAAAAATGAAGGATATCTTTTGGTGAAGTCCTGCCTCTGGCAATACATTTAAACTGCTAAAATGCAGGACACCAGCCTGGCAGTGAGCATTTAAGCAAGCTCAAGGAAGATTTTTGGGAAACCCCATTTGTAGGGGGTTACACTAACACACATTTTAGTTATACTTTTTAAGCAACTGTCAATCTATTTATGTCAGAAGGCTAAAAGGAGATAGTATATTTGTTTAACATGTGAGAGATTAGGAGAACATTTCTTGTTTAGTGAGAAAATCTCAAAGAAAACTAAAGCGATGCTCCTGTCTCCTTATATACATGCAGCTATTCAAGCAACTACAGGAACAGTACTGCAGATCTCTACAATTCTAGGGGAAACCTAGAATTTGTTATGAAGTCCAAGTACCTAGGAGTCTGGCTAGACCATAAAGTATCCTTCATTGAGCATATCAAGGATTTGCTGAAAGACTTTGCTAGAGACTTGGTCGCTACTTCAGGATCAGTTACCTACCACAAGCGATAGTAAGATGTGGTTGGTGCAAGCTGCATTTCTCTCACTAGTAGATTACGAGACTTTCTTTACAGCCACTGTCCTACCGCTTATCTAACAAAACTGACACGCCTACCATAGAGCTTTTAGATTTGTTACCAGTCTCCCATTCAGTACGCACCACTGTTTATTTTTTTTCCATTTAAAGTTTATTAATAATTTTACCATACATGACAGATCTTTCAGTACAGAAACAGTATACAGTGGCAATATACATTAATCTTAATCTGTCAGCCTCCTTCCCACATCTCTATTCCCCACCTCACTAATACAGCGTTGATCTGAACCCATTCCCTACCAATCCCACAGCACCGACACATCACAATAGTAATAGAATACCCTAGATACTAAAGTCCTCCTCTGAGAAACTTTAGATCGAGAATAACGATAAGGGGTCCCATATTTTCTTAAACCTTTCCAACCTATTATTTAAACTTGCAATAGCCTTTTCCGCTCTGAGATTCGCAAGGAGCTAAGATAACCATTCCCCGACGTGATTTCAGATTGGTCTTTCCAGTGTCTTAGAACTACTTTCTTAAGTGATAGGGATATCAAGGCCATATAATATTTCCTATTGGGAAAACTAATACCTGAGAAATCACCTAAGATGCATATTTCAGGTTTAAACAGGTCCTCTAGTCCCAAGATGGGATCAGTCTTATTTCGAATGGTAGTCCAGAGAGGCACTATTTTGGGACAGGTCCAAAAAATATGAAGTAAGGAGCCCTCGTGTTCAAAACATCTCACACATTGGGAAGAAGATGTTAGACCATACTTTTACATTTTTTCAGGGGAAAGATATACATTATGTAAAATATACATTTGCATCATCCTAATTCTATCTTGCGTTATGAATTTATGACAATTAAACCAAAGATCAGCCCAATTAATGTTCTAGCCAGGGAAGTGAGAAGACCAGTAATGAGTCGGACCGTAGCAATCCACTGTTTATTATATGCAGCCGAAGGATGGACCTCCCTCCAGTTTAGCAGGAAAAAAATGCCGCTTTATGGACCTACAGAGCTATCTCAAAAAAACTTCCACAATACATCTCGGACTGCCTCCCGCTAAGTTCAGTAAGCACCTATGCCCTGAGAAGTCACATCTCATTAAAAATTCCCAAACTTTACTCTCGCCAAGGCAGAACAGCCATCGGCTTTGCGCTGCCCACCCTGTGGAATGATTTACAGAAAACCGTAAAATTGAATACATTCATCAGCATCGGTTCATTCGAGACCTTGTACTCTCGTCTTATTAAGGAATCATACAAGTGCTTTTCTCACAATTAATTGGAACCAATAACCGTAATATCACCATACTGGCTGTCTTTAACCTGTCTTCTTTTACGTACATTTCTCTTGATCTGTCCTCTTCTCATGCTCTATCCTCTGTCTGCTGCTTTCCACTGTCCTCTGTTGATTTACTTATCCTAGCTCCATCTAAGCTATCTATTAATAATTATGTTTTATTCTGGCCATGCTTTATGATGATACATTCCCCTACCGCCTGGCTTCTTACTTCTAGGTCTACCCTAGTCCCCTCATTTGCCATTACTCACCTAACCCAAATTAGCATACTGTCACTTAAATCTGAGATATTCGCAATTTGTCACTTGCAGATGATACTGCTGCAACATTGTTTGTTCTATGCTATTGGCTGATGTCTTGTATGCTATGTCTTAGATGTATCAAATTGTCCCATTGTCATTAAATATGTATCCTCATCTTTTCTATTTAGTCTGATATTTTATCATAACTAGGTCCATCTTGCAATGAGCTCTGCTCAACAATGTTCGCCTGGATAAATAAAGATTTTGATTGATTGATTGATTGATTGATTGAGAAGTGAGAAGGAGACTAAAAAACATTTGGATTAATCTCCCAAGGCAGTGCTGCAAGTGGGGAGTGCTGAATATTTTAAACTCAAGGTGATTCATGATCCAGTGGAGAACTGTACTTGTTTTACTTTGACAAAGCACCTCTCTTCACATTACAATGTTTCTCAATCAGTCTGCAGTATTGTTTTATGTACAATATTTCATCGTTTAGAATCCATCCTGAGTTTTGTAGCCACCCCCAAATAGAAGGCACAGCTACAAATTGCATTACTAATAGAAACCACCTCGGTTTTATAGCTGCAGCTTCTAAAATGTGCTTTGAAACAATGAAATCATCACACTATTATTGCCATTATTGTGCTTCTCACCACACTTGACTCAGCACATGATCCACTACATGCAAAGAGACAATCAGCAAGTGGAAAAGGGATACCTTTATTTTAGCTGGTGTCCCCAAATGGGAAACAGATGCTGGATGCCAAAGAGCAGGAATCAGTAGACATTAGTTCCCAGAGTGCAGGAGGTTTCTGTTTCTCCTGCTGCAATGATACCTTGTTTTGTTATTTCGGTCCTAGCAGTTAACAGCAGTCAGCTTGCCATCAAATGAAGAAAAGTGCACAGTTTGTTGCTGGGGTTTAGCGACATTAATGTAGTTTAACCTAAAATGTCATTATTCTTTATTATTAAGTACAGCATTCATTATGGGTCTTCTGTGTCTAATTTTTAATGGCATTTGAGGTGAGACTGGGCACAGCTTCTGCAAATATTGCTGATCCACTCACTCCAGATGATCTGGTCTGGCTTTTACCTTTCTGGTCTGGTCCTGATGGTTTTGTTTTCAATCATGTCAAGGAAGAGTTAAAAAAAACAGACTTCCAGGAGCAGACCAGAAAGAAAACTAAGAACAGGAAGAGAAAACAACAGCATCTATTTTACATTTTTATGTTGGCTCGCGCTTGCACACCAGCCAACATATTGCATTAGTAGCAGGTTTGGAGGCGTGGTCACTGTTGGGCGAATGCAGGGCACACATCAGTAGGTGCATCCCTCATTACCCAATACAGACGCCACACCAGGAATACATAATGTGTGAGCACATCTAAGGAAAGGTCCACTGCAATGACAGCAAAGCTTGTCATATGCAGCGGAACCTCACCATGTGCCTTCCTTTGTGAAACATGACAGTAACATGGCTGCACACTGCCTACCACACTGCCAACCTCGGGGGTGCCCAGTCCCCCTGTCAGCATGCCCTGACCCAGTTAATGTGCTGACGAGGAAGCCCACTCCCCGTCGGCATAATGCACCCCCATTTGTTATGTTAGGGGTGCCCAGTCTCGGCTCTTGCCCCCCCCTTTGTTATGTGCAGATGGGGGTGCCCAAGCCCCCATTGGCTAGCCTACCCAAAACACTCAGGTGGCATGCTGGGAGCCCCCCAGCATGCCAAATGGCCCGTAAAAAAAAAAAGTCCTGCATTGTTTTTTTTATTTTCACCCTGTAAAAGAAGAAAACGGTCCCTTGTGGTCTGTCCAGCTCCCTGCTCCAACCTGCACCCACCCTCTGCGCACCCTGTCTCCCCACATCCCCCCTCACCCCATTCTTACCTCCGGAGTCTGGTGTGAAGATATTCGGTTGACCAGGAACACGTCTGCACTCTTCAAAGCTGACTGCGAACTGAAGAAATGCCAGTAAGCTGTATAATGGCACAAATAGGGTTTTTTTCAGCTTTGGTGCATATCTCAGGCATTTTTCTGAATTTTTGCACCAAATTTTCAACATGGGGTTATTGGGGCCCCTCCTCATGAATTCAGTCACTGTCATGGTGTTATTCTGTCCAGAAATGTGATTTCGCAGTCACTGCGTGGAATCACCTTTTGGGACTGAGTAATGAAATGACAGTGCCACTGTTCATGAGGGGGGCTCTCAAAAAGCCTGTGTTGCAAATTTGGTGAAAACAAATTAAAAAAAATGGCTGTTTTACGAGCGTGCGCTGCACTGTTTCCACGCACGTGTGTAACTTCGTGAATTTGTAATATTTTCACTTCAGATTTTCAAAATTGGCATTTTTCCATACCTTCTTATGAACAGTATAGCTGTCATTTTACTTATCCTGGCCAAAATGTGTTTTCGCACGTCTGGCGTAAAATAGCGCAGTTGCTGTGCAAAATCAGTTTTGGGGACAGTTTGGGAAAATGATGGTGACACAATTCATGAGCAGAGGTCCTAAAATGCCTATTTTGAAAATTTGGTGATGAACGTCCATAAAATGACTGTGTTACAAGCGTGCGTTGCGCAGTTTCCATGCACCCTTGTAACTTCGCAAATTTGCAATATTTTCATGCCAGATTTTCAACACTGGCATTTTTTCACACCTCCTTATGAACAACTCAGCTGTCATTTTTCACAGCCTGCTCAAAATGTGTTCCCGCACCAGTGAAGCACAATGGTGTGGTCGCTGTGGGAAATCAACTTTTGTGACAGATTAACAAAATCACAGCACGACTGTTCCTGAGGAGAGGTCCCAAACTGCCTATGTTGAAAATGTGGCTAAAAAAATCCCAAAAATAATTGGGTTATGGACGTGTGTTGCACAGTTTCTATGCATGCTCATGACTTCACCAATTTTTCATATTTTTACTCCAGATTTTCAATGTTGCCATTTTTTTACGCCTTCTCATGAACAATACAGTTGTCATTTTCCACATCCTGCCCAAAGTTTGTTTTTGTTCCTGTGTCGCTAAATGGTATAGCTGCTGTGCAAAACCACCTTTCAGCTTACAAACTGATTATGCCGCTCTTCATGAGGTGAGGTCACAAAAAGCCTATGTTGAAAATTTGGAGTGAAAATACCAAAAACACCTACAACATTAGGGTTTCCAACTGTAACACCCCACCCTGTAGATACTGCCAGGCATCAGGGGTGTGACGATCATTGGCTGTAATGCTCATGCCATTCCACCCCCCCACCCTTCAGCAAGTGACAGGCATCAAGGTGTGCCTTGGAGTGTTTGGCCCTAAAGTTCACCTATTCTCCTATACTGCACCCATATTTCTTTTGGAATGGGGTATGTATAAGGCCCAAATACCCCAAAGCACATCATAACACTTGTCAGTGTCTACAGGGTAGGGTGAGGCCCATTCTCCTATACTGCACCCCTTTCAGTGTATTTCCTTATGGAATGGAGTAACTATAAGGCCCAAAGACCCCAAAGTACACCAAGACACTTGTCAGAGTCTACAGGGTAGGGTGAGGTAAAATGGCATGAGTGTTATAGCTGAAACCCCAAAGGCACACCCCAACACCTGTCAGTCTCTGCAGGATGGGTGTGGGCTTGGTGTCAGTTCCATACTTCACTGCCATTCCTATTATGCATCTCTAACTCCTGCCCTAACAATGCCAATGCCAGCGAGACAACATTCGGCATTGACAAATGCTTGTTTTATTTGTAACTGTGTACAAAAGAGTTACATGAATGGAGTGGTGCAGTTTAGAACAACTTGAAGCTGGGACCAAGTGACAGTTGTTATAGCAGGCTGTACACTGGCTCATGAATGACGCTCAAAAGGGTGTTTTTTTACATATCAAGGTAAAATAATACAGCTTGCTGCAACAACTTAATTATACTGCTAAAGGTGTGGCTTACCTAACAGTCAAGCAACAGGCTTTCCTTCTCTCACTCCACTTAGTGCACCGAAAACTGTAAAGCCATGTCCCTTTTTTTTAGCAGCATGAATATTTAAAAGAAAAAAAACTAGGAACAGGAAGGAAAAACACTAAATCTCTGTTACCTTTTATAGTCTGCATGTGCACATGTGCAAGAAACATTATGTGGCAACTTAGGAGAGAAGTGGGTTGTGGAGGTGTGGCACTGTGGTGGCCAATGCCACCACTGTATTTGTGGGCTTGGCCTCATGTGACCAATGTGATTACATGCTCCTGCTGACACTAGTTCTACAAGCATGCCACCAACTTGAAACAATCTGGACGCTGCAATCAGGCAGTACTTTGTCACTGCAGCACCAGCCATCCATCTCTCCGTTGGGTCTCAATAGTGTAGATGACAAGCTGATGGTGCGATGGCAGATGGTCCCTGATTGTCGCAGCCACCCAATGTCGTAGTCTTGCAGTACTGCGAAGCATAATGTTATTTGTCTGCAGTCTGTGGGTACAGAAAATATTCCATCCGAGCACAGTACCAGTCACACCCACTTTTGTCATACAGATCTGTGCATCTGGTATCATAACAGCAGTCTGCAACAATACAAAATGTAGTAGTAAAGCAGGCAGAAATAAGCTGACTTTGTGTTTTCATGTGTTCGTTATCCACCTCTCCTTTGTTTATCTGTATGCTGTTCTCCTCCATCTCCTTTCTTTCTTTAGCCATGCTTCACCTCCTTGCCAGCCACTGCTTCCATAAGCACCAACTATGAGGGCTGAAGTCACCCCCCGGGAAGCTGTGCTCTGTCTCCTTGCCAGCTTCCACTTCCACAGGTGCTGACTATGAGGGTTGAAGCCCCCCCATGAAAGCTACTGTAATGCCCAGTGTAAGGCAATTTGGGGCTAATATGATATGCCACCAAGCTGTTTATTAGCCCTGAATTGCATTGGGTTAAAAACTAAAGATAGAGGGAGGAGGGATGCTCCTGCAGTTGCAATCCACCACCCCGCAGGGGGAAAAAGTAGTGTATCACCACACCCTCCACTCTCAGTAACTGTCTCTCTCCCTCCCTATTAGTGGTCACGGGTGCGGTCAAGTGATGTGGTGGAGTATCAAGAGTGCGCAAGATGGGAGTCGTTCAACACTGTCTACTTTCTTCAATTCATGAGTCCTCCACTGGGCATGAGGTATTGATCTCTCCATAGCATGTGGAGTGGCAAATTGTATCTGACTTGACTTGATGATGCGTTGGCATGGAGGTTGGTCAAATAGTCTGGTTGAGTGGTCGACGGTCGGAGCAGTCCTCTAAAGGGGCAAGGGGGGAAGGGGTAACTCTCATCTGGATCATCTGGATAAAAATATAAAGTAGCTCAGTTAGGGCCAGGTGGGTGGCAGCAGTCACATCGCAGAAGCTGAAGAGCACCATGGTGACCACTGACCAGCAGCACAAGACAGCAGCCAGTCCAGACTCCAGGTACAGTACTGTTCATCACTGTCTGCACCAAGTGTAGTCCGATCAAAAAGGTCTGATTCACAAATAATGGAAAATGGAAATATAAAAATATTTCAAAATAAAATGCAATGAATTTTTAAAATGAATTGCATTTCCTGTTGGTTATAATTAGCACTAAAGTGCTACTAAACAGTACAAAGACTGAAGCTCTAGCCCTTTTAATAATTTAACTCTCAGTCTTCCTTTCAGAGCCACTCCAGAGTCTTCGCTTTCCAAGAAGTTGGAACTGGCTAAGGAAGTGGCAAGTGCAGTATGTGGACAGGGGTTTTATTCAAAAACTTCTTACAGCAGGCTACATCCATCCAGTCTCCTATCAGCTAGTGGAAGAGGAACCCCAGACTGCATTGTAAATCCACATCTGAATGATAGTGTAATTGCCTAGCAGCCATGGTTCTGTACCAAAGCCCTTGGGGACACATTCACATGCACTAAGGGGGCAGCACAGGCCTGAGTCTGGTGTATGAACTGAACAGATTTCAAGACAAGATTCTTTAGCATTGTGCCTCCTCCTGGGGTGGTCCTAGCTCATGCATTTCTTGTGCACAGGAATGCTACCCCCCCAAAAAAAAACTCACTTGGTATTTAAGGAGATGAGTCTTACCTACTGCACAGTAGTTCCACTACTGTAATTGCTCTGAATCACTCTGTTCTCTACTAATTAAAATATCTATCTATAGAGATATATTTCAGACTTGTAGAAATTGCAATTGATTTGACCCCAATTCCACGTGAGGTTCGGTTTGTTACCACATTGGTGTGATTTAGTCTCTTTGACTTCAGGTGTTATTGATGGCTAAAAGCAAACAGCTGCAGCAGGGTGGTGAATCATGTGGAAGCAAAGTGAGTGGTGACTCGGTCTTGGGTCAGGAGCTTAACCCAGAACAGAAGGCTTGAAAACAGGGGTGTCATGCAGTCACAAATTATGGAGGGGCACAAAATCTCAACCTCTCTAGGGGGGTCCGGGGGCATGCCCCCCCGGGAAAATTTTGAAAAACTGAGGTCAAATGGTGCATTTTGGTGACTTTCAGTAGTCCAGAAAGCTGTTACCCAACCAGCCAAGTGCCATAACACTGATATTGGTTAGATGAATGATCAGTTGTTTTTGTACCTTGTTCTGCTCTACTAATAGTGTTACCTTTTGTATTAATTTTATTAAGAATTAGAAGAATATGCATGTTGCAAGTCTTTTATCATGAAAGACTCACAAAATGCACAAGTTCAGTTTTACCATATATTAATCACATAACCACTTAGTCCACTTGTAGCTGATCCATTAACTTCTACATGACAGAGCAGTACTTTGACAGTGAGTAACGAACCATTTTGAGAATTAATGAGCTAGGCATTATTATCTTTGCTAGTGACAGTGACCTCAGAATCTTGAATGAGCAGCTGCACTGGTTCTGTAATGGAACATTTATTGTTGCCCTTTGAGGATGATCAGATGTACACAGTGCACGCCGTTGTACAGGGAGTTAACAGGCTGTATGTTTATGCACTTCTGCCCGCCATAGCAGTGCATTTAAAATAAATTATTTGGCCACCTTAAAGAGCTGTTGGGAGGCAAGATGTGTCCTGTCTCAATAATGATGGACTTTGAAATAGCTGCCATCAATGTATTGAGGATGATGGTTCCCACAGCTGAGCTAGCAGGATGTAACTTCCATCTCGGCAAGCTATTTGCCAGTGGGTTCAACATGAAGGGCTTCACAAAGATATGTGCTTGACAAAACATTTGCACAGAAAGTAAGATGTCTGCTCTGATTAGCTTTCGTGCCCGAAGAGAAGGTGGTGAAGTATTTCGAAATCCTGCAGGATGACGAGGAGTTTGATGACCTGCAGTGCCTATTCGATTACTTCGAGGACACTTACATTGGCAGGCTGTCACGTAACAGAAAAAATTGAAGACAACCTAGATTTGCAATTGGGGTTTGGAACCAACATTCGAGGGTTGTTAACGACTTGCCCAGAAGCAACAATGCACTAGAAGCCTGGCATAGGCCTTTCTTGCACACAGTTTGCGTTAGCCACCCCACGCAAGCAAAACTGGTTTGAAAACTTCGGCAAGAACAGCATGCTGTGGCACTGCAAAGGTGACAGCTGGAGCTGGGGCAACAGCCACCTTGAAAGAACAGCAAGTGTTGCCGAATCAATAACGTTTTTAAAGCAATATGTAATGATGTGGCCAACAGACAGCCTAAACAATATCTGATGGACATTGCTGCTGTCATTGAAATTAATGTTGCCTGATACTGCTGACAGTTGCACACTTTGCACACTGTTACACTTGCACTAACATTTTATATTGCAACACTTGCACTCTGCCTCAACATTTCGCTGAGCACCTTTATTTCCTTTATTTAAACATTTCCCATGATTTACTTTTACTTTTCATGAAATTATTAATTTACCTCTTTTTAAAGTAGCACTTTTAATGTTGCACTTGAATGATTATTGTGAGCAATAAAGTTTTGTTCAATGCTGGCTGTTGCATGTAGCCGAGCGATGGATGCAACCCTTTGTCCAGTAAGAATATAGCGACACCACAGTCCTATGTAATGTAGTGCACCTCTCAGCTGTCACTTGATTTTTAGGATTTGCCACAGTAGTTTGGCATTACATTGCCTATGTCCCTCCTGAATATCAAGAGTAAACACTGGACCAGAAAGAGGGGTCGCGGCAGGTGGGCTGAAATTGGCTAGTGACGGTCACAAAATCGGCAAGAAGAGTGGACGCAGCAGAAGGAAAATGAAGATTCACTGCGGGGGAGTTTTCACATTTTAGGGGCATGGGCTGTGAAATTCGGCTTAGATGCCAGTTAGTCTAGGTCTGTTTGTCTCTACTCTACCTGTATTTAATTCGCTTTGTACCAAGTGACACCGTAGTGTACCTGCCTGATGGTTATAGCCAATCACAGTACGGTCCCCAAGTGCAAAGCAGTTGCCGACATCAGTTCAGGTCATGCCTACTTACTTACCATTAAACATTAGGGCATGGATAGCCATAGAGCTTTCTCTGTAACTAGTAAAGCACCAAATCTCCCGGCTGTCTTCATTCACTGCCTCGCCTGTGACTTGGTGAGGTGATAGGAAGCGCTAGCTAGTAAAGTTGGCCGCCGGCACCTTGTCGCCTCTCGTATGGATCCCTATTGCTCGCCTCAGCTACCGTGCCACCTGTAGACAGTTGATTGGTGGTAACTGCCAGCACTGTGATTGGCTGCTGCTGGTTTGCAGGATTTACCACCAATCAACTGTCTGTTGTCACTGTCTCATCTGGCTTGCTCTGTCTTCCAGCTCCAGCCTCAAGCGCAAACACCGATCCAGTCAGCAAGTAGACACTGCTGTTTTGAAAACAGATTTAGACCGTGACGCCTTTTTATTCCCTGCTTTCTTGTCCCATGACGCACTCACTCACAGTTCAATTTCTGAACCTGCCGGCCCTCCATAAAGCATGAACAGCACTACTTTGTTTTAGGACCTAAGGACCTTAAAAAGAGTATGTGCAGAATGAAAATATTTGGGGGCACATGCCCCTCGGCCCCTATGGGCATGACGCCACTCTGCTTGAAAAGTACTGTGGTGGCATATTTAGAGCAGGCCAGACTGGGGCAAAGTAAGTAAAGGACACAGTCATGGCAATCTCACAGACTGCAGTCACAGACAGACTAGTAAATTTATTTTTGCACCTTAAAGCTATTTACCAAGTTTGGATATATGAACACATTTACTGCAAGGTGACTGCATATAGAACTGATTTGCAATGTATTTTGATAGATGAGTAGCCTATTTTAGCAAATTAAATCAGGTTTTCACCCTCACAAACGAGGAAGTGTCATTTTGTGTATTGGAGCCTGTATTTGGTGACCTTTGACACTCATCACCTTTGCAATGTCACCACAGGGAGATCTGTGCTCTGCAATTAAAATTAGTTCTTGGTCAAAGCAATTCTGTCTTGATAACAGAGCTCTTGGTGGCGGCATGCATGCGACAGTAACAATGTCAAACAGTTCATTTTCAGGGTCCGATGATGAAAGCATTATGTTGTCCTGCACTAACAGTGATCTTTTAGGCACTGACATAGTGCCACAATTTGACAGCTGCTGCATAGTAGACCCAGGGATGACCTTATGACAGCAGAGAATGATGTGGGCAGTAGCTCAGACAGTCACAGCAGTAGTCCTGATCCATTCCAGTACAGCAGCGAGAGCAGACTTAGCAACATGGACTGTTAATATTATATTTTGCTACTTAGTGCTACAGTTTGGTTCCTGTCATTGCTGTCATTTTACTGTACAAAATTGAGGTATGGTGTGTGTTCTGTTACTTCCAGCATCGATCTACCCACACAAATGCTAGTACCCTGGGATTTTATATTTCTTTTTTTTTTGGGGGGGGGTTGCTTTCCCTGTGCTTGACACTGAGAGCATGGCTCGATCTGGTGGCATTGCTTGAGCAGGATAAATGGCTCACAATTTGTCCAAATTCCTCACCTGGTACTAGTTAGTAGTCACCTCCCACCAATTGATTTATCGGTCAGTCACTCTGATGGAGCACAGGGTGGAAATTACAAGCAGGCACCTTGTACCCTGACCACTCCAAAACCCCCAGCTGCACATATACACTTAGAAAAATCCTGCAGCAAAGAACTTTTATTAGCTGTAAATTATTTATACTGTTTGGGTCTGTCTTTTCCATAGTGCTAATTGTTCTATGCTATAGCTTTCTTCTCTTTGTATGTGTGTTTTGGGGTGGGGCCGCTTGCTTGTACTTTCCCCTTTAGAGGTATCAGTGATAGAGTAACGTATTGAAGTCACTGGTTCCTCTGTTTACGGCATGTTATAAATTTAAAACTACAAATTATTGCACCAACTTTGTGTTACCTCGAAGCGCTGAGGAACTATACAGACTGCAGCTGTCATTAGTGTCTGCATAAGCATCTGTAATACCATCCTGGTATTGGCTTATTGCTGCCACATGTAAGCCTCCAGGTACATTATGAATTGAACAAAAAATACACATTACAGTCGGTGATCGTCCTCCACCCCCCCCAAGGTTAAAAATGACACTGCCAATACTCTTCTCATGGAGAAAGAGACTGCATTTATGTTTAGATAGCCTAAGTACTGTTTGATTGGTCCACTACAAAAAGAGACTTATCCTGCGGTAGGTACTCATGTTAGACTCGGTTTGAACCACCTTCTCACTTATGTCACCATACTTCATTACCACTTTGGTCTGTGTCAAACCGTTTGTGTTTTCTCATTGTTTCCATTACAGTGGATCTCTGATGCACATGCGTAAAGTGTACAGCAAATACAGCAGATGCTGCACTATACTGTCTCCCATGCCTTACTGATGTCATGGTGCATTGTGTAGACTCCCTGCATTCACTGCTGTGTAGCTCATATTTTGATTTGAACATTATTCCCTAAGTATGCCAAACTGACTAGCTCACCTTGCAATATAACACCATAGAAGCCGTACATTGGTACCACAGTGTTGGGCGAGGATGGCAACTGCAGTCTCTTCTTTTGCTGATGCTCTGGAGCACATACAATGATGCTGTAATCCTAATTATAAATAAAGACTGTATGTTAAAATGTTAAAAACTAAGTGTTTAATTTTGAGATACATGGTAAACTATGTAAAATATAACTATGTACAGTATATAACTGATTTTATTGCATTCATTTATAAACCTAGTGAGGAGCTGGTAAGCTGGAGAAACAATTCAGTGCACCATGTCCCTTTATTCATGCACATCTAAGCATACTTTGGTGATCAGTGTTATGGTGCTTGCATAAGAACACCAAATGAGCCCAAGAAAACACAGGAGCACAGGAAAAAATAAAAACTCTCTATAATGATGGTGACAATCAGAAATGCAATAGCAAAGGCAGTTTACTGAAGCAATCACACTGGAAGCAGCACTTGCCAAAAATACAGTTTATTGCACTATTCTCCTGGGATTGTACTGTGCAGCTCAGTGCTCATACTCTTACTGTATATTACAATTCTGAACTGTTGAAAAAGTCATCCATTTAACACAGACTTCTATGTACCAATACTGAAAAGCTTACTGCAATTTATAGATCTGCCCAGTTCAAAAGTCATCTTTTTGTGTCCCAATACGCTACAGATTACAGCTCCACGCAGTTAAAAAAAATTATTTTTTATACAGACTTGTTATAATTATGTACTTGCAGCACTTACTAAAACTGTAACATTGTACACACGCAGTGTAGATTGTGATGCTCCTAGAACCGATTGACCTAGGACAAAAAGCTTAGTCAGATGAGAAAAATTGAAAATCAGGAGAAATTGCCACTTCTGCAATCTCAAAAGCAAGTATCTGCCTCAGCTGCCAATATAACAAACAGTTTCAGTCATTAGTGCTGTAATTTTTGCCAGTTCAGTTTTGGATCTGCACTCACTGAGGCTGGGTCCAGGAAAGACGAATGAACAAGCAGTGAGAAAGGTGCAGTGGGAACACCTTCCCTGTGCTGATGTCACTCATGCATGTGGCTGCGCTGCTCATGTGCGAACTTCAAACAAAGAAAAAAAAACATGCAGAGACAACTGTGGCACAAAAATGTTAAAAGACAAAGCATCTGAATATATTTAATACTTAACTTTAGGGCAACTGAGCCTTGCATCACTCAATGATGGGAAGGTGATCTGCAAACATGACATTGGGGAAGTTGGTAGTCAATTTAAATTAGGTCCTGGGGGAGAGAGAGAGAGAGAGAGATGCATGCAGAGTAGCAGACTGCAGATGGTCAGGGAAAATAAATGGTCTGGCTCATCAGGGTTGGAGGTTTTACTCTAATGGGGTTTGGGGGAGTATCGGGACACAAGGGGCAGCATGTGGGGGAAGGAGACCAAAGGGGTGAGGCGAGCAAGTGTGTGTGTGTGTGTTTGTCTGATGTGAGTGGGGACAGGGAGGGTGGGAGATGGCTGGCACACATCTTTCAACTTAGTGCTCTGTATGAGTGACATTTAATGGCTAGTCCTGGGCCCTGCAGAATCTTTTCCTTAAGAGTAAGACTTAGAGTTGAGAGAAAGAAATTTCATTGTGTTGCTTAGTGGGAAAAGGTTTTTGTACTTTGTTCCCCAGGAAAAGCACACTGATCTATGTGCGCGCCGTGTGTGTGTGTGTGTGTGTGTGTGTGTATATATACATAGACCTGTTTAATGGACAGAGGTGACGATGTACCTCTACTTGTTTTGAGAAGGGAATATGTTGCCTATGCACCAGAGAAATGCCCTTGCTCTGCTGCTGGGTAGGAAAGAGACAGAAATTTGAGAGGGGAAACAAAATGAGAGGGATGGCATCTCTATTTTCCATGATTGTTTTGCAAAGTTTTGTGGTGGTATATAGTATTTTTTATTTGCACCACGGAACACCAAAACACCAGAGCTTCTAGGGGCCTTAGTGGCCCCTAGACACCTAGCTATTTGTTGCCCGCCCAGGAAAATAAAAGTTGGTCTCATGACTGCTTCTTCTCTGCTGGTGCTCTGGGGAGATGTCACCTTCTGCACTGCCTTCTAACTCCACATCTGTGCTTTGGAGATCTGCTTAGTGTGACCTGGGCTCAAAAGATTAACATAGAAACATAGAAACATAGACTTTGACAGCAGATAAGGACCGCTTGGCCCACCTAGTTTGCCAATTTCCCTACCTAGAGGATAAGCTGCAGATCCTATTTAACCAACAGCCTATTTCTTCCTAACTCCCACAAAAATTGCCTTATGTCTGTCCCATGCATTCTTGAATTCTCCCACAGTTTTAGATCCCACAGCCTCCTCAGGAAGGATGTCCCATGTGACAACCACCCTCTCTGTGAAAAAATACTTCCTCACATTGCCCCTGAGCTGTCCCCCCTCTATCTTCAGATTGTGTCCACTTGTTCTTGCACATCTCTTTTTCTGAAAGATGCTACTCTCTTGGACTTTGTTGAGTCCACTGAGGTACTTAAACGTTTCTATCATGTCCCCCCTTTCCTCAAAGGTATACATATTAAGCTCCTTTAGTCTCTCCTCATATGGCTTCTCTTGCAGACCCTGCACCATTTTAGTTGCCCTCCTCTGAACTGCCTCCATCCTGTCTATGTCCTTGCGAGATGGGGTCTCCAGAACTGGACACAGTACTCCAGATGGGGTCTCACCAACTGTCTGTACAGGGGGATAACAACCTCCTGTTTTCTGCTGGTGATACCTCTCCTTATACATCCCAGTATCCCCACAGCCCTCCCTACTGCCTTCTCACATTGCTTGCCAACCTTAAGGTCTTCTGATTTGATTACCCCAAGTCCTTTTCCATTTTTGTTGTTACTACCTCCCACCCCCATTGTGTAATCTTCCCCTGGGTTTTTGTTTCCCAGGTGCATTACTTGCACTTCTTTGCATTGAATCAAGCTGCCATAGTTCTGACCACTCCTTCAACCTTGCCAAGTCCCTTCTCATCCTTTCCACGCCTCCTTGTGTATCAACCCTGTTGCAGATTTTTGTGTCATCTGCAAAGAGGCATACTTTTCTTTCCTGTCCCTCTGCAATGTCACTTATAAAGACATTAAAAAGGACTGGACCCAGTACTAAACCCTGCGGTACCCCACTAGTAACCCCTCTTTTTTCAGAGTGGAATCCATTTACAATTACCTTCTGTGTCTTCTTGTTCAGCCAATGTTTTACCCAAGCTACCACCCTGGGCCCCACTCCCAGGCTGGTTAATTTGACTACTAATCTTTTGTGTGGGACTGTGTCAAATGCTTTGCTAAATTCTAGTTAGGCCATGTCCACAGCCCCTCCCTGGTCTACTACTTTAGTCACCCAGTCAAAGAAATCAATTAGATTTGTCTGACATGACCTTCCTGCTGTGAACCCATGCTGCCTTGGGTCCTGTGCCCCACTGGCCTCTAGGTATTCAACAGTTCTTTCCTTCAGAAGTGATTCCATCACTTTCCCTACCACAGAGGTCAAACTGACAGGTCTGTAGTTTCCTGCCTCTGTCTTGGTCCCACTTTTGTGAAGGGGAATCACATCCGCCTTCTTCCAGTCCTCAGGTACCACACCATCCTCCCATGATTTGTTAAAAAGGGTAGTAGGTGGTGTCACTAGTTCTCTGCTTAATTCTTTTAGAATTCTAGGGTGAATTCCATCTGGCTCCATTGCTTTGTCCACCTTCAGTTTTAGGAGTTCTTTCAGAACCCTTTCTTCTGTGAAAATCGACCCCCCTCTCCAGAGTGCTTCTGTTAATTGGATTAGGCACCTCCCCCACTTCCTCTTTTGTGAATACTGAACAGAAGTATTCATTCAGTATCCCTGCTTTTTCACTGTCACTGTCTGCCCACCCACCATCCATTCTATTCAGCCTCACTATCCCTCCCTTTGTCTTTCTACGCTCCCTGATATACCTATAAAAGGTTTTATCCCCCTTCTTAACCGAGTTAGCTATCTTTTCCTCATTTTGTGCCTTTGCTACTCTGACTACCCTCCCTGCTTCCTTCTGCCTTAACCTGGTACAGTTCTCTGTCCTGCTCCTTCTGTGTTTTCTTATACTTCCTAAATGCTATCTTTTTCTCCCTAACCTTCACCGCCACCTCTTTTGAGAACCATAGTGGCTTTTTCTTTCATTTTGATTTGTTGATTTGCTTCACACCAAGGCGTGTGGCCTCTGTGATGGCAGTTTTGATATTTCCACATTGTTGCTCCACCCCTCCATCTAGCCTGTTTGCTAGTGCTTTTCTAAGGTACTCTCCCATCTTGCCAAAGTTAACCCTCCTGAAGTCCAGAACCCTCACTTTTGTATAGCTTGACTCTGTAGCTGAGTTTATCTCGAACCACACTGTTTGATGGTGACTTGTTCCCAAATGGCTACCCACTTCTAGATCTGAGATCCTCTCACTGTCCCCATTTGAGAATGCGAGGTCTAAGATTGCTCCCCATGAGTGGGTTCCAAAACTAGCTGTCTGAGGCATGCCACCTGAAGGACATCAGGAATAGCCTGCTTTTGGATGTGGCTGCTGCAAAGGTGCTCAGTTAACATCTGGCATATTAAGGTCCCATCAACAATATCTCCCCTTTCTCTGCCATCCTAAGTATGCCTTCTATCATATCCTTGTCCATTCCCTCCTCCTGACATGGGGGTCTATATACAACCCCTGTGCAGATTGTGGTGCCATTTCCAGTCTCTAAGGTGACCCACAGTGCCTCCTCTCCTCCTTGTTTACTCTTTTGTTCAGTTGCTTTTATCCCTTCCTTTACATAGAGCTCTACCCCCCCTTTCTGCCCTCCTGTCTCTCCTGTGGTTGTGAACCCTGGTATGTTAACATGTCAGTCATGGTTCTCTGTGTACCATGTTTCTGTGATTGCTATGATATCAGGCATCCCTCTTCCATCAAGTTCACCAGTTCAGGGGCTTGTTGCCCAGACTACGGCATTGGTACTCATTACTCTCCATTTCTTGAATAATTCACCGCTTTTGCCCCATTTCTGTCCTATTATGCTTTGTCACTTTCTCCATTTACCCTGCGCCTCCCTATTGACATCTCTATGTTGGTGTCACCTCACTTAGTGCCCTGATATTTTGGGGGTCTAGATTTCACTGCTCTTTCCAGTGCCTTCCCCTTAGCTAGTTTAAATGCTTGTCAATGAAGTATTTAAACCTTTCACCTAGGATCCTGGTTCCCCTCCCGGACAGATGCAGACCATCATGCCAGTATAGGCCTGTATCCCTCCAGGTGGACCCCCATTCCCCAATGAAGCCAAATCCCTGAGCTCTGCAGCAGTTTTTCAACCACTGATTGAATCCCATGGTGTGGAGCACCCTAGCCTCACCAATGCCATAGACAGGCAGCACCTCCGAGAAGGTTACCATGTGTGCTATTTGTCTAAGGCCCCTCCCCATCTCCACGAATGCTGCTTGCACTGCTCTATTCCTTTTCTTAGCCAGGTCATTTGTTCCTAGGTGGACAATGACATCCAGCTCCCTCCCCTGTGCAGCTGCTCCTGCAATCCTGAGGATTCGCTCCCTGTCTATCCAAGCCATGGCACCAGGCAGGCACCGTACCTCCCTCTCCCCTTCCTCCCCCAGTTCTACCTTCCTAACAATGGAGTCCCCCACCAGATTAGTCCTGTTCTGGTGCCTGACTTGTCTTTGCTGTCATTACTCATGGGGTGCACTCAGCTATCACTTCTGGGACCCTTACCCACACACTGGTGATGCCTGACTCAATCCTGCAATTTTGGAGTAGGGCCATTCCATGGTCCTGTGTTCCTGCCTAAGTGGCTCTGTACCATACACCACGCAACAGCTCTCACCCTGATGCCATTGAACACTGCTCCATGTACCATAATCGGGAGTGGCATCTGCAGGCAGTGTCAACTTTATCCTGCTCTCTCACTGTTTCACTGCAAGGCTCCATTAGGACCTTATTCTACTCTAAAATGAGGTTGCCCACTTGTCTACTGCCATGGGATGCTGACTCCTCTACCGGTGGATCTCCTTTCTCCTGATCACAGTCTGCTCCATTCATCTCATCCATAGTACCTTTTGTTGTACTTCTGACCTGTCCGCCAATGATGACCAACCCCTGTTTCTAATGGTCACCATACACTCTGACATTTTCCTGGCTACTGTGGCCTGCACATTCAAGAGTGCTGAATTGTTTCTCTTTTTAGTGTTCTCACTGCAGTATCAGTACTGCCTCCGCTCAAAGCCAGATCTAAGCTAGTAAGTGGCATTATGGTAGTCAACTGTTTTAGTGCTGTTTTATGATCCAAGCTGCACTTTTTCATAGTGAACAGTCAACCCAGTTACTGCCCAGGCACATCGTTCTAACCTGCTGAGGGTCATACGCTTTCTTCTGAGCTGCCTTGCTGACCGCAGCATTGACAAATATCTTAGTTTTAGGAATTTTGCTCCCTCCAGCCTAATGCTGGCATGACTTCTGTAGTGTAGGTTTTGGTCTGCCTGTATCCTGCTGCACACAGCTTTCCATTCATGTCTGCTCCTTGGTGCACTGTTACCATTGTGTGACCATTGGGTGATGACTCTATGTATACAGTGCTGAAAATATTAAATAACATTCAAATAAACATTTTGACTATAGGTGTTCTTCAGGAATAATCTACAGGAACAAAAACTAGTCAAACTTTTTTTTTTTTTTCTTTTAGGTAATGTCTGAACAAGAATTATGGTCAAAAAATCAATTCTAATGTAATTGTCTATCTTCAGCATGTGCATTTAATATTACCAAAGTATTTTAAAGGTCTTTGAGTCAGCAAAATGAGAGCGGGTAGGGTGTTGGAGCATTATATCTTCAGGGTACTTATCGCTGGATGGCCGTGGGCACCCCACAGAGTTAGTACAATGCAATTAACTGGGTGCAGGTCAGGTGAACTCTTGCAGGCCATGCCAGTGCAGTCACAGGGTGCAAGGCATCTGGAAGGCACTGTAGGAGTTGGCTCATGAGGTGTATGCCAGGAGGCTGGTTCAGGACTTAGTCGAGGGTGTCAGTTCTCATTGTAGACCCCCAACAGGGGACACAAGTGTGGTACCGTGCAATGCTGCTGGGTTGTACCTGGTCAGCCACCTTGTTTGCAAGGAGGTCTCAGTAAACAGCACTAGACTTCTACACATTGGAGGTGTGGAGGGAGTAGAACCTGGTGTGGGCCCTTGTCATCAGGGCAGTTCAGGAGTTAAAAGGAAGGAAGTCCGGGGTACTCCCTCAGGGTTTACTTCCCAGTAGCCCAGGGCCTGACGAGACTTCCCAGAAGAGGGATTTGGTGTGTTTGCAGGTGGGGGCAAATTTAGAGGAGTACCATTGGTAATGGAGTATCACAAGAGTACACGTGAGGAGGCCACAGCTTCAGACTATAAGGTTTTCATGAATTTGCAGAATAAGCAGTGTGTGCACTAAGGACTTTTGGGAATCAGTACCCTGTTTGTCCGGAAAGCCAAGGAGGAGGGGGAGAGCTACATGGCACTTGAATCAGGGGTATGCAAATCCTATTGCCCCCTGTCTGGGGCAAGTCAATTTCCTTGAAGGCAAGTACAAAGAGAGAGCTAATTTAATTGTAATGAATAGGGTCAAGTGAAAATTCAGCAACAGCCCTGGTTGGGCAAGTCCTAAAAGTTTTGATCTGAACAACCCTGATTGAATGTTTCAGTGTAGAACTTAAGAGGATTGCTTGCCCTAACTTGTGTGGTGGATCATCCACATGTTCTGTCCAGTGTATCTTAAAATATTTAACTCTAAGGCCCCATTTGAACCCTCCTAGTACGAGTGAAGTGGCTGACCGAGCACTGTAGCCCTACCAACAAAATGTAACAGAATTATAAGGTATATCTGGGATGGCACTGCAGGCAGTCTGTGAAGAATGTAATGTAATGGGGGGATGTGGTTGCCTAAATGTATTAGGAGTATAATTATTGGCATACATTTAGGATGTCTGTCACTAAACATCGTGAGGCACCAGAAGGTAATCAGGGTGATGACGCAGTATACAGTGCTGAAAATATTAAATAACATTCGAATAAACGTTTTGACTATAGGTGTTCTTCAGGAATTATTTACAAGACAAAAAAAAGACAAACAGTATTTTTTTTTCTCTTTTAGATAGTAGGCGCGTTCACACACAGGCAAGTACAACGGAATGGCCATTAACTGTATGCCACCATTGTACTCTGTTCCGTTTGTGGTTCACTTTACATGCAGAGGGTATTCTGGCAGCCCCCCCCCATCTCTGTTTTCAGTATTTGTGTTTTGCTCTCCCATGGAGTGTGACGGCTCTATGGCTGTTTTTTACTGCTGCCGTAATGGCTGTTTTACACAGCCAGACAAAACAGAACATTAGGGACGAACGAGGAAGGAAGAGATTGTGGTTTGGGTGAACGCTCACTGGTGTAACGGAACAGATGCATTTTACACACAGGGATGTAACGGTATACTGTTTCTGTAACAGTCATTCCGCTTCAGAAACCTATGTGTAAAAGTGCCTAATGTTTAAAGAAGAATTACAGTCAAAAATCAATTCTAATGTATTTTCTGTCTTCAGCATGCATTTAATATTAGGCCTGGGGGAATGCCATATGAGGTCAGACTAAAAGAGTTAAACATGTACTCACTGGAGGAGGAGGGACAGGGGGACATGATTGAGATCTTCAAATACATGAAGGCGATAATCAAAACAGACACAGAAGGTCTATTCTTGAGGAGGGTGGGGAGAGACAATAGGGGCCATGACAAGAGATTGGAGGGGAGAAGATTCAGGAGGGACGTGAAGAGGCATTTCTTCACAAAGAGGGTGGTGGCAAAGTGGAATGCACTACTGGCTGAGGTCATGGCACTTAACACAGTAGAATGTTTCAAGAAGGGGTTGGACAGGCAAAGGGGAGGGAAGGGGAGTGGAGGTGGGGTAGCTGCCGAATAGGGAGTTTGCTGCAGTCTCGAGCAGCCTAGATAGACAAGGATGGCCTTTTGCTGCTGGCAACTTTCGTATGTTTGTATGTTCAGATATTTACATGTATTGGCCTAATATAAATATGCCAGCAATTATTCTTCTAATACATTTAGGCAACACCATCCTCCCCACCCACCCCCATTACATTACATTACATTCTTCATAGATGCCTTGCAGTGCTGTCCCAGACCATACCTCATTATTATGCTTCATTCTGGGGTGGGCTGCAGCGCTTAGTCATACCAGGAAGATACGAGTGGGGCTTTACAAGTTAAACATTTTAAATACACTGGGCAGAAAATAATACTTTCTGGTTGAAAAAGCTCCTCAGCCAGCCAGCTCTGCATATGAGTTGCCTGCCAATAAGATACAGAATAATATACAGCAACATAAGAAACTGGCAAACAGACATACTGGCACGATCGAAGAAGTCAATATAAGTCAGAAGAAACAAAAAGAAAACATACATCTGAAAAATAATCCTATAAAACCAAAATGCAACAGACAAACTTAACCATCAGCTCAGCAAGAAATATCTGTGGCAGAAAAGAGAGAAACAATCTGAATCTCCTTCAAAGTGCGTTTGTTTCATGATAGTTTAGTTTATTTCACTTTCATGGCGAGCAAAATAAATGCCACAATTTGTCTTTCATTTGTTCCTCACCTGTAGTCGTGGCTCAGAGGCGATTCTATGTGCCACCTCAAGAGAGCGGCCTTCTCCCATGAGTCATAGGTCAGCAGCAATTGTGCTCCCCTGGTGTGAGGAGGCTCCATCTATGAGTCGCAGCTTGCGGCAATTCTGCCCCTCCCATGCTTTCTCATGCTGGCTCAACATTGAAAAGAAAAATAAATAAAAGAACACAATTCCAGCCAGTACAATACTTCTGCCCCCTTCCCATCACTTCCCCCATTCTAGTTTGAGTCCACAAAAAAAACAACTCATCCCCCATCACAGAGTCCCTGCTCTCTGTCGGACTCTACATTGAAGAAAATCACTCTCAGTCGCTGACATACACACACACCCCCCCACACACACTTTTTTAGCAGGCAGACTCAATACAGAATGAAAGTTAGACTTGTGTAAGGAAGTGGAATTTGTTTAACCAGGAAAGGCCCACTAAGATAAAGTTTGTTTCCAGGTGTGATCTGGGAGTGCAAGGAAATTAAATTACTTGCTTAGGGTCACTCAATGTGCAAGGGGGGGGCTGTGGGATTCAAACCCAGGTCTGCAGATTTACAATGGAGAGCCTTAAACCACTGTGCTATACTGCCTCATTGGAGCATTAGTCCGACAGAAAAAAAATATGTTACAGCAAAATGATTTTTAAGAACAGGAGCAGTTTGCCATCTGAGTATTTTCCCATAAACTTTAATGTTATTTTATGGTTACTTAGCTTGCAGCTGCGAGATGATATTGTGGCTCTCAATCTTAAATTTTTTACAGCCCCCCAAAATAAAATCTTGCGAAAGTTAGACTAGCATGCACTGTCTATTAAGCCATCCAGTTATACTACAAAATAATCATTTTACAATTACAATCTATTTCGATATTTGAAGTATAATTCTTTAAGTGTGGTTCTAAAATTGGTTCACTTCTGTGTTTGCCTCCACCTCAGATTAAAAATAAGCCAGGAAAAAGGGCAAAATTACAATTAAGTGGCCCAACTGAGTGTCTTTTTATGTTATCTTGCACATGCAGTACAGACTACATATTGTGGTTGCTTGGAGTGGAGAAGCAGGTTTTGGAGGTGCGGTCCTGTTGCAGCCAATGGTGCCACTGCTTTTTGTGGCCAGGCTCTGTGGCACAGATGGCATAGCATGCTGTCTATGACAGCAGTTGAGAAGCCTGCCACCGACTTGAAAGAATTCGCCGTTGCAATCAGAGAGCACCCCGGGGTAGTCCCTGATTGCAGCAGCAAATTACTGCTTGCCTTGTCTGGTGTCCCCTTTCAAGAAACATGGCGGCGGCATCCCTGTCACTTCTCACAGTCCCCATGGAAGCTGCCACCTCTCACAGTGCCCCTAACGGCCAATGGAGTTCCCAATCCCCTGTTGGCATGCCCCCTTCCAAATTAATTTGCAGACGAGGGTGCCCAATCCCCATCGGCATAATACCCCACATTTCTTGTGTGCCGAGGGGGTGCCCATTCCCCCTTGGCTCATGCAGCCCCCATACTCTGTGCCTATGGGGGTGCTGAATCCCTGTCAGCTACAAAGCCCCCCCATGAAACACTCAGGTGGCATGCCGGGAGCCCACCCCAGCGTGCAAATGTACCTGCCAAAAAAGAAAACCTTCCTGACTCAGTTTTTTGTTTTTTTTTACCAGTAAAATAAAAAAATGGTCCCTTGTTGAGTTTGGTGCCCCCTTCTCCAACCCACACCCATCCTCTGCGCACCCCACCTCCCCACACCCCTCTCACCCCATACTTACCTCTGGAGCCTGACGAGATGATCTTCGGTGGACTGGGAACATGTCTGCACTCTTCAAAGCCGACCGCGAACTGAAGAAATGCTGGTAAGCTGTATAATGACATAAATGTTTTTTTTTTTTTTTCAACTTATGTGGTTATCTCACCCATTTTTTTGACTTTTGGTACCAGATTTTCAACATGGAGTTCTTGGAACCCTCTTCATGAACTCAGTCACCGTCATGAGCGTATTTGGTCCCAAAAGATGATTCCTGTCACTGCGTGGAATCACCTTTTAGGACAAAGAAATGAAACAACAGTGCCACTGTTCATGAGGTGGCCTCCCAAAAAGCATATGTTGCAAATTTGATGAAAAATTCCAAACTGACTGTGTTATGAGCGCATTGTGCAGTTTCCACGCACATTCGTGACTTCGCAATTGGTAATATTTTCACCAGATTTTCAACATTGGCATTTTTTCACACCTCCTTATCAGCAGTACAGTTGTCGTGTTTGATTGCACATATCTGCAAGAAACACATTGTGTCAGCTTCCTTCACAAGTGAGTTGTGGAGGCACGGCAATGTTATGCCAAATGGCAGCAGTCTGTTCTGGGACTGGTCTCTGCCGTGGCAAATAGAGGAGCATGCTGTCGATGATGACAGTTAATTAGCATGCCACTATGCTCAAGGAAACTGCCCACTGCAGTCAGGGAGTGTCCCGTCACTACACAATCAGCTGTTTTTGCTGTGGGCGTCTTCTGACTGCAGTGCCAATTACAGCTGCATTGTTTGGTTAAAACTTGGATTTGACACTGGAACAAACCAACAAAGCCCTTCCTCTTATCTAATTGGTTCAGGAGGTTGCTGCACTAAGCAGCTTTAGAACAGGGGTAGCAACAAGTACTATAGATTAAAACACTCAAGACTATAAAAAAAAAAATCGGTATGTGATGAAAGTTTCTTTTGTGATCTGTAATAATGTGCAGGTATTTTTTCTTTAGAAGAAAACGAGTCTTATCTGGGAACAAGTCTGAGCACACCCCTTCGACAGGTAGACAAGCAAAACTTCAAATGGGCAGTTTCACCCCTTGTTTTGAGCTGTGTTTTGTGTTTAGGTAGGCAGCTCTCATTCTCAGCCCAGCTGGTGCTAAGAGACAAACCAACTTTTCAAACACCCGATGGTAAACTTTTTTTTTTCCCTCCCTCTCTTACCAACAGCACTTGGAGGTTACACCAGGCAGTGACACATCAGCTAGAGATATATCATACAGCACTCTGTAAACAAAAACCAAAAGCACTCCCTCTCGACACAACGGAAACCAACTCCCCAAGTTGAGTTCATTCACTGTCACAACTACTGCCAAATACTAAGTATAAATCAGACAGATTCTGCACTGACTCACCAACCTCTCTCACTCAGGTTTAGCCTTGGCCATTGCAAATTTCCTTTCTTCAAGTCCTAGCAGCTATAAAAACACCCAGTAGCACGCTGGGAGCCTACCCAGCATGCTTATGTGTTCCCCCGCACACTGTATGACCGACAGGGGTGCCCAATCCCTGTCGGCTCCAGTCCCCCCACCAAGGAAACACTCAGGTGTGCTGGCATGCTGGGAGCCCACCCCAGCGTGCAAAAAAGCGTCCCATACCTGTATATTTTTTTAAACCTGTAAAAACAGAAAACGGTCCCTCACAGTCTCTCGTGCCCCCTCCCCCAACCTGGACCCACTGTCTGCGCACCCCACCTCCCAACGCCTGCCTCACCCCATACTTACCTCCAGAGCCTGGCACAATGATCTTTGGTGGACTGGGAACACGTCTGCACTCTTCAAAGCTGATTGTGAACTGAAGAAAAGCTGTATAGTGGCATAAAATAGAATGTTCAACTTAGGTGGATATCTCAGCCATTTATGGGAATTTTTTCACCAAATTTTCAACATAGGGCTCTTGGGACCCCACCTCATGAACTCAGTCACTGTCATTTTATTATTCGGTCCAGAAAGATGATTTCACGGTCACTGTGTGGAACCATCTTTTGGGACTGATTAATGAAATGACAGTGTCACAGTTTATGAGGTAGGCTCCCAAAAACCCTATGTTGAAAATTTGGTGAAAAAATTTCCAAAAATTACTGTTTTACGAGCATGCGTTGCACAGTTCCTACGCACACTAGGAACTTAGAAAATGTTTAGTATTTTCACTCCAGATTTTCAACATTGCCATTTTACCACACCTTCTTATGAACAGTATAGCTGACATTTTTCACATTGTGCCGGACATGTGTTTTGCACTTGTAGCGCACAATGGCATGGTCGGTGTGCAAAATCAATGTTCAGGACAGATTAAGAAAATCACAGTGACACTGTTCATGAGCAGTGGTCTTAAAATGCCTATGTTGAAAATTTGGTGACAAAAGTCCATAAAATGACTGTGTTATGAGCGTGCATTGCGCAGTTTCCATGCACGCTCGTAACTTCACAAATTTGTAATATTTTCTCTCCAGATTTTCAACATTGCCATTTTTCCACACCTCCTTATGAACAGTACTGCTGTCATTTTTCACATCCTGGCTGAAATGTGTTTCCACACTTCTGGCACTGAATAGCGTGGTCGTTGTAGGAAATCAGTGTTCATAACAGATGAAGAAAATCTCAGTGACACTGTTCATGAGTTGAGGCCCCAAAATGCCTATGTTGAAAATCTGGTGTACAAAATCTCCCAAATAATTACATTATAGTTGTGCATTGTGCAGTTTCTACACACGCTCGTGACTTCACCAGTTTTTTTTACATTTTTACTCCAGATTTTCAACATAACAATGTTTTTACACCGCCACATGAACAGTACAGCTTTAATTTTTCACATCCTGTTGAAATGTGTTTTCGCACCTCTGGCACCAAATGGTGCAGTCACTGTGCAAAATCACCTTCCAGCTAATGAACTGACAGTGTCACTGTTCATGTGGTGGGATCACAAAAAGCCCATGTTGAAAACTTGGAGTAAAAATACTAAGAAATACCCAGGGCCTGAGGGTTTCCAACCATAATGCCCTACCCTGTGGGGACCGACAGGCATCAGGGGTGTGACTTAGGATTGTCGACAGTAATGCTCACACCATTCCACCCCCCTCTCCACACTGCAGCCAGTGACAGGCATCGAGGTGCACCTTGGACTCCTTGGCCCCAGAGTTCACCCCATTCTCCTATACTGCACCCATTTCAGCATATTTCCTTATGGAATCAGGTGAGTGTAAAGCCTGAACACCCCAAGGCACACCTCGACACTTGTCAGTGTTTGCAAGGTAGGGTGAGGTGAAATGTCATGACCATTATGGTGATGACCCAAAGGCACACCCAATGCCTGTCCATCTCTGCAGGGTGGGGGTGAAGTTGGCATCAGTTCAGTACTTCACTGCCATTCCTATACTGCATCTGTCTAACACTTGCATTTCCACTGCTAATGCCAGCAAGCAAACATTCGATATTGACAAACGCTTGTTTATAGAAGATTTAGGATGGGGTCTAAGGACTCTTCTAAATTTAGTGCTAAGGATCCCTGTTAAGGGGTCACTAATGCATGTTTGATATGCAGCAATAATATTAGTAAGTACAATGTGAAAAAAAACTTGAAACATTTGTTTTAGAACATAAACCAAACAATTTTATGTTTTATAAGGAGAGGTTTAAAAGAACAAGAATGTGCATGAACTGCACATTATTAATCAAGGCACCCACTAAAGAACTGGAAATTAAGCCACTGGGTGGACCCGGTGTTTGTTTGGGATATTTAGTTGCCTTGATAAACCAATTTTGATTTTTAGGAGATTTAATTTTAGGTATAACTTCTAGTTGAATACTGGAATGTGCTAGGAAATGTAAGATACAGAATTTTTGATTATCGTAATTTTTAAAAGTATTGCATAAGCTAGGATCAAAACAAGCTGTAATGTTATACAGACCAGAATGTGAGGGGTTACATGATGGATGAAAAGGGTGCTATTTGTTGCCAATTTGGTATTAGGCCATTTTTTTAAAGTGCTATTAACCAGGTGGGCTACTTGTACTTTTTGCTAAACCATCTAAGTTTATTATAGACTTCCATAATGTCAGTCTTGCATCCCATCCCCAAATAAGCTCGGACTCGGAGTTGATTATAATAAAATACTGGGGGTGCAGAGGGTACAGCTCTCCACAAAAAACACTTTATTCTTCTGACAACACAATGCCGACTGCAATTGCAGTTGAGTGTCGCAGTAACATTGAGTAGACATATTTTTGTTGAACTGACTTCATAGATCCGCCTCATGGCACTGAACATGGACTCACTGGAGACCAGAAGTGAGAGGGGAGATATGGTAGAAACCTTCAAGTTCCTGAAAGTAATTAATAAGTGAAATGTGGAACTATTTAGCTTGAATACTAGCTCATGCCATGTGGACATGAGTAGAAAATAACAGGAGGGAAGTTCAGAAGGACATGAGGAAGTATTATTTTACAGAGATGATGGTGGAGCCATGGAACAGTCTACCAGTTGAAGTGGGAGGTACAAAAACCATTGGTGGTTCTAGCATGGTTGGGACAGAATGAAGGATATGGTGCTTGCTCGGGTTGTCAGAAACCGAGAGGAGAATGCGAGAGGCTGAGGAGGGCTAGGACCCTGGAGTGACAGTAGGTCTCAGGGCTAAATAGGGAACTTGGGCAGACAGGATGGACCATGGATCTTTTTCAGCTGTCATTGTCTAGGTTTTTTTGTTACTATGAACAACATGGGGAAATTGCTGAATTAGGTCTGTTAGGACTAAGTAAAGGGGTGTTAATGCTGGAGGTAATATTCCTGAGTTTAAGCCATCATATTGGTCAGTCACACCAAGGATGAAGGCACAGATCCAGTTATCTATCTGTCTTACCACCAGATGTGATGAAAATGCCTTTCAATTTGACAGTAAAAAGACTTTTTTGACTTCTCTGTTAGAATGGTCGAAATGCATATTTGAAATCTGTTGTCCCACTCTCACACCTTACAAACTGGTTAACCAAAAGGTGTTTAATATCCAGTTCAGATTAGATGGGATCCTGCAGGCCTGGAACTTGTTTGTCTCACCATTCTTCTCCATCACTAAGTGGAATGTGCAGTAATTGGACACCTAGGATCTCCTCACAGTCCCTTTGCATTTAATTGCTACAATACCAGATACAGAGTTAGATTTTTATTTTTATTTTCAATGTTGGTATAATGGTTGATAACTGAATTTGTGCAGCATGAAAATTACATAGCAACATGCAACCCTTGTATCCTGCCTTGGCAATGTGCAGGAGAAAATAATCCTCTCTCATTTCTCCACCTTTTGAGACTGCTCCTTTTTCTCCCCTTCTAGTCTGCCATCTGCAAATCCCATTCCATCATCTTCTCCCTTATCTGGATCACTGATTCCATTCTGAAAGGGAAGAACCCAGGATAAATCATTGCATCCATTTTCATTGACCTGGCTAAGGCCTTCGATTCTCTGGCCCACCTCAATCTTCAGGATAAGCATGGAGGGACAGTCTGACCTTATGGTTGGCTGGATCCATTCCTCTGTGCTGAGCAGCACCAGTCAGGTCAGGCCAGTGACATCCTATTTGCCCTCATCCCCATCACATCTGGAGAACCTCAGGGCTTCATTTTGGTCCCTATCCTTTTTCTATTTTCCCAAAGGTTCTCCCTAGAACCCATATTGCTTGCATTTGGTTGTAAAGAGGAATGCAACATTTCAGGAATTTTTGCCCATCTTTAAGGTTGCTTAGTGAAGCTAAAAGCAAATTTGTTGTTAGCAGACTGATGGATGTAACCAAAACAGGAAAAGGCAAATTACCCTGTTTTACTCCTGGGATAGCAGTTTAGCATTAGGTGCCGTGTGTGTAGCTGTATTGTAAAGCTATAGAAAATGTATGAATTTATAGTATTGCACAGCAGGAAGTTTCGGTTGCAGAAAAATTGCTGCTGTGAACTGTATTTTTTCTTTCCTTAGCAACAGAAGGCATAGTATTGGTCATTGAACTTATTTTCCCAGCTTATTATTTCTACACCTTAACAAATGTCATCTTCTATTAGTCTGGTCTTATCAAATTGTCTTGACTAGGGATGGGCAAATTGGCTCTGGTGCAGTTCTGACCCCCTCCCCCTCTGGACCAGGATGGCTTGGCTCTGACCAAAAAAAAATAGCCTTTCATGGCTCGGCCAGGATTGCCAAGTTGGCTGGGTTCAGAAATGTGGTCTAGTCTGGAATAGCATTCTCACCACCACCAGTACTGCACTGAAAAGGCAGTGCAGGGTGCAGAAAAGTGCAGAAAAAAGGTGTTTCTTTTTTTCCCCATTCTCTACCAAAGACTCCTAAGTCCCTGGACCATCACATGAACAACAAAGGGAAAATCTCATGATCCTGGGGAACTGAAGGGAGCCAACCAATAAGGACCCCTGTTCTGTGTTTTCTGACATACATTCAAGTCAATTCTATGTGTCAGCCACTACAGAACCTCCATAGGAAACCGAGTATCAAGCACATTTGGGGCATCGCAGTCAGCAGAGACAGTTGTATGTTTGTGTGTGGAGATTTGCCAACAAGCAACCAGAGAACATTTTGTTAGAGAGGGGAAAAGAGAGAGAGAGAGTGAGAGGGAGAGAGGAAGAGTAGAACCTGAGAGATCAACAAATTCAACAGCAGAAAACAGCAGAGTGTTGCAGACATTGCAGCAGACTGACAGTACTCAGTAAAAAAACAGTTTCATTAGAAAGAGAGAGTAGAGAGAGACCAACAAATTGAACAGCAGAGTAGACAGCAGCAGAGTGCTGTAGACATTGCAAACTCCACAGTAAAATGAAAAAACACCTGCTTTTGTAATGTTGTCTTGCATGCACAGTGCAAGCAACATTTTGTGGCAGCTGGTGTAGCAGGTTGTGGAGGTGCAGCAGTGGTGTGGCCAATGGCGCCACTGACTTTTGGGCTGGTCTCTGTGGCACCAATGAATGAGCACACTGTCTATGACAGCAGTTGAGAAGCATGCCACCAACTCTTTAAGAAATCATTAGATATGGCTTATTTCTCTAACAAACTGGTCTAATTTTCCGTTGTTATGGGGACAATCACGATGCGGCTGGCCTCTTTTGTCCAATTCACCTAGTAAACCTAGTAGTAAACCTAGTATTTATTCCCACCCCATCCCCCAGGACACATCTGGAAATGAGCTTTATGGCTCAGTATGTATTTCCTGGTAAATTTCTTTCAATAAATAAATAAATCTTAGTAGCTTTTAGACTTTAAATGCTGAACTTGGCAAACACACAACAGTAAATATTTACAGTCCTTTATTTGCAGAGCTGACTGCTTACTCATGGTTTTGAAGTTATTCTTTGGCAAAATCAAGACCAGGCATGAAAAGGTAGATTCAACATAGTCACAACTTGTATGATTTGACTCTCAGTGCTGAGATGCATGGCAAGACTTGCAGCAGAACCCCTCACTGAACTGCAGGCTCTTACAACTTTAGATAGGCGAATTTTCTCTCATCTCCTAAGAAGTTGCCCATCTTCATAGGCTGAAGTCACATTCTGGAAAATAACCAGCACTGGGGCCAGGGCCAACACGCTCAGACCCCCATGTCCAGGCTTGACACCTCAGGGGAGATGCATACGGCACTGCACAGCTAGGCTGACTCCCAATGCTGATTTTAAACAGAGTCTCTTTCTCACTCTTCAACCAGGCAGCACATTTAATTAGGTTGGAATTTCAACCAAGCTGCCAGCATAGCAGCCATAGCCCTTTTGCTTTAAGGCACAGTCTCAATGGGCAAACAAAAGGCTCTTTCCCCTCTTTCAGAGGCAGATACTAGAGCTTCAAGCAAGGGTCCACACCAAATAGGCATATTCAGAATTGTATCAAATTCACTTTTCTATCTCAAGTTTCTCACAAACAGAATAAACAATTAAACAGTTCATTTTGGCAAGCAAGACTCTTGCAGCTCAATCAGAACATTAGACTTCTTCCAGGCATTGCTGGCTAACTTTTCTAGGAGATTCTAGATGATCCTTGCAGAACCGAATCATCACATTGGCCATTTCAGCATCACAGGACCATCCACGGTCATTCAAGCAAGTACTGGACCATCTTCGATCATTTTACTCAAACAAATGTCCATTCTGTTCTGACACCATGTTAACGCAGGGTGCAGACATAACTTAGCACCTCTTTAGATTATGGGCTAGTTGGCTCAAGCAGGTTTCTAATTCTCTTGCACTTTTAAAGTAGACTTTTACTCACTCAGGATCAGTTCATGCAGCTCTCTCAAAGGTACAAAATCGTACAGAGCTCTCACAGCTGAGGTGGCAAAGATTGTTGCAGCTCCTTCACAACTGCAGGCAGGATTTCTTGCAGCTCTCCCACAGCTGAGTGAAATTAGAATTCTGATGAAAATCCTCCCCAATGTGGAAAGGCAAAGGCTGGCCCTATGTGACAAATATGTGGTAACATCCAGGCTGGCCACTCCAAGTCCTTGCAGCCACATTTCTTTAGCAAGGGGCCAGAGCCTCCCTCCCTGTGGAGGGGCTTGCACTGAACTGAACTCAGCCTGAAAAGTCTCTGGGGTTTTGGGAGCTTTTAGCAGATCCTGATTGGCTGAATCACTTGTCTGTCTGAAAAATTAATGTTCATCAGGCCCCTTTGACACCTGATAGGTTCCTTATATGGGCACCAAACATTGTCCCTGCTTTTTCACCCACAAAGCTTTGACATAGTCCCACAAGTATCTGGTACCAATCCTGGCATTCTGATTGGCTGGGAAGCAGGTCAAAGGCTGAAAATATGGCTGCCAACAAAATAATGTTCTATACAGAAGACTTACTTTTATTAGACAGTATCCCCATTGTTTTGAAGCAGTCTATATGCCCTACCAAATGATGACTGGCTTTACAATTTTTATGCTGTCCCAAGACTGTTGCTGCTGCTGAAATAAAATGTCACCAGGCAGCAGGCAGGCTCCCTCATGAATAATAATGCTGACCTCATTAATATTCAAATTGGACCCACTGCTGACAGGCCCTCTTTATTTAAAAGTAATTGAAGCTTTTTTGGTGCCACATTTAGGTCTCTGGTCCCCATACTGCCATTATTGGGGACTGGGACCGCACCATAGGCTGCTGTTTTACTGCTATGATGGTCAGAAAGTACATGCGTCAGCAGCCAGCCTGCACATTTGTGTATCAGAGAAGTGGTGGCTCACAATCCAGTTCCTCTGGCCCCCTTCCCAAAACTACAAAACAAGCAGGAGCTGGACGGAGGGTTTTGGGCCCTAAACGGACTCAGCCAGGTGGTGTGTAAATGGGAGAACTGGGCAAACAGTAGTCATTTATGGAAAGCCCCTCACAGGGGGTTACAAATCTATTCAGGTACAATTGTTTCGTGACCAATATTCCATGACTTAGATGAGGCTCTCCATGCCCACCCCATCAAACTCTTTCATTTTCTTTTTGTTCTGTTGTCCACAAAACTTATTGACATTCTTAGCTGTCAAACTATGACAGAACATTATACATGCCACTCACTCCTCTTTCCAAGTGATTAAGGCTTGGATGTATGAATGACACACCTCCAACACGGTGTTAATTACATACCCTGGTTGCAGGCTTGACTTGTCTATGTTTACACTGAGTCAATTAGCTTTGATGAACCTCTCTCCTCCCAACACAGAGCAACTCAAACAATAACTGTTAGACTGGACTCTGACACTGACAGCTGAGGAATGCCCCAGTGACCCCACATGTAGTTGCCGAACCCTAACAAGAATTCATATTAAGCCAGGCTTTCTTTAAGCTCATTTGAAAATGGATTAAAACTGTAGGATCCCTTCCAGCCCCCATCTCTTCCCCCATGGCTCTGTTCTAACCATTATACCAAACTGCCTTTACTGGGCAATCTCCCTTCTCAATCTGCCTTTACTATGCAACCCAATGCCATCATCTGTATTGTCATTCCCACTACATATTGTATTGCAACATCTCCAGGTCATGACTAAAAATAGGCATCTGTTTTCCGAGTGCACTTACTGTATCTGGTTAAAAACCAAAAATTAGTGCCAACCCCCTAATTTAAGATGCATACCTGGTCTCCTGCCAGTCTCTCTTCTCTCTCAACACATTTTAAGACCTCATATCTATCCCTCCATCCTTCCCATCTATATCTTTTGGGGTAAGAGCCCCTGTAACATCTTTGCCCCCTTACCTTCTAAACTGACAGCTGTTGATTGGATGAATGCCTGATGTGCAGCAAGCTCAGTCATCCTTTATTTTTTTAAAGGCTAGCTCAGTTGCTCCCTTTCCCTTGCCTTGCACCATGTCACAGTTGAGCAGTGCACAGAGGAGTTCCATACTGTAGTGTACATAGGTTTCTTATAGATCGTAATAAGTCATAGGGGTTCGTCAGTGAAGAGATGTATGAGCTTATGTTGCTATTACTGTCTGCAAGAACACATGTGTAATAGTGCAGACCTCAGCACTCCACCTAGTTACCGACATATTTCTACACTGCATGTAAAAGGGGGAGAACTGAGCTAGCCTGGAAAAAAAATAAAGGACCACTGAGCTTGCTGCCCATCAGCTCCCCAGTCCAACCCATATGGTCGATTGGGAGCGCAGTTATACTTCAGGGGCTTTTGCACCAAAAGATAAAGGCAGGAGGGTAGGAAGAGAGGAAGGTTAAATAAATCTTTTTTTTTCCAAGAAAAAAGATCTAAGCCGACTTAGCCAGCCAAGTTCAGGATGAATCATTTTCATCAGAACAAGATCTGCATACCTCTAGTCTGGAGCGCCTAAAAAGAACTTCAGCAGTCAAGTAGGGGAAAGACTTGCTACTAGCAGTGCTGTAAAGTTCTACTTTGCTGATATATTGTTAGCAAAGTGCCAGACTTTGCACTACACATGCACTTCAACAATTTGTAGTGCAAAGCATGTTTTAAAAAAAATGTTGAATCTGTTAAAAATATTCCCATCCCCAGCCTCTCAAAGTACCCTATCCCATTCTCCTCCCTCAGCCCAACCAGTATCTTGGTGAACCCTCCTCCACCCACCTACATCCTCAGAAGCACCAAATCCCACTACCCTCCCCCACTAGCCTTAGAAAAATAATCAGTAAAACATCCCTTCCATCACTCCTTCAGCAGCATCAAATCCTACCCCTTCACTCTATCAGCACTAGTCAAAAACATGATGACTCATTCCCCTCCCTTCACTCACTCAACATCAAATCAACCCATACTATGCCACTGAACAAAAAGAGACAAAAACTGAGGTGGAGAGAGAGGGATGGTGACTGTCTCAGACCTTCTTCTCACCACTTTGGCCAGCTGCCCAGATGACATTAAAATCATGCTAGAATCATGAGGGCCTGGTAGGTATTACTTACAATGTTCCTGGATACACACCCCCAGATACCTAATCTGGGTTGAGACCCACTTGAAGGGAATCAAATGGGTGAGAGCCAAAGCTGGGGTACCACTGACCAAGACAACTTCTGTTTTCTCAACATTTATTTTAAACCTGGAGGTGAGGCCATATTGCTGTAAGATTTCATACATAATTAGGAAGGTGCAAAGCGGTTCTCACAGATAAAGCATCCTATCATATGCGTAAAGAGATAGTCTATTTTCTTCCCCTACAGTCTTAATGCCCTCCAGGTCTGGGTAGGACTGAACCAGTTCAGCAAAGGGATCAATACTGAGGTCAAAAAGCAGAGGAGACAAGTAGCATCCCTGCCTAGTACCTCACTGTATAAACAAGGGGTCTGTCACTGTACCATTGACCTTCACTCTTGCTGTGGGGGCTGAGTAAAATGCCTAAAGCCAACCCTTGAACTGCACTTCAAAACCATGTTTGGCTAGTGTAGCAAAAAGAAAATCACAGTTAAGGTGATAAAATGCCTTTTCAGTGTCAATGGTGATGGCTATCTGTTGGTCCTTTGCCTTACTCCTCAGACGAAAGATGTTTAAACACCTTCTAACATTATCTGCCAGGTGTCGATTTGAAACAAATCCATATTAGTCTGGGTGGATAAGATTCCCCAGAATTTTATTCAGTCTATTTGCTAGGAATAAAGAAATAACATAAGATAAAAGTCAAACATTTCTGTAACAGAACTGTTCATGGAGCTAAAGGTTAAAGAGCAACTCTCTATTATAATGAAGTTAAAATCACTAGATTTACACTAATAATGCTTTAACTTTATCGTTTTCTAGCTATTTTTTTTTTTTACTTTCCTCTGCTGTTGGTCTACTCATTATTGTAGATAATGGAACAATTACAGTTTGCAGTGAGTCTTTCAAAATGTATCTGACTCTCCCCTTCTAATTACACATCTGCTGTTTATGACATAATACTCTGCTGTTATGGGGAGCACTATGATGTCATAAACAAAGGCACTGTGAGGTTAAAAGACAAAGGCAAATGATTTCTGTACAGACTTTTTAGATGGACTACCAAAATGTGCTGTAAATCTTGGAAAGGAGCATTTAAAATGAAAACAAAAGTATTTTCTAGTACATTGTAGCAGCTGAAACATCTTGTTTATGAAAGCACGTGCTGAAGTGAAGAATTGCTCTTTAAGATAACTGCAGTGTATGTCCAAGAAAATGTTTACAAGTGAGTCTACTGTCATTTACTTGCCACTTTTGATCAGTCTTTCTCTTGCCATCTTCCCCAACAATTCACCATCTCCCTCTCTGCAGATGGAGTCTCAAATATACCATTTCTTTGTCCATGACTCTGAGGGTAGGCAAGCTGACACTCAAGCCACACAATAATTGGTCAGCAGGGGGCACATTAAATCTGGCTGTCTTATCTCTCTGTCTGGGGGAGGGAAATGAATGTCTCACCTGTGCATGAACCATCCACCACTTGACTCCAGCGTGATTCTGGGACTCATATGCAAAAGTAAACTTACTTTCCATTTTTGAGATCAAGTCAGTTGACATCTTTATGTGTAAAAGTAGAAGAATGCAGCATTACTGAGATGCCAACAATAGGCTATCACTCTGCTTATTGTACAGTTTAATTGCACAATGGCAGAAATAGCTCAGCAGAGAAACTGCAAGGTCTATCGTGACTGCCCCCACTTCACCACTATGCAACATTTCACTTTCGTGGGATCCTTCTTTTATGAATGGTGCAGTAAGGAGGCAGAAGGGAGGAGGCAAGGAAAGAAGGAAGAAGGGAGGGAAAGAAAGAAAGAAAGAAAGAAAGAAAGAAAGAAAGAAAGAAAGAAAGAAAGAAAGAAAGAAAGAAAGAAAGAAAGAACCTTTGGCCCAATAAATTTGTTTCCAGGCCAAGAAAGTGGACACAATGCTGCATGCATTACAATAATACTCCAAACCGAAAAGGCCCTCAAATGCTACAGTGCCTCTTGCAATGACTATCCAAAAATCTAAAACTATATCAGCAATTACAAAGTCATTCAGAAGCTCAAAACAGGTAAATGGCAGACACACTTTGGGCAATATTTTCAAAAGGATCTTTCCAAGAGGCAGTATAGTGCAGTGGTTCAAGGTTCTGAACTGCAAACTTGGAGACCTGGGTTTGAATCCCACAGCCCCACTTGCATACTGTGTGACCCTGAGCAAGTCACTTAACTTCCTTGTGCTCCCAGGTCGCACCTGTAAACAAGCTTTCAGCTTAGTGTGTCTCTCCTGGTAAATAAAATAAAGAGCTGCCAATCACAATTTACAAATGGCAAATCCTTCCAAACTATTAGACCATCTATTTGCTGGTATAACAGTGCCCAGGTTTTGTTGCAAAAAAATTATATTGCAGGAAAAATTGAGCAATCTGTACTTATGGCAATTTATTTTACTGCAAATTGTTACTTTTTGTCACAAGCAAATGCATCTTTTGAAAATAGCATCAAGGCAGCTTGGATGCACTTGGGAGACCAGAAACACAATTGCAACACATATTAGGGTCTGTGTCCAATCCTTTGGAAATTCTGCCGTTAGTGTTTAAAAATGCAACTTTATCTCAAATGGAATGAAAAGGCCTGACAAATGTGATAGCACTTTTTTTTTACCCCAGCATTCTACCATTTTAATTTAGTTGCATTTATTTTATTTCAAATCCCCAAATAGAATGATTGAACGATGTTCTGTTGTTTGTGGTTTTAATAGTTTTTCAGAAACACATTTGAACCACACAAAAGAAAATGTTGCAAAATTTTGTACATACACATCTTTAGAATTTGGTATTTCATATGTTGCCATTTTGGCAAGCATGGTGAAACCAAGATAGACAGACAGACAAAGACACTTTTGCATTCATTTTCTGTTTTCACACATATTTAATCTACTCTTAAAAGACTATAATTATTTTGCATTGGTGTTCATAGATCAACTGTCTTGTGGCTTATTCTCCCCAAACTGGCTGTCTTGTGACACCCAGTGAAAACTGGTTAAATACAACTGCATGACTCTAAGGCAGTGAAGTAAGTGTGAGTGTGTGTGTGCTTTTCCACAGCTTTGTGTAACCATACACCACCACCTAGTGTCTAAATCAGGCAATACATCTGAATGCCTTTGTAGTGGTGTAAGGCCCTCACCCCTGCCTTTTTGCAAAACGACAGGTGGTATGATGTTGAAGCTGACAGCAGTACCTGGTGGGGACTGGGTTCGAGGAGGACTAGGTTACTTGGCACAGGGGGCCTAGGTTTTGCTACTCTGCACAGGGCACCCAATTAAATCTGAACACAGGAAGCAATAACTGTAATGTCCAATACCAGGAGTGGGATTCTAAAGTGTGGCTTTTATTCACATCCAAACTGAACAAACAAAGCATAGACGGACCCCCGCGGGGATACATTCCTGGTAATGCAGATTAGAGCAACAGAACACTTCTTCACCATTCCAGCCCTCAGGCTCTGAACCCACCAGGCACACAGCCAGACTTGTACGCAGCTTTGGGTACACAGCCCGACTTGTACACTACTTGAGTTTTTTCCCCTGGCCCAGCTCCCCCACCGGCCACTTGATCGCAGTCCATATGGCAGTGAACCAATTTTATGTTGGTGGCTCCCCAAACCACCTTAGAGCCTTCGACTCCTTAAGGGAAATTTTCTTCCAATCCCATGTCTGGGTACTTCCCTCATCACTGGCCAAGTGCATGAGGCAAAGTAGAAATCCACAGAGCAAATCCGTAGAGGTGGACCTGGTTACTAAAGATGGGGGGTCTCCCACCTCCAGCTTCCACAACCCATACCCGGCCATTTCTCTGGACACTAAACAACTCTTTTTGAAAACTTGGCAATGTAGATTACAGGGTAGACGTATAGCACATCTCCTCTACATGTCTTGACTTTCCCTTGTGCTGGACTTGAACATACTTTTACTTTGACTAGGCCTATTCCTCTAGGCCTCCCACTAATTCAGTAGTCCAATCCCCACTTTAACACAGTTCAGGTGAAACATGAGCCCTTTGGAAAGAGCAGAACTCACCCTTTGGTTGCAGGTGCCCCACAGGAGAATCTTGAAATCTTCTTGTACCCCACACACTTGGGAAAAATAAGGCAGCTTCTTCTCTAGCAGTAGCCAGGGGGTTGCCCCTGGAATAGCAGACAAACCTTCCACCCCCATCCCCTCAGGGATGGGGCACAGAGACCCATATCAGTGGTCTCCACCACTTAAAGAACAGCTTACTGTGTCCATATTTAGGCAGAAACACACACCTTTCCCTGAAAGTAGCTCTATTTCAGAGCTTAGACTCCAAGAGCCTGTGCACAGAACTGCTGTGCTCCTCTCCTCTTGACTGCTCACACAACACTCTCCAACTACAGACTGACTGTTCAAAACTCCCAACATTCTAACCTAACTCCTTCTGCAGATTCCAATGTGGCTCATGCAGCTGCAATAGTTCTATGGTGATGTCATCCCTCAGTCTCAGCTGAGACTAAGAACAGAGTGAGACAGTGTGAAATCCATTTAACTGGAGTTTCACAAGCTGTCTTCCCTGCCTACCACTAGGTCTTACTGGGATTCTAGTAACCCCAGGTAACAGGGGGGTTACACTCACCCTGGACCAGGAAAATGACTGCAGTCATTATTTACCTGGCTTAGGCCATCCCACCCTATGTGCTACCTGCGGAGGAGGGTGATCAGGCCCCCTCCTACCATGTGCGAGCACAGGCAGGCAACACTAAGGTCCTAGAGGCCTTTAGCTGACATATCAGCCTCTACTCTACCCACTTACTATGGATGCCTAGTGGCTCTGGTAGAACTGTCCAGAGCATAGCCCTAATAGCTCAGCACTGCCGCCCCTATGACCATTCAGGACCACAGCCTGTCTATCCCCCCTAGCCCTCTAGGGAAAATATGTCTGCCTCTTACTTAACACCCCAAAATAAAAACAAGCCAGGGACCTCCCCGACCTTGGGCACCCTGCAAACCACACACCAAGAACTAATACTATACCATTACATTGCATTACTGCCTCCCTACCCCACAACCACACCTGTGGAAGGAAAGGTTACTACAGTAACAACAACAACAGTACTTTTAAACTCTACACACTAAAGTACTAGTGAGGAACTCGATGAGCCCCTCCTCCTCTTCTTGTCTTCTCTTCTATCTTCTTCAGGAACACCTTCAATAAAAAGAAAGACAACACACACACTCCTAATCTGCATACACAGTCTATCTACAGCTCCTACCACCAAAACACTGGAGAATCCCAAAAAGATTTTTTTAAAAGGTAGAAAACAGTATATACATTAGAAAACAGTAGAAAAACAATTACATTATTCACAATACACATTTGGGGGATGGAGTGCCCTAAAAGTCCCATCTAGTGACCATAGTGCCCGAGGGCTAGTCCATTAAAGAGTCTGTCCTGGGCCGGAGCCCGTGAAGCACAGTTCTAGCAGGCCAAAATCCTGAAGGGGAGAGTCTTTGAGGACAGTTCACACATTCTGTAGTCTGCTAGTGTAGGTGTGTACTGCAATGTCATAGATAGAAAAGTTCGACTTACCAGCCCCTTGTAGAAGGATTAAGACACGCCGACCTGTTCCTCAGTCAAGACCTCCCTGGCAGCATTCTTCCGATACAGCTGGGCGGACATCTTCCAGGAACTACAGGAGGCACATCTGGGAACTGCTGGGATGATGTAATCTCTGGAGATGGAACCTGAAACAGGAACAAAAGGAAAAAGCTGGTCTGACTTCATCCAATTACCAGGCGATGAAGCAGGATATAGCTGGGTTGGTGTCCTCTGATCTGAAGTCATCTGGTGGGCCAGTCGATGGATTCTGAAAGGCCAGTACACTGTAGAACTGATGAATGTGGGGCACCTGAGTCCTGGATGTCCATACTGGTGGAACAACAAAGGCACTACAATGGCTGGTGTGGCAGTATTGACTACCATTGCTCTGCTTTCCATCTGGTAGGCACGGGCACATTTGCAGGAGGTCCTTGCATTGAGGCCAATAGTACTGGGTGTCAGGAGCTTGAATTATTACCCCATCTGGGCAATACATAATTCACACTGTAGAAGGTTTCACGCCTCTCCATCCACTATTCGCACAGTGTCCATAAACAGTGTCCTGCCTCTTTTCCACTGGGTGCATTTTTCATGAACCAGTCTGTTTTTGACATGCTTGTTTGCACCAGGATGCACACATTTCATTGCTTTGGCCCAGATCCAGGATTTCCTGCTGTTCTCAATCTCCTCCCAGACTCTCCGAGGAAAGGTAGAAAAGGACATCCCATAGTTTTAATTCACCTTCCTATGAACCAGTCTCTCCTCTTTACTAGCTTTGGTCAAGCTGAGACCGCTGGCCTGGCTTGAGGCGGCCAGTCCTGGTTCTGCCAGCTATGCATCCTCAACGAGATGAAAAATGGATCCCTGATTTCTTCTTCTTGCACAGCTGCACAGCCAGGGGAGTGGCATCACCACTCTCTTCCATGCATTCTTCTGAGGCATGAGCTTGAGGCTGTGTACCCGTTTCTTTTTCACAAGGCCACATAGGTTCCCCTTCTTCTTCTTCCTCACTGAGAATCTGTGCCCAGGAGTGAGCAGTCGTCCTCACTCCTGAGGCTATCCACTCATCACTAGGTGCAGAGATCAACACCTCCCATTCAGAGGCCTCCCTCATCTCATCTTCTTCACTGAGACTTGGGCTAGGCGCCCCTCCCTCCAAGGGTCTACTGATGCTCTGTCTGAATTATCCTTCAGCGATCCAGCATCCGAAACATCAGCATATGGTTCTGTCTCTAAATCTGCACCCTCTAGCTTTGTGCCACACTCCCACGAGGGGCCTTCTTCAACAGGTTCCACCTGGTACTGTGTGCTGCCAACTACAGATTCCTGAACCTTTGTCCAAGTCAGAGCCAAACGAATCTGGGGCGCTTATACAGTTTATACTTTCTAGGGCACCCAGAACAGTGAGGTACCATGAAGACGTCCTTCCAGCATTTAAGCATATCTGACACACTTGAACTAGATATCCAGGAATCGCCACATGAGAAGGCAGTTGTCCTCCATAATAACACTTTTCAATATCCCTTAATCTATTTACTGCTGCTGTTACTGCAGCCCGGCATGATCCGGTAGCGAGCTGGTCCTGAGGCCATAACTGCAGGAAAACAAACAAATGCTCACTGTTACTGAAAGTCCTCTTCACTGAACACTTTCTTTACTTTTAAAATGGCTCTCTGCTGCTGGTTTACTTTACTACCCCACCCTGTAATAGCGGCGCAGCACTCCTAGCATCAACATTCAGAAATTGGGTCAAGCCACTGTGCATCCGATTTACACACACTACTGATAACTTTTTTCTCAAACTGCACAAACTTGCACTGTTCTTTTTCTAACACATTTACATGATTTGCCACGGACTCTTCACTTGCTGAAAACATTTCTTTAGTTCACAGTCCCTTAAAGCCTCAGGATTTCAAGTACAGGATTGCCTGTAAACCAGTGCTGCACATTTGGCTACAACTCAGTCTCTCTCTGGCTTTGAAACTTTAAACTGATGCTGAATCCATAACTATGCTCACAGTCAATGGCCTAGCAGACTTGCTCTTGCTGGTAAAACTTGACACAGTCTTTATCTGCAAAGCGACTACACTGCTGCACATATTCAGCTGGCTTTTGGCAGAAAATCACTGTTTGAGCAACTTTACTGTTGGTACTCACTGTTATCAGTAGCTGTTTGCTGCGATGGAAAATGGCCTGCAGCCTGTCTTGGAGGCCTCAGAAAGGAAGCGGATGGGCAGTCCTGCCGATCGCTCTCCTCGAACACCACACTCACAATTCAGTCGATCGAGATGTGGGTAGAGCCTGATTTTAAACAGCAAAGGCTATTTTGAAAGTTTTACAGCACTTTTAATCACCACGACGCCTCCACTAAGCCAGTACACACAGTCCTCCCACACTCTCTCGAATGTTGGGCAGTCACTGTAGAGCTCGCTGGGGGTCAGGACTGATTGCAGACTCACCAATCACATGACGCCATGCAATGAGCCTCTTTCCTCACGAGAGCTGCTCTTCACAGCTATCGCCGAGCAGGCAAATTTAAACTGCAGAGACCACTTTTTTTTTTTCTTCAACTGACTCCACGGCGGGAGCCCATTTCAGCCATTTAGCATGGCCATTCACACAGCAAGTCTCTCAGTTTACTCAAAAGCATTTCCAACATCCAGGGCACAATTTTCCTGTTGCTACCCCTAGTCTTCCACATGTTTCTTTATCACAACAGTTCTTTAAAAAGCATTTCCAATGTCCAGGGCACAATTTTCCTGTTGCTACCCCTAGTCTTCCACACTTTTCTTTATCACACACAGTTCTTAAAAGCTGGCAAAAACGCTGTAAATAATTGATGCAGGACAGGGGCACACTCTTTCAGCTTTACTGCTCTTTGGTAAACAGTTGGCATTTTAACAGCAGCATAAGAGCCACAGCACACAGCGACATACTAGTTAACTTGCTTCAGCTTTTTTGGGCTACCCACTGCCAGATAGCCAAAATGCCAGCCCCCTGTCCGAGCACCTTTCCTCCCAAATTAAAAATCCAAAGCGGTGCCTCCATTTTGTAGGGTCCTGAACCCTGCCTTTTGCAACGACAGGTGGTATGCTGTTGAAGCTGACAACAGTATCAGGTGGGGACTGGGTTTGGGGAGGACTAGGTTACTCGGCACAAGGGCTAGGTTTGGCTTTGCACAGGGCACTAAGTAAATCTGAACAAAGAAGCCAATCTGTAATGTCCAATACCAGGAATGGGATTCTAAAGTGTGGTTTTATTCACATCCAAACTGAACAAACAAAGCATAGACAGACCCCCATGGGGCTACATTCCTGGTAATGCAGATTAGACAACAGAACACTTCTTTACATTTCCAGCCCTCAGGCTCTGAACCTACCAGGCACACAGCCAGACTTGCACACAGCTTTGGGTACACAGCCCGACTTGTACACTACTTGGGTTTTTTCCCCTGGCCCAGCTCCCCCAACGGCCACTTGATCGCGGTCCATATGGCAGTGAACCAATTTTATGTTGGTGGCTCCCCAAACCACCTTAGAGCCTTCGACTCCTTAAGGGAAATGTTCTTCCAATCCCACATCTGGGTACTTCCCTCATCACTGGCCAAGTGCATGAGGCAAAGTAGAAATCCACAGAGCAAATACGTAGAGGTAGACCTGGTTATTAAAGATAGGGGGTCTCCCACCTCCAGCTCCCACAATCCATACCCGGCCATTTCTCTGTACACTAAACAGCTCTTTTTGAAAGCTTGGCAATGTAGATTACAGGGTAGACTTATAGCACATCTCCTCTACATGTCTTGACTTTCCCTTGTGTTGGACTTGAACATACTTTTACTTTGGCTAAGCCTATTCCTCTAGGCCTCCCACTAATTCAGTAGTCTAATCTCCACTTTAACACAGTTCAGGTGAAACATGGGCCCTTTGAAAGAGCAGAACTCACCTTGGTTGCAGGTGCCCCACAGGCTAATCTTGAAATCTTCTTGTACCCCATACACTTGGGAAAATAAGGCAGCTTCTTCTCTAGCAGTAGCCAGGGGTTGCCCCTGGAATAGCAGGCAACCTTCCACCCCATCCCTCAGTGATGGGGCACAGAGACCTGTATCAGTGGTCTCCACCACTTAAAGAACAGCTTACTGTGTCCCTTTTAGGCAGAAACACACCTTTCCCTAAAAGTAGCTCAATTTCAGAGCTTAAGCTCCAAGAGCCTGTGCACAAGCTGTTGTGCTCCTCTTGACTGCTCACACAACACTCTCCAACTACAGACTGACTGTTCAAACTCCCAACATTCTAATCTAACCCTTCTGCAGATTCCAATGTGGCTCATACAGCTGCGATAGTTCTATGGTGATGTCATCCCTCAGTCTCAGCTGAGACTGGAGAACAGAGGAGACAGTGTGAATCCATTTAACTGGAGTTTCACAAGCTGCCTTCCCTGCCTACCACTAGGTCTTACTGGGATTCTAGTAACTCCGGGTAACAGTGGGGTTACAGTGGTACTGATCTTTAATAGGTTTTTGTTCAGAAGTATCTCAGTGGGTGAACATCAGGACATTGCCCTGTTTGGCCACTAGCTGGTATATTTATGAACATTACTGCTAACATTAATACTTCTTCACTTTGTCTTTACTAACCTGATTCAACAGTGTACTGTTGTAACTTAGGAATTTAACAGGTGAATTAAGTGATAGTATCAGGAGAAGGGGTGCCACTTTTTGGGGGGACTGAGAGGACTTCTGAAACTGGAGACTATTCAAGGGTGACTGACTTCACCTGATGAGAAAGGGGGCATGTGTGCTGGAGCAGAAGTTTGACGTCTTCATCATCATTCATCATCATTCATTTATTGGATAGCAAGTTAAGAAAAAGTATTCTTATTTACAATTGAGTCCAAACAAGTAAAACAATAAATGATGTTACATACAACACATTATCACAACACACTCTGTTACAAGTTTTAAGATCACATAGTTCATAAGGATAAAATGCCTTTATCCAAAACAATTACAATGTTTATAAAATAAACTTCCTAAGGAAGCTTCTAAAATGCATCATTGTTGGCAATACAGGCATGTGTATTCTTTTTATGTTGATTGCAAGCATGTAATAAACATGCTGTGGCAGCTGCTGCAGAAGCAGGTTGTGGTGGTGAGCACTGTTTGGCCAATGTCCCCATTGCCTTTGATGCTTGGCCCGCTTCCCAATGGGATGACAAGCTGCTGCTGACACTAGTTCAGCCAGCATGCAACAACCTTGAAATGTTTTAGCCGCTGCAATGAGGGGCTACCTCATCATTGCAGTGTCAGCTATTCCGCTGCAATGAGGGAGCGACCTGTCATTGCAGGGCAGGACCTTACATGCCCCCAACCAAGTTTGCCGATGAGGAGCCCAGTCCCCATCGGCATACTGTCACCCCTTCCCCATTTGTTGTGTGCCGAGGGGGTGGCCAATCCCCCTCAGCATCATGCATCCCCCAACAGTCTTTCATTGCCGATGGGGGGCCCAGTCCCTGTCTGCTCCAGTCCCCTCCAGTTCTATTTGCCGACAGGGGAGCCCACTCAAACATCGGCATAATGTCCCACCCTCCACAATGAATTGTGTGTCAAGGGGGGGTGCCCAATCCCCATTGGATCTTCCCCCCATATGTGCTGATGGGGGTTCCCAATCCTATGCTGGCTAAAGTCCCCCCCAAACCATTCAGGTGGCATGCTGGGAGCCCACCTGAATGTGCAAAATGTCCCTGCAAAAAGCAAAACTGTCCCACAATGTTTTTTTTTTTTAAGAACCCTGTAAATAAGAAAATGGTCCCTCATTGACTCCGTGGCCCTGCCCCCAACCCGCACACACCCTCTGTGCACCCTGCCTCCCCACACCCCCCACCCTATACTTACCTCTGGAGCCCAGCACGACGATCTTCGGTGGACCGGGAATATGTCTGCACTCTTCAAAGCCGACCGCGAACTGAAGAAATGCCGGTAAGCTGTATAATGGCATAAATAGGATTTTTTCAACTTTGTTGCATATCTTAGGCATTTTGGGGAATTTTGGCACCACATTTTCAACATGGGGTTATTGGGACCCCTCCTCATTAATTCAGTCACTGTCATAGCGTTATTCCATTCCAAAGATGATTTCATGGTCACTACGCAGAATCACCTTTTGGGACCGATTAACGAAATGACAGTGCCAGTGTTCATGAGGTGGGCTCTCAAAAAGCCTATGTTGCAAATTTGGTCGAAATAATTAAAAAATTACTGTTTTACGAGTGTGCGTTGTGCAGTTGTTACACATGCTCGTAAGTTTGCAGATTTGCAATATTTTCACTCCAGATTTTCAACATTGGCATTTTTCCACACCTCCTTATGAATAGTACAGCTGACATTTTTCACATCCTGGCCGAAATGTGTTTTCGCACTTCTGGCACAGAATTGAGCGGTTGCTGTGGGAAATCAGTGTTTGGGACACATTAAGAAAACCACAGTGACACTGGTCATGAGCAGAGGTCCTAAAATGCCTATGTTGAAAATTTTGTGATGAAAGTCCATAAAATGACTGTGTTACGAGTGTGCGTTGCATAGTTTCCACACACCCTTGTAACTTCGCAAATAGTAATATTTTCACACCAGATTTTCAACACTGGCATTTTTTCAGACCTCCTTATGAACAGTACAGCTGTCATTTTCCACATCCTGCCCAAAATGTGTTTCGCGGTTCCCCGGGAGACTAGGCTCAGTTGTTTTGGGAAATCAGTGTTTGGGACAGATTAAGATCGAGCGAGTGAGAGAGGGGGAGTGACCGAGCTCAACTGAGCTGTGTCCGGACTGCTGAGGATTTCTTAGTGGGCAGAAAAAGGTGCCAATGCAGGCAGGAGCCCAGTACAAAAGGGCAGCCTGCAGTGTTGGGAGAAACAGAACGAGCGAGCGAGTGACGGAGTGGGAGTGAGCGACCTCAACGGAGCTGTGTCAGGACTGCTGCAGATTTCTTCATGGGCACATAAAGACGCCAACACAAGCAGGAGCCCAATACAAAAGGGCAGCCTGCAGCACTGAGAGAAATGGAATGAGTGAGTGAGAGAGGGGGAGTGAGCAAGCTCAACGGAGCTTTGTTGGGACTGCTGCAGATTTATTTGTGGGCAGAAAAAGGCACCAGCAGAGGCGGGAGCCCACTACAAAAGGGCAACCTGCAGTGCCAGGAGAAACAGAATGAGCGAGTGAGAGAGGGGGAGTGAGCAACCTCAGCAGAGCTCTGTCAGGACAGCAGTGAACTTCTTTGTGGGTAGAAAAAGGTGCCAACGCAGGCAGGAGCCCAGTACAAAAAGGCAGCCTGCAGCACTGGGAGACTCAGAATGAACGAGTGAGAGAGGGGGAGTGAGCGACCTCAACGGAGCTGTGTCAGGACTGCTGCAGATTTCTTTGTGGGCAGAAAAAGGTGCCAACACAAGCAGGAGCCCAGTACAAAAGGGCAGCCTGCAGCACCGGGAGAAACGGAATGAGTGAGAGAGAGAGAGAGAGGGAGTGAGCGAGCTCAACAAGCTTTGTTGGGACTGCTGCAGCTTTCTTTGTGGGCAGAAAAAGGCACCAGTGGAGGCAGGAGCCCACTACAGAAGCGCAGCATACAGCACCAGGAGAAACAGAATGAGCAAGTGAGAGAGGGGAGTGAGCGACCTCAGTGGAGCTCTGTTGGTACATCTGTGAACTTTTGTGGGCAAAAAAGGTGCCAAGGCAGGCAGGAGCCCAGTACAAAGGGCAGCCTGCAGCGCTGGGAGAAACAGAATGAGCAAGTGAGAGAGGGGACTCAGCAAGCTCAACGGAGCTGTGTTGGGACTCTGCAGATTTTTTTGGGCAGAAAGGCGCCTATGCAAGCAGGAGCCCAGTACAAAAGGGCAGCCTGCAGCATCGGGAGAAATAGAACAAGTGAGTGAGAGAGGGGGAGTGAGCGAGCTCAGTGGAGCTCTGTCAGGACTTTAGAGTTGCCCACCCAGGGTCCTCTGTGGTCCTATGTTACAGCAGGGTCTCTGGAATGGAGACAAAGCAATGATTGGATACTTTTAGGATTGCTGTAATAATACAGATTAAATTGTTCTGTTCATTTTTCTAACTGAGCTAAGTACTGAGCTATACTGCTATGATTGCTGTAATAATGCATATCTGTTTGTTCTGTTTATTTCTCTAACTGTGCTGAGTAATACATTTGGTAGAAAATATCAAAAATGACTGTTTTTACAAGCGTGCATTGCACAGTTGCTATACCCGCTCGTGACTCTGTGAATTTCCAATATTTCCACTCCAGATTTTCAACATTGGCATTTTTCCACACCTTCTTATGAACAGTACAGCTGTCATTTTTCACATCCTGACAGAAATGTGTTTTCGCACTTCTGGTGTAGAATAGTGCAGTCACTGTGGAAAATCAGTGTTCAGGACACATTAAGCAAACCACAGTGACACAGTTCATGAGCAGAGGTCCTAAAATGCCTATGTTGAAAATTGTTTGAAAGTCCATAACATGACTGTGTTACCAGCTTGCATTGTGCAGTTTCAACGCACACTTGTAACTTTGCAAATTAGTAAGATTTTCACACCAGATTTTCAACACTGGCATTTTTTCAGACCTGCTTATTAACAGTATAGCTGTCATTTTTTACATCCTGGCTGAAATGTGTTTTCGCACTTCCGGTGCAAAATAGCGCATTCACTTTGGGAAATCAGTGTTTGGGACAGATTAGGATTGAGCGAGTGACAGAGGGGGAGTGACCGAGCTCAACTGATCTCTGTCAGGACTACTGCGGATTTCTTTGTGCGCAGAAAAGAAGCCAATGGCAGGAGCCCAGTCACAAAAGGTCAGCCTGCAGCGCTGGGAGAATCAGAATGAGTGAGTGAGAGGGGAGGAGTGACCTCAACAGAGCTCTGTTGGGACAGATGTGAACTTTTTGTGGGCAGAAAAAGGCACCAATGCAGGCAGGAGCCCAGTACAAAGGGCAGCCTGCAGCACCGGAGAAAGAATGAGCGTGAGAGAGGGGAGGAGCGATCTCAACGGAGCTGTGTCAGGACTGCTGCAGATTTCTTTGTGGGCAGAAAAAGGTACCCATGCAGGCAGGAGCCCAGTACAAAAGGGCAGCTTGCAACTCTGGGAGAAACAGAATGAGCGCATGACAGAGGGGTAGTGAGCAAGCTTAACAGAGCTCTATCAAGACTGCTGCTGATTTCTTTATGGGCAGAAAAAGGAGCCAATGCAGGCAGGAGCCCAGTACAAAAGGGCAGCCTGCAGCACCGGGAGAAACAGAATGAGCGGGTGAGAGGGGGGAGTGAGCGAGCTCAAAGGAGCTGTGGTGAGACTGCTGCGGATTTTTTTTGTTGGGCTGAAAAAGGCGCCAGTTCAAGCAGGAGCCCAGTACAAAAGGGCAGTCTGCAGCATCGGGAGAAATAAAACAAGTGAGTGAGAGAGGGGGAGTGAGTGAGCTCAATGGAGTTCTGCTGGGACTTTAGAGTTGCCCACCTTCTCGCCCAGGGTACTTTGTGGTCCTTACAGCAGGGTCTCTGGAGTAGAGACAAAGCAATGATTGGATACTTTAGGATTGCTGTAATAATAAAGATTTAGTTGTTCTGTTTCTTTCTCTAACTTAGCTAAGTACTGAGCTATACTGTTATGATTGCTATAATAATACAAATTTATTTGTTTTGTTTATTTTTCTAACTGAGCTGAGTAATACTTGAAGAGCAATAGGATTTCTAACTGGGCTAAGTGAAACTATATGAGAGCCGAGAACAAAAAGTATGGTAGCTGAGGGGTGAAAACTGGGCAAGGAGGCTTTAGGACTGCTACTGTAATACAGTATCTAGTGGATGAGATCTGAGACTGAATTACCCCGGTCAGCAAGGGGTCAGTAGGGGCACTAGTGTGTGTGGGGGGGGGGACAGGAATTTGAGCAAATAGGGGCCTAACAGTTGTACTAGGGTGCAGAACCTGGGAATAACAGCCCGTAACATAAGATGGGAACAGTGGGGCAGGTGCCACATGTCAATAGGATGGGCATTTTTGGAACGATGGAGGGGTGTACATGGTGTGCGTCTGCCATGATCCTGGACTGGGCTTGGAGGATGGAGGGGGTATATGGCCTGTAGATGACTGGCTAGTTTAAGGGAGGAACTGTGGAGGTTAGGGAGGAGTCTAAGTGGCAGGGCAGATGACTATGGTAGGCATCCTGAGGGGGGAAATAGGGGATGGCAAAGGGAGACGGAGGAAGAACAAGTAGGGACTGAAACTGACCCCAGTATCAAAGGCACTAGCAGAAAAGAGAGGAGAAGGGAGGGGGTGCCCAAGGTGAGGGCAGGGATCCTCCTGATGGGGATGGAAGAGACCATGAGGAGTACCAGGGGAGACAGAAGATGGCTGCCGGTAGGGAGGGACCAGGGGTGGCACAGAGGGTAACAAGTAGGAAGGGGGAACCGATGGGGGGAAGAGATGTAGGACTGCCATCGACTAGGAATAGATTTGAACCTCTGTTATGGGACAGAGAGGGGAGCAGGAACATACTGAAGGGGGAGGACAAGCAGGGCATGATAGGGATGACAACAGGTGAGGGAAGAGATAGCGAGGACGAAAGGGTAGTAGGGTCTAGTAAGGAAGGAGGGTTGGTGGTGAGTGAAGGAGAGAAGGCTACTGGAGGGGAAGGATGGGAGGGCATCACTATCAGGGTAGAAGGGAATGGGGCCCAAAATCGACAACAGCAGGGATAGAGAGGGGTTGGAAATCAGCAGGGAGGAGGAGGTCGACATGGGAAGCCCAGCAGGAAGTAGTCAGGCTGGGAATGGGTTCAAGGGGATAGGAGGAATAAGGCAGAGAAAAGGCGTGAGGCAGAAGTAGGGGTACAGATTCAGAAGTCACAGTGGGTGTGGGGGTGAGGTAGGGAAGAGCGAATACTGGAGTGGTGGAAAGGGCATTAGACGGGAAAGGGGTAAGAGGTGGGGAGGTACTCATCCTAGGGGATTCTATACCGAAATGGGTGAGATGGGCCAGAAAGGGGGAAAGGCACAGCCATATTTGGAATGAAGTTGTCCCCAGGTTGACTGCAGGAGGGGCAGGGCAGGCACTGCTCAAGCATGCAGCGAGGGGGAGGAAGAAACCTCATTTACTGTTGCATGTGGGTACAAACAACTTGGCCATGGACACTGTGCAAGTAGTGAGGTGGGGAGATTTGAGTACTTGCGGCAGTGTGAGGGGTTGGGAGTCGGTGGCATTCTTGGAGGTACTGCTGGTGCCATGTGTAAGCATGGGAAGGAAGGGTAGGCTTGAGGAGTTCGAGTGGCTGAGGATTGGTGCCACATGAAATATTATGGGTTAGTGACTAACTGGGGTAGGGTCTGGGGAATAGTAACTTTATGCGGGACAGGGTACACTGGAGCAGGAAGGAGGGGAGTATTAAAGGTAGCAGTGCTGTTGGGCCACTGGCACTGAGGGTTGAGGCACTGGAAGCCACGCCCCTCATCACGCTGGCGACCTGGGTTCAGATCCAGGCCCAGGCCACCAGGGGTTGGCAAGGGAGGGACAGGATTGAGCATCTGAAGGACTGCCTCCTATCCCAGGACAGAATCTAGGACCCACCACCTGTAGCAGCCCCTGGTGACGACTCGCAGGCACTACTACAGTGGTGTAGTAAAGGGTGGAAGAATGTGGCAGACATTGGCACACTATTGCTAAGCATCATTGCAGCCAAGACCGCAAAGGGGAGAAAGTGGAAATGGGCTACGGTCAGGTAGCATGAGCTCCAACCCACCTCCCCACCCCAAATGGCGCCTTCTCAACCCGATCCTTCTCCGGTGGGTCGACCTGGGAAGCTCCTCACCACCCCACCATGGGGGTGATCCATGGAGTTGAGCAGGTCGGCCTGACGTTGGGAGCAGGGCTGGGGGGTCCATCGAGATGACCAAGCCGACCGTAGCTCGGTAAGTAAATATATAAAAAAAGAAAAAAAAAAGCAGGATTACAAGGGTATTTTTCTACTAAGGTGGATTTAAACAAATTGGGGGGGGGGGGTGGCCAAAAGACTGATGTTGGTAGAAAGGTCTGGACAGGGAAGCCTGATAAGCTCACCGCCCTAGATATAGGTAAAGGCGGAGGTGTAGTAACCCTAGAAGGGGGCAGGCAGACTGGTCTGAGTGTAATACAGAAGGCACCACCACCCGGTAAGAATAAGGAGGGTGCAGACTACTGGGAAGAGGGACACAGGCCAAGGAGGAGAAGAGTGAGGAGAAGGAGGGGTACGGGTGGAAGGTGGTCTGACTAAATGGATAGAGAACTGGTTACAGGGGAGGGTGCAGAGGGTGGTGGTGGGGTAGCTCTGGCACCCAGAGCAGTGACAAGTGGGGTGCCACAGGGCTCAGTGCTTGACCCAATGCTATTTGGGCTCTTATTTCTGATATAGCACATGGAGTGAGGACCATGGTTAGTTTGTTTGCACATTATACCAAATCAAAAGCAAATACTTACAGTAGCAGAGCCCCCCCCCACATACACACACACACTCCCCGAAAAGCTGCTTAAAAGCCTGTAATTCATTCAAATCAATTCCATTTTCTTACTTATTTGGGGTTCAATGCAAACAAGTGTAAAGTCATATATATACCTAGGGCATAGGAACCCCTATGCTTGGTATGAGATGGGGGGAGGTACTGATACTCACTAGATATGAAAGGGTCCTTGAGGTTACTATATCAGAGGACCTCAAGATGGCAGTACAGTGTGACAAGGCTATGGGCAGAGCAAATTGGATTCTAGGGTGCATAAGGAGTGGCATCTCCAGTAGGAGGAGGAGGGATGTTGTGCTGCCATTGTATCATTCCCTGGTATACCCCAGCTGGAGTACTGTGTCCAGTTTTAGAGTCCACACTTCAGAAAGGACAAAAGGTGGAGTTTTTCCAAAGGAGGGCAACTAAAATGGTTCATAAGTTTCACAGGAATCCCTATAAGGAAAGGCTGAAGAATCTCAACATGTACACTCTGGAAGAGAGGAGGGTGAGAGGTGACATGATCAAGACCTACAAAGTACCTCACCGGGGTAAAGAGGGTACAGTTGGTGACTTTCCTTCAAATGAGGATGAGCAACCAAACCAAGGGACATACAATGAAGCGGGGGGGGGGGGCATTCAGGATAGATGTGAAGAAATATTTATTTACTGAAAGGGTGGTAGACACCTTGAAAAGACTGCCAGGAGAAGTGGTGGAAGCTAAAATGGTAGGGGGCATGAAGCATGCATGGGATAAACATAGGGATATATTAGAAAAAGGGGAAGGAGGGGGTCAACGGAGATCAATAGGGCCGTGGAAGTGGAGTAGGTTCAACTTCATTGCAGGAAAAGTCCATTAAGCAAGCTCATTCACAAGGAGGTCCTGATGGACGCAAGCAGAATAAGACATGTAGTAACATATACAGGCAGGAGTTACAAGCAGGTAGAGAACACTTGGGCAGACTGGGTGGGCTGAGCGGTCCTTTTCTGCTGACAAATTCTATGTTTCTATGGCATCATGTGTTAATTCAGGTGTAGTGTTTATTTAAAGTTGGGCCTACCATACATCCAGATGTAAGGTACAGTAACATTACTGAATTAGATGCAGCCCACTTACAGTACAATAAACAGAACCCCAGTGCTTTGAGAGCCTTACTCTTCATAAGGCTGCTGAAAGAGCTGGAGTTCTATTTGCAGTGCCCACACCAGTCATGCTGATCTTATGCTTAATGCAGTATCTGAATGAGTACTTGATTCTTGCTCACCCATTTCTTCCCACTTTGAAAACTGCTTGTCCTGAGTTAGTTTTCGCTGGCAGCGCCTCACCCTCTGTTGAAGATGACCAATAAGTGGCACTGAAAGATGTCAGATTTCACAGACTGTGAGGGCAGCTGCTCATGGACAGACATAAGGCAATTCTACTGGGGGTAGGAGGAAGTAAGCTGTTAACTAACTAGAATCTGCAGCTTATCCATCAGGTAGGGAAATGGGCACTCTAGGTGGGCCAAGCGGTCCTTATCTGCCATCAGATTCTATGTATCTATGTTTCTCACCCACCATCTTGGCAAGAAGAAGGCTGCAGCTGTGGCCACTGATGACTGTTGCAGTGTGGGGATGGGGGGACCAAAGGGGACAGACATAAGAAGATAAAATCATAATAAAAATTGTAACACCTTCACCAGAAATATAGAAACATAGAATTTGACGGCAGATAAGGACCGCTTGGCCCACCCAGTCTGCCCATTTCCCTACCTACTGGATAAGCTGCAGATCCTAGTTAACCAGCAGCCTACTTCTTCCTACCCCCACCCCCCAGAATTGCCTTATGACTATCCCATGCATGCTTAAATTCCACCACTGATTTTGACTCCACAACCTCCTCCAGAAGGCCATTCCATGCATCCACAACCCTCTCTGTGAAAAAATACTTCCTTAAATTACCTCTGAGCTCCTCTATCTTCAAATTGTGCCCTCTTGTTCTTGCACACCCTTTTTGAAAGATGCTACCTCTTGACTTTGTTGATCTCTTGAGGTACTTGAAAGTTTTTATCATGTCCCCACTCTCCCTGCTTTCCTCGAGGCTATATATATTAAGCTCCTTAAGTTCTCTTCATATGTCCTCCGTGCAGACCCTGCACCATTTTAGTTGCCCTCCCCTGGACAGCTTCCATCCTGTCTATGTCTTTATGGAGATTGGGTCTCCAGAACTGCACACAGTACTCCAGATGGGGTCTCACCAGCTGTCTGTACAGAGGGATAATAACTTCTGTTTTCTACTGGTGATGCCTCTCCTATGCATCCCAGTATCCCCCAGCCTCCTTGCTGCCTTCTCACATTGCTTGCCCACCTTTAGGTCATCTGATATGACTACCCCAGGTCCTTTCCATTTTGTTGTTGTTAGTATCTCACCCCCATTGTGTACTCTTCCCTGGGTTTTGTTTCCCAGGTGCATTACCTTGCACTTCTTAGCATTGAATCTAAGCTGCCATACATTTGACCATTCCTCTAACCTTGCCAAGTCCCTTCTCATCCTTTCCACCCCACCTCAGTATCAACTCTGTTGCAGATCTTAGTGTCATCTGCAAAGAGACATACTTTTCCTTCCAGTCCTTCTGCAATGTCGCTTATAAAGACATTGAAGAGGACTGGTCCTAATACTGAACCCTGCGGTACCCCGCTAGTAACCCTCCTTTCTTCTGAGTGACTCCATTTACTATTACCTCTGTGTCCTATTCTCCAGCCACCTTTACCCAGGCTGTCATCTTGGGACCCACTCCCAGGCTGGCTAACTTATATATTAATCTTTTGTGTGGGACTGTGTCAAATGCCTTGCTAAAGTCTAGGTAGGCCATGTCCACAGCCCTCCTGATCAACTACTTTGGTCACCCAGTCAAAGAAATCTATCAGATCTGTCTGGCATGACCTTCCGCTGTGAATTCATGCTGCCTAGGGTCCTGTGCCCTTCTGGCCTCTAGATACGACAACTTCTTTCCTTTAGAAGTGATTCCATCATTTTCCTATCACTGAGGTTAAACCAACAGGTCTATAGTTTCTCGCTTCTGCCTTGCTCTCACTTTTGTGAAGGGAATCACATCTGCCCTCCTCCAGTCCTCGGGTACCACCCCATCCTCCCATGATTTGTTAAAGAGGGTAGTCAGTGGTGTCACTAGTTCTCCCCTTAGTTCTTTTAGAATTCTGGGATGAATCCCATCAGGCCCATTGCTTTGTCCATCTTCAGTTTTAAGAGTTCTTTCAGAACCCTTTTCTTCTGTAAATGGGCTGGTATCAACTTCTGTATCCAGAGTGTTACTACTGTTTGTTTTATGTACCTCCCCTCTTCCTTTGTAAATACTGAGCAAAATATTTGTTTAGTATCTCTGCCTTTTCACATTCTCCTCTGCCCACCCTCCCTCCCTTTATTAAGCCTCACTATCCCTCCTTGGTCTTCCTTTGCTCCTGATGTACCTATAAAAGGTTTTATTCCTTCTAACTGAGTTGGTTAACTTTTCCTCAGTTTGGGCCTTTGCTGTTCTGACTGCCTTACCAGCCTCCTTTTGCTTTAACTGATACAGTTCTCTGTCCTGCTCCTGCTGCAATTCCTTGTACTTCCTGAATGCTTTCTTTTCTCTTGAACCTTCACTGCCACTTCCTTTGAGAACCATAGTGGTTTCTTACATCGTCTTGTTTTGTTTATTTGCTTCACACAAAGGCTCGTTACTCTGTGATGGCAGTTTTTATTATTCTCATTGTTCTTCCACCCTCCTTCCCACCCATTTGCTAGTGCATTTCTAGGCACTCACCCATTTTGGCAAAGTCAGCCCTCCTAAAGTCCAGTACTTTGTCTTTGTATGGCTTGACTCTATTGCTGTGTTTATTGTGAACCATACTGTTCGATGGTCACAGTTCCCAGATGACTCACCACTCTACATCTGTGATCCTCTCTCCATCTCCATTTGAGAGTATCAAGTCTAATATTGCTCCTCTCGAGTGGGCTCCAGTACTAGTTGTCTAAGGCATGCCCTGTAGGCATCTAGAATAACTGCACTCTTCAAGTGGCAGCTGCAACTGCGCCTCCAGTTAACATCTGGCATATTCAGATCACCCATTAGCAATATCTCCTTTTTCTGCCATTCTAAGTATACTTTCTATCATTTCCTTGTCCACTTCCTCCCCTGAGAAGGGGTTCGTATACAACCCCTGTGGATTGTGGTGCCATTGCCTGTCTCCAAATTTACCCACAGTGCTTCTTCTCCTCCTCCTGTTTACCCTTTGTTCTGTTGCTTTTATTCCTTCCTTATGTAAAGAACTACTCCTCCCCTCTTTACCCTCCCTGTCCCTCCTGTAGATAGTGTATCCTGGTATGTTTACGTCCCAGTCATGGTTTTGTGTGTACCATGTTTCTGTGACTGCCACGATATCCAGATGTTCCTCCTCCATCAAGGCCACTAATTCAGGAAGCTTGTTACCTAGACTACGGGCATTGGTACTCATTGATCTCCATTTTTTGATGGCCTTACCTTCTGTTGCAGCATCCCCCACTGACCGTTCTACCTTGGTCTTTTTCTCATTTAGTACCCTGTTTTGTAGGGAGAGGCTGGGATTTTCTGCTGCTTGTCAGTGCTCTCCCCATTGACTAGTTTAAAAGCTTGCCAATGAAGCATTTAAACCGATTGCTCAAAAGACTTGTTCCCTTCCTGGACAGATGCAGACCATCCTGCCAGTATAGGCTGGTGTCCCTCCAGGTGGAACCCCAGTCCCCAATGAAGCCAAACCCCTGTGCTCCACACCATTTTTTCAACCATTCATTAAACTGCATGGTGCCAATTACCCTCGCCTCCCCCATGCCTTTGACAGGCAGCACCTCTGAGAAGGATACTGTGTTTGCTACTTGTCTTAGGCCCCTCCCCAACTCTGCAATGTCCAGCTTTCCAACACGTTTACCAGTAAAAGAACACTCTATGAAGTTTTTCAAATGGAAACACAATCTGGTGAGCCCTCTGTCTGCCATGTGATACCAGGCATCAACCAGCATAAAATTGCCTAAAGAAGTCAGTGTGGTCATGTGGTTACTGAAATACTGGAGATTACAGATTTATAAGAACAAAAGAATATCACACAGAAGCTGGCACATGTGCCTATAGCAGCTGTCTCCTGCTTCTCAGTCGTTATATTTATACCCTTGAGGTACTTGAATGTTTCTATCATATCCCCTCTTTCCCTCCACTCTTCCAGTGAGTACATATTGAGGTCCCTTAATTTCTCCTCATAAGTCTTGTGTTGCAAGCTCTGTATCATCTCATTCACCCTTCTCTGGACCATCTCCAGCCTGCTAATATCCTTACGAAGGTGTGACCTCCAGAACTGCACACAGTACTCCATGTGAAGCCTGGCCATGGTTTTATATAATGGCATCACTTCCTCCCTCCTTATGGTGGTGATATCTCTCCCTAGGCACCCAAGCATGTCACTGGCCCTCCCAGCTGCCTTACCACATTGACATTTTCAGGTCATCTGAAGTAAGAACCCCCCAGTCCCTTTCCTTCTTTGTGACTGTCAGCAACTATCTCCCCCCCATCCTGTGCCTTTCCCCAGGGTTTCTGTGTCCCAGGTGCATAATTTTGCACTTTTTTGAATTAAACTTCAGTTGCCAGTCCTCAGACCATTTCTCAAGCTTCCCCAGGTCCCTACTCATTTTCTCCACCCCCTCTGGAGTATCCACAGTGTTACAGATCTTGGTGTTATCTGCAAACAGGCAGACCTTTCCTTCAGCCCTTCTGCAATGTCACTAATGAAGACATTGAACAGGACCAGCCCTGGACCAATCCCTGTGGCACCCCACTTGTCACCCCCTCTCCCAAGACTGCGCCCCATTTACCACCACTCTCTGCCTCCTGTCTGTTACCCAGTTTCTAACCCAGTTTACCACCCTTTCCCCCATGCCCAGCCTACTCAGCTACTTTATCAGTCTCCTATGTGGGACAGTGTCAAAGGCTTTGCTTACATCAAGGTAAGTGTTGTCCACTGCCCCACCCTGATTTACTTCCTTTGTCACCCAGTCAAAGGCATCAACCAGATTTGTCTGACATGGCCTCCCCACTGTGAATCCATATTGCCTATGGTCCTGGGCTCTGATGGCTTCTAGATGCCCCACTATCCTTTCTTTAGGCAATGTCTCGATGATCTTCCCCACTATTGAAGTGAGGCTGACTGGCCTATAGTTCCCCACCTCCTTCCTACTGCTGGATTTGTATAGAGGGACCACATCTGCCCTCCTCCACTCCTCTGGTACCACCCTGTGTTGATTGTCTCAGTGAACATGGGCTGCCACAGGTACTGCTATTCTCTCACAGTTCTTTAATGTCCTTGGTATGCCATCTGTCCCATTGCTTTGTCCATCTTCAATTTACTCACCATCTGCAGGATTCTTCTGTCTATGAACGGACTACTGTCCACCTCTTCATGCCTTTGCAACTGCTGTACTGCTGTGGCCCTTGCCCCTCCCCCTCTTCTGTGAATACTGAACAGAAAGACACAGTGGATGTCTTGGGTGGGCACATGACAGTTCTTAAGCATGGTACTTTCACTTCCAAATACCTACACAGCACATATAAGCAATCAACATTCGGCATTGACAAATGCTTGTTTGTATTGTTTCCCAAGCACATGGAACTGACACAGCTAACATTCTATCCCCACTTTTTGTTTTACTTCTTGGGATTGAAAGGAATACCGAGTACTATGTCTACATCAGACATTTAAGCTGACTGAGCGGGTGACTGGGTCTAGGGGAACCATAGTGACAGGTGAAAGAAAGGGGATCCTATATAGTATTCCCCCACATCTGGGGGCTTGTAGCAGCATAGCAGGTACAAGGAGAGCAGTGGCCCAATCTGAGCTAGGTGAGGGGACATTAGAGAGGGGGAACGTAAAGTGTGCAATCACGAGGAAAACCATGAGGAAAATGGTCAGGGAGAGCACAAGGGTAATAGCAAAGTAGGAACGAGGGTCAGATGAAAGGGGGTATGCCTTAATACCAGGAGCCTAAGTAAAAACCTCCAGTGAGTTCCAGGCACTGATGATGGTCACAGAGGCAGGCCTTGTGGCCATCACAGAAATGTGGACTTCAGGAAATAATGACTGAAATTGACAGCCCCTGGATGCTTATTGTCTAGGAGAGAACAAGGAACAGGTAGAGTGAGAGAAGCAGCAATTTTTGTCCTGGCTGGTATTGAGGTAGTGGAAGATAGGTGCATCGGGGATAATAAGGGGAGAAAGGGTCACTGTGGGTGCAACTTACAGCAGCCACAGACAAGAACCTGTACTTGGGGGTGATCTATAGAGTTCCAGGGCAAGAGAGGGACAAAGAGCTTAGGGAAGAAATTAAAAGAGGTTTGGCAAAGGGGGAAGTAGTGGTAGTGGATGATTTGAACCTGCCAGACATCGATTGGGATGTTCCAGTGGCCAGAAGCACCAGAAGTAAGGTCTTGTTGGATGCCTTCCAGGACTGCTTGCTGGTATAGCTACTTAAGGAACCCACCAGGCAGACTGCAATTCTCAGTGTGGTGCTCATCAGCTCGGAGGCAGTAGGAGCTATAAGAATAAGTGAGCCACTGGGAAACAGTGAACACAACTCCATGTGGTTTGAACTAGCCCTTGGGTCCAGAAAACCCCAATTGAGAACAGAAGTCCTTGATTTTAGAAGGGTGGACTTCAGTAGGCTGAGGGAGCAGGTCAGGAAACATTAGTTAGGTGGGCAAATATAGGTGGGTAGAAGAGAGGGGAGGCCACTGAGGAGGCCATTCTTGAGGCATCTAACTTATGCATGAGAATGGTAACCAAAAAGAACAGGTTCGAGAGACCATTATGGTTCTTTGCAAGAGTCGGAAAGTGGTGAGGGTCATGAAAAAGGCATTTACAGGTATAAAGAAAAGCAGGGGAGGCAGATTGGGGAGAATATTTACTGAAAAGTAGTGAAGTGAAGAAGATAGTCAGGAAGTAAAGCAGACAAGAGCTGTGTATTTCAGAGGGAGTCAAGAGCAGAGAAAACAGTTCTTCTGCTATAATAGGGAAAAGAAATAAGGGAGGGAATCATAAGGCTAGCTGAGGGGTTTAGGGGAATAGAGAACGATGGGCAAAAGGCCACCTTGCTCAGTTTTCACTAGGGAGCACAGTGGGCCCTTGCCAGAGAGTGGCATCAAGGTGGCTACTAAAGGGGTCAAGGAGATGTGGCAGCCAACATTTACAAGTGAAAAGGCCCAGAGAGGGCTTGGAGCTCAAGAGATAATAAGGCCCTGGGACCAGATGGTTTGCTTTTGAGGATACTTAGCAAACTGGTAGAGGAAATGGCTGAATCCCTGGTAGGTCTGTTCAACAACTCACTGGGGAAGGGGGTGGTTCCAAAGGACCAGAAAGTAGCTGACATGGTTCCACTCCATAAGGTGGGGGGGGGCAACAAACAAGCAGGGAACTACAGACCTGTCAGTCTTACCTCTATTGTAGGGAAGCTGATGGAGTCAATGGTCTTCCTTCTTATGTCTGGTAATATTGAACCAAACTCATGCACCATCACTCCTGCTGGCCCCTCAAAAGGAGGCATAGGAATCTACCATCCAAACCCTAGGAGCCTACTGCCTAAAAATGGACCACCTAAGGGTTGGTTTATGTGATAAGGGTGATTCCTTATCATGCTGCACACAAACCATGTCACAAATATAGCTCAAGCAAAGGGTGACTGCAAAAACAGTAATCACCACAAACAGCAATGGTCCTCAGCTACTCAAACAATAGCAATAAATTATTTTTTGCAAGCCCCTGCACTTCTCCAGAAATAACATAATCAACTTGAAATGACTTAAAAAGAGAAAATACAGAATTCTACTGTAGGTCCTGAACCCAGGTCCACTGGCTCTATAGACAGTGGCTCTAGCTATTACACCAAATGGCCAACTCAGCAAGGTTTGACCACGTCTGTCTATATCCGATTATAGCGAGTGTAGTTCACTACTACACTAGCTATACAGGTTGTAATAGTCACCCTAAACATGAGCGGTACTATTGAGTGGTTCATATTGAGCCACCCAATAATACTGCAAATATAAGATGCTACCCTAAGGGCCTGATATCCTCGGTGTGTCCGAATCCTGGTTGTCCTTGAAAATACCTAGCTTTGCCATTGACCTCCAAGTCTACACCCTATGCAGACAAGACAGAGGGAAAAGAGGTGGACGGTAGTGGCCTATGTACTTGACTCCTCCATTCCTCTATTGTACTCCAGCAAGCCACCCTCCTCACACATGCTATGGTTTTTCAAACTGACCTTCCCATGCATAGCCCCCACCTTTACTGGCGTATTCTACTTCTCTTCCAAAGTCCAGCCATCTGCCCTAATTTTATTTATTTATTTATTAGTTTCGGAAATATCTTTGAGCCAGAGGCTCATTTACGAAGACTCCACGTCATGAAACAAAATATAGAGCATAAGAAATAGTACATTTAACATTTAGTACAGAAAACAATTGTTCTATTATACAGAGTAGTTACAGGTGTAGTACATTCAAGAGTCAGGAGTTACATTTTCCTGGAAACAAAAAAAGGGGAGAGGTAGGAGAAATTTACAACAGTAAAAAGGCACAGAGAGGCATGGAAAGGTAAAATTTGTTCCAGGTGACTTATGCAATGGTTGGGAACCAGAAACCTGAATGGGAGATGCAGTTACATAAGACCAGAGCAGGACAGAAGGTGTAAAAAATTGTAGATGGGGGACATGGTATGAGGCAGAAAAGCAGTGAAGGGGGAGGCAACAGTTCAAGGGTAGAGGGAGTGGAGAGGGAGATAAGGCAGTGGATAGTCAGGGTAGACAAGGCAAGCAAGAAACCAAAACTAGAGGAAGGGCATAGGAGAGGTGGGCAGGGGAGGGGAGTTGAGGGGGGCATACCAGCAGGTGGAGGTGTTATAGGGAGGATGGGAGGAGTGAAACTGGTAGAAAGTGAGGGATTGTAGGAGGTACTGTAAGGTAAGGGGTGGACAAGAGAAGGAGGTGGAGGGCAGGAGTAAAAATAAGGAAGGGTGTGCTGAGCAAGGAGATGCCCAAGAATGAAAGGGTGGTAAGTAGGGAGTGAAAGGGGAGGAAGGTGCCTGGGTCCGGCAATCACATCCACTAGGAGGGTAAGAGAGAGCTTAGGTCCAACAGTCACATCCACTAGTAGATGCAAGTAGTGTGCGAAGTTTAGCCTTAAACTGACTAAGCCTGATTTCCTTTTCTAGGTCTACACTAAGAGAATTAAGCCAGGATTCTCCACCCTTGCTCCCTAGTCTCTCTCACCCAAAAGGGAGAGCTACATCTTCTGGGAGACTATAATGTAAACTGACTCTTCGTTTCTGCCAGGTCCATCATTCAATGTAGAGGCGCTAAACCTATCCAACTCCTAATAGAACCTACTGAACTAAACCCACACTCCTCAAACTACTCCTTAATTGATTGTATCCTAACAACCCACTCTCTAAAATATTCTTCTGCATGTGCTGAACGCTTCAAAACTAGCCTGGGTCATCCATCTTCACAAAGGTGGGGACCCCCCCAACCTGGCAACTATAGACCCATATCTCCTACCAACCCTCAAAAATTCAGGAGAAACTAATTTCTACCAGATTAAACTCTTTCCTTGACTCCTCCAATGCCCTAAGCCCTTCCACTCTGGCTTCTGACGGCCCACTCTGCTGCCTCCTCCCTACTTTACCTCACAAATCATATCCATACTGCCATAGACAAAGTACAATTACCTGGCGATTTTTGTTGATCTTGCCAAAGCACTCGACTCAGTCTCTCACAACCTCCTCCTCCTAGGCAGGCTATCATCCTTGGTCTCCTCCTCCTCCACAGCTTGGTTCAAGTCCTATCTCTGTGATAGAAACCAGTATGTGAAACTTGGCCAGGCCAAGTCTCCCCCCCTCCCACCCTATCTAGTGTCCCCCAAGCCTCATTTCTAGGCGCACTTTCTTTTCCATCTTTGTCAAGGACCTCCCCTCCATCTGCTCCCCTATGCACACTCACATGTACATAGATGACACGGTTATCTTTACCTCCAGCCCCTCGCTTCCTACCATCCAGACATCCCTCTAAGACACCTTCACGAAAACCCTAAAGTAGTTCGAGGCTAATGACCTGGAGTGCAATATCAAAAAAACTGTTGCCATGGCCTATGGCTCCTCCTCCCCCCTTTCTTCTCTCTGGATGGCACACTGGTAGATGCAGTTCAGTGCTTTAAGTACTTAGGGGCTTGGTTAGACTACACCCTAGACTTCTCTGAACATATTGACTCTGTACACACCAAACTCCGGCCTAAACTGGGGGCCCTTTATAGAATCAAGGACTGCCTCTCACCCTTTATCTGTAAAAAAATAGTCACTAAGCTCATTCTCCCCACCTTGGCTACAGAAGTTGTATATAGGTCACCCCTCCCAATCATCCCTCTCCCAAGCTAGAACCCTCCAATGCTTTCTGTTGTTTTGCCTTGAACCTCTCTCCAACACATCACTGCTCCCTTTATTCCACTCTCAGACTCCCATTCATTCCTACCCACTGTCTCGCTCATTGTGTTGCATTCACTGGCAAGAGTTGGACTGCCTCCCTCCCTACTTACCTATCAGCCCTCCTCTCCACTTCCCCCTCATTGGGCTATGGCCTCAGATTGCGAGATTTTCGTTTATTCCATCTCCTGCTCCCACACTTCCAAGCAGGAAAACTGCCATATCCTACAGACTACCAGCTCTGTGGAGCCAACTCACCCAATCCACCCACCTTGCTCTGACTCAGTCCACACTAAAACACCACCTGAAGTGTTTTCTGCCACCACCCTGTATCTGCTCCCCCTCTGGCCCTCATTGATATCACCCCATCCACGCACCTCCCCCTCACGTACCATGTTTTTGCCCCAGTCTTTTATTGTTTCTTTGAGCTACAGACTCATCCCTCCACTCACTATCTACCCCACAATCTAACCCTTTCCCCCATTGTCTACCCCACTATCTCCTCTGCTTTAACACTGGCTGCTGCCTCATCAAACAGCTCTGGACTTACTTCTGTATTCTTATTACACTATTTATACTTGAATTGCATAACTGACTACTTATAACTTATATTGTATAACAGTATTGGGGACCCTACTATCCCCTGTCTTGGGGCCACTTGTGTATGTATTTGTTTCATTTTGGTTCTGTTGCAATAATAAGACTATGCTTCGTACACTCTTTGTATATCCCACTCCCGTATCCCCCGGGTCGCACCTGGAAACAAGCCTTGGCTCAGTGTTCCTTTCCCAGTTATCAAAATTTTAAATAAATAATTAACCAAATAGAATAAAAGAGGACCTCATGACTTTATTGGAGAGCCGCGTGCTCCAGGATAGTAAACGGCAGTGATTCGTGGCAGGGAAGTCTTATCAGACTAATCTGATAGTTTTCTTTGACTGAAGTATGAGGGCATTGGATGGGGCCATGCCATGGAATTGCTCTGCTTCAGCTTCAGCAATGCTTTCAACTTGGTGCCTCTCACAGATGCTTGTTGAAGATGCGGAGGATCTGGGTATGGCAAAGGTCTTAGTAAATCTGGTAGTTAATTGGCTAAAGGGGAAGCAATTGAGGGTTGTTGTCAACTGCATCAAATAACAAGACAGAAAGGTCATGAGCAGGGTACCACAGTGCTCTATGCTGGGTGGGGTCCTCTTCAACATGTTCATCAGCGTCACTAGTGAGGGAATCTGGGACAGGTTGTGTTTCTTTGTGGATGACATTAAGATCTGTGGGAGGATGGAAAGCAACGTGGGAATTGAGGGAATGCATAGGGACTTACAAAAGCTAAAGTGATGGCTAAAGTTTGGCAGTTGAAATTCAACACCAAGAAGTGAAAGGTAATTTATATAGAGAAACAGAATTCCAGGACAGTGTACTGGATGGGTGGGGTGAGACTTAGGACTATGGTTGATGAATGGGAATTTGGAGTTATTTATTTATTTAATTAAATGTTTTATCAGGAAGGGCACACTGAACAACAAGTTGCTCATCTCATGGTGCATCCGGGGGGGCATCGGGAGAATCAATGTGCTTTATAAAACAAATATATATATATATATATATATATATATATATATATATACACACATCGAATAGCATTACAGAGTTGGTACAATACAATCATGAGGATGTACAGAGTCTACAGTGCAAACAAGCACTTATAATATAAGCATTGAGTAGCATTAGTTGTAGGGGCTCAATGATGCTGGTTCGACAACCCTTTTCGTTGACTGGCATCACAGCGACAGGATTTATGTTGAGCACAAGTTTCGCTTGAGATAAATCTCAATCATCTGCCGGTCCATTTTTTGGCAGGGGGCTTTGCCCTGAACCCCCGATGCAGGGGTCTCTGCCCCCCACACCCCTGTACTACAGATTATTAACTCCAAGTCAGAGTTGATTCGAGGAGGGTTTGCAGGACCAGGAAACAGTGTGCCCCTGTCTCAGGCACACCAACACAACAACCTGTTGGCAAACTGTCGATTTTGTCATCAGGGATGTAGGCTGTGTTGTGTCCCTGATCGTGGCACATACCAGTCATAGGTACAGTTATAAGAATGGTGTTGGTAGATGGGGACCACTTGATCCATCTAGTCTGCCCAAGGTAGCTACCCTTCTCCCCTTTAATTGTTCCAGCCAAGCTGTCCACACCATCTATCCCATCATTTATGCATTGCAATAGGAGGAGTTAACAGTTCAAGATAAAGCAAAACTGAAATAATTGAGTGCTGAGAAGAGACAAAGACAATTTATGTGGTTAGGAATACTAGTATAAGATACGTGTGACCTGTAGGGGAACAGCAAGCTGGACAAGAGATGGAGATATAGTGTGCCTGCTGTATTGCTGGGAATAATGACTTAGCCGCAGGAGCAGTTTACCACAAAAAGTATGGAGGCCTAGTGAGATGGAGTGGGGGAGGAAGAGTGATGAACTTGAGGAGGTAGAGTATTCCATAACTTGTGTAGGCTATATGAGAAGGCCATCTGTCCTACCATGATGGACCGACGAGGGACTGCTAGAAGCCCGGAGTCATAGGACCTAAGGCAATGTCTGGAGGGGGGAGAATAGATAGGGAGGAGGTCAGATATGGGGGGGGGGGAGCGAGCCACACCAGAATTTAGACATGAGTTTAGTGCAGTGAAAGTGGCAGTGATTTTCAAGGGAGGAGAAAGCCAAGGAGTGATAGAGTACAGTGGTGTGTGAGAGAGGATGCATCTAGTGCAAAGCAACAGAAGGAGTTAGAAAGGGAATCCAATCTGGTTAAGGAGGACTTGGGAAAGGCACTGTAGACTACTTTGCAGGAGTCAAGGATAGGTAGGATCCTCTTCTGGACCATTTCACTCCTGGCCGGTAGCAGGAGGCAGCTATGGTTCCTGTATAATGTGCCAAGTTTGGGATGCAGCTTCTTCAGGATGGCGTCAATGTGTCCAGAGAAGCTGAGGTGTTGGTCGAGCTAAACCCCCAAATACCTAAAGGAAGAGGTATCCTCAAGGACTGTTCCATCCAGGGTGTGGAAGGAGGATAGGGAGGGGAGCCGAGAGAGTCTCTACCTAGTGCCAAAGGTCATCGAGACTGTCTTCTTGGCATTGAGTGATAGCTGGTGAGAGCTGAACCAGAGCTGAACTTAATTGAAGTCATGCTGAAGTCTGGATTCAACATCTGCCAAGAATTGGCCTGAGGTGAAGAGAACTGTATCATCAGCGTACATGTGGATTGAGGTGGATAAACAGACTGTGGGCAGGTCATTTAGGAAAATAGAGAAAAGGATTGGGCCCAGCATGGAACCCTGAGGTATGCCAGAGTTGATAGGGAGAGAAGATGATTTCATTGCTCGGTCCGGATTGCTGAGTTGGCTTGGTTCAGAAATGCAGTCCAGTCCTGAATAACATTCCCACCACCAGTACTGCATGAAAAAGGCAGTGCATGGTGCAGAAAAGTGCAAAAAAAAGGTGTTTCTTTTTTTCCCCCAATCTCCGCCAAAGGCTCCTGAGTCCCTGGACAATCACATGACCAACAACAGGAAACCCTCATGATCCTGGGGCACTGGAGGGGGGCCAACCAATAAGGATCCCTGTTCTGTGATTGATTTGACACATGTTCAAGTCAATCCTATGTGTTAGCCACCACAGAACCTCCATAGGAAACCGAGTGTCATGCACAGTTGGGGATTTACAGTCAGCGGAGACAGTTATGTTTGTGTGTGGAGATTTGCCAAGAAATAAATGGTAAACATTTTGTTAGAGAGAGAGAGAGAGAGAGAGAGAGAGAGTGGGAGGGAGAGAGAACAGAAAACAGCAGAGTGCTGCAAATGTTGTAGCAGACTGACAGTACTCAGTAAACAAGCATTTGTCAATGCCGAATGTTTGCTTGCTGGCATTGGCAGTGGTAGTGTAGAAGTTACAGAGCTGCGTAATAGGAATGGCAGTGAAGTATTGAACTGAAGCCAACTCCACCACCACCCTGCAGAGAGTGACAGGCATTGGGGTGTGCCTTTTGGTCGTCAGGCATAACGGCCATGCCATTTCAGTACACCTCACCCTGCAGACACTGACAAGTGTCACGGTGTTCCTTGGGGTCTTTGGCCCTTATGCACACCCCATTTCATTAGGAAATATAGTGAGATGGGTGCGATATAGGAGAATGGGGTGAACTTTGGGGCTGAAGAGACAAGGCGTACCTCAATGCTTCTCACTGGCTGCAGGGTGTGGAATGGTATGAGCATTACAGGCAAGAATCCCAAGTCACACCCCTGATGCCTGTCATTCTCTACAGGGTTGGGTGTTATGGTTGGAAACCCTAATACCTCAGGCATTCATTGGTATTTTCACTCCAAATGTTCAACATGTTTTTTGTGACCCCACCTCATGAGCAGGGGGAATATCAGTTTCTTAGCGGAAAGCTGCTTATGCACAGCGACTATGGCATTTAGCACCACAGGTGCAAAAACATTCCGAACAGGATGTAAAAAATGACAGCTGTACTGGTCATGGGGAGGTGTAAAAAATAGCAATGTTGCAAATCTGCAGTAAAAATATTGAAAAAAATGGTCAAGTCATGAGCTGACATAGAAAATTGTGCAACGACACCCGTAATATAATTAGGTTGGGATTTTTTACAGCAGATTGTCAACTCAGGCATTTTGGTGCCTCCGATCATGAACAGTGTCACTGTGATTTTCTTTATCTGTCCCGAACAATAATTTCCCACAGCGACCACACATCTATGCTCTGAAAGTGTGAAACACTTTGGCCATGTTGTGAAAATGACAGCTGTACTGTAAATAAGGCAGTGTGGAAAATGCCAATGGTGAAAATCTGGACTTAAAATATTACAAAGTCATGAACTTAGGTGTACGTGGAAAACTGCTAATGCTCACTTGTAACACAGTCATTTTATTGACTTTTGTCACCAAATTTTCAACATAGCCATTTTAAGACCTCTGCTCATGAACAGTGTCACTGTGATTTTCTTATCGATCCCAAACATTGCTTTCACACCAACAGCACCACTGTCGCATACATGTGCAAAAACACATTTTAGGCGTGATATGAAAAATGGCAGCTGTACCATTCATAAGGAGGTGTGGTAAAATGGCAATGTTGAAAATCTGGAGTGTAAATATTGAAAATTCGCGAACTTACGAGCGTACGTAGGAACTGCACAACGCACACTCATAAAACAGTAATTTTTTGGAATTTTTTCAACAAATTTTCAACATAGCCATTTAAGACCTTTGCTCATGGACAGTGTCACTGTGATTTTCTTAATTTGTCCTGTACATTGATTTAGCACACCGACTGCGCCATTGTGCGCTACGAAGCAGAAATACGCTTTGGGTGAGATGTGAAAATGACAGCTGTACTGCTTATAAGAAGGTGTGGTAAAATGGCAATGTTGAAAATCTGGGTGAAAATATTGAAAATTGCGAACTTACTGACGTGTAGGAACTGCATAGACGCGGCACATGAAACAGTGTTTTTTTTTCCACCAAATTTTCAAAATAGGTTTCTTGAGAGCCCACCTTATGAACACTGGCAGTGTCATTTCTGTTAATTGGTCCTGAAAGGTGATTTCGCGCAGTGACTGCGAAATCACCCTTTGGGCCTGAATAACGCCATGACAGTGACATCATTCATGAGAAGGGGTCCCAAAAACCCAATGTTGAAAATTTGGTGCAAAAAATTCCAAAAAATGTCTGAGATATGCAACAAAGTTGAAAACCCCCTATCTAGCCCATTATACAGCTAACTGGCATTTCCTCGGTTCTCGGTCAGCTTTGAAGAGTGCAGACATGTTCCCGGTCCACCGAAGATCGTTGCGCTGAGGTCCGGAGGCAAGAATGGGGTGAGGGGGTGTGGGAGGCAGGTGCACAGTGGGTGGGTGCGGGTTGTGGGAGGGGGCCAGGGAGACTACGTGGGACCATTTTTTTCTTCGGTGTTCTTTTGTTTCCAATGACGAGCTGGACATGCCACACTGGGGTGAGCTCCCCAGCATAGCACAAGGATGGTTGGGGGCATTCAGCCAATGGGGATTGGGCACCCCGCTCACCCAAAGCATCGACACCATGTGTGGGTGCGCTCCCCAGCGTGGCACCCAGTACCGGGGGTGAGGACAGTGGAGCCGATGGGGGTTGGGCACCCCGGCTATATCATGAGTTGCCACGCTGGGGTGGGCACCCAAGCGTGGCATCGGAAGGCTTGTATGGGGAGTGTAGTACAGCCGATGGGGATTCGCCCTTGGTCAGCCATACAGTGTGTGCTGCAGTATGCAGGGGCACGACGCCTGCATGTGCATGTGTGTGTGGGGGGGTGAGCTGCACATGAGCAAGTGATATCTTACCGCTGCTCACTGAAGCATAGCTCCCCTTTGAACTGTAGTTACTGCATTTTGGAGCTTGTCACAGACAGCTCCAGCATGCATTGGCTTACAGGGGCTGCGCCTGCCAACACACTGATTGAATTGGAAGAGCGGGTGACACACCTCCGAAATCTCGGATGATGGCACTATTTTTCTTGCACATGCGTGCGAGCAAACATAACAAACATAATAAATGTAACTTAATTTTAGAAGACTCTTTTTTTTTGTGTGTGCATATGTGACATATGAATGAGGGATCCACTAACTGTAGATCAAGGGAGGATGTGAAATGGTGCAGGTACATGGGGGGGTGAACAAAGTGGTAGACAGTAAGCCCTACCTGAGCTTCAGGCTGATGTTGCACACCTGGACTAAGGCACAAGCACCCACAGCATGTTCTTATAGTCCCCATTTATATGTCCATTTATGTTCTTACAGCGCTGATTGCCTAACTGAGCCAAGATGTAAAACAGATACTAAAATGTCAGGTTTATTTCAGGTGACCATGTTCTTATAGTCCCCATTTATATGTCCGTTTATTTTCTTACAGCATTGATTGCCTAACTGAGCCAAGATGTAAAACAGATACTAAAATGTCAGGCTTATTTCAGGTGACCAGGATTGTGATGGGGAGAGGGGGCAAGTGAAACAATGTCCTGAGAATGTTCTTACACTTATTAACTGTTGCTGTGCCACGGAGTGATACACCGGTCCAGAATCCCTGTATGTTCAAATTATGTTTGCAGCCTAAAAGTGCTTAGGTGGATTGGCATTTACTCAGCGGCAAATCTTTTTCATACTTTTTGTGATCATCAGTTAAGATATAACCACTAACTGATGAGACACTTGGGGGCATGAAACTGTGCTACAAGCAAAGTTGCATTTGCACAGCCCTGAATATTTATCTGTTGATAATGAAATGAAAATTGTCAGCTGATAACATTCAGCCACTGTCCATTGCACAGAATAGGCATCTCACTGATAGATCTGGAGCAAAGGGACATGCACTTGCCAATAACACCACTACAGCTCCAGACACTGAAGAAAGAAATTCATGCATTTTCATGACTGTTAACTTTTTCAGCATTTTAAAACAGTTACTTAGCATCTGCACTAAGATGTTACACGTCGCTGAACTGAATTGTGACACCAGAATCCCTGTGATCAACATTTGTCAGCAAAAGTGAATTGAAAAAATCAATAGATGTATAAAATGGTAAGTGACACAGAGTCAATAACATATCTGCATGTAATACTTGGCTAAAATTTGAGTACCACCATATTCCACCCCCAGTGTCAAACAGGGATGCCATTTATAATTCAACTAATGTCAAGCAGTTTTGAAGCCATAAAAGTATTACTGTATCAGTATGGTGGCAGCAACGGGATCAGGAAATTATGAAATAAAATGCAACAGCACCCCCATCGGCCATATGTTGTGCGGGTGGAGGGAGTGCATGAGCACCCAGGGGTGGGCTGTTAGGCAGCCTCAGATTCACCTGAGAAAAGGGTGGATTTGATTGTGAGCTACGGTTGAATTTGTGTTTTCTTTTTCAATACCTAGTTTTCGCTATTTTGTAAGGGCACATGTCCAACCCTAAGATGTTTAGGGTCACAAGGTGATGTGACTTCATTGAGCATCTGATTTGAGAAAGAGCTGTGTGATTCTATCTAAATGCCAGCTCACGGCAATTCAGAGAGAAAAAAAATATTTTGAAGCTGCATTACCAGTCTAAGTGTGCAGTTTAGTGAATTACCACACAGGGGTGTGTATATGACAGCACTAAAAGGCGCATTAAAGTGCTTCAGTCATGAAAACCTCCCCCACTGGCTGCTGCTGAAATGTATAGCAGTATGTTCTCCTTTGTGTATTCTGGATGTTCTCTTGCTTCAGCTGCAGGTAGTACAGTACGCTCAAGTTCATTTGCATAGGTTTTAGCAGCGGGGAGTTCACATTGACAGAGTCTAGTAAGAGAAAACGCTTGAATTACACATACAACGAAGTCTGAGTTTTCACATTAAATACTAACATACTATTTGCCAGCAGATTAGGCCTTACGGTCTATCGAGTCTGCTCGAACCTTAGATCCTTAGTTGGTTGCCGAGACCCTCCCATTCCTTGTGCTCCAGAAACCCCTATCATCCATCCCCACCCCCCTGGGACAGGCCATCATCTGATACATCCACTTTCTGTGTCTGTCCCACCTTCTCTTGAAGCCCTCCACTGTGGATCTCTGAACCAGCTCACCAGGCAGTGCATTCCAGGGTCCACCACCCTCTCAGTGAAAACCTCCTCCTCTTTCCCCCCACCCTTCACCTTCCAACTTCAAAACCATGCCCTCTGGTGATACCTCCTGCTTTGAGTCTAAGACCCTCCATGTTTACCCTATTTATTCCCTTGAGGTACTTGAAGACCTCAATCATGTCCCCCATCTCTCCTCCAATTAAAACAGGCAGAGCATCTCAAGTCTGTCCTCATACGTCAAATCCCCTAGCCCTCGTATCATCTTTGTTGCCCTCCTCTGTACCCTCTCCAGGAGCTGTATGTCCCTCTTCAAGTGTGGTCTCCAGTACTATACATAGTACTTAAGATGTGGTCTAACCAGTCCATTGTAGAGCGGCAGAATCACTTCCTTGTTCCTAGAGGTGATCCCCCTTATGATGCATCCCAACATCCTGTTTGCCTTGCTAGCTGCTCTCCTGCACTGCTCAGAGTTATTCATACATGCATCCACCATGACCCCAGGTCTTTTCCCTCATTGAGGCCTCCAGTGCCTCCCTCCCAGAGTTACCTGTGTTTGAGGTTCCACCAAGATGCAACACCTTGCACTTGGTGATATTGAAATTAATTCTCCATGTGTGAGCCCAGCTTTCCAGGGTGTCCAGGTCCCCTTGCAGGGCCAACCTCCCCTCTTCTCCCTCAACTACTGCTCCCATCTTGGAGTCATCCACGAAGAGACTCATTTCACACCCTATACCCTCCCTGATGTCCGATATGTATGCATTGAACGGGATCAGACCCAGGACCGAGCCCTGTGGTACCCCACTACCAACCTCTCTAGGGTTCGAGAGCTCCCCACAGACCACTACTGTCTGAGTGCATCCAGCTAGCCAGTTTTCAATCCATCTGACCATCAAAGGCCTACTCCTAACCCCATCAGTTTCTCCACCAGACCATTGTGGGGACAGAGTCAAACTTGCTGAAGTCCAAGAATAATACATCCACAGGCTTACCCCTGTCCAGTTCTGATGTTACCCATTCATAGAACTCCACAAGGTTGGTTTGACATGATCTACCTGGCACAAACCCATGTTGCGACTCAGCCAGACCTCCCACCTCCTCCAAGTACACCCCAATCGTTCCTTTAGTATACTCTCCATTAATTTTCTCACCACCGAGGTCAAACTGATGGGTCTATAGTTACCTGGTATTCCCTCAACCCCCCCTTATGGATTGGTACCACATGTCCTCTCGCCAATCCCCTAGGTACCCTCCTGTCTCAAGTGACCTGCTGAAAAGCTCTGCCAGGGGCAGGCAGTATGTCCACCAATTCCATAGTACTCTCGGATGAATGCCATCCGCCCAGGAGATTTGTCTTTCTTTAGGGCCTTGAGGGCTAACTTCACACCCTTTTGGCGGAGATACATCATCCGTCTCCCTCCACCTTACTGGCCTTTTTATCCTTACTCAGATGTGACACCCCTGGGGTACTCTCCCTCCTCCCTCTTGCTCCATTTCTGTTGCTCCTGATCCCACTAACTGACGCTTCTATCCCCTTCGTGCCTTGCTTTGTAGATACCCCATCCCCTTCCCTAGTGAACACAGAGGCAAAGTACTCGTTAAAAACCTCTGCCTGGTCCCTCACCTCTTCCACCCACCCTCCCTCCTTCTGATCTCAATCTGCTGAGATGGCCTTTAGTTTTTCTCCGCTCCCCAATGTACCGGAAGAACCCCTTTTCCCCTGCATGTATCCCCTGTGCCAGCCGCTGCTCTTTACTGGACTTTGCTCCTCACCATACAGGTTGACTTTGACTTTTCTAGATGCAAGCTGGTACATTTCCTTATCCCTATCCCCTCTTGTTGTTTATATTTTTGTAGGCCACCTTCTTTCTCTGACTGCTACCTGTACCCTCACTGGACCACCAGCATGGTTTATGTGACCTTGCTCCCTACGTTTCAACTTAGTGCAGATCCTGACTGCCTCATGAAGTCCCTATTTATGACCTCCCATCTCCTTTCCACACTTGTCATTGAGGTAATCCCTTCAAGTGATCCTTGAATATTTTCCATGCCCATAAAGTCTGCCCTGAAGTCCACTGCCAGTGTCCTAGATCTCCCTCCCCCATGCTTATTTGAAACCAGACAGTAGCATGTGGTCGCCCCAGTCAGGGGTCCTGTACAACCATGTTCCTTACCAGATCCCCATCTGCCAGAACCACATCCAGGACATGCCCTCCCTTGTGGGCTCCATCACATGCTGTGTTAAGAACACATCCTGGAAGCCATCCAGCAGCCTCTGCTCCTTGGCCACCTTAGAGGACGTGGTTCCCAGTTTGTACCTGGCATATTAAGGTCCCCATCAACACCCTCCTTCCCCTTTTGGTCCACACTGGGCAATGATGTTGTCTAGCAAACCATCCTCTAGAACATCACTCATCCCGGGGCCTATATACCACCCAGCTGACCTTATCTCCTGCTGGGGATCGTAAGGTGACCCATAAGGCCTCCACGTTTCCCTCTGCCTCTTCTACCCTAGCAATTTCCATGTCATCTCTAATGAACATAGCCACTCCACCCCCTCTGCCCTCCTTTCAATCCTTCCTAAGCATAGTGTACCCCCGTACGTTTAGGTCCCAGTCATGGTTTTTGTTGGCCCACATCTCCGTGACCGCTGCCACATGCACCCCCTCCTCGAACAGCATGGCCTGGAACTCTGGCAACTTGTTTCCCAAGCTCCTGGCATTTACTAACACCAACCCCCACCCCTTATCTCTGATCCTCTTTGTCGAACCCCACCCAGATTCCTTATACTTCCTTCCTTTCTCTGCTCCTCCTGAAACCTCCACCCCCAGTCTGTTTCCCCTCCACCCTTGGGCTTGAAGGCTACTCCCCTCATCCTGAGGAGAGGGCTTCTGGTCAGCCCCTCCCTTATCCCTTCCCCCCTTACAAGTTTAAACCCCACCTTTCTTGTATGTAGTCAGCCATCCCCTGTTTAAGGACTTCCTTCCCTAATGGGGCAAGATGAAACCTGTCCTTGGCATATTGTCCCTTATCCTCCCAAACTCCATTCCAGTTCCCTAACACCCCCAACCCACTCTCTTCACCCCACTTCCTGAGCCAGTCATTAACCTCTGTGAGCTTTGTTTTTTTCTCTACTGAGGCCTTTGGTACTGGCAATATATCCGAAAAGGAAATGTTGCATCCATTATCCCGACAGACTCTGGCAAGTTCTTGGAACCTTGCTTGGATTTCCAAAACGCTATTTCCCTCTAGATCATTAGTTCCCAAATGCACCAGGAAATCCAGTTACCCTCCACAATCCCTAACCATTTCATACACCATGAACTTTGCTCTGTGCACTGTCAGCCCAGAGATACTCACTACCTTCACCTGGCTATGGCATCCACCCCCTTGTCCCTCCCACTGGATACCTCTAATCATCGAGTCTCCCACTAACAGAACCTTAACACCGCCATCATCCTTATAGTTACCTCCACTATGCCCTCTCAGCCCCCTTCCCCCTTTATTCATGATCTCAATTTCATGGGAGTCTTCCTGCCTTATTAGAGACCCCTTGTCACCCTCCCTTTCTGCCTCCTTGCTATTTTGCCCACTTAACTCAAACCCCTCTTAATAGGTGTCCCTTTAACCTCTCTTATCCAACCATTTATCCTGGCCCTGATGGTTTCCCTTCCCCCACACCGTTATCCTCCCCCCTTGTAATAGTACCCCTGCCTCCAGAGGCTCTCTGTGGGTCCCCTTTAGCTAGGGCTCCATGCTTGTTACTGACTCCCCTGCTGAAGGGGGGCTTCTCTCCCACCTCCTTGTCTCCCAGTTTCTCTCCAGTCATGCTCTCCTCCCTCATGTCTGCAATATTTTGCATCCCCCCATCTGCTTAACATATATGTTTCCCTTCTCCCTCTGGGACTAGTTCTATCCTTTTCCATAGCCGGTCTCACGATGCCCTAACGGTATCACTCCCTCCCCCCCGGCCTCTTATAAGTTTCCTCATTTCACCAACCCCTTCCTCCCTCTAGGTTGCTTAGTAGCTCAAAATGTATTGTGACACTCTATGTCAGCCTCCATCAAGTAACCAGAGTTTCCCTGACTGCATCTCTAAACTGTCCCTCTTCTTCCTCTCTTGCTCTGTTCACCTTAGGACTCCTTCCCACAGTCTGCTGTTTGGCTTCCACATAGCCCCTCCTGACTCTTCCCCTCCACTCTCTTTGTATTCAGAATGTTCACCCGTACGCTTTCCCCTTAGCATCAATCTCCTATCTAAGGGTCCTCTGTCCCTAATATCCCCCCTCCTGCTTGCTGTAACATAACGTCCTGTAATTTCAGAGCATTGCCCCAGCCTCCCCTCAGCCCCACCCTTCTGCTGCCCATATCTACACCCCTTATCCTTGGACACCCCCCCCCAGCTTACTCCTTAACCAATATACCTCACTCCTGATACAAGATAGCTGTCTACAGAGTGGGCAGCCTCCCTCTCTCCAGGCCCAATTTAGAATTATTGCCATCCCACAGCCTGTGCAGCCTACAACCCTTCTGAAGATGCCTGCCACGGTGGAATATGGCCACCCTGTTTATCTTCTTGTGTTTATAATGGCACACCCCCTTTTCTCAGTCCCTTTCCCCTGGAATACAGTTTCTCTCTACACTGACTGTAGTTATTTACAAACCCAATTTCAACCCCACCAATAAAGTTCCCAAGTCTCTCAAACACATACAGTCCAGTGTGTGTTCGGTCCCACTAACAGTGTGTGTAAGCAGACATCAGGTACCGTATGATGTCACAGGCCCACCAGCTCCTGTTGCTCAATCAGTCCCAAAGAAATACTCAGCCCTTCAATCCCAACCCCCAGTGGCTTTTCAGTATTTAAGAAAGTCTACAAAACAGGATGGGTGGGAGGGCTCTTACCAAACACCAGGCTAACAACACATTTAAATTTCCCTCTAATTAACCCTGCCAAACAACTGTCCCCAAGCCTCCAAAGTTACAATATCACAGCCCAAGTAACAGTTCCAATTCAAGGTAATAATTTTTAACACATAGAACTAATTTCACTTACAAACTATTCAAATATTTCAGTTAGGACAGAGGTCTGGGGTTATATTCTGTTTTAACAGCCTGCTGCTTAAGTTCCCAAGAAATGCTGAGGTATTTTTTTTCTGGAGGATTAGAACCCATGGAGTCCATGAAGGTGTGCTTTGGAGAGCTGGCGTGTGCAAGGACTGTTAGGCACCCACACATTTTGGTGGTCCTGCTTTGGCAGGGAACAGTTTATTAAAGTAATGATGTGTGGCTTGTCTCTCTAAGCTAGACAAGACTATACCATCCTATCAGGCAACCGACACAGTTGATCTGTGTGTGTGTGGGGAGGGGAGGAGCTGCTCACTGAAGCGTAGCTCCCTCTTTCAACTGTATGCCACTGCATTTTCAACTGCTGTCATAGACAGCTTCAGCAGTGATTGGAGAACTGTGACCACACCTGCAAACACACTGACTGAATTGGAAGATACTGACACACCTCTGAAAAACTCAGATGATGGCACTATGTTTCTTGCACATGCGTGCAAGCAAACATAAAAATGAGTTTTTTGTTAGAAAGAGACAGTAGAGAGACCAGCAAATTCAACAGCAGAGTGCAGAGTAGACAGCAGCAGAGTGCTGCAGACTTTGCAGATGTTGCAGCCTTTACAGTAAAACTATAAAATATCCATTTTTGTTTAGTCGGAGAGAGAGAGTGTATATATATATACAGAGAGAGGGAGGGGGAAAGAGAGAGAGAGAGATTAGACTGTGTTGCTCATCTCTATGCTGCTCTGAAAGGTCATGCTGCCTTAGACTCTGTGTTGCCCATCTCTGTGCCATAGTGCCATACAGATTGTGAAGGGGTTGTCACACAGATTATGAAGGGGTTGTCACATCTCAGACTCTGTTGCCCATCTCTGTGCCATAGTGCCATACTGACTGTGAAGGGAGCATCACATCTCAGACTCTGTGTTGCCCATCTCTGTGCTGCCCTAAAAGCTCATACTGCCCTAGAGTCTATGTTTCCCATTTCTGTGACATAGTGCCATACAGATTGTCAAGTGGGGGCGTCAACCTCTCAGACTCTGTCTTGCCCATATCTGTGGCTGAACTACAACTAGGTCATATATAGTGCCTCGCATATTTACAGAGGAGGTGTCTCCCATGTCTCAGACTCTGTGTTGCCCATCTCTGTGTTATAGTGCTACACAGATTGTGAAGAGGGGCATCATGTGTCAGACTCTGTGTTGCCCATCTCTGTGCCTCAGTCATATAATGTCTCACATATTTTGGGGGGGTGGGGTGTCACATCTCTGACTCTGTGTTGCCCATCTCTGTGCCCGAACTACTACTAGGTCATAATGACATACAGATCTGTGAAGGGGGCATGTCTTTCTCTAGCAGTTTTAGTGATTTTCAGTGTAACTGAATATTCTGTTTGATATCACTTAATTTTTATGTGCAACCCTGTCTTCTGTTTCATGTCACTTAGTCACGAATCATGCCATTAAATATTTGGGCAAGTCATTTTGTAAGTGTCTTTCAGTAGCACTTTTAGCGATTTTCAGTGTTATTGAATCTTCTGTTTGTTACTATTTAATTTTTGGGTAGAATCCTGTACATGACACTTAGTCACGATCCTCACGAATCACATCACTTAATTTTTTGGGGCAACCCTGTTTGTTTACTGAATCTTCTGCTTCACGTCTGTATTTACGTAAGTCATTTTGTCATTGTCTTTCTGTATCACTTTTAGTGATTTTCAGTTTTATTGACTCTTCTGTTTGATACCACTTAATTTTTGGTTGCAACCTTGTACATGAATCATCTGTTTCATGCCACTCAGTCATGAATCACGCTGCTTAATTTTTGGGTGCAACTCTGCTCATGGAATCTTCTGTTTCATGTCACTTAGTCACAATCCTCATGATTCACACCACTTAATTTTTGGGTGCAACCCTGTTTGTTTATTGAATCTTCTGTTCACATCCATATTTAAGAAAGCCATTTTTGAAAATTGAACATATAGGCCTAGATATTCAAAGGGGTTGCACCTGGCACAACTGAGGTGCACCAGTGCAACAGCAGAACTGCACCCTGGAGCAATATTCGAAAGTAGGAATTATGCAGTGCAAGTCCCAATGCACTGGGGTACAAAGATAATGTATGCAGCACTTCTCCAGGGGGCATGCCCCTGCATATGTGGCATATCCCGATATTCATCCTGGGATGTACGGTGCATCTGCTGGCACAACCCAGAGATGTGCAGCATACCTGGGCTCAATGTTGAGCCCATAAAAAAAGGCTCAAGTGCCCACCACCCACAGACGTTCTACTGTATTGCAGTGTACAACACAGCAACTGCTAGCCATACTCCCGAGCACCATGCACAAGCACCCACCTATGTCCCTGGTGGTTCAGTGGTTCCCTCTCCCGAATCCCCAATCACCATCATATTTATAAAATATATTGCCCTGGTGGTCCAGTGGTTCCCTCCGCCCTGCCCACACCTCTGATTGCTGAATGTAGATGTCTTTATTATCCCTGGTGGTGCAGTGGTTCCCCCCTTCCTGCCCATACCTCTGATCACCGCCCTATAATTCCAATAAATGTCCCTGATGGTGTGGTGTAGTGGTCCCCCCCGTACCTCCAATCGCCAAAAATAAATCCCTGTCTTATCCCTGGTAGTCCAGCACTAGCCACCTTCCCATCCCAACCCTCCGCTCGCTGAATGTAGAGTTCTTTATTATCCCTGGTAGTCCAGCGGTACCCCCCCTTCCCATCTTGACCCTCTGATTGCCAAATGTAGAATTCTGTATTATCCCTGGTAGTCCAGTGGTACTTTGTGAATGAAGTCATTCATTCACACAGTTGTGAAGTATTACAGTATGCACTGCAAGCCCATTGGTCCACAGTGTGGACCAATGAGCTTAGAGCATCTACTGTAAGCTGTCATTCAGCGGGCAGTTGCAGTGGTATGTAGGTGGGTATGACGCCTGCCGATGACTGTGGGGGAGCTGGGTGGGCTGGGAGTCCTGCATGGGTGAGGGGAACCACTGGACCACCAGGGCAATATATTTTGTTAATATGATGGTGACCAAGGATTTGGTCAGAAAGGGGGGTACCACTGGACTACCAGGGACAATACAGAATTCTACATTCAAGTGATGAAGAGGGTTGGAATGGAGAAATGCAGCTAAGGCTACCAGGGATAATAAAGAACTCTACATTCGGTGAGCAGAGGGTCAGGATGGGTAGGGGATACTGCTGAACTACCAAGGATCAGACAGGGATTTATTATCAGTGATTGGAGGTATGGGAGGGGAAGGGGTAGCCACTGGACCACCAGGGACATTTATTGGAATTATAGGATGGCGACTGCAGGTATGGGATGGGAGGGGGGAACCACTGGACCACCAGGGGATGTCTCTGGAAGTATGTCATGGCACTTGGGGTTATGAGTTGGGGATGAGGTGCTACTGTGGTCCCTAGTACAAGGGCCGCATGCTGTGTAGGGTGCCAGGCACATTTCACTGGCTGGCCCTGCACAACACATGCAGATGGGGCCATAATGAGATGCAAATGTCCCATTTGTACCATGCATGCATAATGGCACCATTAGCATATCCAGCTCTGAATATCTGGATATTATGCACAGTGCAGCTACAGTTGGCTGGAGCATTCCCAGTCCTGGTATTCAGACGTGTCTGTGGGATGCACCAGTTTTATTGGCTATATTCAGAAGAGATGCGCCATGGCATATCTCTTTTGAATATATCCCTTTGTTGCTTCTACGCATCTCGGTTGTGCTGCATAACCACTTGCGTTATTGGCAGGTACAGTTTTGAATATCTGGCCCATACAGTGCAAAATTAGAAGCCAAGAGGACATATATCAGCAGATTTGGTGACCTTCGGAGCCAGCCTTGCAGTATCCTTGGTTCCCTACTTTCTGAGATTTCCTATAGAAGAACAGTTAATTTTTATTTATGTCCTCTGGTGACCAGACCCTGTGAGAGGAATTCTGGGCTCTGGGAAAAGTTCAGACTCTGGGGCCCTTATGTCGCTGTATACAGTAGCACACCAGGTGTCCTGGGCTTCACTTTGGTGCCTGATTCCAAGAATTATCCCCAGATCCCCCACCCTCTCACAGACCCAGCTGGTAACTGAGAGAAGGGGTGAGGCCTGAGTGGAGGGAGTTGGAGAAATGAGGAAAGGGGAAATTGTTTAACCAGGGAAGGCACACTAAGCTAAAGCTTCTTTCCAGGTGCGACCTGGGAGCACAAAGAAGTTAAGTGACTTGCTCAGGGTCACACAGTATGCATATGGGAGCTGCTGGATTCAAATCCAGGTTTCCAGGTTTGCAGCACAGAGCCCAAAACCACTGCACTATGCTGCCATGGGAAACTCGAAGTTCATCTAGATGGCTTGGTCAAATTGTGCAGAGACCCATTGACATTCATAGGGGTTCTATGGATGAAATATGAGGACGCACCAAGGGAGGTTGACAGTGAAATTGCCGACCTCCCCCACAGCGATGGCACGATACCAACGTCAGTATTGTGCCGACCATGCAGCAAGTGTTTTCTGTGGGGGGCTGTGCCCCCCGCACCCTCCAGAGTTTATGATTCTCAACTCCAGGTCAGAGTTGGTCCGAGGGGAGGGGCGGAACACTGGCAGAAATTGAAGCACCAAAAAAGGACCATTACAGCGACTGTCGCCACAATGGTCTTTTTTTCTGTTTCACCCTCAGGGTGTCGTCCTGAAGGGGTGAACCAGAAATATGATTATATACGAGATGAGACTCCACTTTAAATGTGATGAATAAAAAACATTCACAGTCAGAGTATTTGTCACTAAGCACCAACAATGTAATACCTGCTAAATAATCTCTCTCATAATATGATGGATATGTAACTGTACATAAACACCTGTAAAGAGTTGACTTGCTATTGACTAAAATAAAGTTTAAAAAAAACAGGTAAGCTGGATGGTCACATGATGCGTCGGAGCGGACGAGATGCTTGTCCCTCAGCTATGCTCCTTGGTTCCTCATGTTGTTGCCTAATTTTCCCATACTGGGAGGGCTTTAAGCCCGAAGTTCGATGGGTGGAGCAACAACATCACTCCCCCATTGAGCTTAAAAGGTCACAACATCCTGGACCTCGCCAGAATTCTTTTTTAATTGCGGCCGGAGGCCCCGCTTCTCCTACCTCTTGTTTCTTTCCCTTGTTTTGGCAGCGTCTCCAGCCACCAGCTCCTTCCCCTTTTTCCCCTCAGTTCCTCTTGCTCACACTGCCTCACTCACCTGCTGTCGCTAGTCTGTGGCTTTCTTCCCTTGTTACCCCTGCCCCCCCCCGTGCTGCCATTTGCAGCTGTTTGTCCCTTGCTTCTCATTCTTTCTGCCACCCATGCTGCGGCTTTTCTCTCCTCAATCCTCTCCCTTGCCTGCCGCTTGCAGCCTCGTTTCTTTCTTCCTGGCTGCTCTGCTGCCCCCCTTCCTCCCCTCCCATGTGCCACTTTGGTGGCTGGCTCCTCCCTTTCTGTTGGCCCTGTTCTGGCCGTCTCCCATGGGGTCCCATTCCGCCCACTTGTGCTGTTTTTGGCTGCTCTGTCTCCTCACTCTAGTCGTCCCTCTGGCTCCTGCCCCATTTCATCTGTGCATTCCAGCTCTGGATCTTTCTGTTTAGTGCCACCTCTTCTGATCTGTACCTGCATGCTGTACCATCTTCGTATCTCTGGTTCCCCATCTGTTCTGGGCTGTCATCGAATCTTGTGTCTGAGCTGCAGCCGTACTTCCCGATTCTGATATGGCTGCACCAACTCTACTACAGCATAGGATGAACCTGTAACTCCTCCATCTGATTGTCTGCCTTAGTCAGTTTCCTTCCTGTGTTTCCCTATGTTCTGAAATCCAGTCATGTTTTCCTGCATCATCCACTTCAGTTGTTTTTTTCTGAGCCTCCGTGGCCTATACGAGCTCTATTAAATGGATGTATTCTGTTTCTGCACTGCAATGTATTCTATGCATTTGCTGATTCCATTTCGTTAGATCTCCTCAGTGCTGTACTCGGTCCATGGACTTGTTCTTTCTCCTGACTCCTGTGTATGATACCCTTCTTTTTCTGTATACAGCCTTTTCTGTCATACTGCTCTCCTGTCTTCCTGGGGTGGGCTCTGTCCCTCTTCTCCCTCCGGTAGCTCCAATAAGAGGAGATTATTTCTCCTGCTGTGCCCTTCAAGGTATTCAACCTTATCCTCTAATTTCACAGTCCTGCAGCGGGTGGCAGTGGCATCACTCTCCTGCTTGCTCCTCCAGTCATCTAGGGAGCTGCAGAGGGCCTTTGAGATGGCCTGCAGGTCAGCGAGCTGTGTCATGACCCCTAGTAGAGCTTCCTTCATTGGGGAAAGCTCAAGTATGAATTTCTCCTCTGATAATGGAGTAGGAGTGGCTGGCATCTTGCAGTTAGTCGCTGATTGTGTTTTGGGCTTCTTCGCTGCTTTCCCCTTCTCGAGTGTGTTTAACGGGATATGAGCTGCCCAGTTCTCTTTATTCAAAGATTTTACTGTAAGGTTGCGGGGCCCTCCCCCAACGGCCCAAGTTACATTGTGAAAGGGGCACACGGGGCACTAAGACCAATCCCCCTCCCCCAAATGCTCCAACTCGTCCGTTAATTTTTAAACTCCTCAACTACTTAGACAAGGTGCACATTATTTCCAAGCTTGTCGTGAGGGTGAATGACCAAGCAGCCCTCCCCACAGCCCGAAGGTGCCAACTTTTAAATCCAGACTGCATCCGGCTCTCTGTGAGTCCCTAGGGTCATGAACGTGGATGACCGAGCAGCCCTCCCCACAGCCCGAAGGTACCAACATTTAAATCCAAGTACGGATCCCAGTGCTGCACTCCAGAGTTTCAGCACCATTTTCAAAAGACTCCGCTTATATTTTCTGTCGCCAGACTATAGCCCAGACAGTATACACCCTAAAATGCTCCGCCTCACCACAGCAGCAATTGCTGCCCCCCTATCTCACATACTGAGCCTCTCTCTATCCACTGCCACTGTACCTGGAAATCTGCCAAAGTCATCCCCCTGCACAAAGGTGGCGATCCCTCCCAACCGGGTAACTATAAGCCCATATCACTCCTCCCCTCCCTTGCCAATGTCCAGGAATCCATTATATTGTCCAGACTGTCGGACCTCCTCACAACAACAAACAACTTACTCTCTCCAGTCCAGTCCAGATTCCGAAAACACAACTCCACCATAACCACCATTCTAAGTGCAACTGACTCAGCGTACCTCATTAAGGATAATAGTCAAACTGCTGTCGCAATATTCATAGACCTGGCTAAGCGGTTCGGACTCAGTATCACACCAGTTGCTACCTGCAACTCTGCACTTCGGCATCAGCCCTCCAGCAATTGCCTGGCTCCCTCCATACCTCCACAATAGGCAACAATCAGTTCAAATTGGTGACCTCTCTCCTCTCCTCTCCTCTCCTCTCCTCTCCTCTCCTCTCTCTCCTCTCCTCTCTCTCCCTATCGTATTTGGCGTTCCCCAAGGATCTAGTCTGGGCCCCATCCTTTTCTCTCTCTTCATAAACGACCTTCCCTCCATCTGCCTCTCCTCCAATGTCCATCTGTATGCAAATGACATGGTCATTTTTGCCTCGGGGCCCTCCCATGACAGTGTCCTTCCCATTCTTCCAATTGACTTCAACAAAGTCCACTCCTGGCTCCTCAAAAACCGACTCACTCTTAATGCTAAAAAGATGGTCTCCATGGTTTTTGGCTCCAGACAGAAGCTGGCAACCCTCCCAGCCCCCCCAGCGCTCTCCACCTTGGACGGCTCACCACTGGAGCGAGTCTCAGTCTTCAAATACCTGGGTGTATGGCTGGACTGCCACCTCAACTTCTCCACTCACGTCGACGCAATCTGCACTAAACTCCGACCAAAACTTGCAATCCTCTATCTCCACAAATCCTGCTTACCGATCCCCACCCGCCGCGAGCTCATACGCAAAACAATCTTGGCAGTTATAGACTATGCAGACGTAGTCTATGGTACAGCCCCTACATCCTCCCTCTCCAGACTTGACACCCTGCTCAATGCCTTCTGCTGATTTGCCACCACCTCCCCCCCTCTCACTCACCACTGCCTGCTCTGTGCCCCTCTCTCCATCACCCCACTCTGCCACAGGCATAACATCCACTGCACCTCCCTCTTAGTGAAATTCTGGTTTGGTCTCCTCCCCCCATACCTCACGTCCCTGCTCAACCAAACTCCCCCCCCCCAAGCTACTCTCTTCGCCATAGGAACCCTCCTATCTTCCATCTCCCTTGCCCTAGCACCATTTCCGGTCAACTCGCCTTCTCATACCATCTCCCCCTTCTCTGGAACTCTTTGCCCTTCGACCTTCGCAAGGCCCCTTCTTGTTCAGCTTTTACCCAGCTCCTCAGGCTCCTACCCAAACCACATCATCCTACGTGCTCAAATACACTTCAGAGGCACCACTCAGCCCTTTCCAACTCACCAATGTTGCCTTCCCTAGTAGGCTTCTCCTCTTCTCTCTCACACTCCTAAATGACCAATTAATACATCTTCAAAAAGTGTACCATTCTGTTTAATTAATGATTGTGTTAACTGCATGTACTTCTATGATTGTGATAACTGCCTGTACTTCCTGTTTCCTTTGAAACTGCCTGTACAAACTGTACCCGGGTCGCACCTGGAAACGAGCCTCGGCTCAGCTTGCCTAACCCGGTCATCAAATTTTAAATAAAAATAAAATAAATACAAAGCTTGGAGATATGAAGGAGCTAATCTGGGAAGGACATAATTAAGAATTTCTCAGTATCTTCCACTTTCTGTACAGCATAGGAGGGCTGACTTTAACCCCTTTATCTCCAGACTCATTGCAGCTGGTATTCTGTTCAAAATGCTATACCTGGCCAAGTTCCAAATGGTGCACTGGGGACCCCAAGAGCATTCGACACCACAGAGCAAGCAAGACTAGAACTCTCAACCCTGTTCCCACACTTGTTCCAGGCCCCAAAGTGAAACTCGTATGGCACTGAATGCATCGCCTGGTTGTTATATCTGAGAACTTTGATATAATTGGTTCACTTCAAGTTGTTCATCCTTCTGACTTGAACTGCAAATTACCTCCACTTTCTTGCCATCTGAACTGTGGGACATTATTTGCCTCTATGGCCCATACAGGAATGGGACTTTTAATAACTGACAATGGATCCTGACTGCCTGGACCGGCTTGACTGGAGCATCCTGACCTATCCGAGGAGGCCTGCACTCTTATAATCACACCCAAGAACTGTCCCTGACCTGGAGGGGCATGGCTGGGACCTCGTGACGATGGGACATCTGGCAGCCTCAGGGGCCACTTTGAGGTAGGATCCTGACTTTCGTTTTTTGCTGGGGGTGGGGACCCGGGTGGGGTTGGTTCCTCATTCCTTCTGCTGGGGCACTCTAGGTCATAGGTTGTTATGCTCCTTGCCTCCATTTGGGAACCAGGGGGTGTCCCGGTTCCCCTTCCCCAGTCAATTGGTCAGACTAGGCCGGTAGATTTGGAGGTGAAGTGAGGATTCTTGGGCCATCTCTCTGCTGGAATGGTATCATGGCTTGCCAGTGCCCTCAACCCCCCCAGCAGCAAATGTTGTTATACTAGATCCTAAGGGTGGAGGGTGGTCTACCCCTCCTCCGCCCTGTGATCCTTTACTGTCTCAGCCATTAGATATTGGGCTGAAGCCCAAGGGGTTATTTGCCACTCGCGATATTGCAAGGGCACTAAACTAATTGCGGCAGCAGCCACCAATTCTTTTTTTTTTTAAGACAGCTGGCTGCCCTGGGGGGAAGGTGGGGTTACTGGTCCGCTGCAATTAGAAGAGGTCAGGGTTCCCCTGGAATCTTAACTCACTAGGTTATGCGGTGGTGTGCCTTGCAATGGGGGAAGGGGGGACCGCCCTGATCTGAGGGCTCCTGGTCCTCGGTGGCCAGCTGGTAGGGTCCTGGCTCGCTCACCCAGATTGGTCTCTGAACACCCGGGTGATGAGGTGGCCTCCAGTGCATGCATCCAGGCTCAGGTTACATGGTCCGGGGTTATGGCATCATCACAGGCTCTTTATTTGATACAGTAAGGGCGGTCCTTGTCTTCCACCAACGTACTCGGTCATCCGGGGCAAAGATGAACTGTGGGGGTGGTAACCGGTCTTACCCACTTCGAAGGGTTTCACCTATAATTTTCTTTATTGGAGGTATCAGGGCTTACTTTTTTTTAATTTTTTTTATGAGTTTCCTTGTAAGATTGGGGAGCTGGGGGGAGGGAGGCCCGCTTGAGGGTGTAATACATTACGTATACAGAGAATGGTCAGCGGCCTTTAGGGCTGGAGGTAGTTATTCTGTACATAGTTTGGGGATTGGGGGTAGGGAGGTTGGATTTGAGGAGTACAGTTGCGGGGGTTGGGGGTAGGGAGTGGGGCATGTTCTTTGGGTATGATTCTATTTTCCTGTCTGTTCAGATTGATGTTATTTTTCATGGCACTGCGTGGGGGGGGGTCTGTGGAACAGTGCTGGGGGAGTGGGGGGCGACATAGACTTTGGGGGAGCTGGAGCATGTCGAAGGTCCTTTTTTCAACACCAGGAGGGCAGGATATTAGTTTGTCTAACAGATTGACATGGGGACTGCAAGATGGCAGCGATATGTGTGAGCTGCCTGAGCTGAGCTCTGACTAAATGTGTTTTTCTGAGCTCCAATTTCGTTTTATTTTATCATTTTTAACAGTTTTGTTTATTTTAGTATTTTATTTAATTTGTTTAGTTTCGTTTTGCTTTGGTTGCATTTATATTGAGTGTGTGAAGCGATCGCTGTGCTGCTAGGTGCACATCGGTGCCTGTCGCAACAAACAGCAGTATAACAACTTCACTTCTTCACTTCAGTGTATGCTAAAGGAATACACCAGCATTCTGGGCTGCCATCTGCTAATTGCCAAGGTGCAGCATCTCTCGGTCGGGATTTAGCGGCTCTACTTCTCCGTGTAACACGGGCATTGAAATGCTTATTAAGCCCGTTCGAGGAAACAACATTGCAGGCAGCTCTGGCTTTATAAGACCTAAATACAGAACTTTGTGGTTTTGTGTTAATTAGCCTGTCTCTTTTGGGAAAATTGCTGCAGGTTGGAGCTGGGGAGTCCTTGAGGAGTCACTGAGGAGTGTAAGATTCTGACTTCTGCACTTATCAGACAGGCTTTTTGACCGTTGCTGTTGTATCATCTGGGCATTTTGAATACTTTCCACAAGTCTTTATGGATTAACCTTTGGAAGTCAGAAGAGGAGATCTGTTGACCGGAGCTCTATGAACTAAGTGGTATCTTTCCGGAACTAAAACTGGGACTGTGAGTTCGTGAGTGGAGACCTCCTTTATTTTTCATCTTAATTTGTGATGGGAGATGTTATTTTTAAAGATGGATTCTGCTGATTGCTAATTGCCCCTAAATATCATTCTGGATGGTGATAGCACCCGGGGCCTGGGAGCATTAGACAAAATCCTCTCCCTGTTTCTAGATTCTGGAAACTTTTCATGGAGTATTGTGGTCATAGGGAAATTTTCCTTTTCTGACTGTTTAGGTGGATGCTTCCCCTCCCCTGGCGTGGGTGATTCCTTGGGAATTCTTGGGCCGTTTTGGGAGGAATCACAGGGATTTTGGCTGGAGGGCCGCTCTTCCTTGTGGTTGTTGGTAGGGGGGATCTCAGTGGCTGGTGGGTGACTGGGATCTCAGGATCTTACTTCGAGAAATAGCTCTTGCAGCAGGTTACACCATTAGGACTGATGCTGGCAGGTGCCAGGACCCTACGGAAATTTTCTAGCTAGCAGTATTCAGCGGAGACCACCTCCCACGTTGGTCCCGCCCCCAACATCAGGCGTAGTACAAAAGGAGGTGGTCCCCCAGAATCCCCAGTTCTTTTCCCACCGTCGACTCACCAGCATCAGCCTCTCGGTCTCTACCTAGCGTACGACGACTACAGAACTTTGTGTATTTTTTTGCCAACTGATGTCCTCTCCAACTCCATCGCTTGAGGGTCACCTTTCTAAGTGTGCCTGCGGAAAACAGATCCCTTTCAAGGATCCTCACTCTTCCTGCATGCGTTGCCTAGGCCCAGACCATGATACCAAGGTCTGCACCTTTTGCCAGGGGTTCAATAGCCATACCAGGATCCGCCGTCAGAAGGCACTACAGGCATATCTCCTTGAAGAGAAATTAAAAAGGATGGACCAAGAACCTTCCTTCAGGGGAGATTCTTCTTCAAAGGCCCACAAACACCGGGACAAGCACTGGGAGAAGGTGAGGTCCAGATCCCCTCGGGCCTCGGACTCCCACAGCTCAGGCTCCAGATCGGACTGCTCTCCCTCCAGGGCTCAGTCACAGCCCCCCCGTTAAGGTCCGGACTTCAGGCAGCTCTTCTTCGCTCCAGTCAATCAAGACCTCGAGGCCCTCGGCTTGCTCCACTCCATCCAAGGCCTCTTCGAAGTCTTTTGAGTGCCATAAATCCTCTTCTTCCACCCGACATCGGGACACCGACTCCAGGTTGGTCTCCCAACTGCTCAGAGGTCCTGATCCAGCCCCCAGAAGGACCAAGGACCTGACGTCCCTGAAAAGGGCGTCGGACCCGACGTCGGTTAAACACCCAACGTTGGCTAAACATTCGAAGTCAGCCAGGCACTCACAGGAACCGGCGACACCAGCCAGACACCAGTCGCTGGCCGGGCGTTCACTGGATCCGAAGGCACGGTCAGGAGACCGATGTTGGCATCGCACTCTCCGGAGCGGAAGACCACCCCCCATCACCAGCGGATGCCGGTCACCGGGAATCGACTGAGGAGGACACCCCACTGCCAGAAGACTGGGGGGTGACATCGAGGATACCGGGCTCCCACGGGAACCTTCCCTGAACCAGAAGACACCCGGGGACCCGACGCCTGACCCTGGCGACAGACCACCGGTGCCAAGCCCGTCTTCGGGCATGAATATTGAAGAAGTAAAGGAGCTCTTTACTTTTTGGTGGGACACCATCCAAAAGGATGTAGTCCCTGTTAAACCTCCTCCTCCTCCTCCTACAACCCCTCCTCCACCTAAGGGGCCAGCAGGACGACCACCAACCCCCAAGGAACAGACTCCACCTCCTAGGGGCAGATCTAAAGACAGGAGAAGGCCTCCCTCCAGATCTCCATCAGGGTCTCCCAGCCCTAAGTGACCCAGATGGCGTCGGTATTCTCCATCAGGGGAGGACTCCAGATCAGACACCTCGGACTACTCCAGATCTCCTTCTCCCCTCAGCATCTCCTCTCCTGACCCATATGACCTCCCTAGGTCTCCGTCGGATGATCCCTTTTTCACTGAGATCATGAGGCACATCCAGGACAACATGGGGTCGGATGCTGAAGACCTTGACCCCAAATGACAATGCCTTGCCTGCTATCTTCGGCAGAAAGACCCAAAGCCTGTGGTAGTCCCACTCTTGGTGGACACTTTTGCGGTCGTCACCAAGGCTGCGTGGAAGCGTCCGCACTCCACTCCCGCAGTGCTGAAGAAAGCTGACTGCCTGTACAAGGCTCCGAGAGAGGACCAGTACTTGGCGAAACAACCTCTGGAAGACTCCCTGGTCATCATGGCCTCACATGAACGTTTTCAAAGACCTCAACATATGAGCACTCAGCCACCGGACCAGGAATCCAAGCATTTGGATACCCTGGGGAGGCGCATGTACATGGCTGCTACATACGCCATCAGGTCTTTGAACTACCTTACCCACATGGTACAGTTTCAGAATACCCTGTGGGAACAGGGCCAAGACCTGGTCGACAAACTTCCCGATGACGACCAAAAAGCGGAGCTCCTTAACCTGATCCGCACAGGGTCAGTTGTGGGGACCCAAGTGCTTAGAGCCGCATATGATTTGGCAGACTCTTTGGCCAGAGCTGCAGCTTCAGGCATCTGTCCCCGGTGACACTCTTGACTACGTGTTTCTGGCTTTACCCCGGATGTACAGAAGAATATTCTAGACGTCCCGTACAATGGTGAGGTACTCTTTGGTGAATCCTCGGAGAAGATTATCACCATACTCCAGGATGCAGGGAAGGCAGTCCGATCTGTACAGGCCATGTACAGATCCAGGCCTAGCAGCTGGCAACAAAGGCAGCAGCCACGTTCCAGCCAGCAGCAAAGGGGCACTTTTCAGTGTGACGCCCAGGCCAAGTCATCCCCAGGCAGAGGCCAACGTTACACAAAACCGGCCCAGCCTGCAGGGATCAATGCTGCCACAGCATGACTCCTTCCCGGCCCCCGCCCCTCCTTTGGATCAATGGGCAAGAAAGGTCAGGGGTCTCATTGCTCACTACTTTTTAGGGTGGCAGTTGATCACCACCGACAGGTGGGTTCTTCAATTGGTCAAGAAAGGCCATTTCATAGAATTTCTCAACCACCCACCTGCAAGACCTCCCCTGCTCTCCCGTTACTCTGGTCAGCATGCCCTGATCATACAGCAGGAGATGCTCATGCTTCTGGGAAAAGAAGCCATAGAACACGTACCAAGGAACCAGAGGGGACTAGGATATTATCCTCACTTCTTTCTGGTTCCAAAGAAGACAGGGGACCTCTGTCCGATACTGGACCTCAACGACCTCAACGACTCAGTCCTGTACAAATGCTTCTGCATGGTGACCCTCTCAGGTCTGATTCCCATGCTAAAGCAGGATCGTCTCTAGACATGCAGGATGCATACCTGCATATTCCCAACAAGCGTGCACAGAAACTGCACAATGCACATTCGTAACACATTCATTTTATGGACTTTCGTCACCAAATTTTCAACATAGGCATTTTAAGACCTCTGCTAATGAACAGTGTCACTGTCATTTTCATAATATGTCCTGAACACAGATTTCCCACAGCGACCATGCTATCTGCGCCGGAACTGCAAAAACACGTTTCGGCTAGGATGTGAAAAATGACAGCTGTAATGTTCATAAGGAGGTGTAGAAGAATGGCAATGTTGAAAATCTGTAGTGAAAATATTATTAATTCATGAAGTAACGAGTGTGCGTGCAAACTGCGCAAAACACGTTGGTAACACAGTCATTTTATGGAGTATCATCAGCAAATTTTCAACATAGGCATTTTAGGATGTCTGCTCATGAACAGTGCCACTGTCATTTTCATAATCTGTCCTGAACACTGAATTTACACACCAACCACACTATTCTGTGCCAGAAGTGTGAAAACACATTTCGGCCAGGATGTGGAAAATGATAACTGTACTGTTCACAAGGAGGTCTGAAAAAATGGCAATGTTGAAAATCTGGCATGAAAGTATTGCAAATTCGCAGTTACGAGCGTGTGTAGCAACTGCGCAGTGCACACTCATAAAACAGACATTTGGGGGATTTTTCCCACCAAATTTGCAGACTAGGCTTTTTGAGAGCCCACCTCATGAACACTGGCACTGTCATTTCATTAATCAGTCCCAACAGGGGAGTCTGTACGGTGACCACGAAATCACCTTTCGGGGCCGAATAATGCCATGACAGTGCCAGAATTCATGAGGAGGGGTCCCAAAAACCCCATGTTGAAAACTGGGTGCCAAAATTCCAAACAATGCCTGAGATATGCATCAAAATTGAAAAAACCCTATTTATTCCATTATACAGCTTACCGGCATTTCCTCAGTTTGAGGTTGGCTTTGATTGCAGACGTGTTCCTGGTCCACCAAAGATCATCGCACCGGACTCCGGAGGTAAGTATGGGGTGAGGGGAGGTGTGGAGAGGCATAGTGCACAGTGGGTGGGTGGGTGTGGGTTGTGGGGGACAGGGAAACTGCTGAGGGACCGTTTCCTTTTTACAGGTTAAAAAAAAAGACATCGCGGGACTGTTTTTGATTTTACAGGGCATTTGGCACGCTGGGGTGGGCTCCAGCATGCCAACAGAGTCTTTTTGGGGGCAGCTGTAGCCAATGGGGGATTGGGCACCTCATCAGCACAGAACAAAAGGGGGGGTTTACATTATGCCGACGCGGATTGGGCACCCCCATTGGCACACAACAAAAGCAGGGGATGACATTATGCCGAAGGAGTTGGGCACCCGTCGGCAGACAACAAAGGTGGGGAGGGTTGCACAATACGATGGGAAGTGGGCCCCTCGTCGTGCGGCAACATAAACTGTTACGGAAGCCGACGGGGATTGGGGCCCTGTCGCAAACAAACACAAAGTGGGGGCACATGCTTCCGAGGGGGATTGGGCACCCCCTCAGCAGGGGGGGTTTAATATTGTTTGTGAACACAGCAGCAAGACACCACCATGTTCACAAACAATATCAGTGTTTCAAGGTTCCGCCCTGCAATGACGGGTCACTCCCTCATTGCAGTGAAGTGCTGATGCTGCAATGACGCGGCGGACCCTGATTGCAGTGGCTAAATTTTTACAAGGTTGTGGCACGCTGACTGAACTTGTGTCAGCAGCAGTGTGCCACAGCATTGGGGGAAGTGGGCTAAGCCTTTAATGGCTGTGGGGGTATTGGCCACAACACTGCTGCTCCTTCACAACCTGCTTCTGGAGAAAGTTGCAGCAATATGTTTCTTGCGCATGAGCGCAATCAACAAAAAAATGAGTCTTTAGACCCCTTTTAAAATCCTCCACTGTCAGGGCCTCCCTGACAAAAATGGTAAACGAGTTCCAGAGGGCTGGTCCAGCAACCTCAAAAGCTCAGTCACCAGAAGTTTTTAACCTGGCCCTCTGAACTGCAAGGAGACCCTGGTGGAGGAACAGAAGGAGTGGACTGAGGTGGCAGGCGTTAGGAGATCCAACTGGTAGCCAGGGCCCATTCCATATAGGGCCTTACAGGTGAGCAAGCCCACCTTGAAGATGAGCCTCCACTTATCAGACAGCCACTGCAAAGCCCACAGGACTGGAGCCACATTATTAGACCTAGACAGGCCTGTCAGTAACCTGGCCACTGCATTCTGCACCAGCTGCAACCAGCAGAGGGTCCCTCCACTGACCCCAAAGTACAGAGCATTACAGTAATCAAGCCTGGATATAACAAAGGCATGTACTAGTGATGACAGGTCCTGGGGCGGTACTAGGGGTTTAATCCTGGTGACATTCCTTAAGTGGTAAAAAAAAAACATTTTGGACCACAGATGACACCTGAGCATCAAGTGTCAATTTGTCATCCAGGACTACACCAAGATTTCCCACCCTACGGGAGGCTATCAATTGAGTGGTTCCCAGGGCCAGTCCTGTCACCACTCTGGAAGCACTACCATCACGTCCGTGACCTGGTTCAATCACTAGGACCTCTATCTTGTCAGGACTCAGTCACAACCAGTTGGAGGACATCCAATCATTAATCTCAACCAAGCAATTTTTTACCACTTCCACGGCATCATGTGTTCCAGAGGCAAAGGACATATACAGTTGGGTATTGTCTGCATAGCAGTGAAAACCCAAACTGTAGCACCCAATGAGCTCACCCAGGGGTAGCATGTACACCGTGAATAACGCTGGCAACAAGACTGAACCTTGAGGAACTTCACAAGGCAGGAGCTTTGGGGTATAAAGAACAGAGCAGAGTAAGTTACTAAGGTTGGCATTGCCAAGCTGGAATGATTCCTTATGGAACCTTCCTGTTGCTGCCCTACCATTGTGTAGCAGTGGTGAATGATACTGTCAATCCAATTTGACAAGTACAATTCAAAATGGGGAGTCTATTCAATTGGGGTGGAAAGAGAAATACATTTGAGAGGCTTGTCTGTAGTTCTTGGTTCTAGCATGGTACAGTAGAAGCTGAGGATTTCTATAACATTGAAAGAATGCAGTACCCCTTTCCCCATAGTTTTGTGGTTTGAGGAGGAACTTTGGGAGCAACAAAGATTGGTTAAGGTAGAACTCCAACACCACATTTGGCAGAAATTGTGATTTGTGCAAGTACCAACTATCCTTGTGGAAAACTGTATGGAGAATCCAACACTAGTATCTGTAGCTCAGAGAATCTGTATGCAGATGTAATGGTCACTAGGAATATTGTGTTGCAGATCACATATTTCATGTCACAAGTGGCCACTGGTTCAAAGGGCTTATGGATGATCAACATACTAACACTACACTGAGATCCTAAATGGTGATAGGTTTCTTTACAGGAACTCTCACATGCAGGATACCTCTCAGAAATCTCTTGAAGAGTTCTCACTAGTTCATGTTAACCCGAGATGGCCAACAAGTGGAGTTGTACTGAGGAATAGTGATGGCCAGACCCATGACCCAAAAGATAATTGAGAATTTTCTCTGGCAGAAAGGATCTCAGGAGCAAATAGATCATTAAATGGGAAACAGATTCCACTAGGCACCACAGGAATTTCTAGTGAAATTATTTTGGGCTACCAAAAGTGCTTGGGAGACCTGCTGGGACACTTTAAACCTGCCCATTTTTATCTCCTTAGGATCTGTGTCTGCAAATACAAGGACCAGAGGTTCAGATGTACTAGCTGAACTTGAAACTGGGTCAAGAGATGTGTCCTCAAAGGTAACGTTGGTGGTTGCTGGATTGCCAACTGGTGTAGCAACTGGTAGTATACTTAGCTGCCTCAGCCAGCATGGCGCTATCAGCATCATTTTGCTTCCACAAGCCTCCTGTTTCAGCATTACCTTCTGGATGAGAGGTAGTGGAGACAAGATGTAAAGAAAATCACTGGTCCACTGCAGCCTAAATACAGCCTGACAAAAGGCAGCTTGTGCTTGATTTCTGAAAAAGAAGTGTGGCAGTTCTGCATAATGGTAGAATGCAAAAAAGTCCAACTATGGATGGTCCAGTCAGCCAGCTGGGAACAACCAACACCACCTGCAAGGGACCATTTATGAGGGTCTACTACTGCTTGACTGAGATCATCTGCTAAGACATTTTCTGTCCTGGAAAGATGAGCTGCCTAGAGAAGGATCCCAACCACAACTCCCAAAATGTCATTGTTTTCCTCCACAAGCAATATGAATGAGTCCATCCTTGCTTGTGTAGGTAGAACATGACACATTTGTCATTTTTCTTGAGATGAACTACCTTGTAACAAACCTGGTATGAAAAGGCTTGTAGCTCCTAAAGAACCACTCCCATCTCTAGCACCTTTGGAGATGGCACTCCAATTCCAACCAAGTCCCTTAAATCTGAAGACAATAGCAATGAGTTCCCTACCCCAGGAAGGAAGCATCTGTGGTGATAGTCACCTGTGACCCCTGAGGGGAGGAAGAGATGCCTTGAAGGAGGATCTCCTTTAAAGATCACCACAGGAGAGAGCAAGTCAGAAGCTTTATCACTTATATAGTGGGATTCAAAGGGCGCGATGTTTGTGACCATTATGAGCTGAGTATCCACTGAGACATTCTCATATGCAGCTTTGCAAGGGGTACTGAGAACGACATTACTGTTATGAGCCCCAACATCCTCTACATGGAGTCAGCTGTCACCTGAGTGCATTTTTTTATAACTTTTTATTATATTTTATTCAAACATACATACACATATACAAATACAGATTACTCATACATAGACAGAGGTGTCCATTGATTGTTCTTAAGAGAAAAAAGAAAAGAAAACCTGTATTCCACTTTGTTCATTTCTCAGTTCACATGTCCCACCAAGATTTTTAAATGTATCCACCCACTTAAATCATGCTATAGTCATGATACATACCTGAAACATCTAAATATATATGAACCAACATGAAGATGACAAAATCAAATCAATTCCACCATGGCGTCTATGACCCGGATTTCTCATCTCCATGTGATTCCGAAGGATTCAAAGCATTATGGTATGACTACAAACAAAATAAGACAGATACATGAGACAGCTTTATATTGTTCTCTCATATGCTATCTTGAGCAATACCTCTGAATAAAATCCAAAACAGCACAGCAACTTCATGCTACTTACTTATAACCTAACTACACTAACAAACTACTGATTACTACATATTACGGCAAAACATTACTTGTTACTGAATTCCTAATCTAGGTTGAAGTTCTTCTAACGACTAAGCATAGTTATACAGTGTGTATTACAGTTACAATCTTTGGTCAATATGATTCCTATTATTTCCACCTTTTAAACTGATCCATCCTAAGTCCGATTGTCCTCAACCTATCCCTGCCCTGGCAGCCAAAAAGACCATGAACGGGGCCCATGCTTGATGAAAGAGTACTGTCTTATGTCCTAAGAAATGGGATCTTCTTTCCATTTCATAGATTGGTGGCAGCGATTCCAAGATTTCTGTCATGGTGGGTATCATTGTTGTCCTCCAGTTACGAAGGATTACTCTTTTAACTTGCATGATTAAAGTCATGAACCATTTTTGCTCAGATCGAGTCCAGGCATTTGCTGGAGCTTGCAGACCTAAGAGCATGCCTGCTGGTGTAGTATCCCTAGATTTTTTAATTATCTGTCCCCCCAACTTTCCGATCTGATTCCAAAGTTGCTTTGGCAATGGGCACTCCCATAATATATGAAACAGATCTCCCCCTGGTTGCTGACACCTCCAGCAATTATCATTCTTCAGTATCCCCAGTTTATAAAGAACCGTTGAGGTCCTGTACCACCAGTGCAAGATTTTATTCTGAACCATCCTGCTTCTTACATCTGTATATTGTGTATGTGCTAATGCCCAACACTTTGCCCACTGTGAAGTGAAAATAGTTATTGACAACGCTTTTTCCCAATGACTTTTGGCTTTATCGGTTAGGTCTGGCTGGGCATCTAAAATGTCAGAGTAAATATTGCTAGCCACCCTCTTGGTCAACTTTAACCATGGTGTCATGGAAAACTGCTTTTCGTTTCCCTTATGACCTCTCATAAGAAATGACCCCACAGCCGCACGCAGCTGCATATAGTGCCAGCCCTCACACTGTGGAAGTCCCCATCTATCTTGGAGACTCTGAAAAGTCTCCACCCTTTTACCATCTTTCGTTAGTATATCTGACACTGACTGAATGCCTTTCCGAGACCAAGCACCCCAACTTATTAGTTTCTCTCTATACATATATCTGGGTTTTGCCACAGAGGGATAGGAGAGGTCAACCTTATATTCGACTTAACATGGCCATGTAGTTGTTTCCAATATCTAATGGAGGCATCTATTATTGGATGTGGTGCATGTGGTGCTCCCCATGATAAGGAGGAGAGAGATGTTAAGGCCACCTGACCCCTTTCCATCTGATGCCATTGGGGATCTTGGGGAGATGGCCGTCGAAACCATTGTAAAGTTTGAGCTGTCTAACCATGGAAGCCCCCAACCCTCCTTTTTCCAATGACTTCTTAGCTTAGCCTTGCTATATTGGGGTGCTTTCCCCTCTCAAATAAAATCCTTTATCATTCTGTCCCATTTAATGTACCACCCTGCGGGGAGATATAATGATATTCGCGACAGTATATATGTCAGTTTGGGAGCCAATGTCATTTTGATAGCCGCGATTTTACCAGTCATTGTAAATCGAAGTTTTACCCATCTGCCTAATTCTTCCTGGAATTCTGTCAACAGAGGCCCCAAGTTCCGTTCCCACAGCCTATCCGGGCACACGGTTAACTTGATCCCCAAATAAGTCAGTTCTTCCTTGGCCCAAGCTAGGCCAGTGTTGGCTATTCTGTCCGGGTCACAATAATAATTGAATGGGAGAATTTCGGTCTTGCTTTTATTAACTTTTAAACCTGACACTGCATGACAAACTTGAAGGAGCTCTGTTAAAGTTGGTATGGATCTATCTAAATCTGCTAGTGTGATAAATGCAGTAGGTCATCTGCGTATAACAAAGTGACATAGTTATGGTCTCTGATGGGAATACCTCCAATATTAGGATGCTGTTTTATACTGGCTGCCAAGGGTTCCAATGCAATCACAAATAGCATGGGCGACAAAGGGCATCCTTGCCGTGTGCCTCTACCAAGCACAAAGGATTCTGACATAGAGTTTGTAAGGACCCTAGCAGATGGAGAATTATATATGGCTTTAATCCCTGCACAAAACCCCGGGCCAAATCCATAAAGCTGCAGGACTTGTATAAAATAATCCCAATCTGGGGAGTCGAAAGCCTTTTCGAAATCCACCGCTATGCCTACCACCATTTTTTTTTTAGAGTTTTGGCTACCTGCATCAGGTTCAGCACTGCATGTATATGGTCCACACTGTAACTCCCTTGAACAAAGCCAGCCTGTGAAGGATGGATAAGTTCTGGGAGTAAGGGTTTAAGTCTTATGGCTACCCCTTTCGCCAATATTTTACTATTACCGAGATTAATGAGATTGGCCTATAATTCCCTGCTACTGTGGGATCTTTCCCTTTCTTGGGAATAATTGTTGTGACTGCTTCTCTCATTGTTAAGGGAAATTGTCCAATTGTACAGCCTCTTGGTATACCTGGCACAAGATGGGTATAATTTCAGGGCTAAGTGCTTGATAAAATTCTACTGGGAAACCGTCCCCCCAGGTGCCTTCCCTTTTTGCATAGCCATCATTGCTTGTTTTACTTCTAGTTGCATCAGGGGCAATTCTAAGTCCTGTCTCTGTTTCTGAGATAGTGAGGGTAGCATAACCTCACTCAGGAACATTTCTATGTCCCTGATAGAGGTCTGATGGGAGGTTTGATACAGCCGCTTATAATATTGTCCCATTATATCATTTATAGCTTGGGAAGAGGTATGAAGCTCCTTAGATACTGGATCCCTCAGACCTGCTATATATCTTTGTGACTGTTGCTTCCTGATTTGATATGCCAGGACTTTGCCATTTTTGTCCCCTTGTTCCCAAAATATGTGACCAAGACGGAACATAGCCCACTGCGCCTGCCTGGACAACAGTTCATTGATCTCTAATCTGACCTGCAGTGAATGATGAACCAAATCTTCTTTAACTCTAACCTCTCTTGCCTTCTTCAGTTGACTTTCAGCCTGGGCCAATTGACCTTCCAGAGTTTTTAACCTTGCCGCCCTCTGCTTCCTCATTCTAGCAGCGAAACCCATAATCGCCCCTCTCATTGTGGCCTTATACGCCTCCCAAGTACTGCATGCCGAGGTCTCTGTCATCTTATTTTCTTGAAAAAAAAACTTTCTTTCCTAATCCAGGTAAGAAACTCAGGGTCATTTAGCAATAAAACATCAAACCTCCAAGTGGGAGTTGGTTTCTCTGCGGGTCCCCATACCAAAATAAGCTGTACCGGAGAATGGTCAGAGAGAATCATTGTCAGAATGTGAGTTTTAATCACCAAGTGTAGTAAATCAGGAGAAATAAGACAAAAATCTAATCTACTGAAGGTACTGTGTACCCCTGATTGAAATGTATAATCTCTGTCCTGAGGATGTCCTAACCTCCAGATGTCTGTAAGCTGATGTTCTTCTATAAGACCTTTTAATGCCTTCCTCCCTTTCATGTGAGTAACTACACCAGGGTCACTCTTGTCCAGCTCTGGGGCTAATACCAGATTAAAATCTCCTCTTACTATGATTGGAACCCCCTTACCTGCCATAGCTCTCATCTTATCTGCTAGTTCTTGAAAAAAAGCGGGATCATCTTCATTTGGGGCATAGACATTAACCAACATTAGCAATCCTTCCAGAGTTTGTACCCTAACCATAACCCATCTACCAAGCTTGTCTTGTTTACATTTGACCACTACCCAGTTCAGTTGCCTATGAAATAGAATAGCGACCCCCCCTTTTTTTGTGCTAGCACATGCGTGAGCCTCCCTTCCCACCCAGTCCTTAACTAAACATGCGTGATCATCACCTGTTAGCTTTGTTTCCTGTAAAAATGCCACTTGAATCTTTTTCCTCTTAAGATAGGATAACATTTTCTTTCATTTTATAGGTGTATTCAGCCCCTTGACGTTCCAGGTGAATAATGTTAACTCAACCATTTCTCTGTTCACTTATTCGTATATCCCTTTATGCATATTTATCTACCTATAAGGGAGTTATAGCCTTAGAAATCTACTTAACCTATCCGTCTAAAATATTCGTATGCTTACTGGCAACTTCAGCACAATAGCTGCTTAACTTCAACCTTTTATAATACTTTGGTGCCCTCTTGTGGTCTAATTTGGTATTGCACCTTTTAACCTATCTAATCTAAACTACTGGCTACTCAAACCAAAACCTATATACAATATTCCTATCGGTGTCTATGAGAAGCGGTGTAAGAGACAGAGCGCTTCACCCCCAGGTCTCAGCTGCTTTCCCAACTGGGGTGGGAAATACTTAACTGACCAATCCTTTAGGAGTCCTTTATGTCCGCTGGAACAGCACAAACACTGTTTAGTGCAGAGTATCTACGGATCTTGTGTTACACCAGTGGATCAACAAGATCTTCCCAAAAAGACCCCTCACAGGTCAGAATAAATTAAATCCAGTCAAAAGACAAAGAAATAAAAAGAAACTAGTAAAAATATATAGACACATAACTGTTTATCAGCGAGTTGGGTATATTTAACCACTTTAACAGCTTTAAATGTAGAGACTTCAGATCCAAGCCTATACCCCCCCAAGTTCTCACCATTATTATCTTAGCAATGTGACTGCCCTCATCGAAGACATCATGCGCAAGGGTCCCCTTCCCTCACTTAATAATGTCTTCTTCCACTACCATGCCCCATTTATTGTGAAAACAGTAAGCAGCAAAGAAAATAAACACTTATCTAAACGACCAATGTTAGTCCAGACTCCATTTTATATCCTGTATACATATTGGATCATAATCCATAACAAACAGTCAGGATGGCTGTATTCATGTTGCACCCGCTTCCAAAGGGCCAGATCCATCGAGAGAAATGTCCTTTTGAATTTCTGTACTGAAAGCTGTTTTCTCTCCGTTTCCCCCCTAAGTTTCCTGTGCAACTACCTCATCCTTTTCTTGTCACTGACCATCTAGCTCCAGCTGCTGTTCCTCCGGTACCTCTCCCAAGGGGGCAAACTTATTCTTGGTAAAGTATGGGCTGGTGATTATCTGCCTCTCATCTTCCGTAGGTGTGGTGACCTTCGGACCAGAATGCATACGTTCCATGGGGTGTTCTCTTCGGAGATGTCTTCCATTTTGTTGTCTCTTGTGGCTCCTTTGAGGTGGCAGCGCAGTAAAACAGGGGGTAACCTCTGTGGTATCCATATCCCCTTTGATCGGATTCAGACTCCAGCTCCTTTTTTTAACATTTGGATCTTCTTGAACTGCCTTACCCTTTAGGGAGTTGTCCATACTATGGGCGCCCCTCTCCGGTCGAATTTGTCTCAGATAATCATGCAATGCCTCCAGGGAACTGAAGTTCAGAGGAGCCCCATTAATAATCAGTCAAATAGTTGCCGGATACCTAAGCAAAAAGGGGATTCCCATTTCATGTAATTGCGTTTTCAGGGGCCCATATTCCTTTCTTCTCTTGGCTAACTCTCTAGAGTAGTCCAGAAAGATCATCACTGTATACCCTTGAAAATTCAGCCTTTTTAATTCTCTGGCTCTGATTAAGACCCATTCTCTGTCGGCATAGTTTAGAATTCTTGTGATAATGGGATGTGGTCTGTCACCATTTTGAGGAATCAGGCCCAAAATACGATGCTCCCTCTCAACAGTGAAACCAGGTGGTAGTTCTCGTTTTAATATCTGTGGCCAATGCTAATATAGCCAGTCCATCACGTTCCCCGATTCCACTCTTTCAGGTATTCCCAATATGCGCAGATTGTTCCTTCTACTTCGGTTCTCCAAATCGTCGACTTTACTGGACAGGTCTTTAATAGCCTGATGCTGTTCCCTAAGGACTGAGTGTATATCACTGATAGCGGCTTTATTGGCAGCGGTCTGCCGTTCCATATGGAAAAGCCATGTTTCCAACTGGTGAATTGCCAACGTAGTTGCATTGGAGGCTATAGTCACTTCCGACATCTGCTGGACTAGTGTTTGGAACATTTTGTGCAATTTGGAGCCATCTGGTATGGTCGGCATGCCGGCAGCCTGCTCCGCACTCCCCGCCATAGTAGTAGCACTGCCTGTTTGCCCTATGCAGTCAGATAATCACTGGGCTTCCCAGTGCACCACTAAGTTACCGAAAAAACAGGGATTTTCAGACAAAAGGGCCACTGAACTCCCCCAACGATGTTGTCTCCTCACACAAATTCTAGCCTTCGTTTAAAACGCAATATTTGTCCGAATAAATTCCCAACTCACAAGCTTTCATGGATTATGCATCCATTTTCCACAGGACTAAGCCACTCCCCACTGAGTGCATTTTTTGATATAGCAAGCCAAGCACACTAGATTCTGCTAAGTTCTCTAAAAGGAAGGGCCAAGCTTGAGTAGAATCCAGGACAGTCCCTATGAACTGCATTTTTTTGGGGGGGATGAATTGTGATTTCTGTAGGCTGATTATGACTGCCATGGAGGTCAGAAACTGGCATGCCAATGTTGCTGCCATATTTTCTCTCTGATGCTTGGATGGGCTCTTTATAAGATAGCCACCCATGTGCTGGTATGGGAATACTTGTAGTCCCTTCTTATTGAGGTGTGCCACACGCACTGCAAAACACTTGGTAAAGACATGTGCTGCTGATGCCAGGCCAAAGGACTGAACTTGCAATGTTCAAGACCACAAAATTGGATGCATTTGTGATGGCTGACTCTGACAGGTACAATAGGAGCTGGTACGCATCCTGCATATCCAAGGAAGACAACCAATTCTGAGGTTTCAGATATGGAAGGGGAGAGCCCAGTGATACTGTACTGAACTTTTTGAAACTCATATACCTGTTCAGGTGCCTGAGGCCTAAGACTGTGTGAATGCTGCTCATCCTTTTGGTAACAAGGAAGTACCTAGAGTAGATGCCTTTGCTCCCATCTGACTCCAGTACTTTCTATACAGCCCTGGTGTGCAAAAGGCTTACTACCTCCAGAGAGAGGATGTCTGCTACTTGGTTTCCCAGAAGACATGAATGCCCTGTAGAGTGATCCAGAGTTTGTTCTAGAAGTTCCAGCAAGTAACTATCCTGAATAATTGTCAGAACTCACTTGTACATGGTAATGGTCTCCCATTGCTAATAGAACAGGGTTAGTTGCTCCTAACTAGAGAGGGGTGCTCCACCTCGAGCAGCTGAGTTGGACATGGAACAAGTGTCCAATCAGAGGGTAGGTCTGGATGTCTTCACCATCTGTGCATTCTGCTGCAGCTTCTGTGTCTGCTGTTGCCAGAAGGGCTAAGGCATTAACAGCTGGTAAAAAGACTGGTGGGGGTATTGATGTCCTTCACATTCTTAGGGGTTATTTCTTGTCTTGGACTCCTTATATGCCTTTTCCACATGCTGACTATAGAAACGTGTTCCACTGAAAGGAATATTAATAATCTTCTATTGTATGTCGGAGGCAAACCCTGTCATAGGTAACTAGAAAATAACAGGGTAAGTACACTTTAGTTACTTGTTTGTTGCATGTAACTACATTGCAGTTATAGAATAGTTATACTGTAACTACATTGTAGTTAACTGACACTCAAGTGTAACCCCAGGAATGCCTCTAGATACAAATTCCAACAGTGGCTGCACATGCTGCTGCATAAATATAGCCCACAACTGGCGGTTATTAGATGCAGACACTTGTATAATAACCATTATGAACTGGCTACTATAAATCTTGGAAGCTGATTGACTGAGCCCTCTTCTTACCCGGGCTTATATTGAGCAACATAGTCAAGGCTAAGAAAAGGTGCTTACCAATAGCTCATTTCACCAGCCCCAAATCCATCCACCCGTACTGTTTGGCAGAAGAGCCAATATCTTTTTTTGGATTCATGATCCTCTGTCTGGCTCTGCTCGTACAGTAATGCAGCCAAGGCAGTCTTTTTGTCTTGTTGGAGTGATTCATGGCTGAAGTGGCTCTTCAGACAAACTTTAACCATGATTTGCCACAATCGCAAAGTCATTACCCAATTAACAAACGTCGGTTTTGTGTGGGTGGGACAAAATAAGTGGTACACAAGTGGCAGTCTCCTGTGAGGAAGATAATTTAAACCCTCTCATACCGCTCGCTCTCAAACTGCTCCACATAATGTACACCCTGCCCCTCACCCGATAATCAAGAAAAAATGACAGGTAGAGAAACTAAGTTAACAAAAAAAAATGTTTTCTAACCATTTCTGTAACTGCCATTCCCACAGTTAGCAACATGACACTGGCAAAAACAGAAATGTTGGTTGCAGGCAAACAGGCTCAAACCAATCCACTGGCAAAACCAAAATCAACCCAAATCAAAATATACTGAAATGAAAATGCAACACAGGGAGATTACACAGTAAATATGTGAGAATAGTCCTAGGAGAGTGAGACAGACCACACCTCCTCCACGAACTCCAGTTACAGCAGTGCCAGCTGCTGCCAGGGACTATTTTCTTAAAATGTACTCCTCCAACACCCCAAAAACTTATTTTCAAAAGGTTTTAAACTTTTTATTATTATTTTCTACTGCAAAAATGTTTTGCTAGTTCATAATAGCAATAATGTACACCAGGGTGTGGTATATCATGGGATAGTGTCACTTCTCGGGTGTTGGATGCACTCAGTCTGTGGCCTCATGCTCAGCCACCTGAGGCATGATGATATCCCATGATATACCACACCTTGTCATGCATTATTGCTTAAATATTCATCCCTTCTGGACTACCCCGAAGCCGACATGGCTTCACATTTCCCAGTGGGTACACAAACTTAGAGATGGTTGTTTCAGTTATTTCAGAACCCACACATCGAATCCAATAAAATAAGATCCATCAGTATCCTGTCTGCCCCGACACAATTTGCAAGTGCAACATTTATAATAAATAAAAAAAAGCCACAAGTGAAAATGGCTTTCTCGCTGCTCACCACCATGATCAACCCAGTGCATGTGCATCACAGTGCCGCACTCCACTTGCCGATCACCTCAGCAGCTGTTAAACAGTTGTACTGTTTAGAGTCCTAGTTTTAAAATACACAGCATGCCTTGTCAATTCGAACAGCAGTCTTTGACTTGTAGTGTTTATATAAAAAAAATCACTGTCATTACTACTCTCACCCAGACGTTTTGATAGCAATGAATACAGCGCTTTCATTCTGGTGATCCTGCAAGGGTGACTAAAGTTCACCATTGCCCTTCCCAGTGTTGAGAGACACAGTCAAAAATGACTAAACTGTTAAAATTTAACAAGACAGTGCTGCATATAGTGGGAGGATACTGTCTGCTAAAAAGTACAGCTAGACGATCGGGGGGTAGCATAAAAAGGAGAAACCTTTCTAAACACACAGCCAAGACTGAAAAATCAGGCAGTACGCAGCAGCAGCACCACCTTGTGGAGAAATAAGAAATTGTGGACTTTTTTCCAGAAGATACACTTCCACATCAGAAAATTAAGTAAAAAAGTATTTAAAACATTTATTTAATAGTTTTTAACAAGCTGTTGTATAATAGCAATACGGCACTCTAGGGATGTGTGTTATTGTGTATTAACATCTCTTCTCCCGTGTTGAATGCACTCAGCCTGTGGCTTCGAGCTTCAACCACCCAAGGTGTGAAGTTATTACACAATAACATATACCCTGTCGTGACTTATTGCTTAATCAAGAGATCTTGCTTTGAGGAAGACTTCAGAAGGCTGGGTAAGATCTTTGAGCTAGTTCCATAGGGAGTAGTTACACCTCAAAATGAGGGATTGGTAGCTCTCAATTCTAAGACCTAGAGTAGCAAAGCAAATGCCCATTTTCCCATAATGTCAGACTTGCACGATTATTTAACAGGAGGCTGTAAAGCAAACATTTTTGAATCAATGGATTATCATTATTAGCCATTATAACAATATCATCAGCTATTGGCTGAGTGTAGTAAACTGATTTGGTTCAGGGATCATATACGTTTTGTCCAGAGACAGGGGGCTGCCAAAATGGAAGCTCTCCTGGTCAAGGCTACCTCAGTGAGTGTCTCTAAAGTGGGTTTGATTGATTGCAACAAGATACAGGGAGTGATGGTAGACTGAAATACTCCAAGTATATCTTCTAAGCTTTGTCCACAGCAACTAAATGTTTAATGCTTTATGCATGTTCTTCAGCTGTGACTAAAAAGAGAAGTCCTCTTGGTGACTTTGCGTTGTCTGGGCAGGCAGAATCTGCTCTGGGTTTAGAGGATGCTCTTCCAAATCCTTCGTCTTCTCATCCATGAGATCTGGATTGTACTCTTGCTCCACCTCCAATTATGGGGAAGGAGCTAGTAGATCTGAAGGGCACTCTCTGTCAGGCACTGAGTCTGTATCCAGTGCTGGAATGGGTAGAATAAAGTTTTAAAGCCATCTTTATCAGTCCAACACAATGTGTTGGCTAGGAAAACCACTTTTAGCAAAATCAAGTGCCTTCTGTTTAATGCTAGGAGTTTAAACAACAGATTCAAAGAAATAGTATCATTAGCCTTAAGGAACAAGTCAAACATTACTGAAAATACAGAAACCTGGTGGACTAGCAATAATGCTTGGGAAAGATATCTTTCTGGCTATATTCAATACTCCTTAAACAAAAGAAATAGATGTGGTGGGGGAATTGTGCTATTTATTAATGAGGCCTTTCAATTTATAGACATCTCCTACAGCAAGATTAATAAATACTTGGATACTGAGACAATCTGTATTAGAATATCCCCCAGACTTCTTTATTTTAAGACTATATTAATCTCCCCCCCACACACACACACCCACACATACACAGATATGCCATATGAAGGTACTGAACACATTATAACTGAATTAGAAACAGCATGTGAAAATGAAGATGTTCTTATTATGGACGACTTAAACTTTGGGGATATTGACTGGGCAACACGAACGGCAGTGTTTACTTCTAACAAGCAATTTCTATCTTCATGTGACCAATTACCATTAAATTAATATGTAGCAGAACCAACAAGAGGTAAAAATATATTAGATATTGTTTTGGGGTCTTCAAATTTGAATATATCAAATTGTAATATTGGTCCCCCCTTTGCAACAGTGACAATTGCTCCTGGGTTTTAATATTGATTTAATGTTCACTGCATATAATAATGATGCCTATTTTTATGATTATAAAATGTAACTAAAATAAACAACCTATTGGCAGGAATTAACTGGGATATACTGCTGAAGGATTGTGACATTGAAAACACATGGCTACAAATGCAAACAGAGATTCATAATGCAAGAAATAAATGTGTTCCTGAAATATAAAAAAATCATGTAACCAAAATAGAAAACCTAGATGGCTGGATAGAAATGTAAGCCCCCCAAAATGGGCTTACTTGTGTGGAGTCTTGGCTCTGTTGCTCTCCCCATTTGATGATCAGTGACTCTGGGAGAATTTGAACCCGACTGGTCCGCAGGTAGTCCTTCGCAGCTCTGGCTGCCTTGTTGTGGTGTCCTGGCTCTTGGTGGATGGGCTGGGTGTCGTTTCATGTTTCCACACTTCTGGGCACAAATTTGGGGTGGTTTTCAGTCCCAGGTGGTTACCGTGGTGACAGAACCGCAAGTTGTGTAAATAAAGATGGTAGCCATGCCTTTGGGCATATGTGTGGCTGCTGATCTGAAAATCTTTGCTGGTGGGCTGTTCCAGGTCCTGGGTCTGGTATTCCAGCAGGCCGGGCTCAGGACAACAACAGGAGAGGAAAGGGGATAAAAAAAACAAAAAAACAAACGCAAACACAATAGTAAATAGTTCTTGGCAGTCTATGCTTACTGGGCATGCACGCCCACCAAGGAGGAAATTTAAAGGAGCAGCTGCTCTTAGTCAAAGGGGAACAGTAGTTTTCGGTGCCGGCTGGTATCGATCGGAGTATATTGTAAATAGTTATAGTGGGGACTACAAGTCACATATGGCTTAGAGGTCACAGCTGTCCTGGCACCCATTGGACCTTGGTTTCTGGTGGGGTTTTGCTGGGGTAGTGTAAATATAAGCAGAGCTGTTTTAGCACCAGAAGAGAGGCAGAGATCTCCATGGGAATCATGAGAGTGGGAAGCAGGGGTAATTGTCTGCTCAGCCATGTAGGCCTGGTTTTGTTTTCTTGGTGTGGTCAGTTTGCTTGGGGACCATGTGGAGACATGGCAACGGCCATTGTTTTTGATGCCCTGGTTTGGTATCCCTGAAAAGTATGAGAGTGAGAAGAAGGAGAGAAACCTGCAACAGATGTGCGGCACAGTAGTGGGTGTTATGTTGGCCTTTAGGACCACTTCAGTGTGGTGCCGTCAGCCAAAGGAGGAGATAAGGAGGAAAGTGGATGGCAACTGAGAGGTGAGGGGAACCAGGGGTTCTGGCAAAGCCCCAGGTCCTGAGGACGTTACATCTGTGCAGCCATAACCGACAAACTGTGAGTCGAGTCAGTGGGGAGCCAGAGGAAACAGAAGCACCTCCCCTGGTTCCATAGTGACCCCCAACGTAGAGTCTGTTCCAGTTTTAGGCTAGGATGAACTGATGCTGCTTGCTGTGTGAAGGTCTGATTTGGCCACTAGATTAGCTGCCTGTGCTTGGATTGTTGGCAGCCTAGTTGCAGGGTAGCTGCCTGGAATTTAGCTCCTAAAGTGACCTTCATAGTCCAGGGCATTCCTTAAGCTAATGATGTGACCTAATGGTCCAGAGCATGTTATTTGTGTTTTTTGTACTGCTCCATGGAGTGACTATTTCTGTCTGCATTAACTGTTCATTAAATGGAATCCCCTCGTTCCTGCAAGTTCTAGTGTTCGTCTCATTTGTTGGGAAGAACTGTTTCTGCTAATGAGAAGCTTGCCTCCACAGCCAGCCCCTAGTGAGTGTTCCAGGGCATCAGCCAGGGGATCCTGAGGACCGAAGATGAAGATGTTGAGAGACCTGCCTGGTGAAGACTGTCTACAAAGACCTCTAAGTTGAAGGTGGCAAGGTCAGGCAGGTGAAGACCAGCACTTTCACCTCTCCAGTCATTCAGCTGCTGTACCCGGAAAAATGGGCACCCCAGTTTCATCACATCTGGTAAGCCAGGCCGACCAGGTATGTAGATCTTTTATGCTGTGTAGTGCCTGCCTCCCATGAACATTCACCACCATACCCCTAGAAGTGGGTGGGTGGGGGAGCTTACAAAAAAATAATCAAGCTACTCAACAAAAAACCAAAAGCTTTCCATGCGTTCAAATAATTTAATACACAGCCCTATAGGGAGAAATACAAACAGTTACTCAAAAAATGCAAGGCTGTGATTAGAAATGCAAAGAAAAACACTGAATTTAAGTTAGCATTGGACACCAGGAAAAACAATGGGAAGTCCTTTCTTGACTGTATAAATTCTTTAAAGAAGCCAAGGTGTAATGTTGTTCCAATCTTATGGGAAGAAGAAACAATTAATGATCCGCATAAAATGGCAGATGTCTTCAACAGACTCTTTTGTAGTATATACAGTGAAAAACATCCTGACAGCACCACATTTGAGGTAGGCAGTACTAATCACATATGTTTAACATGAGATGAAATAATAAAGAGATTGGATAGAATAAGACCACATTGTTTGACAGGTCCTGATCATATTAGTGGTGGCATGATGGTGCAAATGAAAAAACATTTGGTATACCCTTTAAAACTGCTTTTTGAGAGATGTCTAAAAATGTGTAATGTACCTAATGAGTGGAAATGCCAAAAGTTTGCCATATTCGTAAACGAACAGCGTGGGGACACACTCCATAGAATTTAATGGGGCAATTTTTAAAAGCTTGTTTTTATACTGTCCAGTGATGGTTTTGTCAAAGAAAGGCAGTCATTTAAGTAACGGTGTCCTTGTTAGTCAAGCGACTGCCTTTCTTTGACAAAATCATCACTGGAAAGTATTAAAACAACCTTTTTAAATTGCCCCCATTACACTCTATGGAGCACGTCCCTGCTCTGTTCATTTACTAACGCGGCGACCTCTCTGGAGTGCATCCCCAAGCTGTTCCTTTTTGCACATGCGCAGAAGCCATGGGGCTACTGCGTGTGTGGAATCGGCTACATTCCACACATATTTGTTTCATCACCAAACAGCAATCAGCAGCTCTTTCCTTTCATGTTTTCGCACATTGACACTATACCAAAAAGTTTGCAGCATGCAGGCGCGGTGAACTTAAAAAGGAAACAAGGAACATACTGAGAATTATAGGCCCATCAGCCTGACTTCAATCATTTGTAAAACTCTAGAAGTTATTATAAAAAATAGATTATAATCTTACCTAAGAGATCTAGGTGGGGAGCAACATGGACTTAAAAAAAGGCAGATCCTCTTTATTGAATCGGCTACGTTTTTATGAATACATTAGCAAAAACTGAGATGACAAAAAGCTTTGTGATGTTTTCTTTGTTGATTTTAGTAAGGCATTTGATCTAGTCCCACATGAAGCTATTATAAAGAAACTTTTACTAAGGGGAGTTAAACAACAGTGGGTGAAATGAATAGCAAATTGGCTGTCAAACAGATCACAACACGTGGTTATAAATAGATGTCCATCTAGTGAGGAAGCTATGACAAGTGGGGTCCCACAGAGATCTGTTTTGAGTCCCTTTATATTTTATATTTTTGTAGCTCCTCTTACAAAAAATACTAGTTGCTGGTCTGCAAAGTACACAAATGACGTGAGTCTGCGCTACTGTTGCCGATTGCCTTAGATATCATGAAGACCATGATGCTATCACAAATTGATCAAAAACCTGGGGAATGAGGTTTAAGTCATGCACTTAGGCCACAGCAATGGAAAATATGATTATTATTTATGCAGTGAACATCTGACAGAAAAAGTATTCGAAAAAGATTTAGGAGTTTATATCACACATGATTTCAGTTTTTCAAAGCAAATCAATAAAACAATTAATAGATCTAACAGGATAATTTGGGCAGTCAAGAAAAATATCAAGTCAAAACAACAGGATGTACTGCTACCTCTTTACAGGTTGTATGTTAGACCTCATTTAGACTGTTGCACACAGTTGTGGTTGCCATATAAAAAAGGAGATATCTGTCAAACTGAGAAAATACAAAAGAGATTCACAAAGCAGATCCAAGGCTTGGAACAACTTGATTACATTAACAGGCTTGAAAGACTAAACCTCATGTCCCTAGAAACCAGGAGAATGAGGGTAATTTGTTCTACCTGTGGGATATATTATACATGGCCCGTACATGTTTACAGAACTGAATTCTGAATACAAATAAGATAATATCAATACCCATGGCTATCCTTTACAACTACACTACAGATGACATAATACTGTTAAACGGGGTTCAGGGTTTGCCCTTAGAGTGATAAAGGCTTGGAACTCACTTCCTGTGGACATAATAGTTTGTAAGAGTAAAATATCTTTTAAGCATTAACTCAATAAATGGCTGCTTGACAAGAAGGTTTAGGACAATAAGGATTAAGTGATCAGAAAACTTGTAAATTTGGGCCTCAGCCAAGATCTAGTTACATGGATTAACAGTTGGTTAATGGACCGATCACAGAGGGTAAGGGTTAGATGTCACTTATCTGGCCTAGGCAGGGTAACAAGTGGAGTTCCACAGTGTTCAGTACTGGGACCAACACTATGCAACCTACTAATAAGAGATATGAGATATAAAGTACTATATTACCAATTCAATTGTTAAATTTGCCAACAACACCAAAATAGAAGGTGAAGTTGACTCCTTACCCAAACATCAGAACCTGGTTCGGGATTTAAAATCTATCAAACAATGGTCAATCAACAATAAAATGAGCCTCAACCCAGAATAATGTGTGGTACTCCACACAGGTAAAAGAAACCCCTGTTGTTAGTATGTTCCTTATAACAAAAACTTAAAGTCCTCAGACAAAGAAAGGGATTTAGGAATACTTATCAATAACAAAATGACTACTTTTGACCACTGCAAAAAAAATCACCCTAGTGGCGAGTAGAATGTTAAATAGCACAAAAAGAACATTTATAAATAAGAATGAATACTGCATAATGCCTCTCTATAGATTAGGCATTGCCCTCATTTGGATTTTGAATTACCCTTCTGTAACCCTTGCACCAAACATGACATTAATCTGCTAGAAAAGTACAGTGAAGGATTACTAAAGTCATTCCTAGGCTATCTAATATGTCCTATAGACATCAACCACCGGGCTGGTCAATCTGGAAGATCGAAGACACAGGGGTGACCTACTGCTGCTCTATAAAATGTTGCAAAGCAACAAACTTTCATCAGAATGTGGTTTACAGTTAGCCCCAAAAAGATCCAACCTCCTATGTCATATAAAGCAATTGGCTATACACAGGGCTAACACTAAAAAGAGGGATACATATTTTACTATTAGAGCAGCTAAATCCTGGAACAGATTACCACAAGAGGTCACAGATGCTGACAATTTCAAGACATTTAAAACAAAATTAGACATCATCTGAAATGGAATACTAATATCAACTACGAACATACGAAATTTGCCTGCAGATAAAGGCCTAGAGGTCTATCAAGTCTGCTCGAATGTGCAGCTAGAACCCCTTGTTCTGCAGCTGCCCCTTCCTTCCACCCCTTCCCTACATTTACCCTTCCCCTTGTCCTGTCCCATCCCCTTTTGAAGCAGTCCACTGTTCTACTGGATACCACTTCTGCAGGTAACGCATTCCACCCAGCTACTACCCTGTCTGTAAAAAAAGTGTCTCCTCATCTCCCTCCTGAACCTTCCTACCTCCAGTCTCATATCATGGCCCCTAGTGTCCCTCCCCTTCCTTACTTTGAACAGCCCTCTGTACCCATCGTTTTTATTCCTTTCATGTACTTAAAGGTTTCAATCACGTCCCCCACGTCCCTTCTCTCCTCCAGCGAGTAGATGTTAAATTCCCTCAGCCTCCTCTTGTATGATAAGTCCCCCAGCCCCTTGATCATCTTTGTCGCCCTGCGCTTCACCCTCTCCAATAACTTAATGTCCCTCTTCAGATACGGACACTAGTACTGCACGCAGTACTCCAGGTGCGGTCTAACCAATGACCTATACAGTGGCAAAATCACCTCCTCTCTTCGTGAGGATATACCCCTTGCAATGCAACCCAGCATTTTGTTGGCCTTTGGTAACTCCACCTTGGGTTCTTCATCCCAAAATGCAACACCTTGTACTATTTTGGTTGCCCTCTTCTGAACAGCCTCCACTCTGTCTATGTCTTTGCAGAGATGGGGTCTCCAGAACTACACACAGTACTCCCAGATGGGGTTTCACCAACTGTCTGTACAGAGGGATAACAACTTCCTGTTTTCTACTACTGATGCCTGTCCCTATGCATCCCAGTATCCCCCCAGCCTTCCATATTGCCTTCTCACATTGCTTAGCCATCATTAGGTCATCTGATATAATTACCCCCAGGTCCCTTTCCGTTTTTACTGTTGTCAGTATCTCACCCCGGAATTGTGTACACTTCCTCTGGGTTTTTGTTTCCTAGGTGCATTACCTTGCACTTCTTTGCATTGAATCTGAGCTGCCATACATTTGACCATTCCTCCAATCTTGCCAAGTCCCTTCTCATCCATTCCACTCCATCTTGTGTATCAACCGTGTTGCAGATCTTTGTGTCATCTGCAAAGAGACATACTTTTCCTTCCAGTTCCTCTGCAATGTCACTTATAAAGACATTAAAAAGGACCAGTCCCAGTACTGAACCCTGCAGTACCCCGCTAGTAACCCTCCATGATTATTGGATATGAGGAATGACAAACTGAGTTTAGATATTATGTTTTACTTATATTTATGGTTCATTTATGGGCATTTAGGTTCACGTTATTCACATTTATTTTAGCAATTTACAAAATCTGGAAACTAATACCCAAACTGTACAGTTATGATGTTAAAAATTACCATTTTACAATTTCTTCAAAATTCAGGATTTACTCAGTTTCATCTTGTTTTTGCTACATTGTCCAGATTTTCTTTTCAAGATTCAATATTATCGACCATGTGATGAACACCACAACACATCTTTTCTGAATGCTGATGAGCAGAGCTATCTTATGCAATCAGCAAACCTTCACTAACGTGGATGAATATTTTGAAAATTGGCCTCTAGACTATAGTGTAGTACAGTAATTGATTCAGGGGTATTATCAGATAAAATGTCAGATCATTGCTCAATCTACATCATAAGAAAAAAAGAAACCCCATAAACCATCCAACATTTTTTTTAAAAGTAGAAGTTTGAGAAGTTGAATAAATAAAGGTTCAAATAAATATAGATTAGAAACATACAACTATTTGTTAGTGCTATAGATGATGCAGTACAATTTTAATACCTGTCTTTTAAAATAGTTGATGAACATGTTACATTTACTGAAAGAAAAATAACAGCATACAATGTACCTTGGTTAAATCCGGATTTAAAGACAAACACAAGAAATAGCGATCAGAAAAGGAAGAAATACCAAAGCAGAAACAATGGATGGGACTATAACCTGTATCATAATGTAGCCCTGGTGCTACTATACCAAGGGTTACTACCCCTGCCTGCCTTCCTAACAACAGGATGAGGGGCTTGGGTTTGTAACTACCTAGTATGGATATTGTAAGCCCCTACCAGTAGTAGTACTAAGATTATGGTGCCTCCACCCAGAGTAATTCTTAGGTGGGTAACTATCATTAAAGGTACAGCCCTCTGGGAAGCTAATACCACCCACAATCCTGCCTAGTGACCTTAGACCATTAATTTGGCAATGACCAGTTGCAGCATTCAGTAGACAGCAACAAGCATTAATAATATGCTCACCCACTTTGCACTTACCACCAGGGTTGGGTCTTCTGTTAAACACCCTGAACCCCTCCCCTGTAGAAAGACCATTTCAAATGCAAGCGTGCACTTTTAAGTACTTTATCCAGGTTTCAGAAACCTTAGACCAGGCAATGATATGCTCACAAGCCAGCTTAACAGTAAAAACAGTAAATCAGCTTCATTAAGGGGATGTGAACAAGGAGGGAGCAAGCATTTAGATAAACTATTACTTTACTGTATTCTGACATGTTACGTTGCATGCCATCCATTAAGTCCCTGTATTCAACAGTCTAAGGACCTACTGGGCTCTAGAGCACAGCAGACCACAGCAACTCCAACTGTGTAGAAAGGAGCAGGGTGCAGCAGCACTGTCTGTGGTGACAGGATAGAGGACAGCATGGTGCAGAAGTCTCAACTGTGGTGCAGGACACGGGGGAATCAGCGTACAGCAGCCCTGACTGAGATGGAGTACACATGGTGCAGCAGCCCTACCCAATTGGGGCAATGGACGTGGGTAGCAGGGTGCAGCAAAAGCCCAACCTCTGGTGGCTAGGGTAGCATGGTGCAACAGCCCCAACTGTTGAGGCAGGGTGCATGAGACTCTAGGCCTTAGCACACCACAGCAGCACTAACTGTTGAGGCAAGGGAGAGAAGGCAGCACGGTACAGCAACCCCAACTGTTTGAGCAGGGGGTAGCAGGGTGCAGCAGCCCTGATTCTTTAGGCAGGGGATGGAGGCAGCAGGGTGCACAATCTCTGACTGTGTGGGAGAAGACAGTGGGCAGCAGGGTGCAGCAGCCTCAAATGTGGAACAGAAGACAGGGCAAATGTGGGGCAGGGGACAGGTGGCAGTAGACTGCAACTGCCTCAACTGTGGTGCAGAGACACGGTACATTGGGATGCCTAATAGTGTTTCCAGTTATACACATGCATGATGTATTTTCACACAGAAACCACCAAAAAATGAAATTAGTGAGTTCAGACAGTGCATGTGCTTGAAGTACTATAGCAGAGTGTGACAGGCACCTGTTTGTTAATCTGAAATGAGAAGAAAATGTTCTTACATGAATGTATTTATGATGACTACATCAAAGACAAACTGTTTCTGTGAATGAACAACATTTAGATTTATTTTATATTCATTAAACAGCCCTGTGTTCTATAGTTAGAAAAAAAATCAGAATTTTAATTAGAAAGAACTGAGAGCTGTGATACAGACACACTGATTTCTCACTTAGAAACAAAGAAACATAGACTTTGATGGCAGATAAGGACCACTTGGCCCACCCAGTCTTCCCATTTCCCTACATACTGGATAAGCTACAGATTTTAGTTAACACAAAGCCTACTTCTTCCTAACCCCCACCAGAATTGCCTCATGTCTGTCACATGCATTCTTGAATTCCTCCAGCGTTTTTGACCACATGACCTACTCAGGAAGTCCATTCCCTGCATCCACCACCCTCTCCATAAAAATACTTCCTCACGTTACCCCGAGCTGTCCCTCCTCTGTCTTCAAATTGTGCCCCCTTGTTCTTGTGCATCTCTTTTTCTGAAAGATACTACCCTCTTGGACTTTGCTGATCCCCTTGAGGTATTGAATGTTTCTATCATGTTCCACCCTATTCCTCCTTTCCTTGAAGGTATACATATTAAGCTCCTTTAGTCTCCACTCGTATGGCTTCTAGTGCAGACCTTGCACCATTTTAATTGCCCTCCTCTGGACTGCCCCTGTCCTATGTTCTTGCGGAGATGGGGTCTCCAGAACTGCATGCAGTACTTCAGATGGGATCTCACAACTGCCTGTACAGAGAGATAACAACTTCCTGTTTTTTACTAGTGATGCCTCTCCCTATACATCCCAGTAGCTCTCCAGCCCTCCTTACTGCCTTCTCACATTGCTTATTTACCTATAAGTCATTTGATATATATATATATATTTTATGTTGTATTGGTGGGCCGCTAGACTACCAGGGATATGAGGATCACTATTATTATTATTATAGAGTTCGGGGGCCACTAGACTACCAGGGATATGGGGATCACTATTATTATTATTATACAGTTCGGGGGCCACTAGACTACCAGGGATATGGGGATCACTATTATTATTATACAGTTCAGGAGGGCAGCTAGACTACCAGGGATATGGGGATCACAATTATTATTATTATTATTATTATTATGATACAGTTCTGGGGGCCTCTGGACTACCAGGGAATAGGTATGCTTATGTATGACAGTGATGGGGGGGCACTAGACTACCAGACTACCTGGGTATATGCCGAATTTGCAGCTGGTGACTAGGGGTTGGGGTACGGTTGGGGGGGTTGACCCACCACCCTGCTGTTGTGGCTTGTGACATGCTTGCCAGGTGCGCCCACAGTTTGGCGTACCTGACCACATGTCACAAGTCACAGGACTTAGCTGTGATGACCCTGCCACTACTAGACTAGGGCACAAGGTCAATGTCGCAGGTGCGGGTGGTGCAAGTTGAGTTCGGCGGCAACTTGCGCCACCCTTCTAGAATCCGGGCCCATAGTATGTACTTGCTCAACTGCAAGGCAAACATGCACAGCTCAGCAAATTGTGGAAATCTTTCAGACAGAAGACTAATGTTGCAAAGGCAAACATGAACAAGCGTACTAAGCATCAGAGTAAAGGCATGGCTGCTGATGCTCATCTGAAGAAGCAAAAGCATTTCCGATCACTAGCTTGTAAAGCTAAGTTAAATAAACTTATTGCTGCTGTGATAAGACATAAGCACAAAAAACTCAAGACTCATCTGTCTTTGATGAAATTGGGTCTCAAAGTCCATACATTTGTCAGCAGAGCAGTATTTGTTCTTCAACGCTTGTGGCGTAAAATGGCACATGTACTTGGGCAGTTCAGAAAAGTTGTGTACAGCATTAAGATGAGGCTACAATGCTATCCTGTCTTGAACCAACACAACTTCTGTGACATTTTCACAGGTAGCTGGCTACACACATAGCACTCTGAGGCATATTTCTGGGAGGAGTCATATTACTCACAGAAAAAGGACAGCAGGTTCTGCATTGATGAGTCTGGTAAACTGTGTAATGTGCTGAGTCTATGTGATGACATTACAACATAGTCAGATGATGAGTCTGAGGCAATTGTTCAGCCTCGTAAGCGTCACTGTCTGTAAGGGACATGTGATGCGACTTGCAACTGGAGGCAATCATCATTTGACAAAGTTGAGCACTTTATCAACCTGTTTGTCATTACTGATCATAACGACAGACAAACTCTTTGAGACTATAGACCTTTGTGCAATCCGTCCACATACTGGACTTAAGGGTCATTCACTGGCATGCTTAACATAGAAACATAGAAGTTGATGGCAGATAAGGACCGCAAGGCCCATCCAGTCTGCCCATTTCTTTTTTTACCTTATAAATGTGCCATCGGCCTTTGCTCTGTCAGTGACCTATCTATTCATAGTCATTTGTATTGCTCCCTTATGCCTATCCCATGCCTGTTTGAAGCCCTGCACTGTATTCATAGCCACCACTTCTTGTGGTAAGCCATTCCATGCATCTACCACCCTTTCTGTGAAAAAGAATTTCCTCACATTCCCCCTTAATCGGCCTCCCTCTAATCTCATGCTGTGTCCTCTTGTCCTGCTATTTTTCTTATATTTAAACATGTTAGACTCTTTCACCTTGTTTATGCCTTAAGGTGTTTAAATGTCTCGATCATATCACTCTCTCCCTCCTTTGCTCAAGGTATACATATTGAGCTCCGTTAATCTGTCCTCATATGTCTTCTGATGCAGTCCCTGCACCATTTTGGTTGCCCTTCTCTGGACTGCCTCAATTTGGTTAATGTCCTTGTGAAGGTGTGGCCTCCAATACTGCACGCAGTACTCCAGATGGGGCCTAACCAATGTCTTGTACAGAGGATTATTACCTCCCTCTTCACGACTTATCTGATACCCCTACTACCACTAACACCCCTAGCCTTACCTACTGCTTTAGAGGTCTGCTTGGATGATTTTAGGTCATCAGTGATGATGCCCAAGTCTCTTTCTTCCTTTGTGACTGCTAGCACTCCCTACCAGCCTATAAGTGGCTTCAGGGTTTCTCTTCCCTATGTGCATGATTTTGCACTTCTTTGCATTAAATCCCAGTTGCCACTCTTCTGACCATTTGCTAGTTTATCCAGATCTCTTCTCATTCTGCCACCCCATCTGGATCATCTACTCTGTTGCAGATCTTGGTGTCATCTGCAAACAGACAAGCCTTACCCTCTAGTCCATCTGCGAGGTCACTAATGAAGATGTTGAATAGGACTGGCCCCAGGACTGATCCCTGAGGTACCCACTTGTGACTTGCATCTCTTCTGACTGTATACCATTTACCACCACTCTCTGTTTTCTGCCAGTCAACCAGTTTGCCACCCAGTTGACCAACTTCTGACCCACCCGAGCCTACCTAGCTTATTTTAGCAATCTTCTATGTGGAACAGTGTCAAAAGCTTTGCTGAAGTCAAGGTAGCGACATCAACTGCTCCCCTTGGTCCACCACTCTGGTTACCCAGTCAAAGAAATCTATGAGATTAGTTTGACAGGACCTTCCTTTGTAAACCCATGCTGTCTTGGATCCTGTGCCCTATGGATTCCAGGTGTTGCACTATCCTTTCCTTAAGGAGTGCCTCCATAATCTTACCCACTACTGAGGTAAGACTGACTGGTCTGTAGTTCCCGCCTCTCCCTGCTACCACTCTTGTGAGGCGGGATCTCATAACCCTTCTCCAGTCTTCTGGGACCTCTCCTGTGCTCAGAGACTCACTAAACAATTCTGCTAATGGCTCTGCTAGTTCCTCCTTTAGCTCCTTAAGTACCCTGGGATGTATGCCATCAGGTCCCATTGCCTTATCCACCCTGAGCTTGTAGCTCTTGTAGGACCCTTTCTTTTGTGAAGGGAGTAGTGCTCACCTCCCTCCCCTGTGTCCATGATGCTGAGCTGTGGGCCCTGCCCTCACCTTCTCTTCAGTAAATACTGAGCAAAAGTATCTATTTAGGATAGATGCCTTTACAGGGTCCTCCTCCTCACATGCTCCCTTTTCTCCATTAAGCTTAGCAATACCCCTCTGGACTTTCTCCTTTCACTAATGTATCTATAGAAAGTCTTGTCACCTTCTTTACTGTTCGTGCTAGTGTTTCCTCAGTTTGGGACTTTGCCTGCCTTACTGCCTTACCTGCTTCCCTTAGGGCAGTTTGGTATGCCTCCCTATCTTCATCGCTGTGTTCCCTTATATTTCCTGAGCCAACCTTTTGGCTCTGACCTTTCTGCTACTGTATTTGAGAACCAAAGTGGTTTCCTTCTTCTTTGCACTTCCTTTTCTGTGTAACACAATGGGATGTTGCTTCAAGTATTGTATCCTTAATGCTTGCCCACTTTGCCTGTACCTCCTCACCTGTGTTTCTTTTTGCCAGGGCTAGCTTAACTCTGTTGGCCATCTTATCAAAGTCAGCTCCTCTGAAGTCCCATATTTTTGCCTTGGAATGGGATGATTTAGATGTAGTAGCCAAATTGAACCATACCATGTGATGGTCACTGGCCCTCAGGTGACCTTCTACCTGGAGATCTGTGATCCTTCTTTGTTAGTCAGTACTAGATCTAGGATAGCCCTGTCTCTTGTGGGTTGCTGTACCAGTTGTTTGAGGCCCTCCCTGCAGGGAATCCACTATGAGTCTAGTTCTGGCAGATGTTCCTGCTGGTATTGACCAATCTGTATCTGGCATGTTGAAGTCTCCCATTATCAGAACCTCCCTTTAGCTGTCATGTTTTGTATATCTTCTAACAGTAATGTGTCTATGTCCTCCCTCTGGTCTGGGGGCCTGTAGACAACCCCAGTTCTTATGGCTGTCCCATTTCCTGTTTCCAGGGTGACCCACAGTTCTTCTGGCTCCTTATGTGTATTCTGAATTTCTGTAGCTTTGATATTTTCATTAACATACAGGGCCACTCCTCCCCCCCTTTTTGCACCTCGGTCTTAGATAGTGATGTTTGTGACAGTGTGTTTCACCACATGCAGATGCTGGGAGTGCATCAGTCAGGGATGCAGAACTTTGTGTACAGGGTCTATGAGGTGTGATGAGTTGTTGAGCAGTATACTAGTCTTAATGAGTTACTGCAGTATGGTGACATGTATGGTGCCATGACATTTCTGAAACAGCTGCAAAGTGTCAGCAGTGTCACAGATACTGTGATTGATCAGTCATCAATTGCTGATGGAAATTGTGTCTCTGTCTTAGAAACAGATATTCTCAAGCAGTTTGCGAAATCCATTACCAAATTTGAGTTGGCAAAGACAGAGAAATTTGACTCTGTATGTGTGTCATGTGATCAGCTATGTTACCAGAAATAAATGGTCACCACAGTTAATCTAGAAACCTTGTCACCGTACAATGACGTGGTTTTGACTGTCAGCACTTCTGCTGTTAAAGTGTGACTTCCAGTTAGACCCAATCATTGTAATGTGCAAGCACTGTTTATCCAAAGTAAAGGCTAACATGCTGCCACCATGGTCATTATTGAACAATTTGGAGGCACATGTTACACCTGCTGAGATTGCCACATTGAATATGTTTGAACGGATTCTTATTCAGACTATGAAACTGTTTCAAACTATTCTACAGCTGAATACAAAAACAAGGAACATTCCACAAAAAGAACTCATTAGGTCTTTTAAGGGTTCTGTAATGTATCTCCCACTTCCTCTGCAGGAAAATGTGGAGGCTACCTCTAGTGAGAACAGTTTGGTGATTCTTGTCAACGGTGTTCCAACAAAGTCAAAGGTCATCTGGCAAGATGTTGTCAGTGTAGAGAAGGTGAAGCTTGCTCTTACTTGAAGAGCAACAATCCCTTTTATGCAGACCTTGACATTGACCACATGACTAGCATGTCTGCTGAACATGATATGTTGGATACCACAAAACCAATGATTGAGAAGGTCAATGCAGAGACAAATGATAATGTGTATGAACAGTACACAGTACATCCACTGCATGGAAGAGATCCAGTAGGGGATAACATTGATCTGTACCAAATGAAACAGATGGAAGGTGAACCTGTCAGCATTTGGGAGGTGACATTGGAAGCACGCTGTTTTCTGGATTTATTCCCAAAAGGGTCAGGTGGACATTTAGATGATAGAGAAGTGCGTGTGCAAGGTGCAGAGTACCATACTAGTCGTGTGCTCAGTAAGGATGACAAATTCAGATGTAACATACAGTACTTGTTCCATCTACTCTGGGAGACTGAGCTTAGCATACTGTCTCCATCTATTGCACATACTATGTGGCTCACAACTCCACTTGATGGAATCACTGCCATAGGGTTTTTGCAGAAATTAAGGCAAAAGGATGAAAATGTGCAAGTCAATTTGTCTTCCATACTGTCAAGTCTACGTGGCACCAAAGAATACTGGTATCACAGACACTCTGAGGTGATGACTATGCTGCAAGAATATGGTGCAGCCACATGGTTCGTCACACTCAGCTGTGCTGAATATACCTGGGAGGAGGTCACTGAACCCTCAAAGTGGGCAAATTGTAATGTAGAGAGCATTTCACCAATAACCCTCAGAGAAATGTGCTCACTTGACCTAGTGTCTGCGACTAGACATTTTCACAAGCGATTCCACGATATTCTGACTTTCATTTTGTCAAAGGACAATCCACCTCTTGGTATTGTAGAGCATTAGTTCTGGAGGATGAAATATCAGGTGTGAGGCCTCCTCATATTCATATGTTACTATGGATCAAGAACACCCCATGCATAGGTGAACATGAAGCAGCAAAAGTGCTATAATTCATTAAGCAATACATCACTTGCCGCATAGCAGACAAGTATGACAGTCGTACACTGTGGAAGTTGGTGCAGAAGTTCCAACACCATATTTGTCCAAAATACTGCTGCCGGGTAGTGAAGAACAAATCCAATTGGTACACAAGATGTCACTTCGGATTTCCCAGATGTGTCTGTCAGGATGGTTGCATGAATGAACTGTTTTCAGCTATGTGACACCACTTGAAGGCAAAATCAACCAAGAGGGTATATGAGTTACCCAAGGATGAGAATGAGGTGTTCATCAATGTCTACAACCCCACTCTTCTTCTAATGTGGCAAGCAAACATAGATGTTCAGTTTGTGGCTGACAACTTGTTGGCCTTGGTTCGGTACGTCACTTCGTACATCACCAAACATGAACAAACTAGCTTGCAAGATCTTTGGGAAGATATTTCCAGTTCAAGCAAGTCACTGACATCTCAGTTGTGGTCAATGGGATTAAAGACCCTATCACACAGAGAATGTGGTGCTTATGAGGCCAGTGATCGCTTGATCAGTACACATTTATACAGTAAATCTGATGCTGTGCGATTTCTCAGTGTAAACTACAAAGAGAAGTGCAAATGTGTACTTATTCCTCATGCTGAGATTGAGGAACTGGCTCTCAACAGGCCCTCTTCAAAATGTATTTTGAAGAATAACCTCATTGACACGTACTACCCCCTGTAGACACGAAGACATGGATGGTATCTGTCTATTTGAGGTGGCTAAATGGTACGACTACAAGACGGATGTCTCACCTGATTGCACTCGTGACATTTAGAATGTCAGAGGAGTGGATGGCTGTCTCATAAAGAGACATAAGCCTTGGCTCATTGACCACTGCAAATTACATCTAGGCACATCTTAGAGCACAGAGCATTACTACTTTGCCTTGCTATTCTTATTTAAATCCTGAAGGAATGAGTCTGAATTAAAAGGTGACTGTTATACATTTGATGGAATAATTCAATCACAGTTACGAGACATTCAAAACTGAATACTCTGACACATATATACAGAGACTAGATGCTGAGAAGGAGCAGCTTGAAAAGGCACAGAAACAACTTGAAGAGGACACTCCTGTTAGTTACAGGACAACCTTGATCTGGAAGGAGAAGGTATACTTGGAGTATGAAACCAAAGGATGTAGGTATAAATATTTTATTCTCATCAAGTGGAGTGGAAAATACAAACACACTCCCTTGAAAAAGTACCAGTTTGGGTACGAAACTTTGTCGTTTTTTTCCTCCAGGCTGTGGGAGTGTGTTTGTATTTTCCATTCCACTTGGTGAGAATAAAATATTTATACCTACATCCTTTGGTTTCTGACTCTATATTTGAGTGTGAGCCTCTGGTTTGAGATGTGATTTTGTAATTTTTAGTTAACACACCAGTATTACAGGTGAGCCTCATTCTGTTTTTTATACTTGGAGTACCTCTGCCACTGAATGCCCCAGAAGTACTCATGTTGGAAGTGGAGAGTGCTATGGAACATGTCATATATTGCACTGTTGATCCAGCAGAATTGAGAAAGAGACCCAATCAGCAACAACGTGTGGTGCACTCTGCAGTCACTGATGCTGTCTGGCATGGTATACTACATGAACAGAAGAAATGTGACTGCCTTGACCACAAGCCAGTACTGATGTTTGTTAGTGGCTCAACAGGTACAGGAAAGAGCTTCCTTATAGAGCAATTATGGCTGAAATACAGAAACTGACAGGCTCATTAATGTCTGTTGCTGTTAGTGCTCCCACTGGACTGGCAGCATACAACATTGGTCAAGTTACAGTACACCATCTCTTCATGTTGTCAGTGGAGCATGGCAGAGCAGGAGAGTATTGTAAGCTGTCATTTGAGACTGCATCTCAGCTTTGTTCTATGTTTACTAAGATGAAGTTACTAATCATTGATGAGATTAGCATGGTCTCTAATTTGTTGCTTGCCTGTATACACCTATGTCTACAGGACATTTGGGGCACTGACTGTGGAGATGCATTTGGTGGTAAAAGCATCATTGTATTTGGAGACCTTTTACAACTTGCACCAGTTAATGCAGAAGATGTCTTTGCAGCTCTGTCAGGCAGGCTAAGAATACACTTGGCTGTATTGGAGGTTTTAACCTGTGGGAGTTATTTACCTATGTCGAGTTGTGTGAGAACATGCGGCAAGAGTGGTGATCTGGCTTACAAGGCACTTTTGGATCAAGCTCATACAGGTTCTTTGTCACCAGAACTTCTTTCAATGTTACATGGTCGAAGAATCACAATGGATACTACATCCATGCATACAGCATGCAATGTTTTCAGTGGTGTACTCCAAGGGCACACGGATTGTGTGTCTTATGCCATGACTTAAGAAATGTTTTGAGTTCAACAGTGTTATGTTGCAGAGAGAGAATCAGGAAATTCTCACCCTGCATGCTGTTGATACAGTTGATGGTGTCATTCTAAGTCAGAAGCAGGTAGCAAAGATGACTGAACAACTCTCTGAACTGAAGTCGAATGTTTCATGCACAGCTGGCCTGGAAGCTGTTCTTACAGTTTGTAAGAATGAGCGTGTCATGCTCCGGCATAATATTGATGTTGAGCGTGGCATGGTAAATGGTGCCATGGATCACATTATCGACTTTGTATACAATGTTCAGAAGACGTTTATCAAGACACTTGTTGTCCAGTTTGACAACATTGAAAAGTCTGTACAGATTGATCATACCTGTGTTAAGTTCCAGGTATTTAAGGATATCTATGTCAACAGGAAACAGTTCCCAATATGTGTTGCGTATGCTGTTTCCATTCACAGTCATAGAGTTTGAGTTTGGATTCAGCAATGGTTGACATAGGCACAGACATTTTCAAAGATGGCATGAGCTATGTTGCACTTTCACACATCCGCAGTCTTTCTGGGTTGCACATCATAACACTTGCACCACAGAAGATACGCGCTGACAAGCGATGTATTATGGAGTACAACAGATTACGTACTCTGTATCAGCCACAGATGTCTCTCATTCCACTACCCACGTAAGTGGTTGTCTCACATCCCACCACACTCACAGCTTCAGCTGGCAACAAGAGAAAACGAGCTGCCACTACTGAATCAACTGTGCACAGTAATAAGATCAGAATGTCAAATACAGATGCAGAACCAGTTGTTGCTCAGAAGTTACTTGGTATGGCTGTTGTCCCAGTGTTTGATACCAGTACTGGAGTAAACTGCTATGCTAATTCAGCTATGCAAGCTATTTTCCACATGCCATACTTTGTGTAGGCAATATCAGCTTCACAAGACACTCCTTCATCAAAGGCATTGAAGAAAGTTGTCAACGTGACTTGGGTGTCAGCATGGCTCAGTTGGTAGCACATCTGCCTCTGGACCAGAAGGTTGTGGGTTCTCATCCCGCACCAGGATTGGACTTGCACCTAAAAATCGTTGACATCCGAGTACAGTATTGGGGGAGGGTGCTGTACTGCTGGGGTGTGCCATCCTTTGGATGAGATGTTAAACCGAGGTCCCTTCTGCCCATCCTTGTGTTGTCCTGGTGGGTGTCCAGGTGGAAGTAAAAGAACCCAGGGCACTCTACGCAAAGAGTAAGGCACATTCCCAGTGTCCTAGCCAACATTCCCCTTCCCAAAAAACAGTTCATACAATTATCCAGGCTGTGTGGGGGTGATGATGTGTGATATGGCCGCCACCACACATTCAGTCACTTCACTACCAGTCTAGCATTGCTTGTAAAGTGCTTTGGGATACACTGTGTATGAAAAGCAATATATAAATGTTGATTCTCCTTCTTCTTTTTCTTATCAGTCACACAGTGTACAGTCACTGACACCTCTACGACATGTCTTAGGTACATATGATGGGTGCAGTACATTTGCTGCTAACATGCAGCAGGACGCCACTGAGTTTATGATAGGATAGCCATCATAAACAGTTTGGATGAAGAGGGGACTCTAATGCGACAGTACTTCACTGTCTCATATGTTACCAGATATGTATGTCTGTCATGTGGTCATTCAGAGCAAGAAACCACTGAGGACATGCTTTGGGTTTTTCTGTTTGTGCCTCAGTCTCAAAGTGTCAAGTTCCGGAAGCTGTTTACCAATGCAGAAAGTGGTCACTTATGTGTAAGGTGTGGAGGTACATGTATTCAGTCTATATGTCTGAGGACTTCATCTCAATATCTTATGCTTGTATTGCATAGATTTGACTCTAACGGGCTCAGAGTTGACACACCTATCACAGATTTCACAGCTGGTAGAATTGTATTTAATCAAGCAGTGTTTGACACTCAGGCTGTGATCTACCACTATGGCCAGTCTGTACATTCTGGACATTACACTTCTTTGTTGAGGTACAGAACTGGCTGGGTTGAATGCAGTGACTCCGCAAGCACTTTTAAACAGAGGCTACCACGACACTCAAAAAACGCATATGTGCTGATATTGAAGAACTACTACAATCTTCATGCATCAGAGGAATAGTCACACAACATGTGACATAACTTGCTGTCCATTTTGTTACAGAGTGACTTCTGCTAGATAAACATTATTGTTTTTTTATACAAATCTGCATTCAAGATTACACTGTTAACACATCGCATGGTTTTTGTGCATATGTTTACTCAATCTAACCTATAAGATTTTTGCGTTGATCAGTGACACAGTGAAAATAGTTGCAGTGGTTTTCAATTGGAGCCAACTGTCTTCACAATCACTATAGAAACCACACTTGGATGTCTAAGAAAGACTTTGAAATGGCAAAAGAGATATGTCTATCTGGCCCTCCTCTTCTGTCACTGTCTTTTCTTTTGAGTAAGTCGTATGCAGCCATAACAAGTACTAGTTGGCACACTTGCCAACTGTGTGCCTCTACTAAGGCACAGTACTTGTCCATGTGCATGGAAAAACTGTGCATCGCATGTCTTTTTAAAGACTTGTCTGCGTCATGATATCATTTGGATCTTTTATGAGTAAAAGATATCCTGCATTTGTTTGTGCCACTTTTGTGGTAGCACAATTGAACACAGTTTTCTACATGATCTGTTGACCTCTACTTAAGAGTACTATACTCTGATATAGGCATCACCCTGTGACATGTTGAGTATCACCAGGTGTGGCTTGTGTTTTTTTTTGTCCCTTTGTGTCTTGACTTAAAACATCCATATTGTACCACAACAGTGTAGTACATCTGTGTTGTATATATGTATATATGATTATTAATACATTATTTGATTAAAATCAGTACTGTTAGCTATTTAGCAGTTGTATTAATTGCTGTTAACTGAATGTATTAAACAATGTTAAACAATGTTAACTATTTTGCTCTTTTACACTATTTAATTCACAAGTATTTAAACATATTCTTAATATATTTATTAATATAACATAGATATTTAGAAGAGCTTTTCTAGTTTGTAGTGATTTCATATAGGTATCATTAACAGTTATATAGAGTGTTGCGGTACATATTTGTTTATTAACAAGAGGTGACATTTTCTCAATATAGAAACATAGACTTTGATAGCAGATAAGGACCACTTGGCCCATCTAGTCTGCCCATTTCCCTACCTACAGGATAGGCCGCAGATCCTAGTTAACCAACAGCCTATTTCTTCCTACCCCCCACAAGAATTGCCTTATGTCTGTCCCATGCATTCTTGAATTCTCCCACAGTTTTAGACCTCACAACCTCCTCAGGAAGGCTGTTCCATGCATCCACTACCCTCTCTGTGAAATAATACTTCCTCACATTGCCCCTGAACCGCCGCCCTTCTATCTTTAAATTGTGTCCCCTTGTTCTTGCACGTCTCTTTTTCTGAAAGATGCTACCCTCTTGGACTTTGTTGATTCCACTGAGGTACTTAAAAGTTTCTATCATGTCCCCCCTCTCCCTCTTTCCTCAAGGGTATACATATTAAGCTCCTTTAGTCTCTCCTCATACGGCTTCTCTTGCAGACCCTGCACCATTTTAGTTGCCCTCCTCTGGACTGCCTCTATCCTGCCTATGTCCTTGCGGAGATGGGGTCTCCAGAACTGGACGCAGTACTCCAGATGGGGTCTCACCAACTGTCTGTACAGAGGATAACAACTTCCTGTTTTCTGCTGCTGATGCCTCTCCCTATACATCCCAGTATACCCCAGCCCTCCCTACTGCCTTCTCACGTTGTTGCTAACCTTAAGGTCATCTGATATGATTACCCCAGGTCCCTTTCCTTTTTGTTGTTGTTACTACCTCCCCACCCATTGTGTATTATCCCCTGGGTTCTTGTTTCCCAGGTGCATTATTCACCTTCTTTGCATTGAATCTAGCTGCCATACTTCTGACCATTCCTCCAACCTTGCCAAGTCCTTTTCATCCTTTCCGCTCCTTGTGTATCAACCCTGTTGCAGATCTTTGTGTCATCTGCAAAAGGCATACTTTCCTTCAGTCCCTCTGCAATGTCACTGATGAAGACATTAAAAGGACTGGCCCAATACTGAACCCTGTGGTGCCCACTAGTAACCCTCTTTCTTCAGAGTGGACTCCATTTACAATTACCTTCTGTGTCCTGTTGTGCAGCCAATGTTTTGCCAGGCTACCACCCTGGGACCCACTCCCAGGATGGTTAATTTGACTATTAATCTTTTTATGTGGGACTGTGTCAAATGCCTTGCCTAAGTCTAGGTAGGCCATGTCACAGCCCTCCCTGATCTACTTTGGTCACCCAGTCAAAGAAATCTATTAGATTCGTCTGACGTGACCTTCCCACTGTGAACCCATGCTGCCTTGGGTCCTGTGCTCCACTGGTCTCTAGGTACTCAACTATTATTTCCTTCAAGTGACTCCATCACTTTCCCTACCACAGAGGTTAGACTGACAGGTCTGTAGTTTCCTGCCTCTGTCTTGGTCCCACTTTGTGAGAGGATCACATCTGCCTTCTTCCAGTCCTCGGTACCACCATCCTCCCATGATTTATTAAAAGAGTAGCCAGTGGTTTCACTAGTTTCCTCCCTTAATTCTTTTAGAATTCTGGGGTGAATTCCATCAGGACCCATTGCTTTGTCCACCTTCAGTTTTAGGAGTTCTTGCAGAACCCTTTCTTCTGTGAAAGGACTGGGATCAACCCCCCTATCAAGAGTGCTTCTGTTAATTGGATTAGGCACTTCCCCCTCCTCTTTTGTGAATACTGAGCAGAAATATTTGTTCAGTATCCCTGCTTTTTCACTGTCCTCCTCTGCCCACCCACCATTCATTCTATTCAGCCTCAATGACAGATTATTTATGTAATATTCATAGTACTGTGTGCAATCATTACTTATTATTAACTAAAAGTTTTTAGTGATGTACATACTTCATTAATTCACTATGAATGTTGATTACAGCTTTGATGATTTTCACTGATGTGTATAGTACCTGTTACCATATGCCATTTAATTTTGATTTGTGTAAGAAGTTAATTAAATGTATGTATACAGTTGTTCACTATTGTAAATAAGACACTTTCACTGATAACAACTGATTTTTATGTTCCTGATAATATTTCTCGATCACCTCTATTGAGGCTTCGGGTGGGAATTTTCCAAATGCACCCATATATCTATATAAAGGATAATATATGGTCATTGATGGTTAACTGGTTTGTTAACCATCGAGAGGTTGCCAGGGCAACCATGTAAACCTCAAGAGCGAAGCTCGAGAGGTTTATGTCACCATGGCAACCTTGAGATTGGTTAAAAAAAGGTTAATCATCGATGTACCATACATTATATTTTATAGGGTATGGTACCATTTAGGTTTTTAAGAAAAGAAAGCAGTTCCTTACTGCAGTTTTTTTTAAGTCATCACTGCTCTGCCTTCACCACCATGGCCATTCCAAGGCCGTCTGATCCAGTTGAGCACATGCCCAGACTGTTCCCGGTTGTTAACCCATCAATGTGACGTACCATCGATGGGTTAACAACATTGTGATGTCACATCAATGGTAAAATGTTGTTATAAAAAGGTAGATTTCTACCTATAACAACGTTCTACCATACATTATATGTCTTTACATGTATATGTACAGTATGTGTATATATATGCATATGTCTATACATAAATATATTACAATTTAATGTTTTTAAATAGCTTAAAGATGTATCTTTTTTTAGACACCATTATGTGTTTTAGCTGCTATTCTTTAAACAGTTGGCATCTGGTTTTTCGCCCACACCAGGAACATTCACTCTATCAGTTACACAATGACAATTACATCATCACTGTTTGATGCATGATCTGCAGCATACAGAGACTATTGTGGCAGTTGTGTTCTTGTGTTCTGTGTTGCTGTCACAACTTCCTCATCAAGTACCTGTCATACTGTTTTACATGTATTTTAAACTTTGATGTAATACTTTTTTTAACACTGTTTTGCGAGACTGATTTTGTGTACTAATTGGACTTTTAATTCAGCCTTTTTAATTAACTATTAATTGGGTAATAAATCTTTTTTAAGCCTTATCTACCTGTGTTGTGTCTTCTACTATATATTCAGTTACAGTGCTGATATGTATACTGGTCTTGGTATATTACTGCATACAAAGAAAGTACAAGAGGTTCATCTGTGCATATTATCTACTTAGCAGAGTGCATGTACTATTGGTACATGTGACGCACATATTACTGTCCTATTCCATTTATATATGACTTTATTTTCATGTGAAAGGTGTAGCACATGAAATATTGCCGGATGACTAGCATAAGACAAGTTAATATTCTGCATAAAGCTATCTATATCTTGGTCAGAGTGTGGTGCTAAAAGGGAGGCATGCTCTCAACAACATATACAATGTACTATGAGATTATGCTTTCTCAAAAAGACAGAAAATTCATGGCAAAAAAAACCTCCATTTAATGCATCGGTTAGGGTTGTTTCACAGTGACAAAAGTGAGGAAATTCATTGTTAGGGTTGAAAACCCTAACTCGCATCCCACCCCCCCGCCAGCACTACACACACACACACACACACACACACACACACATGCACGCACATGCAAGGAGGTGGGAGGACCAAGACAACACGACCAATCACAGACAACCAGCAGCAGGTGACAGAAATAAACATACTACAAGACACAGCCATCATCATGGACCGCAACTGCAGCATTTGAGCAGGCCTGGGTGTACACAGCATTGTGGGCATCTTCACAGGGTCACATGGCAGTACTCTACACAGAATTCCTATAAAATGCATTGTTTGGTTATGCTGCGATAATATCATGAGGTATCAACATAGAAGAAAGCATGTATACAATGATGTGTTATATAATGTGGCCATAGGCACAAAAAATGACAGCATGGGACCCTTTCAATAACATGCACCATCCAATGTAGCCCTGTTCAAATCAAGATGTGCATAGTCACATTGACACACACATGTAGTATGAATAACAAATTCTACTCACAAATCTATTAACACATGCAGTGCTCAATAGTTTTACGACAGCTGTGTTATTTACAATTCAATATAGTATGCAGAATGAATAATTGGTTATTATACTGCCACATGCAGAAGCACTAACAGCACTAGCAGTGGTATGAATGCAGCTTGATGTTTTCAGTCTATGATAATAGTCATATTCCTGTAAATATTTGAAATGCTTAGTATAGTAATGTCAACCATTGGCCATGATGATATTTAACAGTCTGTGACTTAAGGTACCACGTAGCTGCTGAACTGTTCAGGATTAGATAACAGTGCAGCATCGCACTGTATATAATAGTATTCTGATACATTATTTGCTACTGTTGGGATAACATTAGGAGTCATTTACACACATGAAAGGTCAGTGTAAATGGTGTCTGATATTATCCATTCATAGGTGCAGACATAGAAGCATGGGGTGTTTGGCCACCCCTGCTCCAGAAAAGTAGGAATTTGTATAGAAACAGAGAATGCATTTGCACTGACAAACTTACAGCAAAGCAAAGAGAGTGAAGTGGTATCATGAAATCCTTTGGGTGACACAGTCCTATATACAGCTGTGCAGGTTCAAATAATAGTGGAGAAGGACTTCATAGATAATACTTTACTGATCCAATTTTTTTGTTGATTTTCATGCGTAATTAGCAAGAAACATGTTAATGACGACTTGCTACAGAAGCAGGTTGTAGAGGTGCAGCACTGTTGAGGCCAGTGCCCCCACAGCCTTTGGAGGTTTGGCCCACTTTTTCCAATGGGGTGGCATGCTGCTGCTGACACTAGTTCAGCCAGTGCACCACCACCTTGAAAGGTTTCAGCCACTGCAATCAGGGGCCGCCTTGTCATTGCAGCACCAGCCATTCAGCTGCAATGAGGGATCGCCCAGTCATTGCTGGGCGGAACCTTGCTACTGTGATATTGTTTATGAACATGGCACAGCTTGCTGCCATGTTCACAAACAATATTAAGCACTCCCACTGCCAAGAGGGTGCCCAATCCCCCTCGGCAGCGTGTGCCCCCCCCACCACAGTGTTTGTTTGCTGACAGAGGCCCCAATCCCCATCGGCTTCGGTGGCCGTGTCATTTCGTAGCCAACTGGGAGCCCACTCCCTGTTGGCATTATATCCCCTCCCAGTTTCATTTGCTGATGAAAGCCCTCCCCATTGATATTGTCCCCCACAAGAAGTAGTACAGTTGTGCCTAGGGGTGCCCAATCCCCCTTGGCTCTGCACCCCCTTTTGTGCTGATGGGTGCCAATCCCCCTTGCCTGAGAGCTGGCCCCAAAAAACTCTTTGTTGGCATGCTGGGCCCACCCCAGCATGCCAAATGGCCCTTAAAAAAAAGTCCTGAAATTTTTTTTGATTAACCTGTAAAAAAAGAAAACTGTCCCTTGCCGTCTCTCTGCCCCCTCCCACAACCCGGGCTCACCCTCTGTGCACCCTGCCTCCCCACACCCCCCCCCACCCCATACTTACCTGCGGAGTCCAGTGCGGTGATCTTCAGTGGACCGGGAACACGGCTGCACTCTTCAAAGCCGACTGTGAACTGAGGAAATGCCGGTAAGCTGTATAATGGCATAAATAGGGCTTTTTCAACTTTTTTGCATATCTCAGGCATTTATTGGAATTTTGGCACCAACTTTTCAACATGGGGTTATTGGGCCCCTTCCTCATGAATTCAGCCACTGTCATGGCATTAATCAGTCCCAAAAGGTGATTTCGTGGTCACTGTGTGGAATCACCTTTTGGGATGGAGTAAAAAAACAACAGTGTCAGTTTTCATGAGGTGGGCTCTCAAAAAGTCTATGTTGCAAATTTGGTGGGAAAAATCCCAAAAATGTCTGCTTTACAAGCGTGCATTGAGCAGTTGCTACGCACGCTTGTAACTTCACCAATTTGCAATATTTTCACTCCAGATTTTCAACATTGCCATTTTTACACACCTCCTTATGAACAGTACAGCTGTCATTTTTCACTTCCTAGCCAAAATGTGTTTTCACAGTTCCAGCACAGAATAGCACAGTTGCTGTGGGAAATCAGTGTTCGGGACACATTAAGAAAATCACACTGATGCTGTTCATGAGCAGAGGTCCTAAAATGCTTATGTTGAAAATTTTGTGATGAAAGTCCATAAAATGAGTGTGTTACGAGCATGAGTTGCGTAGGTTCCATGCATGCTCGTAACTTTGCAACTTTGCAATGTTTTCACTCCAGATTTTCAACATTGCCATTTTTCTGCACCTCCTTATGAACAGTGCAGCTGTCATTTTTCACATCCTGGCTGAAATGTGTTTTCACACTTCTGGCGCAGAATAGCATGGGCGCTGTGGGAAATCAGTGTTCGGGACACATTAAGAAAATCACAGTGACATTGTTCAGGAGCAGAGGTCCTAAAATTCCTATCTTGAAAATTTTGTGATGAAACTCCATTAAATGACTGTGTTATGAGCGTGCATTGTGCAGTTTCCATGCACCCTTGTAACTCCGCAAATTAGTGATTTTTTCATGCCAGATTTTCAACACTGCCATTTTTTCACACCTCCTTATGGACAGTACAGCTGTCATTTTTCACGTTGTGGCTGAAATGTGTTTTCACATTTCTGACACAGAATACTTCAGTCACTTTTGGAAATCAGTGTTTGGGACAGATTAGGATCGAGAGAGTGAGAGAGGAGGAGTGCCCAAGCTCAACTGAGCTCTGTTGGGACTGCTGCAGATTTCTTTTTGGACAGAAAAAGGCACCAAGGCAGGCAGGAGCCCAGTACAAAAGGGCAGCCGGCAGTGCTGGCAGAAACAGAACAAGCGAGTGAGGGAGGGGGAGTGAGTCAGCTCAACGGAGCTCTATCGTGACTGCTGTGGATTTCTTTGTGGGCAGAAAAAGGTAGCAATACAAGCAGGAGACCAGTACAAAAGGGCAGCCTGCAGCACCAGGAGAAACAGAATAAGTGAGTGAGAGAGGGGGAGTGAGCGACCTCAACGGAGCTCTGTCGGGACAGCTGCAGATTTCTTTGTGGCCAGAAAAAGGTGCCAATGCAGGCAGGAGCCCAGTACAAAAGGGCAGCCTGCAGTGCCAGAAGAGACAGAATGAGTGAGTGAGAGGGGGAGTGAACGAGCTCAATGGAGCAAAGCAATCAACATTCGACATTGACAAATGCTTGTTTCTTATGGCATGGTAAGATCCAGGGCAGCAGTAATGGGGGGAAAAGTGGTGATGTTGTCTGGGGCCCCGAGCTCAGGAGGGGCCCAACTGAGGAGCTGGCAAACAGGGGACCATTTCAAGTGACTTGTCCTGGGCCCCAAAATTCATAGCTGCAGCCCTGGTAAGATCAGTAGGTATTTAGGCACATGAAACTGTGTTACAGTGATCTGTGGTACTACACAGCCATAAACACAAACATGTTAACATGAGGCCCTTTGAACACCATGGTCACAGCAATATATCAAACAGTGGAGAAACACACCCACCTGTTTCGGATGAGAAAGTTTCCAGAACTCAGCTATTGTGTAGTGTGACCATATGACTTATTGGGTCTCACAGTTCCACACAGATCTAGAATTGTACAATGTAAGATAATGGTACAGCAGTACTGTGCACATAATAGTGTACTGACACATAATTGTCATATTCCAGGCTAACTGCAGGAGACATTAACGGTCAACAAAGATCCCTAAAACCACTGCCAGATATTGGCATGTTAGTAGAGTGATGATTACAAACACATTGTCATTCAGAAGAGATAAGAAATGTCTTAGATATAAAGAAATGTTTAATGTGATACAGTAACAACTGATGGCCAGTATGCATGCATAGCACCAAGTCACTCGGATGGCAGCAGAACTTCTACACTTGGTGGCCCATGATGATAGATGTGTCTTGTACTACGTTTAGACAGTTGTATGTTATTTCTGTCACCTGCTGCTGGTTGTCTGTGATTGCTCATGTAGCCTTGGTCCTCCCCCCTACTTGCATGTGCGCGTGTGTGTGGGGGTGTGTGTGGTGCTGTGGGGGTAGGGAATGCGGAGTTAGGGTTTTCAACCCTAACACTGAATTTCTTCACTTTTGTCACTGTGGAACAACCCTAACTGATGCATAAAACTGAGTTTTTTTTGCCATGAAAAAATATATATATATATATATATATATATCACATATGTGTATGTATATGCACACACATACTATATATATATATATATATATATATATATATATATATATGTGCATATGCTACAATATGTAATTATATATATGTGTGTGTGTGTATATATATATATATATATATATATATATATATATATATATATATATTATGGTAGCATGGTAATGCTACCATAGTTAGGGTTGAGGAGCCCTAAGGGTCAAATTTTGCACCTTAATAACTTTGCCAACATTCAACAGTTTTGTCTGAAATTCAGAAAGCATGATCAAGATCCATATATCTTGGGATCTGCCAATTTTCGTACCAGTCAGATATACGGCTGCGGAGTTATTAAGCGTGATCTGTGCGCGCATTTACACTTTCTGGTGAATTCTTTGCTCGCACCTACAGGTCGCATGATTTATGTGACCAGTCCAAAAACTTCTGGGAGCATGCAGCTGGGGTTCCCGATGTGCCTTTCGAAGATTTCGTGAAAAAATATTAAACGGTTCAAAAGTTATTCAAAAAACAAGTTCCCATTATAAGTCAATGGGAGAAGTTAACAAAAAGTTTGACACTTTCGAAAATACACTTTTTAGTGTTGCAAATGGCCCTAGTAGTGTCGTAAATCGACCATTTTTTTTCAGTTAATGATCAGAAAAATGCTTGCCATTTAAATTTGAGACCCTCTAGCAACACAATTCTTTTTGCGTTCACCTAGTCAGACCCTGAGGATACTAGCCATGTCTTTATTTTGGGGTGAAACACCCTAGAAATACGTTTTTCAAATTTCTGGAAAAAGTAGTGTCGCAAAGTAGTGTCACACTCATGACACTTTCGCAAATACATAGCTTTTGCAAATCACGCGACACTACTACGTGAGAGAGATACGTTATTGGTTGAAACCCCCTGGACACCTCAGCCGCCCCCAACCGGCATCCGGGTCTGCGCGTTGGTCGTTGGCTAACTCTCACCCCATCACATGTGTAAAGAACAGAGGCATAGGAGAATGGGGTGAGAGTTAGGACCGGCTAACCTCAACGTGCATCCCGATACGGTTGGAGGGGCAGGCTGTAGGTGTCCAGGGGGGTTTCAACCCTAACACCAAATTTCCTTACTTTTATCGCTGTGGAACAACCCTAACTGATGCAGTAAACTGAGTTTTTTGCCTCTAATTTCCCTTCTTTTTGAGAATGATGATGAGAAATACTGAATGTAATGCGGTGGCGGAAGCAAGGGGCCCTTTGGCGTGATGTCCTGCGACATAGTAACAGGAACAGCAACGCAAACACAAGGTGGAAATGCAAATGGGAGCAGTAACGAAAATGCAAGGGCAAATGACAACGCAAAGGGTAACACACACAGTGGCGCACATGGGAATGGTAACATTAACAGGTACATAAACGTAAGGTGAAACAGTAACTGTAACAGTAACAGAAGCGCATACCCTCTTTTTGCTGGAGAACTGCATAGAGAAACACAGTGTGTACAAAGAATGTATGCATTGGAATGGTAATGGAAGCTTAAAACGAGCATTGGAGGTACTTCATTGCAAGTATCTCAGCAACCGTACGACGTAGAAAAAAAAATTAAATTTCACAGAAATCATTATTTTCCTAGCTACCGTCTTGTATTTCATAACCCAAAAAGCTATGCAACTCGTGACAAAAAATCTGTATCTCGCACTGTTTTCGAGATACGAGCCCCGAAAGGAGCGGTGTATGCCACCATGTTAGTCTAAGGGAAAAAGCATCAACTTCGGAGTAACATAACTGTGGAGCCGTACAATATTTTTTTACCAAACCACCAAAAGGCACATCTGTGACATGTTGGCTGCTTTCCCTCCAAATTTCAGGTCAAAAGACCTAACCATTCTTTTGCAGCAAGGTGGCAAAGAACTCCTGTCATTTTGGCCATAGTGTTGCAAAGTACTTTCGTGATTTGTGGAAGCTTTTGCACAGTTTTGCGAAAGTTTCGTGAGCGAAAGTACTTTTTCCAGAACTTTGAAAAACATATTAATGGGGTGTTTAACCCCAAAATAAAGATATGGCTAGCATCCTCAGGCTCCGACTAAGTGAATACAAAAAGAATTGTGTCCCTAGATGGTCCCAAATTTAAATGCCAAGCATTTTTCTGATCACCAACTGAAAACAAAATGGTGGATTTGTGAAAGTACTAGGGCCATTTGCGAAAGTAAAAAGTGCATTTGCGAAAGTGTCGAACTTTTTGTTAACTTTTCCCATTGACTTATAATGGGAACTTGTTTTTTGAACAACTTTTGAACCGTTTAATATTTTCACAAAAATCTTTGAAAGGCACATTGGGCACCTCGGCCGTACGTTCCCTGAAGTTTTCGGACCAGTCGCACAAACCGTGCAACCTGTAGGTGACAGCAAAGAAATCGGAAAAAAGCGTAATTGTGCAATTCGTTGTCACTTAATAACTCCACAGCCGTATTTCTGACCAGTACGAAACTTGGAAGATCCCAAGATCTACCATGCCCAATTGTGCATACCAAATTTCAGTCAAATCTGTTGAACAGTGGCAAAGTTATTAGGATGCACAATTTGACCCTTTAACCTTAAAAGTGCTACCCTACCATAATATATAGCCATGCATGATTAGATGTAAATATATATATATATATATACATATACATATATATAAAGAGAGAGAGAGAGAGAGACACACACATATATCATACACAAAATGAAAGTATGACAATTGTACATCTTTTGTTCACCGAGTTTTTGGTTAAAAAACTGCTACACATAGATGACCCTTCACTATGTGGTCTCACATTGTCAGGTAGAGTAACAGGTGTGACAATTCCTGTTTGTGAACCAGCCTGCTGCTGCTGTTAAATAAGTTGCTGTATGCCAGTCATGACAGCACGCTGTTGACCTGAGTTCCTGAAGGGACTCTGGTTGCTCGTTGGTAGGCAGGCTGAGGAAGGACAGAGCATATGTAGAATGCTCTCCTTTTCTGGATGTGGGGGAAGGGTGAGCAGAGATTTCCAAACTTACATCAGCTGGTGACTGGCTGTCCACAGAAGCATGCAGCAGATAACATGGAGGGGCCATGTCATGTTCACTGTAGTTTTCTTCCTTTGCAAAGGCACAGGCAGATGGTCTCCCATTGTATGGTAGTAGGCCATGTGTAAAAAACTGCAACAAAAATGGGAAGCAGACCTTGACTATGATGACCCATCTTCAGGAGTGGCGAAATGCCCATGGAGGAATGGCCCAGATCCCACTCTTACCTTTCACATAACCATAATACTGAAGCAAAAAATAAATTTGATGTGTGTTATGATTGTCTGGGCTGTATTTGTATAACATGTACATGGTGGTCTGTGACATACGGCATGCTACTTGCATTGAACATTAACATGTCAATGATCACATGTTGAAATTAAGCAATAATGACTGAAGAGCCGGTCATTTCCTACAAATTAACAACTGGCTGGGGAGAAGGGTGGCATGAGGTGGAGCCAAGGGTCACCCCCACCCAGACAGTCATTAATCAAAAGTAAATTACCATTCTTAGTTCATTATTGCAGTTATAAGTATAATTGCAATAATGATTTTTTTTCCTTTGGTTTTGGGCCTGAAAATAATTTTATTTATGCACTGCTGCTGTCAGCGTACAGCATGTGAGCCAAGTGTTGCTGCCATGCCTGTCATTTCTAAGAGATTTCATACCAGCATTTCAGCCAATCAGTGAGCTACTTCAGCTCATTAATAATTAATTAGACTTATACTCATCCATAAATCGTAACTGCAGGTGTGTTACACAGATGTATCAGCACAGTATGGCACTTAGTTGATGTATGTTGCATAGTCAGAACACAAGGCAGTGGGAGTGGAAGCAGTTGGCCTGCGGCTTTGTGACTCATTATGGCCCCTAGCTGTGCAATACAACCATGTTATGCAATTCCCTTTTTATGTTATATGTCTGTCATGGAACAGCATAATTACAGCGGAAGAATGTTCAAATCACTTTTCAATCGTGATTGTATAACCAAAAGGTGTCAATCAAATCAGCCTTGTCCCTCACCACTTCCAAAACACATGATTCCAGACATATCACCACCGATGTACTATTTGCCACCACCACAACCTCCACCACAACCATGGCACAGGCATTATGGACTATGGAAATGTGGAAAGTTAAAACAGGAGGAGGGGTGGTGCAGAACAAGAAGATGGGGTGTAGTACTGCTGGTGGAGTCTATACTGAAAGTGGTCAGATGAGGCAGAAGGGGAGAAAGGCACAGTCATGTGTGGGTCGAGGCTATTCCAAGGTTAACTGAGGGCAGGCCATGGCATGCACTTCTCAAGTGCGTACGGAAGGGGAGGAAGAATAGACATCACATAGTGATGTACGTGGTACAAATGACTTGGTGGGGGAGACAGTACAGGTGGTAAAGGGTAAGTTTGAAGATTTGGATAGGCAGTGTGAGGAGGCAGATGGGCCGGTGGCATTATCTGAGGTACTCCCGGTACCATGTGCGAGTACAGTGATGAAAAAAAGGATACAGGAGTTCAATGAGTGGCAGAGGGATTGGTGCTGTTTCAGGTAGTATGGATTAATGTCAGATTGGGGCAGGACAGCTTCATCTGAGTGAGAAGGAGGAGCAAGGATCAGCTGGAGATGATTAAGAAGGATGGGGGTGGGTGGAGAAAGGGTCAGGGCAGGCAGAGGTACTGAACAAATACTTCTGCTCTGTATTCATGCAAGAGAAGGAGGGGGGAGTCACGTAATGACTTTCAGCTAGCAGCCGCATGCCCGACTCACTCTCACTTCTCCCACCTATTATTGGCAATTTTCTGGCTACTTTCTCCCATTTGGTATGATTAGTACACTGCACTGACCTCTGGGATTCATTCGGTCATTAATCTGTCCCATTCTTTGTTGCTGTATCCCTGGGATGGTCGCCAAAATGAAGCAGGCCCTCCCTCAGCACGCGCCGCCTGTCACCCTGGAGAAAGCTAACAAGAAGGCCAAGTCTCAAGGGGCATCCTTCAGCCATGCTGCTACCATGAACATGCAGTTTTACCCGCTATCTGAGGAGCACTTTTTAGCAGAGATGCAACCACTCAGAGAATTCATGAAGTCGGTCTCTGAGGAGCTAAAGACTCTGTGACTGGATTTGAATACAACTGCATGGAGGGTCGGCTACACAGAGGCCCAGATCACTTCTGTGTAGGGGTGGAAGGAGAAGGTGGACCCACAGATCACATCGTTAAGGCAGACCCTGGCTGAAGTGGAGGGGAAACTAGAGGATCTGGAAGGAAGAAGCTGACGCAATAATTTGCTTATTTTTGGGCTGCCTGAAGATGCAGAAGCTTCCTCCCTAGTGCTATTCACACAAAAGTTATTGGAAAAAATAGCAGGACCTTTCCCTAACCATCCTTGCTACATCTTCGAGAGGGCACACCACTCCTTGCATGCTAGACCTCAGCAGGGAGCCCACCCTGCCACTTATCATAAAGATGCTAAATTTCTTGGGAAAACAGCATGTTTTGCAAAAGTGTAGAATTTTAAAAGAAACTTCTTGGTAAGGCCAGCACCTCCATATCTCACAGGATCTACCAGCCACAGTGAGACAGAAGAGAGCCACCTTCTACTCTGTGATGGTTACATTACTGGCTGCCTCCATTAAATTTAAGATGCTGTACCCTGCTAAGCTACAGGTATACTGTAAAGACACTTGGCACTCCGAGAGCATGGAGCAAGCAACAGGGAAACTGCAGTGAATGCTTCCTGAACTGTTTAGTGCCCCATGATCTATTCTCATCAGGGCTTGATTGGTGGGCATGTTCGGGATTTTGGCACTGGGTGCTATAGTATTCTATTAGTGTGGAAGGTGAGAGTGGATCTATGCACACCCTCCAGAATATGAAGAGGTTCAGTAAGACTTTGTTTTTTCTTTGTCCGTTTATGGCTGACTGTATGGTTCACATGTCCCCCCCCCCCATCTACCAGCTGGGGATTTTACACAGCTGGATAGGCATAGACTGTCGATTATGCTGAATTTGCTGGAGGGCAGGACTATAAGAAGACATATGTCTTTATTGGATAATTTCTGTGAACTTTGTGGGCCAAAGCATTTTCTTGGTTTATATTTCTGGTACATGGGGGGAGCTTGATAGAGTTTCACTTGTTTAATAATGTTTATGTACTGGCTGGTTATGGGGGTAACCTCAATTGGGTCCCCCTGACTACCCTGGCTTGAATTTACATTTTACAATGTTTGCATTTTCTGGGTTTGCTGGGATGGTGTTGGGGGGAGGTTGGAGTGTTGATCTGGGATGCTATTTAGGACTGACACTAGCTCGAATGTTTGGGGGTTGTTCTCTTCTGTTAAGCTGGCAGTCTTTTGGTTGCATTACACCAAGTGTTTGGGAGGAGAGATTTATGTTGGGGGGGTGGGACTTTCAAGGGATTTAGTTTGATGGTTTCTTTAAGGGGTGCCGTGGGATATGTGACATTAAAGTTCTGGCAAACACCCTAGCCACTAATGTGCTCCAAGTATGGCAGGGTCTCCTTACTTGCGAGAAGGTGGGATTTGTTCCTAACAGATCCTCCGTGGATCATTTTCAGAAGCTGTCACATATCTTCTCTGTGTCCAGGGGATCAGACATTCCCATGGCCTTGGTTTCCCTGGATGCAGAGAAGGCTTTCGACAGGGTGGATTGGACCTTCTTGTTCATGACCCTCAAGGCCCTAGGTTTCCCCCAGTCTTTTATACAGTGGGTGCAGATACTGTACTCTTCCCCGTCTGCGAGGGTTTATTGTAATGGGGTACTCTCCGCCCCCATTCCCCTTGGGTCTGGCACGAGGCAGGGTTGTCCCCTTTCCCCTCTCCTTTTTAACTTATACTTAGAGCCCTTACTCTGTAGTCTTGATATGTTCACAGAAGTCACTGGCATTCCAGTTGCACTGAATGTGTTCCTGATGTCAGTCTATGCGGATGATATCTTGCTTCATCTCACTCATCTGGATACCTCTCTCTCCCAGCTGTATTACAGATCATTGGGGACTATGGCACATTCTCCAACTATAAGCTTAATCTTAACAAAACTGAAGTTCTGCCCTTTACCACAATGGTTACTAAGCAGGAGGTAGTGTCTCTGGATATGACCTGGTCTCTCAAGTATCTGGGGTTGATTCTGGCTAAGGACTCCTCTCTCATGCATAAACTTCATTTGGAGGATTTGGTGCAACGGATTCAACAGGACCTACATCTTTGGCAAGCTCTTCCCTTGTTCTTGTGGGTTTGTAGCTCAATTATAAAATGAACATGCCCCCCAGACTCTTTTATCCTCTTCATATGTTGAATTTCTGGTTACCCCTGAAATGGTATAGGAAAGTATATCAGTTAATCACAAAACTTAAATGGCAAGATAAGGCCCCCAGGAGGGCGTACAAGAAATTGGCTGCTCGGAAATATATGGGCGGTATCAAACAGCCTCACTTCTTGTTTTACTACCTCTCTAGCCACTTCATTAAACTGCTCCAGTGATTTATCCCTTCATCTCTGGGTCCCCCGGCAGGTCATAGGCCTCCCTGGCTGGACCTAGAGATCCAACTATTGCAGCAAAGTGGTCTTGCACTATTCTCTCTGCCTTATATCCCTTGGGCTAGCCTCTCATCTGGGATTAAAGACTCTGTTATGGGAATCTCTTTGAAAGTATATTCACAATTCTGGGCAATGATAAAATCCCCAATCTCTAAATATGTCTCCCAGCACATTCTTCAAAATCTAAACCTTAAAACTGGGGGCAGGTAATTAAGGAGGAGAGACTACCCCAACTGGATCCACTGGTGGCCCGGGACCTGTTGGATGCTGGGGTTTTAAAGTCTTCATCTACCTGAATGAGACAGCTTGGCCTAGATAACAAGTCCATTATCAAGGTATTTCAATTAAGGCATGTGTTGTTACAATGGTTTGGTCAGGGTTCTTGCACCACAGATTTCTCTGGTTTTCTCTCCTCACTTATTCCTCTGGTTTCCCAGAAGCATGCAGTATCTTCTCTTTATGGAGTACTGTTTTCTCAATATACCCCAGAAATTAATGGATCTTCTCCTTATTGGGACCAAGTATTACCCATCTCTCCCTAGCAGTGGCTAGGTATCTGGAACGGTACCTACTGCTATATAAGACAAGACAGATCGTGGCTCATGCAGTTTAATATATTGAACAATATGTATTACACCCCATAGAAGTTGGCACACATGAGGAGGCTGTAATCACCCAGCTGTAGCAGATGTAGTAGTGATGAGGGTTCCCTTTTACATATTTTTTGGTTTTGTCCAAAAGTAGCCCCTTTATGGAAGTTAATCAAAGATTGAGCTGATCCCCTACTAGGTATACAGGGGCTATTTAAGCCAGAAATATGTATTTTAGGGGGCATGGCTTCCATCCTGGTAATAGAGCATAGACACTTTATGTCACTAATTTCTCTTTCCTTGAAAAAGGTGGTTCTCAAGCACTGATTAGATCAAACCTTGATTTCTTACAATGAGTGGTTGCAAGAATTGTTGTCTAACTTGCAGGTGGAACATATGATTGCTCACTTAAATCACAATCCCCGAAACTATGACAGAGTTGGGGGAAGCTATATACATTGTATACAGTGGGTGCTGTTTAAGCATAGTTTTAAGAAGACAGAAGGGTGGCTGATACTGGTGTATATCACCCATGCCCATTTTTCCCCTGTTATCCCTTTTTATATACAGTTGTCTACCCTATACACTCGTATGTTTCTATTTGGGATCGCTCCACTCGGGGGAGGGGGGAGGGTTGTGGGAGAGAAGGGGAAGAGGCTTGCATGCCTCCGGGGGGGGGGGATATACAGACACAATCGGTGATTCATTTTCCAGTACATTGTATCCGTGTTCTTTATAATCAATAAAGCTCATTAAATTTCAAAAAAAGGAGGGGGGGCAGGTACCCAAGGCAAATAGGGTGGTAGGTATCCCGTGATAATAGCGACGCAATTATAGCGACTAAAAAATCGCGACCACAGAATAGCGAAATCCAATTCAGCGACCATGGAATTTCACCGACTCATCTTTAATAGCGACTACCGTTGCAATAATAGCGACTAATAGCCCTTACCTGTGTATCAGAGGCAGCACTTCAGGGAGCTGGAGGACACAGTCTCCAGAAGGCAGGTGGATTCCAGATGCTTTGATTCCTATACTGGGAGACACCTGGTTGACAAACAGTGCATGCACCAGAAAAAGGCATATTACAGCATCGCGCAGCTGTTAAGCAATGTGGTGGGACTCAAACACTCACTGTTATTTTTATTAAAATGCTAAGTCAATGGAATATTAGACAAGCAGGCTGACGAAACCAAAGAGACTGTTGAGGTAAATAATTTTAAAGTTGAAGTCTCATTGGTAGACTCACAGTACTGTACCTTGCAGTCTCGAGAGAAAAGCGCAGAGTTGATCAGCGATGGCATCCCTGACATCTGCAGCAGGGTTACTCGCAAAAGCTGACACGGGTTCATCGCTGCATTTTTCTCCCGACTACCGTGGTATTCTGAGCTTTGGCCACTATAATTATTGTCTCCTCATGCACAGTGTACTTCAGGCTTAATTCCTCAAGTTATTCAGGCCTCTAAAAAAAATGTCCTACACTGGCTGTGATAGAGCTTAATATCCCAGATGGGTAACTATTTCCAAAGTTTCTGCAGAACCAAATATTGCTCTAAAAATATTACTATGAAACACCTCAACGTGATGCCTTATTATGATTTTGTAGTTTTTCTGAGACTGAAAGAAAGAGCACAAGCTGTTGGGTGCTACAAGATTTCCTATATTTGAAAATGGTAACCACGTTATTTACAGACAGTGATTTGACCATACGCTTATTTACTGCGGCGGTTTTGTTTGCACTCCGTTGATATGGAACCATTCAGGGGAGTTTCAAACTACTGTATACCAGGCAAAAGACTATGGTAATGCTGACTCGGGGTGGCCACACCTGCTGAGGTGCTATCTACTGCGACCTCGGGGAGAACATTTGTATGCGCCGTTTTAACTCGCGCTGTTTTGTACTATCGCCTTTACTGTGGTCGCTGATATATAGTCGCCAACACTGGCGTCGCGATTTTAAAGTCGCTATTATTTTTTTTTTTTTTTTTAGTCTTTGGTAACCGGGTAAGGCCCACTAGGCACAAGTGCCTGTTTTCAGGGGTGACCTGGGAGCACCGGAAGGTTAAGTGACTTACTCAGAGTCACACAGTATGCAAGTGGAGGTTGTGAGAGTCAAACTCAGGTGTGGTCTGCTGCATGTATCAAGCTTGTTCACACCTCGTTCCTCTAACCTCTAGGCTATACTGCCAGCCCATTATCACATAGAACCGGGTGGTAGGGGTTGGGAGTAGACAACAGATGCAAGAAGTATAGAGTGCAGGGTACTAGATGGGTGGAGGGTACTATGGGCGAACAAAGTACTGAGACCTGATGGCATTCACCCTAGGGTACTAAGATCATTGGCATAAGTTCTTTTTTTATGGTAGAATAATTTTTATTTATTTGCTTGTGATCCATACAAGCCAGGTAAGGTACATATACTTTGCATACAGAATAGAGTACATCAATATAGACAATCCAGACTATACATATGATTAAGCAATCCTTAGGAATCTACAGATAACATACTATCCCTGATCATCCTTCAGTATGTTGAAACAGATGGCATCAGATATTAACGTAGCCTATACGCAAGGCACAATATAGTCCAACACATCTTACAAGTGAAAGGACAGAGATTCCAGCCACCTCTATGACTAAGTAAACCATTTTATTTCTATCATTGGCAAGGAAGCCTGCCAGGAGGAGTGGAAAGACAGAGATAAAACAGGAAGGAAAACGACAGTAAAGAGAAATGCAGTTTAGCGCGCCTTATTATATCAGCCCAGCAATCAACCTAAACATGGCAAGTGGGGATAACCTTCTGAGGGTCCTGTGTGCTCCAGGGCTTCCTTCAGGTGGGCGGGTTCACTGGGCGAGTGGGTGGAACCTTGCATAGAGGGGAATTGAGGTATGCTCCCCATTTCTGGAGGTATACTGTAGTTTGCCCTCTGTTCGCATAGGTGAGCCTTTCATAAATAGCAAGTCTAGCTAAAGCAGAATGCCACAGGGAAAGAGATGGAAGTGAAGTTTGTCTTCAGGATTGAAGAAAAAGCCTTTTAGCCTCCAAAAGAGCTGCAAGAAGCCAGAGTTTGTGAGGCTTTGACAGACAGTCCAGAGGAGCACCGTCTCCCAATAGGAGCAGTGGATTTGAAATGTCTATGGGTGATCCCAGTACCCCAGAACATTCCCTTGCGATGTGTGACCAGAAGGGAATTAGGGACGGACATTCCCACAACAGGTGTAGGATGTTAGCCAGGTCATGTCCGCATCTCCAACATCTTGCATGGGGGAGAATGCCCCAGGATTGGAGGCTTGCTGGTGTACGATACCAACGAAGGAGAATTTTGAGTTGTATTAGTTGGCTCCTAACATCCATGTAGGTAGAATGAGCTAAATGTAGGCATCTGAACCAGGTTTCTGAGATGATGGGAGTCTCAAGGGCCAAGCTCCAAGCAGCCCTACATGATTCGGTGTGGTCCGGTTGTGCCTCCCACCAGGTACTGTAAAAACACCCTGCGATGCCTTGTGATGAGGCTTTCATGTGTAAAGAGGCCAAGCAATGCCACTTGGGGTCAGATACCTGCTCCTTACCGAGAGTCCAAAGCATGCTACGTAGTTGTAGGTATCTCCAGAAGTCGTGGTTTTGGAGAGACTAGCGAGCTTTAAGTTGATCAAAGGATATCAGTGTAGTAGAGTTGGCCATATACAAGTCTTGGACAATGCAGATCCCTTTGTTCTCCCACGTGGCCCAATGTATAGGTTTATTGTCTACCAGGAAGAGCTAGTTATACCAGAGGGTCATATACCAGAATGGAATATACCTCGCTGCCTTAATGGTGTTGGAAGCTGCCATGAGCTTGAACCAGGCCCTCCTGGTTTCAAGCATAACCGGTGTGAGCTCGCTGTGGTCTATAGGGGCTTTTGTGAGTAATGTGTTTGGGGGGTATGTTGCATCAATTGGGTCTCCAGTTGAACCCACTGTGCCAGCACAGAAGGGGGGGATAAACCACTTGGTAGCCTGTGTTGCTGTATATGCCCAGTGGTATCCCTGTAGCCACGGGAGTCCCAAGCCTCCTTTAGTCCAGTGAGCCCTCAGCTTGCTGCGACTCCATCTAAGAGCCTTGCCTTCCCAAAGTAGAAGGGACATCGAGTTGTCTAAAGGGCTGGAAAACTTTGCCTGAAAGGGAACTGTAATAGGAAGATTGTTCAGAAGATATGCTACCCCAGGTAGTAGTAACATATGGATAGCAGCCACTTTGCCTGGGAGAGAGAGGTTAAGGTGTCGCCATCGGCTTACCTCTATCGTTAATAATGTGATCGGGGGCCAAAGTTCTCTTGCTGTAAGTGTTTTCAGTTAAAAGGGATATTAATACCCACGTATGAAAAACAATGTGGGGCCCATGTTAGGTCTAGACCTGACATGCATGAATTTGTGCAAGCCACATTAAGAGGAGTAACACTGTTTTTTTTTTTTTCATTAATTTGTAGGCCAGACAACTGAGCAAATTCACTCAGGGTCTGTAAGACAATAGGGAGTGATTCCTTTGGCTGTGCTAAAGTGAGGAGTAAATCATCTGCATAGGAGGCAGTTAAGTAAGTACATTGGCCTACCTGTATGCCCTTGATATCCTCAGTAGCCTGTAGTTTCCATGTAAGTGGGTCTAGAGCCAACAAAAAAGTAGAGGAGATAGGGGGCAGCCCTGTCTTGTGCCCCTTTGTAGAGGAAAAGGAGGAGATATATCTTTATTTGTCAGGATTGTTGCAAAGGGGGCATTGTATAACACCTGAACCCATTGTCTGAAGTAGGGACCGAACCCGTAGAGCCGGAGTATTTCATGGAGGTAGGGCCATTCTACGGAATCAAATGCTTTAGAGAAATCCATTGCCATTGCGGCCATTGGGATTTTTGATTGCATTGTGAGCCATTTAATGTCTAGGACCATTCTAATATTGTTCACTGCGGCTCTTCCTTTGGTGAACCCAATTTGGGAGGGGTGAATGAGAAGAGGTATGGTCTCCATCAGACGGGTAGCAAGCATCTTAGCTGATATTTTGTAGTCAACCGATATAAGAGAAATTGGTCAGAAGTTGGCACAGTTCTGAGGGTCATCTGACTTTTTCGGGAGTAGAGTAATTAGAGCTGCTCGCAGAGTGGGAGGGAGGGAGGATACCAGACACATGGGCCTCTTGCAGCACAGAAAGAAGAAGGGTGCTGATCTGTGCACTCATTGCCTGATATAAGTCTCTGATCATGCCATCTGGCCCAGGTGACTTACCCTTGGCCAGCTGACTAAGGGCGGTCACAAGTTCTGCTTCTGAGAAGAGCTTATCTAAAACATGTTTCACCTTTTCGGGAAGCTGAGGGGAGTTTGTATTGTCACAGAAGTCCATCAGTTTCCAGTGCAGTTGGTCAGGGTCCAGAGTGGTGTGCTACTGATATAGTCGCTGATAAAAGTGTTGCATACATTCATTAATTTGCTTAGGGCCCATAACCACAAGACCATTTCCATTCTTAAGGATATGGATTCGAGAGGCAGCCTGTTGTTGTCTTAATTGAAAGTACAGGAGCTTCACCCCTTATCTCCACCCTCCCGGTATCTGTGCTTGGATCTGAGTAATGTCCATTCTGCCTTATGCTGGTACATGGTGTTTATACGGTATTTTAACCCAACTATCTCCTGCAATAGTGTCAAATCTGGTATTCGAGTATTAGAGGCCCTGAATCTGGTTTCTAATATGGAAAGGTCGGATTGTAGGTTGCTGAGCTCTAATCTCCTCTGTTTATTTTGGTGTGCTGTATAGGCAATAATCTGCCCCCGCAATACAGCCTTGAATGCCTCCCAAACTGTAGCCGCAGATGTGTCTGTGGCATGATTTGGAGAGAAATAGTCCCGGGCAGTCTCCCGTATCATCTCTTGAAATTACAGGTCCCTCAGAAGAAAGGGGTTACATCTCCATCTGGTACTTGATTCCCCTTGACCGGGGGGAGCAAACAAACAGGACACCGGAGCATGATCTGAGACTAGAATGTTATGTATCCTAGTACATGAGATATCCATGGCCACTGGTACGCTAGCAAGCCAGAAATCAATCCTTCTATATGAGGTGTGGGTGGGGGAAAAGAAGGAGTAGTCGCATCCCGATGGGTGATCTCTACGCCACACATCGGTCATGCCCCATTCCTCCATCATTCCTTGCAGGACCAGCATTGTCTTTGGATGTGCTTGTGGTGTTGGTGTCGATTTATCAAGGAAGATATCTAATACTAGGTTGAAGTCTCCCCCAATTATAATTGGGATCTGTGAGTGTGATGACATCAGAGTTTCTACAGCCTTGTTGAGGTCTAAAAGGATCTCTGGATTGTCCGTGTTGGGACCATAGACATTCATTAATATCACTTGGCCCCCTGGGTGTGAGAAACGAACTGCCAACCAGCGGCTCTGAGCATCAGAGACTACTTGTTCCTGTACCCAAGTACATGACTTCCTGAGTAAAATAGCCACTCCCCTGGATTTAGTTGATGCTGAGCTTGCTATAACAGTACCGACCCATGCTTTCCTGAGCCACTATACAGTTCTTGCTGTGAGGTGGGTCTCTTAGATAAGTGCGATATCCACCTGCAAGGTGTGTAAGTGTCTGAGGACCATGGATCGCTTGACCGGGTGGTTTAGGCCCTTCACATTCTATGATATAAGTTTAGTGCCTGCATTGGCAGTCTGCATCATGATTCAAGCCTCTAAGTATTGTAGAGGTACTTACCACCCGTGTCCAGAAGAGAGAGGGAAGCAGGAGTAGAGGATTTGTCTGATACCAAGGTAGTAGGATAGGCAAAGCAAAAAGGGAAATAGTCGGATCACTTAATAGAGATGTATATAGGAACCTGGCACAAAGAAAATGAAAAAACAATCAAAGTTAAAATACAAAATGCACAAGTCAAAACTCGACTAACTAGTTAAAGTTCAATAACTATTTCCCCACTAGGGGGATTCTTTTTCTAAGGTATTGCAATAAATGATTACCAACTTTAAGCAAAAAAGCACAAAGCTAAAGGTGAATAGGTGTTTGCATGAGGTGCAATCCTCCTTGTCTTGAGGAGGAGCACCTAACCACACTAGCCTTACACCTTTATGGGGATGGGCGATAAAAAAAAAAACAAAACACTAGCATCACCAAACTCCGTCCCCAGCTATGCAAACAAGACTAAGGTACATAGCCAGTTTCCAAAGGTAGGAGGGAGGGGAAGAAGGATCAGATGTTGCCCTATGTCAAAAAAAGGGGAAACAAGGAGCGCATATGAGACCAGCTAGGCACATAACCCTTGCTAGTATATGCGTAAATGCAGGATGCCATGCCCTCAGTAAACTCCCCTTATCCGAGTTACATTGGCAATAGGAGCTGTAAATATTAAGCAGCTAGCCATGAGCTAGCACAGGCTAGGTGAAATGTAGAGGTCATTGACTGGGCATTTTCAAACCAGGTACCAAGACCTCTATATTTGCTTATATAGATGTATATGTATAGCCTCCTCCTTATATGAGCAGTCTAGGATACAGCTAATGGACCCAACAAAGCAGATGTAAGGCAGGGCGTATCCTATAGCATGGGACCCCTGTGTTAGATACCCCAGAGAGAGGAGACTAAACAATAAAGAGATCGTTTACAGACATATGAAGTTCAGTCATTTGGAACTTGCTCTCCTGTTGTAGCAGGACTTATTGTGGATGTGGAAATGTCCTGGGACACAGCCTGCGCAAAGGTTAACAGTCCTGGTTTAACTGGCATGTCAGAAAAGTCCTGATTATCTGCCAGGCCAGAGGGGGGTCTGCCCAGGATGAGTGTTCAGCCGCCTCCATCATGAGATCATCTGGAATATCTTGCACTTCCAATTGTTCCCGGATAAAATAATCCTCCTCGATCTGTTTTGTGGGTGGTGCCTTCCCTGGACTCTTGGAAGGAGATCACTGTGCGCTGAGTGCTGGAATACACAGACAGTTTGATTTGGTTCCCGCTGTGGTAGACAGGGTGAGGGATGCTCTGTATGTCCATTTGGTGTTGATTTGCCATTGTTGTCTGTGCCTGGTGGCTTACAGTGAGTGGGAGACCTGGGGGAATCAATTAGAGGGAGTGCTGTCCATTCCAACTTATAGTCCTCCCGGAAACCATCCCTAGAATATTGGTTCCTCCTGTTTTGTCTTGTAGAAGGATCTGGCGCCCATAGCCTTTTGGGAGGTGTAGTGTTAAGCGGTGTTCAGGGCCAGTACTTAGAGGATCATTTTTCAATATCCCAGGGTGTCTCCACCACTATATCTCGGCCCTCCTTGGATGCATACAGGTAGGATAAATTTTGGAAACCATATTTGAACCCTTGCACAGCTAGTGCTTTCTTTATGGGTATAAAACTTTTTCTATGGGCAGCCACATCTGCTGAGAAGTCTCTGAAGAAGGATATTTTTTCCCTATACTTCTCCCATTTCTCTTGCAGCCTTCAGGACCTTTTCTTTCATGGAGTAGCACAATATATAGGCAATTAAGGGCCTGGGAGGGGTATTACGAGGCCGGGGGCCCCCAGGAATGCAATGCGCCCTCTCTACCTCTACTGGGCCATGCCATCTGTCCCCTAACATTTTAGAGATTTCTTCATTAAGGAATCTCTCTGTATTCTGACCCTCAGCGCCCTCAGGAATACTGAGGATCCTGATACTATTGCACCACCTGCGGTTCTCTTGGTCCTCTACTCGTTTCCACAGGATAGCCAGCTTGTCATCGTGTTCCCTCAGCAGTTGTAAAATTTTAACCTGCCCAGCCTCCAGGTCTTCTGTACGCTGATCTGTGACATTTAATTTGTCACTAAGCACTTTCACTTCAACGACTGTACCCAATAAGGTGGATGAAATAGTGTCTACCCTTGTGAGGAGGGTCTCGAGTATGGTGGTGATGCATTGTAGCGAGGTATCAATGTCCACTGGGGGGGTAGAATCATCCGTGGGAGCTGCACCTGGACCTTGTAGAGCTAGGTTAGAGGAGGCCATTCTAGGACTGTATCAGTGGCACTCTCCAATAATAAAGTGTATTGTGGATAGTGAAGCAGCGCCACTTGTTTACTGGTGCTCGCAGTAGAAAGCTTGCCACAAGGAAGCCCATAACCAGGGAAGACCGCCACGCAGAGTTGGTGGTTTCAGGGCCTGCTCAGATCCAAAGCGAGTCACGCAGGGACCGGTGCGATAAAGCAATGTACCGGATCACTAAACGCAATAAAAACCCGCAGAGTCGGTTTACGGCAACATCTGGGCATTTAAGAGGAGACTAGGACACTGGATGACCGCTATTATAGACCGATTGTGTTAGCTGGGGACTGAGCTCTTAGTTCAAGCAGCCATCTTCCTCAGCAGTCAAGCCACGCCCCCCATTGGCATAGGTTCTGATGGGGCCATTGACCGGCTGGTTCAATACCTTACTTGTATAGTACTATGACTGGGTTATGTGGGAACTGGACAAGGGTCATGCATTGGATGTCTTTTATTTATACTTCAGCAAGGCCTTTGATTCATTGCCACATGTGAAGGAGGAAACATGGCAGTTGGGGTTCAACACCAAGAAGTGCAAGGTTCTGCACACTGGAGCCAGGAGGGATTATAACTTGAATGAGGTACAGCTGGGGAGCTCCACAGAGGAGAAGGACATACAGTAGTACTGATTATTACTAGGAGCACGAATAACTCTGCTCAGTGCAGGAAGGCGGCAGCAAAAGTCAACAAAATTCTGTGATGTATTGCAAGAGGAATCCCCTCCCGAATGAGGGAGGTTATCATGCCCTGTATATGTCATTGGTCAGGCCAAACCTGGAGCACTGCGTGCAGTACTGGTGCCCATTCATGAAGAAGGATATCAGATTGCTGGAGGGTATACAGTGAAGAGCCACACAGATGATCCAAGAATTAGAGAGCAAGCCCTACGAGGACAGGCTGGGACAGCTGAATATGTATTTGCTGGAAGAGGGGAGGGATAGGTGAGGATATGATTGAGACCTTTAAGTATCTGATGGGGTAAATAAGACCAACACAGAGAGGATTTTCCAGATGAGAAGGGGGAGGGACACAAGAGGGCATGGACTGAGATTGGAGGGGAGAAGATTCAGGAGGGAGATGAGGAGATACTTCTTCGTTGAAATAGTGGTGGACAAATGGAACACCTGACCAGAAGAGATAGTGTCCTGTAAGGCAAGCGGGGTTGGGACAGGGTAAGGGGGAGGTATACTGGGAAGATGGGGGTGGGGACATTGCAAGATGAGGTTGTAGCTGCACGCTCAATTTGACTCGATAGACTGTGAGGCTTATTTCTGCTGACAATTGCGTATGTTCATATATTTATCTATGATACAGTCAACAAACATTGACTCACACTGTCAACAACAATAACCATTGCCATTACTGATGCCATGATGTTCCGAGTATCATGCAGTTCCTTTGTGACTTGAGTTTAATCCATTAATCATTATGACCTAATCTGAAGTTATTTTTACTAATTGACAGGCAGAGTTACTGAACATAAAATGACCTCCAATACTGAAATGTGATGCTGTGCTGAGCATATTTCCTTACACCGCACCACCAACCACAAAGAGGAGAGAATGCAGTGAGCGACGAGCAGAGATTAAACAATGGAGAGAGGTAAATTATTATCAATATATTGTGATAACAATAGTGGGGATGTACACTTCATTGGCCTGTTGGCAAAGAAAGATGTGTGATATGCCTTACATTGTGTCATTGTGAACAAACCAGGAACGTCATGGTAATTGGGGGGGAGGTATGGAAGGTGTTAAGATTGATCAGCATAACACTAATGACCCAGTATTGTTTATGATGTCCTTCCCTTTACCCAAACAGAGCACAAGCAGAACACTGACTGGTGGAGGTTTGACGGTAAACATCACGTGTGAGTTGAAGTCATTACCACTGGTCAGTATTGTGGTCAGGTGTCAATGTGCACACACCTCTTTGTAAATCAATATATGCTGATTTTTTAAGTGTAAAAAAAGGATAGAAATGGCAAATGGCCCTGTGGTCTTGCCTGTTGACGTCCATTAGTCATAGCAGGCTAGGGCATCAGACTTTATGTCCAACTCCCAATGGTTAGGATTGTGCATTGATGATGCTTCATAAAAATTCACCGGTACATAATTCTTCTAAGTCAGGTGTCATCCATCAATACCTGAGTACAATTAAGCAATAAGGCATGAGCAAGGGATATGTTAATGGTCTGTTAATCACCCTCTAGGGGTGTAATGTGGCATGAGGCATGCGGTGCTACCCCTTACAAAGGGAAGTGATGACCATTAACATAACCTGGAGTGCCGTATTGCTATTATAATAAACATGTTTTTTTAAATAGTGTTAAACCTTGCTCAGCATATGATTTGGTTGTACATGTATGTCAATCAAAGATTAACATATGTCTGATAGAATGTTTAAAACCAACCAGAAAGCTCCATTTCTCAAGTCCTTTTTATAATACCATTTCTTGACATATACAGGTGTAGATGGAGCACTGAGGGCATGTATTGATGCCACTGTCTCAACTGACTATGCAGATGACCAGATGGACAATAGCAAGTTCTTTGACTTTGACATGCCATTGCTTGGTGAAGACATCAAGGCAGAATCCACAGCTGCAATGGTAGGTATTTCCATTGGATACTGCAGGAGTCGTTTATATCCAGTTGATGTCATCACATGAACGACAGTAACAGTATCATTTACTTTTCAGGATCAATGCAGCTGCCCTATTTGCCCACATGGAAAACTGTTTTGTACTGTTGCTACTCAAACTGACCCACCATCTATTATGGACTAGTTGTGCCAGTGGCTAGAGTATGAGTTTAACTTCACTGGAGACTGAAAAATTTGTGAATGAACACTCACACCCCACTGTATTTGATCCTTCTGTGTATGTGCCAAGAATACATGTACAACAGGAAGTGAATAATGAGGATTCAGATTTTTCCAATCCCGGTTATAGCGACCCCCATGAGAAAGACTGACTACAAATCATCGAACACAGAGGAGTTGGACAGTGATGATTCATCTGAGGATGGCAAATTCATTGTGTCATATGGCAATATAAAAGAATTGCTACAAAGATGTATGATGTGTGGGGCACCAATTGTACACATGTCAACAAACACGCATGGATCAATGCTGTCTGTTAAAATGTTTTGTGGCAACAGCCATGACCAAACATGGTTCTCCCAACCTATTCTGAAAAAAATGGCTCCCGGCTACCCTGAAATCTCTGCCACTATTCTTTATAGTGGAAATTCATTCCAAAAAGTGTTTTTTTTTGATGATTTACTTAATTTGCAGTTTATGTCCAGCATCACCTACATGAAGATTCAAAGAAAATATTTATTTCCGATGATTAATAAGGAATATGTCAGACAGCAGTAGACTATACTCGAGGAGATGAAGGTGAAGGACTCAGTGGTGCTTTGCAGTGATGGATGCTGTGATTCACCAGGTTTCTCAGCAAAATATGCCATTTCCACATTTATGGTACAGAACTCTTCGAAAATAATTGATTTCACTGTGATACAGGTTTCAGAAGTCAAGTACTCCACAAACATGGAAAGTGATGGTTTCAAGCATTCACTGGATTACTTGATTGAATATGCAGTTCCCATTACCACCATCGCCACTGACCGTCACAAGCAAATATCCAAGCATATGAACAAAGTGTACATGCCAAACAAGAACATAAACCATCAATACAATGTGTGGCACCTAGACAAGTGGCTAAAGAAGGAACTATTTGCACATTCCAAGAAAAAAAGAGTGTGCAGAATTAGCATTGTGGATTCAGTCGGTGTCAAACTACTTCTGGTGGAGTCGTGGCAGTTGCAAGGAAGAAGTGCAAAAGTTACAAGAAATGGTCTGTTCGGTGGTTCACCATTCTGTGAACAAACCCAGTCGGTCAGATAGTAAGACATTTTTAAAATTTGCACACAACAAACTGTCAAGGGAAGAACAGAAAAAAAATTTGGTTGAAACCTTATTCAGCAGCGCACAACGTTCTGAAGAAAACTGTCTTCAATAAAAAGTTCCTCAAAGATCTTGGAAAGGTGACAATGTTCTGCCACACTGGTGATCTGGAGGTTTACCATTCACTTGTACTGAAGTATTGCTCCAAGAGGCATAACTACACCCATCAAGGCATGGTGGCAAGACACCAACTGGCAGTGATGGACCACAATAACAGTGTCTCCTTACCAATGGCTGTGGGCCAGTCTGGCGAAGAGAGCTATAAAGTGGTCTACCCAAAAAGCAAGAAAGCATGGGTTGCAAAGCCAATCCGAGAGAGTAAGAAGTCTGATTACCTGAAGAACCTGATCAGCGACTTGACTGAGAGGAAGAAAGCTAACTTAACACCGACTCCAGTGAAACAGAAACCATTTCCAAAGAACATTGCAGAAGTCCCTATCCCAGAGGAATTGGAGTTGATTAAGCAACATGTGTCATGGTTCAGGAAAGCTGTTCAGTAATGTGAGTGATGCAGATGCTACTGTACGTAACCATATACAGTGCTGCTGCACAGTGGAGGTCTGACAGTAAAAAAGTGACATCCGAACAGACTAAAAAATGTAAAATGTACTTATGTGGATAGCTGGTTAAAGTGAGTATCAGGCCAAGATGAAAGCAGCTACCACTCCCATGATATGGTAGCTGCCCTCTCTGTCAGTTATCATAGTCATGTTTTAATTATTAATTGTACACCATACCTTTTAAATATCACTCGCAACTTTTTTTGGTAGATGGGATGCCAGATCAGTTCTGATGACTCCAGTCCTTCCACCTCAACCCCACACTAAATCACATAATGACATGTACCCATGGAAAGCGGGGGGGAGGGGGTCCCATTGCAGTGAATGTGGCTTAGTTTTCCTGTCATTTTTATGCCTCCAGTCGGACAGTTGGACAGGAAAGAAGGACACTGCTTGACTAACAAGGACTTTGTCAGTCTAGAGGTGTCCCTCTTTTCTGTCCAAATGTCCATCCTGAGGCATAAAAATGACATGAAAAAGAAGCCACATTCACTTCAATGTTGCGCTCCCCAGTGCTCTCCCTGGGCACATGTCATTAGGTGCTTGAGTGCAGGGGTGTTGCGGCAGGATTGTAGCCCACAGACGTGATTGTTCAGCCCATGTACTGAACAAAGTTACGAGTGATATTTAAAAAGTATGGGGTACAATTAATAATTAAAACATAGCTATAATAACTGACACAGAGGGCAGCTACCACAACATGGGAGTGGATCTGTTATATCTGAAATTTCCTTTAAATTGATTTCTCACTTGTGAAACAGGTTTTCACATTTCATTATCATTAAGTTGACTTTATGTATGTTGCACAAACAGCTGTTTACAGAAATTCAAGTCATGGTGTGTCTTCATTTACTTTAATTTGTGACGTATGCTGTAGTCAGGGGTGTCGGAAGGCATACGCACTGTACTCGGCAGAGTACAGTAAAAAAAATTCAGGCGGGGCAACAGACCAGGCAGGGGCAACAAAAACAGGAAAGCAAGGACATTGTGAGTCACATTATGTCTGTGTGGCGCTGAGCCCTTTTGCCTTTGTTGTTCGCTATGGGGCAGTGATGCCACTAGCCAAATACACAAACAAGAGCAACTTACCAGGCAGGCAGAAAAACAAAGGAAGGAGGATTAAAGGAAAAAACTGATTACTTAAACTCAGACATGGCAAATGGGAGGGCCTATTGTTGGTGTGGTGTGGCAGCGCTTATTTTGGTTTATGTGTACATAACAGAGGGGGCAACATTGCATCAGTTTTGAGTACAAGTTTAAAATTCCTGGCTACACCCCTGGCTGTAGTAACAACAAAATTCAGTAAAGCAAAACCAGTACAACTTTATTTTTGTGTCATACAACTGTTTTTAAATGAGATAATGTTTTTCACACAGTTTCACCAAACCGGTGTGCAGAAAGGTATTCAATACGATTAGTTAAAACAGTGTTTAAGTCTAAAAGTATCACATAAAATGCACAGACATGTTGTGTGATGTTTCAGTATGAAAAGGCTGGCTAATTGGCCACATAAAAACCAACATAATTTCCAGACGACTCTGGATACTTGTGACATATGGCTCAAACAGCACGTGCTGGGATCACATGGCATACTTTCTTGCTGAGGCATTTGTGTATCCAATGAGTGAATTTTGTGTATGACGCTCATAGATAAGTCCTGGAAAACCAGAAAAAAATTATCAAATACTTGCTGGAAAAAATTTGAAGAACAACATGCAAACTCAACACTGTCATTGGAATGTACTCAATGTGACAAAAGAAAAGATAGTGCACGATAGTATTGGTCCAAATGTAAATTGACTGAAGCTTGTCTTCTGTAATAGTAAAAGCATGGTTAATAAAGTAGTGTAAATAAGGCCTGCAATTTAGAAACGTTAGGTGGACTTTGCAGCCATGAACATAACAGGGTCCCCAAAATGCAATGTCTGCAACCTTTTGGTGTCAAGATACAGGAAATTCAGCAATGGTAGGGTCACATAAAAAAGTGGTCATGGGGAAAAGTAGTGTGACACAAAGAATGCTTGTGTTATGGAGGAGTGGCAGGAGGGATAAATGAATTCACATTGGCTTTAAATGCTAGAGTCAAGGAATATGACTAAGGAATGCCAAAATGTGTTGACCACTCTGCCAAAGAGAAAAGTTATGAAAGTAGTGGGGCATATGAAGAGGACACCTGGGAAGGGGTGTGGGGTGACAGTGGTTAACTTCAACCCGTTGTGATTGGATTGGGTAGTCAATGTATCAGGTGAACTTATGTTTGGGAATGGGCATAAAGAATGTGGAGAAGGAGCCGGCTCTATAGCATTGAGTGAAGGGGTTCATTTGGCATGCTGGCAACCCGGGTTTGTACCCCTAGCCTGGATATCAGGAGCAGAGACCAGCATGGCGTGGATTCAGAAGTGTCCTCTGGACGCTTTCCTCCCAGGGGTGGGGTGGGTGACGAGCAGTGGCTCCTGTGATGTGATTGGTGAATGAGCTTGAAGATCATGTCTTGGCATGCCCCTCTGCATGTCCCCATACCAGGATGCCATCTCTTTATGGCTATGATGTGGGGCGGGACAAGAAAAAATGGAAAAACATCTCCCTGCCAACCGGATGATGAGCGCCCGGCCTGCACTACCACAAAGTGCATGATTACCCCGGACCGACCATGCAGCATCTTAACAGGGATACGGAGTTCGCCTACAGGCACATCCCCCTCAAAGGAGAAGGACCCTCTCGACACAGGGTTAGGTCAGGTTACCCAAAAGTAAGGCAGTAAGGCAGGGTTGGGAGAATGGTGGTGTGGGTCGAGGCATTGGTGCTCTGAAAGGGGTGATGGCAGGGGTGCCATGAGGAGGAGGAGAAACATTGATAAAAAAAAAAGATATAGGGAAAGACTCATTAAGTTACATTATGGTGACATTTAGCTGTAGGAACCAGATAGTAAGGATTAAGAGAGAGGGTTGAGGGGGTGTAAAACATAGTTGATGGAGGCATTAAAGACTCTAATGGTGGACAGGGCCTGAAGGCTAGATGTCATTCTCAAAAAGGGTACTGAAGGAGCCAACATATGTGTCCGTGGTTGTGCACTGGCAGGCCAGTTCAAAGCATCGCTATCATTCTGTGTGTCCCTCAGAATAGTGGGATGCATCACGTAGTTACCCTAAGTATGAACAGCATCAAGGATGAACCAGAAAACCATACTCCAGTGAGCATCACATCTCTAGTATGAACAATAATAATGAGAACCCAGAATATGAGGCAGATGTCCATGCTGTAGTCCAATGACTGACAACAGACCTCCAGCTTGGTGACAACAGTGTCAGCAACAGAAGACACTCCAGTCAATTGTTCATGGCTAGATGGAAAAATTGGTTTAGTCATAGGGTGGTCTCGACATGGAACCACCTTCCAACTGAGGTGATGAATAGTCCAAATATGGATTCATTCAAACTAAGCTTAGATCAAGCATTTGGGGATGAAGTTAAATTCTATTTTAACTAAAACTAATTGGCAAGCTCCACAGACGCAAGTCCATAGACACTTGAACTTACCTGTGTAACCTATGTAACAGACACCACATAAACAGGATAGACAGCCACAAGATGTAAACGTATAAAAATGCTGTGAAAAATGTAGAAGTTTAAAAATGCAGTGCACTTCCACTATGGATGCCTGCAGCATGGTGCAGTTACCCCTCCCTGTTGCGACGGTTTTAGCGGTTTGTCAAGTCCTTCATAAAGAACCAGTACCTTAAGGAAACTGTTTGCAACATGGAGGGATAACTGCAACAGGGTGCTGGAGTCCACTGTGGAAATAAAATGGATGTTTAACCTTCTACATCTTGTGTCTGTATATCCTGTATATGTGGTGAATGTGTAGCTGATAACAATGCTTGCCATACTTTTTATGTTACATTTGTCACCCGCACTCCTCCAAGCAAAGGACCTGTGGGAGAAACATATCGTGTCTGAACGATGTGCCTTTACCTACCTGAAGCCCTGCCAGTGCCCCTAATGGAGCAGTGCTTCTTCTACACAGGTGGGGAAGAGGTGGGGACATAGACAACATAGAGAATACTGGATAGGCAACTATGCACAACCAGTGTGTTGTGCCACAGAGGGGTTCTTATTCCCTCTGACCTCGAGAGTAAAGATCAAGAGGTCCATGGGAATCAGAACCCCGAGGTGAGAGAACATACTGGTTGTGCATAAAGTTGCTCATTGTGTATTTTTATAGTGTATAGAATTCTGTGAAATGTGTGCATTGTCTTTTTTTCTCTTTCACAATGAAACTGACATGTGACGTCTCTAAAGGTTCTAGACTGCTGTTTTACAACAGAACTGGAATGAGGAAAGCAACCATGTAGCAGCATTTCAAGTTGTTCTGCTGCAGTAGTGACATCCCTACTGCAGCAGAACAACATACTAATGTCATTACTGGTGGGCCGATCAACTAGGCCTACATAATGATGGACTGATGCAATACCTCATGAATTTGCAAGGTCTATAGCTTACCTATTCTGGATTGGGTCCTCAAAAACATTGTGTCACACTTCATCAAGTTGTACCAGGGTACACCACAGGACTTCATTATCGAGGCACACATTTTTGAAACAAAATGTCTGCGTTACACACTGAGCATCTAAAAAAACAAGAGGCAAGATGTAAAGTAACATGAATAAGAACATCTTTATGTACTACTGACTGTCTAATGTAGTAAATACTTTACCCTGATGCTTATCATCAACAGCCTCGATGTCATGGCAACAGATGCTTTTGTGTCCTCACAGGACTCACACAGACATCAGTCAGTGTTTCCAGCTCTGTCTCCTTCAATATCCACGCCCCTGTCACTGTCTTCAGAATCTGAGGCAGAAGAGTTTGCAACCTGAGTGGTGTCATGTGGTATCTTGCTAGCTGGGTGCTCAGGTTCGAACATATATGGCTGAAGCATACCTCTGCTTCAGCAAGTTGGTAGCTCATCACTACTGGAATCAGAATATGCAGCCATTACAAAGTTTCTCACCTGTGTGGGAAAACACAGTTGCAACATCTGTAAGGGACAATACCACTACAGACATATTACATGTCATCAAGCACTGTACAATAACTATTATATGAACATACGAAGATACGAAGAAGCCAGCAGAAGAAGGCCATTTGGTCTATCAAGTCTGCTCATATTACAGGGTCCACAGCTTGAGCTAATGTCTCTGCCCTCCCTTCCCATTCCTCCCATCCTCCCTACCCCTGATCTTTATCTTCCGATATGCCTATCCCAGCCTCTCTAGGAACTGCCACTGTCTTCAACAAGATGACCTCTTCCGACAGCGCATTCTGAGTGTCCTCCACCTTCTCTGTGAAGAAGTGCTTCTTGACCTCCCTCCTAAACCTCCCACCCTCCAGCTTAAGACTGTGCCCCCTCATGTTGTGGTTGCCACTCAGCTTAATGAGACTCTCCTTATTAACCTTATTTATCCCTTTCACTTATGACAGTCACACAAGCCATATTTGTAAACATTTATACACAGACAGTAGTTACAGAATAAAAAATGTTATTCACCTGGAAATTAATAAAAAAACTGGGAAGAATGTTAGTGACAAGCAGTGCTGCCCCGACAAGGCAATTTCTCCATTGGCACTGGTTAAGGACTAAAAAAAATAGTTAGAAATCATTGAACATAATAACATTTACAAATAAAGGATTATAACAGTGTCAGAACACTTTCAAGGTTACACACAAAGACAGTATGACTTGGACATGGAATACAACAGTATAGAGTCATAGCAGCTACAGCTATGAAATTATCAATGACAAGCTGTTACGACTGGTCCACAACTCACTAACGTGCAGAACGTGAATATAATCTTATATACAGCCTCATTTGCAATAAAAGGTAATCATTGTCATAACAAGGGAATAGGTACAGTATGTCCACACAGTGTAAGTACAAGTATACAAATGCAATGGTAATGAACCCTCACATGTGCTACTTGGTGCATGGATGAAATGCCATCAATTACTGAAGTTGTGACAGAAAGCACCCCTTGAAGGCATTGGTGACATTCATGACATGCATTCAGACTGGTCAGCATTCCATGTACACACACACACACGCGCGCGCACACACACATGAACAAAGTCTTTCACCAACATGACCTTGCACCACAGTATATATCTCTGTCCGCTATGGATGGCACCAGTCAAAGATTTATTTTGACAGTATGATGGGTTTGGGCTGGCAGTATAGCCTAGAGGTTAGAGGAATGAGGTGTGAACGAGCTTGGTACATCCAGCAGACCAGACCTGAGTTTGATTCTCATAACCTCCACTTGTATACTGTGTGACTCTGAGCAAGTCACTTAACCGCCCAGTGCTCCCAGGTCGCCCCTGAAAACAGGCACTTGTGCCTAGTGGGCCTCACCCGGTTACCAAAGACTAAAATAAAAAAAAAAAAATCTCCTTCACTGTGCACACTCAGCCACACAGATCCAAATAATATTTATATTGCCAGCATTCCCAGTACGCACACACACACAGACACACACACTCACACACACACACACACACACACACACTCTTAGGCCAACATGACCTCTTTCTCCCTTGGATAGCACAAGTAAATTATTTTGAAAATTGCCAGCATGAAAAGGATGTGCACAGCCTACTTCACTTTGACAATACATGGTACATAACTGACACACCAGGCAACAAAATAGGTTTGCAGTTACGACACGTGTGCTGCACTGTGCATTTAGGGAATTTAGCAAGTGGTTTATGAATGCAAACTGCTAAAGATTCCAGTGCTAACATTATGCTGCAATGTACTAAACATGACAAGCACCAAAATGTGTGTATATTACTGAAGCAGTGAGGGTGTACTGTGCTTGCACAAATACATAACTTCTATCAAGGACATAAACACAAGGCTACAGCATCGTGGAGGTGGGTAAGGGCAATCTACATGGGGAGGGACCTCCAAATTATAAACTGAATGTATTTCATTGTTCCAGATACAACCATAAACATATTTCAACTGCAGTTAGGCACGAAACATTAAATTTATTGGTGGACCAGAGGAATCAAGCAGCACATATGATCAGATAGACGATATGCAGCACCAGGAAATACAAAGGGTATACTATTGGAAACAAGCGTTTTCAACTCGTACAACAAACGTTTGTCAGTATTCTGTTACTATTCACAAGTTTACTGAACATAACAGTGATAATGTGCTGTAGAACTTACTTTAGCATGCTACGAAAGCAAGTTCATACAGCAAGAATTGACCGTGATGAGTACAGTGACACATACTATCTGAAAAAGGGCAGAGCCCATCAGTCACTTCACTTCCAGTGATCATGGGGCTGTACAATTTGAAACATGGATGAGGAATGCAGGGATAACAAAAAACATAAAAATAAGGTATTTAAAAATGTTTTTTTTATATCAGAGATTTCAAGCAACCTGTAAATTGGCAATAATAATGCAATGTTGTAGCAATAGCACTGTTCTTTTCCCCTTTAATATCATCATTACTCTCTTTAACAAGCATTTGTCAATGCCGAATGTTGGCTTGCTGGTATTAGCAGTGGAAATGCAGGAGTTAAACAGATGCAGAATAGGAATGGCAGTAAAGTATTGAACTTCACGTGAACCCCACCTCCATCCTGTAGAGGATTTGGGGTAAATATTTGGGTTGTCACTCATGACAGTCAAGCCATGTTGCCTCAACCTATTCTGCAGACATCGACACGTGTTGAGGTGTGCCTTAGGGTGTTTGGCTTTACAGTCACCCCATTCCATAAGGACATACAGTGAAATGGGTGCAGCATAAGAGAGTGGGGTGAAGTGTTGGGCCGAAGAGTCCAAGGTACACCTCAATGCCTGTCAGTGGCTGGGGGTGGGGTGGGATGGCATGAGCAGTACAGTCGGCAATCCAAAGGAACACTCCGATGCCTGTCTGTCTGTACAGGGCAGGACGTTATGGTTAGAAACCCTAATGCCTCAGGCGTTTGTTGGTATTTACAGTACAAATTTTCAACATGGCCTTTTTGTGACCCCACCTCAGGAAAGCATTTGGGACCTCTTCTCATGAAGAGTGGCAGTGTGATTTTGTCAATGTGTCCCGAAAACTGACTTCCAACAGAGACGGTGCCATTCTGCGCCACATGTACGAAAACACAGATCAGGCAGGATGTGAAGAATAACAGCTATACCATCCATAGGGAGGTGTGAAGAGGTGGCAATGTTGAAAATCTGTAGTGGGAATATTAAAAATGCTTGCACTTCTGAGCATATGTGGAAACTGCGCAATGCATGCACATAACACAGTCACTTTATGGAGTTTTGTCATCAGATTTTCAACATAGGCATTTTACGACCTGTGCTCATGAACAGTGTCACTGTGATTTTCTTAATGTGCCCCAAACACTGATTTCCCACAGCAACCACGCTATTCTGCGCCGGAACTGCAAAAACACATTTTGACCAGGATGTGAAAAATGACAGCTGTACTGTTCATAAGGAGGTGTGGAAAAATGGCAATGTTGAAAATCTGGAATTAAAATATTACAAATGTGCAAAGTTATGAGCGTGTGTGGAAACTGCGCAATGCACGCTCGTAACACAGTCACTTTATGAACTTTCATCACCAAATTTTTCAACATAGGCATTTTAGGACTTCTGCTAATGAACAGTGTCAGTGTGATTTTTGTTATGTGTCCCGAACACGGATTTCCCACAGCGAGCATGATGTTCTGCGCCACAAATGCAAAAACACATTTTGGCCAGGATGTGAAAAATGACAGCTGTACTGTTCATGAGGTGCAGACAAATGGCAGTGTTGACAATCTGGAGTGAAAATATTGCAAATGTGTGAAGTTATGAGCATGCATGGAAACTGCACAATGCACACTCTTAACACAGTCATTTTATGGACTTTTCTCACCAAAGTTTCAACATAGGCATTTTAGGACCTCTGCTAATGATCACTGTGATTTTCGTAATGTGTCTCGAACATGGATTTCCCCCAGCGACTGCACTATTCTGCTCTGGAACCGTGAAAACACATTTCAGGCAGGTTGTGAAAAATGACAGCTGCACTGTTCAAAAGGAGATGCATAAAAATACCAATGTTGAAAATCTGGAGTGAAAATATTGCAAATTCACGAAGTTACGAGTGTGCGTAGCAACTGCGCAATGCATGCTTGTAAAACAGTCATTTTTGGGATTTTGCCCACCAAAATTGCAATATAGATGTTTTGAGAGCCCACCTCATGAACACTGGCACTGTCATTTCATTAATCGGTCCTGAAAGGTGATTCCACGCAGTGACCGCAAAATCACCTTTCCGGGCTGATTAACGCCATGACAGTGAAAGGATTCATGAAGAGTGGTCCCAAAAACCCCATGTTGAAAATTTGGTGCCAAAATTCCAAAAAAGGCCTGAGATATGCATCAAACTTGAAAAAACCCTATTCATCCTATTATACAGCTTACCGGCATTTCCTCAGTTCGCAGTCAGCCTTAAAGAGTGCAGACGTGTTCCTGGTCCACCGAAGATCGTTGCGCCAGACTCCAGAGGTAAGTATGGGGTGGGGGGTGTGGGGAGGCAAGGTGACAGTGGATGGGTGCGAGGTGTGGAGAGGGGTCAGGGAGACCGCAGAGGGACCATTTCCTTCTTTACAGGGGAAAACAAAAACCATTGCGGTACTTTTTTATTTTACAGGGACATTTACCTTGACTTTTGGCATGCTGGGGTGGGCTCCCAGCATGCCAACCTACTGTTTTGTTGGGGGGGGACAACTGTAGCCGATGGTGGATTGGGCACCTTTGTTGGCATACAGGGGCACGCCTTAGCCGAGGGTGATTGGGCACCCACTCGGCACAAACATAGGTTTTATGGGGGGGGGAATTATGCCGATGGGGAGTGGGCACCCCCATCGGCACATCCACAAAGTCAAAGGGACTGAAGCCGGTGGAGATTGGGGCCCCCGTTGGCAAACAAAGACTGCTTGGGGGCATCTGCTGCCAAGGGGGACTGGGCACCCCCTCGGTACGGGGGCTGCATAATACTGTTTGTCAACATGGCAGCAAGCTGCCCATCATGTTCACAAACAGTATTAGGCTACCTAACGTTCCACCCTGCAATGACGGGTCACTCCCTCATTGCAGCACAATGACTGATGCTGCAATGACGAGGCGGCCCCTGATTGCTGTGGCAAAAACATTTGTACTTGGTGCACATTTGGAGACTAGTGTCATCAGCACACTGTGCCTCCATTGGTCCACCACTGCAAAGTCCCCAAATGCAGTGCCTGCCTGGGCTGTAACACTGCCGCGCCTCCACAACCCACTTCTCTCCTAAGCTGTCAGATAATGTTTCTTGTGCATGCGCGCAAGCAAACATAACAAGCATTTGTCAATGCCTAATGTTTGCTTGCTGGCATTGGCATTGGTAGTGCAGATGTTACAGAGCTGCATAATAGGAATGGCAGTGAAGTATTGAACTGAAGCCAACCCCATTACCGCCCTGCAGATAGTGACAGGCATTGGGGTGTGCCTTTGGGTCATCAGGCATAATGGCCATGCCATTTCACCACACCCTACCGGCAGACATCGATAAATGTCACGGTGTGCCTTGGGGTATTTGGCCCTTATGCGCACCCATTCCATCAGGAAATACGGTGAGACGGGTGCAGTATAGGAGAATGGGGCGAACTTTGGGTCAGAAGAGTCCAAGGCACACCTCAATGCCTCTCAGTGGCTGCAGGGTGTGGGTGGGGATGGAATGGTATAAGCATTGCAGGCAACAATCCCAAGTCACAGCCCTGATGCCTGCATTCTCTACAGGGTGGAGCGTTATGGTTGGAAACCCTAACGCCTCAGGCATTCATTGGTATTTTCACTCCAAATTTTCAACATGGTTTTTTTGTGACCCCCACCTCATGAACAGTGGCAATATCAGTTTGTTAGCCGAAAGTGGCTTTTGCACAGCGACTATGGCATTTGTCACCACAGGTGCAAAAACACATTCTGAACAGGATGTGAAAAATGACAGCTGTACCGTTCATGGGGAGGTGTAAAAAATGGCAATGTTGAAAATCTGCAGTGAAAATATTAAAAAAAACTGGTGAAGTCACGAGCATGCTTAGAAACTGTGCAACGTGCAGCAGTAATGTAATTAGTTTGGGGATTGTTTACAGCAGATTGTCAACACAGGCATTTTGGGACTTCCGGTCATGAACAGTGTCACTGTGATTTTCTTTATCTGTCCCGAACAATGATTTCCCACAGCGACAACACATTTCTGTGCTGAAAGTGTGAAAACACATTTTGGCCATGTTGTGAAAAATGACAGCTGTACTGTTCATAAGGAAGTGTGGAAAAATGCCACTGGTGAAAATCTGGACTGAAAATATTACAAATTCATGAACTTACGAGGGTGCATGGAAACTGCACAATGCTCACTTGTAACACAGTCATTTTTAGGAATTTTTTCACCAAATTTTCAAAATAACCATTTTAAGACCTCTGCTCATGAACAGTGTCACTGTGATTTTCTTAATGTGTCCCATACATTGATTTCGCACACTGACTGCGCCATTGTGCGCTACATGGGCGGAAACATGTTTTGGGCGAGATATGAAAAATGACAGCTATACTGCTCATAAGGAGGTGTGGTAAAATGGCAATGTTGAAAATCTGGAGTGAAAATATTGAAAATTTGCGAACTTATGACCGTGCGTAGGATCAGCGCAACAAACGCTCGTAAAACAGTCATTTTTGGGAATTTTTTCACCAAATTTTTAACATAGCCTTTTTAACACCTCTGCTCATGAACAGTGTCACTGCAATTTTCTTAATGTGTCCCAAACATTGATTTTGCATACTGACTGCGCCATTGTGGGCTACATGCGCAGAAACACATTTTGGGCAACAGGTGAGAAATGACAGCTGTACTGCTCATAAGGAAGTGTGGTCAAATGGCAATGTTGAAAATCCGGAGTGAAAATATTGAAAATTCTGAAACCTATGAGTGTGAGTAGGAACAGCGCAACGCACACTCGTAAAACAGTCATTTTTATGAAATTTTGCACCAAATTTTCAACATAGGCCCTTTGAAAGCCCACTTATGAACACTGGCACTGTCATTTCGTTAATCAGTCCCAAAAGGTGATTTCATGCATGACAGTGACAGAATTCATGAGGAGGGGTCCCAAAAACCCCATGTTGAAAATTTGGTGCCAAAATTCAAAAAAATGCCTGAGATATGCAGCAAAGTTGAAAAAACCCTATTCATTACATTATACAGCTTACCAGCATTTCCTCAGTTCGCAGTCGGCTTTGAAGAATGCAGATGTGTTCCCGGTCCACCGAAGATCATCGTGCTGGACTCCAGAGGTAAGTATGGGGTGAGGATAGGCATGGTGTGCAGTGAGTGAGCACAGGTGGGGGGTGAAGACAGCAGCTAGGGAGGTTTTTTCTTTCAGGATTTTTTATTTGGACTACGGGGACATTTGCCACACTGGGTGGGCTCTAGCGTGGAGCTGGAAAGGCTGTTGGGGGCAGTGGAGCCAACGGGGTTAGGCACCCTGTCGGCCATAGGACCTGTTGCCACGCTGGGGTGGGCTCACAGCATGGCACCCGATAGTCTGGGGGGGAACAGTAAGAGCCCGGCCAGAAGTTAGGCACCCCGTCCGGTCATACAGACCGCGGGGGGAGGTAGGAGCGCATGGAGCACACAATGTGTGCCGCATGTGTGTGTGTGTGTGGGGGAGGGGGAGCACTGCTCACTCAAGTGGTGCTCTCCCTTTCAACTGTATGGCACTGCATTTTGGATCATCGCACTATGTTTCTTGCACATGCATGCAAGCAAACATAAAAATGACAGAAACACTTCACATGTATGATACATAAAACCACACTGCCTTTTGAAACAAAAAAGTAGGTAAAATATTACAAAACAAAACAGTTGTGAACTACAGAAAAACACATTGAAATGAATGGGCTCACACTTCCCATTCATTTCAAAGTTTTTTTCTTTACTTTAGTTGATATTTTTTCTCACTTTTTCTGTCAAGGTGACTTTATTCCATCTCTGATGAACACTGTTGGTGTTAACTTTCAAATTTGCCTCAAATGGGGTGTTTGTAGAGTATGCCAGTGTACCCACAAACACCTATTTTGAGATGGATTTTAAAGTTGACACCCACAGTATTCATTAGAGATGAACTAAAAAAGACTGTAGCAGAAAAAACGTAGATAAAAAAATATTATAAAACAAAAAAGTTATAAAGTAAAGGGAAAAAACATTAAAATGAATGGGCTCGCATGTCCCACTCATTTCAATGTGTTTTTCCGCTCCGTTGACAACTGTTTTTCATTTGTGTTTTGATATTTTTACCTTGTTTTTCCTGTCTCTTTTCTCTGATTAACTGTTTGCATGTTAATATTTCCACATTTGATGACATAAGTGGCTATCAGTAAGAAGAGTTATGGGTCTTCACTGCGATGCCCTCTCCCCTTGAATGACAGCTCCTCTGCTGTCTCACCTATATACTTATAAGTGAATGAACACTTGATAAACCCCACTGAAAAGGAGATGTTGTATCTAAAATTATCTGCCCTAGAAAAAATACATTATAAAATCAAGACCATGATAAAAATTGCATGCTGCATCTCTCCTCTACGATCCTGTGTAAATACTGTATACAGCTGTGTAAAATCAGGATCTCATTGTAAATTAAACATTAAGAACATAAGAAGTAGCCGGCAGAAGGAAAAGGAGACCTGTAGGCCTATTTTGCCTGCCCGATTTGTGCCAGGATCTTGTATTTTATCCCACCACAGAGTCTTGTGTTTCTCTCGCTCTCTCCCTCCCTCCCTCCCTCTCTCTCTCTCTCGCTCTCCCTCTTTTTCCCTGTCCCCACGTCCTCCCTCTGTATTTGTTCCAGGCTCTCTTGAAAGATCCCACTGTTTTGAATGCCATGTCCACCTCCAGCAGCTCTTTCCACGGCATCACCACCCTTTCTGTGAAGAAGTGCTTCCTCACATCCCTCGTGTATTTTCGTCCCCTTAGCTTTAGGCTGTGTCCTCTTGTGGAGGTATTTTCTCTTATGTTGAAGAGACCTGCCCATGCTACCTTGTTTATACTCCTTAGGTACTCGAAGGTCTCTATCATATCCCTCCTCTGTGTCCTCTCCTCCAGTGAGTACATCTGTAAGAACTCCAGCCTCTCCTCATATGACCTTTCCTGCTGCCTCCTGATCATCTTAGTCACCCTCCTCTGTACCCACTCCAGCAGTTTAACGTCCTTTTTTAGGTATGGTTGCCAATACCTCACCCATATTCCAAGTAAGGCCTCACCCGTGACATCCTGCTGGCCTTTGCTGCCACCTTTTTGCATTGTGTGGACTGCCTCATATCGCTAGTGATTGCTACTCCTGAATCTTTTTCTTCCTCCGACTCGGCTACCCATACTTTTCCTATATAGTACTCTGCTCTTGGATTCTTAGCCCCCATGTGCATCACCTTGCACTTATTGCCATTGAAACCCAGCTGCCAAATCCCTGACCATTTTTCCAGTCTGACCAGATCTTCCCTTATTTCTGTACCCCTTCCTGAGTATCCACCCTCACACTGATTTTGGTGTCATCAGTGAAGGGACACATTTTGCCTTGAATACCCTCTCCAATGTCATTTATAAATACATTGAACAATACCAGGCCCAAGACTGATCCCTGTGGTACACTGCTAGTGACCTCCTTTGTAGTGGAGGTTACCCGCCAACTACCACCCTCTACGTCCTGCCCCCCCAACCAGTTCTCCACACATCTGACCAATCTTTCTCCCACCCCAGTTCCTTCAGTTTTGTTATTAGCCTCATGTGTGGCACCAAGTCGAAGGCTGTGCTAAAGTTCTAGTAAATGTCTGTTGCTTGTCCCTTGTCTACCACCTTTGTGACATAGTCAAAGAACTCAATTAAGTTCATTTGACAAGATCTTCCAGCCACAAACCTGCGTTGCTTGTTGTCCTGCAGACCATTGTCCCTATTTAGTTAGCCCCCTCCTTCAGTATGAATTCCATAAGTTTGCATTCTATAGAGGTCGGGCACACTGGCTTGTGGTTGCCTGGGTCCTCTTTGGGACCACTTTTGTGGAGTAGCATGACATTAGCTGTTCTCAATTCTCCCAGCACCACTCATCTGATCTGTTTTGGGTTAATACATAGTACAAATGTGTACAAACAGGACCCAGTACAACAGCAATGCAAGTGGTAAACATTTGACATTGACAAATACTTGTTTAAAATTCACACATTCATTAGCCTGTTCCCTGCACTTCAAAGTATGGTTTTACAGTATAGAAACATAGAAACACAGAATTTGATGGCAGATAAGGACCACTTGGCCCACCCAGTCTGCCCATTTCCCTACCTAATGGATAAGCTGCAGATCCTAGTTAACCAGCAGCCTACTTCTTCTTACCCCCACCCCCTAGAATTGCCTTATGACTGTCCCATGCATGCTTGAATTCCACCACTGTTTTTGACTCCACAACCTCCTCCGAAGGCCGTTCCATGCATCCACAACCCTCTCTGTGAAAAAATACTTCCTTAAATTACCTCTGAGCTGCCCCCTCTATCTTAAAATTGTGCCCTCTTGTTCTTGCACACCTCTTTTTTTGAAAGATGCTACCCTCTTGGACTTTGTTGATTCCCTTGAGGTACTTGAAAGTTTCTATCATGTCCCCCCTCTCCCTCCTTTCCTCGAGGCTATACATATTAAGCTCCTTCAGTCTTTCTTCGTATGTCTTCTGGTGCAGATCCTGCACCATTTTAGTTGCCCTCCTCTGGACAGCTTCCATCCTGTCTATGTCTTTACGGAGATTGGGTCTCCAGAACTGCACGCAGTACTCCAGATGGGGTCTGAACAGCTGTCTGTACAGAGGTATAATAACTTCCTGTTTTCTACTGGTGATGCCTCTCCCTACGCATCCCAGTATTCCCCAGCCCTCCTTGCTGCCCTCTCACATTGCTTGCCCACCTTTAGGTCATCTGATATGACTACCCCCAGGTCCCTTTCCATTTTTGTTGTTGTTAGAATCTCACTCCCCATTGTGTACTCTTCCCCTGGGTTTTTGTTTCCCAGGTGCATTACCTTGCACTTCTTAGCATTGAATCTAAGCTGCCATACATCTGACCATTTCTCTAACCTTGCCAAGTCCCTTCTTATCCTTTCCACCCCACCTTGTGCATCAACTCTGTTGCAGATCTTTGTGTCATCTGCAAAGAGACATACTTTTCCTTCCAGTCCCTCTGCAATGTCGCTTATAAAGACATAGAAGAGGACCAGTCCTAATACTGAACCCTGCGGTACCCCACTAGTAACCCCCCTTTCTTCAGAGTGGACTCCATTTACTATTACTCTCTGTGTCCTATTCTCCAGCCAATTCTTTACCCAGGCTGTCATCTTGGGACCCACTCCCAGGCTGGCTAACTTGTATATTAATCTTTGTGTGGACTGTGTCAAATGCCTTGCTAAAGTCTAGGTAGGCCATGTCCATAGCCCCTCCTGATCTACTATTTTGGTCACCCAGTCAAAGAAATCTATCAGATTTGTCTGGCATGACGTTCCCGCGGTGAATCCATGTTGCCTTGGGTCCTGTGCCCCTCTAGCCTCTAGATACTCGACAATTATTTCCTTCAGAAGTGATTCTATCATTTTCCCTACCACTGAGGTTAAACTAACAGGTCTGTAGTTTCCTGCTTCTGCCTTGCTCCCACTTTTGTGAAGGGGAATCACATCTACCCTTCTCCAGTCCTTGGGTACCACCCCATCCTCCCATGATTTGTTAAAGAGGGTAGTCAGTGGTGTCACTAGTTCTACCCTTAGTTCTTTTAGAATTCTGGGATGAATCCCATCAGGCCCCATTGCTTTGTCCACCTTCAATTTTAAGAGTTCTTTCAGAACCCTTTCTTCTGTAAATGGGCTGGTATCAACTTCTGTATCCAGAGTGTTTCTACGGTTTGTTTTAGGTACCTCCCCCTCTTCCTTTGTAAATACTGAGCAAACATATTTGTTTAGTATCTCTGCCTTTTCACAGTCACCTCTGCCCACCCTCCTCCCTCCCCTTTATTAAGCCTCACTATCCCTCCTTGGTCTTCCTTTGCTCTCTGATGTACCTATAAAAGGTTTTATCCCCTTCTAACTGAGTTAGCTATCTTTTCCTTGGTTTGGGCCTTTGCTGTTCTGACTGCCTTCCCAGCTTCCTTTTGCTTTAACTGATACAGTTCTCTGTCCTGCTCCTTCTGTGATTCCTTGTACTTCCTGAATGCTTTTTTTCTCTTGAACCTTCACTGCCACTTCCTTTGAGAACCATAGTGGTTTCTTACATCGTTCGCTTTGTTTATTTGCTTCACACAAAGGCTTGTTACCTCTGTGATGGCAGTTTTATTATTCCCATTGTTCTTCCCACCTCCTTCCTGCCCATTTGCTAGTGCATTCCTTAGGCACTCACCCATTTTGCCAAAGTCAGCCTTCCTAAAGTCCAGTACTTTGCCTTTGTATGGCTTGACTCTATTGCTGTGTTTATTATGAACCATACTGTTTGATGGTCGTTTCCCAGATGGCTACCCACTTCTACATCTGTGATCCTCTTCATCCCCATTTGAGAGAACCAGGTCTAAGATGCTCCCTCTAGAGTGGGCTCCAATACTAGTTGTCTAAGGCATGCCCCTGTAGGGCATCTAGAATAACCCCACTCTTCAAAGTGGCTGCTGCAACTGCACTCCAGTTAACATCTGGCATATTCAGATCACCCATCAGCAATATCTCTCTTTTCTGCCATTCTAAGTATACTTCTATCATTTCCTTGTCCATTTCCTCCCTTGAGAAGGGGTCTGTACAACCCTGTGTGGATTGTGGTGCCATTGCGGTCTCCAAATTTACCCACAGTGCTTCTTCTCCTCCCTGTTTTCCCATTTGTTCTGTTGCTTTGATTCCTTCCCTTATATAAAGAGCTACTCCTCCTCCTCTTTCCCTCCTGTCCCTCCTGTAGATAGTGTATCCTGGTATGTTTACGTCCCAGTCATGGTTTTGTGTGTACCATGCTTCTGTGACTGCCATGATATCCAGATGTTCCTCCTCCATCAAGACCACTAATTCAGGAAGCTTGTTACTTAGACTACGGGCATTGGTACTCATTGCTCTCCATTTCTTGATGGCTTTACTTTCTGTTGCAGCATCCCCCACTGACCTTTCTACCTCAGTCTATTTCTCATTTAGTACCCTGTTTTGTAGGGAGAGGCTGGGATTTTCCTGCTGCTTATCAGTGCCTCCCCCCTTGACTAGTTTAAAAGCTTGCCAATGAAGGATTTAAACCGATTGCTCAAAAGACTTGCTCCCTTCCTGGACAGATGCAGACCATCCTGCCAGTATAGGCTGGTGTCCCTCCAGGTGGAACCCCAGTCCCCAATGAAGCCAAACCCCTGTGCTCCACACCATTTCTTCAACCATTCATTAAACTGCATGGTGCAAAGTACCCTCGCCTCACTCATGCCATTGACAGGCAGCACCTCTGAGAAGAATGCTGTGTGTGCTACTTTTCTTAGGCACCTCCCCAATTCTACAAAGTCCTTCTGCACTGCTCTAATCTCATGATGAGCCAAGTCATTTGTCCCTAGGTGGATAATGACGTCCAGCTCAGACTCCTGTGCAGCTGTTCTCGTGATCCTGAGGATGCGCTTCCTGTCCCTCCAAGCCATGGCACCAGGCAGGCACCTTACTTCAGTTTTCCTGCTCCCCAGTTCTATCCCCTAATAATTGAGTCCCCCACCAGGAGCTGCTTCCTTTCCTCTGGTGTCCTCTGCCTCCTTCCTGTGGGCCTCCCTTGTGACAGTTGTCCTCAGCCTCCTTAGTCTCCTCTGTGGGTGCATCCATAGGGGAGCTATGCCCCCAGAATGGTGTATGGATTGTGGAGTGGAACAACTGACTGGGTGTGCCTCTGTTCCACCATCCTCACCCTCCCTGAGCCCACTGTAGTCCAACTGCTGTGCTTTCTTCGCAACCTCTGAGGTAGTGGTGGTGACTCTGGTGCTCCCTGGATGGGGGAGGTTCCCTTCCTACCATCCAGCGTGGCCTGGGGGAAGGTTCCCTTACTACTGTCCAGTGTGGCCTGAAGACGGGCAACTTCCTCCCTCAGGGCAGAGAGTTGTCTGCAAATAGGGCAGCATCTCAGCCTCCAGAAAGACTCCTGGAAGACTGCTGCCCCACAGCCATTACATTGCACTACTCCCCACATGTTTATCTTCTTTTTTTTTGTGTGTGTTTGTGTGTGTGATTGGCGTGTTTTATAGAAACATATATATTAAACAATGTGTATGCTTATATTGTCAGTGCAGTGTGCTAGAGAGGATATGACAGTGATATGCACCTTGCACTCTTGAGGAAATGATGTCAGAACCCCAGGTATACACTACCAGACAAAAGTTTTAGAACACCCCCATTTTTCCAGTTTTTATTGAAATTTAAGCAATTCAAGTCCAGTGAATAACCTGAAATGGTACAAAGGTAAACGGTAAACTGCTAGAGGTTAAAAAAAAAAGTTTAGGTTAGCAAAAACTGAAAAATAATGTAAATTTCAGAGTTATAAAAAAAGGCCTTCTTCAGGGAACAAGTAATGGGTTAATAACTTACAGCTGTTCTGCAGCAATGGAAGTAAATTAAGCCTTGAAAGTTGATGCAAACAATTCCTACAGGTGTCCCAACTTTTGTTGATTACTTGATTACAAACCCCCTGTATGTATAAAAGCAGTGTTGAAACAGACTGTTATTACACCCTCTAAAGCATTATTTGGACAATATTGCACTGCAGGAAGTAGTATATTGCTAACATAATGGCGAGAAAAAGGCAATTGACAAAGGAAGACAGACAGACCATTATAACCCTTAAAAGTGTAGGTCTTTCCTTTAGAGAAATTGCAAAGAAAGCTAAGGTAAGCGTGAGTACAGTTTCACACCATCAAAGGCACTTGGAAACTGGAGGAAACTCTGACAGAAAGAGGTTTGCAGACCCAAAGCCACAACAGAATCAGAAGACAAGTTTCTGAGAGTCAACAGCTTGCGTGATAGTCGGCTCACAGGACAACAGCTTCAAGCACAGCTTAACACTGGTCGAGTAAGCAAGTCTCAGTTTCAACTGTGAAGAGAAGACTTCGAACTGCAGGTTTGACAGGTCGAGTGGCAGTAAGAAAGCCAATGCTAAGATGGCAAAATAAGAAAAAGAGGCTTGCCTGGGCCATGAAGCACCGCCAGTGGACTACTGAAGACTGGACCGATGAATCAAAATTTGAAATCTTTGGTTCATCACGCAGGGTTTTTGTACGCCATAGAGTAGGTGAAAGGATGGTTCCTCAGTGTGTGACACCAACTGTCAAACATGGAGGAGGAAGCGTGATGGTCTGGGGCTCTTTTGCTGGATCCAGAGTCGGCGACTTGCACAGAGTGACTGGCACCCTGAACCAAAAGGGCCACCACAGCATTTTGCAGTGCCATGCAATACCCTCTGGTCTACGCCTAGTTGGTCAGGGGTTCATCCTACAGCAAGATAATGACCCAAAACATACCTCCAGGCTATGTCAGAACTACCTTCGAGGAAAAGAACATGACAGTAGGCTTCAAATCATGGAATGGCCAGCACAGTCTCCAGACTTAAACCCCATCAAGCTGGTTTGGGATGAACTGGATAGAAGGGTGAAAGCAAAGCAACCTACAAGTGCAACACATTTGTGGGAACTTCTGCAACAGTGTTGGGAAGAACTTCCTGAACAATATTTGATGTCCATTGTAGGAAGAATGCCACGAGTGTGTTCGGCGGTTATATCTGTAAAAGGTGGCTACTTTGAGTCAAAAATTTAGATTAAATTCTGTTAAACAAAATGATTCTATGATTTCTTTTTTATCTCTAATTGTTTATTTGTTCTATGCTTTAATTTCAGAGTACATTGAGACATTAAACTGCGTAAATTTCAATAAAAACTGGAAAAATGGGGTGTTCTAAAACTTTTGTCTGGTAGTGTAAAGGAACTATTTCCAGGGGTGGGTGGGGTGAGGGTGGGAAGAGGTTGGGCCTAAACAGTGCCCTCACAAAACAATCAGCTAAAAGCTCTGACCCACCGCTGCGATGAGTGCCTTCCTGTCAGCAAGATGCCCTACACAACAATTTGACAGAGAAAATACCCTGCTAATTGAAAAGAGAAAAATCCAGACATCCAAGTCAGACACAGGTAAACCTCCCCAGCCCCAAAACAGCCTGGGAGTTTGTGCTCTGAAAGTAGTCAGCCCCAAAATAAGTCAGCTGTGCTTTAAACTCTTCTTGCACTGAGAATCTTAAGAATTGTAACAAATGTAAGGCTACATCCACCCAAAACACTTGGCTATGATGTAAGGTCTCCCTGACTAGTGAAGACAATTTCACCACCTGAGGCTGTGTCTGGCATCAAATTACAAACTGCAGCCTTTGCTATTCAAAGTACCCAGCTACTACCAGTAAGTTATTTCCAACTATTTTATTTCCAACTATATTAATGTAAACTGTCAGAATACTAGCAGACAGTCCAGATAGCCACAAAGGAAAATCAAATATGCAGTTATTTCAACCCTTCTGAAATTGCTCACAAGATAAGTAGTTTTGAAAACCCCTTTCCTGATTTAAACATGAAATTAAACACAAAACAATCCTAATGTAAGACTGTAAAGTAAGGAAAACTTCCCTCAGATGTAAGTAAGAGAGATCAGTTGCAGATTTCTAATCCAATATAGTATATCCCATGCAGCTTCTCAGTTGTTTCAAAGCATAGTCTGTTACACCACTTGAAGAGATGGGCTTCTGTCTGAAATAGGATCACACCAGTAGTTTATAGTAATTGATCAATGCTAGAATAAAAGGTCTCCCTGACTAGTGAAGACAATTTCCACCACCTGAGGCTGTGTCTGGCATCAAATTACAAACTGCAGCCTTTGCTATTCAAAGTACCCAGCTACTACCAGTAAGTTATTTCCAACTATTTTATTTCCAACTATATTAATGTAAACTGTCAGAATACTAGCAGACAGTCCAGATAGCCACAAAGGAAAATCAGATATGCAGTTATATCAACCCTTCTGAAATTGCTCACAAGATAAGTAGTTTTGAAAACCCCCTTCCTGATTTAAAAATATTTTTATGTTGATTATGCACATGCACAAGAAACATATTGCGGCAGCTTTTGTGGCCAATGCCCCCACAGCTTTGAAAAGCTTGGCCCGTTTCCCCCAATGCCGTGGCACGCTGTTGATGACACTAGTTCAGCCAGCATGCTACAACCTTGTAAAAAATTAGCCGCTGCAATCAGGGGCCGCCTCATCATTGCAGCGTCAGCTATTCGCTGCAATGAGGGAGCGACCCATCATTGCAGGGTGGGATCTTGAAAAACTAATATTGTTTGTGAACATGGCGGTGGCTTACTGCCATGTCCACAAACAATATTAACCACTCCCGCCGAGGGGGTGCCCAATCACACTCAGCAGCATGTGCCCCCCCGACCGTGTTTATTTGCCGACGGGGGCCCCAACCCCCATCGTCTTCAGTGCTGCAAGATTAATGTTGCCGACAGGGAAGCCCACTCCCCGTCGGCATTATGTAACCCCCCCACTTTTGTTCTCAGCCGACGGGGTGCCCAATCCCCATTGGCATAATGTCACCCCCCTTTTGTTTTGTGCTGATGGGGGTGCCCAATCCCCATCGGCATTATGTAATACCCCCTCTTTTATTGTGTGCTGATGGGGGTGCCCAATCCCACATCAGCTACAGCTTTCCTCCCCAAAAGAAAGTCTCCTTTGGCATGCTATGAGCCCACCCCAGCATGCCACATGCCCCTGTAAAGTAAAAAACGGTCCTCCGATGTCTTTTTTTTTTGTTTTAAACTGTAAAAAAAGAGACAGTCCCTCTGCGGTCTCCCTGCCCCCCTCCCCGAACCTGCACCCATCCACTGTGCACCCTGCCTCCCCAGACCCTCCCGTCCCATACTTACCTCTGGAGTCTGGCTAGACAATCTTCGTGGACTGAGAACATGTCTGCACTCTTCAAAGCTGACTGCGAACTGAGGAAATGCCAGTAAGCTGTATAATGGAATAAATAGGGTTTTTTCAACTTTGCTGCATATCTCAGGCATTATTTGGAATTTTGGCACCAAATTTTCAACATGGGGTTTTTGGGAACCCTCCTCATGAATTCTGTCACTGTCATGTCGTTATTCAGCTCCGAAAGGTGATTTCATGGCCACTACGTGGAATCCCCTTTTGGGACTGATTAACGAAATGACAGTGCCAGTGTTCATGAGGTGGGCTCTCAAAAAGCCTATACTGCAAATTTTATGGGAAAAATAAAAAAAATGACTGTTTTACGAGCATGCATTGTGCAGTTGCTACACACACTCATAACTTTGTGAATCTGTAATGTTTTCACGCCAGATTTTCAACACTGGCAGTTTTTCAGACCTCCTTGTGAACAGTACAGCTGTCATTTTCCACATCCTAGCCGAACTGTGTTTGCGCACTTCCGGTGCAGAATAGTGCAGTCACTGTGGGAAATCAGTGTTCAGGACAGATTAAGAAAATGACAGTGGCACTGTTCATGAGCAGAGGTCCTAAAATGCCTATGTTGAAAATTTGGTGACGATACTCCATAAAATTACTGTTACGAGCGTGTGTTGGCAGTTTGCAAGCACGCTTGTACCTTCACGAATTAATAATATTTTCACTCCAGATTTTCTACATTGCCATTGTTCTGTACCTCCTCATGAACAGTACAGCTGTCATTTTTCACATCCTGGCCGAAATGTGTTTTCGCAGTTCCAGCACAGAATCTCATGATTGCTGTGGGAAATCAGTGTTTGGGACACATTATGAAAATGACAGTGACACTGTTCATTAGCAGAGGTCCTAAAATGCCTATGTTAAAAATTTGGTGATGAAAGTCCATAAAATGACTGTGTTACGCATGTACATTGCGCAGTTTCCACGCACGCTCGTACATTTGCAACTTTGCAATATTTTCACTCCAGATTTTCAGCATTGCCATTTTGCCACACCTCCTTATGAACAGTGCAGCTGTCATTTTTCACTTCCTGGCTGAAATGTGTTTTTGCTCTTCAGGCGCACAATAGCGCGGTCACTGTGGGAAATCAGTGTTTGGGACAAGTGTTGTGCCGGTTCCACGCACCCTTGTAAGTTTGCAAATTAGTAATATTTTCACACCAGATTTTCAGCAGTGGCATTTGTTCACACCTCCTTATGAACAGTACAGTTATCATTTTTCACATCCTGGCCGAAATGGATTTCCGCACTTCCGACGCACAATACCACAGTCGATGTCGGAAATCAGTGTTTGGGACAGATTAGGATCGAGCGACTGTTGGGGGGGACTGACAGAGCTCAACTGAGCTCTGTCATGACTGCTGCAGATTTCTTTGTGGGCAGGAAGAGGCGACAAAGCAGGCAGGAACCCAGTACAAAAGGGCAGCCTGCAGCGCCGGGAGATACAGAACGAGTGAGTGAGGGATGAGGAGTAAGTGAGCTCAACGGAGCTCTGTTGGGACTGCTGCAGATTTCTTTGTGGACAGGAAAAGGCAGCAATGCATGCAGGGGCTGAGTACAAAAGGGCAGCTTGCAGCGGTGGGAGAAACAGAATGAGTGACTCAGTGAGAGAGGGGGAGTGAGCAAGCTCAACAGAGCTCTGTCATGACTGCTGCAGATTTCTTTGTGGGCAGAAAAGGGTGGCAATGCAGGCAGTAGCCCAGCACAGAAGGGCAGCCTGCAGCGCCGGCAGAAACGGAACAAGCAAGTGAGACGGGGGAGTGAGGGAGGCCAATGGAGCTTTGTTGGGACTGCTGCAAATTTTTTGTGGGCAGAAAAAGATGCTGACAGAGGCAGGAGCCCAGCACAAATGGACAGCCTGCAGTACCAGGAGAAACAGAATGAGTGAGTGAGACAGGAGGAGTGAGCGACCTCAACAGAGCTCTGTCGGGACAGCTGCAGATTTTTTTGTGGGCAGGAAAAGGTGCCAATGCAGGCAGGAGCCTAGTACAAAATGGCAGCCTGCAGCGCTGGGAGAAACAGAATGAGCGAGTGAGAGAGGGGGAGTGAGCGAGCTCAACGGAAGTGTATCATGACTGCTGCGAATTTCTTTGTGGCCAGGAAAAGGTGGCAATGCAGGTAGGAGCCCAGTACAAAAGGCCAGCCTGCAGCGCCGGCAGAAAAGGAACGAGTGAATGAGAGAGGGGGAGTGAGTGGGCTCAATGGAGCTGTGTCAGGACTGCTCCAGATTTCTTTGTGGGCAGAAAAAGCCACCAACGCAGGCAGGAACCCAGTACAAAAGGGCAGCCTGCAGCAGCGAAAGATACAGAATGAGCGAGCGAGCTCATCTGAGCTCTGTTGGGACTGCTGCAGATTTCTTTGTGGGCAGAAAAATGTAGCAATGCACACAGGGGCCCAGTACAAAAGGGCAGCCTGCAGCGGCGGGAGAAAGAGAACGAATGAGTGAGAGAGGGGGAGTGAGTGAGCAAGCTCAACAGCGCTCTATTGTGACTGCTGCAGATTTCTTTGGGGCAGAAAAGAGCAGCAACACAGGCAGGAGCCCAGTACAAAAGGGTAGCCTGCAGTGCCGGCAGAAAAAGAATGAGCAAGTGACACAGGGAGAGTGAGTGAGGCCAACAGAGCTCTGTCGGAACTGCTGCAGATTACTTTGTGGGCAGAAAAAAATGCCAACAGAAGCAGAAGCCCAGTACAGAAGGGCAGCCTGAAGCACCAGGGAAAACAGAATGAGCGAGTGAGACGGGGGAGTGAGCGACCTCAACAGAGCTGTGTCAGAACTGCTGCACATGTCTTTGTGGGCAGACAAAGCCGACAGTCCAGGCAGGAAACCAGTACAAAAGGGCAGCCTGCAGCTGTGTGAGATGCAGAACAAGCAAGTGAGGGAGGGGGAGTGAGTGAGCTCAATGGAGCTCTGTTGGGACTGCTGCGGATTTCTTTGTAGGCACAAAAAGGCAGTAATGCACGTAGGAGCCCAATACAAAAGGGCAGCCTGCAGCGGTGGGAGATACAGAATGAATGAATGAGAGAGGGAGAGTGAGTTAGGGAGCTCAACGGAGCTTTATCGTGACTGCCACAGATTTCTTTGTGGCCAGAAGAAGGTGGCAACCCAGGCAGGAGTCCAGTACAAAAGGGTAGCCTGCAGTGCTGACAGAAGCGGAATGAGCGAGTGAGAGAGGGGGAGTGAGCAAGCTTAACGGAGCTCTGTTGGGACTGCTGCAGGTTTGTTTGTGGGCAGAAAAAGGTGCCAATGGAGGCAGGAGTCAGCTACAAAACAGCAGCCTGCAGTGCCAGGAGAAACAGAATGATGAGTGAATGAGAGAGGCGGAGTTCAGAGCTCTGTCAGGACAGCTGCGGATTTCTTTGTGGGCAAAAAAAGGTGCCAACGCAGGCAGAAGCCCACTACAAAAGGGCAGCCTGCAGTGCCAGAAGAAACACAATAATCGAGTGAGAGAGGGGGAGTGAGCAAGCTCAACGGAGCTCTGTCGTGCCTGCTGTGCATTTCTTTGTGGGCTGAAAAAGGTGGCAATGCAAGCAGGAGCCCAGTACAAAAGGCCAGCCTGCAGCACTGGCAGAAATGGAACAAGTGAGTGAGAGAGGGGGAGTGAGCTACCTCAACGGACCTGTGTCAGGACTGCTGCAGATTTCTTTGTGGGCAGAAAAAGCCACCAACAGAGGCAGGAGCCCAGTACAAAAGGGCAGCCTGCAGCACCAGCAGAAACAGAATGAGCGAGTGAGAGAGGGGGAGTGACCCACCTCAACAGAGCTCTGTCAGGACTGCTGCAGATTTCTTTGTGGGCAGCAAAACATGCCAACGCAGGCAGAAGCCCAGTACAAAAGAGTAGCCTGTAGCACTGCAGAAACTGAATGAGCGAGTGAGAGGGGTTAGTGAGCGAGCTCAACGGAGCTGTGTCGGGACTGCTGCAGATGTCTTTGTGGGTAGAAAAAGCTGCGAACGCAGGCAGGGACCCAGTACAAAAAAGCAGCTTACAGCAGCAGGAGACACAGAATGAGTGAGTGAGGGAGGGGGATTAAGTGAGCTCAACGGAGCTCTGTTGAGACTGCTGCGGATTTCTTTATGGGCAGGAAAAAGGCAGCAATGCATGCAGGGGCCCAGTACAAAAGGGCAGCCTGCAGGGGCAGGAGAAACAGAATGAATGAGTGAGAGAGGAGAAATGAGGGAGCGACATCAATGGAGCTGTATTGTGACTGCTACAGATTTCTTTGTGGGCTGAAAAGGGCAGCAACACAGGCAGGAGCCCAGTACAAAAGGGCAGCCTGCAGCGCCGGTAGAAATGGAATGAGCGAGTGAGATGGGGGAATGAGTGAGGCCAATGGAGCTCTGTCGGGACTGCAGCCGATTTCTTTGTTGACAGAAAAAAATGCCAACAGAGGCAGAAGCCCAGTACAAAAGGACAGCCTGTAGTGCCTGGAGAAACAGAATGAGTGAGGGAGACAGGGGGAGTGAGCGACCTCAATGGAGCTCTGTTGGGACAGCTGCAGATTTTTTTGTGGCAGGAAAAGGTGTCAACGCAGGCAGGAGACCAGTACAAAAGGGCAGCCTGCAGTGCTGGGAGAAACAGAACAAGCAAGTGAGATGGGGGAGTGAACAAGCTCAATGGAGGTCTATTGTGACCGCTGCAGATTTCTTTGTGGGCAGAAAAAGGCGGCAATGCAGGCTGGAGCCCAGTGCAAAAGGCCAGCCTTCAGCCCCGGCTGAAACTGAATGAGCGAGTGAGAGAGGGAGAGTGAGTGACCTCAACGGAGCTGTGTCAGGACTGCTGCACATGTCTTTGTGGGCAGACAAAGCCGGCAATGCAGGCAGGAACCCAATACAAAATGGCAGCCTGCAGCAGCGGGAGACACAGAACGAGCGAGTGAGGGAGGGGGAGTGAGCGAGCTCAACTGAGCTCTGTTTGGACTGCTGTGGATTTCTTTGAGGGCAGAAAAAGGCAGCAATGCACGCAAGGGCCCAGTACAAAAGGGCAGCCTGCGGCGGTGGGAGAAACAGGATAAACAAATGAGAGAGGAGGAGTGAGTGAGCGAGCTCAATGGAGCTCTATCATGATTGCTACAGATTTCTTTCTGGCCAGAAGAAGGCGGCAACGTAGGCAGGAGCCCAGTACAAAAGGCCGGCATGCAGCGCAAGCAGAAACGGAATGAATGAGTGAGAGAGGGGGAGTGAGCTAGCTCACGGACCTCTGTCAGGACGGCTGCAGATTTCTTTGTGGGCAGAAAAAGCCACCAACAGAGGTGGGAGCCCAGTACAAAAGGGCAGCCTGCAGCACCAACAGAAACAGAATGAGTGAGTGAGAGAGGCGGAGTGACCCACCTCAACAGAGCTCTGTCAGGACACCTGCAGATTTCTTTGTGGGCAGAAAAACATGTCAACACAGGCAGGAGCCCAGTACAAGACAGCAGCCTGCATCACCGAGAGAAACAGAATGAGTGAGTGACACAGGGCCAGTGAGCGATCTCAATGGACCAACGCAATCAACATTTGGCATTGACAAATGCTTGTTTTCATAGCATATTCCCTTTCTGTGATGATTCCGCACACACATTTCTTCAACTGATTCTGATATCTCCATAAACAGAATGTTGTTTTTAGTCTGTGAAAGGACCTCCATTTTAAGCCTCTTTTGCATATCCATTTGCTTTAGTGAAAACTTCCTCCTCCTTCCTTGGTGCTTTCTTTATATTGCTGTTTTTCAAAACTCTTTATTCATCACATACAGTTTATATCTAAGTTACTCTCTCATTTAATCCTTTCTTCAAAACTGTTTCCTTTATCTTTCAGTGTACTCTCCCTTTCATTTGAAGTGCAGGGAACAGGCTGATGAATGTAGTCACTATTTGCCATCATCTGCATGTCAGCATCATGGCCTGAGAAGCTAAGAACTGGGCCAAAGGCCCCCTTAATTCAGGTGGCACTCAGGGTGGTGGGCATGACCACAACCAGCAGTCCCAGTTCTTCCACAAGTACAAGCTGATGTTATCTTTATTCAGTTTGCAGTTTACTTTGGTTTGGGGGAGTCAGTACTGGCCCCTGCTCCCCTACTCAAATCCCCTAAAGATCAGAGAATTCTAATTGCTATATATTAGTGCAATAGGCAGCTCAGTGCTGGGAGCAACTGGGAACACCTTACCTTAGCCAAGCTAGAGCAGAGGCAGAGTCGCACATCATGGCCATGCTACTGCTTCTGTTTAGTCCCGACTCCCCACTCCATTCTTTTCTATTGTTTGTTTTAAACCAGCACTTGGTATCTATAGCCAAGTATCACTGATGTGGCCAGATACATCAAAAGGGCACAGTCTTATTAACTGCAGACCACCACTGTATCTCTTATAAACTTGGCTGCCGACACAGGATGTTTTGCAGCTGAGTTTTTCCCTTGCCTTCCACAATGGGTACTTTGCTGGCTTAGCAAAGGGCTGGATGTTTTTAGAAAATAAAGCTTGCTGCACAACCCTGATGCTGTGTATATTAGTGGGCAAGCTGCTATTTCCATGCCTTGTGACTTAACACCAAAGAGCTTCACTGTCACTATACAATACCAGTATGTGGTGCCTGAACTATATAGTACAACTTTGCCTTGGAGCATCTCAGTAACAGACTTGCAAGATATAACTTGCCATCCCATATCAATTAAAAGTATAAATTATTTATGTCCATTTAGCTATCTAAATTGCATGTTTTACTCTGAAATGAAATGCAATAGCAAGTTGGTGCTTGAATGCTGCAGTACACTTTGTTACAACTAACCGCAATCGGTATGGGAGTAAAGGCATCATGCCATCACTTAGTTTTTCTGCCTTACATTTTCTTTCATGGAGCCCAAGGCAGGCTGAGTGGTTGCCTGTTGCAGCCAGTAGGTGACCAGATGCAACTAGTAATCATCCTTGAGATGAGCATTTGTGTGGCACAGCTCGGCTGCTTTCTGCTCCAGCTCCTCAGTCCACTTCTTCTGCTTTTCCAGCAACTCCTGCTGCATCACAATAATTTTGTTCAGTTCCTTGAGGTTCTCCACAGCCTTGCTGGGGTTCTTGGTTAGGTTTTCCATAGCACCACTCGAGAACTGCTCTACTTCCAAGCATGCGATTGCATCAAAGGAAATACGAATAGGTGTAATTGGCTTACAGAGTAAGCGAGTGAACAGCAGAAGTAGTGACAGCTGTTATGAAATGACCAGTCTATCACTAATATTTCTGCATGTATGAAAGAAACAAACACATACACACACACTTGATTACAGTCATTATTTTAACTGCACACACGAATTCCACTCAGTATGACATGAAAAACACAACAATGCCATTGATCTGTAAGCAGCTGCAAATCTACTATTAGCCAGCACAACAGCCGGCAAGTCACAAGTCCAGCAAGCACACTAGTCAGGAGCCACCTTTTCAAACTGTTGGAAGGTGACACCTTACCAGCCAGTGTTTGCTCTTCTGTATTTACAAAGGATATACCACCTAGGATGCAACCACTGTCAACATTATCTCTCTGCAGCCCTCTTGGATCTGACCAGAATTTGTTTTTAATACAATAGGTTGTTCTATTCCCCCCCCCCGGGTTGGTACATTGTTGCTGCCTATGGAGCTTAATTAACCCAGTCCTACTGTCTTCACTGGGACCAGGTGAAGATGTATATTTTTTTCATTATTTATTTATTTTTTTAAATTAGTTTCTGTGAAAAGTAAACCCTCCTGTTACAAAGAGGGAGCTATGATTTAATGCCTCTGTCTTGTGGAGTACCACAAGGCTCAATCTTGTCACCGGTGCTGTTTGGACTTAGGATTTGCAAGAAAGTGAATTGTGCTCACAACAGAGGGAGGTGAACCTTACAGTTTACAGTTGTCTTTGGTTTGAAGCAGATTCCTTAGGAAAGTTAATATTCTTCAGATGGAGGATACTTCTAACTGAAGGGTGAAATAAGGAACTTAGAATTATCAGAAAAGGCAGTCTTTCAATCAACAGAGGGCGGTGGACCTTGCTTTACTTTTGTTACAATTGTTAAGATTTTCAGTGCAGGAAGAGTTTAAACCCACAGGGACTGAATACTGTTTACTGTGTCTGTCCTTGTGCACAGCTGACGTGTTCTGGACTGACTGCTTTCAGAGCACAAGTCACCAAGCTGTTTTGGGGCTGGGGAGGGTTACCTGTGTCTGACTTGGATGTTTGGATTTTTCTCCGTTGGATTAGCAGGGTATTTTCTCTGTCAAATTGTCATGTAGGGCATCTTGCTGACAGGAAGGCACTCATCGCAGCAATAGGTCAGAGCTTTTAGCTGATTGTTTTGGGAAGGGCACAGTTTAGGCCCAAACCCTTCCCACCCCTACCCCTCCCCACCCCTGGATATAGCTCCTTTATACCTGGGGTTCTGACATCATTTCCTCAAGAGAGCAAGGTGCATGTCACTGTCATATCCTCTCTAGCACACTGTACTGACAAGATAAGCATACACATTATATAATATATATATTTCTATATAACAAACCAATCACACACACACACGCACACACACACAAAAAATAGAAAAACTAAACAAGGTAGACAGACATGTGGGGAGTAGTGCAATGTAATGGCTGTGGGGCAGCAGTCTTCCGGGAGTCTTTCTGGAGGCTGAGATGCTGCCCTGTTTGCAGACAACTCTCTGCCCTGAGGGAGGAATTTGCCTGTCTTCAGGCTGCACTGGACAGTAGTAAGGAAACCTCTCCCATCCAGGGAGCACCAGAGCCACCACCACTACCTCAGAGGTTGTGAAGAAAGTACAGCAGTTGGACCACAGTGGGCTCAAAGAGGGTATGGGTGGTGGAACAGAGGCACACCCAGTCAGTTGTTCCACTCCACAATCCATACACCATTCTGGGGAGCATAGTTCCCCTATGGATGCACCCACAGAGGAGACTAAAGAGGTTGCAGACAACTGTCACAAGGGAGGCCCTCAGGAAAGAGGCAGAGGGCACCACAGGGAAAGAAAGCAACTCCGGGTGGGGGACTCAATTGTTAGGGGGCTAGAACTGGGGGGAGCAGGGAAAACTGAAGTAAGGTGCCTGCCTGGTGCCATGGCTTGGAGGGACAGGAAACGCATCCTCTGGATCAGGAGAACAGTTGCACGTGAGTCTGAGCTGGACGTCATTGTCCACCAAGGGACAAATGACTTGGCTCATCATGAGATTACAGCAGTGCAGAAGGACTTTGTAGAGTTGGGGAGGGGCCTAAGACAAGTAGCACACACAGTATCCTTCTCAGAGGTACTGCCTGTTAGTGGCATGGGTGAGGCAAGGGTACTTTGCACAATGCAGTTTAATGAATGGTTGAAAAACTGGTGTGGAGCACAGGGCCTTTGGCTTCATTGGGGACTGGGGTTCCACCTGGAAGGACACCAGCATATACTGGCAGGATGGGCTGCATCTGTCCAGGAAGGGAACAAGTCTTTTGGGCAATTGGTTTAAATGCTTCATTGACAAACTTTTAAACTAGTCAAGGGGGGAGGCACTGATAAGCAGCAGGAAAATCCCGGCCTCCCCCTACAAAACAGGGTACTAAATGAGAAAAAGACCAAGGTAGAAAGGTCAGTGGGGGATGCTGCTACAGAAGGTAAAGCCATCAAAAAATGGAGACCAATGAGTAACAATGCCCGTAGTCTGGGTAACAAGTTTCCTGAATTAGTGGCCTTGATGGAGGAGGAACATCTGGATATCGTGGCAGTCACAGAAACATGGTACACACAGAACCATGACTGGGACGTAAAACATACCAGGATACACTATCTACAGGAGGGACAGGGAGGGTAAAAGAGGAGGAGGAGGAGTAGCTGTCTACATAAGTGAAGGAATCAAAGCAACAGAACAAAAGGGTAAACAGGGAGGAGAAGAAGCACTGTGGGTCAGTTTGGAGGCAGGCAGTGGCACCACAATCTGCACAGGGGTTGTATACAGACCCCCCCTCAGGGGGAGGAAATGGACAAGGAAATTATAGAAAGTATACTTAGAATGGCAGATAAAAGGGAGATACTGCTGATGGGTGATCTGAATATGCCAGATGTTAACTGGAGCGCAGTTGCAGCAGCCACTTCTAAGAGTGGAGCTATTCTAGATGCCCTACAGGGGGCATGCCTTAGACAACGAGTATTGGAACCCACTTGAGAGGGAGCAATCTTAGACCTGGTTCTCTCAAATGGAGATGGAGAAAGTATCACTGATGTAGAAGTGGGTAGCCATCTGGGAACTAGCGACCATCGAACAGTATGGTTCACAATAAACACAGCAATAGAGTCAAGCCATACAAAGGCAAAAGTACTGTACTTCAGGAGGGCTGACTTTGCCAAAATGGGTGAGTGCCTATGGAATGCACTAGCAAATGGGCAGGAAGGAGGGTTGGAAGAACAATGGGGAATAATAAAAACTGCCATCACAGAGGTAACAGGCCTGTGAAGCAAATAAACAAAACAAAACGATGTAAGAAACCACTATGGTTCTCAAAGGAGATGGCAGTGAAGGTTCAGAGAAAGAAGCATTCAGAAAGTACAAGGAATCACAGAAGAGCAGGACAGAGAATTGTATCAGTTAAAGCAAAAGGAAGCTGAGAAGGCAGTCAGAACAGCAAAGGCCCGAACCAAGGAAAAGATAGCCAACTCAGTTAAGAAGGGGATAAAATCTTTTTAGGTACATCAGGGAAGAGAAGGAAGACTAAGGGAGGGATAGTGAGGCTTAATAAAGGGGAAGGGGTGGGCAGAGGGTGACGGTAAAAAGGCAGAGATACTAAACAAATATTTTTGCTCAGTATTTACAAATGAAGAGGGGGAAGTGCCTAAAACAAACAATAGAAACACTCTGGATACAGAAGTTGATACCAGCCAATTTACAGAAGAAAGTGTTCTGAAAGAACTCTTTTAAAACTGAAGGTGGACAAAGCAATGGGGCCTGATGGGATTCATCCCAGAATTCTAAAAGAACTAAGGGTAGAACTAGTGACACCACTGACTACCCTCTTTAATAAATCATGGGAGGATGGGGTGGTACCTGAGGACTGGAGGAGGGCAGATGTGAGTTCCCTTCACAAAAAGAGGAGCAGGGCAGAAGCAGGAAACTACAGATCTGTTAGTTTAACCTCAGTGATAGGGAAAATGATGGAATCACTTCTGAAGGAAAGAATTGTTGAGTACCTAGAGGCCAGAGGGCACAGGACCCAAGGCAGCATGGATTCACTGTGAGGGAAGGTCATGCCAGGCAGAGCTAATAGATTTCTTTTACTGGGCGACCAAAGTAGTAGTAGATCAGAGAGGGGCTGTGGACATGGCCTACCTAGACTTTAGCAAGGCATTTGACTCAGTCCCACACAAAAGATTAATATACAAGTTAGCCATCCTGGGAGTGGGTCCCAAGAAGATAGCCTGGGTAAAGAATTGGCTGGAGAATAGGACACAGAGGGTAATAGTAAATGGAGGCCACCCTGAAGAAAGGGGGGTTACTAGTGGGGTACCGCAGGGTTCAATATTAGGACCTGTCCTCTTTGATGTCTTTATAAGCAACATTACAGAGGGACTGGAATGAAAAGTATGTCTCTTTGCAGATGACACAAAGATCTGCAACAGAGTTAATGAACAAGGTGGGGTGGAAAGGATGAGAAGGGACTTGGCAAGGTTAGAGGAATGATCAAATGTATGGCAGCTTAGAGTCAATGCTAAGAAGTGCAAGGTACTGCACCTGGGAAAGAAAAACCCAGAGGAAGAGTACACAATGTGGGGTGAGATACTAATAACAACAAAAATGGAAAGGGACCTGGGGGTAGTCATATCAGATGACTTAAAGGTTGGCAAGCAATGTGAGAGGGCAGTAAGGAGGGCTGGGGGGATACTGGGATGCATAGGGAGAGGCATCACCAGTAGAAAACAGGAAGTTGTTATCCCTTTGTACAGACAGCTGGTGAGACCCCATCTGGAATACTGTGTGTAGTTCTGGAGACCCAATCTCCGCAAGGACATAGACAAGATGGAAGCTGTCCAGAGGAGTGCAAATAAAATGATGCAGGGTCTGCACCAGAAGACATATGAAGAGAGACTAAAGGAGCTTAATATGTATAGCCTCGAGGAAAGGAGGGAGGGGGGAACATGATAGAAACTTTCAAGTACCTCAAGGGAATCAACAAAGTCCAAGACGGTAGCATCTTTCAAAAAGAGGTGTGCAAGAACAAGGAGGCACAATTTGAAGATAGAGGAGGGCTGCTCCAGAGGTAATGGAAGTATTTTTTCACAGAGAGGGTGTGGATGCATGGAACTGCCTTCCTGAGGAGGTTGTGCAGTCAAAAACAGTGGTTGAATTTAAGCATGCATGGGACAGTCATAAGGCAATTCTAGGGGGTGGGGGTAGAAAGAAGTAGGCTGCTGGTTAACTAGGGTCTGCAGCTTATCCATTAGGTGGGGAAATGGGCAGACTGAGTGTGCCAAATTTTATGTTTCTATGTTTGCAGTGTACATGCTGCCCCTGGGCAAGATCATTTGACAATACAGTGTGGAGTTTCACTGCTATGCAGATGACATCAGCTGTATTTGTCATTTGTCCCCAGAACATCAGGAGTTGTTGACATGCTTAATGACTGTTTGGCTAAAAGCAATGACTGGATGGCTTCCAGCTGGCTGAGACTTAACCTGGCCAAGACCGAGGTACTTGTGATCGAGCCTGGTTGTGGGCATGATGGATTGCCACCCAGGGCTGACACAGGTCTTGTCCTGGGTTCTGCTCCATTGGTGGCTTCCCTGATGGTGCAAAATATGGGTATGATCCTGGGCAGCAGATTCACATTTGAAGATCAAGTGTCATCTGTAGTCAAAAGTGGTTTTTACCACTAGTGGAATATCACCAGGATTAAGCCTCTCATTCTGCCCAGGGATCTTCCGACACTGGTGCATGCCTTTGTTACCTCTATGCTCGACTACTGTAACTCTTTTTACTTTGGGGTCTCAGGAGGCAACCTTCACGGACTTCAGCTGGTGCAGAACCCAGTGGCCTGGTTGCTGACAGGTCTTTTGAGGTCCAGTCATGTGACCCCGTTCCTGCGTGCTCTGCACTGGTTGACTGTCAGGTGGAGGGTCCTTTTCAAGGTGGGTTTACTCACCTATAAGGCCATATGTGGACTGGGTCCTGGTTGCCTGTCAGAGCTCCTGACATGGGTGTCCTCTGCTCACTCCCTCCGCTCTTCTTCGAGGGGCCTCCTGAATGTTCCCAGGGTTCAGCTCAGGACATTGGGAGCCTATGGTTTTAGTGTCTTTTGGCCATCCCTTTTGACTCACTTACACCTGCAGTATGAGAGGCCCCCTTGATTGAGGTGTTTAAGCTGAGGCTGAAGGCCCACCTCTTTAGCCTGGCATTCGCAGATTGCTAAGTCCATCTCTCAAATCCAGTCCATGCTTTTGGCAAACCTGAAGGTTTTTCTTTTAAGATGCTGTGTTTTAAATTGTATTTTATTAATTATTTTTGAAAATTCTTTCTTTATTGCATCTTAATTGTTTGTTCTATTTATTTTGATGTTTTGTTAGGTGCCTAGAGCCTCCGGAAATGGGCACCCTATAAATAAAAATTGCCTTGCCTATGTGCACACTGCTGGTTTCCCGTTTCAATCAGAAAGTCAATGTTGCTGGCCCACCAGCACAACAGTAGGGCTACTGCTCACAGTGCCTGCAATCCAGGTTCGGGAACAGACAGGACTGCTGGAGGGCTGGCAGGGGGGAGGAGGATTGAGTGCCCATAGGCCACTCTCCTCCTCCAGGGAGGAAAAGATGCAGGTCCCACTGCTTTGCCACCACCTAGGTGACCACAGGTGGAGGTGCAGCGAGACAGGCTAGAAGAGGGAGGGAGGGAGGTTGTCGGCATGGAGCTGGAGTGCCTGCATGCTGCGACGTGCACTGACCTTTGGCTCCCCTTGCATGCTGATGTCCTGAGGGGCAGCACCAAAAAACAGGAAAATACCCTGTTGCAGCAGTAGTAGCTGGGATCCAGCAGCTCCAGATCCTATATCTGGTCTCTCAGAGAAAACCACAAAGGACCTCCTGATGCACACTATAATGAACTGGATGGGGGAAGCGGGGACCCCCGGCCACCCCACCTGGGGGGCAGGCCGAGGCATGATGGAGGTAGGTCCTCTGGTTTCACATGAGAGGTACGCTGGGAAGGACTAGGAAATCTACAGCCTAGGATACCAGGAAGGGAACCACTGTGATGGAGAAGGGGGCAGTAAAACAAAGAATAAAGAAACAAGCATTTGTCAATTCCGAATGTTGGCTTGCTGGCAGTGGCATTGGTAGTACAGGAGTTAGAGAGATGCACAATAGGACTGACAGTGAAGTAGTGAACTGACACCAACCCCAGCCCCACCCTGCAGAGAGCTACAGGCACTGGTGTTTGCCTTTGGGTCGTCAGCCATAACACTCATGCCATTTCACCTCATCCTACCCTGTTAGACAACGACAAGTGCCGCAGTGTGCCTTGAGGTCTTCAGGCCTTACATTCACCCCTTTTCATAAGGCAATATGCTGATATGGGTGCAGTATAGGAAGATGAGGTGAACTTTGGGGCCAAAGTGTCCAAGATACACCTCAACACCTGTCACTGGCTGCTGGGTGGGGGTGGAATTATGTGAGCATTAAAGTGGACAATGCCAAGTCACACCCCTGACGCCTGTCAGTCTCTACAGGGTGAGGCATTACAGTTGGAAACCCTAATGCCCCTGGCATTTGTTGGTATTTTCACTCCAAATTTTCAACATGGGCCATCTGTGATGCCACCTCATGAACAGTGGCACTATGAGTTTGTTAGCCAAGAGGTGATTTTGTACAGCAACTGTGCATTTTGGTGCCACAGGTGCGAAAACACATTTTGGGCAGGATATGAAAAATGACAGCTGCACTGTTATTTTATTTTATTTTATTTTTATTTTATTTTATTTTATTTAAACAGCAGTTTGGAAAACCTTTGAGCCATAGGCTCGTTTACAAAGGTACCTTGTCACAGTAAGACAAACCAAAATACACAGTATAGCAGTACAACACATAGGTATAACAGTAAATTAAGACATAGATACAAACAAGCTGGTACAGGTAGGATGGATGCAAACAATACCAGAGTTATGTTGTCCTTAGCAGCTTAGTAATAAGCTTTGTCATAAGTATTGAGTACGGCTTTGACTAGCGGCAGTTACAGCATCGGGTGTTAATAAGGTGGTTACGTAAGGAAGTTTTGAAGCACGATATAGTTGGAGCTTCGGAGATGGAGGGGGGGCAGTGTGTTGAACCAGGAGGGGGCCCTAAAGCTGAAGGCTCTTTGGCCGTGAGAGGTCCTAGCTCTAGGGATAACAAGAGAGGTTTTCCCAGAGGTCCGAGTATGAACTAGTGGGACAGAGCAGCGTATGGTGGTGGTCAATCCTGGTAGGGAAAGCCCAAGGAGGGTCTTTTTTGTAAGGGTACAGGTAAGATATTTGAGGCGCACGAGATCAAGTACCAGCGCTTTAGCATACAGTAGACAGGTGTGTGTCATCCTAGTGCTCCAGTGTAATTAACCTGCAGGCCTTATTCAGAGTAGTGCTAATTTTATGGAGGCGGTCTGATCAGCAGCACCATACCGGCAGTCCATAGTCCACTAGGGACAGGATAGAGGATGTGACTGCAAGTCGAAGAGCCTCCGGGGGGAGGCAGTGTTTATACCGATGTAAGATGCCCAATCGGATATTAGTGGCAGTGGCTAGGGCAGCGATGTGTCCATGGAAGGAGAGGGAGGGGTCAAAATGGATCCCTAGGTATTTACAGGAGCAAACTTGTTCGAGTGGGAATGAGGACCCAGAGTGAATGAGGAGTTTGAAGTTGCAGGACTTGTTTTGGGGATTAGAGAAGAACATAGTTTTTGTTTTTTTAAGATTTATCACCAATCTATGTTCCTTGAACCAGCCCTCGGCTTCAGTGAAGAACTTCTGCAGCGAGTCCTGGAGGGCAATAGGGTTACGACTTGAGGCAAAGATGACTGCATCATCAGCTGCATAACAGAATGTTCCCCGAGCAAGAGTGTGGAAGGTGTTAAGGTAAAGGAGAATAGTAAGGGCCCAGAATGGAGCCTGGGGAACCCCAGAAAAGAAGGGACAGATGTCTGAGCAGGTCCCATTAATTTTTACACGCCAGAGCGGTCAGACAGATAACTGGTGCACCAGGAGATAGGCCCAGCAGAAAACCAGAGAGACTAAGGGCCTCAAGAAGGAGGGGTGGGAGACAGTGTCGAAAGTTTTCGAGAGGTCAATGAAGACAGCACCAGCCAGAGAACCAGTGTCTAAGGAGGAGGAGAAAGTTGGAGAACTCTAGTAGGGCTGTGTTGGTACTGTGGCCCACTCGAAGCCATGCTGCTCAGGACAAAGGACATTGTAGGTGGAGAGGTAGTCAGAGATTTGAGAGGCCACCACTTTTCCAAGGCCTTGGAGAGAGGAGAGAGAATGGAGATCGGTCGATGTTTCCAGCCACAGTCCTATCACCACCTTTAAAGATGGGGTGACAGTGGCGACTTTCCAGGCAGTTGGAACCTTCCCAGGCAAAGAGAGTGGTTGATGAGGCATGTGATCGGGGTAAGGACTGTGTCTAAGACCAGCCGTAGGATACAGATCCAGGGTGTCACTGCCCGCATTATTACTCTTGAGAGCAGTGACAAGGTGCGCCTAAGTTCTTGGGCAGAAACACGGAGGAGGAGAAAATAAGAGTGAAAGATTTATGGCAGGTGCTGGGGAGGAGGGTCAAAAATTTGTAGGAGGATAGGGCTAAGGTCAGTGAATGAGGTGTTGAGGTGGTTGGCTATGAGGGCTGGGTCTGAGTAGATCACACCATTAATGTTGATCTGGGTGGGTGGGGGGAGTGTGCACTCCCATTTAACTGTTTAATGTTATCCCAGAAGGTTCTGGGATTCCCCCATGAGGCAGTGAGTGAGGACCGATAGTGCTCAGACTTGGCCATTCTGATGGCCCGAGTGCACTTGTTTCAGGCGGCAGCATATAACCGCCTGTCATTGGGCCGGCCGGTCTCAGTGGCACGGTGCCATAGGTTGTCCCTATGTTTGAGCTGGTGGATCAAAGCTGGGGTAACCCAGGGGGCATTCTTCCTTTTAGAACGGCTGGTCAACACTGGGGCAAAGATATCACAGGCATTATTAAAAGTTTGGGTAAAGAAGGAGAGAGCTGTGTTGATGTCAGGAGTTGCCAGTATAGGAGACCAGTCAATTTGGGACAGAAGTTCCTTAAGTTTTATCAGTCCACCAGGTATTAGACGCCGGCGCATGTGGACTGTGCTATGGGGTTTGGGGACTGAGGTTGACCAGTGGAATAGAATGGGGAGTGATCGCTGAGAGAGTCTGGGAGGACTTGTACATTGGGGATCCGATTAGGGCGGTTGGCGTACCACATCAAGCAGGGTACTGGAGCCTCTCTTGGGGTTAGTCCTGGTAGGGTGGGTAACTAGTTGCGTTAGGTCTATTGCAGAAAAGGAGTCTCGGGTAGAGGAGGAGGAGGGGCTGAGCCAGTTGACATTTAAGTCACCCACCAGAATTTGATCAGCAGTAGGAGGTAGAGAGGTAAGGTATTCTGTAAGAGAGGCAATGGCCTGCATTTGGTCCCTGGGGGGCACATATGCAGTAGTCAGATAAAGGGGTCCCTTTAAAGGGTCAGGGGTTAGTTTTAGTGTAAGCGCCTGGGTCCTGGAGTCAAGGATGGAGCGGGCAGGGCTACGAGGGAGAGATTCCTTGACATAAATAGCGTAGCCGCCTCCTGCCTCCCCAACACGGTCGGACCAGAAAAGGGTGAAACCAGGAAGGAGACTAGGAAGTCAGGGAGGATTTACAGCCAAGTCTCAACCAGGGTGATAACATCAGGTTAATTGATGTGACCAGGCATTGTAGTGAGTCAAACTTTTTTAGGAGGCTACAGATATTCATGGAGACCATGCATAGGCCTGTGTGTGAGTTGGGGAGCTCCTGGGAACCGGGCCAGGGTTTGATGAATGTTCCTGACAGGAGTAGTAGCATGACTAACACCTGGCTGAGAGATGGTGAGAGGTTTTCCTATGATTGACATGGGGGAGGAGGCTAAGGGAGCAGGGGTGGGCAGGGAGGTACAGGAGGGAAAGCAAGAATAAGAAGACACCCAGATGTGCCTGAGTTGAAGAGAAAGCTATGGGGAGGGCAGGGAGGACGGGACACACAGAGGTCCCAAGGGGCAGGAGGAGGTTCAGGAGCAAGGGGAGGAGGGTGCCAGGGCACAGTGTGGACTAGCAGATGGGTAAGTGGTAAGTGCACTGCTAGTGGGGATAGGCACAGGAAGAGCGTGATGCAGGGCCAATACATTGTGGTGAGCAAGATCCCAGGGAAGTAGTGCTGTACAGGTAGGAGTAGGAAGTAGTGAGGGAGAATAGGTCCCTCTAGTGGCCAGCAGGTATAACCTGCAAATGGGAAAGTGGAGAGATAGGTTCTGGGCAACAGGACGTGATGACACCGGATGTGATGTCACGGGGTGGATCATTAAATTGACAGCCGCCCCTGGGTGGGAGGGTGGTTGAGGCGGGCGGGGCAGACGTGCGTGCACCATCGAAGCTGAAGCACCTCTGCAGGCATCCAGACGTAAGAGAAGAGGCTCTCTTTACCCTCGGAAGTTATCAGGCTGGAGATTTGGCTTCCTCAGCTACTCAGGTGAGCTGCTTGTGTTGCTTCAGTTGCTTGATTGTCCCGAGTGCCTAGCTTGGGAGCTGCCTATGTTGTGGAGAAAACAAAGCCTCTCATTACTATGCAGCGGGAGAATATGTTGTGACTTACACAAAGGAGCTCCACTCTAAGCAAACAGGGCTATTCCAAAATGAGGTCACACTAGGACCCAGCTAACCTAATGCCTTCAGTTACAAGCACAATTCGCTCAATACCACCATATTAAACAAGTCTGATCTATATTAGCTGCTTGATATATCTGGCTTTAAAATGTAATCAGCAATTAGCTCCAATACCACCATATTAAACAAGTTTGATCTATATCAGCTGCTTGGTATATCTGGCTTTAAAATGTAATCAGCAATTAGCTCCAAATACCACCATATTAAACAAGTCTGATCTATATTAGCTGCTTGGTATATCTGGCTTTAAGATGAAATCAGCAAGGCAACTCTAGAAAAACCAGTGAGTCCCTAGCTTTACACTTCAGCATTACTAGCACAAAGAGAGGCAAATAACAAGCCCACCCAGTGGCGAACAGGAACAAAGTTCATAAAATATAAGTGTTCATCAGGTAGCACCCCTCTGTAGGCATCCAGACGAAGAGAAGAGGCTCTCTTTACCTCGAAAGTTATCAGGCTGGAGATTTGGCTTCCTCAGCTACTCAGGTGAGCTGCTTGTGTTGCTTCAGTTGCTTGATGGGGGGGGGAGCATCATCAGGAGGTGTAAAAAATGGCATTGTTGAAAATCTGGAGTGAAAATAAGAAAAATTGGTGACCTCACGAGCGTGCATAGAAACTGCGCAATGCAAGTCTGTAACACAATTATTTTGTTTTTTTTTTAACCAAATTTTCAACATAGGCATTTTGGGAACTAGAGTCATGAACAGTGTCACTGTGATTTTGGTATTCTGTCCTGAACTTTGATTTCTCACTGTGACTGTGCCATTGTGTGACATGTGCAAAAACACATTTTGGGCAGGATGTGAAAAATGACAACTGTACTGTTCATAAGGAGGTGTACACAAATGACAATGGTGAAAATCTGGAGTGAAAATATGAACAATTGGTGATGTCATGAGCATGTTTAGAAATTGAGTAGCACACGACCATAACGCAATTATTTTGTTTTTTGTTTTTACCAAAATTTCAACATAGGCATTTTGGGACCTCCACTCATGAACAGTGTCACTGAGATTTTGTTAATGTGTCCTGAACATTGATTTCACACAGTGACCATGCCATTGTGCACCACATACACGAAAACACATTTAGGGCAGGATGTGAAAAATGACAGCCATCCTGTTTAAAAGGAGGTGTGAAAAAATAGCAATGTTGAAATCTGGAGTGAAAATATTAAAAATTGTCAAAGTTACAAGTGTGCGTTGAAACTTCACAAAGCACATTCTTAACACAGTCATTTTTTGGATTTTTTCCACCAAAGTTGCTAGATAGAGTTTTTGGGACCCCACCTCATGAACAGTGGAATTGTTGTTTCATTAATTGGTCCCGAAAGGTGATTTCACGCACTGACAGTGAAATGACCTTTCGGGACTGAGTAATGAGATGACAGTACATGTGTTCTTGAGATGGGGTCCCAAGCACCCCATGTTGAAAATTTGGAGGAAAAATTCCCCAAAATGTCTGCGATATCCACCTAAGTTGAACCCCCCCCCCCATTTATGCCATTATACAGCTTACCAGCATTTCTTCAGTTCGCGGTTAGCTTTGAAGAGTGCAGATATGTTCCGCTCAATCAAGATCGAAAGCCAGCCCTCTGGAGGTAAGTATGCGGTGAGGGGGGTGTGGAGAGGTAGGGTACACAGACGGTGGGTGTGGGGGCACCAAGCACAACAGGGGACTGTTTTCTTTGTTTCAGGTTAGAAAACAAAATTAAAAACATCACGGACCGTTTTCATTTTTTCAGGTATGAGAAAAATATTGGGCACACTGGGTGACTTGGAGGGCTGATGTTGGCCACACTGGAGTGGGCTCCCAGTGTGGCAAACAATGCAGGTGGGTCAGGGGCAGGAACATGCTGACGGCGGTCAGCTTTGGTACAACGGAGGCACACTGGGTTGGGCTGCTAGTATGACACACAATCTTTAGGAGGGGGTATTTAACATGCCGACAGAGGGATTGGGCACACCGAAGTTGGTTTTATAGGGATCATGTAAGAGACGGCGGCAGATGCTGACACCAAGTTTATTGCAATGCTTCACCAGGAAAGCAGGCACATCAGGAGGCATGTTATTGTGCCACTGCATGACAACCTTGTCTTTGATTACAGCTGCACCTTCTTTGCAAGTTTTGTCCACTTTACATATATCTTGTGTCAGTGCCTGCATGCTGGTTCATTGGGGAATGAGGGACGCACCTACTAAAGCATGCCCTGCATTCACCCACACTGACACACCTCCGAAATCTGCCACTACCACAAGATGTTGACTTGTGCCTGCACAACAAGCCAACATAAAAAAAGAAAGCCCATGTCAATCAAACCAAGGAAAGCCATTTGTGAGACTGCTCTTTGTAAAATGTAAAAGAGATTAATGACAATTTGTTTTGTACAGTCGCCTCTTGAGGTTCTTGTGGGCTAACGACAGAGTGCTGAAGGACAAGTGCGTGCTACATTAGATTACTGAGCAAGTATAATAACTGAAACCACATGTACACAGTGGCTCTGTCTTCAATTAAATTTCATTTTATTTTACTTAGTTGTGTGGAGGAGTGAGGGATGGATTGTGTCTGTGTGTGGTGATGAGGGAAGATGTGACGATTGGAAGGATTTTTGGAGGCTCTGTTTTAGTTTTGCTGGTCAGCGGAGAGAGCGTTTTGTCATAAGCACAATTCTGACTGAACTGCTGTGAATAAAGCAGTGAGAGGAGTCAGTGGGAGTTGGCAGAGATACTGGGGGGGCTATTTGCATAGTACCCCATTGATGAAGCGACAGCATTAGTGCAACAGCCATCAGAGCGCCACAACCACTTTGACACTTATAGTTGTGAACTTATCCTGGATGTGCCCCAATACTTTGGGCATGATGGTCGCCACTGGGACTTGGGTGTCGCCCTAATGACAGTTGCCCTTCCACAAGTCACTCTGACACAGGTAAATCAGTTTGCATTTGGAACGTGCACAATAAAGGGATATTTACATATGGAACATGCACAGTAAGGGGGATTTACATCTGGAACGTGCACAATAAAGGGATATTTACATATGGAACATGCACAGTAAGGGGGATTTACATTTGGAACGTGCACAATAAAGGGATATTTACATATGGAACATGCACAGTAAGGGGGATTTACATTTGGAACGTGCACAATAAAGGGATATTTACATACGGAACATGCACAGTAAGGGGGATTTACATTTGGAACGTGCACAATAAAGGGATATTTACATATGGAACATGCACAGTAAGGGGGATTTACGTATGAAACGTGCACAATAAGGGAAGATTTGGATATGGATCATGCATAATAAGCCAAGGGAAGGAACACAATAGGGTTACTGACTTGTGCGATTTCAGTGTACAATAACCCCAAAAACCATTCACTTTAAGTAGTTTAAATGTTGGAATTACTAATGTTATAAAAACATTGTTTATATTTTAACCAGGATACATAAGCCACTGCCTCAGAATTATGCATTCTTGAAAGATAGAGAAGTATAGAAAAATAGAAACATAGAATTTGACAGCAGATAAGGACCACTTAGCCCAACTGGTCTGCCCATTTCACTACCTAACAGATAAGCTGCAGATCCTAGTTAACCAACAGCTTACTTCCTCCTACCACCCACTAGAATTGCCTTATGTCTGTCCCATGCATTCTTGAATTCCCCTACTATTTTTGACTCTACAACCTCCTCAGGAAGGCTGTTCCATGTATCCACAACCCTCTCTGTGAAGAAATACTTCCTCACATTACCTCTGAGCCATCCTCCCTCTATCTTCAAATTGTGCCCCCTTGTTTTTGCACATCTCTTTTTCTGAAAGATGCTACCCTCTTGGACTTTGTTTATTCCCTTGAGGTATTTGAAAGTTTCTATCATGTCCCCCTCTCCCTCCTCTTCTCAAGGCTATACATCTTTAGTTCCTTTAGTCTTTTTTCATATGTCTTCTGATGCAGACCCTGAATCATTTTGGTTGCCCTCCTCTGGATAGCCTCCACCCAGTCTATGTCTTTGCAGAGATGGGGTCTCCAGAACTGTACACAGTGCTCCAGATGTGGTCTTACCAACTGTCTGTACAGAGGGCCAACAACTTCTTGTTTTCTACTGGTGGTGCCTCTCCCTATGCATCCCAGTATCCCTCCAGCCCTCCTTACTGCCTTCTCACATTGCTGGTCCACCTTTAGGTCATCTGATATGACTACCCCCCAGGTCCCTTTCCATTTTTGTTGTTGTCAGTATCTCACCCCCCATTGTGTATTCTTCCCCTGGGTTTTTGTTTTCCAGGTGCATTACTTTGCACTTCTTTGGGTCTCCTTGGCGAATCAGTGGTGGGATCTTCTTTGGGGCTGTAAACCCTAATACCCACACCATTGGTCACACCACATGCTGCCAGCACAATTTGTTGTAGCTTTCTTCTTGCAGTGCCAGCAAAGGAGATCATGTGTGACATTGTTTGCACAGGGAACAGTGTGGGCATTAGGGCTTATAGCCCCAAAGAAGACCCCATTACTGATTCGCCAAGACTCTGGAGGCCCAATACCCTAATGCTTTTTCCTTTTGCTGCTTGAGGGGCAGGGGTAGGGAGTTAGGGTAGGAAACCCTTCTCCACATTTCCGTACTTTTGTGGCATTAACTTACCCTAATGGATGCATTAATGAAAATAAATATATCTATACACGTGTGTGTGTGTGTGTGTGTGTGTGTGTGTGTGTGTGTGTGTGTATATATATATATATATATATTTATACTGTATATATACACATATACATACATATATATATACATATATATAGGATACATGATGGGCATGAGTGGAATATGGAAAATATTTTCACTCCTGCAGAGTGAGCCTGGATATTTCCCGAGTGCCAAAGGCATGAGTGAAATATACAGTGCTCACGAGGCAGGAGTGAAAATATTTTTCATATTCCACGATGTGCACATCATGTGTCCTATTTATACAATGGGGGCCTTGTTGCAAAATGTACAATTTGTGCAGGTTTAGTGTAGGTTTAGCACGGGTTTAGCATGGCTTGCACAGGTTTAGCATGGCTTGCACAGCTTGTGCGGGTTTATCATGAGTATAATAAGCGGCATTTATTTTAACTCCGCAGACGTCATCAGGATTTATTTCACTGGGGTGAAAATAACTTGTTTTATTTTACTGGAATATGTCTCACCCCTATTGTATAAATATCAGTTAAAGGAGCATGGTTGAACAATAGTTAATAGCTTCAAAATCAATCAATCAAAATCTTTGTTTATTCAGGCGAACATCATTGAGCATAGCTCATTTACAAGATGGACCTGATTGGTCATAAACAACAAAATGGTTTAAACTCACAAATATACAAATATAGAATGAGTACAGTAACAAAGACTTTTTAAGAATAAGCAACAAAGAATGAGCAAATGCAATAATATACACATATATACAAGGCAAGTAAACAGTGGTATTGGGCACCAGAGCAAATATAGAAAAAAGAAAGTAATGAGTAGGGGTTTAGGAGGTAGATAATATAGAAGTTAATGGATGAATGCATGAACAGATAAGGGAGAGGGAATCTAATAGGGGCAGGGGTGAAAAGGGGTCTGAAGAGGCTAGGAATTGTGGAAGCAGTTGCATATCTCTGGGAAAAGATTTAGGTACAGCTTTTTGAAGGAGACTACAGGAATGAAAGTGTTCAGCTTCAGGGTCTTTTGTAGAGAGTTCCAGATGTGTGCTAGAAAGTAGTTGATTGCAGCCCTTCCATGTCGGGTATATGCCTTAGGTAGATTCAGCAAGATGAGGTTATTGCTTCTTAGGGCATATGGCCTTGGAGTAACAAGAGAGAAGCAATCAGAAATGTAGCATGGTAGTTTATTTGTCAGAGCTTTGTATATCCAAAGAGCAGCATTTTTGTTCCTTTTGTGATGTAGGGATGTCCAGCCAACTGCAGCATAGAGAGAACAGTGGTGGGTACTGAATGAATGAATGAATTAACATTATTTTTCACCAAACCAGCAAAAGGACCTATAGTACTATAACATCTAACAAACCTGTAAGTTTCAAAACTTATCTCTTTTTAGCCATTGTTTTCAGTGAACTGAGCATGTGTGAATAAATATTGTTAATAACTACAAAACAAATTAATATTTTATTGCATAACCCAAAAAGGACCTATTTCTCCATAACGTATATCAAACCTCTACATTTCATAACTTAACTACCTGTATTTTTTTTCTGTATCTGAGATGCAGGGAGTGATGATGGATTGAGACACTCCATGTGTATCGTCTAAGCTTTGTCCACAGCAACTATATCAATGTTCAGTGCTTTATGCATGTTCTTTAGCAGTGACTAAAAAGAAAAGTCCTCTTGGTGACTTTGCACTGCCTGGGCAGACAGAAGCAGCTCTGGGTTTAGAGGATACTATTCAAAATCCTTTGTCAAATCATCAGTGGGATCTGAATTGTACTACTGCTCAACCTCCAATTACAAGGAAGAAGCTAGAGGATCTGAAGGGCACTCTCTGCCAGGCACTGAGTCTGTATCCAGTGCTGGAATGGGTATTCACATTGTAGGCCATGCTGGCACCAATGAAGGCTCCTGTACCACAGGCAATGTCAGAAGCACCAGTGATGTTCCTGTACCATCGACTGTACTGGCACCACAAGCATTGCCAGCACAAAGGCAGCACCAATTGAAGGGTGTTCATGGCAATGCCAGTGGCACTGCAGGTGATATAACAAGTATGAGGAGGATCCACTGCTCCATGAGAGCTGTCCATCTGCAAACCTCTCATCCAAGACACTCTGAGAAGGCTAAGTAGGTGCTGGAGATGGTGAAGTCAGACACAAGGCAGGAAAATATCCAGTTTGGTACCATCCCTCATCGATAATGATGGAGGAGACACCAGAATTCCTGCATGCATGGGAGACTGCTGCCTTAGGGCACAATGGTGAGAACTTGACCTTGACACCTGTCTGAAGTTCTCTTATTTCTTTCTATGAGAAGCTGAGATTGAGATCAAGAGCTCCCTGGGACCCAATGCCAAATGTGAGCAGGGCAAGAACCTTTTTTTTTTTTTTTGATGATTAGAATATGTCTGCCATCCTTTTGGTCTTGAGATTCACCACTACCAGAACACTTACCCTGAGAGGAGTGGTGGTCAAACATAACTTGTTAACAAAACAACATGCCTTTTCATGTGTCCTACCTGCCATAATGGTTTTTGAATGTTGAAAAATGAGGTAGGACTGTGTAAACAAAACCTGGTGATAAAACAACTAAAACTGATACTAAAAACAGGAAATGTAGTTAAATATGGTAATAGGAGTGCAGTGAACTGGAATACAATCTGTTCATTAAACTGGTATTCTGGTCCCTGATGAGGACAGAACTGTGCTTCTGTGGTGGCAAAAATGGAACTGATTTTGACTGAGGTGGTGCCCTATGGGTATGCTGTGATGTTGTGTGTGCATGCTGGACCCAAAGGGGTCCTGTCACCTCTGTTTCTAAGACCAAAGAGTGGTGCTCAATGGAAAGATCAAAGAGTAATATTCAATGGAGAATATTAATTCTTAAAAGATAAATTCATTTTTAGCAGGCCATTCATCATTTACAGCATGTAACATTCTGAAACACCAAAGATACAGTTAGTACAATTCACTTTATTATATTTATAAAGACAGTCCTTAATGATGAGTTAAGCAACATCTCTGACTCTTTCTTCAGCTGTCCTGTTTGTGGAGTCACAGTTTAAAATGACTCAGAGTAAGGCTGCCTTGCATGTAGAGAGCCTCATGTATTTAAGTTATAAGATTTATTTATTGCATTAAAGATCAAAATCATATCAATATTTTATTTTCACCATTTTTCTTTCTTTTCTGTTGCAGGTACTTCTTGTCTAGAAAATAACTGGGAAACAATTAAATATTGTATATCAAACAGTGCTGATTTATTTGCGCAAAATTCATATTTCTCTCATTCTCTCATTTTCTCTATGGGCAGGATTCTCAAAGTTTTCTGAAGATGCAAAACCTTCCCTGTGTCCCCAAAACTGCCATAGCTATGGAAACAAAGGGGAATTTTCACTGAGTGCTATTCACAAAACCCTCCGCAGCTGTGGAAAAAAAACCCACTACGGATTGTGGAAAAAAGTACAGCTGTATAAGTTCCTGAGGAAACAAAGGTGTGAGATAAGAAAGGCACATCCCCTGAAAGGCTATTCACAACCATTTTTTTTCCACAGTTGCAGAAAAAATGTTACACACAGTGGAATGAGGTGTAACTCTCCCTCAGCAAACTGCAGCAGTGCCCCAGCAATTGGAATCAATTAAGGTGGATATGAGGCACAGGTAATAGTATCCCAGATAGTATAGCAGTGGCTGATGTTGTAGCAACAAAAGCACCCATTTCCATGATATGGCAACAAGCAACAACCACCAGACTCAGTGCAGCCCATGACGGAGCCCCACGGGTAGTAGAATCTGGCCAGCCTGCAGTGAGTGCTACCCTCGCAGGCAAGAGGAACACCCCAGGGAGGGAGGACCAGCAGTGACAATCGGCCACTGTGGTACCATGGCATTGCTGTACCTGTGGTGCTGCAGTGGTCCCAGCTGAGGGACTGGGTGTTGGTCTCTTTGTGAGTGCTTTAAGCTTCATTCTATGGCAGCAATGTTTAAGTCTGTTGCTCCAGCTAATTAGGTTCACTGTTGCTGTGCCTCCTAAGCCATTCTCACAGCTGTGGATCCACAGTTGCGGTTTTTCAGCACTTGCTCAATTTCCGCAGCTGCTGAATTTCTGCAGCTGTGGGGATTTTATGGAATTCTGCACCTGTGCAAATTTTTTTTCAGAATATCACGCAACTGCATTTCTGCAGCACTGCAGGCCTTTTTCCCACAGCTGTGGGATTTTTGGCTTTGTTTGTGAATCCTGCCCAATGTATCTATCTGTCTATCTATCTATCTATCTATCTATCTATCTATCTATCTATCTATCCATCTATTTATCTGTCTACTGTATCTAATATATCTATATATAGATATTATAATGATAGATAGATAGATAGATAGATAGATAGATAGATAGATAGATAGATAGATAGATAGATGGATAGACAAGGAGAGATAGATAAGGGATATGCCATGTGTGCCTCAGAAATATGTCCAATATGTTTCTGAGCACAGGTTGACCCTATGACATGATGAATGGTGAAGCCATGAATGATGCAACAGGGTCAACCTGTGCAAGAAAATACTATTGGAAATATTTCTGAGACACTCATGGCATATTTGATTTATCCAAGGCTTTTCTTTTTTTTTTGCTTTAGAAGCCTTTTTGCAATTTTTTTTTTCCTGTTAATTTAGTTTTTGAATGACTGAATAGACATTCAGGATGACCAAGCTGTGTTTCTGTTTATGGGAGGCATATGATGATCATGCATGTGGCATCATGGTCTCTGCGCATGAGCCCATTCATGCATTCATGTGGATGGTTGAGTGAAAGAGGCAGCGTGCTGGAGGTCTGGGCAGGAGTGCTTCTTGTGGAGGTGTGAGAGGGAGAAGAAGTGATGTGAGAGTAGGGGAATGAGAGTGCTGGATGTGAGGTTTCTGTGTGAGCTTCTGAGAGATCTAACAGGGGTAATAGGAGAGGCAAGCGGTGAATAAACTGAACAGGGAATATATTTAAAAAAAAGCATAGATGCGTGGTTTAATTTTGGCAGTTCTGCAAAATACTCTGTTGTCCACAGTTACAGGTTTAGAATGCAAGTTGGAGCAGTCACGTGAGTTAGCTGGGGCCTCTGAAAGTGAAAGTGTACTGCTTGTGTGGTTATCTCCAACCAATGAAAAGTTACACTGAGAATATTTTTGTTCCTAGGAAATATCACCAATATTTGAAACAAAATATCTTCACAAGCACTGAATAAATATTATATATATTAGAGGCAAAAAACTCAGTTTAATGCATTAGTTAGAGTTGTTCCACAGCGACAAAAGCAAGGAAGTTCGGTGTTAGGGTTGAAAGCCCCCCTTAGACCCTCCCACCCAGCATTGGGGTGCGCGTTGGGGTTGTCAGCCCTAACTCTCACCCCATCACATGTGTGAAGAAGCAGAGGTATAGGAGAATGGGGTAAGAGTTAGGACCGACGACCCCTACGTGCACCCCGATGCCAGGTGGGGGGGTGGACTTGGGGTCTAAGGGGGCTTTCAACCCTAACACCAAATTTCCTCACTTTTGTCGCTAGTCAACTACCCTAACTAATGCATTAAATGGAGCTTTTGCCTCTAATTTCCTCTTTGAGAATGATGATGAGAAATAGTGAATGTGATGCAGAGGTGAGAGCGTGGTGTCCTTTGGGCCCCGCGCTCCCACCACATGATGTCTTGTGACGTAGTAACAGGAACAGCAATGCAAGCAGAATTGCGAACAGTGGTGCACATGGTAACACAAATGTAAATAGTAATGGAAACATTAATAGAAAAGCAAGTGCAAAGTGATGGCGAGGCGAACAGTGATGCAAACGGACATTCAAGCACGTACTAAAATGCAGCTGGTAACGCGAACAGTGATGGCAGTGGTATTTTAAATGGAAATGTTAAGTGTCACAGTAAAAAGAATGCGCAAGGGAACAGAAATGGAAACGCGAATGCAAGCGCAAACGTAAACTCAAACCGTAACATGCACAGGCACGGTATTGCAATTGTAAATGCAAATGGTAAAGTTAACATGAAGAATAATGCCAAAGAAAAGAGAAACTGAAATGGGAACAGAAGCGCGTACGGAAACACAAACCGAAACATGCATGGTCACAGTACCGCAATTCTAAATGCAAATGGTAACAGTAACAGCAACAATAACAGCAAAGGAAACAGAAGTGCAAAAGGAAATGCAAGCACATATGAAAACGAAAACTGTAATGCGCACGGGCACAGTAACACAAATGCAAATGGTAACAGTAACAGCAAGGAAGATGCAAAATGAAAGAGAAATGGAAATGCAAATAAAAGGGATGCATAAATGCAAATGGCAATGCACACAGTGCTGCAAACAAAAATGCAAACAGAAACAGTAGTGGAAATGCAAATGGTAACAGTAACGAAAATGCAAGCGCAAATGACAAGGCAAAGGGTAACGCACACGGTGTCATACACGGGAACGGTGGGACATAAACGCAAGTGGAAACAGTAACTGTAACAGTAATGGAAGCACATCATCTCTTTGTGCCAAACAGGTACATATAGAAACACAGTGTGTAAAAAGAATGTATGCATTGTAATGGGGATTGAAGCTTAAAACGAGCATTGGAAGTACTTAATTGCTAATATCTCAGCAACCGCACGACATAGAAAAAAAATTTATATTTCACAAAAATCTTGGTTTTCCTGGCTAGGTTTTTGTATTACATAGCCCTTCAACAAAAATTCCATATCTTGCACCGTTTTTGAGATACGAGCCCCAAAATGTATGGCGGACGCCACCATGTTAGTCTATGGGAAAAAAAACATCAATTTTGGAGTAGCGTAACTTGGCAGCCATGCAATATTTTGTCACTAAACCATGAAAAGGCACATCTGTGAGATGTTGGCTGCCTTCCCTCCAACTTTCAGCTCAAAAGACCAAGCCGTTTTTCTGCAGCAGGGTGGCAAAGAATTCCTGTCATTTTGGCCATGTCTGAAAAAGTAGTGTCGCAATTTGAGGCAATTTTCACAAAATTTTGTGAAAGTGTCATGCTTGCAACACTACTTTGTGACACTACTGGTTCCAGAAATTTGAAAAACATTCTGGGGTGTTTTACCCCAAAATAAAGACATGGCTATCATCCCCAGGGTCCGACTAGGTGAACACAAAAAGAATTGTGTCCCTAGAGGGCGCCAAATTTAAATGCCAAGCATTTTTCTGATCACCAACTGAAAAAAATGGTGGATTTGTGACACTACTAGGGCCATTTGCCACACTAAAAAGTGCATTTGCGAAAGTATTGAATATTTTGTTAACTTTTCCCATTGACTTACAATGGGAACTCGTTTTTTGAATAACTTTTGAACCGTTCAATATTTTTTCATGAAATCTTCAAAAGGCACATTGGGGACCCTGGTCGCATCTTCCCTGAAGTTTTCAGACTGGTCGCACAAACCGTGCGACCTGTAGGTGAGAGCAAAGAAATTGCAAAAAAGCATAATTGTGCAATTGGTTGTCGCTTAATAGCTCCACGGCCGTATATCTCACCGGCACGAAACTTAGCAGATCCTGAAATCTACCAGGCCCAATTGTGCATACCAAATTTCAGGCATATCTGTTGAACAGTGGCAAAGTTATTAAGGTGCAAAGTTTGACCCTTTAACCTTAAAAGTGCTACTCAACCCTAACTATGGTAGCACTAGCGTGCTACCATTATATATACATATATATATATATATATATATATATATATACACACATATATTCTATGCAAAAACTTCATTAATGCATCATTTAGGGGTTAAAACACAAAAGTCAGGAAATAGACCTTTAGGTTTGCCCCCCCTATGGACTTCCTGCCATCATCCCAAGATTGACAGCTGACGGAGTTAGTCATTGTGTGAGGCCTAAATGTCACCCCATTCCATCTGTAATCATATTCACAAGCCACAGTAAAGAAGAATGAGGTGACATTTAGGCCTCACAACCCCAATGACACACCCTGTCAGATGTCAATCTTGGGATGATGGGCGGGTCCACGGGGGGGGAAGGGGCAACCCTAAAGGTCTCATTTCCTGACTTTTTGTGTTTTAACCCTAAATGATGCATTAACAAAGATTTTTGCATAGAATTTCCTTACTTTCTGAGAAAGAATAGAAAAGTAGAAAGTTGCAGAAGTTAGTGGGAGCACAGCCCTTTGGGCCCCATGCTCCCACCAACTTGCAAATTCCTGCCTAAGATAAGAGTTCAAGTACTGAATATCATATGTACTGCTTGCAGTGCATATGGTTGGGAGTGTGGGGCTCACCACCTTGAAAGAAAGCAACATGTTAGTCATCAGAGTGGCATAATTCAACACCTGTTTACATGTCAGACACCTAACCACTACAAATTACCTCCATGGCAGTAACGCTAGGCACCCTATAAATGTGAAGCCAGTACCACAATGCAAAATGTCATATGCAAAACATAAAGTGTGTCACTCAATATGGGTGCAGCAAATTAATTTTCCAACACCTAAACACCATAATTCACATGGACAGCACATCCCCTCAACATGCTCCAAATTTCAATGTAAAAGACCAAACTGTTTCCGAGATATAAAATGTGAAAGTTTCAGGTTTTCATTCATCACACTGGCAGAATTTTACACCTATTAACATTTTATAGACCTAACAACTGAAAAGTACATCTATGGCAGTAAGGCTAGCTACCCTAGTAATTTAAAGCCACTACCACCATAGAAAACGCTGTCTGCAAAACGTAAACTGCCTTATGCAATATTTTCACAAAAAATGTATTGTCTGACACCTAAGTACTATAATTCACATCTACAGGACATGCCGTCAACATCCTCCAAATTTCAAGTTCAAAGACTAAACTGTTCCCGAGATATTTAATTTGAAAAATTGTTAAAATTGTGCTATCTGGTCCCTTCCAATCTAGCCATCTAGTCCCTCCCTCACGATCAAAGATCACGATCAAAGAATCTCATGATCAAAGAACTTGCAAGCTCACAATCAAAGAATAAAAATGTTAAAACAATTTTTAGAGAAAAATACATGAAACCACAGCCATCACTCAACAGAACAATGGCCCCTGAGCAGATCCCACCCTAGTTTGCCTTTAGAAGTGACCCCTTTGCTGAGAAAATTAAATTTTTCATGTGGACACCTAGTCGCGCCCTCATGATCAAAGATCGCGGTCAAAGAATCTCGAGATCAAATAATTTGCAGGCTTGTGATCAAAGAATTTGCAGGGTTGCGATCAAACAATAAAAAATGTTAAAAGTCAATTCTTAGGCAGAAATGCATGAAACCATAGCCATGCCTTGATAGAACGAAGCCCCCTGAGAAAAACACACCTTCATTCGGCTTAATAAGCCAAACTTGATCTGAGAAAATTGCTTTTTCAAGTGGCCATCTAGTCACACCCTCACAATCAAAGATTGCAGTCAAAGAATCTCGGTATCAAAGATTTTGCAGGCTTGAAATCAAAGAATTTGCAGGCCGTGATCAAACAATACAAAATTTTAAAAGTCAATTTACTGGCAGAAATACATGAAAGCACAGCTATGCCTCGATAGAGCGAAGCCTCCTGAGCAAACCCCACCCTCATTTGACTAAATAAGCCACCCCGACCTGAAAAATAGATTTTTTTCAAGTGGCCATCTAGTCATGCCCTTGCGATCAAAGATCACGGTCAAAGAATCATGCGATCAAAGAATTTGCGGGCTTGCGATTAAAGATCATTAGCGAGCCATGATAAAAGAATAAAACATTTTAAACATCTATTTTTTGACCATTTTGAACAAAACCACAGGTATGGCTTGATAAAGGCAAGACCCCTGAGCAAAACCCACCATAGTTCACCTCAGAAGTCCCCCCTGGGCAGCGATATTTGAATTTTTCCAACTGCAAAAACAAGATGGTGGCCATCACGATCAAAGAATTCCTCATGATTTAAGATTCTTTGATCACGAGCCTGCAAATTCTTTGATCATGAGGTGGGACTAGATGGCCAAAACCCCATTCTTTTTTCACAAAATAACCATATAAATTTCCCCATTGATTTACAATGGGAAATTAAAACTTTAATAACTTTTGAATGGATTAATATTTTTTCACCAAATGAAATGTGGCATGTTACTTGACCCACGCTCTTTCAGCTGAGCAAAGTTGCAGAGCAGCACGCCACATGACGGTTGTGCAGCGCCACAGACAAAATCAAAAAAACTGCCCACATAACTGGCAAAAAGTGCATTTTCAGCATTTTGGTGTGCAAAAACTGTAAGTCCAACCAAAATGAAATTTGGCAAATCAAAAGATCTGCCATGCCCCACCACAAATACCAAATTTCATGCAAATCTGTTGAAAGGATCCAAAGTTATTAACGAGAAAAATTTTAAGTTTACCATAGAAGAGGCTTCATAACTGTAAATATAGGGGCATGACCATGCCCCTACAATATATTCCATGACCAAGCATGCTGACATGCTACAAGACTTTTTTGTTGGGGTAATGAAGGTGGTTGATCAAGGAGGGGCAGCTGACGTTGCCTACCTGGACTTCAGTAAGGCCTATCACTCTGTCCCTCACCACAGGCTGGTAAATAAGACAGAGAGCCTGGGGCTGGGACAGAAAATTACTAGATGGGTGGAAAACTGGTTGAAGGATAGAAGTAAGAGTGTTGTAGTAAATCGTGTACATTCTTGGGTAAAGAAAATTATGAGCGGGGTTCCTCATGGGTCTGTACTAGAAACAATCCTTTTTAACATATATATTAGTGATATAGCAGAAGGAATTGAAGGGAAAATGTGTTTGTTTGCAGATGATGCGAAGTTATGGAACAAGGCCGACACTGAAGGAGGGGTTGAGGCCATGAGAAGGTATTTGAATAAACTAGAGAAATGGTCCGAAACATGACAGCTGAAGTTCAAAATAAAGAAGTATGTGGTGATGTACAGAAGATGTAAAAATCGGCCGACCTGGTGGTGCTGATGGTTGAGGCGCTGGATGCCATGCCTTGCACCACACCAGTGACCTTGGTTCACTAATGAGCCTGGGCTGCCAGAGGTCAGCAGGGGAGGGAAGGAATCGAGCATCCATAGGACAGCTCTTCCCTCCCTGGGGTGGGTTCTGGGGTTGCACCACTCTGTAGTGGCACCTGATGACAGTCAGATGCAGCACAGAAACTGCGGTGCATGAATAAGAGGGGAGGAGCTCGGCAGTCGGCAGCATGTAGTGCCCAGCCACCATTGCATGTCCAAGCTCCTCGGGGACAGAGCAACATTAAAAAACCCTCTGGTGCTCCATTGAGATGATGGAGACCCCAGGAGCATACCCACATCCCAATGTCGGCCCAGCGCACTCAAGATTCCCATGGCTGACCCGGTGATGATGTAGGTCCCTCTAATTCCAGAAAGATCCACCAAGGGTGGGGTAGACCCTCCCTCCGGAGGATTATCCGGGGGGCTGGACCTACCAGAGTTGCCCGGGGAGAGCCTTGGGGAAGTAGAGGTTCAGGCTGGGAGTGAGGGGCAACAGCTGAGAGGGTACTCCCGAAGCATGCCCAGGGCCCGGAGAGAATAATCAAAGTTAACAAAATAAAAAAGATCTAAAAATTGACTGGCCAAGTACTTACTGGGGGAAGAGTAGATAAAGTAAACAGAACAGGGGAGAGTTTGGCCTAATAATACCACTTTCTGCTGTTATTTATTAGTACTGTTATTTTTATAATATTTTTTTTTGTTCTGGTTCCCCCTAATCCTCTGACCCATCCCACCTGCTGTTGCCCCATGCTCAGGCTTGTCCCCCTGGGTTGGACTGCAGGGAGGGCTCTCCCTCCCAATGGACACTTTTGGGAAGCCTCGGCTTACCTTCTGGGTCGGAGCCAAGGGAGTGGGACCCCTTCCTGGCCGATGTCAAAGGCATTGGAGTTGGCTATGGCAAAGTTGGTTATCATGCTGGGAGGGCCAGCTTTTCCTGATGCTTGTTCCCTGGGGAAAGGGACATGCAATGACACCAAGCATCTGCTCTGCCTCCCTAATGTGACAATGTCAGTCACAGCGGTACCCCCATCCTCTGCCAGGGGTCCATAAAGTGCCAGACACTCTTCCCTCCCTCCCTCCCCATGGAGAAGGAGAGAAGTCCCCAGGATGCTTGATTGTTCTCCTCCAGCTGGCTCCTGGGTCCATTCCCAAACCCGAGTTGTCGGCATTATAAGCAGAAAGTCAACCACTGCGCCAGTGGGCTGACCCATTTTTTTAAATTTTTAATCTGTTTTTAGAATGTAAAGCACTTTTATCTATTTGGAATTGCACTTGAAAGTAAACTTTCATTTGATTTGAGGAAATGGACTTGGGGATTACAATATCAAACAACCATAGGGTAAGTTATCAATGTATTAAGGTGGTTGGGAAAGCTAATAGAATGATGGTGTGCATTGGAAGGGGCATAACTAGTAGGAAGAGGGAGGTTCTGATGCCATTACATAAGACCATGGTTAGACTGCACCTGGTGTACAGGGTACAGTTCTGGAGGTCTCATTTATGAAAGGACATAAATGTAGTAGAAAAGGTTCAGAGAAGTGCAACAAAGATGGTGCAGGGTATGCAAGGGAAGCCATATGAGACAAGATTGAGAGAATTAAATCTGTAGCCACTGGAGTTTAGAAGAGAGAGATGAGGCATAATAGAGACATCCAAGTACATGAAGAGGATAATTAAAGTAAGAGAAGGAAGTCTATTTGAAAAGAAAGATAAAATAAGAGGTCATACTTCATGACTGAAAGGAGGAAAATTTAAAGTTAATGTAAGGGGGTGCTATTTCACTGAGAGGGTGTTTGAACCCTAGAACAGATTACCTGAGGAGGTGGTAGGTGTCAAAATAGTGAAGGAATTCAAGAGAGCATGGGATATATATGTGGGGTTGGTTAGAGGACAGAGGATAGGCTCCTTATACACCGGTGACAAGTGTGGGGGGGGGGAGAGATGGGCAGAGTCAATTGGCCAGGATGGTCCTTTTCTGCTGACACAGTACTATGATATTATGATTCATTTCTTCTGAGTGGGGTTATCTTCCTATGTTTCTTTCATTACATCTAGTGGCCCTCTAGGTTGTCTACCATACAGCATTTCAAATGATGAAAAACCAGTTGATGCCTGTGGCACTTCTCTGTAAGCAAAAAGCAGGTAAGGTAAGCAAGTGTTGGTCAAAATCTTTTCCTTCCCCTTTTACAATCCCTTTTAACATGAGTTTTAGAGTTTGAGTAAAACACTTAACAAGACCATCTGTCTGAGGGTGATACTGGGAAGTTCTTATGGCAGTGATACCTAGTAGTTGGTGCAGCACCTTCAGTACTGCAACACTAAAATAATTACCCTGATCAATAATAATCTCTTTAGGTAAGCCCACCATGCTGAAAATTTTGGCAAGATCTGCTGCCACGTTTGGGCCTGTGACAGTATGCATAGGAACTGCTTCTGGGTATTGAGTAGCATAGTCACACACTACCAAAATGAGTCAAGTATCCTTTTTACTTTTGTCTAGGGGGCGAATTACATCCATTTCAATTCTCTCAAAAGGCACATCTATCAAGGGTAGGGGCACCAGGAGCAACTTGTCTTTTTAAGCCACTGTGGATACTTTCTGACATTCAGCACAGGAACTGAACTGCTATAGGTAGCAACAGCTTCGTGAATTCGAGGCCAGTAACATCAGTACAGCAATCTGGCAAAGGTGCAATTCCTCCTCGAGTGTCAAGACACAGGACTATCATGTGCTGTCTGTAACAACTCAGATCTATACTTTTGTGGTATAACCAATTGTTCTGTGTGTTCCTGTGTCTGAGGTACAATCCAGACTCTATAGTAACCCATTACATTTTTTGGGTTTGCTTGTGCACATGATCAAGAAATATTTCATGACAGCTTAGGAGAGAAGTAGAGTTTTGGAGGTGCAGCACTGTGGTGGCCAATGCCCCCACTGCCTTTTGAGGCTTGGCCCGTTTTCCCCAATGTGGTGGCATACTGCTGCTGACACTAGTTTAGCCAGTGTGCCACCAACTTGAAAGGAATTCGCAGCTGCAATGAACCTTGCCTGGTGTAACATTTCAAGAAACATAGCGGCGGCTCTCAACCTCCACCTCAGAGTCCCAATGTAAGCCAACTTGGGGGTTCCTAGTCCTCCTGTCAGCATGCCCCTCCCCAGTTCGCTTGCCAATGGGGTAGCCCAATCCCCATAGGCATGATGCACCCCCCCATTTGTTCTGTGCTGAGGGGGTGCCCACTCCCCTTCTGCTCATGCACTCCCCCTCCTGTCCATCACAATGTATGGCTGACCGGGGTGCCCAATCCCTGTTGACTCCAGTCCCCCTCAACAAACACCCAGATGGCACTCTGGGAGCTCACCCCAGCATGCTAAAAGTGTCCCGCATTGTCTTTTTTAAAATCCTGTAAAAAAGAAAACAGTCCCTCATTGAGTCCCATGCCCCCTCCCCCAACCTGCACTCACCCTCTGTGAACCCCACCACCCCCAACCCCCTCGCCCCATACTTACCTCCAGCATCAGGGGCAATGATCTTCAGTGGACCAGAAACATGTCTGCACTCTTCAAAGCCGACCAAAAACTGAAGACATGCTGGTAAGCTGTATAATGGCATAAATGGAGTTTTTTCAACTTTGCTGCATATCTTGCCCATTTTTGTGAATTTTGGCACCAAATTTTCAACATGGGGTTGTTGGGACCCCACCTCATGATTTCAGTCACTGTCATCTCATTATTCAGTCCCGAAAGATTATTTCGCTGTCACCGTGTGGAATCACTTTCAGGAATGATTAATGAAATGACAGTGTCACTGTTCATGAGGTAGGCTCTCAAAAAGCCTATATTGCAGATTTGGTGAAAAAATTTCAAAAAATGACTGTTATGAGCGTGCATTGTGCAGTTTCTACTCATGTTCATAACTTCACGAATTTGTAATATTTTCACTCCAGATTTTCAACATTGGCATTTTTCCACACCTCCTTATGGAAAGTGCAGCTGTCATTTTTCACATCCTGGCTGAAATGTGTTTTCCCACTTCTGGTGCAGAATAGCATGGTCGCCATGGGAAATCAGTATTGGGAACTGATTAAGAAAATCACAGTGACACTGTTCATGAGCAGAGGTCCTAAAATGCTTATATTGAAAATATGGTGACAAACGTCCATAAAATGACTGTGTTACAAGCGTGCATTGCATAGTTTCCACGCACCCTCAAAATTTCGTAAATTTGTAATATTTTCACTCCAGATTTTCAACATTGGCTTTTTTTTAACACCTCCTTATGAACAGTGTAGCTATCATTTTTCATACCCTGGCTGAAATATGCATTTGCGCATCTTGCGTACAATGGCGTGGTCACTGTGGAAAATCAATGTTCTGTACAGATTAAGAAAATCATAGTGACAGTGTTCATGAGTAGAGGTCACAAAATGCCTATGTTGAACATTTGGTGAAATAATTCCACTAAATGACTGTGGTACGAGCATGTGTTGCACAGCTTCCGCTTACACTCGGAACTTTGAGCATTTTTAATATTTTCACAACAGATTTTCAACATTGCCATCTCTTCACACCTCCCAATGAATGGTACAGCTGTCATTCTTCACATCCTGCCTGACCTGTGTTTTCACACAGCTGGTGCAGAATATCACAGTCATTGTGGAAACTCAATGTTTGGGACACATTAACAAAATCACATTGCCACTGTTCATGGGAAGAGGTCCCAAATGCTTTCATGAGGTGAGGGTCACAAAAAGGCCATGTTGAAAATATGTATTGCAAATACCAACAAATGCCCAAGGTGTTAGGGTTTCTAACCATAACGTCCCACCCTGTACAAACTGAGAGGCATCAGGGGTATACCTTTGGATCGCCGACTGTAATGCTCATGCCATTCTACCCCTACCCCCACCCTGAAGCCAGTGACATGCATTGAGGTGTGCTTCTATACTGCACCTAATTCAGAGTATGTCCTTATGAAATGGGGTGACTGTGAAGCTGAACACCCCAAGCACACCTCAACACTTGGTGTCTACAAGGATAGGGTGAGGTGAAATGCCATGAGCATTATGGGCAATGACCCAGAGGCACACCCCAATGCCTATCCATCTCTGCAGAGTGGAGGTGAGATTGGCGTGAGTTCAATACTTCACTGCCATTCCTATTCTGCATTTGTCTAACTCCTGCACATCCAATGCTAATATCAGCAAGCAAACATTCGGTATTGACAAATGCTTGTTAAACATTGGTTCACTCTATTTTGTTTTCACTCCCACCTGCTTGAAATAACCCTGGAGAGAAACATTGTTAGCTTGCTCTCAAAAATCACAGTCAGTTTAGTTTCAGCAGTTTCATATATTAATCCCTTATGTTTGTCAGTCTTTTCTTACCACTATTTCTTCAGGAGTCTTCTTTCTTCCTTGGACTTCTGGATCTTGAAGATATGCTCAGACAAGTCTGAATTAAATTCACTGAAAGGAAAAGAGCGCCCACCATCTGAGATCTTCGTGCCTCAGCTATTGTCATCACAGCTGCTGACACATCAGGATTTACTCCCTCTGTGATTAACTCAGTAGATATTGGAATGTCATTTCCAATAATCACAGGTACAAGTAACACAGGTACTACCCCTGCCTTAATTTGGTGCAACACACCATTAATATTCAGAGTCACTTGGGTGGTGGGATAGTATCGAGTGTCCACAAGAAGCAGATGACACCAGTACCTGGTCCTTTTCCACAGTTCTTTCTGGCACTTCAGCATGCACCAGTGTCTTCCTATTTCCTTAATCTATAAGACCTTTCACAGCAGTGTCTCCCACCTTGATTATCTGTTATCCTTCTCTGAGGTGCTGCCTGTCAATGGCTGCCTGTCAATGGCATGAGTGAGGCGAGGGTACTTTGCACGAAGCAGTTTAATGAATGGTTGAAAAAATGGTGTGGAGCACAGGGGTTTGGCTTCATTGGGGACTGGGGTTCCACCTGAGGACACTCAGCATATACTGGCAGGATGGTCTGCATCTGTCCAGGAAGGGAACAAGTCTTTTGAGCAATCGGGTTTAAATGCTTCATTGGCAAGCTTTTAAACTAGTCAAGGGGAGGCACTGATAAGCAGCAGGAAAATCCCAGCCTCTCCCTGCAAAACAGGGTACTAAATGAGAAAAGACCGAGGTAGACAGGCAGAGGGGATGCTGCAAAAGAAGGTAAAGCCATCAAAAAATGGAGAGCAATGAGTACCAATCCCGTAGTCTGAGTAACAAGCTTCCTGAATTAGTGGCCTTGATAGAGGAGGAACATCTGGATATAGTGGCAGTCACAGAAACATGGTACACACAAAACCATGACTGAACATAAACATACCAGGATACACTATCTACAGGAGGGACAGGGAGGGTAAAAGAGGAGGAGGAGTAGTTCTTACATAAGGGAAGGAATCAAAACAACAGAACAAAATGGAAAACAGGGAGGAGAAGAAGCACTGTGGTAAATTTGAGACCGCAATGGTACCACAATCCGCATAGGGTTAGATCACAGACCCTTCTCAGGGGAGGAAATGGACAAGGAAATGATAGAAAGAATACTTAGAATGTCAGAAAGGGAGATATTGCTGATGGGTGATCTGAATATGCCAGATGTTAACTGAATGCACTTGCAGCAGCCACTTCAAAGAGTGGGTTATTCTAGATGCCCCATACAAGGCATGCCTTAGACAACTAGTATTGGAGCCCACTCGAGAGGGAGCAATCTTAGACCTGGTTCTCTCAAATGGAGATGAAGAGAGGATCACAGATGTAGAAGTGGGTAGCCATCTGGGAACTAGCGACCATCGAACAGTATGGTTCAGAATAAACACAGCAATAGAGTCAAGCTTAAAAGGCAAAGTACTGGACTTTAGGAGGGCTGACTTTGTAAAATGGGTAGTGCCTAAGGAATGCACTAGCAAATGGGCAGGAAGGAGGGTGGAAGAACAATGGGGAATAATAAAAACTGCCATCACAGAGGTAACAAGCCTTTGTGTAAAGCAAATTAACAAAATGAAACGATGTAAGAAACCACTATGGTTCTCAAAGGAAGTGGCAGGAAGGTTCAAGAGAAAGAAAGCATTCAGGAAGTACAAGAAATCACAGAAGGAGCAGGACAGGAACTGTACTGTTAAAGCAAAAGGAAGCTGGGAAGGCAGTCAGAACAGCAAAGGCCCAAACCGAGGAAAAGATAGACAACTCAGTTAAGAAGGGGATAAAACCTTTATAGGTACATCAGGGAGCCGAAGGAAGACCAAGGGAGGGCTAGTGAGGCTTAATAAAGAGGAGGGAGGGTGGGCAGAGGGTGACTGTGAAAAGGCAGAGATACTAAACAAATATTTTTGCTCAGTATTTACAAAGGAAGTGGGGGAGGTACCTAAAACAAACAGTAGAAACACTCTGGATACAGAATGGACTCAGATACAGTTGATACCAGCCCATTTACAGAAGAAAGGGTTCTGAAAGAACTCTTAAAACTGAAGGTGGACCAAGCAATGGGGCCTGATGGGATTCATCCCAGAATTCTAAAAGAACTAAGGGTAGAACCAGTGACACCACTGACTACCCTCTTTAACAAATCATGGGAGGATGGGGTGGTACCTGAGGACTGGAGAAGGGCAGATGTGATTCCCCTTCACAAAAGTGGGAACAAGGCAGAAGCAGAAAACTACAGGTCTGTTAGTTTAACCTCAGTGGTAGGGAAAATGATGGAATCACTTCTGAAGGAAAGAATTGTTGAGTATCTAGAGGCCAGAGGGCCTCAGGACCCAAGGCAGCATGAATTCACAGTGGGAAGGTCATGCCAGACAAATCTGATAGATTTCTTTGACTGGGTGACCAAAGTAGTAGATCAGGAGGGCTGTGGACATGGCCTACCTAGACTTTAGCAAGGCATTTGACACAGTCCCACACAAAAGATTAATATACAAGTTAGCCAGCCTGGGAGTGGGTCCCAAGATGACAGCCTGGGTAAAGAATTGGCTGAGAATAGGACACGAGAGTAATAGTAAATGGAGTTCACTCTGAAGAAAGGGGGTTACTAGTGGGGTACCACAGGTTCAGTATTAGATTCAGTCCTCTCAATGTCTTTATGTTTGCCATTGCAGAGGGACTGAAGGAAAGGTATGTCTCTTTGCAGATGACACAAAGATCTGCAACAGAGTTGATACACAAGGTGGGGTGGAAAGGATGAGAAGGGACTTGGCAAGGTTAGAGGAATGGTCAAATGTATGGCAGCTTAGATTCAATGCTAAGAAGTGCAGGTAATGCACCTGGGAAACAAAACCCAGGGAAAGAGTACACAATGGGGGTGAGATACTAACAACAACAAAATGGAAAGGGACCTGGGGTAGTCATAGCAGATGACCCTAAAGGTGGGCAAGCAATGTGAGAGGGCAGCAAGGAGGGCTGGGGATACTGGGATACATAGGGAGAGGCATCACCAGTAGAAAACAGGAAGTTATTATCCCTCTGTACAGACAGTTGGTGAGACCCCATCTGGAGTACTGCATGCAGTTCTGGAGACCCAATCTCCGCAAGGACATAGACAGGATGGAGGCTGTCCAGAGGAGGGCAACTAAAATGGTGCAGGGTCTGCACTGGAAGACATATGAAGAGAGACTTAAGGAGCTGAACATGTATAGCCTCGAGGAAAGGAGGGAGAGGGGGGACATGATAGAAACTTTCAAGTATCTCAAGGGAATCAACAAAGTCCAAGAGGGTAGCATCTTTCAAAAAAAGAGGTGTGCAAGAACAAGGGGGCACAATTTGAAGATAGAAGGGAGGGTGGCTCAGAGGTAATTTAAGGAAGTATTTTTTCACAGAGAGGGTTGTGGATGCATGGAACGGCCTTCCGGAGGAGGTTGTCGTGAGTCAAAACACAGTGGTGGAATTCAAGCATGCATGGGACAGTCATAAGGCAATTCTAGGGGGTGGGGATAGGAAAAAGTAGGCTGCTGGTTAACTAGGATCTGCAGCTTATCCAATAGGTAGGGAAATGGGCAGACTGGGTGGGCCAAGCGGTCCTTATCTGCCATCAAAATCTATGTTATGTTTCTATGTAAGTGCTTGCCCCAATTTGCTAAGCACAAATCTGCTCCAGTGTTACCATCCTTATTTTTATGACAGTTTCTTGCAATATGGGCTGGCTTACTACAGTTATGGCAAATAAAGTCTTTGGGTACAGATTAGTTACTCCCACCACAGCTCTTATCAGACTTGGAGTTCACTTAGGAAAAAGAAGGTCTTACTGGTTCTTGGCTGATACCTCTCTGCTATGGTGTCTGTCTAGCCATCTGGTAGTCTTCAGCTAAAGAAACAGCCTTTTCCCCACTTTCTGGTCAGTGTTCTTTTACCCAAAGCTGCACATCTGTAGGCAGGATGTTGATGAACTGTTCCACTGCAAGTGTGTAGATGATCTGTGGGACTACTTTGTCCTTTGGTTGGAGCCATTTAATAATGCATTCTCTGAGTCTGGTGAAGGCTTCTCAAGGATTGCTGCCTGATTTGTACTTCTAAGACTGGAATCATTGTTAGTAGGTCTCTCCAGAGATGTCATACCTTTTCAGGATTTCTCTTTTCACCAGGTCATAGTTTTCTGACTGTGCAGTGTCCATAATGCAGTAGGCAAGTAGGGCTTTACTGTCAGGTAAGGTACCAGCCTGATTGCCTGTTGTTGCTTTGACCATTGGCAGGCTTTGACAACCTTTTTCAAAAGTTGTCAGGTATGCTTCAATATCATCTGAGGGACACAACTTTGTAAGTTTAATGTTTTTTAAGTTGTTTGTGTTTTGTTACTCTGCTGGATTTCTGCCAGATCCTCCAGCTTTGATAGCTTGAAAGGCATCCTGCCATGGCTGCTCCTACCACTGCACCTCTTCTTTTCTCTGCTTCTATGTCTCTCTTTCTTGTATAGCCCACCATTAGAAGAAGGCAGACAAGCTTTCAGATTTTGTCCCTGCTGGTTCCTCTAGATTGGCTGCCATTCTTCTGGTAAGCACTCCTGGGCTTACTGTTGCAGGAACCATGCCTTCCTTCTATGCTTCCTTGGTACCAGGTCCAGTATCCATATACAAAACTTCTGGCTTAGAGTATGCACAGTGTAAATCCCACTTGTAAAACCACTGTTGTCAAGGCATAGGTCAGGAGGCATAGGAAAACCAGGAGCAGTTATAAAATTTGAAAGTAGCGTTTTATCATTATCAATGACAGTAAAATTTAAAAAAAAATGTTCGGTATAACTATTTACAAAGGCAGTACAAACAGACAAAAAAATCCTTCATCTGGGGGTATCTCTAATTCTATATTTCAGTTTCTGCCCAGCAAACATATCACTACTCTTTTAATAAGTCTTTGCCTGACAATTACCTTATTCATCATTAGCTCATTAAGGAGACATCCTGTTTCTCACAAAATGTATCAGAGTTCTTGCCAGTTTCTTTGCAGAGCAGGCTTGCAAAAACAAAAGTGTCACAAGCTGGTCTTCTGCTGACAGCTCTGCAAAAGTCTGAAGACACACCTGAGAGGAGCTTAACCACATCTCAGGTTAACCCCCTAAATTCCAAATAGCTTTTTGCAATCATTTCCACAGTATAACTATATATGTTTTCAAACAAAGGGATCCCAGTTTCACATAAAGATTCAAACATATTTTATAATTACAGATAAACAAGGGGGAAGAACAGACAAACAGCAAGTGAAGGTAGGGAGATTGCAAGAGGTGGAAAATCATGAGACCATCAAAGTGACCAATTCCCAGGTCTCCCAAGAACATTTTGCTGCACAATCAGACAGACAAGAGACAGAAAAGGAGAGGATAGAACAGATCCTTGCATTTAACTCTTTTTGCATAACAAATGGGATAGGGCCTTATTCAACCCTGTCACAATCCTAATGTCTTATATTACTTCAAATTGCTGACTATGTAGTTGTACTGTCTTGTATGAATGAACTGTTGGTTAGCTATGTTTGCACTTTGCCCTGCACTGCACTGTATGTACTACATACATATGATACTACTGTGTGCCACCTTCATGTCTTGGGTCAAACCTGAAAATGGTCCCTGGGACCAGCACACCTCCCCACTGACCAAATACATGAATGAATGGATAGTTGGATAGATAGCTACTGTAGATAGAGAGATTAGATAGATAGATAGATAGATAGATAGATAGATAGATAGATAGACAGACAGACAGACAGACAGGCAGACACATGCATACACACATACATACATACATACATGTGGCTGTGAAATGGCTGAATAATAAAAAGTTGCATCATCCAGTTCCCTGAGTACAAAAATTATACAGTCAGGTAAGAGATGAAGTACAAGCAGAGAAAATGTGTTTAATCAAGTCTGGGAACTTCATGCCAGGGGTTGGTGAGGTTTGAGGTTGGAGGGTGAGGTGGTCAGTCTCAAAGCTACTGTATTCCCCCATGAGAAGTAACTCTCCATACCCATTTGCAAGAAGAAAAATAAATGAATATTAAATGGTGAACTGCATGTTGTGTAAACAAATCACTAGGAAGGCAGAACAAAGTTGTATATGGTATACAGATTCATGAACCCCCTAAGGGCACACAGGTCTGGAGGAATGACTAGCATCATTAGACTGCTGCAATCTATGACAAAATGCTCCTCAAGCCTTGGCTTTTGGGCAGCTCTAACTGCTAGCAAAATATCCTGTGTGGGTCAAAGTAAAAGAAATAATGCATCAGCCTGATGTAATGTTTCCTTGAAGAATACTGCTGTGAAAGAACAATAGCCCAGATAGTGAGAGTTTTCTTTCCAGGTGCTGTGAGAGAACCCTGTATAAAATAATAAGCTAATATTAATTTTGGTCAAAACTATAATGTGTTACGAGAATAGCATGTTAACTCAACCTGCAATTTGGCATCTGAACCTGAAGAGATCTTAAACTCCAAATAAAATGTATTGCTTCTGCAAGGGAAGTAAAGTAAATCCAATGGAAGACAAAGTTCAACAACTGAAAGTGGACTGTGTTCTGCTTGTGTAATGATATGCTTGTAAATGTAGTATCAGTAGACCTGTGGCTTGACATTCAGATAAGCTGTGGACATTCAGTTATTTAAGGACAAATGTTCTGTATTAATCCCCCTTTGATGTGCAGCCATGCACCTCCCTGAAGATGGTAACTCAACTGTGAGTACAGTACCTAGGAGATCAAGGTGAGTCAGTCTGGTGTTCGCTCCCTCCTTGAAATGAACTGTTCCATTAAGTACCCATAGGCCAAAGAAGGGGTGCTACATGTGTTTATTAACTTAACCATTAAAAGCTGCTTTCCACATCCTTTGTTAAAACTCCCATTTGTTGCTTTTCACTAGGCAAGAGTATACATGAAATTATATTTCCAGATCTACTGTGCTCATTGGAAGCCAGATGCATCATTTGGCAACTGCAGAAAGTTGCAGCAGCATAACCTGCTGTGCTCCCTACCATTCCAACAGTTTGAAGTCTGATGGAAATGTCTGAGCAACAGGCTTATAATATGTCATTCAAAGTTTGAAACATTAAGAGGGGTATTGGTGTTTGGTGTATATTTTGCTTTTTCCTTCTTCACTTTTGCACAAGATTCTCCTTCGACTCCAAGAAAGTAAGAAACTGGTTGCATTGTATTGGAGTCTGACACAACACTTTTTTAAATACAACAGCAGCCGTATTGTTCAGATCTTGCAAGATGTCTGCCCAGATTTCTAGAACAAGGATGAAAAGGTGGACCACACAGATCACATGCACAACAATTGATAGTACTCCGGAGAGAACTACACCAAATGTCTTGTGCATGTAACTCACACTGTGTGAAAATGACAAGGACTGTGTCAAAATTTATAGCATTTGTGTTCATAACTTTCAGCAAAGGATGTGATACAGTTGTGTGGTTGACACATCGTAGAACTCCACACCAATCAGAATAGGCTATTCTCTGACTTAATGTTAAGGCTAGGCCAAAACTGGCAACATGCTGCATCCACAGTATGGGTGATCAGATTCTGTGGAATCCATTCTGTTGGCATGCATCGGAGTATCAAAATATCTGATTCTGGTTCTGATTCCATATCTCATTCTGTTTAAGCATCAGAATCTGTAACTGCAGCTTGAATCAAATTTTCCAGTTCCATATAGGACATTTAAAACTCCCCCCAGCCAGCAAACAACAAAGAGAACAGAACACATAACATAGCAGTTACAGTGCAAGAAGATCTTCCCTCATCTTTGTTTCACCCTCTTTACATTCTTTCTGCCTTCCCACCTGTCTGGCAGATTTCTCCTACCCTCTTATTCTCCTAGGTTTGACTCACTCAAAGCCTCTCTGGCATTCTCCCTGTAAGGCCATCCAAAACTAAGTGCTGCTTTTTACATAGAAATGTAGAAACATAGAATTTGATGGCAGATAAGGACCACTTGGCACACCTAGTTTGCCCATTTCCCTACCTAATGGATAAGCTACAGATCCTAGTTAACCAACAGCGTATTTCATTCTACCCCCCCACTAGAATTGCCTTATCTCTTTTGCATGCATTCTTGAATCCCCCCACTGTTTTTGACTCCATGACCTCCTCAGGAAGGCTATTCCATGCATCCACAACCCTCTCCATGAAAAAATGCTTCCTCACATTACCTCTGAGCCATCCCCCCTCTATCTTCAAATTGTGCCCCCTTGTTCTTGCACATCTCTTTTTCTGAAAGATGCTACCCTCTTGGACTTTGTTGATTCCCTTGAGGTACTTGAAAGTTTCTATAATGTTCCCCCCTCTCCCTGCTTTCCTTGAGGGTATACATATTAAGCTTCTTTAGTCCCTCTTCGTATGTCTTCTTGTGCAGACCCTGCACCATTTTGGTTGCCCTCCTCTGGACAGCCTCCACCCTGTATATGTCCTTGTGGAGATGGGGTCTTCAGAACTGGATGCTGTACTCCAGATGGGGTCTCACCAACTGTCTGCACAGAGGGATAACAACTTCTTGTTTTCTACTGGTGATGCCTCTCCCTATACATCACAGTATTCCCCCCAACCATCCCTACTGCCTTCTCACATTGCTTGTCCACCTTTAGGCCACGTGATATAACTACCCCAGGTCCCTTTCCATTTTTGTTGTTGCCAGTATCTCACCCCCATTGTGTACTCTTCCCCTGGGTTTTTCTTTCCCGGGGTGCATTACTTTGCACTTCTTTGCATTGAATCTAAGCTGCCATACATTTGACCATTCCTCCAACTTTGCCAAGACCTTTCTCATCCTTTCATCCCACCTTGTGTATCAACCCTGTTGCAGATCTTTGTGTCATCTGCAAAGAGACATACTTTTCCTTCCAGTCCCTTGGCATTGTCACTTATGAAGACATTAAAAAGAACTGGATCCAGTACTGAACACTGCAGTACCCCATTAGTAACCCCCCTTAGATGAAGAAATAACACTTGACACACTCGCAGCAGCAAATAACGAGCATCAGACTTTAGACAAAAAACAAAATGATAACTCTGAAGACACACCTTTAATATTATTAGATACTATACCCAGTGTCCCACAGCAGATTGATTACAACATGGATCTTGAGATTACTGAACATAGTGACACTGAAATATTTGTTCTCGGCGATTCCATTGTTAAAGGTCTTGATCGAGCAATCTGTAACAAAGACAAAGCCCATAGAACCCTATCGTGCTTCAGGGTGCCAAAATATTAGATATCACAAAAATGATCAATGATATAATTTGCCCAAATAATATTAAAAAATTGGTAATTATACATGCGGGGGCCAACAACGTTTTTCATCAAAACCCCCACCAAATTAAGCAGGAAATTGTCAATTTAACAAACAAACTTGTAAACTTGGGTTGTGACTTTGCTTTTTCTGAAATGCTCCCTATTCCTTGAGCAACATATTGATAAAACTGCCTTTTAAAAGAGGTGGTTAACTGGCTCAGACAATGGTGCTTGAAGCAAAATATTAACTGTACAAGCCATTGGGAAGAATATAATGGGAACACCAAAATGTTCAGTAGAGATGGGCTTCATTTAAAAAAAGTACGGTCACAACTCCTCAGTTACCAGCTTAATAACTTTATAGATGCTTTTTTAAACTAAGTGTAGGGGGGAAGGGGACTTTTCCATACATAAAATGTTACCTTTAATAAAAAATATTTCAAGCAGTCTGAGTAATATAAACTTCAAATTAAAATATGGCAAAAATACAAAATCAAAAAGGAAAAAAAGGAAAAGAAACTCAAAACCTGGTTTAAGAAACTGCAAAACTGTCTCTAATTATGTTAATAATGACCTGAATAAAGATCTTACTCATCAGGAAAGTGTTGAGGGAATAAAAATCTTATTAGCCAATGCTCGTAGTTTGATGAATAAATTAGATGAATTGAGACACAATCTGGTTAGCAAAGAAATTGACATCTGTTATGTCACTGAAATGTGGTTTTCGGATAATGACTGGAATACAGATATAGCTGGTTATACTAAGTTTTTGAAAAATAGAACAGTAAAGGTGGGGGGATTGGCACTATATATATCTCAAAGATTCAACTGCCATGAGATTATGTTTGATGACACTACAACTGAAATATTATGGGCCAAGGTTGAACTAGGTCACTAAACCTTAACACTCGGTTTGTGCTATAGGTCCCTCAGTTTAAAACATGAAGACAACTTAGCTTTCATGAAACAGTTAGAAATCAAGGATGTGCATGGTGATTTAATGATACTTGGTGATTTTAATTTCCCTAACATAAAATGGGAAACTTTTGACACTGCTAGTACCCTTGAGAGGCAGTTTTTCTAAACCACCTTCAAACTCGATTTAAAGCAACTGGTTCACCTTCCTACTAGGAATAATAACATACTCAACCTTCTTTTCGCAAACAATAATGACTTATTTTCTTCCCCAGTTATATTACCAACACTGGGAAATAGTGATCATAATATGATCACATGTAATATCTCAAGACAAGTAAACTGTAATAAAGAATAAGAAAATTCAAAAATTACTATAAAGCAGATTACACTAATATAAAAAAGTATTTAACTTCATGAAACTGGTCAGGTGATTTGAAAAATCTTGACCTAGAACACACATCAGCAAATATAAAGGCAAATATGGATTATTGTCTAGATATCTGGGTACCTGACAGAGTAAAATATAATAATAATAATAATAGCAGACAAAGAATACCCATGTGGTGGTCTAAAGACATAAAATGCATTATAAAAAAAAAAACTAGCCTATAATGAATATATTAAGATTAAAAAGGCTTCTGACTGGTGCAAGTTTAAGATACTAGCAAAAAAAAAATGGTGAAACAAAACTTAGAAATAAATTTAGCCAACAATATTAAAGATAACAAAAAAATGTTTTATAATTACATCCGTTCCCTTAAACAATATCATACTGGAGTTGGCCCCCTAAAATCAAATGATAAGTTCATTATTAGTGAAAAATAAATGGTTGCAGAGCTCAACCAGTACTTTGCAGATATATTTAGTTCAAAGGATTACACATACCTTAAAACGCAACCATCATCTGGTTTTATTTTATTTTTTTCTAAACAGGATACTTTAGAGGCCATTAATATAATCAAATACAATGCATCTCCAGGATCTGACGGTATACATCCCAAATTTTTAAAAGAACTATCAAAAGAACTCACTGGTCCCCTCACTTATCTATTCAATATGTCTGTAAATTATGAAACTGTATTACAATCTTGGAGAGAAGCAAACATAACCCCTATTTTTAAAGGTGGCAATAAGCAGTTAACAACCAATTATAAGCCTATAAGCTTAACTTCGCTTATCAGTAAAATTATTGAAAGACTGATACAATCCAAAATCTCCAACCACAATAAAAGTAATGGTTGTACAGATATTTCACAGCACAGATTTACTTCTGGCAGATCATGCCTAACAAACCTTATTAGTTTCTTTGAACCAGTTAGTGATGCCCTAGACAAAGGCATTCCAGTGGATATTATCTTTTTGGTCTTTGAAAAGGCATTTACTACTGTTTCGCATAAGATATTGATTGAACAACTTTTTAATGTAAACTTGGATGTTCATCTAATTAATTGGATTTCTTCATGGCTATACAGCAGACAACAAAGGGTAGTTATTCGTGGACATGAATCCAACTGGAGCATTGCCACTAGTGGAGTACCACAGGGATCTGTTCTCCGGCCACTTCTTTAATATTTAGTTTCCAGTATGCAAACAACCAAAGAGGTCTGGATTAACAAATACGCAGACAATTGCAAATTAGGTTGCATAGTAAATGACATCTCATCTGCAAATACTCTCCAAGACAATTTAAACAAACTAACTATTTGGGCATTGAATAACAAAATTAAGTTCAATCCGGTTAAATGCAAGGTAATGCATATGGGCAATAACAACAAGAAGTTTACCTATACAATACAAAATGTGAATCTAATGGTCACAACAGAGGAAAGAGATATGGGCATTACAATAACAGATAATCTAAAATGTAACTCTCATACCAACAAAACTGTTAAAAAATGTCACATGATCCTAGGTAATATTTTAAGACACATTAAAAGTAGGAAACCATCTATCATTTTGCCCTTGTATTCTAGCTTGGTCCATCCACATCTGGATTATTGTGCTTCATTTTGCGCTTCAACCTCAATAGGCTATCTAAGTATGACAGAAAGGATACAACATAGAGCAACAAAAAAGATAGAAAATATGTCTGATACAGATCCAGACTTAAAATATTACAACTATATTCCCTGGAATACAGAGTATTAAGAGGTGACTTGATTTATACGTTTAATGCTTTCCAAAATGAATACTTGCTGAACACAATTGGTTTGGAAAAGCATCTCACATATAATCATACTAGATCACATAATTCAAAACTTAAAACATCTTTATGAAAACTAAAAAATGTTCTAGATTTTTCTACTCAGAGGGTCCCTCCTATATGGAACTCTCTACCTGCAGACATCAATAGTGAAAATGTTGAACAATTTAAGACTAGACTTGATTCCTATATGGGTGACTGGAAATTTTTTTTCCACTGCTAAATCAGCAGGTGACGAGTTCATATATGGGCATTTTGATTTCTGAATTTGTATTCATCTATGATTCTATGATTCTTCACTGTGGACTCTGTTTACTATTGACCTCTGTGTCCTGTTGGCCAGATAATGTTTTAGCCAGGCTACCACCCTGGGTCCCACTCCTAGGCTGTCTTATTTGTTTATCTTTTGTGCTGGACTGTGTCAGATATCTTGCTTAAGTCTAGGTAGATCACGTCCACAGCCCCTCGCTGGTCAACTACTTGGTCACCCAATCAAAGAAATCAATTAGATTCATCTGACACGCTCTTCCCACTGTGAATCCATGCTGCCTTGGGTCTTGTGCCCCACTGACCTCTAGGTACTCAACAACTCTTTCTTTCAGAAGTGATCCCATCATTTTCCCTATCACTGAGGTCAGACTGACAGGATTGTAGTTTCCTGCCTCTGTCTTGCTCCCACTTTTGTGAAGAGGAATCACTTCCACCCTCCTCCAGTCCTCAGGTACCACACCATCCTCCCATGATTTGTTAAAAAGTGTAGTCAGTGGTGTTACTAGTTATCCCCTTAGTTCTTTTAGAACTCTGGGTGAATCCCATCAGGCCCCATTGCTTTGTCCACCTTCAGTTTAAGGAGTTCTTTCAGAGCCCTTTCTTCTTTGAAAGGACTGATATTGACCCCCTTATCCAGAGTGCTTTTATTGACTGGATTAGGTACCTCCCCCTCCTCTTCTTTTGCGAATACTGAGCGGAAGTATTTGTTCAGTATCCCTGCTTTTTCACTGACCCTTTCTGCCCAACCACCCTCCTTTTTATTTAGCCTCAGTATCCCTCCCTTTGTCTTTCTTCGCTCCTTAATGTATCTATAAAAAGGTTTATCCCCTTTCTTAACCGAGTTGCTATCTTTTCCTCAGTTTGGGCCTTTGCTATTGTGACTGCCTTCCCCGCTTCCTTCTGCTTTAACTGGTATAGTTCTCTGTCCTGCTCCTTCTGTGTTTCCTTATACTTACTGAATGCTATTTTTTCTCCCTAACCTTCCCTGCCACCTCTTTTGAGAACCATAGTGTTTTTTTCATTTGTTCTGATTTGGTTATTTGCTTCACACAAAGGCTTGTTGCTCTGTGATGTCAGCTTTGATGTTTCCCCATTGTTGCTCCACCCCACCTTCTTGCCAGTTTGCTAGTGCTTTTCTGAGGCACTCCTCCATTTTGATAAAATCAGCCCTCCTGAAGTCCAGTACCTTCACTTTTGTATGACTTGACTCTACAGCTGATTTTATCATGAACCACACTGTTTGGTGTTCACTTGTTCCCAGATGGCTACCCACTTCTCAATTTGAAATCATAGAAACATAGAAGTTGATGGCAGATAAGGACTGCAAGCCCTATCCAGTCTGCCCGTTTCTCTTTCTATGTTATGAATGTGCCATCAGCCTTTGCTCTGTCAATGGCCTATCTATTCATACTCATCTGTATTGCTCCCTTATGCCTATCCCATGCCTGTTTAAAGGCCTGCACTGTATTCATATCCACCACTCCCTGAGGAAGGCTGTTCCATACATCCACCACCCGTTCTGTGAAAAAGAACTTCCTCACATTACCCGTTCACCGGCCACCCTCTAATCTCATGTGAGATTAGAAATTCTCTCTCTATCCCCATTTAAGAGCACCAGGTCTAAGATTGCTCCCCCCTGAGTGGGTTCCAGCACTAGCTGTCTGAGGCATGCCCCCTGTAGAGCATCGAGAATGGCCCTTCTCTTGGAAGTGGCTGTGGTAAATGTGGTCCAGTTAACATCTGGCATATTCAGGTCCCCCATCAGCAATATATCCCTTTTCTCTGCCATCCTAAGGATGCCTTCTACCATTTCCTTGTCCATTTCCTCACCCTGAGATGGGGGTCTGTATTCAACCACTGTGAGGATTGTGGTGCTATTTCCAGTCTTCAGAGTGAACCACAGTGCCTCCTCTCCTCCCTGTTCAACCTTGTGTTCCATTGCTTTGATCCCTTCCCTTACATAGAGAGCTACTCCTCCTCCTCCTCCTCTACCCTCCCTGTCCCTCCTGTAGATTGTGTATCCTGGTATGTTGCATGTTTCTGTGACTGCCACAATATCCAGGCATCCTTCTTCCATCAAGGCGACCAGTTCATGGAGCTTGTTACTTAGACTATGGGCATTGGTACTCATTACCCTCCATTATTTGTTGGCCTTACCCCTTTTTGCCCCACCCCTGTCCTTACTGCCTTTGTCTTTTTCTCCCTTTACACCTGCCCTTCTCCCTATAGACTTCTCTATCTTGGTGTTTGCTTCATTAACTATCCCGATTGTTTTTTGGTGGAGAGGTTATTTTCCTTCTCCTTTTCAGTGCCTCCCCACCTGGCTACTTTAAATGCTTGCCAATGAAGCATTTAAATCTGTCTCCCAGGATGCTGGTTCCCCTCCTGGACAGATGCAGACCATCTTGCCAGTATAGGCCTGCATCCCTCCAGGTGGACCCCCAGTCCCCAATGAAGCCAAAACCCAGAGCTCTGCACCAGTTTTTCAACCACTGATTGAATCTCATGTTGTGGAGCACTCTAGCCTCACACATGCCATAGGCAGGCAGCACCTCGAGAAGGTTGCCATGTGTACTACTTGTCTAAGGCCCCTCCCCAGCTCCAAAAACTCCTCCTGCACTGCTCTGATCCCTTTCCCAGCCAGGTCATTTGTCCCTAGGTGGACAATGACATCCAGCTCCATCCCCCATGCAGCTACTCCCACGATCCTGAGGATTCGCTCCCTGTCTCTCCAAGCCATGGCGCCAGGCAGGCACTTTATCTTCCTCTCCCCTCCCTCCCCCAGTTCTACCCTCCTAACAATGGAGTCCCCCACTAGCAGTTGTTTCCTTCCCCTGTGGGGTCCCATGCCACACTCCTGTGGATCTCCTATGTGGAGGTTCCCAGCATCCTTCTTGGTCTCCACAGTAGGTGCCTTAATTGAGGAACCACACTCTGCCAGAACAGCATATAATCCACAGTTTAAGGGCTGCTGAAGAAGCTTGTGCCATGCTGATTTTACATCCATTCATGAATCCATCCTGATCCAGTCCCTGCCACCTCTAGTCAGTAGCTACACTTTGCACACACACACCCCAGTCTGCATGGACTGTCTGGTGAAGTAATCTTCTCAGTGATAACTGTTGGTTGCTTTCTTGGTTCAAGACTGGTACTGTCTGGTATCACTCCCTGCAAATGACAGCAAATCAGGTGTGAGCTGAGCAGCACAGATCACTTTCCAGGCTGAGTGTGTACTGTACTGTGTGTACTAGTGCTGGCCAAAAAAAGAATTAAGAATGAATCCTGATTCCAGAGTTCCCTCCCTTGTGCTGATGCCCAACCCAACCCACCCAATCCTCATAAAACAGGGTGCCATTTCTTGATGAGACTCCGGCAGCTGGCAGCACTAACTTGCCCGACCTCCCCAGCTATTACTCCTTTACACCATGGGAGCTGGGTAGGTGCTAGAGGTCAGTTGGACAAAACACCTGGGAAACAGCCACATATGCAGCACTCAAAAAAGTGCCTCACTTAGAGTTTACCCAGGGTTCCCTTGCAGGCAATGATGGCTAGGCCAGACAAGTTGCAGAAGGACCATACAGTGTATCAGCTAGTGATCAGGGGTGGTAGGCAGAACTGGATTGGGTGCAGGTTGGTTTGGGAGGATTTCTCTTTCTCATCATCTGCCAGGAATTATTAGGATCTGTTCTGCTCTGGAGAGTCCTAGGATCTGTGGGCTGGAGAGCTGTCTGAGCAGAAGATAAGAGACTATCCCACTAGCTATCAATAACAGACATGCAGCTTCTACTACAAGAGGACCCCAGGGGTTACTCAAGCTGGCAACTTGGGGGGGATAACTAGAGAATGAGACAGTCATGAGATGAAGGACTGAGGTCCAGGACTCTGAGTTAGAGTCATAGAAACACAGAAACTTAGAATTTGATGGCAGATAAGAACCACTTGACCCACCTTGTCTGCCCATTTTTCCTACCTACTGTAATATCTCAGACCCTTCTGTCATAGCCAAAAACAGGGTCAGATATTTCCTGAAATTTCTGTAATATTTCTAGAGAAATCTCCTGCTTTCTGCATTTCTAAAGTAGGGGCAGCAGAGAGAAACTCTTTAAACATTTTGCAAAATACATGGAAATATCTGACCATGTCTTTAGCCACTACTGTACTTGCTTTCCGGCTTTACCCTCACTTTTATAGCCATTAAGGTTCCCTTTTGCCTATTCCATGCAGTCTTCAATCCCGTTACAATTTTTGCCCTCACATCCTCCACTGGAAGGCTGTTCCATACATCCATCACTCTTTCTGTGTAGAAGTACTTTTTCACATTTTCCCCAAGTCTACCCCCCTCCAGCTTCATAGCATGATCCCTTCTTCTTCTTGAGCATCTTTTTTCTTGAAAGTGCTTTCCTCTGGTACCTTATTTATACAGTACCCATGAGTTATTTGAAAGTCTCTATCATATATCTCCTCTCCCTCCTGTCTTCCAGAGAGTACATATTGAGTTTCTTTAGTCTCTCCTAATAGGGCTTTTGGTGCAGAACCTGCACCATTTCAGTTGCCTTCCTCTGGACTGCCTCTGCCGTACTCTGTATACGTCCTTCTGAAGATATGGTCTCCAGAATTGGACACAGTACTCTAGATGAAGTCTCACCAATGACTTATACAGTGGTATAATCACCTCTATTTCTGCTGTTGTTGTTATTGCTGCTGCTAAGTTCTGATCATCACAACACTAATTTCTGCACTGCAGCCAGCAGGACTTGGCTGGGGAAAACAAATTTGGTCAAAGTTAATGGTTGTGGAGTTTGAATTAGGCAGTGGAGGTTGAATGTAATGCTCGAAGCAACAAAAAAGTACAGTACTCACAAAAATAGACTCACAAATAACAAATACATTTTATTCTTCCCTCAAAATAGATGGATGCCTGCCTTGGTATACTTTGACATGAGCGACCATGATTGAGCAATTCCCGAAAGGGTGACTCAATTGCGATGCACATCACAGCAGCAACTCGGCAGCCACAGCAACCGGATGGGGTGGGTTGGTGACCCTAATGGCGGTAAGTCAACACAGGTACGCGTAGGGGGTGGGAGTAGACGCGCTACAGGTACGCACGCAGGGGTGGGAGCGATCATGCTTAGCAAGGGGTGGGAGGGGATTTGAGGAGTGGCACTGTGCTAGGATGCCGAGCTGGCCCCATGGCATAATGGGTCGGGTCATGGCTTTGGTGGCTAGGGTGCTGGGTTCAGGTCTGGGCGCAGGTTCATTTTTGTTGTGTCTGGCCTGAATTTTATTTTTTTTTTTACATTTTGCACCTTTGCACCAACCCCATCATGCACTCCCCTGGAGTTGAGAATCTTTAAGTAGGGGGGTGCAGGGTGTACAGCCCCCCACATAACCATAAAAAATGCAAGTTCCCAGCATCGTTTTTGTTGTGCGCTGAGGAGTCAGAGCACCAAAACTGATTTTTGGTGCACTGACTTCACCGTAATGGCAATCACCTTTTGGCGGTCGCTGTTGTCACATAGAACCTCTGCCCTATTGCCAAAGAAAGAGGTAATGTGTGGTGAGGGTTAAGGAAGGGGGAGTGCTTTGTTTTTCCCATTTCTGATGAGGTTGAAGTGAATGTTGGGTGCAAAATTAGAATCAGATTCTGATTTTCATTTCAGAAATTTTATTCTGAAAAAACATTTTCTGAATTACTGTTTTCTGCCTCAGAATCCGGAAATCTAAGTTCTGGATTTAGGACTGTAATCCAGTTAAATCTGATTCCTGATTCAGAAATCTAATTACCCCTGTAATGGCGCTACCCCAGTTGGGGGGGGGGCTTATCTTAGTGGCCCGTTTATCTCCCATTCTCCCGATTGCCTCCATTGTCCTTCGGTTTGCCCCGAGTTTCACCACCACAACTCCAGGTCCTCTGGTGCCCTGGTTCCCCCCAATGTGTCAGTACTTCATTGGGCCCATTTTGTGCTTGAAATCCTAAACCACAATCAGCCACTGTTTTTCAGCACTCCGGTGCTAAGCAGTGACCACGCATGTGCACGATGCTCCTTTGATTTGCCAACCACCTGTATTGCGGTCAAATGGGAGGTGTTCTGGTGATCCCTGTGCCCTTGCTGTACTAATTGGGGATTGGTGACAAGGGCAAGGGCCTTAAGTGCCCGCTGTTCTTTGTAAATAAAGAGCACCAAGCATGCTAAGTCTTGCTAGTTCATGAATATTAATGAGAGCAGCATTAATACAACAACCGGATGCCATACCTCAAAATTCCAAAGGTCTTTTAGCTATAAGGCCCCCACCTGGATGAATAAACTACCCCACCTTTTCACAACCCAAAACTCTATCGGACTCTTCAAAACCCATCTCAAGGGCCACCTCCAGGCCCTAAACTGCTATGACTGTTATTGACCCTGTCACCCCCGCGTAATGACAACGGCCTCTGGCTGGCAACCCCCCTCCCGCCATTTCTCCTTTCTTTCTCTCTTACTAAATGCTTACCTGAGCCTCCATAAGTCTGCTAGTTCAAGACTGCGAGCCTTTTTTCTTACTTTTACCATGTATCAGGCGTGTTTATGTTTCCTGCACTGTTTGTGTTACCTTGATTTTGTACTGTTCAAAATATGTGATGTGGAACCTATGTAAATTGTTCCCTGCACTATATGTTACCTTAACTTTGTACTGTTCATTATATGTGACGTGGAACCTTTGTAAATGAGTCTCTGACTCAAAGGTACTTTCTGATATCTGAAATAAATAAATAAATAAATAATAGTATGTGAACTTTCTGTCCTAGAGCTGGCAGGCCTTTAAATAATGTCCGCGCGCTAGTGACAGGCAAACATTGTAAATAAATGTAAACAAATATACACCTAAGAAGGATTCGAGGGGACTTGTTGAACAAAGGGAGTCATGAGAATAAAGAATGTTTATTCGGGCTGCAACTCAATTATAATGTTGGGACTCTTATAAATTGCATGTCTGCTGCCTAGGGGCACTGTGTTATGGCAGCAGTGACAGGCTAAGGACTCTACTTAAATGATTAAATGTGGCAGCAATTAAGAGGGTACAGTTATGGCTATGGAACAGTGGGGCTATAAATAGAATTAAATGCTTTTCCTGGCTGCACCAGAACTTTATCTTAGGGACTGTGTTAACGTGCAAGGGGACTGTAAACACTAGCAGCCATGTTCTGCAGCAAGCAGCCAATCGAAAAGCCAGGATTTCAGTGCAAGGATTGTTGGGACAGTGTCAGAGACTTGTGGATCTTTGCAAAAGACTCTTGGGGGGGGGGAAAGCAGGGACTTAATACAGGTGCCAAAACAGGAAACCTATTGAGCGTTGAGGGAGGCTAATGAATATTCATTTTCAAGACTGGCAAGTGGATTCAGCCAGTCATTTTGGGATACCTAAGTGGGCTCAGCCAATTGGGAGCCCCAGAAGGACTCCATAAAAATCAAGGATTTTCAGGCTGAGCTCAGTTTGAGTGGGAGCCCCTCCACAGGAGGGGGACTCAGGCTGCCAGCTAAACAAATAGGTTTAGTGTGCATAGTGAAAGCCCCTCCACAGGGGAGGAGGAGTTCTGCCTCTGCTAGAGAGAAAGGGTGGTTGCCAGCGACTAAAGTCATTAGTCTGGAGGTTGCCAGAAATTGTTCTCCAGGGCAAGCAGTTTCTTGCCACATTACTCTCACCTAAGTGGAATACTAAATTTAGTCTTAAAGCAATAATGAATTCATCTTTTAAGACTAAGTTTAGTAATCTTTACTCTTCTGTAATCATCATCAGAGGAATACTGCCTGTAGGAATACTAATTCTAAGAAGTATTCCACTGTAATTGTTTTTTAAAAGTAAATTATTACTAAATGAATATTATACACATATTTTAAAAGTACACATTTTTGAATACTTTCTAAAGATAAAATGAAGACTTCAATATTTCTGTTTCTGTTATGTGCAAGCTTGTTAATTTTCATTCTGATCACTTCTTTTACAGTAAGATTTGCTCTATCAAGAATGCTAATGAAGAGTTTTATACAGTTACTTCTTGAGCCCTTTATGTGCTTTTAACTTCTCAGATAATTTAACTATTCAGGGGTCATTCCCTCGGTAGGAGTGACAAGAATATCTCCCATGGTTAAAAAGAATCTTAAACAGAAAATTACAAAACATGTCCCTGTACTGTGTCAGGTACGCAATCAGTTTCTTTAATGGAGTATTGGTCCCATTTTCATAATGGGTGCATCTTATAATGACATTGTTAGAATCAAAAGGGAGGGTGGATGGGCAGAAAAAGGGGAAGACTGGGCAGAGGAACTCAGTGAGTACTTCTGCTCAGTGTTCACCAAAGAAAGGGATAGTCCAATACCACATGGTAAAGGGGACAAGGGTGGAGGGGGTGCAGAGATAACAGATGGGTTAATCCAGGAGGATAGCATCCTGAAGGGCCTTAAAACCTTGCGGTGGACAAGGCACAAGGACCATATGGTGTACACCCAAGTGTCCTGAAGGAACTCGCAGAGGGGTTGGCAGGCCCTTTGACAGACCTGTTTAACACCTCTTTCGAGATAGAGAATGAACCCAGTTACTGGAGAATGGGTCATGTGTTGCACCTCCACAAGAGTGGATCCAAGGATGAACCAGGCAATTACAGACCAGTGAGCTAGACCTCTGTAGTAGGGAAGTTAATGGAGACCATTCTGAAGGAGAGGTTGATAACTTTTCTTGTTAGCAATGGTCTACAGGATGAGCGAAAGCATGGATTTGTCTTGGGAAGATCATGCCAAACTAACTTAATTGACTTCTTTGACTGGGTCCCTAGGGTGACTGACACCAGCCAAGCTATAGATGTCCTGTATCTGGATTTCAGCAAGGCCTTTGATGTGGTACCACATGAGAGGTTACTGAGCAAGTTGACGGGCCTGGGTGTGTGTCAGAAACTAGTGGGGTTAATTCAGAGCTGGCTGCAGGACAGACAGCAGAGGGTGGTTGTATGGGGGGGGTCATCCAATCCAAGGCCAGTAGCTAGTGGGGTGCCACAGGGTTCAGTGCAGGGCCCTGTTTTGTTCAATGTCTGCACTGAAAAATAAGATCAGCCTGTTCACTGACGACACTAAGATCTGTGCAAAAGTGGACAGTGAAAAAGGAAGGCAGGCATGCATGGAGTGTCTAGCTAAACTTGAAAGCTGGTCTAAGGAGTGGCAGATGGGGTTTAACACAAAGAAGTGCAAGGCCATGCACCTCGGAGCCAGAAATCCAAGAACCAGCTAGTGACTGGGGGGAATGCAGATAACAGTTACAGAAAGTGGGTAATAGTCACAGGGGACATGAAGGTATCAACACAATGTAGGTGGGCTGCAGCAATGGCAAACAGGATGCTGGGGTGCATTGCCAGAGGGATCACCTCTAGAAAGAAGGAGCCCATACAGAAAAAGAAGGGTAAATTTACAGTTGTTTTGTTCTCAAAGTCCCTTCGTTTCTCAGTATTTGTACCATTCAACCATTTGTTTTCCATTTTTTATGTTGCTTGCACGCATGTGCAAGAAACATAGTGCCATCAAAGGAGATTTCGGAGGTGTGTCACCTCCTCCTCCAATTCAGTCAGTGAGCTGGCAGGCGTGGCCCCTGTAAGCCAATGCATTTTGGACCTGTCTATGACACGCTCCAAAATGCAGTGGCATACAGTTGAAAGGGGGAGCTCACGCTTCAGTGAGCAGCGATAAGGCGTAGCCCCCACATGCAGGCACACGCACCCCGTACGTGCTGTGTAGCCGGCGGGTGCCCAATCCCCGCCGGCTGAGCTGCATCTCTCCCCCAGTTGTAGGTGCCATGCTGGGAGCCCACCCCAGCGTGGCAATCAGTCCTTTGGCCGACAGGGGTGCCCAATCCCGCCGCTGAACGCCCTAACGCCCTTGTGCCATGCTGGGAGCCCACCCCAGCGTGGCAAATGTCCCACAATGTCTTTTTTTTAGCTGAAAACGAAAACGTCCCTGCGCCGCCTCCAACCCTCCCACAACCCGCACCCACCCACTGCGCACCCAGTCTCCCCATGCCCCTCACCCCATACTTACCTCCAGACTCCAGTGCTACGATCTTCAGTGGACCGGAACATGTCTGCACCTTCAAAGCCGACTGTGAACTGAGGAAATGCCGTAAGCTGTATAATGGCCTAGATAGGGGGTTTCAACTTTTCTGCATATCTCAGGCATTTTGGGATTTTGCACCAATTTAACATGGTTTTGGGACCTTCATGATATATCACTGTCATGGCGTTATTCAGGCCAGGGGTGATTTCATGGCGACTGCACAGTGACTGTGAAATCACCCTTCAGGCCCAAATACCACCATGACAGTGACATCATTCATGAGAAGGTCCCAAACCCCATGTTGAAAATTTGGTGCCAACATTCCAAAATGACTGTTTTACTTAGCGCAGCATTGCGAGTTCCTACGCAGGCTCGTAAGTTCGCGAAATTTCAATATTTTCACTCCAGATTTTCAACATTGCCATTTTACCACACCTTCTTATGAGTAGTATAGCTGTCATTTTTCACATCTCACCCAAAATGTGTTTCCATCCGTAGCTCAGAATGGCGAGTCGTGTGCAAATCAATGTACGGGACAAATTAAGAAAATCACAGTGACACTGTTCATGAGCAGAGGTCTTAAAATGGCTATGTTGAAATTGTGAAAATTCCTAAAAATGACTGTTTCACTGTCGTTACTGCGCAGTTCTCACTTGAGCTCGTAAGTTCACAAATTTTCAATATTTTCACTCCAGATTTTCAACATTGCCATTTTACCACACCTCCTTATGAGCAGTACAGCTGTCATTTTTCACATCCTGCCCAAAATGTGTTTCCGCCCATGTAGCGCACAATGGCGCAGTCGGTGTGAAAACTCAATGTATGGGACACATTAACAAAATCACAGTGACACTGTTCATGAGCAGAGGTCTTAAAATGGCTATGTTGAAAATTTGGTGAAAAAATTCCTAAAAATGACTGTTTTACGAGCGTGCGTTGCGCAGTTCTACATGAGCTACGTAGAAGTCCATAAATTTTCAATATTTGCACTCCAATGACATCCAAATACCTAAACAGCACATAGAAGCAAGCAACATTCGGCATTGACAAATGCTTGTTATCTTTACCCTTTATTTTTTGCTCCTGATATTCCTTCAAATACCCTTCAGATAACCCATATTTTTGAGCAGTTTATTTTGAACCATTCATTTTCCATTTTATATCTTTCATTGTCAAAACTGCACCTAGTATCCATTTAAATACCCTTGAAATGACCCATCTTGTAGCAGTTAAATTATTTTAACCATGTCATGTGTTTTCTGTTTTTTTATTGTGGTTGCTTCAGTTTACTGCTTTTTCTCAATTAATATTAAGTAAAATCAATGGTCAGGTAAAGAAAATCCAGTGTGGGATTAAGAAAAGCTGACAGCCTGAAGCAAGTGTATAAGGCATGTTTCCATTATACTGTATATGAGGGAAGCATAAAACTAAAGAGATAACCCAGAGGGAAGCTGAGTGCACACTACAATTTAGGGCCCCAATGCAGTGTTAACATGCATCACTGCTGGTATTACCTGCGCTATATATCTACACTGCATTGACTTTCTCTTACACTCCTTTATCACTGCATTATATTTGTTATTTTTAGATGCACACTGTAGAATCACTGCACGCACTTAGTGCAAATGTTTAGATCATTCTCACACACTTTTTCCCCACATTATAGTTAATAGTTATTGGTAACATAATGGAAATGCCTTGTAAATATTCAACTTGCTTTTGCTGTTCTGGTTTCACTAACAGAACTTGAGAGTTAATTTTCCTCATGCATGTTTCTTTAGATTAGTTCAATTTAAACTCATTTTTTGTTAGTTTTTTTATCTTTTCACCATCTCACAGTTAATGTTACTGCCATCTTAGCTTCATACATATAACTTGTTTATGGTACATCTACTCCAGGTATGCACTGCTACCAATACCTGCATTTGGCACACACAAACCACACAGCTCCCATGGTGGCATGCTCTGTTTTCCAGCCTTTCCTAGCCCTGGCAGAAAGCTTTCGAGTCCCATCCCCAGCCTCAGGCATCTCAGTCCACAGAGCCATGTTAGCAGACTCCTGATTTCTCCAGTTCCTTAGAGAAATACAAGTGTGCAGTATGTATACAGAATGTTTGCCACACGCAAAATTGTTCAGTGACTGCAGGTGGATCGCACACACCAAGTGAACCTAAGCGAACCTGATAGAGCTTATCAGGTTCGCATGTAACATGCTTGACATGCATGCAGCAGCTTAGTTAGAAAAATTCACAAAAACACTTATTTCTTGATAACAAAAGGGACACTTAACTCTTTTTATCTGTTTTGCAACAGTCCCAGTAAAACTTTCCATACCTCACAGCTCATTGTTGATGGAGAATCCTTATCTTTCTCCTATCACAGCCCACTAAATTCCTAATGCACCCAAGCTCAGCCTGCTGGGTTACTCACTTGCACACATGGCCAGCCCACTGAATCCCTCTCATGCACCCAAGCCAGCACGGCGTGTCCCCACCTGCACCCACACACAACCCAGTAGGCCCTCTTTTGCACCCAAGTCCTGCCCGGTGGATCCTTCTAGTACTTATGACCAGTCCAAAGGTCACCCCTTCAGCCAAGTCTAGCCAGTTGCTTTCCCATAAATTTGTGTTGCAGAACAGTCAGAATAGACACCCCCCATGATCCAGCAGTAAAGCCAACCTTAAAAGAGCTATACTGACTCTGTTGTACTTTTGTTTCAAAGAACTAGAGCGTGATTCAGTCGGTAACAGGATAGAGTAGCAGCAGCTAGCCACCCTACCCATCCAGTTGCTGCAGCACAGAGTCAGTTCCTCAAGTAAAATTCCAGACAACAGCAACAGCAACCAAGAGAGAAGCTGCCTGTGGAACTAGAGAGACAGGGTCCTGACTTCTTGTACCTTTTTGTTGAGGTACATGGCTGTATTTATTCAAAAATGTACCTGTTCTGCGGGGTGTGGAGGGACTCAATGGAGAGAGAGTGCATGGGCATCTGTCTTCTGGCCTTGTCACTGTGGGTGAGCAGTCTATTGGGACCAATTTGGGAGGTTGATATCTGCTGGAAAACGATGGGATGGCTCTACATCTCCTGGCTCATGGTGGGATGGCCCTGCTTCTCCTGGCTCAGGAGGGTGGCCCTGCTTCTTCTGGCATGGGGGACAGATATGGCCCTACTTCTTCTGTCTCAGAGGGTGCCCCCACTTTTCCTGGCTCGGGGGGTGACCCTACTTCTCCTGGATTGGGAGTTTTAGTGTCGCTTATACTATACTTATTTTCATCTTGTCACATGCTCCCAAGGTGTAAGCCATCTTAAAGTTACCAAGGTCTTGTTTTGTGCATTTCTGTGAATATAAGCTTTCTTAAGCAGGATTTTTGTTAAAAGATTATTTTTCCTACACTGATACCTTTGGTAGCTATAGCACTGGGAACCTCTGTGGCTCTTTTGTTTTTAAATTAGCCATATGAACGTTTACTTCCTCCTGGCTGGAGACCAGAGATGGGCAAAAGGGACCTTGGTTTAACATCTCATCTGAAGGATGGCATTTCAGCAACCATTGAATCTGCATCCCCCCAATCTGTCTCCCCCACATAACCATTCTTCATGAACCACGATCAGCCCCACAACTAGCCTTGCCAGCTGCGCAATGTACTTGGAAATCCCCCTGTCCCATCTGGGGTATGTGCAAGTCACAGGGGGAAAAAGGAAAAGCAAGAATCAGAATATCTGTGTCCCTCATTCCAGTGGCAAAAAGTTGAGAAGTATTGTCCACCACTACCATGGGTCATTGTCACAAATGGCAATAACATAAATACATACTACTCAGCTCACTGTGCAAAAAATGTGATTGTGCTGCATGTATTTCTGTAATCACAGTAATCAAAGTTGGTTAAAGACCCACGTTAAACAGCATCCAGCTGAAAATGTGGGATGGAGAGCTTTACTAGTTGCCTGTGGTAGAGTGACACAGGAGGGGTATGAGGAACACCTGGACAGCAAAAACTGCTTTTTAATATTGGATGAGAAGAGTGAAGAGGTGCCACTGGATGCCAATGACTTAATTTTTATGGAATGAGAGGAGAGAGTTGTTACCCAATGGATGATAGGGGCTGCTAGTCCACTGCCCCCTAACCCTTGACATAAACTCCCTTTACACTCCACTAAACCCCCTCTGTGAAAAGGGGGGGTCAAGATGTGGGATGGAGGCACACAGCCAGTATATTCTTCAGTGGGTCCAGCTTCTGGGGCTGGCTGGTCTGTGTGAAGGGGTTCCAGCTGTGGGGTAGACTGGCCAATTATCCCCAGCACTTGATGTTGCCTTGCTTTACAGATCACTAAATCCTCTCTCATGCCCTTTGCACTCGTTTCACAGCCTCTGAGTACCCCCCAGCCCTTCTTCTAACCAGTAACACATGTCAGCAGCAGCAACCTTAACATTCCTGTCCTTCTCTGGTCAGTTGAGACCCACTCATATCCTTAACTCATTCCCTCCCTTCATGGCCCCCCACTGACACCTCGTAGAACCATTAAATACCCACCCACACCTTACAGACTGTCAAGATACAATTCCTCCACAGGCCTGCACAGCCCCAGACACTAGCCCCCTTCTCTTCCCTTTGTTGCCTGATAATAGCTAAGTCTTTTTACACAGCCCCAGATACTAGCCTTACCTCCTTCCATGGCCCCCAACATTGCCTGCCCTGCCTCCATATCCTCCCACAGCTCCCTCCACAGTAACCATTCCATTCACAACCCAATTATGAGTCCCCTTACCATCTCCTTCTTCCAGGACCCATCACCCCATAGTTTTCTCAACACAGTTGCTGTCTCCACAGTCTCCCACCCCCTACCACCAGTCAGTAATTTGCCACCTGTGATACTGACTGAGAGAAGTTGAGTGGGGAGTCCGGTCAGGGATCTGGAAGGGTAATGCAGTGTTGTGGAGTGTAGTCAGCCAGGAGGAAGGGTTCCAGTTACAAAAAGTGGTCAGCTGGGGGGATGGTAAACTTGGGGCAGGTCTAGTTGCAGGCCATTTTGGGGGGTGGAGGGTTATTGAGGTGTAGGATGTTGGTTCAGCTGTAGAGAAGGTGGTTAGGATGCTACTCCAGGTGATGATAGTTGGCTAAGACAGGGAGGGCAGTGTTGTGGGGGGGGGAGTAGAAACAACAAAAATCAAAAGGGACCTGAGAGTAATTATATCAGATGACCTTAAGGTGGGCAAGCAATGTGAGAAGGCAGTAAGGAGGGCTAGAGGATTCTGGGATGCATAGGGAGAGACATCAACAATATTAAAAACAGGAAGTTGTTATCCCTCTGTACAGACAGTTGGTGAGACCCCATCTGGGGTACTGCATGCAGTTCTGGAGACCCCATCTCTGCAAAGATATGGAGTGGAGGCTGTTCAGAGGAGGGCAACCAAAATGGTGCAGGGTCTGCACCAGAAGACATATGAAGAGGAACTAATGCAGCTTAATATGTATACCCTCAAAGAAAGGAGAGAGAGGGGGATATGATAGAAACTTTCAAGTACCTCAAGGGAATTAACAAAGTCCAAGAGGGTGGCATCATTCAGAAAAAGAGATGTGCAACAACAAGGGGGCACAATTTGAAGATAGAGGGGAGGATGGCTCAGATGTAATGTTAGAAAGTATTTTTTCACAGAGAGGGTTGTGGATGCATGGGACAGCCTTCCTGAGGAGGTTGTGGAGTCAAGAACAATGGGAGAATTCAAGAATGCATGGGACAGACATAAAGCAATTCTAGTGGGGGGGTAGGAGGAAGTAAGCTGTTGGTTAACTAGAATCTGCAGCTTATCCATCAGGTAGGGAAATTGGCAGACTAGTTGGGCCAAGCAGTCCTTATCTGCCATCAAATTCTGTGTTTCTATGTCGAGCGTGCAGAGTGCAAAAGAACTCACTAAACCCCATTGACTGTTGCCATAGCAACCATCATGGAAGGAATGTTGTTGTCATTCTTGTGCTATGCTCTTGACCCAAATCTCCCTTCTGTGATGACATGTTTAGTCAGTCAGTGTTGCCATGGTAACAATGTGATTTTTTTTTTACAGCTCAAGATTGGCATCTAAGTCATTAACCCCACACATTCACACTAAACTGGCATGTTTGTTTTTCATTTTCCTAGTCAGACAAACTTGCTGGCTAGACAGTGTTGACATCAGCTTGATGTCAGAATCTGACATACTGTTTTGCAACTGCGCAGATGTTCTTGATGTGCTCTACAGCTCTGCAGAAGCACATATGTCTTTGAACATCTGCAAGCTGAACTGAAACCTAAACGGACTGTGGATGGACTGATGACCATATGGTGGAAGGACTGTTTGAATATAAAATCAGGTACAATTTATAAAAAAAATGTAAATGGCTAGTTTGAAGAGTTTTTTTTTATTATTCACATTGCTAAAAAAAATAAGGTACTCACAGGGGTTGCAAATAATTTAATTACACCATCGGGGCATGGCACTCAGGTTTGACTTATGCCACATTACCTCACAAGGATATGATTTACATATGGTTAATGCAACCCCTGGTCATTCCTTATTGCTTAAATATTTCAAGCCTGCCACTTGTTCAGAATCAGCTATGACCATATTTGATCTCCCAAAACTCTGTTCAATTATGAAGACTTGTGCAGAAAAGCAGGACTTCACCAAAAAAAGATATCCTTCATTTTTGACAACCATAGTTAAGTAAATGTTAAATAAAGCCAGTCCTCTAAGATACAACCTCATGTAATTGTTCTTATGACTCTCATTTTTTGTATAAATAATTTGGAACATTTTGCAAAACTGACAGCTTGCACTTGCTTGTTGCCTTTAAAATCTACTCAGCAAAGACTTCATTTCCCATGATTCTTTTGCTTTTTGGCAGGATGTGATACTGCCAGACAGAAGCATTTCCTCTTTCCCTAACAGTCCTAGCAGTGTTGCTTCTCTGTGAGACCAGTGAGGAAAGATATGCAGAGTCTTTTCAGGTATTTGTTGTATACAGTTTTACAAAGAAAATTACTCAGAAAGGTGTTTTTTTTTTTTAATCTAGAATAGTTCTAGAGAGTCTCTTAGCTTAAATACAGTGCAGTTTTGCAAAGTTTCCAAATACTGTGGTGGATCAGATCGCAACTGAAATCTTGACTTGCTGCATATGGTTAGTGCTTTCTTTGTTTTTTCTGCATGTTTAAAGTTTTGTCATAAAGAAACTGGACTTTTAGACTAAGAAATGTGTGCAGATGCAGTTATTTGAATGTATATGTTTTTGTGTGTGGTAGGAGAACAGACTTTCACCTCCAGGCTTTGAATTCAAATGTAGTACTTGTAATGCTGTTGTGTTTATATATTGTAGTATGTTGCAAGCCAGGGAATGTTACTAGGTAATTTACTTCTCAACCGTATGCCATTTAAGCTGAAGAATTTTTTTTTTTGGAATAAGGGGTTAAAAAAATCAGGAACAACTGGCTTGACAAAATATTTAATATTAGTTGAAGAAATTGTTGTGGCATAGTATTTTGTGAAAGAAAACTAGACTATGTCACTAATATCTGACATAGATTTTATGTTTTTATATACTGTAAATTTTAAAGTTTTCTTGGAGAGACTGCAGTTTGTGACCCAGGCATCACAGTGGATGGAAACAGTATGGGAGATGGGAATACCATGAATGCCATGACTCTGCCTGTCCACTACATTTTTCCCAAAGTAAATTTCTGCAGCGGGGGGGGCTTTGTACTACATTCGTAGAGCGCACTGTACAGTATGGGTGCCAGGAGAACTAGGTCTAAGATCAGATATGGAGGTGATCAGAAGGCTGTGCTGGTTGCTGGCTCTCAGTGCTGGGTCAAGGGGGCCAGTGGGGTGATCGGGCACTACCTGCCAGAGTGGGTGTCCACCAGACCACCAGGGACGGTGTTTGTCTGCTATAGGCAGGTAGGGGTTAGGGAAGGGGAACCACTGGGCCACCAAGGAATTCTTTCATTTTCCAAACAAGGATGGGGATCAGGGCTGGTGAGAGACCACTGGACCATGAGGGAGCGTATTGTTTTTAAACAAGGATGGAAATCGGCATGGGAAGGGGATGTGGTCCAGCACACTGAGCTACTGCTGTAGCATGTAATGAAGTCCATAATGGGCATACAAATGACCTTGTAGTACAATGGGTTCATCTACATCTTTGTTTGAATAATCACCCATGGGGTGCAGAACTAACCAGAGTGTGCTGCGCATTACCCCTGTGTTTGGTCTTTGGTCTATACCCTTGTAGCGCAGCACAAAGCATGGTAAACTCTGGCTGGATGCCACACTACTATGGCTGATATTCAAATGAATAGTGCAGTCAGTTCAGATCGTGCTATTCATTTGAATATGGTGCCGGAGCCAGTTTCCCCATTTTTATGTTGATTGAGTGCATGCGCAAGAAACATGTTGTGTCAGCTTTCTCCACAAGCAGGTTGTGGAGGCGTGGCACTGTTGTGCCCAATGCCCCCACAGCCTGCAAAGGCTTGTCCCCCATCCCCCAATGCTGTGGCACGCTGCTGCTGACACTGCTTCAGCCAGTGTGCCACAACTTTCTAAAAAATCAGCCGCTGCAATCAGAGGCTGCCTTGTCATTGCAGCGTCAGCCATCCGCTGCAATAAGGGAGCGACCCATCATTGCAGGGCAGGATGTAGAACGTCTGATATTGTTTGAGAATATGGTGGCAGCTTGCCGCCATATCACAAACAATCCTACTCCCTATGTTTATTTGCTGATGGGGAGCCCACCCCTGCTGGCATACTGTAACCTCTGTTTTATTGTTCTGCCGATGGGGTGCCCGATCCCTCGCAGAAACGAACTCCTTTGTTGTTTGGCCGATTAGGTGCCCAACTCTCTGTCGGCAGAAACAAATTCCCTTTGTTGTTTGCTGATGGGGTGCCCAATCCTCTGTCAGCTACAGCTGCCCTCAGCAGGACTCGTGGCACGACATGCCCTGGAAAGTTACAAACGGTCCCACAATGTTTTTTTTTTTTTTTTTGGTACCTGAAAAAAGGAAATGGTCCTCATAGTCTCCGGGGCCCCCTCTCCACAACCCGCACCACCCACTGCGCACTCCTGCCTCCCAACATCCCCCACCCCATACTTTACCTCTGGAGCTTGCGCGACGATCTCTGTGTGGACTGGGAACACGCCTGCACTTTCAAAGCCAATCGTGAACTGAGGAAATGCCGTAAGCTGTATAATGTAGTGAATAGGGTTTTTTCAACTTTAGTGCATGTCTCAGGCATTTTTGGGAATTTTTTCACCAAATTTTCAACATGGGGTTTTTGGGACCCCTCCTCATGAATTCTTGAGCTGTCATGGCGTTAATCAGCCCCAAAAGGTGGTTTCGCGGTCACTGTGTGGAATCACCCTTTCAGGCCAATTACCAAAACAGCAGTGCCAGTGTTCATGAGGTGGGATCTCGAAAAGCCTATGTTGTAAATTTGGTGGAAAAAATTCAAAATATCACTGTTTACTTTAGCGCAATGCTATGAGTTGCTGCATACGCAGAACATCGCGATTCACAATATTTTCACACCAGATTTTTAACATTAGCATTTTGTCACACCTCCTTGTGAGCAGTACAGCTGTCATGTTGACATCCTGGCCAAAATGTGTTTTCGCAGTTCCGACGCAGAATAGCATGGTCGCTGTGGGAAATCAGTGTTCAGGACAGATTAAGAAAATGACAGTGACACTGTTCATGAGTAGAGGTCCTAAAATGCCTATGTTGAAAATTTGGTAACGATACTGCATAAATTGACTATGTTACACGCGAGCATTGTGCAGTTGCCATGCAGGCTCGTAGCTTCGCGAATTTATAATATTTTCACTCCAGATTTTTAACATTGCCAATTTCCCAGACCTACTTATGAACAGTGTAGCTGTCATGTTTCCCATCTTGGCTGAAATGTGTTTTTGTACTTCTGGTGCAGAACAGAGCGGTCGCTGTGGGAAATCACTGTTTGGGACAGATTAAGAAAATGACAATGATACTGTTCATGAGCAGAGGTCCTAAAATGCCTATGTTGAAAATTTGGTGATGATAGCCCATCAATTGACTGTGTTACAAGTGTGCATTGTGCACTTTCCACGCACCCTTGTAACTTCGCAGATTTGTAATATTGTCACACCAGATTTTCAACAGTGCCATTTTTCCACACCTCTTTATAAGCAGTACAGCTGTCATTTTTCACATCCTAACTGGAAATGTGTTTTCACAGTTCCGCAAGAGAATAACATGGTCACTGTGGAAGTCAGTGTTCAGGACAGATTAAGAAAATGACAGTGGCACTGTTCATGAGCAGAGGTCCTAAAATGCCTATGTTGAAAATTTGGTGACGAAATTCCATAACACCGATTAGTTACAAGCGTATGTTGAACTGTTTCCATGCACCCTTGTAACTTCGCAAATTTGTAATACTGTCACGCCACATTTTCAACAGTGGCATTTTTTCACAACTCCCTATGAACACTACAGCTGTCATTTTTCACATCCTGGCTAAAATATGTTTTTGCATTCCTGCCGGACAATAGCACGGTCACTCTGGGTAATCAGTGTTTGGGACAGATTAAGATTGACCAAGTGACAGGCAGGAGTGACCGAGCTCAACTGAGCTCTGTCGGGACTGCTGCAGATTTGTTTGTGGACAGACAGAGGCCCCAACGCAAGAGACCAGTACAAAAGGGCAGCCTGCAGCCTGGGAGAAACAGAATGAGTGAGGGAGGGGGAGTGAGTGAACTCACCGAAGCACTGTCAGGACTGCTGCGGATTTGTTTGTGGGCAGAAAAAGGCGTCAATACAGGAAGGGGCCCAGTACAAAGCCCAGCCCAGTGGTGGGGAGAAACAGTATGAGAGAGTGAGATAAGGGGACTTAGTGAGGCTCAGCGGAGCTCTATCAGGACTGCTGGGATTTCTTTGTGGGCAGAAAAGGTGCCAATGCAGGCAGGACCCCGTGACAAAAGGGCAGCTTGCAGCGCCAGGACAAACAGAATGAGCGATGAGAAAGGGAGACTAAGCGACCAAGCGGAGCTCTGCTGGGACAGCTGAGGATTTCCTTTGTGGACAGGCAAAAGGTGCCAATGCAGCCAGGAGCCCCATACAAAAGCGCAGTTCAAGGCGCCAAGAGAAACAGAATGAGCGAGTGACAGAGCGATACTGAGGGAACTCAACGGACTCTAGTGTGACTGCTGCAGATTTCTTTGTGGCCAGAAATTGCGGCAATGCAGTCAGGAGCCCAGTACCAATGCCAGCTTGCAATCTGCAGAAACGGTATGGGAGTGACAGAGGGGAGTGAGCGAGCTCAGTGGAGCTGTGTCGGACTGCTTCAGATTTTCTGGTCGAAAACCGCCACCAATGCAGGCAGGAGCCTGCATACAAAAGGACAGCCTGCAGCCAGGAGACACAGAACGAGCAAAGTGAGGGAGGGGAGTCAGTGAGCTCACCCAGCTTTGCTGGGACTGCTGCAGATTTCTTTGTAGGCAGGAAAGGTGCCAACAGAGGCAGGAGCCCAGTACAAAAGGGCAGCCTGCAGCACCAGGAGAACCAGACTTGAGTGAGTGAGACAGGGGAGGTGAGCAACCTCAATGGAGCTCTGTCGGGACAACTGCAGATTTCTTTGTGGGTAGAAAAAGCCAACACAGGCAGGAGCCCACACAAAAGGCAGCCTGCAGCGCCAGGAGAAACAGAATGAGCGAGTGAGAGAGGGGAGTGAGCCACCTCAATGGAGCCCTGTTGGGACAGCTGCAGATTTCTTCCTCAGCAGAACAAGGTGCCAACGCAGGCAGCAGCCCAGTACAAAAGAGCAGCCTGCATCACCGGGACAAACAGACTGAGCCAGTGACAGAGGGCCACTGAACGAGCTCAACAGACCAACGCAATCAACATTCGGCATTGACAAATGCTTGTTTCATCTGGCACCACCGTGTGCACGCGCAGCTGGCTGGCTTTGAATATGGGGCCCATAATGCCTTACCTGTTAGATAAGTACAGTTTGATTTGGGTGTAATGGGTTATGTGGGTATATAATTACATAGTGACACTAATTTAAGGTTGGAAGGAACGCTAGGTTTTGAAAGACTTAATGAAATAAGTGTTGCATTACCTACAATATGTAGTAGATCAACAGCATGGGAAAGTAAAAAAAAAATAACTAGAGACAATAAAGTTAAAATACAATTGGTGAAAATCTAGTTTTTTTTAACTCTTCTGATACAGTAGTTTCTCTTTAACTCTGTCTTTTCCACTAGAACTCTGCTTTCTATATTGTATTATCATTTGTATCTCTCTGCTGCTCTCTCTACTCAAGCTACTATATATTCCTCATGTTTACCTTTATTTTAACAGATCTGGCCAGATGTTGACTATCTGTTTTTCAGATAAGTATCTTATCATGTTTAATTCTAACCCCTAATCTCTCCTTTAGAACTTCTGATACTTTTGTCTCCACATCCTTCTCTGTGCTTTCCTTTTAGATACTGCCAGAATACCCCAAATCCAAACCAATCCAACCCTGGTCACTTGTGATTCGAACAGAGCAGGTGTAAGTCATATGTCAATTTAAGGGAACATGGCAGTCACTAACCAGCAGAGCTAGTGACTGGAAATTGATTTTCTGTTTGGTAACCAGGTAAAAGTCCCCACAGACTTCTCCACTGGCCCTGCTGGTGTATTTACTGAAGAGTTACCTTCTCCAGTACAAGTCCACATGGCTAACTAAAGGAAAATATTACTAGCTAGATATAAAATCTGCTACTTTTAACTAGTAGGACAGTGACAATTTTGATTCCGGTGAAGGAGGTAGGGCTGGTGTCATGTGCCAAGGATGGAAGTGGGACTATTATCGGGGCTAGTGTCTGGAGAAGTGGGATGCTGGTGTTTTGGGCTTTGTAAGATGGGTCAGCTAGGGTTGGGAGTTGTGGAAGGAAGGAAGGGGCTAGTTTCAGAGCAGAGGGAGAGAGTAGAGGAGGTGTGTATGTGTGCCTCAGGTGTCTGAGGAGGTGGTGTCCAGAGGGGGCCTTGCAGAGCAGGTGGGTAACAGGTGAGGAAGAAGGGGTGTGGTTTCTGGGAGTCAGGGGGGCCCAGGAGGGAGGAAGGTGATGTCCATGGGTTTAGAAAAGTGGGATGCCTAGAGAGGGAAGGGTGTTCAAAGAGACTGTGGTGAAAGAGAAGGAGGGGTGGTGTGTGGGGATTGAGTTGGGAAGCAGAGGCAGGGGGTTGGTGTCTGGGTCGATGGAAGGAGCTAGGGTAGTGTTGGGGCTGTGTAAGATGTACAGTCAAGGTGGCTACTGTCATGGCTGGGCTGTAAGGAAAACATGCTAGTGTCAGGTGCTGTGGAAGGCAGGGGCTAATATCATGGAGACTGTGGAGGGAGGTGGCAGGTGTTGGGTACTGTGGACACATGTGGCAGGTGTTGGGTACTGTTGATGAAGGTGAGCTGGTGTAGGGTACTGAGGAGTCAGGTGTGCTAGTGTCAGGTTCTGTAGAGGGAAGGGGCTAGTGTCTGGAGCCATGGAGGGAGGAGGCTAGTATCGGACACTGTGGAGGCAGGTGGCATAGTTTTGGATGCTTTGGAGGGAGGGGGCTCATGTTGGGTACATAACACTGTGGGGATGATTAAACACCAAAAGCATGAGTGAATAAAGTTTTCAGACCCTGCTTAAAAGCCTCTAATCCCGGGATGCAATGTACCACCTCTAGGTCATGTGGTGTTGGCCCACTTCCCTCACTGTGTCCCTCACTTGGGAATCCTTTGAAGGAATACAGGCAGAACTACGAGGAACTGTTTAGTCTGAGCAACAGTTAAAGGCCTTGGGGGTATTTATTTATTTTGGCCTGGTAATGAGAGTTATTTTCAGACTCAAACCTACTTGGTATTTGTTGAGGTCTCCCGACCAGACCCAACTTTGCTTATGACATTTGATAGAAGGCTGCAGCACACACAAAGAATAATGAACCCCCACCATGCAGAACAAGTCACACTGACTGAGGTTAGTGACATAATGGGCATGACAGCAAAGTGTAAGTGCCTCAGGATGCTACCAACCTCACAAATTGTGAGGATACCAGAGCATTCAGAAAGAGGTGGGTATAATATGTAATAATATGAGCAGGGAGTTTCCAAAACATCAAGTGACAGGCAAACCCCATAAGTGTTGAGTTTAAAACAGCACCCGGTACTGTTTTTACTGGGTGCTATTTTGAAATTGGTACTTGTGAAAGGGTTTTTCTGTCCTAATCAGATTGTGCTCCAGGCCCTGTGTCTGGTTTGCTGAGCGTGAATGTGACCATGCAGCTGTTCAGAGAAATAATTAATGTTCTAAATGGTGAATGATTTCTCTGAGCATTCTAAAAGGTGGATTACTGGGTTTAGAAACCACTGCAGAAGCTGGCTTTGTACTGATATTCAGGATGGCCCAATTGCAGCCCCCCCCCCCCCACAACCAAGAGCATGGCCACCTGCTCGATCTGTCAGCTGCAAAATACAGCAGGAAAGCACAGAGAGAGAGGGAGTGACTTGAGTGACAAGTCTCACTGATAATGTTAGGAAAGATTAATTTCTGCATTTCACGAATGACATTTAGAAAATGGGTCTCATAAAACCTGCAAGCTGATTGGCTAAGGCCCCTTGCCACGGGTGTTGTTATCTTTTAACAGTGCCCAATAAAAAAATAAGTCCCAATTCAGGGTGCCCCATTACTTACGATATTATTGGGCACCCCAAATTGTCACACTGAGCAGCTGCCATTGTTTTGCCTCACTCGCTGACTCGCCAGCCCCCCGACCATGACACCACTCTCTACAAAAAAGTCATAAACTCTCAGCACGATGCTGCTTCTGTTCATCCATGACTCCTCACAGAAAAAAAAATACATCCTGATTTGCACATTTACTTTTTTTCCCCAATGTCGGCTCGCTCTACTTCCTTTGAAAGTGAAAGTACCTGACCTTCTTTCCGGTCCCACTCGCATTACATTTTTATCGCCAGCACAGCACTACAATAAATTAACCTTGTGCCCCCCTCAATGAATAAAAGACACTGTTTCTCTTTACAGTTTACTTTCCTGTAATGCTGCCGGCTCCCTCGAGCTTCATCCAAGTAATGTTCCCGACTGTCCTTCTAAGTCACGCACACTCGTGTGCTTGTCCAGTTCCACCCAAAAAGAAGCCACGCAGGATCACCACAGAAGTAAATGGGACTTGTTTTTTTTTTCTTCTTTGGGACTTAGTACAAACAGATTAACACACAGCTCATGATACAACACTCATGCTCTTGTTTTACTGCTGGAGGTGGACACTAGACAGAATGACTCAGTTACGGGGGGCACAACAGTAAATGAAACAGCACACAAACACAAGGACTACTTTACAAAAATAGTACTGGTCACACTTTTTGAGTTTTCAGAGGTAGTTCCTCTAATATTTGATTACTTAAAATTTATACACGTCCATTTTCTAAGTGTAATAATACCCTCCAGGGTAGGTGTTATGGGATATCACGGACCTTCCAGTGGCTATAAGGCCCCCTGCCTGTGGTGTTTGGGCCTCATTACACCACTGACAGTCAGTAATATCCCAATAATGCCCACCTTGTTAGTACTATACTACATACTGCCTCCTCCCCCTCCCCATTACAGTGGTAGCATTGTGGTGCTGACAAACTCTGTTTGTTAGAGGGTCATTGGGGGTTGAAGAGTCTTGAACATCCAAAGGACTGCTCTACTCCTATGGGAGGGATTGTAGAGTCTTGCTTGGGATGGGAGGGAGGAAGCTGCAGTGGAACAGAGGCAAGGCCATGGGAGCTAGTGAGCCAGATTACTCCAAGGCAGGGAGGTCTGGAGTAGTTAAGGGGTATGGCCATGGGAACAGAACTGGGGTGGGCCAGAGCAGCCCAGACCTGGGGTTGTCCTGGGGCAGGGCTATGGGAGCTAGGGAGCAAAGTAGACCAGGGAAGTCGGAGGCAGAGGGAGCAGGGATGGACTACGGTTAGAACCAGGGCAGATGGTGGCTAGTGCAAGGTGGAATGTAGTGGCCTAGGGGCAGGGCCATGGGAACTGGGGGCCAACCAGGACATCCTAGGGATGGTGCAGGGTAGAGCTGGGATAGGTGGTGGCCAGTGGGTGGGCTAGGGCTGAGGGAGGAAGGGTGGTGGAGCTGGGGGTGGTCCACAGGCAGCAATTGGGAACTGGGGCACCTAAGAGTGACAACATGGGCCAGGAGGAGGCTGGTTCTGGAATGGGCAGGGGCCATGCTAGCCTGGAGGGGACAGGTAAGTCTGGGACAAGGGGGCTAGTGGGGTCAAATGAAGGTCCATTGAAATGCAGAGTGCCAAGGTGGGCCAGGGTAGCCTGGTGCTAAGGCAGGGGAAGCTTGTTTTGTCCATGGGCAGGGCTAAGGGGCCTGGAGGTGAGCAGTGTGTCACCGGGTTGCCTGTAGCAGAGGAGCTGATACCTTTGGCAGGAATTAGAGGTGGGGTGGTGGGAACCCTTATCCACCCACGTAATGGTTGTATATAGTTACAGATTCTTTTAATGGGAGGGGGAAGAGGAGGGTGGAGCAGCTGCAGTATAAGGGTGCTAGCTGTGCATTTGAGCAGACTAACTTAATAGACCATAAGGCCTGTTTCTCCTGGCAGATTTCGTATACAGTACCACCTAGTCTTCTTCCATACTTTTTAGTTTCTGAGAAATTAAGGCACACATTGGTCACGTTTCTTTGTTGTAAAGTCTACTTTGAGCAAACAAATTTCAAATATATCTCTCTCTATCTGTCTCCTGGATTTTAGCAGGACAGACTTCATTATGATGAAGGACTAATTCAGGAAGGCTATGCAGGGATACGATGACATAAGGTGAGTAGTGGAACAGTGGGATGGGATAAGATAAGGGAAGCCCTGCACCAAGTAGCAAACCATTGTGCCAGGCCCTGCAGCAAGAGCAAAAGAAAGAGAAAACCACTGTGGTTCTTGAGGGGAGTAGCAGAGCTAGTAAGAGGAAAAAAATGGCATTTCTGAGGTACAAGGCAACACAAAGGAAAGAGGACAGTCAAGAATACTTGGAAAAATGAAAGGAAGTGAACAAGGCAGTAAGGATAGTGAAGGCCGAAACCGAAGAAAAGCTAGCTAAATAAGTGAAGGAAGGAGAGAAAGCATTCTTTGGTTATATTAGTTAGAGAAGGAAGACTGGGGAGGGATTGTGAGACTTGGGGCAGAGGGAGGCAGGGTAGTGGAGAAAGACATTGACAGTGTGGTACCGGGGGCTTTGTGACTTAAGTTGGAAAGGTACCTGCTTATGACTTCTAGTCAGCTGTCTCTGTGAGTGTCATCACTAGGGGTAGCTGATTGTCTGTCTCTAGTACTCAGGAGGGAGCCAACCTCCCTCACCCACCCCTAGTGTATTACATTCTTTATACTGGTAGTGTGTGACGTCATACAGTAAGTGATGTCTGCATAGACACACTGTTAGCTGGACTGGACACACACTGGACTGTATGTGATTTTGAGACTTGGGAACACTATTGGTGGGGTTGTGATTGGGTTTGTAAACAACTGCAGTCAGTGTAGATAGACTGCATTCCACTGACCTGTATAGGTAGTGTGAACCATGGGTAGGATTGTGGGATGCAGTGGTTGTGGGGCAGCAGTGTGGATGGACATACTGTGGAGGCTGGGAGGGTGCCCATATGCCACAGGCTAAAAGAGGCTCAAGGAAGAGGTTCAGTGGCTTAGCAGGAGTTGGGGAGGTTGAGGGGTGAGGAGGGTTGCACTGGTAACAGGGCTGACATCTGCAGAGTATCGGGCACCACAGAGAAGGAGCAGGGTTGAGGGAGGGGCAAACAAGACAGGAAGACAGTTGATGAAAGGTGGACTCTAGTAGAGCCTAGCAAAGAGGAGCAGCAGTGGACAGGAGGAGAAGAAAACACACAGAAAGGCAAAGAGAGTAGGAACTTGTTTGCTGTGCTACCGACACATGGGAAGAGGACGCAGGAGGAGATTGACAAGGATAGTACTCACAAAGAGGGAGGGTGAGGGGGCATTGCTAGTGGAGAGATTGAGCATGAGGTGGCAGGAGAGGGATAATACTTTCGAGAGGGAGAGAAGGGAGAGGGAGGTTGGCAGTCAAATAGGAGGAGGAGAGGGTCTCAGCTGAAAGGGGCAGGAAAAGACATTGAGGAAAATAGTAAAAGCACCATCTTGAGTGACCATGGGGATGAGAACCTGGCTGGGGTGGTGACAGACACAAGGAAAGAAAGGGGAGTGTACTGGTGTTGGGTGCTCCAACACCAAGGGGATCAGTTAGGGCAGCAAGGGGGGAGGCACAGTCAGATAAGGGTGGAGTCCATACAGGATTAAAGGCAAACAAGGCAGGACAGGCAATCCTAAGGTGCACAAGGAGGGTAGGAGGAAACTGCATTGTAGTACATGTGGGAATAAATGACCTAGTGGGCGACACAGTTGAGGTAACAAGGGAGAGGTTTGAGGAAGTGGGAAGGTTGTGTGAGGAGACTGGGGAATCTGTGGCCTTCTCAGAGGTGCTCCCAGTACCCTGCACAAGCACAGTGAGAGAGGAGAGGATTAGGAAGTTGAATGCATGGTTGGTGGAATGGTGTCGAACTATTTTTTTGAAATTCAAGTTTATTAATTTTGACAAAACAGAACATTGCATACAGATGTCGGATATCCATTCATGGGATAAATAAAAGAAAAATACCCCCAAACCCCCTCCACCCACCACCCCAACCAACCTGCCCTAATCCACCCTTCACCCTCCCATGTCATGCCCACCCTCCTCCCTGCTAAAACCCTTCTAGAGTGTGCATAGTAGTAATAGGCTTAAGTTCTACTGTCAAATCAACAAAAGAGTCAGACATGCATGAAAATGAAAACTATAGAGTAGGAAAGAAAGGAGGCCTTATGAGCATCAGGAAGGAACAGAGATCAATGGTGCAGATATAATGCATATAGTTTGTCCCACTTTTTGTGGAACAGGTTCATGCGACAGAAAGCTGGCACCAGTCTCTCCATGTTGAAGCATTTTGAGAGTTCTGTTAACCATTCGGCATAGGTTAAGGTCAACTGTCAGTCCAGTGCTTGAGGACCAACCTTGACTACTATGGAAACTAAGGCCATATGATATCGACGCTCCTGGCAGTCTATGGTGGAGTAGTTACTAGGATACAGATATCGGGCGTGAAAATGTTTGTGAGGCCTAGTATGGGATCTAGTTTGTCCTGAATGGAGGTCCACAAGGCAACTTTGGGACAGTGCCAGAAAATGTGGAGTAGCTCTTCGCTCGGAAATCATCTGAAACAGAGGGAGAGAGGTAGTTTGTTAAGGCAGAACAGTTTAGTTGGGGTGTAGTACATATTGTTTAGTATGTAATATTGGATGAGTCTAAATCTGTCTTGGGTGTGAGAATTTGTGTAGGTCTTTTCCAAATTGGGACCAATTGGAGTGGATTCTGGAAGTAGAGAGAGCCAATACTGAGCCCTCAAGCAAATTCGGAATTTGTAGTCCAGTGGTAGGAGTATATTAATGAGATAGAGTGTGGTTTAGGGCAGGGTGAGAATTTGAGAGAAAGGACTAACCTTTGAATTGCGGGATTCTGGACCAAAGTTAGCATTAATAAGGTGCCTCAATTGGTATATCTTAAAATCTTATTATTAGGATATCAAATTTAGTTAAAATGTTTAGAGATGAAAGGAGGAAACCCTGTCATAATAGTGTTCTAGAGTAGTCTCATTGATTTAGAGGAGCCAATCAGGGTGATTAGCGAGTTACCCAATTCAATATTGGATTGAGAATGAGGGGTTGAGCTAAATCCATTTTGGGAGAGTATTTGAGGAAGTAGAGACATTGAAAAAGGATTTGAGAGATATGAGTGATAGTTTGATTGGATAGCCAAGGTGCGAGCGCGAAGTGGAAGTAAAGAAGATTGCTTGGGGATCTATTTAGCTTCTGAGAGAATCTGCCTCTCAATCTGAAACCAGATCGCGAGGAGGACAGTAGTGGGTTGAGTACCATTTACGTAGTTTGGAAAGGTGGGACGCCCAGTGATAGAGTATTAGATTGGGAAGTCGGAGGCCTCCCTTGTCTTTAGGAAGGATAGTTAGGAAGGAGTGCTTAACCGCTTTCTCCCGCCAAATAAATTTTGAGAAGATTGTGGAATTGGCGAGATAGGAGAGGAGGTAGCCAGAGACCCAATAGGTTGAGAGGGTAAAAGATCACGGGAAGAACGTTCATCTTGATGATGTTGATCCCACCCACAGAGAGATGGGGAGATTCGACCATCTTTGTAAGTCTAGTTGGATATGAGCTTTAAGGTCGCCCAGATTAAGCTTCCTAAGTAAGAGGGGTCTGAAGGAAAGTGGATGCTCAGGTATTTGATCGATTTAGGGGACCATCTCATACCCCAACTTGATGAGTGAAGTGTGTAAGAGGGATTCAACGGAAAATTTCGGATTTCGATCTATTCAATTTGTAATGAGAGAGGGTGTCAAATTGGGCTATAATTTGAAGTGCATGGCCTAGTGATGTGGCAGGGTGGGCGCATGAGTAAGATATAGTCAGCATAAACTGAGAGGACTAATTCTGTTGTTATATCAGATAGCCTTGAATGGATGGGAAGACTTAAGTTTAAGGAGAAGAGGTTCAAGATATAGGTTGAACAGGAAAGGTGAGAAGGCATCCTTGTCTGGTACCAGTGTAAAGGCGAAGATAGAGGAGAAAACACCATTACAGTATATTTTGGCCAAGGATTTGTATAAGACCTGGATCCACTTGAGGAAAGAGGTGGAAGTCCATTTTGGCCATTGTAGCCCAAAGAAAGACCAGTTGACTCTGTCGAATGCTTTCTCGTCTAACGAAATCAGAGCCATTGGGGAAAGGGATGATTGGGCAGCATGGGAGATATGGGAAAGGGTTCTAAGGTGATCTGCTGGGGAGCGAGAATGGACAAAACCGACTTGTTCCAGGCTGAGAAGGTGGATCCAGACTTTTTTAATCCTTTCGGCCAAAATCTTGGAAAGGATCTTCATATCGCAGTTTAGGAGAGAGATGGGTCGATAGCTCGCTGGATCTTTGGGCGGTTTATCAGGCTTGAAGATTAGAACAATAGTGGCCTTGAGTAGAGTGGGGTCCAGAGTCTCGGCTGTGAACATACAGTAGTATAATTTGAGGAGTAAAGGGCCAAGTTCTTTAGAAAAGACCTTATAAAAATTTGAGGGATAACCGTCTGGGCCTGGTGCTTTGTCCAGGCACAGAAGCGATAATTCTTCTATTTCAGAGAGAGAGATGGGAGGTCAGAGTGCCTTTATGGGAAGCAGAAAGTTGGGGGAGATTGAGGTCTGCCAGATAGGTTGATATGTTTGGGAGAGATACCGGGGGGGAAGGGCATTTGTAGAGATTCCTGCAGAAATCTTCGAAGATCCGTGTGATTTCTCTGGGGGAGGTTTTAATGAGAACTTCGGGGGATTATAGGGCCGAGATTAGTCTGGAGCTCTCCAATGTGCGTAATCTTAAGGCCAAGAGCCTGCCCGCCTTTTCCCCTTGTTCGATGTATTTAGATTGGGTTTTAATTAGACTATATTCAGCTTTTTCTTTAAGAAGATCCGTATACTCATTTTTAACTGTTAAAAGGGCTTCAAGGGATGACAAGGGAGAGAAGGAGGAGTATGAACTTTCAAGTTCCTTGATCTTGGCTAATAGGAGGGCGCGGCTTGTCTAGTTTTTTTCCTTGTCGAGGCCAACTTAATTAATTACTTTAGGTAACATTTCAGGGAGCTCCAGATATGTCAACTGGGGTAGAGTTAATATTGGTCTCGAGGAAATTAGAGATGGAAGTTTTAATATGCGCCACAGTCTGGGAGTCTTTAAGGAGCTGGGTGTTGAGTTTCCAAACTGTGTCCCGTTGAAAATTGGGATCGGGGGAGATCTTTGCCCACACTATGGCGTGATCGGAGAGCACAATAGGTTCTATGCCAGTCTGGAGAAGGCCGGGGAGGAGGGTTTTACTGATCAAAATGTAGTCTATTCTAGACCAGGAATAATGAGGTTGGGAAAAAAAGGAGAAAGACCATAGGGAGGGGTTGGAGAGGCGCCAGGGGTCGCACAGCCTTAGTATGTTTAAGAAGTCCGATAAGAATCTTGAACCGGGGTGGGGCAGCCTGGGTCCGGAGCTTGTCTAGAGAAAAGATGGCGGAATCATTCAATCCCACCCAGGATAAGCTGAGAGGGAGTAGGGCATTTATTTTGTCTGCCAGGGCATAAAGAAATCAGGACTGCCATCTACTGGACCATAAATTGTGCGAGAACAGTTTCACAGTTGTTGAGGATCCTTTGACCAGTATGAATCTTCCATCTGGGTCGGTCACCGTAACCTCTGCCAGGAACGTAACATAGTTTTTAATAAGAATAGCCACACCCCTACTAGATCCGGACCCACTTGCTCCAAAAACCTATGAAAAGCCAGATCTGGACAGACATTTAGTCTCTGTATTAAGTAAATGAGTTTCTTGTAGCATCAGTATATCGGTCTTAATTAGGTCACAATGATTAAACACTTGAGTTCTCTTGGTTTTCTCCCTGAGCCCACGTACATTCCACGATGCCACCTTGACTGAGTTCATAGCCATTTCAAAAACCAAAGAGTATGAAAACAAACAATATAACTCATACCTGTGAACCAGTAAAGATAGCACACTCTAGCCCAAAACCCCAACTAGTTGTAAGCTGCCAGTTAGTACATATCAAATGTTGGTGCATCCTGAAACCACGATGAAGTGAATCTAGGATGAAACAGAGAGTAGTAGGCACTGACCCCCAAACCCCTCCCCACTTATAACCTCCTAATAAAGCTATCAAACTATATACACCCTCAGTGCCAGGCATTTCAACCGAAGGCGATAAAGATTTATGACAAAAGCCTGAGGTCCAGGACCCAATGGTAAACCCTGTGTTTGGCCTGCTACTAAGACCAGGTGTAATGAGGGATTCTGAGGACCAGAAAACAGAAAAATAGCTGCAAACCAGCCAAAACTGATCAAGGAGATCCCAGTATGTAGAACAGGGTTTACATATCCCCCTCTATAGGCTTGAGAGGCAACTTTTCGCAGCCACAAACGTCTCCAGGAAACCCCCATCAGCCTCCTTCATGTAAGCCCCAATGGAGAATGAAGGGTCTGAGAACAAAAAAAAAAAAAACACCGGGGAGAATACCCAATGGAAAGGAAAGAAGAATCCAGGAGAAAACTCACGTGAGATGAACCCGACCCATTGTGGAGGAGAATAAACAAAAAATTAACTCACCCTCTTATCCAGGCATCAACAAGCTGCTGGAGGGTGACAGGTCGGATTAAGAGGTGGAAGCCTAAACCTGGCAAACTGATACACAAATAGTTTCCCCAGGGAGCGGTTAAGTGGTGGGACCAAAACTGTCCTTCACCTAAACAAGCAGGCATAGCCACCGAACCACTTCCTTTTGGTTCCAGGGAGTTTACAGGGACCAGAGAAGCCACGGCCCACCCCGACCTACGCCGAGGCTGCCGAGGACTCTCCGTCTATCAGGACACTGATAAAACATCCTAGTAAGTTAACCAAACTTTACAAACTTAATTTTCAAGCTGAAACATTGTCTTATATTTAAAAATGGTAGCTGAGAGTTCAGTTATTTTGACTTGAAGAGATTGGGGAGTTTCAAAGCCAGATCTCTGGAAGCAGACTCCGGTGAATCGTGGGTCGTGGGGATACCCTCGATTGTGACCTTAAGGGTGGTGGGATACAGCATGCCAAAGGGATACTGCGTGATCAGTTTCTGGACAATGGAGTGGAAAGCCGTTCTCTTCATCCTGGTCTCCCGTGGAAGATCTTGGGCAATGCGGAGCTTGGCAAGGCCCCACATGATCGCTTGAAGTTCACGAGCTTTATTAAGAACATGCTGTTTCTCTAAGTAACTGAGAAACTTGGCAAACATTGGTCGAGGGGGAGAGTTTGGAGGGGGTCTAGGCCTCAGAGCTCTATGTACTCTTTCCAGGTGATAGTGCGGGTTAAGAGGTGATGGGCCCACTGTTTTTACTAAGAGCTTCTGTAGGAAGGCGATAGGATCCGATCCCTCTTCGAGTTCAGGAAGGCCCAGGATAAGGAGATTGTTTCGCCTGCTGCGACCTTCTAGGTCCTCTGTTTTGAGTTGTAACTTTCTGAGTTGTTGTTTTAATGCGACCAGGTCAGGTTCCGTTGTAGCTCTCCATTGTTCTTGGGAATGTATTCTGGCTTCCGAGTCGGACGCCCTTGTAGCAAGAGAAAAAAGGTCACCCCGGATTGATTTGAGCTCGCTGGTAATATCTTGTAGAACTTCCTTCTTTGGTGTTAGCTCTTGCAAAAACTTTTCTTCAGTAGAGGGTTTGTAGAGGGGGCTTTGTCACCCATTTTATCTGGAACGAAGCCGAGCTGGTTTCGCTCTTGGTAGTTTTTTCAGGTGTGGTGAAGGGTGTGTGTGCGGATCGTGGCCTGTTTCTTCTCTGCTCCATCCTTCTTGGTATTAACAGGATGAGAGTAAAAACCTAGGGCCAATAGGCAGAAAGTGATGAGCCGGTTGGTGTTGAAATTATTGAGGTTTCCCGTCTAGGATCGTAGTATAAAGCGGATAAGGCTGATGGGTACTGGGAGTTCCGAGACAATGCTGCTGCTCAGAAAGTTAGCATCACGTGACTCGGTGTCGAACTAAGGGGTATGGGGTCTTGGGTGGCTGGGGCAGTACCTGGGATAATAACAATCTGTTTACAAGAGACAGGCTGCAGCTGAATGAGGAGGGGAAGGAGGTATTAAAGCAAAGACTGGAGAGGTATATTGTGATAAGGGTAGATTTAAACTGGGGGAAGTGGACAGCAGGTAGGCAGGATCAGATAGAGTGGGACCACAGCCTGCCCCTCAAGCTATCAGGGAAGGACTTGGGGCAGCTGGAAAAGGGAGGGAGAGAAAGGAAGAGATGGAGGGCTTCGAAGGGAAAGGGGCACAATGGAGGATGGTCTCGCTGAATGCAAGAAGCTTAGGCAAAAAATCAGCTGAGCTACAGGCACTCTTGGCAGTGTGGAGGGTGGATATTGTAGCTGTCATGGAAATGTGGGCAAGTGAGCACCGCGACTGGGATCTGGCAATCCCAGTATACAAATTGTACAGGAAGGACCGTAAGGAAGGGAGGGGGATGGGGTGGCAGTCTATGTGAGAGATGGGATCAAATGCACAAGGGACAAGGGGGAAGAAAGGAGAACCGAGGCAATCAGACTGCAGCTCCTAGACTCAAGCGGTAGGAAACTGAGGATTGGGGTGGTATACAAGCCGCTGTCCCAGTCTGAAGAGCCTGACCAGAAATCAGTGGGACAAATCAGAAAGGTACATAGAAAAAGAAGGTGGTCATCGTGGGTATTTCAACTTGCCGGGGGTTGACTAGAGCATTCCAGTCAACTCCAGTGCTAGGGAACAAGTGGTCCTGGACGCTGTCCAGGAGGGACTCCCGATGCAGTTGGTCAGTGTACCTACTAGGCTAAAGAACACTTTAGATCTGGTATTGACTAACGAGGAGGCAGTAAGGAAAATAAGGGCATAGGACCCACTAGCTGACAGCGATCACCAAACGGTGTGGTTTAATATCACGATGTGCGTGGGGCCAGAGAAATCACTAACTCGGGTGGTAAACTTCAGGGGAGCGGACTTTGTGAGGATGCAGGTAGTACTGAAAGGGAAACTGGAAGGCATAAGGCAGGAGATGGACACAGAGTAGAAATGGGATATTATTAAATGGGGGATTACAGAGGCAACAGAAGTTTGCACCAAGACACAGAGTAGGAGGAGCAGAGCAAGAAAACCATGCTGGTTGAACAGCTAGGCAGTTGAGGCAGTTGGGGCAAAATGAGAGGCACACAAAGGTATAAGAGGATGGAAAGAAAGGGACAAATAGGAGTATGCAAGATGGTCCAGGGAGGTGACCAGACAAGTGAGAGAAGCCAAGGCCCAGAGGAGTTGAGGTTAGTGCAGGAATTAATGGGGGAGGGAGGAAGGAAAGGCTTTTTTCAGATCGTCAGGAGAAAAGAAGTGCAAGGAGACAATATTGAGTATAAAAAGGTGGGAGTGGAAAGAAAAGGTGAGGAACATGCAGAATCACTGAATGAATACATTTGCTCAGTGTTCACAGAAGAAAGAGGAGTGCTGCCACCATGATCTGGGAGGGTGGGGATGGGGAGAGAGGAGGAGACAGATGGAAGAAATGAAGGAGTTAGAGTCCTAGAGGACTGAGGTAGACAAGACACCAGGGCCGGACAGTATCCACTCCAGGGTGATGAGAGATGGTGGAGGAGTTGGCAGAACCACTAACAGATGTGTACAGCACCTCACTGGAGTTGGGATGTGTGTCACTAGACTGGGGGATGGCACATGTAGTGCCATTACACAGGAGCAGACCAAGGGATGAGCCCGGTGAATATTGCCCATTAAGTCTCACCTCCATAGTGCGAAAACTCATGGAAATGATACAAAAGGAAAAACTGGTGTCGTACCTGGAGGACAAAGGCCTCCAGGATATAAGGCAGCAAGGGTTTGTTTTGGGGAAGTCTTGTCAAACCAACCTGATACAATATAATGACTAGGTGACAGGTGAGCTGGATAAGGGTCATGCGGTGGATGTTCTTTACTTGGGCTTCAGCAAGGCTCAATTTGGTGCCTTATGGGTGGCTTGGGGGAAGCTGACTTCTGTAGGGGTAGGGGCAAAAATGATGAACTGGATTACAAGTTGGCTGAGTGGGAGGCTGCAACGGGTGGTGATGGGAGGGGAGCTTAACTCCAAAGCCAGTGATGAGCGAGTGACACAGGGCTCTGGGTTGGGACCAGTACTATTTGGGCTCTTCATATCAGACATTGTGCATGGGGTTGTGAGCAAGGTAAGTTTGTTCACAGATGACACCAAAATGGGAGCAGTGGTGGATGGAGAGGAGAGATGGAAGCAGCTGCAGGGAGACCTAAGCAAGCTAGAGGAGTGGTCAGAGAAATGGCATCTGTGGTTCAGTGCAAAGAAGTGTAAGATTATGCACTTCAGGGTGAAGAACCCAAAGAGAGAATACTGGCTTAGAGGGGTTAAGCTGGGGATCACTGAGGAGGAGCAGAACCTAGGGGTAATCTTAACAGGGACCATGAACAACACTTCCCAGTGCAGGAGAGTGGCTGCAAAAGCAAACAAAATGCTGGGGTGTATAACCAGGGTGTTTTCATCCAGGCAAAAAGAGGTAATCTTGCCCATCTACAGATCACTGGCATGGCCACACTTGAAGTATTGTGTGTAGTTTAGAAGGCCATACCTGAAGCGGGATATTAGGCTACTGGAGGGGGTGCAGAGGAGGACAATGAAGATATGTGGAATGGAGGGGAGAGACTATCAGAGTAGGTTGGGAGACCTGGATATGTACACCCTGAAGGATAGAAGGAACAGGGGGACATGCTAGAGAAATTCTAGTATCTGAGGGGAAACAATAAGGATGGGGCAGATGGGGTCTTTAAGCTAAGGAGGGACACCAGGGAGCATGGGCTAAGAATAGAAGGGGGAAGATTTAGGAGGGAAATGAGGAGACACTATTTCATGGAGAGGGTGATAGCAAAATGGAACATACTACCAGAATGGGTGGTATTGTATAAATCTGTGAACAGCTTTACAAGGGCATAGGACAGGAAAAGGGGACAGTGAGGGTGGGGGAGATGGGCAGTGGCTATGGGATGATAAAGGGGAGTGGGTGGGGCAGCCACAAACTAGAAGTGCTAGCTGCACGCTCGAACAGACTTAGATAGATCAGGTAGTCTGTTTCTGCTTTCACATTCGTATGTTCCTATAATGTGACTTTCCTCAACAAATACTACTCCGCATTCACAGAAGACAACAATGGGAATGGTCCCCCATTAATTGAGAAGGGCAAACGGGTAGGAGGGGTGGACGTCAGACCATTTTCAGAGGACAGTGCAAAAAGAGCACCAGGACAGCTTAGGGTAGATAAAGCTATGGGGCCCAATGGGATACTCTTAAGGATGCTAAAGGAGCTCTGGGGGGAATTGGCTAAACCTCTGGCTAAGCTGTTCAGTGGATTACTAGAAACAATCATGGTTCTGGACAGGCATGGTTCTGGAGGAGGGCACATGTGGTAACCCTGCAAAAATGTTTTAGCAAGGAGGAGGCAGGAAAGTACCACCTGGTCAGTTTGACTTTGATAATATGTAAAATGATAGAAATCCTACCTAAGAAAAGATTGGTGGACTACCTAGAGACAAGGGGGCTGCCGGACCCAAGGCAGGGAGGTCATGCCAGACCAACTTGATTTCTTTGAGTGGGTGACAAAGAAATTAGACCAGGGCAGAGTAGTAGATGTGACCTATCTAGACTTCAGGAAGGTCTTCGACACATTTCCAAACAGGAGACTACTCTACAAGCTGGCAAATCTGCGGGTGGGGACAGAGGTGGTCACATGGATTAGAAACTGGTTGAGTAGCAGAACACACAGAGTGGTGGTAAATGGGGTTAGCTCTCAGGAGGGACTGGTAACAAGTGACGTACCCCAGGGATCAGTGCTGGGATCAGTGCTCTTCAATGTCTTCATAAGCGATGTTGTAGAGGGTCTAGAAGGGAGGGTTAGCCTGTTTGCTGATGAAACACAGCTATGTAACAGGGTAGATTCACAGGAAGGTATAGAAAAAATGAGGATGGATCTGAAGAGGCTAGAAAACTAGTCCAAGGAATGGCAGTTGGGTTTCAGTGCAAAAAAGTGCAAGATTATGCACTTAGGGAGGGGGGATTCTAGGGCTGAGTATGAACTAGATGGGGTAACCCTGGAGGCCACCACAGAGGAAAGGGATCTAGGGATAGTCATAGAAGACAACATCAAAGTGGCTAAACAGTGCAACAAATCAGTTGGAAAGAGTGACAGAATGCTAGAGTGCATAGAGAGGGGTATAACAAGTAGAAGGAGGGAAGTGGTGGTACCATTGTACTGCTCCCTAGTATGGCTTCATGTGGAGTACTATGTTCAGCTCTGGAGGCCCCATCTCCAAAAAGGCACACAGGATGGAGACTGTGCAAAGGAGGGCAACAAAAATGATGTCAGGGATGCAGCATAAGTCATATGAAGAGAGACTGAGCTGTAAGTAAGTACTCCCTGGAGAAAAGGATGGGGGGGCATGATAGAGACTTTCAAAAATCTAAAGGGGATCAACAGGATACCACATGGGAGCATCTTTCACTCAGCAACCAGTGGGTTGCTGAGTCCCTTAACACCCCTCCGATTGGGCCCTTGCCCAGCCTTTAAGAGCATTGTTAGTTTGTTGTTCCGAGGAAGGGGAAGGTGGCATTTTACCTCTTGAGCTGTAATACTGAACTAAGGGCGACTACCTGGCTGGCCTGCGACCAGAAGGGAATCTAGTGGGGTGCAGATCGGTGGATGTGTGCCCGAGGATTCCTAGGTTTTTCTGTGTGTGGGGGGGCAAATCGCTCTCTGTCAGGAGCCTTTAGTTGCTGGCTGCGGCTTGCCGGATTTAGCCTTTGGGGATGGTATTTGGGGTTAAAGTTCTGAAGTGACACTGAGAGGAGGAGAATGGAAGAAGAAATTGGACCTGATTACCTGGGGACTGTTCTGGCGGCTCATTCATTTACAAGGAACTTATTATCTGATTGTTGAGGTAGAGAGAGTATCTCTAGACAATTTGAATTATTCAGAAATTGTTCTAGCGGCTCATCTGTTTAAAAGAACTTTATTATTTGACTGTTGAGGCATTGAGTGTACTGCATAACAGCTGAATTTTATATATATACATTTATAATTTACGTTATTGTAATTCTGTTATTGTTATTTTGTTTTGTATGCCCTGTGAGAGGGGGTTGTTTTTATTATTTTTCTTCTGTTAATTTCTTTTCTTTTTGGGTTTAAATGATTATTTTATAGTGTGAGGGGTAGTTTAGTTGATCTATTTTAGGGTTTTAGCTTTGTCTTTAGTTACATTTCATGGTTTGGGAAATCTGAGTTGGTGTTTTTATTATTTTTTAATAAGTGTTAATCGTAATGTGTTTGTTTGCCCCTCCTGTCTTGTGCTACTTGGCCTCCGCTCTCCGTGCCCTCCGCCCCTTCTCTTCTCCCCTCCTGCCTGCTCTTACCTATCAGCACTGTTGGGCGTTGGGGGATTGCTCGTGGGGAGTTGGGGTGGGTGGGGGGGTTATGACAGCGGAGTGAGCGGGGTTCTCCCATAGGGGTGGTTAAGCCCAGAAGACACCCTGGGGTGAAATAGTACCAGGAACGTGGTGATTCCATTCTGGTTCCCATACCCAAGGGCACCTCCCATTTTGGAGGGCAAGTAGTTGGGTCAGCTCGCCAACCTTGTCCAACTCAGGCGCTGTTATGCAATGCCAGATCTGTCTGCAACAAGACTGGTCTTATCTCAGACTTTGTTGCTAAGGCAGATCTGGTTTGCATTACCGAGACCTGGTTGGATGGGAATGTGGCCCCTTTTTTAGAGGCCACTGTTCCCACCGGGTACTTGGTTATACATCGCCCGAGATTGGACCATGGCGGGGGGGTTGCGGTCTGTTTTAAGACCGAATTGGGCCTAACTGGTGTACCAGTTGAGGAGGCCAGGTCATTCAAGTGTACTGTGGTAGCTGGTGTTGGGTGCAGGATTGTTCTCATCTACCGTCCACCAGGTGATGAGAAGCTTTTCCTGCAGGAAATAGCAGACTTTGCCGCCGACATGGCATTGGAGTCTCCCACACTGATGGTTCTGTGCGACTTCAATGCCTGGGTCGACGATGAATCCTTGCTTTTTGGTCAACATTTCCTCCAGGTGATGACATCTCTGGGCTTTACACAGGTTGTTTCCTCAGCTACACACAAGGGAGGTCACTCTCTTGACCTGGTCTTCCTCCTGGAGATCGAGGCCTCCGATTTAGTGGTGGAACCAGTCAGTTGGTCTGATCATTACTCAGTTGGGCTCAATTTTGAGGCCCCCCTGGGTAGGTCGGCCCCTGTGGAGCTGGTCAGGTACCGCCCTTTACGGGACGTGGTCCCTGAAGACCTGATGGCGGTTATCGACCTCTCGTTGTTGGACGAGTCTTGCACTGATCCTGAGCAGTTGGTTGTGGCCTATAATGGGGCCATATCTTCAGCTCTCAATCATATTGCCCCTGTCCGTGTTCGCCCCCTTCCGCATCGCCCTGGAGCCCCGTGGTTTGACGGGGCTCTGAGAGAGTTGTGGAAATTGGGGCATAGATTAGAGCGTCATTGGAGGAAGACTGCCTCTGATGCCGACTACCTTATTTTGATAGAGCATTATAAACTCTACCAAACTGAAATTTCCCATAAGAAGGCAGAATTCATGTCCAGGGAAATTTCTGTCACACGGCATTGACCCGGCTCAACTCTTCAGAACTGTTGACAGGCTGTGCAACCCAACCTGTCAGTAGCTCCGTCAAGTTTTTACACAAACTGATTGTGATGAGATCGCTCGCTACTTTGCGAACAAGGTCAATGACATCAGGAGGGGGTGCCACCAGCTTCACTCTAAGGGGGTTGCTGTTGGTCAGTGCTTTGTTGCAGAACCCGGAGTTTCCTGGAGTACCTTTGACCTGCCGGATCTTGTAGACATTATAAGGATTGTCCAGGAGATGTGTCCCACGTGCTGTAGTTTAGACCGTCGCCCTACTTCCCTGATTTTGGGTTGTAGTGAGATCATTGGCCCGGTCTTAGCTCGGATTATCCGGTGCTCTTTAGATATGGGTGAGTTCCCTAGCTCCTGAAGGAGGGGGTGGTGATCCTTCTGAAAAAAAGCTTTTAGACCCAGAGAGGCTAGCAAACTACAGGCCTATCTCTAACCTCCCTTGTGGGGAAGGTTATTCAGAAATTGTGGCTGCTCAACTGGATAACCATTTAACCATCCATAATTTATATGAACCTTCCAATCTGGTTTCGCAAGAGCATAGTACTGAGACTGCTCTGGTTTGGGTGCTCAATGATCTCCTGATGGCGAGAGATCGGAGACACCGCTCTATCTTGGTTCTCCTAGATCTAGCTTCAGCTTTTGATACTGTGGACCATGGGGTTCTGCTCGAACTCCTGAGGTTCATCTGTGGGCTGTCAGGTACAGTCCTCAGATGGTTTTCATCTTTCCTCGCTGGGAGAATGCAGAGGGTGGTCTTGGGTTTGTTTTTATCCAGGGCTTTCTCTCTGCCTTGTGGGGTACCTCAGAGTTCGGTGCTGTCCCCCATGTTATTCACAGTATATATGCTGCCCCTCAGAGACATTGTAAGACGGTATGAGCTGAGGTTTCACTGCTATGCAGATGATACCCAGCTCTGCCTGTCTTTTGCACCTGACCAGGTTGGTGCTATCTTGGTACTGAACAACTGCCTCGTAGAAATCCAAGACTGGATGAATTCCAGCGATCTAAAGTTGAACCCTGGAAAGACTTGAGGTTTTGATCGTGGACCCAGGTCATAGAGTAGAGGGATTGAGGACCGGGCTCCCTTCTGGCTTAGTTCTGGGGGAGGCACAGATTCTCACCTCCGAACAGGTGCGTAACCTGGGAGTGGAGCTTGATGTTGGTCTGACTCTTCATCATCATCAGGTGTTGGCAGTCGTCAAGCTAGTCTTTTTCCACCTTAAGAACATTGCCAGGATTAGGCACCTTGTTCCACCCAGTGACCTGCCTGTTCTGGCCACGCCTTTGTGACATTGCGCTTCGACTACTGCAACTCCCTTTATCTAGGGCTTCCTGGGGTTGATAGCCACTGCTTGCAGCTAGTGCAGATTGCAGCAGCAAGTCTGTTGACTGGGGCATCGAGGAGATCCCACATCACCCCTGTGCTGCACGCTCTGCACTGGCTGCCAATACAGTGGCGGATCACCTTCAGAGTAGGTCTATTGACTTACAAAGCCCTACACAGACAGGGTCCCGATTACTTGAAAGAACTCCTGGTTCCTTACACTCCTGTGCGACAGCTCCGCTTGGCTGATGAGGGGTTGCTGGAGATTCTGAGGGTTAATTTGAAGTCATCTGGTGCGCGTGCTTTCAGATTTGTGGCACCTACCCTCTGGAATTTTCTGCCCCGTCAGCTCCAGGAATGCAGGACAGTGGGGAGTTTTAAGCAGGCATTAAAAACTTTTCTATGGGGAATGGCATCTCCAGTTTTATTGTGATTTTATAAGATATGTATTTGTGTATGTTTTATCTGAATTAATTCTGTACAGCGCCTTGGAATCTTGAAAGGCGCTTTACTAAATGCATTTTATTATTATTATTATTATTATTATTATAAGGGAAATAGCAGAACAAGGGGACACAGCATGAGACTAAAGAGGGAAAACCTAGAGGGAACTTGAAGAAATTGTACTTCTCTGACAGGATGGTGGAGAGATGGAACAGTCTCCCACGGGAAGTGGTGGGGGTGGCCACAGTGCAGGGATTCAAGAATGTGTGTGATAGACACATGGAAATTATCAAGCTAGGGCGAAGGGGGGCCTTGTAGCATTTAGGGTACCTTAAGCATTAGAAAGAGGGATAGGGCAGACTGGATGGGCCACAAGGCCCTTATCTGCTGACAACATCTTTGTATCTGTGTGTATCCAGTAGTTAACTTGCTTACTGATCTGTAACCGTAGTGGGTGGAGAGCATCATAATTGTCAGCTTTAAGGTGTAAGTGCGGACATGTATCATTAAATGTACTCCAATATTATTAGGCCTATAAGCATGATTTAGATTGGATGAAAAGTTTACATTTATTGCAGTTTTCTTCTAATGAACATACAAAAATGTAGTATACAACTGTGTTTTAATGTTCAGGTTTATTCATCACTCATTTTGATCATAAAGTAACATGCCTATGTAGCTTCAATAATAATTTTTTCGCTTTAGGTAGTTCTGCACAGCAAAAGATATGGACCCTCCATTTGGTGTAATCTTCTTCAAACTGGTCGAATGTCAGCAAAGATAAGTTTATTTTTATTGATAAAGACTTTTATTTTGGGAGTTAAAGAAGCTGGACAAACATCTTTTTAGGTGCCATAAAATATTGCCTATCTTGTCCCTCCCCACTTGTGCACGTAGAAGTGTAATGCAGATAGGGAGCCAGATGCAAGTGGAGTGGAAGATGCCAGTGGGCATCCAGTTGGAATTCTTAATCTGCCAGCAGACTGGATCTCCTGAACCATGCAGAGCATGGGATTGTGTGTGCTGGTGTACCATTACATTAAGCAAATGTGTATAAAAGTGCCAGTACATTTTACAGTAAAGCAAGTTAAAGTGCCAATACATATAGGAGCACTAACAGAGGTAGAGTCATCAGAAAAATGAGGGTGTAGGCAACAGCATTTCTGTATTGCTTTATTCTGCCAATGTGCTAATGGGTGCATTTTGAGCAACACTTGGGTATTGGTACAGCCCAAAGCTTTCACTCAACAAGAAACCCGGCCACATGAAGATTACAAAAGCAGCATACAGACTGCGTGCCACAGAGGGACAGAGTATAGTCACATCTGCAGTGTTCATAGACACACACTTTAAATTTGTTTCTTTTTCACTAGTGAAGTGGTGGGGATAACAGGAGTGGGATGCCCGCAAGCCATGATACATCCTATGCTTTGAGGGGCACATACAGCAGGATAGCCTGTAGGCATATAGGCTGTGTCCTCTAGAGCAGCTGTGCTTGCCAGTTAGCCCAGCTGTAGGTGCAGCTCATGAGGATGGGTTTTGAGTAGGACCAGCATGCATATGGCCTGTATACAGGGCCAGTGCGCTGGGGGCGACTAAACCCATCCCCATGAGCTGCACCTGCAGCTGCTAGCTGCTGCTACAGCACATGGCCTATACTGCACAGATTACATATATGGCTCTATATAAATACTAACTGAGTACTACAGTACTACTACTTTACCAATATTAAGAAGTATTCAACTAGTCTTTATGAGTCTTCATTGGTATTATTATACAATTCAGAAGTAGTCATTTAAGTAATCATCTAATCTTCACAGCATTGCCTTCATTTGCATACATTTGCTTATAAGACTACCTAACTACTGTACTAACCAAATACATAATTATTACTAAGTTAATCTTCAAATAGATCGCTCATTTAAATTGTTCGGCTCATGAGCAGACTACTTTACTACTACTGAATACTACCCCAAATTATCATGAAATTACTATTGCAGTACTAGCAAAAGACAGACAGAAGACAAAAAGACAGTATTAAGACTGCGCTGAGGGTAGGTAAAGGTGGAAAATAAGCCAGCATTCACCTGCAGTTGTGAGAGAGCTGCAAGAAATGCTTTTGCCTCAGCAGTAAGAGTTTTTAAGAGATCTGTAACTTCAAGAAAATAAAAGTGTTCTGAATCTGCCTGAGTGAGTAAACTTCTACTTAAACATACAAGCAAGAGAGAGGTCTGTTATTGGCAGAGAAACCCAACCAAGTTAAAAGTTATGACTACCTGTCTGCACCCTGTGATTGACCAGCACTTAAGAAATGGGTGGACATCTCTTTCAAGTGACCAGAAAATGGTCCAGTAGTTTATGAAATGCTGATAGTTTATTTATTAGATCATCTGTTTACAGACCTTTGAGTCATAGACTCATTTACAAGGGCACCTTGTCAAGAGAGCAATACATCACAGCAAACAAACAGTACAGTACATAATGCTTAGATTATAAAAGCAACCAGTGTTACAGGCATTCACTGGTGGTACACGCTTGGTAATAGGTAGATCACAGTAGTCATAATATAGGTACATGAATACCACATCAGATAGCAACCAGATATATTTTATTACATTAGTCAGCAGATGTTGCATGAGATAGTGACTGTATAATGTACCAACAGGACTGAAAGGGACGTTCCTCAGCCATGTGGAGCTTTTCTTGATAGTGCCTGGGAGGCCAGTGAATTTTCTGAGTGTCCAAGTTGGAGCTGCTAATGAAAGCAAAGCCACAAGGGACTGTCATGTTATGTTTCAAGCTGGAGAAAAGCTACAGTATCAGTTTTTCTAGTCATTAAAATTCTGCTAAATGGTGGTGAGTCATGCCTCAAGTTCCATCTGTGTTAAAGTGCATTAAGGAAAAGGATTTGTCTTGTATGGACTGTGAGAGTCTGGGTCACCCTAACCTTAGAGGGAAAGTACCCATTGAGTAGAAATTGTGTCTGCATGCTAAAGGCCCATGTGGCCACGCTGGCACATGGCTGAAGTGATTGTGACCACAGAAAGTGATTGAGATGGTCAACTATAAATGTGCTGATTTAAATGTACTGAATACAACATGACTTTCAGATCAGCCTGGAAGACAGCTTAGTAGTGTGCCACCACTTAGAGGGACTGCCGCATACTTCCCCACAGGGGTATAGCCAGACATGGGGTTCTGAAACATACCGGTCCTAGTTCCAGCCTGGTCTTCACCAATTAAGACTGTAAGCCCATAGAGAAGGGGCACTATCTTTCTGCTGAAAGGTTTCCAGAATATATAAGCTTTCAAGCCTGTTGCCAAGGGATCGTCCTCAGCTCCTGCCTGTTTTCTCAGCAAGTTTCTCAAATTCAGATGATGACTTCACACCACGAATAGGCAGACTCATGTTTTGCAGCACTATTGGAGAACTGTAAATAGTTCAAAGTGTTTCCAAGTTTCAGCAGTCTAAAGACAAAGTTAGCACAGCAAGGGAGGTAATTGTCTTTTGCAAATCTTAAAGCTAAAAGTTCAAGGGAATACAAACATACGAGTGTGCCAGCAGAAACAGACCACCCAGTCTATAAGTCTGCTGAAGTGTGCAGCTAGCACTCCTAGTTTGCAGCTGCCCCACTCCCCCTCCCCTTTGCCATCCAACTGCCACCTCCCACCTTCCCCACCCTCACTCTCCCCTGTTACCTTTCCCATGCCATTTTAAAGCTGTTCACAGATTTACATGGTACCACTCATTCTGGTAGTGCATTCCATTTTGATACCACCCTCTCTGTGAAATAGTGTCTCCTCATTTCCCTCCTAAATCTCCCCCCTCTATTCTTAGCCCATGCCCCCGGTGTACTACCCCCTCTTTAGCTTAAAGACCCCATCTGCCCCATCCTTACTGATTCTCCTCAGATACTTGAATATCTCTATCATGTCCCTCCTGTCCCTTCTATCCTCCAGGGTGTATATATTCAGGTCTTCCAGCCTGCTCTCATAGTCTCTTCCCTCCATTCCACATATCATCTTTGTTGCATTCCTCTGTATCCCCTCCAGTATCCTGATATCACACTTTACGTATGGCCTCCAAAACTACACACAATACTCTAACTACAGCCTTCCAGCGACCTGTAGAGGGGTAAGATCACCTTTCTTCGCTTGGACGAAAACCCCTTGCTATGCAGCCAGGCATTTTGTTCACTTTTGCAGCCACTCTCCTACACTGGGCAGTGTTGTTTATGGTCCCTGTTATCATTACTCTTAGGTCCTGCTCCTCCTCTGTGATCCCCAGCTTGACCCCCACCCAAGCCAATATTCTCTCCTTGGGTTCTTCACCCTGAGATGCATAACCTTGCACTTCTTTGCATTGAACCCCGCTGCCACCTCTCTGACCATTCCTCTAGCTTGCTTAGGTCCCCCTGCGGCTGCTTCCATCCCTCCCCTCCATCCACCACTGCTCAGATTTTGGTGTCGTCAGCGAACAGACTTACCTTGCTCACTACCCCGTGTGCAATGTCTGCTATGAAGAGCCCGAATAATACTGGCAACAGCACAGAGCCCTGTGGCACCCCGCTTGTCACTGGCCTTGGAGTTGAGAGCTCCCCTCTCACCACCACCCTTTGCAGACTCCCACTCAGCCAGCTTGTAATCCAGTTTGTCATTTTTGCCCCTAACCCTACACCAGATAGCTTTCCCCCAAGCCACCCATGAAGCATCAAATCAAAGGCCTTGCTGAAGTCCAAGTAAAGAACATCCACCGCATGACTCTTATCCAGTTCACCTCTCACTCAGTCATAATATTGTATCAGGTTGGTTTGATAAGACTTCCCTGAAATGAACCCATGCTGCCTCACATACTGGAGGCCATTGTCCTCCAGGTATGACACCAGTCTTTTCTTTAGTATTGTTTCCTTGAGTTTCCACACTATGGAGGCGAGACTTACTGGATAATTACATGGTTCATCCCTTGGTTCGCTCTTGTGTAATGGTACTACATGTGCCATCCTCCAGTCCAGTGGCACACATCCTGACTCCAGTGAGGTGCTGTAAAGATCTGCCAGCAGCTTCACCAGCACCTCTGCCATCTCCCTCAGCACCCTGGGATGTATACAATCTGACCCTGGTGCCTTGTTTACCTTCAGTTCCCTCAGTCCCTCTAGGGCCAACTTGCGCCTCAATTCTTCCATCTGTCACCTCCTCTTCCCCGTCCCCACCTTCCCAGCCCATAGTGGTAGCAGCTCCCACTTTTCTTCTGTGAAAACTGAGCCAAAATATTAATTCAGTGCTTCCACTTGCTCCTCCCTGTTTCCATCCACTTCCCACCCCTTTTTATCCTCACTATTGTCTCCTTGCACTTTCTTTTCTCACTGATGTATCTGAAAAAGTCTTTCTCTTCCCTGTTAATTTCCTACGCTAATCTCAGCACCCTCTGGGCCTTGGCTTCTCTCACTTTTCTGGTCACCTTCCTGGACCACCTTGCATACTCCTTCCTGTCCACTTTCTTCCCCGTCCTTCTGTACGCTGGTGTGCCTCCCATTTTCCTCTCACCACCTCCACTACCTCGCTGTTCAACCAGCATGGTTTTCTTGCTTTTCTCCTCTTACTCTGTGTCTTGGTGCAGGCTTCTGTTGCCTCTCTAATCCCCCGTTTAATAATATCCCATTTCTACTCCATGTCCTTCTTCTGCCTTATGCCCTCCAGTTTCCCTTTCAGTACTTCCTGCATCCTCCCAAAGTCTGCCCCCCTGAAGTTTACCACCCAAGTAACTGATTTTTCTGGCTCCCCGCACATCATGATACTAAACCACACTGTTTGGTGATCGCTGTCAGCTAATGGGTCCTCCACCTTTATTTCCTTTACAGCCTCCCCATTCCACAATATCAGATCTAAAGTGTTCTTTAGCCTAGTAGGTACACTAACCAACTGTGTCAGGAGACCCTCCTGGATCACATCCAGGAGCACGTTCTGCTGAGCACTGGAGGTGACCAGAATGCTCCAGTCAACCCCCAGCAAGTTGAAATCCTCCTTGATGACCACCTTCCCTTTTCTACATACCTTTCTGATTTGTCCCGCTAATTCCCTGTCAAGCTCCTCAGAGTGGGGAGGTGGCCTGTATACCACCCCAAACCTTAGTTTCCTACCCCTTGAGTCTAGGAGCTGCAGTCAGATTGCCTCTGTTCCCCTTTCTTCCTCCTCGTCCCTTGTGCATTTGATCCCGTCCCTCACATAGACTGCCACCCAGCCCCCCCCTTGCCTCCTTACAGTCCTCCCTGTATAATTTGTATCCTGGGATTGCCAGATCCCAGTCCTGGTGCTCAGTTGCCCACTTTTCTGTGACAGCTGCAATATCCACCCTCCACACTGCTGAGAGTGCCTGTAGCTCATCTGATTTGTTACCAAGCTTCTTGCATTCAGTCAGACCACCCTCCATCCTGCCCCCTTCCCTTCACTGGCCTCCATCTCCTCCCTTCTATTCCCTTCCTTTTGGCTGCTCCAAGTTCTTCCTGCTAGCCTGGGGGCAGGCTGTGACTCCACTCTATCGGATCTCTGCCTACCTGCTGTTCCTTACCACCCACCATCTAGTTTAAATCCACCTTTGTTGCAATATACCTTCCAAATCTTTGCTTTAATACCTCCTTCCCCTCCCCACTCAGGTGTAGCCTATCCCTTGCAAACAGATTGTTATTATCCCAGGTACTGCCCCAGCTGCCCACTACCCATATCCCCTAGTTTGACACCATTCTACCAACCATGTGTTCAGCTTTCTAGCTCCTAGGTCTCACAAACACATACAGTCCAGAAATTAGACGTTTGCCCCATGTGCTCTTTAGGACCCACCCTCAGTCTTCAAGAGGTGCCGCTGTAACCACATTGAGCTTAACTCCCCAAAAACACAGCCCCAGAGACCTTTAAGGTAAATTCAAAGACACAGCCACAGAAACCTTTAAGCTTAATTCAAAATCACAGCCATAGAAACCTTTAAGCTAAATAAGCAAAACAAAATAGCAAAACTTACAAAAATCCTGTCACACTAACTCTCCCTACAGCACATAGAATTAAGTAATCCTAGCCCAGCTCTAACAGAAATGTTAATCCCAAATTCCTTGCACACAGCATAACAGCCAACTATTGTACTAACTGGAAACCACAATCCTACTCAAAAGAACTATAGACCCACTCATCAGTTATGCATATTTATATATCTCTAAGAATTAGCTCATATGGCTGTTCCTTGTTTCCTCCTTCCTGATTTGCTCTAAAGGGCTCAGGTCAGTTTGCAGCTCCCCAAGCTCCTCCCTCACAGCCTTCAAACCCAACCCCAGTGGTAGTTCAGTATTTAAGAAAGGCTGATGGAAGGGTGGGTAAGAGGGCTATATCAAAACTTACAAAAATCCACTACACATTAAGTCTCTCAACAGCAAGTAGAATTAACTAATCCTTCTCTCCTGTAGTTTAAAAAAACAGCAACACTTGCAAACATCTTCTTAACAGCAAGCACAACCCCATACACCTTAGTTTGACACCATTCTACCAATTATGTGTTCAACGCCCTAATTCTCTCCTTACTCACTGTGCTTGAGCAGAGTACCAGGAGCACCTCGGAGAAGGCCACTGACTCTCCAGTCTCCTCACAAAACCTTCCCACTTCCTCAGTCCTTTTCCTTGTTTCTGCCTGTTTCCCCACTAGATCATTTGTCCCCATATGTACCCACAATGTGTGGTTCCTCCTCCTCCTCCTCCTTATGCACCTTAGGATTGCTTGTCCTGCCTTGTCTGCCTTTAATCCCAGTCTGGACTCCATCCATATCCTACTGTGCTCTCCCTTGCTGCCCCATCTGATCCTCTTGAGTATGGAGTCCTCCAACACCATTACATCCTATCCTCTTTCCTTGTGCCCATCGTCACCCCCCCACCCAGGTTCTCATTCCTGGGGCCACTCAAGATGGTACTTTTACCATTTGCCCCAGTGTCTTCTACCCTTCCCCTCACAATTGAGATCCCTTCCCCTCCTCCTGTTTGACTGCCAACCTCCCTCTCTCTCCTCAGCTCTCCAAGTATTATCCCTACCCCTGCCACACCATGCTCAATCTCTCCACTAGTAATACCCCTCACTATCTCCTCTTCGTGAGTACAATCCCTTGTGCAATCTCATCCTGCATCTTCTTTCTTATGTGTTGCTAGTACAACAAACATTTTCCCTACTCCCTTTGCCTTATTATGTGTTTCTCCTCCTCCTGCCTACTGCTCAGCTCTTTTTCTAGATCCTACTAGAGTCCACCCTTCATCAGCTGGCTTCCTGTTTAGTTTGCACTCTCTCCCTGACTCCTCCCTTGACCCACTGTTCTTTCTCTGTGGTGCCCCCACAAGACTCTCAGCTGTCAGCCCTTCTACCAATGCAATCCTCCTCTCATCCCTCAAGCTCCCCAGCTCCCTGCCAAGCCACTGAACCTCTTCCTTGAGCCTCCTTAGCCTGTGGCATATTGAGCACCCTCCCAGCCTCCGCAGTATGTTCATCCACATTGCTGCCCCACAACCGATGCACCCTACAATCCTACCCACGGTCCACATTACCTATACAGAACAGTGAAGTACAGTTTCTCTATATTGATTGCAGTTATTTACAAACACAATTACAAACCCAGCAATAGCATTCCTGGGTCTCACAAACACATACAGTCCAGAAATTAGATATTTGCCCAAAGTGCTCTTTAAGACCTGCCCTCTTGTTTCAAGTGGTGCTGCTGTAACTGCGTTAAGCTAAACTCCCAAAAACACAGCCACAGAGACCTTTAAGGTAAATTCAAAAAACACAGCCACAGAAACCTTTAAGCTTAATTCAAAAATTGCAGCCACAGAGACCTTTAAAGTAAATTAAAAAATCACAGCCACATAAACCTTTAAGCAAAATAATCAAAAACAAAATAGCAAAATTTGCAAAAATCCTATCCACACTGACTCTCCCTACAGCATGTAGAATTAATTAATCCTAGCCCAGTGTCTAACAGAATTTTTTTTTAAATTATAGTTTATTAATTTCCATTCTTATTCCAGAACAAGCATACATCACCACAGGATAGGGATATTGACAATATACAAATTAATCAACACTCACACTCCCATCCCTCCACCCAGTACCCACCCCCACCCTATCCCTGGTGCCACCTGTGACTAATGTCAAGGGAACATTGCAAGGGGTACATAATTACATCTGTGACTAGATGGACCCTAATCTATTTCAGGGGAGACATTATATAGTATACAAAACATGTAATATTTCCCATCTCTTTTTGTATAGCTCCATACGATTAAACATGCTCGCCATCATTTTCTCAATCCTGATATTATGGAGGAACTCTTGTTTCTATTCCAAATATGAGTGAAACAAAGAGTCTTTCCAATGTTTCAGCACAACCTTTTTGACCAACAAAACCATCATGGAAATATGGTAGTGGCAAGTCATTTGCGGGAAGCCTGAAAAATCCCCTAACCAACATACTTCTGGGGTAAAGTAGTCTTGTAACCCTAATAGAGGGTCCACTCTAACCTTAATAAGGTCCCATAAGGGGGAGATTGTAGGCCATTACCAAAACATATGGTGTAGAGTACCCGGTCCCCCCCTGCATCTGTTACAGAGTAGCCCATCTTGTATAGATGATAATGTCATTGAGAAATTGCAATTGCATGATCTGCAGCCTATCCTGCATGATAACTTTATGACAGTTCTCCCAAATCTTGGGCCATCTGGGGGTGGAAATGGGGATCCTGTTACTCCAATATTTTAGAATACCATTCACAGCTGGAAATACTAACAGGTATAAAAATGAGTAAATTGAGGATACAATGTGTGGAGCCAACGACAGACTTCTACAGGTAGAAACCCAGTCCCCTGGGTTACTTTTAACAATGTTAGGCCAAAAGTACGCTGCCAACATGTGGCGAATCTGGTATATCCTAAAAGACCACTTTGGGGGCAGGCTAAATTTGTTCAGTAGCTTCTGTGTGGTCAACCATTCATTAGCATGATTTTGGAATTCTTGTGCATTGCAGGAATTCCTTAATGGAATCCAATTATAGGGGATCATATGTCCCACCAGGAGAAGGTTAGGGTTCTGAAAGATGGCCTGTGCTAAATCATGCAAATTTACATAATTCATTGAGGCAGATAGTTATGAATGTGTTCGAACTGAGTGTCCCATTGGTATATGGTGGAGGGTTGATGGAAGCGTCCCTATTTTAATGTATGGCAATGAAGCTGGGTTTATACCAGCTGAAGATACTCTTTCCTGTTCTATTTTAAGCCATATTGGGATATATACGGACGTGTCTGTATTATCACGAGCCTCTTCCCATCTCAAATACTTGCTAAGGTGGCTGGCCCAGTGATATAAGCCAAAATGTGGTAGCTTCAAGCCACCAAGATGTTTAAGGGCAGCTAACTTGTGGAAAGCTCTCCTAGGAGGTTTCCCATTCCATAGAAAATCTGAAAGAAGTGAGTGGGCCTTTTTAAACCAAGCTTTGGGGGTCCATAAATTTAGTAGATTGAGGGTATAAAAAAGGCGTGGAAGAATATTCATTTTGGTAGTGTTTACCTTCCCCCACAAAGTTAAGGGAAGGTTTGACCATTGATTTAAATCTTGCTGGATAACTGTAAGTAGAGCATCTAAATTTAGGTGGAGCAATTGGGAGTCACTTGTAGAAAGGTGTAAACCTAAGTATTTAAGAGATTTGGGGGACCATATGAGGCCTAAATTCGAGATCTCATGCTTGGAGACTATTACTCAGCGGGAAGACTAGGGATTTACCTGTATTTAATTTATAATTAGAGAGTGAGCTGTATTCCTGTATAATTCACAACAGATCCTGAATTGAGGGTATAATATTAGTGATGTGAAGCAGAATGTCATCTACATATGCAGCTATTTTCTCCTCTATAGACCCTAAACAAATTCCCTTGATGTCCGGGGACACCATTATAGCTACAATGAGGGGCTCTAGATATAAATTAAATAACAGGGGGGACAGGGGGAAGCCTTGTCTCATAACCACTCTAAGAGGGAAGGAAGGGGATAATGTTCCATTACAAAAGATTGGGGCAGAGGGATTCGAGTACAGGACCTGTATCCAAGACATAAATTTAGAGGGGAAAACAAATCTTTTGAGAGCTTTAAGCAGGAACTGTAATCTACTCTGTCGAATGCCTTCTGCATCCAGGAGACCAGAGCCATAGCCTAGCGAGTCTCCGGGACATGGAGAAGACATGGGACAACTGACGGAGATGGTCTACCAAAGACCTACCCTTCATAAAACCAACCTGATCAGAACCTATAAGAGAGGGGAGCACCTGGTCTAATCTGTGGGTGAGTAATTTGGCATATATTTTCATGTCACAATTGAGAGGGGAGATTGGTCTATAATTTGACACTCAGGTTGGGTCTTTCTCTGGTTTAGGGAGTACTACAATAATGGCTTCTAAAATTCTGGTGTCAACAGTATTTACCTATAGCATATCTGAACATGCTGCCAGTAGCCATGAGCTAGTGGAGAGGTGAATTTCATATTAAAATTGGTGGAATAGCCATCTGGTCCTGTGCCTTATCAGGAGGTAGCTCCTTGATAACCACGAGGATCTCCTCCTCCTCGGTAAAGGGGTAGGAGGCCCATCACCTGGGTGTCTTAGCGTTGGCAGGGAGATTAGTTAGGTATCGACCTACTATGCTGAGGGGGTGGTTTGGCATCTAGGCGTACAGATTTTCATAATAAAATTCAAATTTGGCCACTATTTCCTTGGTTTGAGTTCTTATGAATGGCCATAATACATCTTGGTGCTTCCTGCTTTTTCAGTCTGAGGGCCAAGAGTTTACCCACCTTCTCTGCCTGTTCGTTGTAGCTAGCTTTTGTTCTTAAGATCACCCACTTTGCTTTTCCCTCAGCAATTCAGAATATTTGTCATGTAATCTTATCAAATCTGCCCTATCTGATTCCGGAGATCTGGCTGATAGGTATTTTCTTTCTGCTGATTTGAGCCAAAAGTGCTTTAATTTATTTTTCTTCCTTCTGTTGTTTGGCTGATGCTAGTTTGATGAACTCTCCTTATAAAACATTTTAATGCACTCCATTCCAGGGATGGGGATTGAGTTGTGCCCCAGTTATCTCTCTTAAATTGGTCCAGGAGGTTTTAATACTATCAGTAATTTCTTTATTCTTTAAAAGTTGATTGTTCAGCCTCCACAATCTCTCTGATCCTCAATTTAAAGAGAGGATAGCCTACAGGTCACTATGGCGTAGTCTGATCCTACTCCAGGCTCCATTTTAGTCTCGATCATACTGCTTAACAAAGCTTTGCTAAGCAGAAAATATTTGATTCTTGAGGCTGATCCATGAACTGGTGAGCAGAATCTGAATTCTTTTTCTGCAGGGTGTAAGAGCCGCCAAGGGTCACAGAGCCCCATATAATCGATTAACTCTCTGACAGCTCTCTGCACAGGAGTAAGTAAGTAAGTAAAATTTATTTCTTTAAGGTGCCCTTCCTAAGCTCAGGGTGCCTTTACAAAATTTCACATATTGCATTAAAACCAGTAATAAATAATATCATATCCATAGCAAAATTTATATTTCCGAAAATGCTTGATTAAATAGGAAAGTCTTCAGAGCTTTTTTAAACCCCTCCACAGTCAGGCAATTTTGTATCTGGCAAGGTAGAGAATTCCACAGGGTAGGAGCCATAAAGGCAAATTTTCTTCCACCAGATGTTTTTAAGGTTACCCTGGGAATCTCTAGTAATACCTCACCAGAGGATCGGAGGGAGTGGGGGGGGGGCAGTAAGAAGTCAGGAGTTTTTTCAGGTAGTGGGGTCCCAAACCATGTAGGGCTTTATATGTCATTAAAATGACCTTGAAAGTGATCCGCCACTGTACAGGCAGCCAGTGCAACTCAAGCAGCACAGGTGTTATATGGTTGGATCTTGGGCTTCCAGTCAACAACCTAGGCACTGCATTTTGCACCAGCTGCAGGTGGCGAATATCCATTCCTGGCAGCCCTAGATAGAGGGCATTGCAGTAATCCAAACGACTGGCACCTAAGGCGTGGACCAGGAAGGAAAGTCCTGATGGAACCAAGTGTTTTACCGTGCTATATTCCTTAGATGGAAAAGGATGATTTGACTCACGGCCGACACCTCGTCCTCAGGGTCAAGCCCTCATCAAATATAACACCAAGGTTACCCACCTGGCCAGATGCATAAGCTGGATCCCCCACAACAGATCTGAGGGCTTTCCACCCATGGACTTGACATCCTCACTGCTGGTTCCGCCACCAATACCTCTTTTTCCGGGTTCAACTTCAGCCAATTGGTACTCATCCAGTTCTGTATCTCCAGGTGGCAGTTGTTAAACAATGCACTTGATTCAGACTCCTGCCCAGGCACAAAAGACATGTAAGTTGAGAATCATCAGCATAGCAATGAAAATTCAACCTACACCATCTTATAATGTCCTGCAATGGAAGCGGAGTACACTGCAAATAACATGGGGACAGCACCGAACCCTGTGGCACCCCACAGCGCAGGCAGTGAGAGGTCGAGGAATAAATCCCTGACACTACTCTCTGAGTCCTACCCTGCAGAAAAGATTGAAACCAACTGTGCACCACTCCCCTTAGTCCACAGAGAAACCACAGGCGTTCGAGCAGCACCCCATGATCTATGGTGTCAAATGCTGCTGAGAGATCAAGGATAACCAAGATAAAACAAGTTCTCCAATCTCTCGCTATCAGGAGATCATTCAGTACCCGTACAAGAGCTGTCTCAGTACTATACCGTTTCCTGAAGCCAGACTGAAGAGGGTCATAGATACTGTGGCTGGTTAAATGATCTTCCAGCTGCAAAGTGACCACCTTCTCGATAACCTTTCCCAAAAAGGGAAGGTTCAAAACCAGTCTGTAGTTTTCTGGGCAGTCGGGATCAAGGGAGTGCTTTTTCAGAAGGGGGAGCACTGCTGCCTCCTTCAAGGGATCTGGAAAGATCCCTCTCTCCAATGATACCACTACTATCCCAGTTAGGATTGGACCAATAACCTCTACACACCCAACAAGTAGGTGAGTAGGGCCCAGATCCAGACTACAGTAGGTTGGACGTAAAGTCTGGATAATCCTTGCTATATCCATGACTGTCGGTTGACTACAGGTGAACCAAGTTAGTTGGGTATTAGTGGCTCTCGGTTGATCACTGCAAGACCCAATGGGAATATGCTGGCTGATCTCATTCCTGATAGTGGACACCTTATCAGCGAAGAATGTCGCAAACTCCTCACACTGTAACTGTGAAAAAGCTCTACCGGTTTGGAGACAGACTGGATTGCACAGTCTGTCCACAGTCCAGAAGAGCTGGGCCGGTCTATTCTTTGCTGTAACAATTTCCCTGGACAGGAATTCTGCCTTCTTATGGGAAATTGCTAACTGATAGATCTTATAATGTTCTACCAGTCTAAGCCTGTCCACTTCCAGGTGTGTTTTCCACCAGCGTCTCTCCAGTCTTTGGCCCTGTCTCTTCAACCCACAGATCTCCCAGTAAACCATGGTGCCCTGGGTGGAAGTACAGGGACAAACATGGAATGGAGCAATGGCATCCAGGGCCCACACAACTGCCCTATTATTGGCCAGCACCAAGGGCCCTGGGTCAGTGCTATCCATTGGCAATCCCGAGAAGTCCAGTTCCGTCATTAGGCCTTCTGAGGTAACTCCTCTCAAAGGACAGAACTGTACTATCTCCTTAGGGGCAGGCCTCTTTCAGGGGACCGCAAAACTGAACCTCAGGGCATGATGGTCAGACCAACTGATAGGCTCTAAGAAAGTCCTCTACATTCTGACCCAACTGATTCATCCAGTAGGGGTCAAAGAGGAGGTTCAATCTGCACCTAGAATTACTGGAGTATTTAAAAGTGCGTTAGTACTGAGAGTATCTCCGTAAAAAAGAATGGGGAGTCGGCGTTGGGGCCATAAATACTACCGAGAATTATCTTGAAAGAGAGGATTTTACCTTTGACAAAAACATATCTTCCCTTTCTGTATCTTATGCATTGCTCACAAGAGAATGGAAAGGTTCTTTTAAGTAAAATCGCCAACCCCCTACTGCTCCAGCTGTCACCCACGGAGAAGGATTGTCCCACTTCTTGCCATCTCAGTTGTGTCCCTTCCTTCTCCAACAAATGAGTTTCCTGTAACATTATTACATAATTGTGCAGGAATCCAAAGTCTTCAACAGTTTCATGTGCTTTAAAGGATGTCTTGCCCCTTTACATTCCATGAGAAAACTTAAAAGCTTGGGCCATCATTAATATTCAAAACTAGTAAAATACCCTTTCTTAATAGAAAACCATTTTCATGTGTGTCACCCTGCTCTTTAGATATGTATGGCATCATTACCACCCTCTCCTGAAAAATCACTCCTCCCCTACTCCTTTCCCAGTTCCCAAAACAGTCCTCCACTCCCCCAGCTATGATCGATCTGATAGCCAGAACAATAATTATAAGATAAGTAGCAATTATAACCTCTAACACAAATTAGAGACCCTTGAGACAGGAACAAGAACATTGCTTCCCCCCATGCAGGTCGATAGCGATCAGCTTGCTGATGCCCGCCCTCCTCCTCCTCCACCCATCCGACCACCTGCAGACTTGCTATATGTCCCTACTATATTACTAGAAGCTGAAAATATACTCTCTTCCCCAAAGGATAAAACAACGGCCTCTGGCATTTTATCAAGCACCCATTGATGTCAGTAGTTCATGAAGTGAAGTTAATAGCCTCCAATTAAACTTCCGCTGAGCCCTCCATTTACTGAGGTCCAAAATAAATGAGGGCATTATTTTCCCATCTCTGCCCTTAGAAGTACGTAGGGCACTGGAGCAATGGGAAGTAAGGGATAGTGAGTGGAAAAGAGGGAAAGTTGGGGGATAGTAGGGAAAAAATAGGGCCCCCTTCTTGATTACTTTTGATTACTTTTGATTACTAAAGAGATTACTTTTGGGTGGGTATGAGGGAGTCCTACGTAGCATTTGGCTTATTATATGCTGATGTGCATTCACCCCCCCCAGATAGGGTTCCAAGGGAGGGAGCCTCACCAGGGGGTGATAGATGTAATAACTGGTGTAATCAAGAGGTGTCTTTAACAGGAACCACTGCACCCCCAGCAAACCAGTAAGTGAATTCAACTGACCCAAAACAAAGAGAGGGATTGAATAATAAAGGAGAAACTTTCCTATTAACATAGCAATCCTTAACTATTAGTTATAGGATTTATATCTGCTTCGAGATTTAGAATTAGTTAAAGCAGGAAATATCCAGTTAAGCTGGATTTCGCAGCACAGCAGAGCAAATTTTAATACCAAACTAAAAAACTGAGCACATGGTTTTATGCACCACTAAATGGAAAGAAGGATTCCAAATCAGTTGCCATCCTGGTAGTCCCCTAAATGTCCAAATAAAGTCCCCTCAGTGACCCTGCTCCAGACACCTGGCAGGCCCCAGTCCGAAACAAAAATGATCTCATAGTTCCATGCACCTCTTATAGTGAGTGAGAGATTCATAAATATTAACAGTGTTCATAAACAGAGTTCAGAGGTTTGAGTGGTGCCTTGCGAAGGAAAAGAAAGTTCAAGCTGCTGTCATTTAAAGGAATAGGATCCATTCCTGGACCCAACAAACCAACAACACAAAGATATACCTGGAAACCTGGGAATTCTTATGCCCTATTAAATCATTATACCCAGAACCATGACAGGACATAAAATAAAACCCCCAGATTATTGAACTGCTCTTTAAACTTATACTCAGCTTAAGCCCCCGAATATTCAGGACCCAGTCAGTGGTGGTAAACAAAATGTAGGCCATTCCTGCTTACAAAATTCCATTGCTGGGTCGACTTTCTCGAACGAGGTCCAGGCTCCATCTAGAAATAGGTGAAGTTTTGCTGGACATGCAATGTAGAATCTGATGCCAGCAACGATGCATTTGGAGACAATGAGATGGAAGGCTGCCCTGTGCTGATGAACTGTAGCGGGTAAGTCTTGAGTTATTCATATTTCTTTCTTTCCCACAAAAGTCCTGTATATCCCTCAATTTCAGAAGAATGTGCTGTTTCTCTTGAAAGTTTAAAAGTCTAAAAATCAAGGGTCTGAGCAGCACATTTGTTAATGGTGTGGGCCTGAGCGCCTGATGTGCTCGTTCGATTGTATACACAGGCCTAAATGGGGAGGGCCCTGCCAGTTTGTTAAGCAGTTTCTGCACTAATTGTATGGTATCAGTGCCTTCCTTCCTCTCAGGTAAACCAATAACCACTATATTATTGCGTCTGCTTCTTCTTTCTAGGTCCTCAATTTTAGCCTCTAATTTTTTTGATGGTTTGGTGATTAGTCACTATTGAGTGCTCCATTTTGTCTGCCTGTCTCTCCTCTGATGTAATGCGGGCCTCATTGCCGGTGGTCCACCTTGCGATCTTATCCATGGCATCAGAGAGGGCTTTTACCTTGGATACTAGTGAGCACACTTCCTCCTTAAAAGGTTGGAATTCTAGCAAAGAGTGCTCCAGAGTTAAGAGAGTCAATTCTATGGCTCCAAGTGGGGATATTGCTGAAGCTAGAGCTCAGCCTGATGTGGAGGTGTGTGCCCCGGGCTTCTTGGACATCTTTTCTGGTGAGACAGGCGGCATATGCCATGGAGCCATCTGCCGCATCTCTGCTTCCATTTCGGGCACCAAATTTAGTATTCTGCTGCTGGAAAGGTCTGCAATGCTATGAAAGTGCTCTGCTGCCACTGAATTATGCAGAAATTAGCCTGAAAATTAAAGTTTTGGAGGTTGGGTGAGCAGAGCATGGAGGGAACATGTCTTATTCAGCCAGCTACATCACGTGACTCCCTCCCTATAACAGAAATGTTAATCCCAAATGCCCCTGCACACATCATAACAGTTAACTATGGTACTAACTGAAACCACAATCCTACTCAAAAGAACTATAGATCTACTGATTAGTTATGTATATTTATATATCTTTAAAAATGAGCTCATATGGCTTTTCCTTGTTTCCCCCTTTTTGATCTGCTCTAAAGGGCTCAGGTTAGTTTGCAGCTCCCCACGCTCCTCTCTCACAGCATTCAAACTCAACCCCCAGTGGTAGTTCAGTATTTAAGAAAGGCTGATGGAAGGGGTGGGTGAGAGGGCTATATTAAAACTTACAAAACTCCATTACACATTAACTCTCTCAACAGCAAGTAGAATTAACTAATCCTTCTCTCCTGTAGTTTAAAAAACAGCAACACTTGCAAACATCTTCTTAACAGCAAGCAGACTTAACCACTCCTTCTCTCCTGCAGTTTGATGGCTCTGTCAGAAATTAAAGGCATTGTGGGTGGGCAAGTCTGAGCATGCCCTGTGCAGTCACTCTAGCCACAGAAACCTTTAAGGTAAATTCCACATTAAGCTAAATTATATATATATATATATATATATATATATATATATATACATATATATATATATATATATATACTGTATATATAATAAAACAATATCAAAATTTACAAAAATCCACTACACATTAACTTTCTCAACAACAAGTAGAATTAACTAATCCTTCTCTGCTGTAGTTTAAAAAACAACAGCAAAACATACAAAAATCTTCTCAACAGCAAGCAGACTTAACCACTCCTTCTCTCCTAATAAAGCATGATAATTTGATTTTCTCTTAAGGGCCCCAACTCAGCTGTAACACCAGCCACCTCAGCTAGCAGGCCTGCACCTTTAAGAACACTAGTACTGGGTATCCAGAAAAAGGTTTAGCATTGCAGGATTCTATTTCAGTCTGGGACTGGTACTTGAGTGGGCATCTCGTACATATTCTCTCCATTCTATGCAGCTAGCTAGATAGTCAGAGTAGATATTTTGAGTACATCAGAAGGTTGGTGAGAGGCCACTGTGATTTATGTTTGCTTTTAAATGCAAAATGATTACCTTGATTCTAATTCCCACACCTAATTAAGCCTCCTCCTCCATTTACTCCTCTCCCTTTCCCACTCTCCCCTCCCCCTCTCCCTACCCCACCCTGACAGTTCACCTCCTTCCTTCCCTTTTCGGTTCACCCTCCCCCACTTCCCTATCTTCCTTCTTCATTCCACTATACACCCTTACTCCCATACCCTACCCCCACCTTCTTCCTTTCTCTCCACTACTGTTCACCTCCTTCCCATCTGTCCTTTACCCTTTCCTTTATTCTTACCTTAATTCCCCATTAACCTCACTCCTTACTTCCCTCTCCCACTCTCCTACTTTTGTGGCCTGTAGCACTAACTGACAGTGTCACAATTATGTTAACCTCATAGCCCACCCCTCCCTTACTCTTTATAAGATGTTCCATTTCTACTAGTTTTTGTAATGCTTTCACAATTATATCGTCGCTATATGCAATTTACATTGTTCCAATTCTGTTCCACTTCAGTCATTTTGTTGCTATTGTATCTGATGTGGACCCTTTGTAAAAGAACCTCTGATTCAAAGGTATTTGTAATCCTAGAACCCAATAAATAAATAAAATAATACATAAATAATTGCAATGGCAATTTAAACCAAATCAATCCAAATCAATTGTAAATAGCTAACCTCTACTTCCAGTTATGCTATCCTGGACCTCACCCTTGTAAATAAATTGTTGCTGTTTTGCATAACTCTGTATCAAGAGCATATTATTAGAGTCAAGAGGGTCTTTAAAATGTGAAAAGTGGGATTTTGTTTAATAGGCATGTTTGGGGTAGTGCAAATGATACTGTGGGTGGGTATCGCATCCGGGGTTGTACCAGATTTTATTCTGGCCCACTAAAAAGTATCAATCAATAAATCAATCAATCAAAATCTTTATTTATCCAGGCAGGCACCATTGAGCAAGGCTCATTTGCAAGGTGGACCTGGTCATGAATACATCAAAGTACAGTACAGAAGCAGGTATACAAAAAGCAATAATATACAAGGAAGAAAAAGTATATACACTGTATACAGTACAGTACAAGGTTGAAATAAATAAAAAAACAGCATTATTTTACAGTTGAATAAGTCAGCAGATGTACAATCAACCGTAGGCATACAGGGTTATAAGCAGAGATCTTTGAGTGAGGCACGGCAACTACACATATAGGGGAAAGAGGCTGTGTATGGGGTGGCAGGTTAGAGAGGTAAAGAAGAGGAGGGATATATTACCGATGACTTGGAGAAAAATTGAGCTAAAACCACAGAAAGTGACGATGGCTGTCGTGTACTTATTTATTATGATAATGTTGGAGGCGGGGTAGATAATTGAGCAACTACTATGGATGGGGTGGGACTTTAGCCAGGCTGGAGTGGACAGAGAAGGGTGGGTGCAGCAGGAAGAGTTAATAGGGAAAGAGTGAGAGCGAGAGGTAGAAACATGGCGAGCGTCAGGATGGAAAGGATGAGTTGCGGAATTAGTGGGCTAGCGGTAAGGAAAACATTTGCAAGGTGCTTTCATGTAGCGATTGTAGAGCGCCTTGAAGATATCCAGGCTAACTCTGGGTGGAGGCACTGCACATTTATGTTGTCTTGGGAAAGAACCAGTTTTAAATCAGGAATGGGAACCCAGGCCCCTCAGCCTTGGTTAGGCCTGCAAGACAGGGTAGTGTAACCCTTCAGATAGAAGCACCAGGGTTACACCACTAATCCCCAGGTGTTTGTCATTTCTTCTAAGATAAATAACATTTGCATCTTTCACTTCTTACTGGATATTGCCTTCATGTATTGAGGTGTGTTTCTCAGAGATAAGTAGTATGCAATTGTGCTAGTTTTGAAGTGTTCATCCTGGCTTCATGCATTTCACAAGGAACTCTTGAAAAACTGGAGTTTTTCCCTGAGGAATGTCTGCCCTTTTCAGACATTGAAAAAAGTCCATCATAACCTCCTTTTGTTCCAGTGATGAAGTTGTCCCTCTTAAAAAAAAATGCTGTTAGTACTTGCTGTCACTGGCAAGTAACAAAACCTAAAACACACAACAATTAAAACTATATTTAGGTAAAATTAATTTATATGATTAGTTTTGATATAACCCTGTACTTCTACCTCTCATTATTTACTTCTGTTTGGGATAAGCACACCCATCAGAAAATCCAGGTTTAAATCCTCTCACAACCCCTGGACCACCTTTGATCTCATTGACTTATGTAAGATCCGATCCCTGTTGGACCTCCACTGCTACATGGCACTGAAGAATTCATTCATTAAGGCCACTCATACCACAAAGTCTCTCTTCTGCATGGCCAACATCCAGAATAATCCTAATTCCTAGTCAAATTCTGGAAGATGACTCACTCCCTTTTTGACCCCACAGTCTAGTTCTCTTTCCCTGTCCTCATAGATAATGGCTCACCAGTGTACAACCCTCCCTCTGCTGTTGATCTCTTCAATGATTTTTTTTTACCAGTTGTGCTTTGCCCTCCAACCACCTCATGGCTCCACTCTTCTATACCCTTCTCCTCCCTCCTCCTTACCTCTCACCCTTCTGGGGTTCAATTCCCCCATCACTCCCCAGGAGACCCTATTCACCCTTTCCTCCCTCAAGACATCCAAATCTAGTCCAGATGACTTGAACCCCAAACTTCTCCATCTGTCAGCTACTGCCATCACTTCACCCCTTACTTACCTCCTAAATCTCTTCTTTGCCCTTTGCACTATCCCTTAGTCTTGGAAGATTGTCAAGATTCTCCCCTCCACAAAGAATGTGATCTCTTCTTTCTTGGCAGCTTCCACCCTATCTCTCTCCTCCCTTCTCTTGCAGAACTGCAGGAGAAACTAGTCTAATCATAGCTTTCAGATTTCCTCCATTCCACCAACTTCCTCTCCCTCTTCCCATCTCACTTTAAGAAGGATTATTCCACCATCTCTTCACTACTTAGGATCGTTTATCCCATCTTTCAGCAATGGATCAGGGGAACATCACAGTCACCATTTTCATCGATCTGGCCAAAGCCTTCGATTGGGTGTCCCACTCACTCCTCCATAATAAGCTAAGATCTGCTGGCCTCTCAGCACCTGCTGTCGATTGGTCCTATACCTCTTGGACCATCAACAGTCAGTACAGGTGGGATGCATCATCTCCCCACCACTTCCTATCCAGGCCAAGGTCCTACAGGGCTCCATTCTAGCTCCAGTCCTCTTCTCTATCTTCCTAAGTGGCACCTTTTTCACCTCTGCCAACTTGCATATTCACAGGTAGGCAGATGACAGCTCCCTACACCTCTGGTGCATTGACTGCATTTCTGGAAACCTCAGTTCAGCAAGACTTTCACAATGTTCTGCGCTGGTTCCAATGCAGTCAACTTTGGGTCAACACAAAAAGAAAAATGGTATCTATGACCTTTGCTACCAGCTCACCCCCTTCTCCATCTTCTCCATGCTGGATGGTGCACCACTTGAAAAGTAGTCCCAGCTTTCAAGTACTTCAGTGTGTGGCTAGATAGCAGGCTTGACTGCTGTGCCCACACTGATGCCATCCATGCCAAACTCCATCCTGAACTCAGTGCTCTGTACTGCAAGAAAGACTGCCTTTCTCCCCAGGTCTGCTGGGAGCTGGTAACTGAAATGGTTCTTCCAGTTTTTGACTATGTGGATGTGGTTCATGGGACCAACCCCTCCACCTCTCTTGCCAGATGGCACACCCTCTGTAATGCCTTCTGCTGCTTTGCTACCAATTCCCCCTCTCATACTCAACACTGCTTCCTTTACTCCTCCCTATCCATCCTCCCCCTTCCCTCACTTTGCCAGTTCCACTGTGTTTCCCTCATCTCTAAATACTGGTTTAGATCCCTCCCCTCATACCTATCCCATCTCCTCTCCCCATCCCCTCCTCCTCCTCTTCCTATTCCCTGTGCTCAAGAGACCCATACATGTTCTCCCTTCCCTACCCACATTCTTTGACTGGGGAATCTTTTGTCTAATACCATATCACCTCCCTCTGGAACCAGCTACCCTTTCATCCATCTATCCCTCTCTTCCTCCATTAGATGACAGATAAACTCCTCCTCCTCTCCCGATCCTGCCAAGCCTCTTCCTGAACCCTTCCTTGCCCTTGCCTGGCTTCCAACCACCCCTTATCTCCCCTCCCTTAACCTCATAGTTCTGGTAACATTGTTAAAGTTTATCAATTTGTGTTGACTCTTACTTTCAGCACCGGCGCAGCCAACCTTCACTCTGGAGTATACACTTGAGTTTGCCCAGATGATTTCTATGCTTATTCATTTGACTTCTGTTTACAATGTTTTGCCATTTTGTCTGTACTGCACTCAACTTATGGGGCCCCATATTCAAAAGTCCCTGGCTGCATCGCACAAGTGTCTCACCATCAACGAACTGAGATGAGCTGGCACAAAATAATGGCATATTCAGAAGATGCACCATGAGATGCGATCATGCATGTCCAGCTGAATATCCTGAACATGTGCAATCATGCAATGGGACATGTGTGGAGTGGCAGGTGGCCTGAACTCTGTACAGAGCATGGGAAAATCACAAGAGGTGGCCACATGCATGGTGCATAAAGTTGCAATATTCAGCCAGGATATGCAAATGGCCTCACTGCACATTCAGAGCCCATTCCCTTCATGTGCAGCTCATTACTGAAAAGTATGCAGTCTATTTGCATATTCCTGGCATGCTTAGTTCCAGCTTTGCAGGGCTGCCCCACCACCCCACAAAGGTGAACAGAAGGTACTGCAGCCTAGCAGGCAGGTACAATGAAATGTTTGTGTGTGGGTGGGTGGACTGCATTGGCCTGGGTACAGTGCTATTACCAATAGCCATGTACAGGTTCAGACTGGGGTACAGGGGGCTCTCCTGGACAGTGGCTACAGGGGCCCACCTGGACAAGCAACAGGGGAGTGCGGAGGGTAACACAATTCTGATCAACATACCACATGCATCTGATACCCCAGCTCTGTATGCAGTGTACAGTCATCTGCAGTGCCCCCCCATATGAGAGGAACATGGTGATAAATGCAAGAAATGGCAGTGTGCAGAGTGTGACCAGGTACCCAAGTGGGTGGATCCCACCTGTGTGCACCCATGGTGTACCACCATGGGTGTGTGCTACGGTTTAGTTCCTGGCCTTTGCCAGGCTACCACATGTACCACCAGGCTAGGCTACCTGGGCACCATGACCCCAGATGTTACCCTGGGTTCATGCCACCACTGGGTGGCAGTCTGCAGGCCACATGGGTGCAGACCACAGCCCTAGGTACAAGTGCTGCAGTGTGACCTTCTGTTCTGCTGGTGTGCTGGGGGGATCACCCAACAGCACTGGCATGTGGCAGCTGGGTGTCTACTTTCCAGGTGTGGTGTAAGGAATGGCTCTCTGGGCAGTGCCCATGGTGTTCTGGCACCTGTGGCTTTGGGTACTTCTATCCTGGCATGACTGCTGTGTATGGGTGCCTGGGACACGTCCTGGTGCACCTCTAAGGACTGTCTCAGGATGGCCTGTCTGCAGTTTCATGGCCTTTCTGTGGGTGGCTGGGCAATTTAGGCCATTCTTTTGTTTGCCTATCTTTGTGTAGCACATACCTGGGATGTGCAGCAGATGCACCGCACATTTTGGCTGAATATATGGATGCGCAGCATATTCATGTGCCTGCCCCCATTTTTTGTGCCACATACATTATTTCTGCATGATCATGCATCCAGAAATGTGCAGCTCATCTCTCTCTTTCAAATATCACACTTCCATGCACTTTCTGGGATGCGCCATTCATCTCCATTTTGGGCTGCACCTATCTTTTGAAAATGTGGGCCAAGCTCTTTATATCATCCTTATTGTAACCACATCACCTGACTTGCTGTATTTTGTTTGTATTGTGCTTTCCCTTCCCTAGTCACTCCTGGAAATAAGCCTTGGCTCGGTGTGCCTTTCTCAGTTACCAATAACAAATAAACAAAAACATTTTATGCAGTATGTGTAAATCAGCTGGTTTGGCAGGCCACAAACAGTAAAATAAAATGCATATGAACAGACTGAACAGAACAGTACATTACAGTGAAAGCTGCTTGTACTGGACAATTCTGTGTACAGAACATTTGTCCATTATAAGTGGCCTCCGTATACCCAAATGAAGCATAACAGTGCACTGCTGCTATGTGATTTATCTTTGTGATCCCTCTGCCCACCACTTCCCTCCTCTCTCAAGTCTCTTGCTTTTTTCCTTTCCCAAACAGTACTGTACATGACTGCACAGATGTAAAATAACTTTTGAAATAAAAAGTAATACTGTATTTATTTATTCATTCATTTATTCATCTATCTATCTATCTATCTATCTATCTATCTATCTATCTATCTATCTATCTATCTATCTATCTTCTGTTGTCTTGGAGTAATATCTTTGAGCTAGAAGCTCATTTACAAGAGGTTCCACATCATAGTAAAGTACAATTACATAACAGACAATTAGAATACATGGTTATATACCTAAAGGTTAGAGTACACAGTAATATACACAGCATAACACAAATGTGGAGTACACAGTAGGATACACAAACTATTAAACATTCTGGTAGATACAATTTCAATAAGCAAAATGAGGAGGCAGCCAAGGTTGACTTTGTCAGCCAGGGAGGTGGGGGAGATTATTATGGAAGAGTGGGTGGGGGTAGCTAGGAACATGGGGAGGAAAGATCAGGATGAGTGGGTTTGACAATTGCAACTACTCAGGGAGGCAAGGTGGTGGAGTAGTTTTTTCTTAAATGGCCCTATTTTAGGCTCGTTAGTTATGTCACAAGGGAGATCACTGAGTCAACAGGGTGCTCTGTAGGCAAAAGATTGTTACCCTTGTGAAGTGTGGTGGAAGGGGACTTGGAGGGAGTTTCTAGCCATACCTCTAGTTCTGTGTGGGTTGATGGCTGGATTAGGAGATTTTGGATTGCTGCTGGGGTTAATCCGAGGCAAGTTTTTTTTCCCCAAGGAGGAAGACCTGGCATTTCACCCTTCCTTGGAGGTCTAGCCACTTGGTCTGGGCACATAGATCACATGTGTGTGTCAGTCTATGTGCCCCTGTGACTAGCCTGCAGACTTTGTTTAAGAATGTCCTGACTCTTTTAAGAGTTGTGTTAGTGGCTGTGCCATACACTGAGTCCATAATTAATAATGGAGAGGATAGAGTTTTTTACAGCAAGCGAAAGTGCGTCAGGGGTCATATTATGCAGGTGTTTGTATAAAAGGCTGATTCTGGCATTGACAACCCAAACAACTTGGTCCATGTGGAATGTGAAGGACAGTGAAGTATCAAAGGTAATGCCCACATATTTAAAGGTGGTCACCTGCTCTAGCTGCACTTGTTTGTTGTTGAGGATAGTTGATTTGTTTTTTGTTTACTTTGTGGGTTCGTGACATCACGATCTCAGCTTTTCTTATAATTTTTGAGGAGTTTGTTTTCTAAAAACCAGGTCTCAGCAGTGGTAAAGTTATATCAGAGGTGCTTTTCCTGTATGTGTGGATCAGGTTTTTTTGGTGAAGATGACAGCATCATCTGCATAGAGTACCTTTTCAGTACAAACTAAGGGAAGTTGATTCAGGAAAAAGCTAAACAGGAGGTGATCTAGGATTGACCACTGTGGTATATCTGTGCTTACTTGTATACTATCTGAAAGGATACCATTTATTTTTACCTGCTGAGATCTGTTGCTTAGGTAGCTTTTAAATCATCTAACAGTTTCTGGCAGGAGGCCTGTGGTGTGAAGTTTGTTGAGCAGTACGTTGTGGTTGATCGTATCTAAGGCTTTAGTGAGGTCAATGCAAATTGCTCTTACCAGCTGGTTACTGTCTAGTGCCTCTGGAAGAAATCTGGAGTATTCGATTAGTGCTGTTGTGGTACTATGCACCCTCTAAAATCCATGTTGTTGCGGGCACTGGATATTGTACTTGGTAAGGTAGTCTACCAGCTGGTCTGAGATTATGCACTCTAGGGCCTTGGAGAGGTGGGGTAGTATTGAAATGGGACAGTAACTGGCATGAAGGGCTTGATTGCTGCCTTTATGAACCAGTGTGACCACTACAGCTTTCCATCTCTGTGGTAATTTTCCAAGCCTGAGGAATAAGTTATTTACTTTTGTAAGTGGAAATAGAACTTGGTCCAGGGTGAGGGTTATAAGTTTTAGTACTAGAGAATTGTTGCTGTGTCTGGATTTCCTTAACAATTGTAGGAGGTATTTTCTGACTGCAGTACAAGAAATTACCTTAAAATCAAAGGGGTGGGGGGGGCTGGTGGTGTCCCCAGTGATAGCTCGCTTCTTGTCTGCTGGGGTGTTCTTTGTTACATCAAGGAATTCAGGTAGGAGTATGTTGCTTAGGTAAGAGAATGCAGCATTGAATGCATCCACTATAATCTTTGGGTCTGTACTGTCAATGTCTTTTATCTCATAGCTTCACTTTCTCCTGCACAAAACTGCACTACGTCAGGGTATCCAGTGATAACAGTGAAACTATTTGGGCAAGTTAATAATAGCGAGAATAAATGTGCAACTTCATTGTTGGTGACATGGTTATTACAGCAAGTGTTTTATTGAGCGAGATGGTACCAGAAGGTACTGATTGGTGAATAGTTAAATATGCTGCTGTGGGGTGATCCATCAAGCTGCTGCTTTGAAGTAGCAGCTAGAGTCATCTCCTATGTTTGTGAGGTGTCACCAACAAGGGTTCAAGACAAGGTGTCTCTGTGCCTGTTTCTGTGTTTTTTCTGTGTTAGTTATGTTGTGCTGAGTTTTAGTTCTCATCCCCCCCAATCAGTTTGTTAACCACCAAGACTTTACTTGCAGTCACCTAGTCCCCCAGCTTACACCCCCATCCCACATTGCCTCCTGCTGGCCCCCCTTGGTTTTCCCCTTCCTATATCTGTGCACCCGGAGTTGATTAAAGTAAAAAAAAAAAAAGCAAAGGGAGGTGTGGGGTGTGTTGGGGGCATAGCCCCCTTCTGAAAAGTCAGTGTAGTAGTTTTGTAGCCATTTGTGTTAGTTGCTGTAGTGTACCATTACTGTATGTGTAGGCGACGCTTTGTTGTTGCTGTTTTTGCTGTAGCTGTTTTATTTTTATTGTTATCGCATTGAACCCTAGGTCAGGGTCTGGGTTCAGGAATGTGCACTTCCCACTTGCCTCTGCCAAAGCTTATGGCAGAATTCAGAGGTTAGAGTCAGGAGCCACATTAAATTCAACCTAGGTAGTTTAGTCAAAATAAATAAAGTTAGCCTTTAGTTTGCCTGTAGTTCTACACATTTCCACATGGCTTTGGATTGGAAACTGCAACTTGCTTTCACTCTTTTTCGGTTTGAAAACAGCTTCTCAGCAGTGGGGTAATGATTTGGGATATGGAAAGGAGGATGATTTAAACAAATTGAAATGTGGAATGGGGGGAGGGTTTAAAACATTAAAATAAGAGGAGTTAGCACCATACCTCTCAACCTCCTTCCTCATAAATCAGAGACAAGGCTTCAAAAAATCAGGGACAAAGGACCATTGATGGTATCCACTCAGGAAGCTGGTATAATCAGGGACTTAGTGTAAAATTCATTTTCTAAGGCAGAACAAGTCTGGAACTTTAATGTTTGACATTATTTTGTGCTTACAACTCCCACTGTTTGGTCACAGAAACACAAGTTTTAGGAGGGACAGAGTAAAATTTTTGAGGCAAAATCAGGTACATCCCTGAAAATCAGGTACAGTTGACAGGAGGCATCTGCTATCAGTGAGAGAGCAAGGAATGTAGTGAAATACGACAATTCTCACTGCCTGCATGGAAGCAGAACTCTGCTACATCAATGGCTCATCAGCACCTCATCCCAGAAGTCAGTGCAGTTGATAGGCAGGTCAGCACCTCACAAGTTGCCCCTGATGTCCATTGTAGCTGGCAGCAAAAACCCAATATAATGGGAGTTCCTAGTGAAGGGCCTATTGCTGTGGTTTGAGTGAATGCTTTTCATCCTTTCTAAGCAGCTGTCTGTACAAAGTAGGTAAGGTACAAAATGGCATGCACTGTACCTTCATTTTTTTTCCTGGTTCCAGCTTTCTGGCTCAAGAGCCTCTCTGAATTCATATAAATATCAATAGTATACTTACAGAGATAGTCAATTGTGCAGCAGCAAAATTGCAAAATAGGTGACTTGCATCCCTGTAAAAATACTTTGGGTACATCTTAATGCAGTTTGTGGTTTGAACAGAACATGAAAGATGAGATGACATGCTTTGGTTTCATCCTATGAGATATGAGGATGCTTTGGTCACTTTGTCAATATACTTACAAGCACTATTGGAAATGTACAATGAACTTTTAGGAACACTTGTTTTCAATGTAACATTACGATATCTTTGTATATATTTGCATGCATCTACGAAATGTTGTAATGCACCCCCTCTCATTAAAATAAAAAAACCTGGCACCAGCTTGTCAGCCCAGTGGTAGTGCTACCGCTCACGACGATGCTGCAAAGGGTTCTGAATCGAGCCCTGGTCATCATGGCGTAACTGGGAAGAGGATAAAGCTTCTCAGAGGATGATCTCCTGCTCCAGGTAGGGGGAAGGCAGCTGGTCCCGCTGCTATACTGCCACATGGGTGAGTGCAGGAGGTAGTGCATTTGGAGCAGATTGTGGGAGGGGGACAGTTTCATGCTATGTAACCTGTATCTTGAGGGCTGGGATAAGAACAGGTGAAAATGCCCTGGCATGGGCAGGATGACTATCTGGCTTCCCACAGGACCTACACCGGTAATGTGGCTTTCCTCCAGGATGGCCTGGTCTAGTGGTGAGCAGCTTGCCCTGCTGCTCCTGCAGAAACAGAATGACTGTGTGGAAGGAGTTGGAAGGTATACCGCAGGAGCCAGGTGACAGGGCTGGGGGTGGGAGATGGCACAAAGAGGGCCTGGCCAGAGAAGAGGTAAAACAAATAAGTATTTTTAAAACACTTGCTTCACTTGGCACAGGCCTTAACAACCTCTGCCCACCTTGGCAAACCAGCACATGTTTTTGACAACCCTTGCTACGCTCAGCATGGCTTTTCCTACTGTACCCTCCACCCACCCTTTTAAGTTAACACAGGTTTTTGATAACACTTGCTCCACTCAGCACTGCTCTTCCTACCCTCCACCCACCTTCCCAAGGCAGCACATATCTTTTACACTTTCCCAACTCAACACAGACCATGTCACCCTCCATCCACCTTCCCAAGCCAGCACCCATTTTTTACAACAGTAGCTTCACATTGAACAGCCCTTTCCACCCTACACATACCTAACCTGGCCAGTACAATGTTTTACAACACTTGCCCCACTCGTACAGCCCTTCAATGTACCTTACCTGACTGGTACAATGTTTTACAATGCTTGCCACTTTGACATAGCCCTTCTCACCATTCACCCACCTTTCTAAGCCAGTACATATTGTTTACAACACTTTTTCTACCTAACGACCCTTCAAACCCTCCAAATACCTCTAGAGATGGGTAAAGTGGCCAAAATTCACTTTATAAATAGATTTGTGAATTCCACAGAATTAGTGAAGTGTGGATTTGCGAATTTTTGAAGTGTTTGGGGTAAATGTACCAAAATTCACTTGTTAAGTCAACTTCACAGAAAAATGGCAAGTAAACAACCCATGAAAATCATTATTAATCCTAGATGCTAAAATCATATTGAAATCATGGACAACCATGGTTTCTACTTAACATAATTTAAAATGTTATTTTATAAAGCACAGAAATTAAAACATTGAAATCATGACAACCATGCTTCTACATAAATTAATTTAAAATTTTACTTTATCAGAGTCGTTTTTTATTGACCAAATTAAAAAAATGATTTAGTTCTCCTATTAGATTCTCTTGATTATATCTTTTCAGGTATTTGCTAATGTTTATCAACAATGGACAATTCAGTTCTGAATCATGGACAAACCAAGGATGGAGTTATCATAGACAAAGATCAGGGACAGAACAGGATTGACTATAGATGTCCCTGAACAACAATGTTTATCCATGAAAATATGGAAATGAAACCAGAGAGCAGGGGAAGTTAACAAGATCACCATTGCTACAGTAGGCTGAAATAATTTACAGAAATAATTATATGAAATGTTTTCATGCTGCACACATAAAACTACTCAAGTGATACACATGCTGCAAGTATGATTTAAATGTTAAATTGTACCCGACTCCATGCATATGGCATGCGTGCAGCAAACAAATGTGGAAACCATGATTTTTATGTTAAATTGGGAAAGACTGCATGCATGTGGCATGCTTGCAAAAAGCAAGTGATCACTGATAACTGCACACGTAAAAGTTAAGTGACTTGCACAGGATCACACCATTCACAAGTGGGGGTTGATGAGATTCAAACCCAGATCTTCATGCCTCCAAGTCTCCTGGCTTGCAGTTCAGTGGCTTTAACCACTAAACCATACTATCTGCCCACATATGGCTTGCTTGTACTTTAACAAATATTGTATCTGACTACATCTGCATGCATGCAGCATGCTTGTAAGGGGAAGTAAGATGGCGGCCATGCTGGGCTGCCGTCTGTGAGTTGTCTGTGAGCTCTTGACTTTTGGCTTGGATTACTTTCGTTATTCGTTATCGTTTCGTTATCGTTTAATATTTTGTATTATTTTATTATCTATTATTTTAAATTTTTTTTTTCTCTCGTTGTTTTGCCGTTTAAAAACCGAGTCATTTTTACATACACAAAGAAAGACTAGAGAGACTTGCCTTAGTGGACTTTCTGACTTGTTGGCGTCTGGTTTTTTCATGGGTTGCTCGTTGTGAGCTGTTTTGTTGGATGCTGGTCTCCGGCTGCTCTGTAGAGGATTTAGTGGCTGGCCCTGGAAGTTAGTGGCTGCTCTACCTGGCGTGGCTCTACACGGTGTAGGAATAAGGAGGAACGATTAGCGGTTGAGTAGTGACGGAGTACCAGTTTCGACTTGGGGGAACAATCTGACCAGACCGCAGGAGAGGGTTGCTGGTACCATAGTTTGAGCGGACCTGCTGGAAAGAGGAAGTGGTCTGCAGGATAGCAGACAGTGAAAATTGCTTACTGATATCATCTACAAATTTGTGGGTTCTGATTCCCTGGTCCAGACAGGGTGACGGGTTTCTCTGCCTCCGGAGGGCGGTGGGGGTTACTCTGCTCCCTAGCTGAGGCAGGGGTATCACCGGAGGGTGGTCCTGCCTGCCTCTCTACAGCAAGGGTCGGGTGGAGTTGGAACCTGCAGTAGAGGTATATTTGATGTTTGTCTGCTTACTGCCTGCAGGATTCTGGTTTTGGTCTCTGGTCACTGGGAAATTTTGGATGGAAATTGGAACTGTCTAGACCGCGGTGTGGACTGCTCGAACTGGTGAAGTATACCTGAATTTTTTCTGTTTTAGCCAGTGTGTGAGAACTATTGGAAGAACTTAAAACTGAGTTCATTTATAACTGTTTCAGTCTTGTGAGAGGAGACTGATTAAAGTTTGGCCCATGCTGAAGTGGTGAGAGCACATAAGTGTGGACATAAAAAGATTTTGAACTCTTGTTTTGTGTTCGTCTTGGGTAAATGAGGATATTGGTTTTAGGATAACGAGGAAAAAAGCCAATTTTATGTTGGGGTTTTGTATAGGTGCAAGCTCCTTCCCCTGAGTGGTGAGAGCACTGGGGTGGGGGTAGATGGATAAAATGTTCTGATAAATTTAAAGTACAAATATTGACACACTGATAGGGTATAATTTTGTTTATTGTTGTATTTATATTTTGTATTTGAGTGTTGTGTTTAGTTTTATTTAGAATTTTATATAAGTTTGTGGGGTTTATTATTGTGGATTGTGGTGTTAACTATGTGTCGGAATGAAAATAGGACTGCTGGTATTACTCCCTCTAGGCTCAGGGACCTTCGTCTCTTTTTCCTGTCCCCCTGTCACCCAGAGTTTATAGAAGATGTAGGGCTTTGGGGATTGTGAGGGGAAGAAGAGGGCTGGTGCGGGCCTGGGGGAATGGAAAGGAGCGGCGGATAGGGTTAGTGAGGTCAAGGAGACGCCCTGGGGTGAAATGGGCACAGGAAAGGGTTCTCCTGCTTGGTGCCCATACCCAAGGGTTCTGATTATGATCAGCAGGCAAGGCGGTCATCCTCGGAGGCTCATCCTACTCGGGCGGTGTTGTGTAATGCCAGGTCTATCAAAAACAAGGCGGCCATTATAGCGATCTTGTTGGGTCATCTGACCTGGGCGTGCATCACGAGACCTGGCTGGATGGAAATGCTGTACCAGTTTTAGCGCAGCAGTTCCAGCGGAGTACTCAGTGATACACCGCCAGGCAGGATCAGTAGGGTGGGGGTGTTGCTACATGTTTTAAGTCAGAACTGGGCCTGGTGGAGGTACCAGTGGGAGTCACCAGATCCTTTGAATGTATCTTAGGTGAGGGTGTGGGGTGCAGGATACTTCTCGTATACCATCCACCAGGTGATGAGAATGTCTTCCTGCAGGAAGTCGCAGACTTCATTGTCGACCTGACATTGGGGTCCCCCAGATGATTGGTTCTGGGGGACTTCAATGCTTGGGTCGATGATGAACTCTCACGCTTTGGTCAAGACTTCCTCCAGTTGATGGTATCACTGGGCTTCACACAGGTTGTTTCCTCCTCGACTCATATTGGTGGACACTCACTGGACCTGGTATTCCTTCTGGGATGGGGATATCTGATTTGGTGGTGGAACCACTCGGATGGTCTGACCATCACTCCATTAGGTTCAGTTTGAGGCCACCTATTAGGTCAGCCCCTTTGGAGATGGTACGGTACTGCCCTTTAAGGGGTGTGTCCCCGGATGACCTGATGGTGGTGCTGGACCTATCGGGCCTACCGATGGATTGCTTGGACCCAGGTGACCTGGTACATGCCTATAATAAGGCGGTGACAGGGGCCCTGGATTCTATTGCACCTGTTCGTGTTCGTCCTCTCACTCTTCGCCCCAGGTCTCCATGGTTTGATGAGACCGTGAGGGAGTTGAGGAGGTGGACGAAGGCTGGAGAGCGTTAGCGGAAGTCGCGTCTGGATGATGACAAACTTAGTTTGATGGACCATTATCGGCCTATCAATCCGCAATCTCTTGTAAGAAGGCAGAATTCCTGTCCAGAGAGATAGCGGCTGCACAGAATAGACCAGCTCAGCTCTTTCGGACTGTGGACAGACTGTGCAATCCAGCCTGTCTTCAGCCCAGAAGAGCCTTTTCTCCAGAACGGTGTGAGGAGTTTGCTCTCTTCTTTGCAGATAAGGTTGCCAAAATCAGATCAGACATCCGTCCTTCCCTCTCCAATGGGAGCGGTGATGGTCGGCTGGAGATGTCGAACACTCAGTTTGTATGGTCTGACTTCAGCCTCCCCACAATCGATAATATTGTGATGGTCATCCGAGCGCTGCAACCAACCAACTGTGATTTGGACCCTGGCCCCACACGTCTTTTAGTGGATTGTGTGGATAAAATCGGCCTAGTCCTGGCTTTGATAGTCTGGAAGTCTTTAGAGAGGGGGATCTTTCCAGATCCCCTTAAAGAGGCTATAGTTAAGCCTCTTTTAAAGAAATCCTCCTTAGACCCAGACTGTCTAGCAAATTACAGACCAGTCTCTAACTTACCCTTTGTGGGTAAAGTTATTGAGAAGGTGGTCGCAGCACAGTTGGATGATCATCTGACCAACAACAATATTTACGATTCTCTCCAGTCAGGATTTAGGAAAAGACATAGTACCGAGACAGCACTTGTGGTACTAAATGACCTCCTAATAGCGAGGAGATCGTGAGACCCGTTCTATCTTGGTACTTCGATCTCTCTGCAGCATTTGACACTGTTGACCATGGTGTGCTGTTGGAGCGTCTGCGGTCCATCTGTGGATTATCTGGTATGGTCCTCAGGTGGTTTCAATCTTAACTCGAGGGTAGGACTCAGAGGGTGGTGTCGGGAATTTTTTCTTCAGCATCAATCTCCCTATCCTGCAGGGTACCGCAGGGTTCTATTTTAGCGCCTATGTTGTTTGCGGTGTATATGCTGCCATTGGGAGTGATTATTAGATGATACGGTTTGGGTTTTCATTGCTATGCAGATGATACCCAGCTGTATATGTCTTTTGTGCCCGACCAGGATGCTGCCTTATCGGTATTTAATAACTGCCTTGCCGAAATCCAGGACTGGATGAATGGGAGTTGGCTGAGGTTAAACCCGGAGAAAACTGAGGTGTTAGTCGTGGATAAAGGTCGCTGTCAGGGGCGGCTTGCTGGATGGATCGCCTCAGGCTTATGGCTTGGGGCGTTCAGCTGACAACCTCAGATCAGGTGCGGAATCTGAGTAATAATTGACGCACCACTTGACGCTAAATCCCAGGTGTCAGCTGTGGTCAAAACTTCCTTTTCCATCTGAGGAATATCCCCAGGGTGAAGCACCTGGTTCCTCCAGAGGATCTTCCAACATTGATCCATGCATTTGTTACCTCCTGCCTTGACTATTGCAACTCCCTGTACCTAGGGCTATCGGGGGTTGAACTTCGCCGTCTGCAGCTTGTGCAGAATGCGGCAGCCAGGTTATTGACTGGATCTTCTAGATCCAGCCATATAATGCCTGTGCTCACGGACTGCACTGGCTGCCAGTGTTTTGGCGATCACCTTCAAGGTCAGTTTGCTGACCTATAAAGCCCTATACGCACCAGGGACTACTTACCTGAAAGAGCTCCTTGCCCCTACTGTCCCTCCCGCCACCTCCGATCCACTGACGAGGGATTGCTGGAGATTCCCAGGGTTCATTTAAAAACTTCAGAGGCTAGATCATTTAGTTTTATGGCCCCGACCCTGTGGAATTCTCTACCTCGTCAGGTGCGAAATTGCCCAACTGTCCTAAGTTTTAAAGGAGCTTTGAAGACTCACCTTTTTAATAGCTTTTAATGATTTACAATAATTTTAAATCTTGTTATTTATTGTTTTATGAAATTGTACAGGCGCTTTGGTTGAAGAAAAGCACCTTTTAAAAATAAAGTTTTGATTGATTGATTGTAGCCACTGTTATGCTTTTCAGTTATCTGTTTCTTCACTTACTCATCTCAGTTTCACAGTTGAACTGTAGCACACATACCAGTGCAAACACATGTGGTTTTCCCCAGCCCCAATACACAAACTTACCCACAAAACCATTTAATTACTTCTGTCTGGCCTGTACGCCTACTATTTTCTCTCTGTAGTTTTGAATGCTTCAGCAAAAACAGACTTTAAAGTGCAAACACAAAGTAGCAATAACTTGACAAACACCCACACGGCCAGCCCCTCCCATACACATACACTGTAGTTGGTATGGCCATGCTGCTACAGACAACCCACAACCCACCAAGTATAGATATAAGTAAAAAGTCTCTTACTTGAGTACTAGTGTGCTAGAGGCAGGAGTCTTTAAGAGATGATGTCTATAGGTCACAGTGCTGGGTCGTACCCCCTTGAAATGAATGGAGTTATTTTTTGTTATTATTTTATATGATACAATGGTGAGGTGGAGAATAATGAAGGCCGCTGTTCTACTAACAAGGCCCTTGTTAGTCAAGCAGTTGCTTTCATTAATCTCCAACTCTCCATCAATATTGTATAAAATAGTTATAAAAAAATACCCTGATTCATTTCAATGGTGCACACCCCTTCAGTCTCCTTTGCCCTTTGTCATAATGTGCCTGAGCATGGGGATGTCACAATCAGCTTCACGGAGGGGGGCATAAGCCTGACTATAGTGGGGCTTCAATAGTCTGTGCATACCATACCACTCAACTGTCCATGAATACAAGAGACAGCTCTAGAATATCTGTAACATCTCTAAAAGGTACAACTTATTTGTTGTGACTGAAAAGTGATATGCAAATCAGCAAAAATTCAAAGGTATAAGATTCATCTGTATATACCACCAGAGCAGTGCATCATATTTAGGCTTAAATCCACCCAGTTACTAATCATTTATTTTTTCCTGGTTGAAGTTCTGCCCCCACCCCAAAAAAAAAAAAAGAATGTTGCCCTGATTTTTCTTCCAGACTCCTATCTATTCAATACCCATCACTTATGGGTCATGAAGCTGCCCAAAAGGAGAAAAACAAGTGAAAAGCACATCAATATTTCAGTCCTTCCTCCTTCCAAAATCCCCCTTTAAAAAAATGATTTACTTTTAGTTACCCTGCCATGTGGCCAACACTTGAGCCTGGCACAGTGTGCCGCCAGCCCAGTTTTCAGTCTGCTACCCCTCTCTTCTTGTGCCAGAAGCTGGATGCTAGAATCAACCCTCACAGGTCCCTACGTGGTCTGCAACCAAGTCACCTCACCAACCGAACACACCCAACCTGGGTTACGTGTTTCATGCTTGGTTGCTGCTGTGGCTGCTGCTGCACTGCATTGATCAAGGCATATAAAGGCCACCCACACTGCTGTCACCACTGCTGCTAAGCCTAGCATGCTGCCATGGGGATCTACACTTTTTTTTTTTTTTGCATGGCAAGCCTAGTAGAGTAAGTAGGTAGCCTAGTCTCGAATTAGGTTTTACTTCACCCTCCACCCCTTCAGCCACCAGGGGAGATGGAGTCTCACTAAGAGTAGGCCAACAAAAATATGCTGCCACAGCACTGCTATTGAGAGTTCAGTGTTCACTAACTCCTCCAAGCTGTAGTGTGTAGTCTGTCTGCTCTGTGGCAGGAAAGACATGTCGCTTTTGCAAGACTCATGCACTCTTTCTTGGCTGGTGCTCATCTACATCACATGTGATTGTGCCACCGTTAATAGGTGGAGACAGTGGACAACACAATATAGACACAGTCGAGTCTGGAGAGTACCTGCAATGTATGCACACACATGCCAAATGGGCATTTATTGTGCAAAAGAATAAATCCAAATTTAATGCCATTATTGCCACACCATATGAACAACCTAGGCACAAATATTGGGGGAGGGGCAACTGCATCTTCCCTACCTAAATGGCACCACTGCTTAATGGTAGAAATTTATTCTGAGGTGCTAAAGCAATGATTTCCACTGTGTTCTGAAGTACTGTAGCTCCCTGTTTCATGATGTATCCTGATCATCATGTGGGTTAGTGTCCCTCAGTGTCCTGCATTTTGAGTGTCCATGTCCATCATTTCATTGACAAAATGTGAGGTATGGTGTATGCTTCCAAGACCCAAATCAGCACAAAGACTACTGAGCATGGCCATAGTGTATATGCTCAATACAGAATGATAAAGGGAAAGTAAGTGAGATGAAACAGTCGTGGAGAAACACATTTGTAGCACTAAATATGCTTAAAGGATTTGCATAGACCAAAACAAAAAGGATAGGCTTCACAACACAGAGGCCCCTCTTCATACATCTGGAATGGGTGTTCTTGACTGGCTATATCTGAGGCATTTAATGCAGTAAGCAAACAATACTTTACAAATTAATGAAGATTTAATGATAAAAATCAAAAGCCATTAAAAAACTTTCAAAAGGATAAGAATTAATGTGTTTACCTAATTTTTATGGGAATCAAAATAAAAATGTATTTTAATGACTCTAATTGCTAGCAGTAGTATAAGAAATAGAAACTGATGGGAGACCATGTGATGCAGGGTGACTGGTACCAGCTCCCTCTCATCGCTCCAGCCACCCATCCATTTAAAACTTAATTTCTTGCCAGTAAGACTGTTTGCAATTTTTATAACAGGTGGTACAGAGAGTTGCCTATTCCACTGCCTATCTCCATTTGCCAGATTTTGATTTATGGAGGCATAAATGCGTAAAGCTTTTCCTCTGCACACTTTGCCGGTCATGCCAGAGAAGGACCCTAAAAAGCCTAGGGCCTCTAGTGCTATGGACCCTCGCAGCTTGAGTACCAAACCATTGGAGCAAGAACCATTTACCCTCACCAGATATCCTGAGGAATTACAGCCATTTTGGAATGAAATGCAATCCATCTTGACAGATGTAAAATCCTTGGCCCAGGCTATGGAAGAGCTCTCAATCCAGACCTTGGATGGGGAAGCCCGTATAGCCTCCTTAGAAAAGAGAGCCGATAAAGTGGACCCAGAACTAGTCGCTACATGACAAAAAATAGCCAGGATGGAGCTCAAAATTGAAGACCTTGAGGGCTGCAGTCATCAGAACAATGCAGTCCTCATAGGCTTACCAGAAAATGAGGAGGGTCTTGATACTGTCTTATTTGTCCAGAAGCTGGGGGAAAAGATGGCCGTCCCCTTACCTTTTGGATGCAAGTATGTGATAGAGTGTGCACATAGGGCTCTTCACCCAATCCCCCCAGCAGGAGACAAGCCAAGGCCACTGATTTTTCATTTCTTAAACTATTTGGAACATCAACATTTTCTATCAAAAGTTCGAGAATTACAAGAGGTCTGCTAGGAGGGGGTCAAGATAAAAGTAGCACAAGATCTGCCGGCCTCAATATGGTCCAGAAGAACAGCATTGCATCGCCTAGTCTCAAAAATTATTGCAGTGGGGATTAAATTCCATATGAACTATCCGGCAAGGCTCCAAGTACAAGTGGCCGGCTCCTTGCAGTCATATGACAATCCTGATGCGGCCCTAGCAGGACTGAAAACTGCTCTCCCTGATCTCTTTCGGGACACCTGAACTGGACAGTTCTTCCAGTTATCATACTCTGGTATAAGATCTTACCTGCTAGAACTGTAATATTTTTTTTGGTTTGGGATGATTTACAGTGGGTCTATGCAAAACCGATCTAGGGTCTAGATACGTGACCTTTGATTCCACTGCTCTTAACTGAGTTATTGTATCGTATTGCATCAAAACAACATGTGCTATTTTCTACATGTGCCCTTTTATTAGACCGTTTTGTTGAAACTTAACCTCCTAACTGATATCACCAAATGATATCCACTGAATGTCTGGCTTCTCTACAGTGCACACAATTGTACAGAAATTGTACCTGTTTTCCCAACCTGTTTTACTCCGTATTTGCCGCTAAATGGCGCAGGACATCCATGTTTTGGGGTTTATCATGCATTCTGTCTAGAAACATAGAAACATAGACTTTGATGGCAGATAAGGACTGCTTGGCCCACCTAGTCTGCTCATTTCCCTACCTACAGGATAAGCTGCAGATCCTAGTTAACCAACAGCCTATTTCTTCCAACCCCCCACAATAATTGCCTTATGTCTGTCCCATGTATTCTTGAATTCTCCCACAGTTTTAGACCCAACAACCTCCTCAGGAAGGCTGTTCCATGCATCCACTACCCTCTCTGTGAAAAATACTTCCTCACACTGCCCCTGAACCACCCCCCCATCTTTAAATTGTGTCCCCTTGTTCTTGCATGTCTATTTTTCTGAAAGATGCTACCCTCTTGGACTTCGTTGATTCCACTGAGGTACTTAAACATTTCTATCATGTCTCCCCTCTCTCTCCTTTCCTCAAGGGTATTCATATTAAGCTCTTTTAGTCTCTCCTTGTATGGCTTCTCTTGCAGACCCTGCACCATTCTAGTTACCCTCCTCTGGACTGCCTCTATCCTGTCTATGTCCTGGGGTCTCCAGAACTGGACACAGTACTCCAGATGGGGTCTCACCAACTGTCTGTACAGAGGGATAACAACTTCCTGTTTTCTACTGGTGATGCCTCTCCCTATGCATCCCAGTATACCCCAGCCTCCTTACTGCCTTCTCACATTGCTTGCTAACCTTAAGGTCATCTGATATGATTACCCCAGGTCCCTTTCCTTTTTGTTTTGTTACCTCCCCCATTGTGTACTCTTCCTGGGTTTTGTTTCCCAGGTGCATTATTTGCACTTCTTTGCATTGAATCCTAGCTGCCATACTTCTGACCATTCCTCCAACCTTGCCAAGTCCCTTCTCATCCTTTCCATGCCTCCTTGTGTATCAACCCTGTTGCAGATCTTTGTGTCATCTGCAAAGAGGCATACTTTTCCTTCCAGTCCCTCTGCAATGTCACTTATAAAGACATTAAAAAGGTCTGGACCCAGTACTGAACCCTGCGGTACCCCACTAGTAACCCCTCTTTCTTCAGAGTGGACTCCATTTACAATTACTGTCTGTGTCCTGTTGTTCGGCCAATGTTTTACCCAGGCTACCACCCTGAGACCCACTCCCAGGCTGGTTAATTTGACTATTAATGTTTTGTGTGGGACTGTGTCAAATGCCTTGCTAAAGTCTAGGTAGGCCATGTCCACAGCCCCTTCCTGGTCTACTACTTTGGTCACCCAGTCAAAGAAATCAATTATATTCATCTGACATGACCTTCCCGCTGTGAACCCATGCTGCCTTGGTCCTGGGCCCCACTGGCCTCTAGGTACTCAAAAATTCTTTCCTTCAGAAGTAATTCCATCACTTTCCCTACCACAGAGGTCAAAGTGACAGGTCTGTACTTTTCTGCCTCTGTCTTGGTCCCACTTTTGTGAAGGGGAATCACATCCGCCTTCCTCCAGTCCTCAGGTACCGCACCATCCTCCCATGATTTGTTAAAAAGGGTAGTCAGCGGTTTCACTAGTTCTCCCCTTATTTCTTTTGGAATTCTGGAGTGAATTCCATCAGGCCCCATTGCTTTGTCCACCTTCGGTTTTAGGAGTTCTTTCAGAGCCCTTTCTTCTGTGAAAGGACTGAGACTGACCACCCCTATCCAGAGTGCTTCTGTTAATTGGATTAGGCACCTCCCCCTCCTGTTTTGTGAATACTGAGCAGAAATATTTGTACAGTATCCCTGCTTTTTCACTATCCCTCTGCCCTCCACCGTTCATTCTATTCAGCCTCACTATCCCTCCCTTTGTCTTTCTACACTCCATGATGTACCTATAAAAGGTTTTATCCCCCTTCTTAACCGAGTTGGCTATCATTTCCTCAGTTTGGGCCTTTGTTATTCTGACTTCCCTCCCTGCTTCCTTCTGCCTTAACTGGTACAGCTCTCTGTCCTGCTCCTTTTCCTTATACTTCCTGAATGCTATCTTTTTCTCCTTGATTTTCCCCGCCACCTCTTTTGAGAACCATAGTGGCTTTTTCTTTCATTTTGATTTGGTTATTTGCTTCACACAAAGGCTTGTTGCCTCTGTGATGGCAGTTTTGATGATTCCCCATTGGTGTTCCACCCCTTCTTCTAGCCTGTTTGCTAGTGCTTTTCTGAGGCACTCTCCCATCTTGCCAAAGTCAGCCATCCTGAAGTCCAGTACCCTAACTTTTGTATGGCTTGACTCTGTAGCTGAGTTTATCGTGAACCACACTGTTTGGTGGTCACTTGTTCCCAGATGGCAACCCACTTCTAGATCTGAGATCCTCTCACTGTCCCCATTTGAGAGTACGAGGTCTAAGATTGCTCCGTCATGAGTGGGTTCTGAAACTAGCAGTCTGAGGCACGCCACCTGTAGGGCATCGAGAATGGCCCTGCTCTTGGATGTGGCTGCAGCAAGTGTGCTCCAGTTAACATCTGGCATATTCAGGTCTCCCATCAACAGTATCTCCCCTTTCTCTGCCATCCTAAGAATGCCTTCTGTCATATCCTTGTCCATTCCCTCCCTGTGACATGGGGGTCTGTATACAACCGCTGTGTGGATTGTGGTGCCACTTCCTGTCTCCAAGGTGATCCACAGTGCCTCCTCTCCTCCGTTTACTCTTTTGTTCAGTAGCATTTATCCCTTCCTTTACATAGAGAGCTACTCCTCCCCCTCTTCTCCCCTTCCTGTCTCTCCTGTAGGTTATGTACCCTGGAATGTTAACATCCCAGTCATGGTTCTCTGTGTACCATGTTTCTGTGACTGCTATGATATCCAGGCATCCCTCTTCCATCAAGGCCACCAGTTCAGAGAGCTTGTTGCCCAGGCTACGGGCATTGGTACTCATTATCCTCCATTTCCTGATGGCCTTACTCCTTTTTGCCCCATCCCTGTCCTTCTTACCTTTGTCTCTTTCTCCATTTACCCCTGCCCTTCTCCCAATCGACATCTCTATGTTGGTGTTTACTGCACTTACTACTGTGACTTTTTGGGGGGAATCTAGTACTTTCCTGCTCCTTTCCAGTGCCTCCCCCCTTGGCTAGTTTAAATACTTGCCAATGAAGCATTTAAACCTATCACCTAGGATTGTGGTTCCCCTCCTGGACAGATGCAGCTCATCATGCCAGTATAGGCTTGCATCACTCCAGGTGGACCCCCAGTCCCCAATGAAGCTGAATCCCTGAGCTCTGCACCAGTTTTTCAACCACTGATTGAATCCCATGGTATGGAGCACCCTAGCCTCTTGTACACCATAGACAGGCAGCACCTCCGAGAAGGTTACTGTGCGTGCTACTTGTCTAAGGCCCCTTCCCAATTCCACAAACTCTTCCTGCACTGCTCTGATCCCTTTCTTAGCCAGGTCATTTGTCCCTAGGTGTACAATGACATCCAGCTCCCTCTCCTGTGCAGCTGCTCCAGCAATCCTGAGGATTCACTCCCTGTCCCTCCAAGCCATGGCGCCAGGCAGGCACCTTACCTCCTCTCCTCCCCTTCCTCCTGCCTTCTACCTCCCCTAACAATGGAGTTCCCACCAGGAGTGTTTTCTTCCCCTGTGGGGTCCCATGCCACCTCCTGTGGGTGTCCTTGTGGAGGTTCCCAGCATCTTCCTTGGTCTCCACTGTGGGTGCCTCCAAGAGAATCACACTTTTCCAGAATGGTATAGAATTGTGGAGAGGACAACTGGAGGATGCTCCTCTGTTCCATCACCCTCACCCTCCCTGAGCCACTGTGGTCCAACCGCTCCTCTTTCTTGGCAACCTCTGAGGCAATGGCAGTGGCCCTGGTGGTCCCTGTATGGAAGAGGAGGTCCCACAAATCCTGGCCAATTCAGCCTGGAAATGAGCTACCTCCCCCCTCAGCCAGAGAGGTGCCTGCAGATGGGACAACACCGTATCCCCCAGAACGTCTCCCGGAAGACTGCTGCTCCACAGCCACTGCATTGCACCACTCCCATCATGTCTTATTTCTGGCCCCTTCACTATTGCTTGGAATCCTTACTCTTTCCTCTGTTTTTTTTCCCTTCTTTCTCTACTTACTTACTGCCTCTGTGCCCTTTAAGCTCCTGATTGTCCTGTTCTGAGACAAGAAGATCCTATAAACTTAGTAGACCCCTTACTTGCTTAGAGGCAGACCTCCAGCAGCTAGAGGGGTCCAGAGAGCTACTCTTCTCCATCTAGGATGGTGCGTCTTTGGTGGCTCTGTGATCACTCACTTCCTGCTCCCAAACAGGAAGTTCCTATTGTCAGTCAAATCCTGTGCCTATAAAAGTACAGCTGGCTTTTGGGGAGAGGGAAGATGGGCAATATAGTTTTTAGAGGACTGTAGAGAGTAGAAGAGTTCTACTTCTTTAGTCCCAGTAGAGAAGTCCAGTCACACAGCACTCCTTCCTTCTGGTGTCCTCTGCCAAGCCTGTCTGTATTGATATTTGTTAAAGCAAGTTTCTTTTTGCAATGAAATTTGAATCTGTTAAATATTTAACAATTTTCTAACTGCTTTTTAGTAGGCTCAGCTTGTAACTCAATATTTGAATGTTTCTTTTCAGTCAATAGCTAATCCGTGGCTCTAATGTTCCTGAGGCACTCGTTATTTACGTGGGTGTGTACTGCGACCCAAATAATATCTGCCTTATGTTTTAAATCTTTTTCATCAGCCGCTACATAGGTATAGTATCATAGCAAAATGCTTTAATAGTTGTTTAAACTGTTTAATAGCTTAGTATTAATACCGAACAGTGTTATATTTAGTATGTGAGATAGAGTGCAGGATGATTACTGCAGTTTGGATCTCTTTATTTTTTGATGTTTTAATTAGTGTAGCAATAATAAGGTTTAGTATAGGGTGGCTGGAGGGTGGGGGCAGTGAAAGCTAGTACTGCATAGCGCAGTCCATGAAGAGTAAGGGAAGTAGGGTAGGTGGGGTTTATTTGTATTTTGGGATTTTATGGTACATTTGCCCAATATTATTGGGTTATGAGGGTAGGTTTGAGATGCTACTAGGGGCCTGGGAAGGGTGGGTTAATGGCACAGAGAATGTATTGTCCGGGGCACTATTGGTATATTCACAGAATATGGGGCCCATTGATTTTACAGCAGACTTTGTTTGGCACTATGGCTAGGGATCTCTTTCTGGCTTCATGGAACATTAAAGGGGCTAGACAGAAAATTAAACAATATAAAGTTTTGAAACATTTTGGTCTATTGAAGGCTGAGATTATCTTTATACTGAAATCTCATTTATTAGATTTCGAAGCTACTCAAATGAGAAGACAGCAGATCGTGCAGATTTTTTTCTGCAGAGGACAATACACAAAGTTGTGGTGTTATGATATTGCTAGTGAGAACAGTCCCATTTTCCCCTCTTCAGATGATAAATGACCCTCAGGGTAGATATTTGTTTGTTTGGGGCACTTTACACACTACTAATGTATTACTGGTATGTGTATATTGTCCTAATTTGGACACTCCAGGGTTTTTCATGCAGCTAGTAAATGTATTAACTCCTTTCTTTTCTGTCCCAATAATTATTGGGGTGATTTAAATTTGATTCTTGATCCAACTATGGACCGTTCGGGACCATCCCATAAGGGGCTTTCCCCCACCAAGAGAGCTCTTTGAGAGCTGTTAGACCAAGTGGGCATATGCTATGTCTGGCATGTTTTACACCCCTCTGACAGGGGTTACACCTTCACTTCTCAGGTCCATGGGACATCGTCTAGGACTGATTACCTGTCGATCTCTCAGTCTCTCCTCCCATGGATATTAGATTAATCTATTCACCCAGGCTCTCCTTCCGATCACTCAGTAATCACCTGCCAGATTTCTCTTGCATTTCTCCCTAAACCCGGGGGTCACTGGAAAATCAATAATCAACTGCTGAGGGACCCTGGAGTGAGCAAATATATTTTTGACCAAATAGTCCACTTTACTAGTATTAATCAGAACTCTACTAATAGGCCTGATATAGAGTAGTGTGCCTTAAAAGCTTATTTAAGAGGTCTCTTGATCGGTCTAGCTTCTCTCAAAAAGAATAAGAGGGAAAAGCAGCTCCTTATCGTCCTTTCCCGATACACAACATAGAAAGTAAGCTGTCTCCCCATTCATCAGATCAACTTAGACAAGATTTGGCTAAGATAACAAATACCTACTTAGTCCTTCTTAGAGAGCAAGCTGAATATGCAATTTTAAAAGCTAAAGCTTCCTATACGGACCAGGGAGAAACAGCTGGACACTTACTTGCATTATGTATTAAGCAACAAGAATCTTCATGATTAGTAGCTGCTATTCGCTCACAGACTGACAATATCCTTAAAAACTCCCCTGAAGAGATTGTTTCTGAGTTTAGTCATTATTATAGACACTTATATAGTCCAATGCCAAACCCACCCTCTAAGTTAGTCGATAATTACTTTCAGAACTCCCATCTCCCCTCTCCTTCGGAAATCCAACAGATTTTTCTGGTATTATCACTCTCAGAAGCAGAATTGACCAGAGTACTTAAGGATCTTCCATTCTCATAAAATCCCAGGACCAGATGGATTTTCTCCCAACTTTTATAAGAAATTTGCTGACCAGCTTATTCCCTTATTATTACCACTATATCAGCATATCCTGTCAGGGACAGAATCGGATAAAACCCTGTTTGAGGCCTTGATTGTCTTTCTGATGAAGCCTGATAAAAGCCCAGAACTAGTAACCAGTTATCGTCCAATTTCACTGCTCAATCAGGACATTCCAATTTTGACCAAACTTTTGGCTTACCGTATTAGTCCTGTCCTTCCCGAGCTAATAGGCCCGGAACAAGTAGGATTCATGAAAGGTAGGTCCTCTATGGATCATTTACGTACCCTTTCCCATGTCTTCCTGACTTCCAGAGATGCCAACTTCCCAGCAGCTTTGCCCTCTCTGGATGCTGAGAAGGCCTTTGATAGGGTCAATTGGAATTTCTTGTTTCAAACCCTCGCTGCATTTAATTTCTCTTTGGACTTTCAGAACTGGATATTAGCCCTCTACAAGTTCCCATCTGCCAGGGTTTCAGGGAAGGCCTTGATTATCTTTCTGACTAAGTCTTTTTGGCACAAGGCAGGGATGTCCTCTGTCTCCTGTGCTCTTTAATTTCTATTTGGAACCTCTGATCCGTAGACTAACTGAATGTTGGCAGATTCAGGGCATACCAGTTCAGGGCTATGAGATCAAAGTTTCTGCATATGCCGATGACCTTCTCCTGCAGTTAGCTCACCAAGACACTTCCATTCCACCTCTGTTATACATAATTGGGGAATTTAGTACCATGTCTAATTACAAATTGAACAAAAGTAAAACAGTTGCATTTCCCCTTAATCACAGAATTTTCAAGAATGAGGTATCAAGCTTACGGCTCTCCTGAAAAGCAGATTATCTCAGATGTTTAGGAATTGAGTTAGCAACAAACCCTCAGCATTTTCAAAAGTTAAATTTGGATTCTTTCATATGCGCCATTACCCAAGATCTAAACTGATGGTACCATCTCCCTTTATCCCTCTGGGGTCAAATTAATTTGATCAAGATGAATATTTTTACTCATCTTTTTTTGCCCTCTTAACTTGCTGAACATTTGGCTCCCTCTTTCCTGGTTCAGGAGAGCTCACAGTCTTATTGCAGATTTCATCTGGTCTGGGAAAAGACCAAGAATAGCCTTTCATAAACTAGTTGCCCCAAAGGTTCGGGGAGGCCTTCACCTTCCACACCTTGGTTTGTATTATTGGGCTAGTCATGCAAATAAATATCGCTGGTGGTTTTCGGATGAGAACCTCTACAAGTTGCCTCATCACATGCCCCAATCTGGCTTAAAACTGAATTTGCTCAAATAAGGGCACATGGCCTTTCTCCTGCCAATCTCTTACATGTAAAGCACAAATCCCTTCCTTTAACCCTAAAGACTCTCAGATAGCTATCTCTATTAGAGTACATTCTCCACTGTGCTCATTCCTTAAGTATGATCACATTTTAGATTTGTCTCAAATAGTATATGGTAAACCTAACCTCAAGATAGACAGAATAGTGATTTCCCCCAGATGGCTACCTAATCTGGAAGGTTGTTCAGTATCTCAATTTGTAAAAGAAGATGGGACTTGGCTTTCTTCTGTAGAATTTATGACTAAATTTAATATCCCAAATCCCATGGTCTTCAAAGTGCTTCATTGCGACACCTTCTGTTGAACATTTTAGGAAAGACCCCACCACAGCCAACAAAGATCTTTACTAATAAAGATCTGTGTCCTGTAGTGGGATTTCCACATGCAGTATCCAAAATGTATGGTTATCTATATGATTCGATGTACCCAGATTGCTTTGGTCCCACTGTTTTTTGGTCCTCCTACTTTCCGGACTTGACTATAAACTGGTCAGCCTTATGGCATTGCTGTCACAAATTTATAACCTAAGATAGGCTACAGTTAATGCAGTCCCAAATCTTGCATTACTTGTATTATTCCCCACAAAAGCTAGCCAAATTTGGTTTACTGCCCTCTTCACTCTGTACTAGGTGTACATCACAGGAAGGCTCATTATTCCTCATTTTGTGGTCTTGCCAAAAAAATGCCCCATTGTGGTCCCTTATTCAGCAGAAAGTGGATCCCCTGTTGGGTTTGAATGCTTTGTTTACAGCAGAGATTTGCCTTCTAGGGGATTTTTCTGAGATTTCAGTACTCGGTCGTAAAATATTACATGGCCTTAATATCAATGTCAGTTAAGAAATTGGTATTGAGACATTGGAAGGACCAAGATGATATTACATATACAGAGTAGCTAAACGAACTGCTGGTGAATCTCAGAATGGAGAAGACAATAGTGAGCTTGCACAGCAGGTCAAAGAGATTTGTCAAGGTATGGGGCCCCTTTTATTCTTTTTATTCTTTATATTGATGAGACTGGTGCTATACCACGCCTATCGTAGTATCTTACTTTGTGCTGGGGGGAGGGAGGAGAGGGAAGGTTAAGAAAGGAGGGGAGAGGTACCATCAGTACTAATCCAGTATATGTTGCTTTGAATGCATGTACAGTATGTTATGGAACCTTTCTCTGTATTGAAAAAATCTTAATAAACTTTGAATTAAAAAAAAAGAAATATAAACTGATGTGTTTTTTTAGACGAGATTTGTACTAGTTTATCAACTGCACACATGGCAAGCATGCAGCATGTGAACCTCATGTGATGTTTAAATGATGTTCACACCATCTTAACTGCTGCACTCATGTCAAGCATGCAGCATGCAAACCTGGTGTAATATTTAGAAGATGTTCACAACAGCTTACCTGATTTGCTTTTTAGGCCTAGTTTGCTTAGAATCACTTTGTATATGCGAGCTGCATGCAAACAGTGCACAATTAGGCATATGGCATGCATTCTGCATGTACACAGTACACCTCTATTTCTGTCTGGGCGAGTCCTCCTATTGCTGCCCTGCCATTGTGTAGCAGTGGTGAATGATACTGACAATTCAGTTCGACAAGTATTATTTCAAAATGGGGAGTCCTAGTCTATTGAAGTGGAAAGAGACATATATTTGAGATGCTTGTTTGTAGGTAGATGGATACTTTATTTGTATAGCACCCCATTCCAGAGACTCAGAGCCCTTCACATTCACATTACAAAATCAATGTACTAACACATAACATACTAATTAAACACATTAATCTAATCGCTTCAAGTGGAGGCAAGGTTTTTAGTTCTGCTTCTTAGTTCTTTTGTTTTACAGTAGAAGCTGAGGATTTCTATAATATTTAAAGAATGCAGTACCCCTTTCCCAATAGTATTTTGGCTTGGGTACGAACTTTGAGAGCAACAAAGATTGGTTAAGCTAGAACTCCAACACCACGTTTGGCAGAAATATTTGATGTGTGCAAGTACCAACTATCCTTGTGAAAATCTGTATGGAGAATCCAACACTAGTATTTGCAGCTCAGAGAAACTGTATGCAGAGGTAATGGCCACTAGGAATAATGGGCATCATGCACAATGCCAACGCACCATGTAAACCGGGTGCATTGGCATCATTACGTATGAATGCCGTGGAGAGGTGGCCACATGGCATTCTCAACCAGGACGTACAACAGTTACATGCCCGATCCCCCAGCTGCATGGACAGCAATGCCCCGGGGGTGGGGGGGGCATGCTGGGGTCATGAGAGCTGTACGAGGCATGCACAATCATGGGAAGTGCTGGCTTCAGGGGAGCGGAGGAGGGTGCAGGGTTAGCAGTCAGGACCCTGACATAACTCAATGTGTTCCCACATGGACATGATTAGCCGGTCACGGTGAACCCAGAATTCTGACCACCGTGCTGCCCAGCCCACATGATTGTTGGTAAGGGCTGGGGCTGCTGAAGGGGCTAGTGTCTGGCCACTGAGGCACCATGTCCCAGTACTGGAATGCCCCCAACATGGCAGGGCCCGACCGCATAGTGCCATCCCCACACATGTCTGCCTTGGACCCCGTGATAGTGGCAATCCCCCCACCAAACATGGAAGCACCATCCCCATCCCTGTCTGCAGTGAATCCCCCCCATTTCACACACAGGTGCTCCAAACACCACTAACCTGGTCCCCCACCCTGGTTCGCCCACCCCATCATTGGTGGCCAGTGGTCTGTCCACCCCCCACGATACCGACAATCCACCCCCCACACCCCATACCTGAAAGTCGGTGCTGTTGCTCAGGATGGCCAGTGGCACAACCCTCCTGACACCTCCATGGTCACCAGCCATCCAAATGATGCTGGGAACGTGCCCCTATAAGGGCAGCATGCTTCCAGCATCACTTGGATGGCTGCTCTCAAATGATTGAGATGAAGGATGTGAAGCTGGCCAAACAGGGCCATGGCACTGCCTAGCAGGTACAGAAGTGTTGATACCCACAGGGGTGGGAGTCACTTGACACCAATGAAGGGTGGGGTGTGCTGGCTGGGATCTTGTGGGGCAGCAACAAAGAGGTCATGGACCAATGGCAGGTTGTCCATCTGTGTGCCCTGCAGGCACCTTGGGTCTTGGGTCAGCCAGGGGGCAAATGGATGGAGGGGAATGGCTGCACAGGTCCAGCTGCATGCAGGTGCTATTCATGCACCTGGATCCATGCCATTGGGAACAAGGGATCCAATCCGGGACCAAGGCTGGGCATCCCATTGGATGGCTGCCTGGATCTGCAACTCTGCCCCCAGCCACCCTGCAGAGTCCTACATGCTATGGGGGTGGAGCCATGGACAGGTGGCTTCCAGTCTTCAGTTCCAGCATGTGTACACCTGTCTGCAGGTGTGGATCAATGTAGGTGGGTTATGCACCTCTGGTACATATTCTCCACCCAACAGTGCATAGGGCCCATTCTTTTGCAGGTCACATACTTCATGTCTCAAGTAGCTACTGGTTCAAAGAGCTTTTGTGTGAGCAGTGGAGGTAAACAAAGATGGTACAGAGATTGCATCACAAGTCCTATGTGGATAAGCTGAAGGACTTGAATATGTACTCCCTGGAAGAGAGAGGGGATATGATAGAGACACACAAGTACCTTAGAGGGAGGAACAGAGTACAAGAATACACTATTTTCCAGTGTAAAAGATGTTCCAGGACTAGAGAGCATCAGATGAAGTTGGAGGGAGGGCAATTTAGAGGAAATGTGAGAAAGAATGGTGTTGGACAAGAGGAACATGCTGCCAGAGGAAGTGGAGGGGGCTCAAACAATCATGGGATTTAAGAATGTAAGGGAATCCTGGATGTCAGGGGAAAGGGACAAGACTTCTAGAAAAACATATAGGGAACTTACAAACTCAAATAGGCATACTGGGTGGGCCATAGGTCCTTATCTGCTGGCAGTATCTATGTATCAGTATGCCAACCTGACGGTGACACCAATACAGTGACATATCTTGCTGTTGGTAAAATCAGCACTTTGCCGACAGGATGCTGTGTTGGTGCACCTGAGACAGGGGCACACTGTCTCTCGGTTCTGCACTTCCTCTCCGAATCAACTCCAACTGGAGTTGATAAGCTAAAATCTGGGGGGAGTGTTGGGGGCAGAGCCCCATAGGATATTCGGGGCAGACCTCCCAATAGAAAAACAGGTCCCAGAAACATATGGATTTATGTCTACCACAACCATGTCGACATATAAATCCTATCACTGAGATCTTAGTCGACAAAAGTGTTATCAAACCAGCATCATAGAACCCCATGTATCTATGTATAGCATACTAAGACTACATTGAGATCCTAAATGGTGACAGTTTTTTTTTTATAAGCGGTCTCATGTGCAGGACACCTCTCAGAAATCTTATGAAGAGTTCCCACTAGTTTATGGTAACATGAGATGGCCAACAAGTGGAGTTCTACAGAGGAATAGTGAAGGCCAGACCAATGGTCCCAAAGATGATTGAAAATCTCTCTGGAGGACATCAGAAAGGTATTTGGAGTGAACAGATCATTAAAAGGGAAATAGCTTCCACTATGCATCACAGGACTTTCTAGTGGAATTCTTTTGGGCTGCCAGAAGTTCTTGGGAGACCTGTTGGGACACTTTAAACCTGTACACTTTTTTTATTTTTTTTTATTTAGTTGTTTAACTAGGAGTAGCACACTTAGCTGAAAGCTTTTTTAACAGGTGCGACCTAGGAGCACAGGAACGTTAAGTAACTTGCTGAGGGTCACACAGTATGCAAGTGGAAGTCATGGGATTCAAACCCAGGTCTGGTCTGCTGGATGTCACCAGATTTGCAGCTCAGAGCCTTAAACCACTGCGCTATACTTTTATCTTCTTAGGATTTGTGCTTTGAAATACAGGGACCAGAGGTTCAGATGTACTAGCTGAACTTGATACTGGATGAAAAGATGTATCCTCAAAGGTAACGTTGGTGGCAGCTGGATTGCCAATTGGTGTAGCAACTTGTAGCACTCTGATGATGGTGAGGAACACCAAGGTCCGAATGAATTAAGATAGATGAAATTTATCCAGACAAGGAGAGGCAGGAGTCATTCATAAAGTTTGATTCCAGCTGTTTTTTTTCAGTAACAATGGGGTAGGATGGCATGGTTACAGGAGGGGTAAGCAGGACACTAGGGAACATGAACAGTCACTTCTTATCTCCCACTACTTATACAACTAAAGAAAAGAAATATTTTGAGGTGCACCTTGGCCTAATGCCACTATACTCTAACGTTACTTTTTAGAATCAATTAGTTTTCTAGTACAATACTCTGTGTCACCTGCAGTACTACCAAAGGTATCTGATGACAGTAGCAACCACTTGAAGAGCCTTACAATGCTATCTCAGGTCAATAACAGCAACAACCATGCAGTGACAATACAGAGTCCAGTTATTGCTGAAGTCTTTGTGCACATCATCGAGTAGAGTTGATAGCTACAGGGATAGGTAGAAGGAATTTCTATGACACTCAGATATTGGTCCCAGTACAGACCTAGTTATGGCCACTGGGGTAGTGAGATGTTTTTTAAACAGACTATATGTTTCTTGGCATAAAACCCACTTTCTCCAAGGCTGCTGGCAAGAAAGAACCAGAGGAGCTGGTTCCTGGAATGAACCCACCTGAGGACTATCGGAATAAAACTAGACACAGAAAGATCCCCAGCTAAAACCCACTTTGGGGCCACCAAGAATGGAAGCAAACAAGGATAAGGCTTGGTGATGAACCCATTGGAGGATTGCCAAGGCCTTGATGATGCTGCAGTGCTTCAGATGCCAGCAGGAAACAGAAGAATCTGAGGTGAAGATGGACATCCGATGCAGCCAGAAACCAGAAGAATCTGAGGTGAAGTCGGTTGATTCTGAGGTGTTGATACAGGAAACTGGAACAACACAACAAAACAGCTGACATGTCCCATACTGGGCTTTGACGGACTCAACTTGTGGTGAATGACCAGGGGACACAGACAAGGTTTTTCCAGGACAAGCACACTCTTCTGAGGGTGGCCAACTTCGGGATCTCTGGATCAGAAATCAAGAGACAACATTAGCATGGCAGACAGGATGCACTTGAACTTCAGTGTACATGACTTCGAACTGAGGAATGCAAGAAATGGAGGGTGCAACTTGCACGGGTTTCAACAGACTCAACTTCGGCGAACTCGACTTCGGAAGACAATAGGGATGTGGTCGAGGATCTTCTGGCAGGACACCATCTGGAGAAGAGAGATGATAAAAGATGTCTTCCTCCAGGTAGAGACTGATTCCGTATGAGTAGGATGACAGACGACACCATGGAGGAATATCATGGCAGAAGACTGAGTATATCCACATGTGCTGGCAACACTGGAGCTGGTAGATACACTTTCACACTACGCCAAGAGAACTGTTCATTACTAGGGCAATTTGCCAGGAACAGGGGCAAATTACCAAAATCTAGGGCAATTGATTGTTGCAAGGGCAATTTGCCAGGAATAGAGCAAATTACCAAATCCCTGGGGCAATTGTTCATTGCAAGTGCAATTTGCCAGGAACAGGGGCAAATTACCAAGATCCAGGGCAATTGTTCATTGCATGAGCAATTTGCCAGGAACAGGGGCCAATTACCAAAATCCAGGGCAATTGTTCATTGCAGGGACAATTTACCAGGAACAGGAGCAGGCTACCAAAATCCAGGGCAATTGTTCTTTGCGGGGCAATTTACCACAGTCTCAGAGCATTTGTTTGTTGCAGGGGCAAATAACCACAATCCTAGTAATAACAGTCTCGGTACTTGGCAGTTAACAAAACAGTTCAGGTACACATGACAGTCACTAACTGGCAGTCGTGCACTACATAGAAACACAGAATTTGATGGCAGATAAGGACCGCTTGGCCCACCTAGTCTGCCCATTTCCCTACCTAATGCATAGGCTGCAGATCCTAGTTAACCAACAGCCTACTTCCTCCTACCCCACACTAGAATTGCCTTGTGTCTGTCCCATGCATTCTTTGAATTTCCCCACTGTTTTTGAGTCCACTACCTCCTCAGGAAGGCTGTTCCATGTATCCACAACCCTCTCCCTGAAAATATATTTCCTCACATTACCTTTGAGCCATCCACCCTCTATCTTCAAATTGTGCCCCCTTGTTCTTGAGCATCTCTTTTTCTGAAAGATGCTACCCTCTTGGACTCTGTTGATTCCCTTGATGTACTTGAAAGTTTTTATCATGTCCTTCTTCTCCCTCCTCTCCTCGAGTGTATACATATTAAGCTTCTTTAATCTCTCCTCATATGTCTTCTGGTGCTGACCCTGCACCATTTTAGTTGCCCTCCTCTGGACAGCCTCCATCCTGTCTATGTCCTTGTAGAGATGGGGTCTCCAGAATTGGACGCAGAACTCCAGATGGGGTCTCACCAACTGTCTGTACAGAGGGATAACATAGAGGATAATATATGGCCTTGGTTAATAACCATGCTATAAACACTTTGAGAGGTTGCCATGACATCATTGTAGGTTTTCAGATGTCATGGCAACCTCGAGAAGAGTTTTCAGCACAGTTGTTAACCAAATACCATACGTTATATTTTATAGTTCCACAAAGGTCACAGCACCTCCACAGCCCTACTTGAATTCACCGTCGCAATCCACAATGCACTTGACTCGGTGAACTACCGGCTCAATCTACATTGACTTAACTAAAGCCTTGACACAGTCAATCACGCCTCCTGCTTGTCCAGCTTCAGACACTGGGCTGTCAACCGACTCCATTGGCTGGTTTAAGAGCTACCTTGAAGAACGGTCCCAAACAGTAAGAATCGCTGATACTCTCAGACCCTAGACCAGTCCACTCGAGAATCCCCAGGGCTCCATTCTGGGACCCCTCTTCTTCAGCCTATTCTTAAACTCACTACCGGACAGCTGCCCAGAACAAATAATTCTCTACGCCGACGATGCTGTGATCCTTGCCTCAGACCCTGATCCAATCCAATTACAAAATAAACTTCAGTAGGCCTTCTCAATCGAATCCTGGTTTCTAAATCATAAACTGCTTCTGAATCAGAAAAAAAAACAACTCTGTGGTCTTCTGCAGCCCCCACAACAAAAACAAACAACTCCACCTCTCCATTGCAACCAAACAAGGAGCCATCCTAGAGCAAACACAATCATTCAAGTACCTCGGCATCACCCTTGATCCCCACCTCTCATACGCTGTCCATATCAGCAATGTTACAAAGTCTGCCAATGCGAGGTTAGGCATATTATTCTGGCACAGGAAACACCTAACCCCAGAAGCACTGGCAGTGGCCGTCCAAAGCTCCATCGTCAGCATCATAGACTATGTCCTTATCATATATGGGTCTGCAACTACCTCTGCACTCAAACGTATCGCAACCTCCCTGAATAAGGCATGTCATCTCATCACTGGTTCATATCACCGTACCTACACATGTGACTTTTATTCCCAATCTGGATGGCTTCAACTGGACAAACGCATAAAATACCAAACCTGCATCACGGCCAAGAAAATTATAATGGGTCTGGCCCCACCTGGTGTCTGAGCCCTCCTTAAGCCTGAGACATAGGAGCGTCACTACAGGAGATCAATTCCATCTACTACATATCCCACGATGTCGCTCGACCCAAGGACAAAGATCATTCACCTATCGGGCATCCAACTGGCTCAACTCTCTTGACAGCGACATAGCGACAGCTCCAACACTCGGCCTCTTCAAGTCCAAGCTGCGCCTCTCACTGCTTGTATCCTGCGATTGCCCATCTTAACATTTCCACCATTCCAGCTGCAAATTCCCCAGCACCCAGCACTTACAATCAGTCTTTTCACCCCTAGCACCTTACCTGTCATATTCTCTCGACAAGGCCCCTGGCTGCACTGTCTCTCACCCTTGCCCACCTCCCCCATATCTCCCTCCTGCCCCACCCCAATCACCTCTCATACTCCCCTTACCCCTGCCTCCTTCCCCAATCTCCTACCCTCCTTCCCCACCACCCACCCCCTTCCTTTGTCTTGCTCATGGCTCAAGTCTTTGTACTGGTTATTACATGTCTGTAAGTCAATGACTATATGTTTGTAACTAAAAATGATGAGTGTTGCACATGCTGATGTGGAACCTTTGTAAAAGAGCCTTGGCTCAAAGGTATTGTAATCCTAGATTGAAATAAATAAATAAATAAATAAATAAATAAATTAGTTTATGGGCTACCAAGATTGTGTAACCACTGATTGAATTACTTTACAGAACAGTGATTGTTGTGAGCATTCCGTTTTGTTAGAATATTGATTGTTGTGAGCATTCTGTTTTGTTAGAACATTGATATGACATTCTCAAGAAGGCTTAACAGCAGAATGATGTCTTAACACTGGCATAACATATAGGATAACGTATGGTCAGTGGTGTGTAACAACACTAGGTTTGCCTTGGTGGTTCCTTGGCGACTCTGTTAAACCTCGAGGCGAAGCTCGAGAGAAGGTTTAGCGTCGCCAAAGTGAAGCAAATTAACGTTATTACACGCTGGCTCCTCTGGATAATCTTTATAGTGTATGGTCAAGCGTATGGTCAGCGAAGAAAACATAAAAGATAACAATATTTGAGATAATTTTATTACCTTGTGGTGAAGGATCACACATTCGTTCATGTTTTCAAAGCCAGGACATGTTTACTGCTTGTGCTACTTTGGCGAGTTTTTCCTTCAGTTTATTTTTGTGTTTACACATGTTTTCGGTCGGCGTCAAGAGTGTTCTAGCAACAACAAAGCTTTGTGTTCCATGTTGTTACACTACCGATGTGACGTAGCGACGATACTGTAACAAGAGTGTGACATCACATCGATAGTGTAACAAAGCTGTAAAATGATGATTTTTGGCACATTACAGCGTTCTACCATGCATTATAAGGTTGTAATCTGCTTGATTTCAGTTACTAATAAGGCTCCCCATACATTATAACATCCTGTTTTCTACTGGTGATGCCTCTCCCTATGCATCCCAGTATCCCACCAGCCCTCCTTACTGCCTTCTCACATTGCTTGCCCACCTTAAGGTTATCTGATATGACTACCCCCAGGTCCCTTTTCATTTCTGTTGTTGTTATTATCTCACCCCCCCATTGTGTACTCTTCCCCTGGATTTTTGTTTCCCAGGTGCATTACTTTGCACTTCTTTGCATTGAATCTAAGATGCCATATATTTGACCATTCCTCTAACCTTGCCAAGTCCCTTTGCATCCTCTCCACCCCACCTTCTGTATCAACCCTCTTGCAGATCTTTGTGTCATCTGCAAAGAGACATACTTTTCCTTCCAGTCCCTTTGCAATATCACTTATAAAGACATTAAAGAGGACTTATCCCAGTACTGAACCCTGCAGTACCCCACTAGTAATCCCCCTTTCTTCAGAGTAAACTCCATTTCTATTACCCTCTGTATCCTATTGTCCAGCCAATTTTTAGCCTAGGCTACTACCTTGGGACCCACTTCAAGGCTGGCTAACTTGTAAATTAACCTTTTGTGTAGGACCGTGTCAAATGCCTTGCCAACGTCTAGGTAGGCCATGTCCACTGCCTCTCCCTGGTCTACCACATTGGTTACCCAGTCAAAGAAATCAATTAGATTCATCTGACATGACCTTTCTGCTGTGAATCCATGCTGCCTTGGGTCCTCTGCCCCACTGGCATCTAGGAACTCAACAATTCTTTCCTTTAGAAATGATTCCATCATTTTCCCTACCACCGAGGTCAAACTAACAGGACTGTAGTTTCTTGCCTCTGCCTTGCTCCCACTTTTGTGAAGGGGAATCACGTCTGCCCTCCTCCAGTCCTCAGTACTACACCATCCTCCCATGATTTGTTAAAACGCGTAATCAGTGGTGTCACTAATTCTACCCTTAGTTCTTTTAGAATTCTTGGGTGAATCCCATCAGGTCCCATTGCTTTGTCTACCTTCAGTTTTAAGAGTTCTTTCAGGATCCTTTCTTCTGTGAATGGACTGGTATCAACCTTCCCATCTAAGATCTTCTATTCTTTGATTTAGGTACCTCCCCTCCTCTTCTTTTGTGAATACTGAGCAGAGGTATTCATTCGTATCCCTGCTTTTCTGTCGTCCCTGCCCACCCTCCCTTCCCTTTAGTAAGCCTCACTATCCCTCCTTCATCTTTCTTTGCTCCCTAATGTACCTATAAAGGTTTTGTCCCTTTCTTAACTGAGTTGGCTATCTTTTCCTCAGTTTGGGCTTTGCTATTCTGACTGCCTTCCCCACTTCCTTCAGCTTTAACTGGTACAGTTCTCTGACCTGCTTCTTCTGCGTTTCCTTATACTTCCTGAATGCTAGCTTTTTCTCCTTAACCTTCCCCACCACCTCTTTTGAGAACCATAGTGTTTTTTTCCTTCGTTTTGCTTTGTTGATTTACTTCACACAAAGGCTTGTTGCCTCTGTGATGGCTGTTTTGATTTTTTCCCATTGTTCCTCCACCCCTTCTTCTTGCCAGTTTGGTAGCGCTTTTCTGAGGCACTCTCCCATTTTCCCAAAGTCAGCCCTGCTAAAGTCCAACAATCTTGCTTTTGTATGGCTCGACTCTATGGCTGTGTTTATTGTGAACCACACTGTTTTGTGGTCACTTGTTCCCAGATGGCTACCCACTTCTAAATCTGAGATCCTTTCTCCATCCCCATTTGACAGTACCAGGTCTAAGATTGTTCCCTCCCTAGTGGGTTCCACCACTAGCTGTCTGAGGCATGCCCTCTGAAGGGCATCAAGAATAAACCTGCTTTTTGATGTGACTGCAGCCAGGGTGTTCCAGCTAACATCTGGCATATTCAGGTCCCCCATCAATAATAACTCCCCTTTTTTCTGCTATTCTAAGAATGCCTTCTATCATTTCCTTGTCCATTGCCTCCCTCTGAGATGGGGGTCTGTATACCACCCCTGTGCGAATTGTGTTGCCATAACCTGTTTCCAGGGTAACCCACAGTGCCTCCTCTACTCCCTGTTTATCCTTTAGTTATGTTGCTTTGATCCCTTCCCTTACATACAGAGCTACTCCTCCTCCTCTTTTACCCTCCCTGTCCCTCCTGTACATTGTGTATCCTGGTATGTTGACATCCCAGTCATGGTTCTCAGTGTACCATGTTTCTATGATTGCCACAATATCCAGATGTCCCTCTTCTATGAAGTCCACTAGTTCAGGGAGCTTGTTACACAGACTGTGGACATTGGTACTCATCACCCTCCATGTGTTGATGGCCTTACCCCTTTTAGCCCCATCCCTGTCCTTACTGCCTTTTTCTGCATTTACCCCTGTCCTGCTCCCCATTAACCTCTCTACCTTGGTGTTTACCTCACTAACTACTGTGTTTTGTGGGGGAAGGCTGGATTGTCCCTGCTAATTTTCAGTGCCTCCCCCCTTGGCTAGTTTAAATGCTTGCCAATTATGCATTTAAACCTATCACCTAGGATTCTGGTTCTCCTCCTGTACAGATGTAGACCATCATGCCAGTACAGGCCTGTATTACTCCAGGTGGACTCCCAGTCCCCCAATGAAGCCAAAACCCTGAGCTCTGCACCAGTTTTTTTAACTATTCATTGAATACCATGGTGTGGAGTACTCTAGCATCACCCTTGCCATAGATACACAGCACCTCTGAGAAGGATACTGTATGTGCTACTTGTCTAAGGCCCCTTCCCAACTCTTCAAACTCCTCTTGTACTGCTGTGATCCCATTCATAGTCGGGTCATTTGTCTCTAGGTGGACAATGATATCCAGCTCCCTCCCTCCCTCATGTAGCTGCTCCTGTGATTCTGAGGATTGGCTCCCTGTCCCACCAAGTCGTGGCCCCAGGCAGGCACCTTACATCCCTCTCCCCTTTGTTCCCCAGATCTACCCCCCTGATAATTGAGTCCCCCACCAGCAGTTGTTTCCTTCCCCTGTGGGTTCCCATGCCACCCTGCTGTGGGACTCCTTTGTGGAGGTTCCCAGCATCCTCTTTGGTCTCCACTGCTGGTTACTCCATAGAGGAACCACTCTCTGCCAAAAGAGCATATGAATTGTGGAGAGGTACAACTGGAGGAATATGCATCTGTTCCACCATTCTTTCCCTGCATGAGCCCACCTTGGTCCAACTGCTCCTCTTTCTTGGCAACCTCTGAGGTAGCGGCAGTGGCCCTGGAGGTCCCTGGATAGGGGAGGCGGTTTCACGAATTCTAGCAAAGTCAGCCCAGAGATGAGCAACCTCCTCCCTCAGGTCAGAGAGGTGCCTACAAATAGGGCAACATCGCAGCCTCCAGAAAGTCTCCTGAAAGACTGCTGCCCCACAGCCAGTGCATTGCACTACTCCCAACATGTCTGTCTTCTTTCCTGATTCTCCTGCGTTAAGCCTTTCTTTTTGTTTTATATAGATATTGAGTGTGCTATTACCTTCAATGCACTGTGCTGTGCTGGCAAGAAACTGTACTGTATGCATCTTCCCCCTTAAGGAAATGATGTCACAACCCCTGCTATAAAGAAAGTGACACCTGGGGGGGTGGGATGTGGGGAAGGGTGGGTTTGGGCCTAAGCTGTGCCCTCAGGAACAATCAGCTACAAGCTCTGACCCATCAGTAAGATGCGTGTTAACCTTCCTTTCAGCAAGACAACCTGCTCAATAATCAGAGGAACACAGTTTCCTGCACCTGAGGCTGTCTGTGTTTCAATCCACACTGCAGCTTTTGCTATAACAACTCCTTAACCTCCAGTAAATTATTTAAAAATAGTTTCTGTCACAAAATCCTAGTAGTCAATCTAGCTACCCCCAAGGGACAACCAAAATACAGTATTTAAACCCTTCTGAAGTTACTCCCAAGATAAGCAGAGTTTGCAAGCCCCTTATTCAACTCCTCAGCCACCTGTAATTTATTTAAAAATAATTTAACTGTCACAAAATCCTAGTAGACAATCTAACTACCTCCAATGGTCAACCCAAATGCAGTATTTCAATCCTTCTGAAGTTACTCACAAGATAAGCAGAGTTTGCAAGCCCCTTCTTGGTTAAATACTAAATAAATACATAAATAAAAAGCAAATTATCAAGGGTAGTTAGGTTCACCTCCCACAGAATTGAGCAAGAGTGTGCAGGTTACAGATATCAAGTGCAATATAGGATCTCCCATACAGCTGCGAAAGTAGTAGGTTCCTTCCAGGTCAAGAAAATGTGCTTTGTGTCTCCAAATGGTGCAGCCACTAGTAGTTTATAGTAATCTGATCAAGTCTGGAGGACTCCACCCAGGGCAACTGGTTGACAGCAGTTATGATGCAAGTTTCCTGATCCAATACAACACTTTGTGGTCTGAAAGAAATGAGGGAAACAATTTCCTGCACCTGAGGCTGTCTGTGTTTCAGTCCACACTGCAGCTTTTGCTATAACAACTCTTTGACCTCCAGTAAATTATTTAAAAATAGTTTAACTATCACAAAATCCTACACACCAGTAAATTATTTAAAAACAGTTTCTGTCACAAAATCCTAGTAGTCAATCCAGCTACCACCAAGGGAACACCCAAAATGCAGCATTTAAACCCTTCTTAAGTTACTTCCAAGATAAGCAGAGTTTGCAAGCACCTCTCCTTTTCCTTTGCTGATCCTTCTCAGAATTACTGATCTTACTTCGAGAGGGTTCTTGCAGTAGGTAATTACATATAGGACTGAAGCTGACAGGTGTCAGGACCCCATGGAAAAATTTCTAGCTAGCAGTTTCTGGCAGGGGACCGCCCCCACATCAGGTGACTGATGTCGTGTGACATCAGTATAAAGGGGCGGTTCCCCACGCCCGCCTTCCAGTTCTTTCCCATCATTGACTTGTGAAAGTGCCTCGCTGTTAAGTTCCTCAGCTCGTCAGTCTATTGTCGGTCTTGTCTACTGAGTTTCTTCGTTGTTTTTTCAAATTTATTCTCAAAAAAACGCTGTGTATGTTGCCCCCTACATCCTCCGATTTGCATAAGAATAAGTGCGACTCGTGCAGATCACAGCTCCCACATAAGGATGGTCATTCCCTGTGCCTCTTCTGTCTAGGCCTGGAACACCCCATGGAGAAGTGCCAGCACTGTCAACAATTTAACACTGCCACCCGTAGACGGAGGCAGCCGTCTCTGGAGGCCCACGTTTTGAAGAAGAAAATGTCCTCCATGGAGAATGAGCTGAAGAAGCTTAGGCAGGCCTCCACTTCACTTGTGGGACACCACAAAAAGAAGGAGAAGCACCGGGACTGGGACTCCACCCCCACGGCTACCACGACTCCAGCTGGAGTCACCGTCCTTCAGGTAACTCTCCTCCCCCAGTGGACCAACCCTTGACAGCCATCTTGGCAGTGTCCAAGACAGCGCCGTCCCTCCCATCGGGCTTGCACTTTGGCCCCTCAGGTGCCTCTGGGACAAAGGAGGCGACCACTCCCAGGAAGGCTGCAGCCACGTGACCCTCCGGGTCAAGAGGGTCCGGTAAGTCAGATGCCAGTTCCACTGATGTCTGCTCAGACACGGCCGATAAGATGCCGGCCCCTGGGGGGGCACACGGTCTCTCTAGCACCCGTCAGGGTCACCTCCCCTATGTGATCTTCGCCGGGAGAAGGGTTCGATAAGTCGGACGCCAGCTCCTCCAACACCCACCTGGATCCCACCGGTTAGGCAGACATAGGCCCCTCCGACGAATGCATGGTGAAGCAGCCTATGCCGGACAACCATGACAAGTCCACCATTCCAGGATCCCCGCAGCTCTTGCTGCTGCTAACCGAGGCTCCAGTGTCTTCTCTACTGGACCCCGGGAGTTTCAATTCTCCATCCTTGGAGCATAGGCGTGGATTGTGGGGGCAGAGGGGCAAGCTGTCACTGGAGAAATTAGACTAGAACTTTTTAGGAGCCCAGCCACCGCTCTCCAGTTATCATTTTTTTTTTAATATTAATGGGCTCAGGACTATGCCCGGACTGACTGCACCTCTCCGGGGGAGGGGGGGTGGCGGCGTGGCACTGTGTCTCTTAAACAAAAACTATCCCCTTTTCCGATTGGCTGCAAGCCTGCAACCATAGTAGCCTGCATGTTACAGCCAATCAGAGAGTGCTGCAAGCTGGCGCCATCATGTGAGCAGTACTCCGTTAGTGGCGCCATTTAGTTGTCTGTGTGCCTTTCATGAAGGAGCAGCATCCATATAGCATAGGGCTGAGGAGAGGTAGCTATTCAAGGATGTCGAGCAGCAGTCATTGGTTGTCTGTCAGGTGTCACCAGTGTCTCAGTCAGTTTAGTGTTCCCACTCTCCTCCTGTCCTGAACAGCCCAGTTTAAATATACCTCACCCGAGTCCTCTGACTACCTACTCTCTGTTTCTCAGTGCAGCCAGCTGTGCTCTGGGCTCTCCCACTACCACCGAGCCTCCCATCCCTGACAGCTAGGAGGCCTGCAGCCACAGAGCCTCTACCACCGGACAGACTGGGCGGAGGGCAGAGTGAGTACAATTACAGTGAGTCTGAGGCATGGCCAGGCTTGCCTGCACACTCAACTCCTGTGTCCACAAGACCAGAAAAAGATTTACCATGTTATTGGCGAGTCCCACACCGCCCATTGCCCACCAGTTCCACGGTCCACCGAGAGGGATTATTCAGGTCAGTGAACAGCCAGGCCCAGAACAGTGAAGAAGCCGGCAGTCATGCAGGCTATAGCAGACCCATAATGTGACCACGTTCATCTGGTGTCAGAAAAATGAGTTACTGTCTCGTCGGGGGATTAATCGGGAGGAGCAGGACTGTTGGGAGAGACTCGACTACCTGACCTGCCTTCTTGGCCTTGCTGTGCCTCTGCTGCATGCTGTCCTGTTCTGTGCCCTTACTGATTTGGTGAGTAACTGCTGCAAGCTGGTTGTTGGAAATTAATACCATTACATCCCAGAAATGTGTCTTTTGTGGGGGTTGTCTTGGCCATGGCCATGTGTCTGGGGGTGGGTGGAAGGTTTGCTGTCAGCTTGTGTTTCTTTGGGTGGGAGGGATTTGCTGGCTGTTGGGGCTGTCCATGTTGGTGGGGTGGGTGGAGGCCTATTTGTTTGAGTATGGTGGGGACACTGGTCATATTGGTGGGGTGGGGACACTCAGTTACTGTGCTACTGGTGTGGTGGGGTTTGTTGGGCAAACTCACTGGACGGTCTGTGTTTGGTTGGGCTGGGGGGATGCTCTGTTTTGTGGGGTTGGGGTCAGGGGAGAGTGTCTGTGTGTTTTGGGGCTCACTTACTGAGAGGATGGTCAGAGTTTGGTGCTGGGGGAAGGCCTGCATTTGGTGGGACTGGGGGGATGATCAGTGTTTGGGGCTGGGGTGGTTAGTGTTTGGGACTGGGAGGGCGGTCAATGTTTGGTGGGGCTGGGGGGACAGTCTGTTTTCTATTCTGGGGTCTGGTGGGGTGGAGACACAGGCCATGGTGATGTGGGGACACTGCTGGGGTGGTGACACTAGCCATTGTTTGGTGGACTTGGCTGGCCATTTGTCTGGGGGGACTGTCCATGATGGTGGAAAAGGGGGACTGTCCATGTTTGCCTGCCGGGTGTCTTGTGGGGAGGACTATTTGCTGGTCGAGTCTGGGGGATCTTTCCATGTTGGCTTATGGGGGTGAATGTCGGTGATTGCTGATCAGGTGTCTAGGATGGACTATCAATGTTGTTGGGGAGGGAACTCTCTGTGTTTGCTAGCCAGGTGTTTGGGGGGATCGTTCATGTTGGTGGACGGGGGAAATTCCGTGTTTGCTCAGCTGTGTGTCGGGGTGGGGACTGTCCTTAGTGGGATATGGGGGACCGTCCATGTTTGTTGGCTGCCTGGGTGTCTGGTGGGACTGTCCTTGTCGGTTGGGGGGCATTCTATGCTTGCTGGTCAGGTGTCTGGTAGGGGGACTGTTGGTGTCTGGGGTTACTGTCCTTGTAGGTGGGGTGAGAGGAACTGTCCATGTTTGCTGACTGGGTTTTTGGTGAACTGTCCATGTTGGTTAGGAGGGGACATGCTGTGCTTGCTGACATGGTGTTAGCATATAAACATAAGTAAATGTTAAGCGTAATTTCCACCTCATCCTTTACCTGTCAAGGGATGTATCTCACTGACCTGTGCCCACAGCAGTATAAGAGCATTAGTAAATGTTGAAACATTATTTCCCCTCATCCTTTACCTGGCTGTAAAAGTAATCTTTCACTTTTTGATTTCTCTGATGCGTCCACTGTGGAGATTGAAACAGACGATTCCTTGGCCTTGCTGTCTCTGTCTTCATTGCCTGGCAAACACAACCAAAGTGGCTTTTTGTGTTCTCCCCCATACAGTGTTACAAGACTAGCATAAAAAATCTTGCACTAAAATGTGCACCCTAAAGAAATGATTATACTACTACCTGGCTATTGTTATAGCGACTACTGACTGGCCATGATTTTTTGGGGGGTTGGAACACTGGTTGTGTGTGTGGGTGGGGTTGCAGACACTGCTGGTTGTGTCTGTGTGTGTGTGGTTGGGGACACTGCTGATTGTGTGTGTGTGGGGTTGGGGACACTGCTGGTTGTGTGTGTGTTGGGGGTTGGGGACACTGCTTGTCATGTGTGTGTGTGTGGTGTTGCGGACACTGGTCATTTGTGTGGGTGGGGTTGGGAATACAGGCATTGTGTGGGTGTGGTGGGGGCACTGTTGTGTGGGTGGGTGGAGGCACTGGCATTGTGTCGGTGGGGCAGGGTTGTAATTGTATACCAGGCAAACTGTGCTAACCGGTAGCTCAACGTCTCTCTTTCCAGACAAAGAAAGAAACATAAATAAAATGCAGTACAAAGTGTGGTTTTATTTATTTTTGTGTGCCTGTGATGGGGAGGCACAGACCTGGATGCCTGGAGAGAATACCAAATAAATGGAGCTGGAAATGGTGTTGGTTGGGTGGGGTGGGGAGAGTGGCTGTGCTGGTGCAGTGGGGAGAGTGGCTGTGCTGGTGGGGTGGACACAGAGTGTGGAGAGTGGCTGTGCAAGTCCATCAGGGTGCAGAGAGTAGCTGAGCTGGCCAGTCTTGGTGGAGATAGTGGCCTTGCAGGTCTGGGGTGGGGAGACTGGGCTGTAGCTTTTTGCATGGACATTTAATTCACTGTTGCTTGCTGTGCCTTCTGCTGCCCTACCAGCTTTGTGCTGCTGTGCTGACCAGGGCGGACTGGTACACATGCTGAAAAAAATGGTTCTGGCCACTGGTGATGGAGGAGGAAGGGGTGGACGGGCATACTGGAACAGAAATATTTTTTTCAACATGTATGCCAGTCTGCTGGGTCCATGCCATGCTTACCTCCCTCATACAAGGGGCTTCTGGGCACTAAAGATAAGTTTCTGTGTCAAAATTAGGAACTGTTGTAAAGTATGAAATCCTACAGTATAAAAATTGTGCATGTTTGTGTAGCTTCACCTTACTGTGTGGTTCGACAAGATGTTCTGTGGTCTCTCCTCCTCATTTAGCACCCTGACCTGTGACCTAGCCATCCCCCCCCCCGGGCAGCGGGAAGGTCCGTTGTTTTGTGGTCTTTGGTGGTTTGTTGGGCATTGTAAATGCATTGTTTCATTTACTGTGTTGTACTGCCTGGACCTGCTTTACCCTGTCTCTATCCTGAATGTAAACATGGTATAAAAAGTTCATTTTGGTAGTATGTGTGTCTGTCTGTGTCTGTGTGTAGAAGAATAGAGACACTGCCGGACAAAAAAAACTGTATTAAACCACATCAAACTGAAGCAACCATGTTCATTTGTGCCCTTCAAAACTGTCAGATGAGATGATTTTGAAGTAGTCTGTGGGGGGGAGGAAGCATCCACGGCAACCTGGGCTACCACAACCAGCCCACCACACACTGTCATAGGTGATGCTAATAAAAAACACCAACCAAGTACTTACCTTTCAGGGTGGGTCCTGCGAGGCTGTGCACAGGTATCTGGAGTCGTTGTTCCAGCAAACTTCCTGTGGCATCTGTTCTCTTAGGTTATGTGATGTGACCATGTTTGTGCCAGGGCAGTCCGTGTTTGCTTGGATGGGGTTGTGTAACCTGGGCATGGACAGAGATGCATATTCCTTAGGAGCCCATGGGGAGGAGAGTGGTAGGGGTTGTGGTGTGACCACACCATGCCCATGATCATCTTGAACAATTAGGGATTTACATTGTTTCTGTTGCACTGTCCAGGTACATCAGCATGCTTGTTAAGAGCACCGCCTGAGGGATATCAACAAGTCCCATGCTATGTATGCAATGCTTGCTTGCTTGAGGAGAGCATTATCCTCTTACCACCTTCCTAACCAGATTCAGGCATATGACATTGAATAATATGGGATGGGATGGGATGGGATGGGAGACTAATGAAGTAACTTGGTTATAACAAAGAAAGTGTTAACACTGGGTGCAAGTAAGCAATAATGCCCGACAGGGCGTGTGTCATGCTGGGATAACGTCACGCCTCAGGTGGTTGGGCACGAGTGCATCCAATACATAAGGCATGATGTTATCCTACCATGACACACACCATGGAGGGCATTATTGCTATTATACAATGGCGTGTTGTTATACCGAATTAAAAAAAATCATTTTAAAGATGTTTTATTTGGTGTGGAAAAATATTTTTAAGAGAAGATACAAAAAACCACATTAATGCCAACAATCATCAAGAGGTTCACGGAGAGGCTGAAACTAGACCTGTGATGAATCGGATGTACTGGGATAACATCATGGGTCTAGCCCAAGACTGACCAATCAGAGGCCAGCATTCATTCTTGTCATTGTATAATCGCATTTTTTTGTGTTATCTTTGTAAATAAGGGCTCATGCTGTGAGGATGCACATGCCGGGATGTTTCCCATATCATCCATGTTTATAGGTATACTGAGGTGGCACAGCCATTTGCTGCACTTCCTTGAAACATGCTTTTTGCACTCCTCAAGGGTGGGAGGGCTAGCTCAAGCAGACATTTCAAGAAGTTCAGGATCCACTATAAGGGCTGGACTTGGAAGGGTTATGTAAGCAGCAAAGAGGGGTGAGAGACTAGAGAGCTATCCACCTGGAGGTTCTGGTGGGGGCAAAATTAGGTCAAGACTGATTTGAATTGAAGCTGAGGGGAGTTCCTGTCCTCTTGAGAAGGAAGTTAAGTTCCTTACATATTTTCAGCTTTACAAGTAAGTCCTCACTCCCAAGGCAGAAGAACGAAGAACTGAATACAAAACAGATCTTGGTCAGTTTTTCAACTCGGTCTCATGAGGAGTTGGGCCGAGAGCAGGCTGCAGTAAAACTGGTGGTGTGGGAAGTGTTTGACTTGGCCTGGGCTGGTCCCTCCCAGGAGTTATTCAGCTGTAGTCTTAAATGTTTTTGGGCATTATTGATGCTGGTTGATTTGTTTGCATTACATGAAGCCACCCACCCTCTTCACTGTCGTGATACGCGAAAATCAGGACTTTTTTGTTACTTTGCCCCTCCTGTAAAAATAACAAACTATGCCCCTGCCTGGGAGACACAGAGGATGCAGGTATGCTGCCCTCAGTGGCTCCCTCCCGTAGGGCCAGATCCCCTGATGCCGGACCCTCGGAAGACGGCTCCAATGCCGGCCAACCCGATGCCGGATAACATTCCTTTGCCATATGCCATCCCCATGCCAGGCCCGATGCCTGCGGGGCCATCTTTACCTTGCCCACCCGCGGATCCTCTTCCAGGGTCTTCTGCTCCGTCAGAGTCCCTGGCTCCTCAGTATCTGGCCCCATAGAATCCGGGGACCTCCTACCCGGGACCACAGTATCTGAAGCCACAGTACCCGGCGATGTTATATCCGATGCCGCAGTACCTGATGCCTCAATACCCGATGCCGGACTACCCACCGTTGGGTAATGGATACTCACATTACGGATACCCTCAGTATCTGTATTCCCCTCCTCCTCCTCCACTGCCACCCCAGCTGCCGGTGGATCTGAAGGAGACTCTGGCTGCCTGGTGGGCTGAGGCCAAGGCTCAGCTCACCAGAGAGGTGGAGAGCCATCTGCTGGCACCAGACCCTGTGCAGGACCCCCTTCACCGGTGACGAGAGACTCCCTTCCCCTTACCTGACACCAGAGGTGAACCCTCAGGCACCAGGGGTAGGGCAGACATGCTTCCTCACAGTTTGCCGAAGGGGACCGTTCCTCCCCCGCATCAGGAGAAGTCTTCTCACTCTTCATCGAAGACCTCTGACTCAGACTCATGGGGGTGCTCTGATCCTGATGACAAGCCATGTACTCCAGACTGTCCCCAGCCAAGGACTCCTCTGAAGTATTCTCTGGAAGATCCTTCTTTTCTGGAGCTAATGAGAAAGATCCAGGAGGTTCACCAGTGGCACTCTCTGGAGCCAGATCCACAGAGAAAGATACTCACTGCTCACTTGGATCTGATCGAAACTGCTCCGACATTGATTTCACCCTGGATCGAGCGTCACACAGACCTTGTCTCCACTATTTGGAAACAACTGTCTGCGTTAGCCCCCCTTCTGAGGAAGGCAGATCAACTATACCAGGCTCCTGAGGGTGTGGATTTTTTGAATACACACCCCAAGGCAGACTTGGTCATGATTAGTGCCGCTCGTGGCCGGTTGGCCAACCCGAAACATATCAGCTCATCTGCGCCTGACAAGGAATCCCATCTTCTGGACCAGTACGGGAAGAAGGTGTATGCTTTTTCCACCTTGGGGATTAGGGCCCTGAACTATGTTGCACATATGGGGGACTACCAGAAGGCTATCCTGAGTCAGGTGGAATCCAAATTGGGCTCCCTTCCTGAATCTCAAACCAAACAGGAAGTGGCTGATCTTGACTGGTCTGCCTGTTCAGCCAGTCAGCACATGCTCCATGCTACACATGATGCAGTGGACACTGCTGGTCTCAGTTCGGCTTCTGCAGTAGGCCTTCTGCATCATGCCTGGCTTTGGGTGTCAGGATTGGTCTCTGAGGTGCAATCCGCCATTCAGGGTGCGCCCTTCAGGGGTTCTGTGCTGTTCGGTGGGGATGTCAAGGACATCATCACCGACCTGCAAGAGAAGGGCACTGCACTTAAGTCAGTCAACTCTATGTACAGGCCCCCTCAGGGGCAGCGTCGCCCCTTTTGCAGATGTTCTCGACCGAAAGCGTAACCTCAGGGTAAGCGAGCCAATAAACGTTGGGCCCGTCTGGCAGCCAAGCCTCCACCACCCAATAAAGCTGCAGAAGCCTCGGCCGCCATGCTGCCCCACTCCTCCTGACTCCTTTCCACTCCCACAGCCTCTGGACTTTCCAGAGGAACCAGTAGGAGGGAAGGTCTCCTTCCATCTACCAGGTTGGGAAAGGATTACATCAGATGCTTGGGTGCTCCAGCTGATAGCAGAAGGACACTCAGAAACCACCCAGAAGACCACCCCCAAGTCGTCTTACTCCATGGAGCATCTTCCTCTGGTTCAGGAAGAAATATCCTCTCTTCTCTCGAAGGCAGCGATAGAACCAGTCCCCACCAACCTTGATAGAACCAGTCCCCACCCACCTTTGGGGGAACGGTTACTATTCCCATTTCTTTCTCATTCTGAAGAAAACGGGGGATGTGAGGCCTATTTTAGACCTCAGCTCCCTGAATGTGTTCGTGGAGTACAAATGCTTCAGAATGCTCTTCCTGCAAAGCCTTCTGATGCTTTTTCAGCAGGGACAGTGGCTATGCCCTTTGGATATGCAGGATGCCTACCTGCACATCCCCATCTGCCCTTCCCACCGCAAATTCCTCCAGTTTTCATTTCAGGGGGGCCACTACCAGTTCAAGACTCTCCCATTTGGTCTTTCCTCAGCCCCTGAGTATTCACTCAATGTCTTTCAGTGGTAGAGGCCCACCTGCATATCCAGGGAGTGCTGGTTTTCCCTTATATGGATGACTGGCTCCTGGCGGCCCCATCCAGGGAGGAACTCCAGTGCTCTCTTTCCCTTACCCGGCAGGTTTTCACCAGCCTGGGTATCACCATCAACTAGGCCAAGTCCCATCTGGTTCCTTGCCAAAGACTCCAGTTTATCAGGGCAATCCTGGACATGGCCATCGGCAAAGCCTTTCTACCAATGAACAGGGTGGACGCCGTTCAGGCACATGCAAATCTGTTGTTCAGCTGCAGAAGGTTCGGCACCAGGTCAGTCCTTCACCTCCTCAGGCTCATGGTGGCTGCTATTCCAACAGTCCCTCGTGCTTGGCTCCATATGAAAATCTCTCAGTGGACACTTCGGTCTCAATGGGACCAAACTTTGGATGACCTAGAGCAGGAGGTTCTAGTCTCCGATCCCATGGTCAGGGACTTGCATTGGTGGATGGTGCAAGAGAACCTTTGCCAGAGAGTTCTGTTCTGTATAGAACCTTTCTTCCAAACATTGACAACAGATGCCTCAGGAGAGGGCTGTGGAACCCATCTAGGGTTTCACAGGACTCAAGGATCCTGGTCCAGACTCAAGCAGACTCTTCACATCAATGTGCTCAAGCTCAGAGCTGTTCTGTATGCTCTCCAAGCTCTGAACTCCTGCATTCTTCCCAGTCAACTAACAATCCAGATGGATAACATGTGCATAGTCTGGTACATCAACAAGCAGGGAGAAACTCATTCCTACCCTCTGTGCAGGGAAGCAATGAGAGTTTGGAGTTGGGCAGCTCAGCACAGCCTTCACCAATGGCATTTCATGTTCCAGGAGTAGACAATACGCTGGCAGACCACCTCAGTCAGTTGTCAGCCGAAGCTCACAAATGGAAACTGGATCAACAGGTTGTAGACAGCATCTTCCTGCATTGAGGAACCCCCCAGTTAGATCTGTTCACGTCTCCTCTAAATGCAAAACTTCCTGCCTTCTGCTTGCTCGCTCCAGGGCAAGGCATTTTTTGGTGGGACGCTCTGTCTCTCGACTGGAGGGACATAGTCATCTATGCCTTCCCTCCGATTCTCTTAATTTCAAGGGTCTTACACAAACTCTGCTCAGAAGGAGCCCAGATGATCCTCATTGCTCCATTCTGGCATATGTAAGTTTGGTTCTCTCTTCTGCAACAGTTTTCAGAGGAACCTCCGCTTCCTCTTCCTCTGTCACAGCACTTGCTGACCCAGAATTAGGGGACCCTGGTTCATCCAGGTCTCAAATCCCTTCAGTTGCATGCGTGACTCCTGCAGATGTAGTTCAAGCCCACTTCGTGGTTGCTTTGCTCGTCGCAGACATTTTGGTGGAGGCCAGGAAGCCTTCCACTAAGTCCACCTATGCTATGAAGTGGAAGCGTTGCTCGATATGGGCCACTTCAAAGGACTTGGACCCCTTCTCTTGCCCTGTTGAGAGAGTCCTGGACTACAAGCATCACCTCTTTGACCTGGGTCTCAGCCATTCCTCTTTGAAGGTCCATATGGTGGCTATCTTGGCCTACCATGTCCCTTTTGGTGACAGGACTTTCACATATTTGGAAGTCTCTAAGACTTTCCTCAGAGGGGCTCTTCATTTGAGACCCCCATCCGCAATCCTACACCTCCTTGCGATCTGAACTTTGTTCTCGAGAAGCTTACTCTGCCTTCCTTTGAACCAGCAGCTTCAGCAGACTTGAAGTTCCTCTCTTGGAAGACTCTCTTCCTAGTGGCCATTACTTCAGCTCGACGAATTTCCGAGCTTCAGGCCCTGATGCGCAAAATCCCTTATTTGATTTTCCACAAGGAACGTGTGGCTCTGTGCAATAACCCTAAGTTTCTCCTCCTAAGGTGGTAGTGGAATCAATGCTGAGCCAATCCATTGAGCTACCCACTTTCTTTACGCAACACTCCAGTCAAGGGGAGTACTTCTTGCATACTTTGGATGTTCATAGGATTCTGAGATATTATACCGCTAGGACTCAGGATCTCAGGAAATTGGATCAGCTTTTTGTTCTTTTGCTCACAAAAGAGAGGGCAATGCAGTTTCCAAGCAATGCCTATCAAAGTGGTTCACTCATTGTATCACTTTCTGTTATGACAAGTACAACAAGACCCTGCCAGGTCAAGTCAGGGGTCACTCCACCAGAGGGGTAGCTGCCTCTGCTGCTTGTTTCAGAAATGTGTCAGTGGCAGATAACTGCACAGCCCTGACATGGACTTCAGTCCATACCTTCACGAAACATTACAGTTTGGACATTGCCTCTCGCCGTAGAGTAGGCTTCGGGTTGGCTGTTCTGCAAGGTCTTCTTTCTTAGACCTTTACAGCCGGAGGTTTTACTAGTGTTAGTTTTCCTCCTCCAGAGTGCTTTTCTTGGTTCCAGACTGCTTGGGACTCAGTCCTATATGTAATTACCTACTGCAAGAGCCCTCTCAAAGTAAGATAGTACAGTTACGTAAGAACTTACTGTAACAGTAGATCTTCGAGAAAGGCTCTTGCAGTAGGTAATGCCTTCTCACCCTCCATCCCCCTTAGCTTTTTCAGCTCCTTTTCCAGGAAGAGAATCATCTGCTTCTCTCTCGTCTTGCCTTTTTTGGCCTTTGGCGGGAAATAACTGGAAGGCGGGTGTGAGGGCCCCCCTTTATACTGACGTCGCACGACATCGGTCACCTGACATGGGGGCGGTCCCCCGCCAGAGACTGCTAGCTAGACATTTTTCCATGGGGTCCTGACGCCTGCCGGCTTCAGTCCTATATGTAAGTACCTACTGCAAGAGCCTCTCTCAAAGATCTACTGTTACGGCAAGTTCTTACATAACTGTACTTTCTTACAGGTCCTTTTTATACCAGGATCAGGCTACCTCTCTAGATACCTTTGGGCGAACTCTATTTTCTTCCACTGAGCCTAACACTGCCCCTCCTTATTATCAAGGGATCCTTTGCTGACACCTTTTCTTCACAGGGCCTTTACTGCCCCTTTAACAGACATGGGATGCCTGTGGCTTGCGGTGCCCTCCTTTAAATATCTTTTGGCCTAACTTGCCCCTTTAACAGCAGTGGGAGCCCTGTGGACTTCTGGGTCCTCTTTAAATACCTTTGGCCTGGTCAAGGCCCTCTGTAAATCACTTCTCACTTATTCCGCCCCCTTATGGGCCTTTATGGTTGGCCCATCCTTGTGGGCGTCACTGCCCAGAATATTGAAATTATAGGGTGGCCCTTCCGACCAAACCTCCACTAACACTTTGAGTGCTAAATTCAAAGAAAAACAAAACTTTTTAATTTTTTTAAATAAGGGTGGTCAGTACTCCTTGTTTGTGCTGTCACCAGCTCACCGCCCCAGCCTGGGGTGAAGGAACTGAGCTGTAAATGGGAGGAGGGAGGTCTCTGGCAGTGGGAGAAAACTGACAAGCAACAACAGGCAGAGTGGTGGACTGCTAGGGGGTCTCTCGAGGGCCAACAGTTACTTCGGTGAGATGCAGCTTTTCTATTGCTGCCTACGAGGGATGGCTTTGAAATGGGAGACAGAAGCGGGGCACTTAAAACAATAAACAGGGTCAAACAGAGCCCACAATCAACTGCAGGACCGGTACTTTCTTCCTTTCCTGGAACCACCGGACCTGACCACAGGACACAGCACCGGAGCAGCAGCAACAGGAATCTTCACTGTCTTGATGAGGGGGCACCATGCAGAGTCAACGAGATAACTTCAGCCACCAGGTAAGCCCCTTTTCTCTGTTGCACTCTGTAGGTCCCTCTCTCTCCACAGCCCAGCCTGAACTACCCCAAAAAACATCTTTCTTTACTTGAAAAATGCTTGGGCTTCTAATTCCAGAACCCTGATCCCATGCCCACACAACAGCCAGGGATTCAGACATGGCACCAAACGCTGGGCAGAGACAGTGGTCGCAGTGCGTGGCTTCCCACTCCCATGCTGCCTACTCTGGGGGGGGGGGTGGAATGGAGCAGGCAGGCGGTAGAGAGTAAGAAACAAAATTTTTATTTTTTCCTTTTTTTAAACCAATGTGCCCTGCCTGACAATTCTTTGAAGGTGGGGGACACTACAAGGGGCTCCCACAATACAATGGGGATGCCTGGGTCATCCTGAACTGATCTGCTTTCCTGTGGTGCCTGCATTGTTTTACCCCTTACTTTAGAGCATTACTGAGTTGTAGTATACATAGCTGCCTCAGTCAGCATGGAGCTATCAGCATCATTTTGCCTCCACAAGCCTCCTGCTTCAGCATTACCATGTGGATGATACAAAGTGGAGAAAAGGTGTAAAGAAAATCACCTGTCCAGTGCAGCCTGAATACATTCTGACAAAAGGCAGCGTATGCTTGATTTTTGAAAAAGACGTGTGACAGTTTCGCATTATGTTAGAATGCAAAAAAGTCCAATTCTGGATGCTCCACTCATCCAGCTGAGACCAACCAACATCACCTGCAAGCGACCATTTATAAGGGTCTGCTACTGTTTGACTGAGATCATCTACTGGGACATTTTCTATCCTGGAACAATGGACTGCCTGTAGAAGGATTCCATGCTCTAACCACAACTCCCAAAATCTCATTGTTTCCCTCAAGTGACATGAATGAGTCCCTCCTTCCTTGTTTAAGTAGAACATGACACATTTGTCATTTGTCTGGAGATGAACTACCGTGTAACAAACCAGGTATGAAAAGGCTTGCAGCCCCTAAAGAACCACTCCCATCTCTAGCACATTTGGAGATGGTGCTCTAAGTCTGACCAAGTCCCTTAAGTTTGAAGACAAAAGCAATGAGTTCCCCACCATAGTAAGGCTACATCTGTGGTGATAGTTACCTGTGACTCTTGAGGAGAAGAAAGGGATGCCTTGAAGGAGAACCTCCTTTGACGATCACCACAGGATCGAGCAAGTCAGAAGCTTTATCACCCAACTGGAGTGATTCAACGGGCGAGATGTTTGTGACCATCATGTGCATCCACTGACACATTCTCATATGCAACTTTACAAGGTGTACTGAGAATCCCACGGCTGCTATGAGCTTCAACAGCCTCTACATCGAGTGAGCTGTCACCTGAGTGCATTGTTGGATGCAGCAGGCCATGCACACTGAATTCTGCTAAGTTCTCTGAAAGGTAGGACCGTGCTTGAGTAGCATCCAGGACTGTCCTTATGAACTGCATTCTTTGGGGGGGGAATGAATTGTGATTTCTGGAGACTGATTATGACTCCCTTGGAGATCAGAAACTGGTATGCCAATGTCACTGCCATATCTGCTGTCTAATGTTTGGATGGGCTCTTTATGAGACAATCATCCAGGTGCTGGTAAGCGAATACTTGTAGTCCCTTCTTGTTGAAGTATGCCACAAACACTGCAAAACACTTGGTAAAGTCATGTACTGCCAATGCCAGGAAAGGACTGAACTTGTAATGTTCAAGACCACAAAAATTGATGCATTTAGAGGTGGGCTAAGTCATCAAAATTCACTACGCTGAATATTTAGCGAATTGCATTCAATTTGTGATGCACAATTTGGGAAATTCACCATTTCACAGAGTGTGGATCAAAGGCAAAAGTGTGGAATTTCACATGCAAAATTCCATACTTTGCCCCCACCCCCAACCCACCAACCCCAATATAAAAAAGAATTTTGGAAATCCCTGGTGTCTAGTGGAACCCCCCACTCCATTGATTGCCTGCCCCAATAATAAAAATCCCTGGTGTCTAGTGGGCCCGCCATCCTACCAGTCTCGGACCCAGTAAAAAAACCCTGGTGTCTACTGGACTCCCCATCCTGCTGATCACCAGTGCCACTCCAGCCCCAATAATAACAATCCTTGGTGTCTAGTGGAACCCCCACTAAATCAGGAAGTGCCCCCCCAGACACTACTCTGCTCCCCAGCCCCCACCCCATCCCTGACCCTCAGCGGGTCATCAGCACCACCAGCTGGCAGCCTGACTGACATGCTGTCTGATTCTGAATGAATGACTGCATTATTGTACCAGCACACTCTCATTCATTCAGTCAGTCAGCCAGCTCCTTGTTGTAGTGGATGTTTTTCTGGGTGCTAGAGAAGGGAGAGGGGCTGCTCTGGGCTTTGGTGGGTGGGTGGAATGTGGGAATGGCGTTCTGGACCCCCGGGTCCACAACACTGCTCCCCCATTCTGCACCCCTGCAGAAGTCCAAAGCAGCTCTCCTCCCTTTTCTAGCACCCGGAAAAATGCCTATTACAATGAGAAGCTAGCTGACTGACTGAATGAATGAGCATGTGCTTGTACAAGCATGTGCTCATTCATTCAGAATCAGAGAGCAAGTCAGTTGGGCTTCCGGACGAGGAGGTGAGTGGAGGGCTGTGCTGCAGTGGTAGAGAAAGAGAAAGATGGGCCCCAGTGCAGGTTGTAATTTTGGGCCCCCACCCCATCATCCCCCTGCACCAAAGGAAAAACATAGGCTGACCTAGCAGGTGGAGATACAGTCAAAGTCACTCACAGTCAGGGTCAGGTGGCACCGCGGCAGGCAGGCCTACGGAATTATTACCTCACACACTTACTGCCGTTGTGCAAGGCAAACCCACTACAGACTCACTGCCACTCACTGATTACTCTTACTCTCTTACTGTAGAGAGTAGATAGACAGACAGACTGAGCGAGAGAGTTGTCAGACAATCAGTGACTGTAACTTGACTGGGCTACCTGTGCCCCTGGGATGGCCCCCTGGCCAGGCAAGCAGCAGCACACCCAGTATTCTGCATTCTATTATTCTGTTACTTGCTTGCTCACTCTCACACAGAGTAAGAAGTGAGTGACCCCACAGGGACTCCTGACCTCTGAGAATCCCGCCCCTTCACACACCATAAAAAAAAAGGTAAACCCTCAGCTAAGGTGGCTGCAGCCTAGGTCTGTGGCACCCTGTGTTATGTTGCCTTGGCCTTGTTGCCTTTGCCCCCCAAAACAGCCAGGCCCAGAAGAAGGCAAAGTCCAGAAATGGAACCCAGGAGCTAAGAGCTTAGGTGGCTGGTGGCTGGTCTGCAGGCCTGCCTGGCCACTGCTATGCTGCAACTGTCTCCCCAGTCATCCTTCTCACTCAGGTGCTAGAGCACTAATACTTGTGTGCCTGCTCTCGTTGTCTCGATGATTCGACCGCAGCTGATTCCGATTCCTCCCTGATCCCAGCAACAGCAGCACACTGACACTGTCACTGCAGGCTGCAGGCAGCAGCATGTTGGGGGGGTCCCAGGCAAGCCGGCATGATCAGATGGCAGTGGCACTGGCGCCACACAACAACAGGCATTGCAGAGTCACAATAGCAGCAAGCAAGGTGAGCAACTCCGGAGGACTCGACTGAGGGGGGTGGACAGAGAACAGACAGACAGCAGAACAGAAGAGAGTAAATAACAAAGCAAGCAAGACTGCAAGTTAACATCACTGCCACTGTGACCGTCACAAGACTACTCAGCCCTCAGCCCAGCAGTAAGTACTTACATAGACTGACCAGTATGGGGCCCCTGTTGCTGCTTTGAGCATCACTGTCTTGCTCGCCGACTTTCCTTGCATTGGCGCATCTTGCAAGTCTCTCAGTGTTGCCATCTGCAGTACATGTGGTGGCCACAGCAGGCTGTGTGGCTGACAGCTCAGTCAGCTGGTGTGAATCTGTCAGTCGACCCACAGACAGCAAAAGATGACAAAATGTGGATTCTTTGCCAACAAATGGCAAATCGGTGTATGATTACAATGGGCCCCTAACTGTGTCGGGCCCCTGTGCCACTGCACTGGTCGCACCGGCTATTCCTCCATCACTGCTGTGCCGGTGGCCTGCTGAGGGTTGGGGACATGGTGAGGGGGGAGCACAGTGGTGGCTGGGGGGGACACTACCTGATGGGGTGGGGGTGGTGGGATTCCACTAGACACTAGGGATTGTTATTATTGGGACTGGAGTGGCACTGGCAATCAGCAGGGTGGGGGGTTCCACTAGACACCAGGGACTTTTTATTATTGGAGCAGGCTATCGGTGAGGCGGGGTCCACTAGACACGGGATTTTTATTATATGTGTGTATATATATATATATATATATATATATATATATATATATATAGTGCTGCAGTAGTGCACTGTAGTTAGGGTTGAGGAGCCATTTACATGCTAAACCCAAAATTTTGCACCTTAATAACTTTGCAACCATTTGATGGATTCACCTGAAATTTGGAAAGCACAATCAAGACCCATATGCCTTGGGATCTGCCAAGTTTCATACAGGTCGGATCCACGGCTGTGGAGTTATTAAGCATGATCTGCACATGCGTTTACGCTTTTTCTGGAATTCTACGGTCACGCCTACAGGTCGCACGGTTTGCACGACCGGCCTGAAATCTTCAGGGAACGTGTGGCCAGGGTCCCCGATGTGCCTTTCAAAGATTTTGTGAAAAAATATTAAACGGTTCAAAAGTTATTCAAAAAACAATTTCCCATTATAAGTCAATGGGAAAAGTTAACAAAAAGTTTGACAGTGTCGCAAATGCATTTTTACTTTCGCAAATGGCCCTCTTACTTTCACAAATCCGCCATCTTGTTTTCAGTTAGTGATCAGAAAAATGCTTGCCATTTAAATTTGGGACCCTCTAGCAACCTAATTATTTTTGTATTCACCTAGTCAGAGCCTGAGGATGTTAGTCATGTCTTTATTTTGAGGTAAGCACCCAGAAATATGTTTTCAAATTTCTGGAAAAAGTACTTTCGTTAACTCCGCGAAAGTGTCAAATACAAAGCTTTACATAAATTGCGACAGTACTTTTCTAGGCTGTGGGGAATGACAGCAATTCTTTGGCACCCTGCTGCAAAAGAACGGTTGGGAGTTTTGGGCTGAAATTTGAGGAACGCAGCCAACATCTCACAGATGTGCCTTTCAGTATTGTGTTGAAAAAATATTACAGGTGACAAAGTTACACTCCAAAGTTGATGGTTTTCCCATAGGATAACATTACGGCGCCTGAAGCATTACAGGAATCCTTTGGCACCCTGTTGCAAAATAACGGTTTGGTCTTTTTTCCTGAAATTTGGAAGGAAGACAACCAACATCCCACAGATGTGCCTTTCACTGGTTTGGTGAAAAAATATTACAGGGAGGCAAAGTTATGGCACTCCAAACTTCTCTTTTTTCCCCATAGGATAACATTACGGCGTTCGCCGTGCCTTTCAGGGCCCATATCTCGGAAACGGTGCGAGATACGGACTTTTCGTTTGAGAAATACTTAGCCCCTTACAAAATTAGCCAGGTCAGTCATAAATCATATGACTTTTACATTTTTTTTCTACCTCATACAGTTCCTCAGATATAACCTATTTAGTATTCCAAGTCCTCATTTTCTGCTCTGAGACCCATTATTATGCATACATTCTTTGTACTTACCATCTTTCTCTATGCAGCTTTTGGGGAAAACCAACCTGTGCGCTTACATTACTGTTACCGTTGCCCTTTCAGCTTGCGGTTCCGTACCCGGTTCACTTACCGTTGATGTCTCACCACCATATGCGTTATCCTTTAGCGTTTCATTTGCATTTAAGCGTTTCTGTTATTTTTGCCATTTGTGTCTACAGTACTGTTTCTCTTTCTGTTTCACTTTGTGTCATCATGCCATTGACATTTCGTTTGCAGGCACCATGTTACTATGTGACAACATCATGTATGGCAGACCCGTTCCCGTCACGCCTTAATAGTGTCCCTTTCTGTTCTCAGCGCTTGTGTTACCATGTGCACCACTGTTAGCACTTCTGTTTGCATTGCTGTTCCTGTTACTATGCCACAAGACATCACATGGCGGGAGCGAGGGGCCTTGGGCCCCGCTACCGCTGCTGCATTACATTCACTATTTCTCATTATCATTCTCAAAGAAGAAATTAGAGCCAAAACCTCCATTTAATGCATTTAATTTAGGGTTGTTCACAGCGACAAAAGTGAGGAAATTCGGTGTTGAGGTTGAAATCCTTGGACCCCAACCCTCCCCCAACCCGGCATTGGGGTGCGCATTAAGGTTGTCGGTCTAACTTTCACCCATTCTCCTATACTTCTGCTGCTTTACCGTGATGGGGTGAGAGTTAGGGCTGGCGACAATGCGCTACCTGGCCTGTGAAGAGTGAGCTGAAGGAGTCAAAGTTTTCAACACCGAGCCCCTCACTTTAACAGCTATCATTAACTATGTCACGTGGCTAAATTTTGCCTCCTAATATATACACACACATACATACATCTGTATCTATATATCTATATCTATATATATATATATATATATATATATATATATATACATATACATACATGCACATATATTATGATAACGCGGTGATTACTACCATGAATTAAGAGTTGAGGGCCATTTACATATTAAACCTAAAATTTTGCACCTTAATAACTTTTGCAACCCTTTAACAGTTGTCTGAAATTTGGAATACTCAGTCAAGAACATATATCTTGGGATCTACCAACTTTGGTACTGTTCAGATATACGGCTGCGGAGTTATAGCGTGATCTCTTGCATACGTTACGCTTTTGGAATTCTTTGGATCATCTCTATAGGTAAATGCGGTTTTGTGCGACTGGTCTGAAAATCTTCAGTCAGACGTGTGGCCAGGGTCCCAATGTGCCTTTGAATATTCGTGAAAAAATATTAAACGGTTCAAAAGTTATTCAAAAAACAATTTTCCATTATAAGTCAATGAGAAAAGTTAACAAAAAGTTCAACACTTTCGCAAATGCAGTTTTTAATTTCGCAAATGACCCTTTTACTGTCTCAAATCCACCATTTGGTTTTCAGTTGGTCATCAGAAAAATGCTTGGCATTTAAATTTGAGGCTCTCTAGCAACCTAATTCTTTTTGTATTCACCTAGCCGGACCCTGAGGATGCTAGGCATGTCTTTATTTTGAGGTTAAACACCCTAGAAATATGTTTTTAAAGTTTCTGGAAAAAGTACTTTCACAAAGTACTGTCACACTCATGAAAGTGTCACAAATTTTTGTGAAAGCTTTCTCAAATTGCGACACTACTTTTCCAGGCTATGGCAAAATGACAGCAATTCTTTGCCACCCTGCTGCAAAAGAACGGTTTGGTCTTTTGGGCTAAAATTTGGAGGGAACACAGCAAACATCTCACAGATGTGCTCTTCAGTGTTTCAGTGAAAAACTATTATAGGGCGGCAAAGTTACAGCACTCCAAAGTTGATGCTTTTTCCCATAGGATAACATTAAGGCGTCCGCCGCATTACAGGAATCCTTTGCCGCCCTGCTGCAAAATAACGGTTTGGTCTTTTGGGCTGCAATTTGGAGGGAAGAAAGCCAACATCCCACAGATGTGCCTTTTAGTGGTTTGCTGAAAAAATATTACAGGGAACCAAAGTTATGGCACTCCAAACTTCTCTTTTTTCCCCATAGGATAACATTATGGCGTTCGCCATGCCTTTCAGGGCCCGTATCTCAGAAATGGTGCAAAACAAGGACTTTTCGTTGGAAAAGTACTTAGCCCCAAATGGGGGCTAAGTACAAAACTAGCCAGGAAAGTCATAAATCATATAACTTTTAAATTTTTTTTCTACGTCGTACGGTTCCTGAGGTATAAGCAATTTAGTATTCCAACTCCTCATTCTCTGCTCCGAGACCCATTATTATGCATACGTTCTTTGTACTCACTGTCTTTCTCTATGCAGGTTTTGGGGAAAACCAGCCTGTGCGCTTATGTTACTATTACCCTTACCGCTTCTGCTTGTGGTTCCATACCCATTTCACTTACTGTTCCCATCTACGGTACCATGTGCGTTATCCTTTGCGTTTTCATTTGCGCTTGCGTTTGTGTTATTTTAACCATTTGTGTCTACAGTACTGTTTATCTTTGTGTTTTGCTTTGTGTCACCATGCACATTACCATTTGCGTTTGCAGGCACCGTGTTACTATGTGACATGACATCAAGTGGAGGGAGCGCGGGGCCGAAAGGGCATTGCGCTCCCGCCACCGCATTACATTCACTATTTGTCATTATCATTCTTAAAAAGAAGGGAAATTAGAGGCAATAAAAAACATTTAATGCATTAGTTAAGGTTGTTCCACAGTGACAGAAGTGAGGAAATTCAGTGTTAGGGTTGAAAGCCCCTTGGACCCTCCGCCCACCCCAACCCGGCATCAGGGTGCGCATTGGGGTTGTTGGTCCTAACTCTCACCCCATTCCCTATACCTCTGGCTAGCTCACACATCTGATGGGGTGAGAGTTAGGGTGAAGCAGCCCAATGTACACCCGATGCGGTTGGGGGGTGTGGGGGGGGGTCAAGGGGCTTTCAACCTAACACTGAATTTCACTTTTGTCACTGTGGAACAACCTAACTAATACATTAAATGGAGTTTGCCTCTAATATATCTATATGTATACATATATCTATATATATATATATATATATATATATATATATATAATATACACACACACACACACACACATACATACATACACACACACAAATACATATATATATATATATATAAATATATATATACACATGTATGTGTGTGTGTGTGTTATATATATATATATATATATATATATATATATATATATATATATATATATATATATAAAACCCCTAGGTGGTGCTATCCAAGGGCTACTACCCCTGCCTGCTTGGCTAGTAGTAATTTAAGGGGCCTGAGTTCTGAAATGTGTGTCTCCACCTGGAGGTCAAGATTGGTAGTGGTCAAGCTAACCTGCGCACAGCCCTCCGGGACACTGTAACACCCTTCTTTCCCCTCTAGTGGCCTGAGCACTGTACAATAATCACTTTCACAATACCCCTGGTATACCACACAAGTACCCACACTGTTGCACTTACCACCAGGGCTGGGTCATCTGGCTTGACCCTGGGGACCCCCTGTAAAACAAGGTTATGCACAGCAAATAGCAACAGTACAGTACTTTGAGCACAAACTGGAACCACAGTCAGGTTACGTGCAGACAAAGTTAGATCTGATGTATTCAGGGGACTTGAACAAGGGAGGGGCAAAATCAGGTTAATTAGCTTAAAGGTTATATCAATCAAAAAGTTATGCATGCACTTTGAGTCCCCCCACACAGTCCTCCTCTGGGTACCCATGTAGAGAAGAGATGGGCTAGCCAGGATCATTGCCAGGGGTTGCAGCTGATTGGGGCCCTGTGATGGAAAACACAACATGCACAGTACACAATATTTGTAATCCGGAGCCAGAGGGTTCAATTCGTAAAGGAAACGAAACAACAAGACAATCAGATGACACACTCAGATTAAGCTGCTGTTGCAGGGAGCTACCCTGGTATTTACTCACGATACCCAATACTGGACACAGGCTGGACGAAAATTGAGACTACAGGTGGTTGATCTGGAATGCCAGGAGAAGCAGGGTCCACATGGGTTGCAGAGGCATTGTTCCTGTTCAAGAGTGGAGCACGGGGCTGATCCCCAGGCAGGTCTCTCGTTGATGGCTTCTCTGTGCAGCAGGTAGTCTGGCTGGGCCAGTCTGGGAAGGCCCAGACTGCATGGAGACAAATTTGGATGCAGTCCTTTTTGGGTTGGATACAGCTTCCAGCAAGCAGAACATAGTTCACACAGTGGGGTACTAACTTATGACCCACTAGCAGCAAATAACACATTTACGTGTAAGGGAATTCTACTGTAACAGGCAAAGCGCTCCCCAGTCACAATCGCAAAGTCTCTGCACACACTGGGAGCTTAGGGGTAGCTGTAACTCCTGACAGGCCGATCGCATTCAGCAAAATCTTTGGACTTCTTCAGGTTGAGCCTGGCCCACTTCAATAGCTTACTTTAGTCATACAAACTTGGATTTCGTCCGCAATAATTCTCTTCTCTCCCTCTCAGGAGCAGCAGGCAGACATGTAAGCCAAAAACTCACCCTCTTCACAATTCTCCCATGCAAATCCACTCAGAATTGCTGCTCAGAATCACTTCAGCTCCTCTCATTTCACTTCCCAGCTCAGAACTAACTGAAAACTGCAAGCAACCCTGGACTTCCCCAAGATCCAAAAGATTTGGTTGGCTGATTTGGCTGTCAGTCAAAGCAAGAGCTCCCCCTTCAGTTGCAAAAAAAAGGCGCAAAAAGCTCCAAACTACAGTTCCTACAGATTTTGAATTCAGACAGCTCTTGTAGTCCAGCTACATTTTAAATCCCACCAGTACTGTTTGGTCCAATTTGCAGTCCTGGACCAAGATAGTGGAGACAAACAAAACAGTCCTTTCTACAAAGAAAGCAGGTTAGACAAACTACATTATCATCACTCCAAATGATTTTCAGCAAATAGTTACATCTTTCAACAGAGCTCCCTCTCAGATTACTTACGCTGTAATTAGGCAGCTGTTAAAGAGACAGTACACGGAGGCTATACAGGCTCTGGTAATCAAATTTAAATTGCTAAAATGCAAGACACCAGCCTGGCAGTGAGCATTTGGGCAAGCTCAAGGAAGACTTTTTGGGAACCCCCATTTGTAGGGGGGGTTACACCCTTCCCTGCTTGGGAAAACTTGGCATCTGCATCAAGTCTGCACCATCATAACACTGAAAATGCAACATATACAAGATATTTATATCATTAGTATGCTATACAAGTAATATCTGATTCATCAATTGGCATAACTTGTCACTTTACTATACATTTCAATGTACTCCACTATATCATTTCCATTCTGACAATACATTATACATATTTCACACAGGTAAATTGAACATTACTATACAGAATCATGTAATAACTTCTTGTACTCTAAACAATGCAAGAGGGGGCCCTTCCCTATCAGCTAACTTGAGGCTGGATGGGGGAGGGGCACCGTGGTGAGAGGGCAGAACAAGTAACCTGGAATGGGCCATCAAACTCAATTTGGGCAGTGAGCTCTGAAAGACATAAACACCTTTGTGAACTACATTGAGAAGCAAATCCACTGGCCTCCTGGGGGAATCATAACTGAAGAGCTCCACTGGCTTGCCAGCTCGCCCAGTCTTTCTGGGGTGAACAACCACAGTCTCTGTACTTTCAGCAATGGTCTTGGAGATTTCGTCACTTGTGAAGGATGCCTCTGCATGAAGGGGAATGTCCAAGCTGGGAGTATTGTCAGCCCCTTGCTCTGTAGTCTCTGTTTCTAGAACACTTGGCTCATTTTGAAGACACTCTGGCACTGAAGGGGGGTTGTCAGCACTCTCATAGTGTTCCTCAAGTTCTGGCATTTCACCAGAAAGACTCATACCATCAGCCTCTCTTTCAGGCAAATCATACAGTTCCATAATACACAAAGACTCAACATCCTCATACGCGATACTTTGCACTTCACTTTCAGGGAGCACTAGCTCTAAGGATGATGCCGGGGTGTTAGGCAGTCCAGAAGGCCCAGCTTCATCCCCATAATTCAACACAGGATTTCCACAAAACAACTGACTCAGTTCATATGAGGGGTAATAGGCATTATCACACTCAATGTCATCCGAGTTAGACTGGCAGTCACTATCATTCTGGGCCTGCTGCAGGGGAAGTTTTAAATCTGCAACCACGGTGGCAGGCTGACTCTGTTTCTTTCTTGCAGCAGCACGAGTCACTGGTCCAGGGGAATCAACCTCGGCAGGTTCAGCCTCAATTATAACTTGACCAATAGGTAGCGAGTGGTTACGGTGCATGGTCTTGGCAGCTTTGGAGTTATTCTCTGGGCGCACTTTGTACACTGGCAAATCATCCAACTTTCCAAGTATGACATGGGCAAGATGGTGCCATTGATCAGCAATTTTGTGTTTACCATGCAATCCTAAATTTTGCAACAACACACGGTCTCCAGGCCTAAGCTCTTGAGCCTTTACTTTTCTATCATGTCTCTCTTTGTTGGCTAGATTTCTTTTGGCGGCCATTGCCTGGGCCAGTTGCTAGGCATGGTTCAATTGAGCTTTAAGTTTTTGAACATATTGCAAGTAATCTTTGGCTCAGACCCCATCGGGAAAAACCCCAAAACAGACATCAACAGGCAGCCGTCCCTCTCTCCCGAACATGAGGTGGCAGGGAGAGAACCCGGTAGCATCATTCTTCGTGAAATTGTATGCATGTACCAAGATGCTAATCTACTGGCTCCATTTATGCTTATCTTTTGGGTGGAGGGTGCCTAGCATGTCTAGCAGGGTGCAGTTAAAGCGTTCTGGTTGAGGATCCCCCTGCGGGTGATAAAGGGTGGTTCTTAACTTTTGCATCCCCCATAGAGAGAGCATTTCTTTGATTAGCTGACTCTCAAAGTCCCGGCCCTGATCAGAGTGAATTTGTTGGGGGGCACCATAGTGGATGAATAAATTTTCCACTAGCACCTTGGACATAGTAGATGCTTTTTGATCTTTGGTGGGAAAAGCTTGTGCATACTGCGTGAAATGGTCCGTAACCACTAACACATTTCCAATGTTTTGCTGATCAGGCTCTAAACTCAAGAAGTCTATGCAGACTAGTTCCATTGGGGTGCTGGTAGTAATGTTGACAAGGGGGGCAGCTGTCTGAGGCAGGGCTTTTCTCTGCAGGCAGCGACTACAAGTCCTTACATGGTGCTCAACATCGGCCCCCATCTTGGGCCAATAGAATCAAGATTGTACTAGGTCAAGGGTCCGGTCGATACCAAGGTGGCCCATATGATTGTGGAGGGACCACAGTATCAAATCTTTGAAGGCTTTGGGCAGGACCAGTTGTTACTTGTCTAGTTGGCCACCCCAATCTACTGTCTCTCTGTACAACAATTAATTAAGCAGCTTCAACCTGGGGCCTTCTTTAAACAATAAAGTGGTTCGAAGATCAGAGGAATGCAACTTGGACACATCTTTTACTGCATGAAGGGTGTCAAGTGCTGGCTGAATCATAGGATCTCAGGATTGAGCCCATTGAATGCTGTCATTGTCAAACTGAGGTAGTGCACTAATATCTAGAGCAGAAAAGTGTCAATACACAGCCGGTATGCAGGTGTCAGAGGGGCCCAAGCAATCTGCTAAGCAGTCCACTGTGTCCATAGACATCTGTTCATTTCTATCAAACTTTTGGCACAATGCTCGGATGTCAGGTTCAGACAGCCTGACCCAGTCCCTCTTGGAAATGGGCCTCCGGGATAGGGTGTCAGCATCAATATGATTCAGGCCTGGTCTGTATTCGACAGCATAATCATATGTTGACAATGCAGAAAGCCACCGGTGGCCCATGGTGTCTAACTTAGCTGAAGTCTGTACATAGGTCAATGGGTTATTGTCAGTCCTCACAAATATTTTCGCCCCATAGAGGTAATCATGAAACTGGTCGACAATGGCCCATTCTAATGCAAGGAACTCCAACTTGTGCACAGGGAATTTTCACTCTGACGGGGTCAAGCTCCTGCTGGTGAATGCCACTGGTCTCAAACCATCCTCATGGTCTTGATACAGTAAAGCTCCTAGACCCTGCAGACTGGTGTCAGTATGCAGGGTCTAAAATATAAGAATATAAAATAAATATAAGAAAAATAGCAGGACAAGAGGACACAGCATGAGATTAGAGGGAGGCCGATTAAGGGGGAATGTGAGGAAATTCTTTTTCACAGTAAGTGGATGCATGGAATGGCTTACCACAAGAAGTGGTGGCTATGAATACAGTGCAGGGCTTCAAACAGGCATGGGATAGGCATAAGGGAGCAATACAAATGACTATGAATAGATAGGCCACTGACAGAGCAAAGGCCGATAGCACATTTATAAGGTAGAAAAAGAAATGGGCAGACTGGATGGGCCTTGAGGTCCTTATCTGCCATCAACTTCTATGTTTCTATGTTTCTATGTAGCACATAGGGTTTGGTGGGATCAGCATAAGCGAGGATGGGGGCATAGGTGAGCTGGTATATGACTTTGTGGAAAGCTGCTTCACAGTCAGGCGTCCAACGGGACCCGAAACATTCACCTGGGCAGAAATATGCTTTGTCTGGTTCTTTGATGGCCCCTTTTTTGTATTTTTGATTGGTAGGAGGGTAACCCTAGGTAAGATTCAGGAGTGGCCAAATCACTTTAAAATAGTCCTTTATGAACCAGCGGTAGTAGCCACAGAATCCCAGGAAACACTGTAGTTCTTTCAAATTGTGGGGCTGGGGCCAAGTAGTCAAGGTTTCAACTTTACTAGGATCAGGATCTCTATCCCCCTCTGTAGACACTATGTGTCCCACATACTTCACAGAGGTTTGGAAAAACTGGCACTTGTCAATGGACAGCTTGAGGCCAAAATCTTCCAGTCGGTCTAGTACCTTGAACAGTCGACTCTCATGTTCCTCTAGGGAGCTCCCAAACACAATGACATCGTCCAAGTACACCAGGCATTCCAGCAAATTCATGTCTCCACTGTTACGTTCCATCAGTCGCTGGAAGGTGGCTGGGGTGCCCGATATCCTATGGCATTCTCAGGAATTCGTAGAATCCCAAAGGACAGATGAAGGCTGTCTTCTCATGGTCCTCCAGAGCCATCAGAATCTGATAATATCCACCGCGAAGATCCAACACCAAGAACCATTTGCTCCCATTCAAACAATCTAGAGCATCTTGTATATGGGACATGGTGTATTGATCAGGGATGGTCTGCCTGTTGAGGGTCTGATAATCCACACACATCCGTACTGTTCCATTCTTCTTATGCACAACCACAATGGGAGCAGCATATGGGCTCCTGGATTCTTGTATCACACCAGCTGCAAGCATTTCCTGCAAGTGTCTTCTCACATCGTCTATGCCTGCAGGGGCTAGGCATCGAGACCTCTCTCGAAATGTTCATTCAGCGTGCAGGCATATGTGATGCTGCACACCCCGGACACATTCCACATCCCATTCCTTCAATGAAAACACTTGATCTCTCTGGGCAAGTTTTTGGCTAATTCTAGTCTTCCATTCAGCTGGCAATGGGGAGTCACCAAAATCAAACAAGTCAGGAGTCACTCTATCTGTCTTGCCAGGGGGCATGTTGATGAGCAACACTGTAGTGTCTGTGCAGTGTACCATAGCTAGGGTGCATCCTCTGTTCACCTGGATCTCCTGATCTGACACATTGTGAATCTGGACCATCACTCATCATGCATAGGCATGAGCATGAGCTGGCATGATGCTGGGATTAAGCAATAATCCTACCTGCAATTTTCCATCGCCTGGTGCGTCCAACATCAGTATTTTGTTCTTGACATCTTTGCGGAGTCAGACCTCCCCTTGAATGGTACACTGGGAATTAGGGGCCAGTACCATTGAATAGGGATCCTTCTTCCACACGACCCCTACCGGTTCATCCTGGTCCACTCCCTTGGGGTTCTGTTGCAAATCATAGGCCATCTTGATCAGAGTGAGAATTCTTATGGCCCTCCCAGTCCGTCGCCCTTGTTTCTCACTACAGAGTTGTGCCAGTCTCCCAAATATATGGGCGTTGGTCCCAAATAACGGGAACCCCATCATACGGTTCAGTAGGGGGGCACACTAAGGCCAGTGTCTCGACTTGCTCCTCTACACCAGTTACAGCTGCAGGAAATGACAGCCAGAGGCGGACATATCCTAGGTAGAGATAAGACTTGTCGCTCAGCCCCCACACATGTAGGCCTTCCAGGGATTGTAAGGGCACAGCAGATAAGTGTTTGTCATAACAGTCCTTAAATATAATGGTCACTTGCGACCCACTGTCCAGCACAGCCTGAGTAGGAATACCATTCACAGCCACGGTAGTCTCCATTGAAGGGCCCACTATTTTGGACCAGTCTGGAGGGACTGCAGCAGGGGCCTGGACAGGTGATTTAGCCACATAGGGATTTGAGTTACTACTTCTTGAACCCTCACTGTGGTCATTTTGGGCACTCCTTGACTGCTGATTTGTTCTCCGAAGCTCTCCTTGAAGCCTGTATACAACTTTATCTAAGTCTTTTGTGGACCAGCATTCTCTCTTCATGTGCCCATCCTTCCCACAATTATGGCAAAATATGTTTTCTGGGATTTGGGGTGGCTAAGGCATCATACTGGGAGCTGGGGCTGTGGTACTACCAACTGAAAACCTTGGTGCCATCTATGGCTGCTGAGTGGTGAGCATTTGGAGACATCTCATCAATTCTCTTACTTCCATAGTCAAGACGTCGAGTTTCGAGCTGCTGTCAGCAGGAGATGCCTGGGTGGACACCCCCACTCCCATAGCAGATGCAGTTGGATAAAGGTCGGTGCCTGTACCTGCAGGAGCGGCCTTCATAAAGCTACTGTTTTTTGTTTCCCTGAACTCCTTCAGCAGTTCATCCCATGGTGGCACACCCTCATTGGTCCCCACTTTGGAAGGGTCTTCCAATGCCATGATCACTCGGACTACACTTACCCTAGAATTATAATCTCCCTCTTCATCTTCAACCTCCCGGAGTTCTTTTAGCAAGTCACAATAGTCTGGTGGGTTACCCCTTCTATATGGGAGCCTTAATTGAAAGAGCTGCAATTTAGAATGCTTTGCATGTTGCAGTATGTGCCCCAACCTCACATGGTTTAAGTCACTGGAGGCTACCCAACCATTTCGGTAAGCCTTCTGCAGCGCTCTTTCCAGATGAGTAACATATGCAGACAAACTTTTCCCTGGCCATTGTTTTGTACCTTGAAATTTCCACATCAAGTTCTCCCCTGACTCAGTGCTCCCAAAATTGCCTTCGAGTGCAGATAGGTACTTCTGGGCAGATGCATCAGGGTTTGTGGACCTCAGAAATTTAATGGCCTCTAGAGTGGGACCCCTCAAACTTTCTATGATCCTTTTCCATTTCTCAGCCTCTGCACACTGCCATTCAGGTACCAAAGGGGCAACACAATCTATCCAGGTCTCCCAATCATCCTCCCCTTGGGGGTGGGGAGGGTGCCAGAGAAGATTCTCAACCTTCGGTAAGAGTCGTGACTAATGGCAGGTACAGACATAGGAGCCAGCATTGACATGGGCACAGAAGGAGGGGCAATAACAGGTGCTGGAGTGGGAGGGGGTGTTGGGGAGGAACACCCCCAGGTGGCAAGAGTAGTTTCTTTAAGTCCTTCACAGTTTTCCCTTCCTCCAGCAACAACTTAGCAAATTTCTTCTCAAAAGTCTCAGATAGTGGGGGGGGGTCATTCTCCCCGGGGTCTTTACTGTCTTTAGTTATCACTCTCCATGCAGTGAGGTCTCCTTTGTGGGTGATAGTCCGTGGCACTTTGGAACTGTCTACTGGGTTCTTACACTCTACTAACACCATGAAACTTTGGGTGAGCAGATTAGCCTATCGACCCACCACCACAGGGTTTTGTAAACATTCAACCTTGGAAAGTGCTCCCTCTACAGTGTCCTTATTGGTACCCAAGGGAATATCCAGGAAAAGTATAGCATTTTGGGGGTCGATCTCCTGCCCAGTACACCACCCCACCAACTGGTGTACAGCCACTTCTGTTGGGGTAGCCATTTATTTTTAACAGCAATTCACAAATTTGGCCACTAGAAGACACAAAATCCCAGCAGTAAGCCTCCAAGATGTAACCCCTAGGTGGTGCTATCCCAAGGGCTACTACCCCTGCCTGCTTGGCTAGTAGCAGGTTAAGGGGCCTGAGTTCTGAAATGGGTGTCTCCACCTGGAGGTCAAGGTTGGTAGTGGTCAAGCTAACCTGGGCATAGCCCTCTGGAACACTGTAACACCCCTCTTTCCCCTCTAGTGGCCTGAACACTGTACAATAATCACTTTCACAATACCCCGGTACACCACACAAGTACCCACACTGTTTGCACTTACCACCAGTGCTGGTTCCTCTGGCTCAACCCTGGGGACCCCCTGTAAAACAAGGTTATGCACAGCAAATAGCAACAGTACAGTACTTTCAGCACAAACTGGAACCACAGTCAGATTACATGCAGACAAATTTAGATCTGATTTATTCTGGGGACTTGAACAAGGGACGGGCAAAATCAGGATAATTTGCTTAAAGGTTATATCAATCAAGCAGTTATGCATGCGCTTTGAGTCCCCCCACACAGTCCACCTCTGGGTACCCAGGTGGAAAAGAGATGGGCTAGCCAGGACCATTGCCCGGGGTTGCAGCTGGTTGGGACCCTGTGATGGAAAACACAACATGCACAGTACACAATATTTCTAATCCAGAGCCAGAGGGCTCAGTTCTTAAAGGAAACGGAACAACAAGACAATCAGATGATACACTCAGATTAAGCTGTTGTTGCAGGGAGCTACCCTAGTATTTACACACAATACCCAAGACTGGAAGCAGGCTAGATGAAAATCGAGACTGTAGGCGGTTGATCTGGAATGCCAGGAGAAGCAGGGCCCACACGAGTTGCAGAGGAGTAATTCTTGTTCAAGCATAGAGCAGGGGGCTGATGCCCAGGCAGGTCTCTCGTCGATGGCTTCTCTGTGCTGTGGGTAGTGGCCCAGACCACATGGAGACAAATTTGGATGCAGTCCGTTTTGGGCTGGATACATCTTCCAGCAAGCAGAACACAGTTCACACAGTGGGGAACTAATGTATAACCCATTAGCAGCAAATAACACATTTACATGTAAGGGAATTCTACTGTACCAGGCAAAGCACTCCCCGGTCACAATCGCAAAGTCTCTGCACACACCGGGAGCTTAGGGGTAGATGTAACTCCTGACAAGCCAATCGCATTCAACAAAATCTTTGGACTTCTTCAGGTTGAGCCTGGCCCACTTCAGTAGCTTACTTTAGTCACACAACCTTGGATTTAGTCCACAATAATTCTCTTCTCTCCCTCTCAGGAGCAGCAGGCAGACATGTAAGCCAAAAACTCAGCCTCTTCACAGTTCTCCCATGTGAATCCACTCAGGATTGCTGCTCAGAATCACTTCAGCTTCTCTCATTTCACTTCCCAGCTCAGAACTAACTGAAAACTGCAAGCAGCCCAGGACTTCCCCAAGATCCAAAAGATTTGGTTGGCTGATTTGGCTGTCAGTCAAAGCAAGAGCTCCCCCTTCAGTTGCAAAAAAGGCGAAAAAACTTCAAACTATAGTTCCTACAGATTTTGAATTCAGACAGCTCCTGTAGTCCGGCTACATTTTAGGTCCCACCAGTACTGTTTGATCCAATTTGCAGTCCAAGACCAAGATACAGTAGTGGAGACAAACAAACCAGTCCTTTCTACAAAGAAAGCAGGTTAGACAAACTACACTATCATTATCACTCTAAATGATTTTCAGCAAATAGTTACATCTTTCAACAGAGCTCCCTCTTAGATTACTTGAGCTGCAATTAGGCAGCTGTTAAAGAGACAGTACACAGAGGCTATACAGGCTCTGGTAATCTAATTTAAACTACTAAAATACAGAACACCAGCCTGGCTGTGAGCATTTAGGCAAGCTCAAGGAGACTTTTGGGAACCCTATTTGTGGGGTTACATATATATATATATATATATATATATATATATATATTATATTTTATTTTAAACTGAGGCTGGCGATTGGCTGGGGTGGAACCACTAGACACCAAGGATAATTCAGATGTGGTGTTGGGGGGTTTCACCATTTGTAACCTCTACTTGCTTTGGGTTTTTTTAAGTGCAATTTGCACCTTAAAACCTTCAAAGCAAGGTGGAGTCAATTGCAAAGTTTGGATAATTTTCAGTAGTTATGCGAAGTGCACTACAGGGTGAAATTTGCAACTTTGCAGCATATTCGCTCATGGAGTAAAACTTCACTGCATCTCTATTTGTGATGGCTGACTCTGACAGGTACAGTGTGTGCTGGTACGCATCCTGATTATCCAAGGGTGCCAACCAATTCTGGGGTTTCAGATATGGAAGAGGAGAGCCCAGTGATACCATACTGAACTTTTTGAAACTCATATACCTGTTGAGGTGCCAAGCTCTAAGAAAGTGTGACTGTTGCTCTTTCTTTTGGGAACCAGGAAGTATTCAGAGTAGAAGCCTTTGCTCCCATTTGACTTCAGTACTTTCTATACAGGCCTGGTGTGCAAAGGCCTACTACCTCCAGGAAGAGGATGTCTGCTACCTGGTTTCCCAGCAGATATGGATCCTCTGTATGGTGATCCAGAGCTTGCTCTAGCAGTTCCAAAAAGTAACTATCCTGAACAATCTTCAGAACCCACTTGTACATACTAATGGTCTCCCATTGCTAATAGAACAGGGTTAGTTGCCCTCTACCCAGAGAGGGGTACTCCACTTCAAGCAGCTGAGTTAGACATGGAACTAGTGTCAGTTCAGAGGGACGGGCTTTGTGCCTTCACCATTTGTGCATTCTGCTGCAGCTTTTGTCTCTGCTGTTTCCAGAAAGACTTAGGATTAAACAGCTGGTAAAAGCCTGTTGGGGGTAGGATGTCTTTCATAGTCTTAGGAGTTATTTCTTGTCTTGGTCTCCTTACATGCCTCTTTCACATGCTGACCATAGCAATATGTTCCTTTGAAGGGAATATTCATAATCTTCTGTTGTATGTTGGAGGCAAACCCTGCCACAGGTAACCAGAAAACAACAGGGTAAGTACACTGTAGTTGCTTGTTTGTTGCATACAGTTATACTGCAGTTCCAATGTAGTTATAGTGTAGTTACACTTTAACTACACTGTAGTTAACTGACATTTAAGTGTAACCCCAGGCATGCCTCTGTATACAAATTCCAGCAGTGGCTGCACATGATGCTACATAAAATAGCCCACAACTGGTGGCTAATAGATGAAGACCATTGTATAATAACCATAATGAGGTCTTGCTTTAGGGAGACTTCAGAAGGCTGGGTAAGACCTTTAAGCTGGTTCCATAAAGAGTAGTTACACCTCAAAATGTGGGATTGGTAGCTCACAACTCTAAGACCTAGAGTAGCAAAGCAAATACCTATTTTCCCATAATGTCAGTCTTACATGATTCTTTGACAAGAGGCTGTACAAAAAACCTTTTCAAATCAATGGACTTATCATTATTAGCCATTATAATAATATCATCAGATATAGGCTGAGTGTAGTAAACTGGTTTTATTCAGGGTACAGTACCTTACACGTTTTTGTCCTGGAGAAAGGGGACTGCCAAATGGAAGCTGGCCTGGTCAAGGCTGCCTAAGTGAGTGTCTCTAAAGTGGGTTAGATTGATTACAGCAAGATGCAGGGGGTGATGGTAGACTGAGATACTCCATGTGTATCTTCTAAGCTTTATCCACAGCAACTGTATTGATGTTTAGTGATTTATGCATGTTCTTTGGCTATGACTGAAAAGAGAGGTCCTCTTGGTGAATTTGCATTTTCTGGGCAGGCATAATTTTATTTACTTATTTAGTTTTTATTTATTTATTGAAATGTTTCACCAAGAGGGCACACTGAACAACAAGTTGCTCTCTCATGGTGCAACCTGGGTGGAGGGGGTTACATAGGGTTGTGAAAGATGATCAGTTACAATAGTACAATATGTGGGTAGTACAAACAATACAACATTGCAAGATTATGCAACAGTTGGAACACAAGGTATTGTACAATAAACAGTAGTGGAACATTGGGTAAATTACAATACATATCCAAAATCGTACAAATGAACATATAAATGTACCAAACAGTAAAAATGTGACAGAACCATTGTAGTGCATGAGTATACTAGGAACAGGCTCGAGGGAGTATGCAAGTGCTGTTGGAGTAACAAGGATGGGGTAGGTTGTGCACACGGGTGATCCAGAAGAGCAGGTGGAGAAGAGAGGGGGAGAGGCAAGAACTGAATATGAGGGGAAGGGGAAGCCATTTCCTGATTCCCCCTTCAAGATGTTGAGAACCCTGCCGGGGGAGGGGGTCGGGGTAGGAAGGCAGAAACTGGAGATAGGTATTAAGGTGGGTTAAAGCAGGAACAGCTGAGGGAAAGGTAATTGTGTAGGGCAGAGGTAAGGGAGTAGTTGGATGAGGAGTATCGTATTTCAAGGGGGGGATTCCAGATTTTAAGGAAGTGATGGGTGAAACCAGTCTGACTGATGAGGGTGGAGAGGCAAGAGACAGTCAACGTGCAGGCGTCATTAGATCTGAGAGAGTGGGTGGGGGGAGGTGGAGTGGAGAGAGAGAGGATGAGAGATAGGAGGGGAGCACTCCAATCCAGAATTTAGAGGTTAGTTCAGCACAGTGTGAGATGCGTCCGTGAGATAGTGAAATTGAAGGTTAGAGAGCAATAGAGTTCACAGTGGTGGGAGCAGGAAGGGGAATGGAGAGCAAAACGGCAGAAGGAGTTAAAGAGAGTGACCAACTTGGTCAGGGAAGATTTGGGATCAGCGCCATAGACTATGTCACAGTAGTCAAAGATGGGGAGCATCATCTTCTGGACAATTTCGTGCCTCGCAGTCAGTGGGTTACAACTACGATTCCTGTACAGAGCACCAAGCTTGAGGTGCAGTTTCTTTAGGATAGCATCAATATGCACAGAGAAGTTGAGGTGCTGGTCCAGCCAAACCCACAGATATCTAAGTGAGTAGGTGTCCTCCAGGATAATCCCATCAAGGATGTGGAAGGTGGGTAGGGCCAGGAGCTTAGAGACTCTCTGCCTGGTGAAAAAGGTCATTAAGACTGTCTTCTTTGTGTTTAGAAAAAGCTAGTGAGAAGCAAACCAGAGCTGAACTTGGTTGATGTCATGCTGTAAGCTGGTTTCCACAGCAGCAGGTTTTTTGGCGGAACGGTATAAAACAGTGTCGTCAGCGTGCGTGTGGATAGACAAGGATGAGCAGTCTGTGGAAAGATCATTAAGAAAAATGGAGAAGAGTAGGGGACCAAGCACTGAGCCCTGAGGGACACCAGTGTTGATGGGGAGTGGAGAGGAGATGAAATCAAGGATTCTCACCGATTGGGTCCTGCCAATGAGGTAGGATTTAAACCAGTTGGTGGCTTATGGAGCAAGGTCGACTGAGTAGAGGGAATCAAGAAGCAGGGGATGGGAAACAGTGTCAAAAGCTTTGGCTAGGTCGACAAAGATGGCCGAGGTGATCAGGCGATCATCCATCCTTGAAAGGATGGAGTCAGTAAGCCTGAGGAGGGAGGTGGTTGTTGAGTGGTTCTTCCAAAAAACAGATTGGAAGGGGGTGAAGAAGAAGGAGTCGGAGAGTAAGGGTGATGGTTGAGAGAGAACTAAATGTTCTTGAAGTTTGACAAGGGTAGGAAGGAGGGAAATGGGGCAATAGTTGCCAGGAGTGGATGTGTCACCACCCTTGGGGAGAGGAAGGACTACAGCATGTTTCCAGGATGAGGATACATGGGCAGAAATAAAGGAGAGGTTAAGGATTAGGGAGCTATGATAAGCAATTGCAGGAGCAGAAAGGTAGAGAAGTTTAGGATTGAGCTCATCTACTGAGGAGCCTTTAGAGGGGTTAAGGGATAGGAGGGCACTAAGAACTTCATCAGAGGAGATAGTAGGAAAGGAAAAAGGGGGAGGAGCAGGCACTGGCTGAGGCGAAGGGCTGAAGTTAATAGGTGGCAAGGGGGAGAGGTAATTTAGAAGAGACATGGCTCACAAGGTGTAGTAGGCATTACATTCATTGGCCAAGGAGCCAGGGTCGGAAACTAGGCAGTTATTTATTTTGAGAACTGGAGGGGGAGGGGAGGGGGAGAGAGAATAGGACATGAATTACCCTCCAAAATTTAGATGGAGAGTTAATATGAGTCAGGAATGAGGAGTTGAAATAATTGGACCTAGCCAGTCTAGTAGCTTTAGTACATGAATTGCATAGCATTCTGTACTTGTCATAGTCATTTGACAGTTTAGTAGATTTGGGTTTTCTCCAGGCCTGGTCAAGCTCCCTGAAGTAGGCCAGTAGTTCAGGGGTGATCCAGGGGAGGTGAAGCCCACATACTCTGGTTCTTCTGAAAGGAGCAAAGGCATTCCTGGTGGCAATGAATTTGTCCTTAAAATAGTCAAGGGCTTTGTTGACAGAAATGGCAGTGGAGATGGGGGCCCAGTAGGTGGAAGCAAGTGCAGAGCTGAGTGGGGTAAGGTTTAAGGATTTAAAGGACCAAAGCTGCATGATTTTAGGTGGCGGTTTGGGGCAATGGACCATACGTACAATGAAAATGGAGTTGTGATCACTAAGGACATCAGGGACACCAGATTTAATGTCGCGGTGCTGGTGGGTTGTGAGTGCCCGGTCAAGCAGGGTATGGTTTTGTATTTTGGGATTAGGGTGTGTGGGCTCAAGTATAAGTTGAGTGAGGTTTAGAGCAGTGACATCACTACATAGCTTGTTTAACTTAGGAGACAACCAATTTAGATTCACATCACCAATTATAAACAGTTCACCAGATTGCAAGAGGGGGGTGATGTTCGCTAAGAGTTCAGTCGTGACCTAGGGTTGAATGCTTGGGTGGCAATAGATGCCAACCACAAAGATTGGGATTGAGAAAGGAAGGGTAATGCGGGTGAGAAGGGCTTTGTAGGTAGCTGGGATGGAGGTGGATAGGATGGTGGTAAACTGCAGTGAGGACAGGATATACATGGCCACTTCCCCTCCGCAACCCGATCGATCTTTTCTGGAAAGGGAATACCCAGGGATAGCAATGGTGTTGTCAGGGATGCTTTTTTTGAGCCATGTCTCGGTAATAATTAGGTTATCAGGGGTGTGTGAAATCATAAGAGTTTGTAGGAGGTCGATTTTAGATAGCAGGCTGCAGATGTTCAGGTGGAGGAGCTTCAACACGTTAGGAAGGGTTGTAGTGGAAGTGGGGTTTGGAAACATGTTGTTTTGTTGTTTGCATAAGGAGCCAGGGTAGATGAAGAAATCAGGCCAGAGTTGGGGTCAATGTTCCCTCTAATTTTTAGACTTTGTGAGTGGGCGACTGATATGTGTGTGCTGCACTTTGTGCAAAAAAATGGATTCATGTGCGCAACTTGGGTGGCCCATAGAAGCGATACATTTTATTGCCAATAAACAGTAGAAAACATAGCCAAACACTAAAATATTTAATACAATGCATAAATATACAATTTCGGACTCAATCCAAAGCTTGAATGTGCACCATAACAGTCTAAACTTGAAGACTGTGTAAACTGTACGTTTCATAAGAGTCTTGCATACATCTAAAATGGGTGATGCCACATAGCTATGACATCAGCATTCCAGCCAAGCTACTGTGTGAAAGTGAGGGATTTAAATGTGAATACATTTTAAAAATGCTGTAAACATTAGTTAGTGATCTTGCTGCATGAATTGCTGTCTGCATTGCCTCTTGATATATTGTTGTTGTTATTCTGAAATCTGTTATTTTGCTCCTGTTCATTCACTCCCCCCATACATCTGTAAATTTGTATGTCAATAGACTAGCCTAAAGTATGAAACTGGAAGTGCCAGTAATATATATATATATATATATATATATATGCACTTTCCACCTAAGCAGTATATGATGATGATTGCTGAGTACACCATTTCACTGGCCCACACCTCTCTCCAATCCCCTATTAGGAAACAGACATCCAAGAGCTCACTAGCATTCCATGTTCATTTAGTTCTTCACATTAATGGTCAATGCATAGCTGCTAATTATTTTTGCTAATTATATTTTTTTCCCCCACAGGTACTGACTGACGGTATAATAAAAATGTTCACTAGAAATCATGTGTCTGTGTGTTTTGTTTCTGAAATTGGGTATATTTTATATCACAGGCAGCTTGTTAAAATACAGGTAGATTTAATGGTTAATGAGACCTAGTTGAACAACTTGTTTTTCAGTCCCTATGCTGCAGTACTGTTTTTAAAATCTATTCTTTTCTGTCCCATGTTTTTTCCTAAGGCTGCATTGATCATCATCACTACTTATTTGAAAAAGGGGGAAAAAAACAGTCTGAGTATGTCTCTGCAGAGGCTGCAGTGAGAGGGCACCTCTGAAGTTGATGGTATCACATTATTTTGATATTTGTATGTTACTGTCATGTACATGAGCATATTTTCTGAGATTAATAAATACAGATTTCGTTTCTACCAAATGAAATATCATAGTTATTTAATCAATTTAATTTGTTCCCATTATTGTGTGTATGGGGGTGAGTGCCAATGTTGACTGGAGTAGTAGATTACAAATACAACCTATGCAGCATTATGTGCTTTTCCTTCTGAATCTTGTCAAGGGAAAACATTTGCATTGATTAAATAACTGTGATATTTCCTTCGGTAGAAACAAAATCAAACAAAATCTGTATTTATTAATCAGAGAAGCTATGCTCTTAACAACATTTACGTGGCAGTAATATACAGAAATTAAAATAGTGTGATAATAACATCAGCTTCAGAGGTGCTTTCCCCAACCTTTTTCAAATAAGTAGTGAATATTGCAGCAACAGACATAGGTGACTGATAGGCATTTCTGGATTGGTTACCAACCATTATGGCAGGAAAGCTGAGGTTAACGTTTCAACTCTGTCTGCTTGTGCTGGAGGCAAACTTAAAATCTGAAGTTATGGCAGCTGGGATGAACAATAAGATATTGAAAAGGTCACTGCAGAAAATTAACTAAATTATGCCAGTTAATAATTTAGTTAATTTTCTGCAGTGACCTTTTCAATATCTTATTGCTCATCCCAGCTGCCGTAACTTCTGATTTTAAGTTGCACACTGCATTGTGCAATTTTTCCACTTGGCATTTAGTTTTGTAAGGAGCATTATTAGATCTACACAAGGGACAAGAAAAATAAAAGTCGACATAAAACCAGTTCAAGTTTCGAGTATGTCTCTGCAGTGAGATGGCAGGGCACCTCTGAAGTTGATGAATATCACATTATTTTGATCTCCATATATTACTGTCACTAAATGTTGCTATGAGCTTAGTTTCTGACTGAGACTAATAAAAACAGATTTCGTTTGATTTCGTTTCTACCAAATGAAATATCATAGTTGTTTAATCCATTTAATTTGTTCCCATTATTGTGTGTGTGTGTTGGGGGGGGCGGTGATTGCCGCGCAATGTTGACTGGAGTAGTAGATTACAAATACAAGCAACCTATGCAGCATTATGTGCTTTCCCTTCTGAATCTTGTTATTCTCAGAGAGCTAAAATAGTTTTATGAACACGGGCACATGATTAATTTACCTCCCATATGCCTAGTTTACAAAGTGGAGCAGTCTGAAGGGAGAGTGTTTGTAGAAAATGACACGTTAATTAATTCTAGAATGAAGAGCAATGCAGTTAGCGCTGAGATCAGAGGGCGCTGTATTATCCAGCGCTGAAGTGTGATGTGCTGAACTGGGCTACACCGCTTATATGGGATACATATGACAGTAAGGAGGAGTAGCAGTAGTGAGAGGGTACAGGGTACTAGGGTGTGCCAGGAGCAGGCTAGCCGAGGGTACACAGCTTTGAGAATGGTAAAGAGAGAGAGACCATGTACAACAAATATTAATTGCATTATTTGTACATCCCTAATAAAATATACCCTAGCTTCACCACAGTTAGCTCTCAAGCCTAAAGCCTTTTTAGAGAATGGTGGCATGGGCCATCCTTTCACTTTCTCGAAAGACTTCAGAACTTTGGAATACAGTGCATTCATGATATTGGATATCACTAGACTGACAGTAATGTGGACTACTAAGGGCATGGGATCCCCCCCCTCAACAAGGACTAAGGATGGACAGGTGGGCTATTATCTGCAAGGTACAGGATGAGGGGCAGGTTACAGAGGGTAATGTTAAAACACAGTGCCTGATAGGGAGGGTAGCAGTAACATATAGAAGCCCAAACTAATTTTACAGTTACTAGTCAGCAGGGCTAGTAACCTGGCATATGCTCCCTCTGACCCCACAGCCATTCCTGAGGCTCTACCATGTACTTACTAAAATATTAACCCATCAAATTGTAAGCCCACAGCCCAGGTTGGGCTTACCTGGAGAGGGCTACTACAGCCCTGTTGAGCTCTCTGTTCTACCTGCAGTACTTATTGCTGAAAACGGACCGGAGGACTTTTCCAGTGGTCCTCTGGCCACAATCCATAAATGCCCATCTGTCACTTATGCCTGTTGCATGATTCACATCACTACTTATTTGAAAAAGGGGGAAAAACAGTTCAAGTTTCGAGTATGTCTCTGCAGTGAGACGGCAGGGCAGTGAGAGCACCTCTGAAGTTGATGACATCACACTATTTTGATCTCCATATATTACTGTCACATAAATGTTGCTATGAGCATAGTTTCTCTGATTAATAAATACAGATTTCATTTGATTTTGTTTCTACCAAATGAAATATCACAGTTATTTAAGCAATTTAATTTGTTCCCATTATTGTGTGTGTGTGTGTGGGGGGAGTGCCTGAGGTTGACTGGAGTAGTAGTCACAAATACAACCTATGCAGCATTGAGTAAATAACTGCTGTGAATCACAGCAGTTATTTAATCAATGCAAAATGTTTTCCCATGACAAGATTCAGAAGGAAAGCACATAATGCTGCATAGGTTGTATAGTATTTGTAATCTACTACTCCAGGCAACATCGCGGCACTCACCCCCCCCCACACACACACACAATAATGGGAACAAATTAAATTGCCTAAATAACTGTGATATTTCGTTTGATAGAAACGAAATCAAATGAAATCTGTATTTATTAATCAGAGAAACTATTCTCATAGCAACATTTATGTGACAGTAATATATGGAGATCAAAATAGTGTGATGTCATCAACTTCAGAGGTGCCCTGCCGCCTCACTGCAGACTAGACATACTGAAATTTGAACTGTTTTTCCCTTTTCAAATAAGTAGTGATGCAAAATGCAAATCATGCAACAGGCATAAGTGAGGGATGGGCATTTATGGATTGTCACAGATTTTTTTAAACTGAAGTTAACTTTTGTTTTTCTTGTCCCTTGTGTAGATCTAATAATGTTCCTTACAGAACTAAATGCCAAGTGGAAGAAGTGCACAAGGGCAGTGATAACTGGTAAAATAAAAGGTTAAATTATGACAGGAAAGCTGAGGTTAACTTCTTAACTCTGTCGGCTTGTACTGGAGACAAACTTAAAATCGGAAATTACGGCATCTGGGATGAACAATAAGATATTGAAGGTCACTGCAGAAAATTAACCAAATTATGCCAGTTAATAATTTAATTTTCTGCAGTGACCTTTCAATATCTTATTGTTCATCCCAGATGCCGTAATTTCCGATTTTAAGTTTGTCTCCAGCATGTTGACAAGAGTTAAGAGTTAACCTCAGCTTTCCTGTCATAATTTAACCTTTATTTTACCAGTTATCACTGCCCTTGTGCAATTCTTAGAAAACATAAATAAAAACCACAACCTGCTCCGAGGACTATACTTGGTAAAATAACATTACAGGGGATTGCTGACAAATAGTGACAAGAAGCTATGAGCTCCTTTTTTATTTTCGTTTTTTAATAGACTTTGCGCGCTCCTGTGTGTGTGTGTGTGTGTGTGGTGGTGAGGGGGGCAACCTGTAAAAAGAAGGACATCTCTCTCTATTGAAGGCATATGACAGACAGCAGAATTAGATCACAGTCTGAAGTTAGGCAACCTGAGAATTTAAATGATACATTATGTACCCTACATCAGAGAATTTCTTTGCTAACAAGGGTCAACTCAGTTGACCCTTGTTAGCAAAGAAATTCTCTGATGTTCAGTACATAATAAAAGTGCTTAAAAAATGCCATTTATGTGAACAACAGAGGAATGCTCATCATTAGGTAGTATTGTCCTACGGGAGAGGTGACAAGCTGAAAACATTGCTGTAGCTGCACAGCTGATCTGTTCCAATTGAAAAGCCGACAGGTGCCTTTGTTCAGTAAGTGGAGCGGGGAGCAAGGTGTCTGGCTTGTTAACTGTTTCAAATGAATGGGTTGGGGTCCGGGGGAGGGGGTGGACATAAAATGTATTTCCCGTTAACTTTCATGTCCTGCTGGCTTGGTTTTACATGTGAGTGATGACTATTTCACTACTTCGTGACGGGGATGAGATTCCTTTCTACTGTTTTGTGCGCTTGGAGGGAAGCAGTGCGTGGGTGCTTTCAGACTGCTGGGTGGGCGCACATGCGCGCACCTTAGGGGGAACATAGGTTGGGGTGAATGTTCCCTGATGAAAGAAGGAGGAGGACAAGGATGAAATAGTGAAGTTTAGGACTTTTGTAATTACAGTAGGAAATACGGGAGGGAGGGGAAGAGGGAGGGAGTGGTGGAGAGAAGGAGATAAGGAAACGAAGAAAGGCAAAGTGACTAGGAAGGGAAAACAGAGAGGCTGAAGGGTAGTAGGGGAAGTGGGGTCTGTTTACAAGATGAGCTGTGGGGGTGATTGACAGGATGAAGGGGGTATCTGGAAAGGAAGGGGAGAGAGAAGTAGAAATAAGTGTTGAGGGGGAGACTGAGATAAGGGTAAGAACCAGGAAAGGTGTGAGTAGGAGGGAGATGAAAACTATTCTAAGTAGGGTAGAAGAGGCCTTGTACAGACTTACAGATTCAGATCACACCACTGAATGTTAGGACATAGATAATCTGCTTTAGGTATGAATGACCCAGGACTAGAGAGAATCTGCTCTGGGTTTAGAGGATACTCTTCAAAATCCTTCGTCTTCTCATTAGTGACATCTGGATTGTACTCCTGCTCAACCTCCAATTATGGGGAAGGAGCTACTGGATCTGAAGGGCACTCTCTGCTAGGCACTGAGTTGGTATCCAGTGCTGGAATGGGCAGAATGACGTTTTAAAGCCATGTTTATTAGTTCAACACAATGTGTTAGCTAAGAAAACCATTTTTTAGCAAAATCAAGTGCCTTCTTTTTAATGCTAGGAATTTAAACAACAGATTCGAAGAAATAGTATCAATAGCCTTAAGGGGCAAGTCAGACATTACTGGAATTATAGAAACCTGGTGGACTAACAATAATGCTTGGGAAAGAAATATTTTTGGATATATTCAATGCTCCTTAAACAGAAGAAACAGATGTGGTAGGGGAATTGTGCTATTTATTAATGAGGCCTTTAAATCTACAGACAACTCCCACAGCAAGATTAATAAATACTTGGATACTGAGACAATCTGATTAGAATATCTCCAAACCTCCCCGACTCCCATATTTTTGGACTATGTTACCCCCCCCCCAGATTTGCCGTATGAAGGTACCAAACATATATCAGTATTAGAAACAGCATGCAAAAAAGATGTTCATATTAAGGAGGACTTAAACCTTGGGGACATTGACTAGGTAACATGCACAGCAGCGTTTACATCTAGCAAGCAATTTCTATCTGCATGTGACCAATTACCATTGATTCAATATGTAGCAGAACTGACGAGAGGCAATAGTATATTGGATAATGTTCTGGGGACTTCAAATTTGAATATATCAAACTGTAGTGTTGGTCCCCCCCTTGCAACAGTGACCATTGCTTCATGAGTTTTAATACTGATTTATTGTTCACTGCATATAATAATAATTATAAAAATACAAATGTAGCTATAATAAACAACCTATTGGCAAGAATTAACTGAAATATACTGCTGAAGGATTGTGACACTGAAAACACATGACTGCAAATAAAAACAGTGATTCATAATGTAAGCAACATGTGTATTCTGAAATACAAAAAAAATCACATAACCAAAATAAAAAACCTAGATGGCTAGATACAAATGTAAGCCCCCCAAATTAGACTTGTCTGTGTGGAGCTTTGGCTCTGTTGCCCTCCCCATCTGTTGATAAGTGGCTCTGTCAGGATTCAGATCCAGTCGATGAATAGGTGGTCCTTTGCTGCTCTGGCCACCCTGTTGTGGTGTCCTGGCTCTTGATGGTTGGGCCAGGCACTGCTTCTTGTTTCCATCCCTCTGAGCACAAATTTGGGGTGGTTTTCAGTCCTGGGGGGTTGCCATGGTGACAGGACCACAAGTTGTGTAAATAAAGATGGTGGCCATGCCTTTGGGCACATGCAAGGCCGCCAATCTGAACATCTTTGCCAGAGCGGCTGCTCCAGGTCCTGGGTCTGGTGATCCAATAGGCCAGGCTCAGGACCATAGCAGGAGAGGAAGGAAAAGAAAACAACACAAACACAATTGTAAATAGTTTTCAGCAGTCTGTGCTTACTGTGCCTGCGTGGCTGTCGAGGAGGAAATGTATAGGAGCGACTGCTCCTAGTTGAATAGGGACAGTAGTTTTTGGTGCTGGCTGGTGCCGATCAGAGTATATTGTAAATAGTTATTGTGGGCACTACAAGTCCCATAGGGCTTAGAGGTCACAGCTGTCTTGGTGCCCAGGAGATGGTCCAAGATTGGACCTTAGTTTCTGGTGGGGTTTTGCTGGTGCCTTGGGGGAGTAAATATAAGGGGAGTTGTTTTGGTGCCTGGAGACAGAGACAGAGATCTTCATGCAGAGTGTGTGTGTGTGGGGGGGGGGTAACTGCCCATTTGGCCATGTAGGCCCTGTTTTTTTTTTTTGTGTGTGGTCAGTGTGCTCGAGGACCTAGTAGAGATGTGGCCGTGGCCATTGTTTTTGGTGGCCTGGTTGGGCATCCCTGAAAAGTATGCCAGGCAAGAGAAGGAGAGAGGCCTGCAGCAGATGTGTGGCTTGGGAGTGGGCATTATGTTGGCCTTTAGGACCACTTCAGCATGGGTCACTCAACCAAAGGAGGAGATAAGGAGGACAATGGATGGCACCTGAGAGGTGAGGGGAACCAGAAATTCTGGCAAAGCCGCAGGTCCTGAGGACTTTGCATTTGTGCAACCATCATGGAGGGACTGTGAGTGGGTTCAGTGGGGAGGCAGAGGAATGTGGGGTATCTCACCTGGTTTCATGGTGACCCCAGCATAGAGTCTGTTCTAGTTTTCGGCTAGGATGAACTGATGCTGCTTACTGTGTGAAGGCCTGATTCGGCCACTACCTTAGCTGCCTGTGTTTGGACTGTCGGTGGCCTAGCTGCAGGGTAGGCACCTGGACTTTAACTCCTAACATGTGATTCTAAGTCAAGAAAATTCTTTAAACTAATGATGTGACCTACAGGTATCAGTCCAGAGCATGTTGTTTGTCTTTTACTGCTCCATGTAGTGACTGTTTCCTGCCTGCATTAATTATTCAATGGGATCCCCCCGTTCCTGCAAGTTCTAGTATTTTTCTTGTTTGTTGGGAAGAACAGTTTCTGCTAATCAGATGCTTGCCCCACAGCCAGGCCCTAATGGGTGTTCCAGGGTGTCAGCCAGAGGATCCAGGGGGTGGAGGATGAAGATGTCAAGAGACCTGCCTGGTGAAGACTGTCTGCAAAGGCCTCTGAGGTGAAGGTGACAAGGCCAGGCAGGTGAAGTCCAGCACTTTCATCTCTCCAGTCAGCCAGCTGCTGCACCCAGAGAAATGTGCCACTATGGTTTCATCAGGTCTGGTAAGCCAGCTCTACCAAGCACGTCGACCTTTTATGCTGTATAGTGCCCCCCTCCCTTGGACATTCACCACTATATCCCTAAACTTGGGGAAGGGGCCTTACAAATCAATAATCAAGCTACTCAATGAAAAGCAAAATGCTTTCCACACATTCAAGAAATGTAATACCTAGTCCTATAGGATGGAATACAGTTACTCAAAAAATGCAAGGCTGTGATTAGAAATGCAGAGAACACTGAATTTAAGTTAGCACTGGACACCAGGAAAAACAATGGGAAGGCTTTCTTTGACTATATAAATTCTTCAAAGAAGCCACGGTGTAAAGCGGGGCTGATCTTGCAGGAAAAAGAAACAATTAATGATCAACATAAAATGGCGGATGTTTTCAACAGATTTTTTTGTAGTACATACAGTGAAAAACATCCTCATAGCACTGCATTTGAGGTAGGCAGCATTGATCACATATGCTTACTGCAGGATGAAATAAAGGGATCAGCTAGAATAAGACCAGATTGTTTGCCAGGCCCTGATCATATTAGTGGTGGCATGATGGTACTAATGAAAAAACATTTGGTATACCCTAAAAAACTGCTTCTTGAGAGAAGTCTAAAAATGAGTGATGTACCTAAGGATTGTAAAGTGGCCAGCGTCAGTTCATTATTTAAACAAGCATGTGTCAATGCTGAATTTTTGCTTGCTGATATTAGCATTGGACATGCAGGAGTTAGACAGATGCAGAATCGGAGTGGCAGTGAAGTATTGAACTCATGCCAATCCCACCTCCACCCTGCAGAGATGGACAGGCACTGGGGTGTGCCTGCGGGTCATTGCCCATAATGCTCATGGCATTTCACCTGACCCTATCCTGTAGCCACCAAGTGTTGAGGTGTGCCTTGGGGTGTTCGGCTTCACAGTCACCCCATTCCATAAGGACATATGCTGAGACGAGTGCAGTACAGGAGAATGTCGTGAAGTCTGGGGCTGAAGAGTGCAAGGCACACCTCGATGCCTGTCACTGGCTTCAGGGTGGGGGTGAGATGGCATGAGCATTACAGCCAGAGATCCAAAGTTACACCTCTGATGCCTGTCAGTCTGTACAGGGTGTGACGTTATGGTTAGAAACCCTAACGCCCCCGGGGTGTGTTGGTATTTGCACTACAAATTTTCAACATGGCCTTTTTGTGACCCCCACCTCATGAAAGCATTTGGGACCTCTTCTCATGAACAGTGGCAGTGTGATTGTGCTAATGTGTCCTGAACTTCGAGTTCCCACAGCAATCATGCCATTCTGCGCCAGCTGTGCGAAAACACAGATCAGACAGGATGTGAAGAATGACAGCTGTACCATCCATAGGGAGGTGTGAAGAGATGGCAATGTTGAAAATCTGGAGTGAAAATATTAAAAATGCTCGAAGTTCTGAGCATACATGGAAACTGTGCAACACATGCTTGTACTGCAGTCATTTAGTGGAATTATTTCATCAAATTTTCAACATAGGCATTTTGTGACCTCTGCTCATGAACACTGTCACTATGACTTTCTTAATCTGTCTAAAACATTAATTTCCCACAGCGACCACGCCATTGTGCGCCAGATGTTCAAATGCATATTTTGGGCAGGATATGAAAAATGACAGCTATGCTGTTCTTAAGGAGGTGTGGCAAAATGGCAATGTTGAAAATCTGGCGTGAAAATATTACAAATTTGCACACTTCCGAGCATACATGGAAACTGTGCAACACACACTTGTAACACAGTCATTTTATGGACTTTTGTCACCAAATTTTCAGCATAGGCATTTTAGGTCCTCTGCCCATGAACAGTGTCACTATGATTTTCTTAATGTGTCCCAAACACTGATTTCCCACAGCGACTGCGCTATTGTGCGCTGGAAGGGCAAAAACACATTTTGGCCAGGATGTGAAAAATGACAGCTGTACTGTTCATAAGGAGGTGTGAAAAAATGCCAATGTTGAAAATCTGGAGTGAAAATATTATAAATTTGCGAAGTTATGAGCATGCATGGAAACTGCACAACGCATGCTCATAACACAGTCATTTTATGGACTTTCGTCACCAAATTTTCAACATAGGCATTTTAGGACCTCTGCTCATGAACAGTGTCACTGTGATTTTCTTAATGTGTCTCAAACACCGATTTCCCACAGTGACCGTGCTGTTCTGTGCTGGAAGTGTGAAAACACATTTTGGTCAGGATGTGAAAAATGACAGGTGTACTGTTTATAAGGAGGTGTGGAAAAATGGTAATGTTGAAAATCTGGAATGAAAATATTACAGATTTGTGAAGGTACAAGCATGCGTGGAAACTGCACAATGCATGCTTATAAAACGGTCATTTTTGGGAATTTTTTCCACCAAATTTGCAACATAGGCTTTTCGAGAGACCACCTTATGAACACTGGCACTGTCATTTTGTTACTCAGTCCTGAAAGGTGATTTCACGCAGTGACCGTGAAATCACCTTTTGGGACCAAATAACACCATGACAGTGGCTGAATTTATGAGGAGGGGTCCCAATAACCCCCTGTTGAAAGTTTGGTGCCAAAATTCCCCAAAATGCCTGAGATATGCGCCAAAGTTAAAAAAAAACAAAAAAACTATTTATGCCATTATACAGCTTATTGGCATTTCTTCAGTTTGCGGTCAGCTTTGAAGAGTGCCCACATGTTCCTGGTCCGACGAAGATCGTTGCGCTGGGCTCAGGAGGTAAATATGGGGCGAGGGGGATGTGAGGGTGGCAGAGAGCACAGAGGGTGGGTGCAGGTTGGGGAAGGGGCCACTGAAGTCAACAAGGGACCATTTTCTGTTTTACAAGTTTAAAAAAAAAAAATTGCGGGACTTTTTTCTTTACAGGGATATTTTGCACACTAGGGTGTGCTCAGCGATACCACCCTGGTGTTTTAGGGGGCTGTAGCCGATGGGGATTAGGCACCCCCCTCAGGAGCCACACAACTGAGGGGGCATTATGCCGATGGGGATTAGGCCCATGGCGGCAAGAAAGACTGTTGGAGGCAGCATGATGCTGAGGGGGATTGGGCAGCCCCTCGGCACACAACAAATGGGGGTGGGGTTACAGTATGCCAATGGGGAGTGGGCTCCCCTGTCAGCAAATGAACTGGGTTGAGGACAGTAAGGTGCTGCCCTGCAATGATGGGTCACTCCCTCATTGCAGCGGCAGATTTGTTTCTAGGTGGTAGTACGCTGGCTAAACTAGTGTCAGCAGCAGCGTGCCATAGCATTGGGGAAAGTAGACCAAGCCTCAAAAGGCACTGGGGCCATTGGCCCCCACAGTGCTGCACCTCCAAACCCCGCTTCTCTCCTAAGCTGTGATGAAATGTTTCTTGCGCATGCGTGCAAGCAAACATAAAAAGGAAACAAACACCATATTGGGAATTATAGGCTCATCAGCCTGACTTCAGTCATATGTAAAACTCTAGAGGGTGTTATAAAAAATAGATTACAATCTTGCCTAGGAGATCTAGACAGGGAGCAACATGGGTTGACAAAAGGCAGATCCTGTTTGTTGAATCTTCTATGTTTTTATGAAAATATTAGCAAAAACTGAGATGACAAAAAGCTTTGTGATGTTTCGTCGATTTTAGTAAGGCATTCAATCTAGTCCCACATGACGCTATTATAAAGAAGCTCTTACTGAGGTGAGTTAAAAAACAGTGGGTGAAATGATACATGGATACATAGATACATAGACACTGTTGGCAGAGAAGGGCCTATGGCCCACCCAGTCTGCCTATTTGAGTTTTTAAGTTTCTTTTACATTTTTCTAGAAGTCTGTTGCCCCATACCCTTGACCTCCAGATTTCTCTTATGTCTATCCCTTGCATTCTTAAATCCCGTGATTATTTCAGCTCCCACCACTTCTTCTGGTAGGGTGTTCCACTTGTCCACCACCCTTTCTGTGAAGAAATTCTTTCTCACATTTCCTCTAAATTACCCTCCCTCCAATGTCATCCCATGCCTTTTAGTCCTGCAACATCTTTTTTGTTGGAAAATAGTGAATTCCTGCACCCAGTTCCTCCCTATAAGGTACTTGCATGTCTCTATCATATCCCCTCTCTCCCTCCTCTCCTCCAGGGAGTACATATTCGGGTTCTTCAGTCTGTCCTCATAGGACTTGTGATGCAATCCCTGATATGACCTATTAGTCCAGATCATGTTGTTTGTATTTTACTGCTCCATGTAGTTATTATTTCATATCTGCAATAACTGTTCATTAAATGGGATCCCCTTGTTCCTGCAAGCTCTAGTGTTTGTCTTGTTTGTTGGGAAGAACTATTTCTGCTAATAAGATGCTTGCCTCCACAGCCAGCCCCTAGTGGGTGTTCCAGGGTGTCAGCCAGGGGATCCAGGGGATGGAGGATGAAGATGTCAAGAGACCTGCCTGTTGAAGACTGTCTGCAAAGGCCTCTGAGGTGAAGGTGGCAAGGCCAGGCAGGTGAAGACCAGCACTGTCATCTCTCCAGTCAGCCAGCTGCTGCACCCAGAGAAATGGGCACCCTGGTTTCATCAGGTCTGGTAAGCCAGAACGACCAGGTATGTGGACTTTTGTATGCTATATAGTGCCTCTCCTTCCTTGGACATTCACCACTATACCCCATAGACTTGGGGAGGGGGGCTTACAAAACAATAATCAAGCTACTTAATGAAAAACAAAAAGCTTTCCACACATTCAAGAATTTTAATACCTAGTCCTATAGGACAGAATACAGTTACTCAAAAAATGCAAGGCTGCAATTAGAAATGCAAAGAACATTGAATTTAAGGTAGCACTGGATACCAGGAAAAACAATGAGAAGGCCTTTTTCTGCTATATAAATTCTTTAAAGAAGCCAAGGTGTAAAGTAGGGCCAATCTTGTGGGAAGAAGAAACAATTAATGATCCACATAAAATGGCTAATTTTTTGTAGCATATACAGTGAAAAACATCCTGATAGCACCACATTTGAGATAGGTAGTATTGATCACATATGCTTAACATGAGATGAAATAATAAAGGGATTGGCTAGAATAAGACCAGATTGTTTGCCAGACCCTGATCATTTTAATGGTGGCACGATGGTGCTAATGAAAAAATATTCGGTATATCCTTTAAAACTGCTTCAAGAGAAGTCTAAAAATGGGTGATGTACCTAATGATTTATTATTTATTTATTTGCTTTTGGTAACCGGGTGGGTGCACTAGGCGTAAGCATGCCTATTTTCAGGCATGACCCAGGAGAATACAGTTTGAAATACATGAGTATACATGTGATGCAGCACATGGTATATGCAACACAGTTAGGAGAGGGATCACAAACATTCAAACTTAGGTGTAGAGAAACATTGTTCGGTATAATACCTTCAAATACATTTTGGACAAGTAACAGCAATATCAGAAAACAATGCGAGAGAAATAATATACACAGACAAGTACAATAAGTGCCATTTGTGGTGAATGAAGAGGAGAGAAAAAAGGGGGGGTGGTGGGAAGCAGAAAAAGACGGTAAAGGATGAGAGAGGAACATGTAGCAGGTATTAGAAGAGACAGAAGAACTGACAAGAAGTAGATTTCCTAGACTAAACAGAGGGCAGGGAGAACAGATGGTCTAAGGCAGATGAAAGCAAGTGCAGGGGTTAGCAGCACGCAGATGATCTCGGTGAAGTTTCTTAAAACTAGCATGGATGGGAGCTTGATGTATAGTTTGGGGTATGGAATTCCAGTACATTGGTGCTGTATATGAGAAAGCGTCTGTACCCATATTGGTTTTACACCTGGGTATGTAAAGAGGGTTTGGTCAGCAGATCAGAGCCCATAGTTGAGATGTTGTGAGTGTAGTAGAGAGGCAAGGAATAGGGGAGGCCTGATCTGGTAATGCAGTCAATCAGTGAGCCATAGGACTGGAGTCGATGGGCAGAGGGTCAAGGCCAATTTAGGTCAGCATAGAGCTGGCAGTGATGTTTGAAACGTGGGGATGCAGAGGCATAGCAGCAGATGCTATTATAGGTGGTGTCCCATTTCAGCAGGGAGGATTTAGAGGCAGATAGGTAAGTGGCTGAGCCATAAGCCAGGGCTGAGAGCAGAAAGCCTTGTGCCACAGCTAGTCTAGCCGATGGGGTGAGGGCATAACTAGTACGGTATGCACCTCCTATCTTAGCGTTGACAGATTTACATGTGGTGGTAATGTGTAGGTCAAAATCAAGAGATGAATCCAGAGTAATGCCCAGATATTTAAAGGAACTAGCACTGAGCAGTGGAGAGCCATCTGCACATGAGATTTTGAGGGCATGTTGGTTCACTGTAAGTCTGGCAGGTGAGCCAAAGAGCATGGAGTATGTCTTGCTAGTACTGAGAACAAGTTTGTTCTCTGCTAGCCAGGATTGAATGCTTGCGAAGTCCGAGGCAAGAGGGTGATTTATGTCGGCAACGTGTCTTGCACTATGGTAGATAACAAGGTCATCTGCATATAGCAGGGTTGAACAGGAGGGTGCAAGCAACGGGATGTCATTAATGAAGATTGAGAAGAGCAAGGGGCCAAGTATAGAGCCCTGGGACATGCCAACATGTATAGATGAAAGGTCTGATATGGCTGAGTTAAAAACTACTGCTTGCTTTCTGTCGGTCAGATAGCTATAGAACCAGGTCCCTACATTGGTGGAGAAGCCTAGGGAGTGTAGTTTAGAAAGAGGAAGGGAGTGGTTAACCAGGTCAAAAACCTTGGTTAAATCGATGAAAACTGTGCCTGTCATAAGGCCAGAGTCCATGGAAGCATAGATGTCATTAGTGAGTTTAACAAGGGCAGTGGAAGTACTGTGGCCTTTGCGGAAGCCATGCTGGGAACAGGAGAGAAGGTTATACTTCTGAAGATATTCAATGGACTGGGTGGCCACTAGTTTTTCCAAGATTTTGCTAAGCGCAGAGAGAATTGCTATGGGACGGTAGTTCTTAATTTCTTTCAGATCACTCTTTTTGGGGATGGGTGTGACTCTAGCTATTTTCTAGATGTTAGGAACTGGACCATGGCATAGAGATAGGTTAAAGATTTTGGTTAGAGGAGAGGCTATGAGTGGAGCAGCAGCTTTTAGGAGCCTTGGTTCCAGACCATCTGAGCCCGAACTGGTACTGTCAGGGATGGAGAGGAGCAGTTTTAGAACTTCTGTTCTTGTTATTCTCTGGAACCTGAAAGGAGGATGCATGTGAAGAGGTTTAGTATCACTGGAGGGGGGGGGGGAGCAGTGTGTGCACGTGGGAAGGAGGCCAGGTAGCTGGTTAGGTTTGACAAGAGTTGATTGAAAGCGTTGGCAATAGTCAGTGGATTATTGCAGTGTGTGCTATTTATCAGCATATCACTTGAGTGGTCCATATGATTAGTTTCAAGGAGGGTTTTTAAGGTTGACCAGAACTTCTTAGAGTCCCCTGCTGCTTTTGTAAGTAGGTCTTTGCAGAAAAGGCTTTTCGCTAACTGAATATTTCTTTTACATGTGTTTCTCAGAGATCGGTAGTTGTTATAGTCAGTGTGAGCCCCAGAGGTGTTGAAATGCCACCACATTTTGTCCCTGGCCCTTATTTGGGTGAGTAGACCTTTGTTTAACCATTTAGTCTGAGTCCTCAGAATACGACAAGTGACACGTGGAGCGTGGGTATCTTGGAGCAAACCAAACTGTGCTAGGAAGTAGTTTAGTGCCGACTGGGCATTAGTAGAGGTGTAGATGGGTGACCAGTCAATCAAGGAGAGATCATGTGTAAATTGTGTTAAGTTTTAGTTGGCCAAGTTGCGGAAGGTGATGAGTTTAGGAGGAAGAGATGGTTTACTGGTAGATTGCCAGATGCAGTAGATTGGGGTGTGATCACTTAGTGCATCTGCAAGGGTGCCGGTGCAGACTATGCTGTCGGGGCAATTTGTAAGGACCCAGTCAATAAGTGTACTAGTCCGAGGAGGATCCATGACCCTGGTTGGGTCTGTGATTAATTGGTGAAGGTTGTGGCTTTGTACCAAGGAATGAGAGGACTGGTTCGAATTGTTAGTCCAGTTTAGGTTTAGATCCCCCAATATAACGATTTCATTACGGCCAATGGTGCTGTCCACTTGGGAGAGGAGTTCTTCAAGACCAGTAGTACCACCAGTGGGCCGGTTATAAGCATAAACTATGTGTAGTTTCTTAGAGCCAAGCTGTAGGGTTGCATGGATTGTTTCACAGTGAGTTAGGGTAGGCAGGATGTTGTGGGATAGTAGCAAATGTGGTTTATAAAAAAATAGCAACACCACCTCCACGCTTTGTTGAGGGCCTGTCTTGTCTGATTAAATTGTAATTTGGTAGCGAGCAAAGGGGATTGGGGTGGAGGGTTTTAGCCATGTTTTTGATAGGCAAAGGATATCAGGGTGGTATTATGCAACCCAGGCCTCAAGTTCCGTTTTGTTATGAAGAAGGCTCCTGATATTCAGGTATACAATGCGGAGGCCCTTTGTGTCATTCCAGGTTGTATCAATGTGTGATAAGTTACTTACGGGCCCTGGGTTAAGCTCAATATCCCCAGCTAACTTTAGGGCCAGGAGTAACAGATACCAAAGCTTGTGATGGATGAAAGGGGTAGACAGGGTGGGGTTTAGCAGTGAGGATTTACGTAGAGTAAAGGCTAAGTGGTAAATGAACTTGTAATGGACAAGAAGTGGGGTGGTGTCTCTGGTCACGTGAAGAGGCATACACATAATGGAGAGCATAGAGACATCAAGGTAGGTGTTTTGCTGGTTCCTGGTTGGTGGGTAGTAAGATAGAGGGAACCATATGAGGGTAGAAAAAATAGATACTAGCAGGAATATTGTACAGCTAATTCTGGCCATGTTGATTTTAAGAGATTGGGTCATAAAGTGGTGTGTGTGGGAGGAAGGTACAATTTAGAAATAACAACTTGATTTGCTAGCAGAGTTATGATAAGGGAGCCAGAGAGGTGGAAGCAAATACCAGCACCCTCTAGCAGTCAAGAAATATATTCTGCTAATGGTAAAGTGAGGAGATTGTTAATTTTCTTCTGGGAGTGGTTTAGGCTAAGCCTCGTGCTATATAACTGGAGCCGGCTAAGGGTGGAAGTGGGGTGGGTGGGTGGGGAGCAGTCCAAGTGACTGCAGGGAAGCAAGCACCGACAAGCTCGAGCACTACTTGCAGTAAACTTCAGCGGCTGGTGCTGTGAGTTGTAGAGCAGCTGCTAACTTTGTAATTTTAGAGCGAGGATAGCAGTTCTAACACTTACTTTCAGTCTCCCCGATGCGTGTTAAATTCAGCAGCTGCTGGCATGTAATTTTAGAGCAAGGAGAGCAGTGCTAATACTTCATTTCAGTCTCCCGATGCTAGTACAATTCAGCAGCTGCTGGCATGTAATTTCAAATGTGTAGAGCGAGTCGAGCAGTTCTTGCTTTGATTTTAGAAGGAGCACTAAATAAAGCGCTCAGAGCATGACTAGCTGCTCAGTCTCCCTCCTAAGCTGCTGGCAAAGTGAATTAAGTTACAGCAACTTAGATGTTGAGTTCCTATAAGCTAATCTGGCACGATTTCAGTATTAGCCACAGACAAAATTCAAACTCCAGGTTTTGGCGCCAAGTTCGAGTCAGAGACCGGGAGCTGAGATACAGAAATTATTTAATTTCAAAGTCCCCACCTAGTGTGCACACATTTAACATAAGTTTTAAACTAGTATATCAGCTGGTACAAGTCCAGTGTGTTTATGCAGTTATTTTCGGCAGTTTCAAACAGAGTAGAGATCCAGGAGAACACGGCGCCAAAATTCGAAACCCAGACAAAGAAGGCAAAAGTTATGAGGCACTGATAGGACTGGCAATTTACCTTTAGGGTAGGAACCTTTGTTCGTAGTCGTAGGGAGAATGCTCCAGGGCAGCGTGTGCCCTCCTGTAGCCGAGGCTAAGGAGAAAGAGAGGATGAGTGCACTAGTAATATAGGGAAGGAGGAGGAGACAAAGTGCAGTTATTGGAGAGGTTTTAGGGAAGGGGTGGAGAGAGCAGAGTAGTCAGTGGGATAGGGCAGAGAGATAAGTCTTAATCACTCTAAATTAAAATAATATGATGCAACAACTCTTGGGACATACAGCATTTAAAACATTTGAAATATGGTACTAAGCAAAAGACTGTAACACAGGTATGATCTTAAAGAGCACTGTATCTGAGGCAGTATTATTTAAGCGATGCACTAAGCAAACATGGTCAAAGACTGTTTCCCTATCAAATCTATATTTCCCTTTCATTATCTGTATGGAGTATGTGCATTTCAGCAGTCAATTCAAAACTTGGAGTACTTCTTGCAGTAAACTTCAGCTGCTGGTGCTGTGAGTTGTAGAGCAGCTGCTAACTTTGTAATTTTAGAGCGAGGAGAGCAGTTCTAACACTTACTTTCAGTCTCCCCGATGTGAGTTAAATTCAGCAGCTGCTGGCATGTAATTTTAGAGTGAGGAGAGCAGTTCTAACATTTACTTTAGTCTTCCGATGCGAGTTAAATTCAGCAGTTGCTGGCATGTAATTTTAGAGTGAGGAGAACAGTGCTAATACTTCATTTCAGTCTCTTGATGCGAGTACAATTCAGCAGCTGCTGGCATGTAATTTCAAATGTGCAGAAGGTGGCCAGTGTCACTCCATTATTTAAACAAACCCAGACCAGAGCCGATATGGCTGTGCTGAGCTCTTACCTGTACAGATAGCAGAGCTGCGGCAGCATGGCTCCCAGAGCAGCAGTGATAGTGGAGCGACAGCAGCATGGGTCACAGAGTGGCGGCAGCGACATTGGAGCACCGGTGGCAGTGGTTTGCTACTCGAAAGATGGTGGCAGGGTGAGACTGCACATGCGCGATACTCACGCATGCGCAGTTGTACCAGAAGTGCACTCGCAAAGTAGTGCACTGTGAGAAAGGGGGCTACCATGCTGTGGAGGGGAGCTCCATCACAGAGGACAGCACCTATGGGATCAGTGCTGCCTTGATGTTGCCACATCACTGTAAGTGAACACAGGGTTGGGTTCCGGAGTCAACCCTCTGTTCTCCTAAAGTGATAGTCAAATGTTTGTGGAGCTCCGCCCATGCAGCCATAAAAAGGAAACAAACACCATATTGGGAATTATAGGCCCATCAGCCTGACTTTAATCATATGTAAAACTCTGGAGGGTGTTATAAACAAGCATTTGTCAATGCCGAATGTTTGCTTGCTGGTATTAGCATTGGAAATGCAGGAGTTAGAGGGATGCAGAATAGGAATGGCAGTGAAGTATTGAACTTCACACCAACCCCACCTCCACCCTGCAGAAATGGACAGGTATTGGGGTATGCGTTTGGGTCATCGCCCATAACGTTCATGCCATTTCACTTCACCATATCCTGCAGACACCAGCATGTGTTGAGGTGTGCCTTGGGGTGTTCAGCTGTACAGTCACCCCATTCCATAAGGACATACGCTGAAATGGGTGCAGTATAGGAGAACAAGGTGAACTGTGGGGCTGAAGAGTGCAAGGCACACCTTGATGCCCGTCACTGGCTGCAGGGTGGTGGGGTGGGGTGGAATGGCATGAGCATTATAGTCAACAGTCCAAAGGCACACCTCTGATGCCTGTCAGTCTGTACAGGGTGGGACGTTGTGGTTAGACACCCTAACACCCCGGAAGTTTGTTGGCATTTACACTACAAATTTTCAACATGAGAAACATAAAACCAAAAATAGCTGCTCAAGCCTTTAAATTACTACACACTGGAATTCACATTTCTTATAAGGGGGTGCTGCTAGATGGCGACAAATAACAAACAAAGCAAAAATACTAGCGCACCCCCCCCCACATAACATAACATTTAAACTTTCAAATGTCAAAAATGGCTGTATTTACTTTCAAGCTCCATGTGAGGAGAGGGTCCTCTTAGTTTCAGACCGGAATTCCAATTTGTGGTTTTATGGTTTTACTTGAATTTGGGGAGTTTATGGTGCTCCTCTATAGCATGCTCCCTTTAAAATGCCTGTGTTATATCCCTTCTGGGAGCACAGTATAAAGTGAGTCAATTAGTAGCCATTTAGGCACTTAAAAGTTAAATCACCTGTGCAAAATCCCTGCTGGGAGCACAGTATAAAAGCAGTTAGCTAGTAACCATTGAGGCATTGGAAAGCTAGGGGACTAAATCGAAGGGCCCCACCTTGACATTGGTGATTTAGCTTACTCAAATTGGAATTCCAGTCTGAAACTAAGAGGCCCCTCTCCTCACATGGAGCTTGAAAGTAAATACAGCCATTTTTGGCATTTGAAAGTTTAAATGTTATGCTATGTGTGGGGGGGGGGGTGCGCTAGTATTTTTGCTTTGTTTTTTAAATTTTCAACATGGCCTTTTTGTGACCCCCACCTCATGAAAGCATTTGGGACCTCTTCTCATGGACAGTGGCACTGTGATTTTGTGAATGTGTCCTGAACTTTGAGTTCCCACAGTGACCGTGCCATTCTGCACCAGATGTATGAAAACACAAATTGGGCAGGATGTGAAGAATGACAGCTGTACCATTCATAGGAAACTGTGAAGAGATGGTAATGTTGAAAATCTGTAATGAAAATATTAAAAATACTCGAACGTCTGGACTTACTGTATGTGGAAACTGCATAACGCATGTGCATAACACAGTCATTTAGTGGAATTTTTTCATCACATTTTCAACATAGGCATTTTGTGACTTCTGCTCATGAACAGCGTCACTATGATTTTCCTAATCTGTCCCGAACATTGATTTCCAACAGGTATCACGCTATTCTGCGCCAGATGTGTAAATGCATATTTTGGGCAGGATATGAAAAATGACAGCTGTACTGTTCATAAGGAGGTGTGAAAAAATGGCAATGTTGAAAATCTGGAGTGAAAATATTACAAATGCGCGCAATTATGAGGGTGCGTGAAAACTGCACAACGTACACTCATAACACAGTCATTTCATGGACTTTTGTCACTAAATTTTCAACATAGACATTTTGGCACCTCTGTTCATGAGCACTATCACTGTGATTTTTTTTAATCTGTCCTGAGCACTGACTTCCCACAGCGACCGCGCTATTCTGCGCCGGAAGTGCAAAAACACATTTTGGCCAGGATGTGAAAAATGACAGCTGTAATGTTCATAAGAAGGTGTGTAAAAATGGCAATGTTGAAAAGCTGGAGTGAAAATATTACAAATTTGCGAAGTTCTGAGAATGCGTGGAAACTGCGCAACGGATGCTTGTAACACAGTCATTTTATGGACTTTCGTCACCAAATTTTCAACATAGACATTTTAGGACCTCTGCTCATGAACAGTGTCACCATGATTTTCTTAATGTGTCCCAAACACGGATTTCCCACAGCGACCGTGCTATTCTGCGCCGGAAGTGTGAAATCACATTTCGGTCAGGATGTGAAAAATGACAGCTTTACTGTTCATAAGGAGGTGTGGAAAAATGCCAATGTTGAAATCTGGGGTGAAAATATTGCAAATTTGAGACTTTACGAGTGTGTGCAGCAACTGTGCTACGCATGCTCGTAAAACAGTCATTTCTTGGATTTTTTCCACCAAATTTGCAACATAGACTGTTTGAGAGCCCCCTTCATGAACAGTGGCACTGTCGTTTCGTTAATCAGTCCCGACAGGTGATTCAGCGTAATGACTGCGAAATCACCTTTTTCTTGGTTGATTAACGCCATGACAGTGTAAGAATTCATGAGGAGGGGTCCAAAAACCCCCATGTTGAAAATTTGGTGTTAAAATTCCAAAAAATGACTGAGATATGCAGCAAAGTTGAAAAAACCCTATCTATCCCATTGTACAGCTTACCAGCATTTCCTCAGTTCGCAGTCAGCTTTGAAGAGTGCAGACGTGTTCCCGGTCCATCGAAGATCATCATGCTGGACTCCGGAGGTAAGTATGGGGTGAGGGGGGGGTGTGAGAAGGCAGGGTGCGCAGAGGGTAGGCGTGGGTTGCGGGCAGGGACACCGGACTCGATGAGGAATCGTTTTCTGGTTTTCAGGGTAAAAAGGAAACAAATAAAAACATTGCAGGACAGTTTTCTAGTTTGACTGAGGAATTTGGCATGCTGGGGTGGTCTCCCAGTGTGCCACCCAACTGTTTCTTTTGGGGGCCTGTAGCTGAAAGGAGATTGGGCACCCTGCAGTGCACTAACAGGGGGCGCAAGAGTCGAGGGAGGATTGGGCACTCCACGCGAAGTAACAGTTTTTATGGGGACGCTATGCCAACGGGGAGTGGGCTCCCCCATCAGCAAATTAAACTTGGGCAGGGATGGGACTAAAACCGATGGGGATTGGGGCCCCCATCGGCAAACAAAGACATTTTTTTCAGGGGGGCACATGATGCTGAGGGGGATTGGGTACCCCCTCAACACACAACAAATGAGGATGAGGTGGTGGCAATCCACCGCCATGTTAAATTTATTGTTTGACTTTGAGAGGTACCGCCCTGCAATGACGGGTTGCTCCCTCATTCCAGCAGAATGGCTGATGCTGCAATGACGAGGCAGCCCCTCATTGCAACGGTGAAAATGTTTGTACTTGGTGCACTTTTGGAGACCTGTGTTATTGGCACACTGTGCCTCCATTGGTCCACCAGTGCCAAGCCCCCAAATGCAGTGCCTCTGTTGGCTGCCACCGTGCCGCACCTCCGCAACTCACTTCCACATAATGTTTCTTGTGCATGCGCACAAGCAAACATAAAAATAGATAGCTGGCCCAGTGGCGCTGAGGGTTAAGGTGCTGGACGCCACACCTTGCACCATGCCAGCGACCCGGGTTTGGGAATGGGCTCGGGCCATAAGGGGCTGGCAGGGGAGAGGTTGGATTGACCATCCCAGGACTGCTCTCCTTCCTCTGGGTGGGCTAGAGGGTTGTGTCGCACTTGGGCAGCCCCTGGTGAAGGCCAGGGGAAGTGCAAGATGTGGCACTAGCATGGGGTGAGTTTGGCAAGATGCTTGCATGTACGCAGCACGTCATTGCACTGCCAGCTCTGGGGGAAAAAATCTAGGGTGGAAAATAGATGGGCACGACTGAGCAGCTTGATGGCCGTGCACCCGCCGACCTGGAGGCCTGTCGTGGAATCACGTCGGGGGGTCCTGGTAACGGCCGTGCTCAGACCCTTGCGGCGAGTGAGCCTGCTGTCCTCCGGGTCGGTGGGAGCCAGTGGCTGGATGCCCCCGCCGAAGCACTGCAGTAAGGTGCAAAAATTGGAGTAAGATAAAGAAACATAAAAATAGATTACAATCTTGCCTAGGAGATCTAGACAGACAGCAAAATGGGTTTACAAAAGGCAGATCCAGTTTATCAAATCTGCTATATTTTTATGAAAATATTAGCAAAAACTGAGATGACAAAAAGCTTTGTGATGCTTTCTTAGACAATTTTAGTAAGGCATTCAGTCTAGTCACACATGACGCTATTGAAAAGAAGCTTTTACTGAGGGGAGTTAAACAACAGTGGGTGAAATGATACATAGATACATAGACACTGTCAGCAGATAAGGACCTATGGCCCACCCAATCTGCCCATTTGAGCTTGTAAGTTCCCTTTACGTTTTTCTAGAATTTGGTTGCCCTTTACCCCTGATCTCCAGAATTCCCTCATGCCTATCCCTTGCATTCTTAACTCCCGGGATTGTTTCAGCCCCCAACACTTCCTCTGGCAGGGTGTTCCACTTGTCCCCCACCCTTTCTGTGAAGAAATTATTTCTCATGTTTCCTTTGAATCGCCCTTCCTCCAATTTCATCCCATGCCCTCTAGTCCTGCAACATCTTTTTCACTGGAAAATAATGTATTTCTGCAGCCTGTTCCTCCCTGTAAGGTACTAGTATGTATCTATCATATCCCCTCTCTCCCTCCTCCCCTCCAGGGAGTACATATTCAAGTCCTTCAGCCTGTCCTCATAGGATTTGTGATGCAATTTCTATACAATCTTTGCTGCCCTCCTATGAACCTTCTCTACCCTGTCTATGTCCATACGTTAGTAAGGTCTCCAGAACTGTACACTGTACTCCAGGTGGGGCCTCTCTAATGTCTTGTATAGTGGAACTATGACCTCCCTTTTCCTGTTGGTGATGCCCCTGCCTATGTATTCCAGCATCCTTTTTGCTTTGCCTGCTGCCTTGTTGCACTGTTTTCCGACCTTGAGGTCATCAGAGATGATAACCTCAAGGTCCCTTTCCTGCTTGGTGCATGCTATATCCTCACTGCCCCCAACTGACATGTTGTTCCAGGGTTTTTGTGCCCCATATGCATTATCATTCACTTCTTTGCATTGAATTTGAACTGCCAAACACGTGACCATTCTTCAAGCTTCTGCAGGTCCCTTCTTATTCTGTCTATACCCTCTTGTGTGTCCACTCTGTTACAGAGCTTTGTGTCATCAGAGAACAAAGAAATTCTGCCTTCTAGGTCCTGCACGATGTCAATGATGAAGATGTTGAGTAGGACCAGTCCCAGCACTGATCCCTGTGAAACCCCTCTGGTCACTTTTCCCCTTGTGGAGTAACAGCCATTTACCATCAATCTCTGTGTCCTGCCACCTAGCCAATTACCCACCAACCACACTACTGTCCTGTCCATTCCCATATATCCCAGTTTGTTTAATAGCCTTATATGTGGCATGGTGTCAAAATCCTTTCTGAAGTCCAGATAGGCCACATCCACTGCCCTCCTTTGATCAATTTCCTTTGTCACCCAGTCAAAAAATTCAATGAGGATGGTCTTGCATGACCTCTCCCCAGTGAAACCATGTGGCCTTGGGACCCATAGTCTGTTGACACCCAGATGTTTCACCAACATCTCCTTCAATATGGCTTCCATGATCTTCCCCACTACTGAGATCTGGCTGACTGTTCTGTAGTTCCCCACTTCCTCTTTGTTCCCAATTTTGTATAAGGGGACTATGTCTGCTGTCCTCCAGTCTTTGGGTACCTCCCCTGTTTCCAGTGATTGACTAAACAGGATTGCCAGAGGTTGAGGCACAACCTCTCATAGTTCTTTTAGGAACCTGGGGTGCACCTCATTTGGCCCCATTGCTTTATTGACTCATGTAAAGGGACTTATGTCCATTTCTGCACCTTTCTCGCCCCTTCTACTCCCTTCAGGTCCATTAACCTCCTCTTCCTCAGTAAAGACTGAGCAGAAATATCTGTTTAGTATGTCAGCTTTACTGTTGTTAACCTCAATGCAGCCCCCCATCCTCCCCTTCAGTCTCACTATCCTTCCCTTTGCCCTTCTTTATTTCACTTATGTACCTGTAAAAGGTTTTGTCCGCTCTACCCACTGATTTTGTGATGTGCTCTTCTGTCTGAGCCTTGGCTTCCCTTACTGACCTCCCTGCCTCCCTTTGCTTCTCCTGGTTCTTCTCTCTACACCCTTCTGCCTGCATCTTTCTGTATTGCCTGAATGCAATCTTTCTGGTTTTTCACTTTCTCCACTACCTCCTTGGAACACCATAATGGCCTCCTCTTCCTTTTCCCTTCATTAACCTACTTAATGCATAATTATGTTGCTCTTGTAATCCCTTTTTTAAATATTGTGCACTGTTCTTCCACGTGATTCCCTTCCCATTCCCATTAGTGCCTCTTTCAAGCATGTCCCCATTTTACCAAAGTCTACATTCCTAAAATCCATGATACATATTTTTGTGTGGTTTGGTTCTGTTTCTTCTGTGATTTTAAACCACAGTGACTAGTGGTCACTGTTCCCCAGGTGCAGCTCCCCCACTGTTACCCCATCACACTGTCCCAGTTTGTGAGCAAGAAGTCCAGTATTGCCTTCTGCCGAGTTGGTTCCATGACCAGTTGCTTAAGGAAGGCACCTTGAAGGGAGTCCAGAATAAATCTGCTTCTTGTTGATGTTGCTGCTGGGAAGCTCCAGTCCACATCTGGAATACTGAAGTCTCCAACCAGTGCCACCTCACCTTTGTCTGCCATCCTTTGGGTAGCTAGTATCAACTCCCTATCTGTTTCTTCCTCCTGTGTTGGTAGTCTGTAGACCACCCCTCTGCGGATGGCTGACCCCATTTTTCTTTCCAGCTTAACCCACAGTAACTCTCCCCATTTTGTTCCTCCTGGATCTCTGTGGCCCTTATGCCATCTTTCACATAAAGTGCCATTCCTCCTCCCTTCCTGCCTACCTTGTCTCTTCTGAAAATGTTGTAGCTGGGTATGGCCATCTCCCAGTCATGGTTATCATTACAACAGGTGTCCTTGATGGCCACAATGTCCAGGTCTGACTGCACCATGGCAGCCTCCAGATCCTCCATCTTGTTGCTAAGGCTCCTGGCATTGGCACACATGGCTTTCCATAATGTGAACTTCCTGGACTATTTAGCTGTTCTACTCCAGCCCCTTCCCTGGTTGTCCTTTATCCCTGGTTCTCCCCTGCTGTCTGCCCTTCTGTTGAATTTTGCCCCTTTTCTGCCTACCCACCCCATGGGTGCTTATTTCCATCTTTTGCACACTGCTTTGTAGTGATATCCCCTCCTCCTGTTCAGTGGTTCCACTGCTAGCTGTTGGGGGGGTGGGCAATTTGGTACCCTCCTCATTGGCCTGCCACTCACCTTAGCTAATTCAAATGCTTGTCCAGGTAACATTTAGACTTATCATTGAGTGCTTGGATACCCCTCCAAGATGGATGCATGCCATCAGGTTTGAACAAGCCCCCATCCCTCCAGGTTGGTCCCCAGTCACCAATGAATTCAGACCCTTCCTCACAGAACCAGTTCTTCAGCCATCTATTAAAGCTATTGATGCATGCACCCCCATGCTCTCCCATGCCTCTCACAGGCTGTACTTCCGAGAAGGTGACTGCCACTTGCTTGAGATCAGTTCCCAATTTCCTAAACTCTTCCTGAACTTTCTTAGGCTTCCCATTTGCCAGGTCATTAGTACCTAGGTGGATAATGACATCCAGCTTACCTTCATGTCTTGCCTTCCTGGTGATCCCCAGGATCTTCCTCCCATCTCTCCACACTGTGGCACCTGGTAGGCACCTTACCTTCCTGTCCTCCCCCTCATATGTTCCTAGTTGGATCCCTCTTATGACAGAGTCCTCCACCAGGATTCACTTCCTCCTCTTCTAGGATCCACTGCTCTCCCCACTGAGGTCATCTCCTCGGTTGACCTCCACATTGTTCCCTTCCACTTCTCTGGGTACTTCTGTTTGGTTGGCCCCATTTGCCAGTGCGGCACATGAGTTCTGGAGTGGAATAGGATTTGGGCTGTGCCTCTGCCTGTCTGCTCTAATAATCTCTGAGCCCAGTGTAATCCAAGTGCTCCTTGTTCTTGGCATCCTTTGAAGCAGCAGCATTGGACTGGTTGGTCTCTGGATAGGGGCGAAGGAACTCCTGACCCAGTTCACTTCTGATCTGAGTCTGGCTACCTCATCATGCAGTCCAGAGAGATGCCTGCAGATAGGGCAGCACCTCAGCATCCAGAAGGTCTGCCAGAATAGGACTACCCTGCATCCACTGCATTGCACCACTCCCCACATTATACTGCACTTAAACTGCTATTCCAGTAGTTGTCTGTTACTGAATCTCTCCTTCTAGTCCCCTGTTTATTAAAATGGATAGCAAATTGGCTGTTAAATAGATCACAGTGCGTGGTTATAAATGGATGTCCATCTAGTGAGGGACCTGTGACAAGGGGCATCCCACAGGGATCTGTTTTGGGTCTCTTTATATTTAATCATTTTATAGCTGATCTTACAAAAAATACTAGTTGCTGGACTGCAAAGTATGCAGATGACACCAAGCTTGGTGGGTCTGCGCTACTGTTGTGGATTTCCTGAGACTTCACGAAGACCATGATGCTATCACAAATTGGTCAAAAACCTGGGGAATGAGGTTTATTTTGAATATGTGCAAAGTCATGCACTTAGGCCACAGCAAAGGAAAATATGACCATTATTTATGCAAAGAACAGTTGACAGAAATAGTATCCGAAAAAAGATTTAGGAGTTTATATCACAAATGATTTCAGTTTTTCAAGGCAAAGCAATGAAACAATTAGTAGATCTAATAGGATAATTTGGTAAATCAAGAACAATATCAGGTCAAAACATCAGGATGTACTGCTACCTCTTTACAGGTCACATGTTAGACCTCATTAAAACAATTGCACAAAGTTTTTGGTCGCCATATAAAAAAAGAAGATATCTATCAAACTGAGAAAATACAAAAGAAATTTGCAAAGCAGATCTAAGGCTTGGAACAACTTGATTACATTAATAGGCTTAAAAGACTAACTTCATGTTTCTAGAAACCAGGAGAATGAGGGGTGATTTTTTTTGTACCTGTTGGATATTATAAATGATCCTTACTTGTTTACAGAACTGAATTTTGAATACAAACAACATAACATTTATACCCGTGGCTATCCTTTACCCAGTACAAATTATATAATACTGTTAAACAGGGTTCATAGCTCACCCGTAGAGTGATAAAGACTTGGAAATCGCTTCCTGTGGACATAATAGTTTGTAAGAGTAAACTTTCTTTCAAGCAGAAACTCGATAAATGGCTGCTGGACAAAGGTTTAGGGCAATAAGATTAAGTGATCAGAAAACTTGTAAATTTGACCCTCAGCCAAGATCTATTTACAATGATAAACAGTTGGTTAATGGATTAAGCACAGAAGGTAAGGGTTAGATGTCAACTATCTGGCCTAGGTAGGGTTATAAGTGGAGTTCCGTAGGGTTCAGTACTGGGACCAACACTATTCAACCTATTAATAAGAGCTATAAATGAAAATATTACCAACTCATTAGTTAAATTTGTGGATGACACCAAACTAGGAGGCAAAGTTGACTCCTTACCCAAACATCAGAACCTGGTTTGGGATTTAAAAACTATTGAACAATGCTCAAGCAACAATAAAATGAGCCTCAACCCATATAAATGTGTGGTACTCCACATAGGTAAAAGAAACCCCTGTTATGAGTAAGTTCTTTATAACAAAACCTTAAAGTCCTCAAACAAGGAAAGGGATTTAGGAATACTTATTAATATCAAAATGACTACTTCCAACCACTGCATAAAAATCACCCTAGTGGCCAGAAAAATGTTAAATAGCATAAAAAAGAACATTTATAAATAAAAATCAATACCGTATTATGTCTATCTATAGATCATACATTTGCCCTCATTTGGATTTTGGATTACTCTTACCGAACCCTTACACCAGACACAGCATTACTCTGCTAGAAAAAGTACAGCAAAGGACTACAAAAATCTTTCCTAGGCTAATATGTCCTATACTGATAGACTATCAACCACAGGATTGGTCAATCTGGAAGATTGAAGACACAGGGGTGACCTACTACTGCTCTATAAGATGCTACTAAGAAATGCACTTTCATCGGAATGTGGTCTACATTTTAGCCTCTAAAAGACCCAACCTTCGATGTCATACAAAGCAATTGGCTATACACAGGGCTAACACTAAAAAAGAGGGATAAATATTTTCTATTAGAGCAGCTAAAGCCTGGAACAGATTACCACAAGAGGTCGTAGATGTTAATATAAAAACCCAGTCCCCTGGAGTTACAAGAATCCCATCAGGTTAGCCCTAAGAAGGTAGAGAGCTCATTAGGAGCTCTGGGGTAGATAACAACAATGTTTACTCAGCTAGACTGAGTACAGAATGGATTATATCATTTAGAATTCTCGCAGCAGCATAAGCCACTTTGGAATCAGCTGCTCTGGGGAGTTTTAGAATGTTTAGAGCTAGTGAAGTCAGCTCAGTGTGGGAGCTCTAACAGAGAGCAGCTCTGTAGTGAAGTTCCTGCTGGTCAGTCCAGTGGCTGACTGGGTGAAGGACCTTGGTTGTTTTTCTCACTCTAGTTTGGGGAACACATCAGTGCCAACTGAAGTGGTGGAGACCGTTTGTCTGAATCGACTGGGTTTCAGTGGAGCCAAGGGACAATCCCCTGAAGATCCCAATGTTTTCAGCTGCCAAAAGAGAGATGTGTGTGCAGTTGGGAATCTGTGACAAAGCTACCTGGAAGGTAAGAGAGAATGTCCTAAAATGTCCATGTCTGTAATAAAGAAACAAACAAGGCTGTGAGTACAGATTTATCAGGAGGTCTAAACCTCACTTTCAGGTTCTTGGCAATACTGGGAATGCAAGTAATTACAGACATGTTGCATAAGAGTAATAAACATGTTTATTACTACCAAAAAGAATAAAATCACAATTGCCCTAAGCAGTTCTTACCAATACGAACCGGGAGCCAGTGCTAAGCATTCCCTATACCTCAAGGTTTCTTTGTGTCTCTTGGGCTCTCCGAGGTACAAGACTAGTGTATCACATTATATACCTATAAGAATTACTATGGTTACTGTAAGATAGAAACATTTCTAGTTACAGAGATGAGCCCTATTGGCTAAATTAGAGGAGGCTCCACGGTCCAAGATAACATTATACCATTTTGTAGCAGTCATCAGTTTGTGAAACAAAAGAGTAGAGTTCTTACAGAGTCTTACATAACTCAGTGTAGTAGTACAAATCACCAAAAGGTGGCAATGCTGACTTACATAATTGTTCCAAGGACACAGGTGTCTTGGCATCTTACAAGAAATACACAGAAAATACATAGAAGAATATATGTATTAGCAAGCAAAGTGTATTACAACAATATGTGTACATATCCTGACATCTACTCTTGTATGGTAGATGCCCTTAGCCCTATATGTTAGTATATGACATATGCCTAAGCACTAGCTGTATACAGTGTACCTCTGAGGGTACCAATTAGGGTGCAGGGACCTCGTGTAACAGATTCATGGGACTGTGTTTTTGCGGATTGGTCTGAGGCGTATGTGCCCAGAGATAAGGCTACAGTGCACCTGCCAGGGCCCCTGCTTCACCACAAAAATATGCTGAGTGTTCAAGATAATGTGTTGGATGGCTTTTAACATTTTAGGGGGAAATGAAGGATCCATTTGGTGTAACCCAGAAAGGAATGGCAGAGACTGGGCATGGGGTAGGATTGGGCATAACCCTTGTTTGATTCCCCGGTCAGGGATAACTGATTCTCGTATGAGCACCATTTTAAACTGGGCTTGTTAATGGATGTCATCACACCAGGGGAAGTTTTTTAGAGTGTGTAGAACCCACCCAGCATAATATATTTTGTTGGAAGTAAAAGTCCAGAGATTCACAGTATAGAGGGATGGACAGGTAGAATTGTGTGTAGTTAAATGTAGCTCTAAATTGCATAACCATTGTTGTTCTGGAAGGAAAAAAGTCTGCTTCTTTTTGTGTACAATGCCAAACTTGGGGGACCACCCCTGGCTGCATTTTCCAGCTTGTCTGTCAGAATAGGGCCATACTTCACAATTCCAATGCCTTTGGGAACATTAGAGCTCTGCTTCCAGTGTGGATTGTTATTGGGCCCTGTGATAGTTTTAGACCTAAAATATGCTTAGCACATCTCCCCAGAACCTGGATTAAATATAAATGTTATTTTATACTAAACCCCCAACCCCTTTAGACTGCCAAGCCAGTCAATCACCTCAACACTAGGGGTGATGCCTTTTTGTTTATGCCATCTTGTGAGATTCAGTTTCGCAGCCCCCCGAAATAGGCCTGCCCCAAGGGAGTTGGTACAGTTCCACCCTTTAAGAGGAGTTACCTCAGAAGGCCTAATGGTGGTACTGAACCTCTCGGAAATTCCAGAGGATAGCACTGATCTAGGGCCTCTTATGTCAGCCTATAATAAGGCTGTTACTGAGGCACTGGATATCCTTGCTTCTTCTCATGTTTGCCCTCTTACCTCTCATCCAGATGCCCCATGGTTTAATGGGGAGAACCGTGAATTAAAGAAGCAGGGGCAAAGACTGGAAAGACACTGGCAGAAAACTTGCCTGGAGGTGGGCAGACTTAGATTGATGGACCATTATGAAGTCTATCAATCAGCTATTTCCCGTAAGAAGGCATAATTCCTGTCCAGGGAAATTGCTACAGCAAGGAACAGACCAGCCCAACTCTTCCGGACTGTGGACAGGTTATGCAATCCAGCCTGTCTCCACTCTGGACGAGTATTATCACAAAAACAGTGTGAGGAGTTTGTGCAGTTCTTTTCTGATAAGGTGTCCACCATCAGAAATGAGATCAACCAGTGCCTTCCCATTGGTCCTTGCATTAGTGAACTGGGTGATACTAATACCCAGTTGACCTGGTTCACCTTTAGTCAACCAGTAGTCATAGATATAGTGAGGATCATCCAGACTCTGCGGCCAACCTACTGTAGTTTGGATCCAAGCCCTACACGCCTACTAGTGGGTGTGTGTAGAAGTTATCGGCCCAGTCCATGCTGGGATAGTGGGAGTTTCATTGGAGAGAGGGATGTTTCCAGATCCCTTAAAGGAGGCAGTAGTTTGCCCCCTTTTAAAAACACCCTCCCTTGACCCCAACTGCCCAGCTAACTACAGGCCAATCTTGAACTTGCCCTTTGTTGGGAAAGTTATTGAGAAGGTGGTCGCACTGCAACTGGAGGATCATTTGACCAGCCACAATATCTATGACCCTCTCCAGTCTGGCTTCAGAAAAAGGCATAGCACTGAAATGGCCCTGGTGAGGGTACTTAATGATCTCCTGACAGTGAGAGATTGGACAGCCTGTTCGATCTTGGTTCTCCTTGATCTCTCAGCGGCATTTGACACTATGGATCATGGGGTGCTGCTCGAGCTTCTCTGGTTTTTCTGTGGACTGAGGGGGGGGGGCAGTCCACAACTGGTTTAAGTCCTTCCTCGAGGGTAGGTCTCAGACAGTGGTGTCTGGAATTTCTTCCTTGGCCCATCATGGATTACTCTGTGGGGTTCCACAGGGCTCGGTGCTGTCCCCCATGTTATTCGCACGCATGCTCATAACTTCGAAAATATTTAATATTTTCACTCCAGACTTTCAACATTGCCATTTTTCCACACCTCCTTATGAACAGTACAGCTGTCATTTTTCACATCTGTCCTGAAATGTGTTTTCCCATATGGGGTGCACAATGGCACGGTCACTGTATGAAATCAATGTTTGGGACAGATTAAGAAAATCACAGTGACACTGTTCATAAGGGGAGGTCCCAAAAAGCGCATGTTGCAAATTTGATGAAATAATTCCTAAAAATGTCTGCGTTACCAGCGTGCATTGTGCAGTTTCTACACAAGCTCGTAGCTTTGCCATTTTTTTTTATTTTTACTCCAGATTCTCAAAATTTTCATTTTTGCACACTGCCTGATGAACAGTACAGCTGTCATTTTTCACATTCTGCCTGAAACATGTTTTTGCACCTGTGACACACAATTGGCGTGGTCACTGTGTGAAATCAATGTTTGGGGCAGTTTAAGAAAATCACAGTGCCACTGTTCTTGAGCGAAGGTCCCAAAATGCCTTTGTTGGAAATCTGGTGTAAAAATTTCACAAATAATTGCATTATGGGTGTACGTTGTGAAGTTTATATGCACACTCTTGAGTTCACCAATTTTGTTATATTTTCACTCCATATTTTCAACATTACCATTTTTTTACACCTCCTCATGAACAGTGCAGCTGCCATTTATCACATCCTGTTTGAATGTGTTTTCACACCTGTGGTGCCAAATGGCATAGTCATTGTGCAAAATCACCTTTCCGCTAACAAACTGATAGTGTCACAGTTCATGTGGTGGGGTCACAAAAAGCCATGTTGAAAATTTGGAGTGAAAATACCAAGAAATGCCCTGGGCATTAGGCTTTTCCACCATAACGCCCTACCCTGTAGGGACTGACAGGTGTCAGGGCTGTGACTTGGGATTGTTGACAGTAATGCTCATGCCATTCCACCCCCACCCTGCAGCCAATGACAGGCATCAAGGTGTGCCTTGGACTCTTCAACCCCAAAATTCACTCCATTCTCCTATACTGCACCCATTTCAGTGTATTTCCTTATGGAATCGGGTGAGTGTAAAACCCAAACACCCCAAGGCACACCTCAACACTTTTCGGTGCCTGTAGGGTACGGTGAGGTGAAATGGAGTGAGCGTTATGGCAGATGACCCAAAGGCACAACCCAATGCCTGTCAGTCTCTACAGGGTGGGGTGGGGTTGACGTCGGTTCCATACTTCACTGCCATTCCTATTATGCATCTCTCTAACTCCTGCACTACCAATGCCAATGCGAGCAAGACAACATTTGGCATTGACTAATGCTTCTTTCTTTTTATGAGAAGATGAGGTAGATGTCAAATGTGAGCAGGGTCAGAACCATTCTTTTTTTTTATGATTAGAAGATGACTGCCATAAAAACACAGAAACATAGACTTTGACGGCAGATAAGGACCACTTGGCCCACCCAGTCTGACCATTTCCCTTCCTATTGGATAAGCTGCAGATTCTAGTTAACCAACAGCCTACTTCCTGCAACCCCCCACTACAATTGCCTTATGTCTGTCCCATGCATGTTTGAATTCCCCCACTGTTTTAGACCCAACAACCTCCCCAGGAAGGCGGTTCCATACATTCACCACTCTCTGTGTGGAAAAAAAAGTCCTCACATTACCCCTGAGCCATCCCCTCTATTTTAAATTGTGCCCCCTTGTTCTTACACATCTCTTTTTCTGAAAGATGCTACCCTCCTGGACTTTGTTGATTCCCTTGAGATACTTAAAAGTTTATATCATGTCCCCCCTGTCCCTCCTTTCATCAAGGGTATACATATTAAGCTCTCTCAGTCTCTCTTCATATGGTTTCTGATGCAGACCCTGCACCATTTTAGGTGCCCTCCTCTGGACTGCTTCCATCCTGTCTATGTCCTTGCGTAGATGGGGTCTCCAAAACTGCACACAGTATTCCAGATGGGGTCTCACCAACTGTCTGTACAGAGGGATAACCACTTCCCTTTTTATGTTTGCTTGCGCGCATGCACAAGAAACATCTTGGGACAATAGGACTTGCGTGGAGGTGTGCCTGCCCTTGCCAATGCCGTTCTGAGTCTGCAGGGTGTGTCCCCTATGCACCAATGGAGTGGCCAGCTGTCTATGGCAGCAGATTCAGAGCACTGGTCTTGACTTGAAAGAAAAGGTCCGCTGCAATCAGCAGTGGATACGTGTCTCAACTTTCCATGATGTGTTACGTCTTCCTTTTCTCTCCATGCTCCGCCACCACTGCAACAGCAACACCCAGCGGAGTAGACACCATTCATTCTGGGGCTGTGCCGTGGTGATCTGCGGTCAAGAGAGAAGACAGTGGGAGACCCACAGATCCCCCCACACACACACACCACACGCAGTCCTGCCAAAGCTGACACGGGGTAGATTGTAGCTGTATTAAAATATTTTGTAGAAAGAACAAGTAAGGGGAGCGGGAGAATGAGAGAGAGAGAGCAGCTTGTCTGCTTAGCATCATCCAATGTCCCACTGACCCCTGAATCTGTCACTGTCCGAGAAAGAGATACACCTCTGGGCTTCCAGACATTGGAACACTGCACTGTACAATTTTTTTTTAAATTCCCCATCTTCACAGGCAGACTCTTGTTTTTTTTTTACAGTTGATTATGGTTGGAAAAAGCAAACTCAACGGCACTTTTTCTGAGGAAGGAGCGAGATCGAGAGAGAGAGAGACAGACACTGCACTTTCACTTGTAAGTTTCAGTGTACGTGTTGCTCTCTCTCTCTCTCTCTCTCTCTCTCTCTTACTACAGAGGGCATACAGTAGCTTCTCTAATTAATTTTGAATTATTTAATTTAAACATTTAATTTTTTAGCCTCCTGATTTTCTTTGTTAGAGAGAGCAGAATAAAAAGCAAAATGCCGCAGTCGATCTCATTCAGCTCCCACCTGCTAGATTAGCCTTCAGCAGCCGTCCCTCTCTAACATCATCATCAGTGCATCAATGTCTTTTCTGGATTTTTTATTATATTATTATATTGTATGTATGACTTGGCTACATTTTAAACTTCTGGTCTCGTGATGTGTCAGAAGGAAACTTGACTGCAGCTCGTTCACTACTATAAAGCTGATTGCTTTGGGGCTGCTTTATGCTTGCTTTGGGGCCCTCTCAGTTGGTCATGTTTCGCTGGTGAATACCGATGTTATCAGTACCATTTTAAAAGCAGACATGCCAAGAAAAGGATGCATGACACTGAGATGAACTATTAAATATAGCTGCCCCTATATTCCTAAAATGCACCAGATATTTTTATTGTATTATGTTATAGTGTTGCACAAGGGGTTCCCATGATACTGCCGTGTTCTAGTAGGCTGACATGGGCTACCGTTTGAAAAACTAAATCATTCCTGATTTATGTGTTGGCGTTAGCTGATTAGCAAGCAAACCTCATAATCACGTCTTGCCTGTGCCAACGCTTTTCTGCCGCCTTGCTCTGCTCCATCCGACTGCTCCAGAATACAGTTGCTGGGTGCTTTGGGGGACAGTACTGTACATCACTGGTTGAACAAGGAGGGCACAAACTGATGTTTTACATAGCCAATTAATTCAAGGAACTGTAGATACAGGAGCAAACCCTAGATGGCTTCCATTCATACCTCTAAACTGCCCTGATTTTACATCAAAAATGTACTCTGCCCCTCCTAAAATTGCTGTTTCCGTGACTAAACTGTGGGGATTATAAGCACAAATTAATATCAAACATTAATGTTGCAGACTTGCTCTAATTTAGAAATTGCAGTTTACACTAAACCCCTTATTCTACCAGCTTCCTAAGTGGATAGCATTAATTTTGAAAAATGTGTCCCTGATTTTGTCCCTTTGTACCTGATTTTTTCAAACCCTGTCCCTGATTTATGAGGGGGGAGGTTGACAGGTATGCTTAGCCTGGGGCCGAATTTAACCCCAAAAAAGAGTGTCACTAGAAATACTGCAGTAGAGAGGAAGAACCTGATCACTGTCTGCAGGTAAACCGGATTTTTTTAAAAAAAGGATTTGTAGTATTGTCAGCTTTAGAATATATTGTGCTTAAGAGTCCTGTTTGCGTTTGACAAGGAAACGGGTGTAAGATATTCAGCTCATTTTTGTTATATGGACTATTCAGGCAATATATTTGCCTTGTACAAGGTTTGTCTTACAGTAGGAGGGAAAGTATCGGTGCTCTGGTTTCATGTACACTGCACTGTAGTTCAGCGTTCAGTTTTGTCTGCATATGATGTTCTTTATTACACATTAGCAGATGTACAATTTAACTGGCACCAAGCAAAATTGCCAGGTCAAGCAAGGATTTCCCCATGAAAGGATACCCTTCTACACGAATTCTATTATTTGCCTGCTAACTTGAATTTTTAACCAGTGAAAGTGGCTTGTAACATTCTGTCCCATAGTGATAAAAATATTTGTCTTTTTAAAGGTTGTACACATTAACAATTACCACATTCACACAGTTGTCAGTAAAAATAATGTGAAATAAGATTAAGAAAAATTAGTGTGGAATAAGAGGAGTATAGTACAATAAAATCAGGAATGGGATTTACAATCTTAATTGCTCTGCTGTAATTCTGGCCACATTAAAATTCTGATAAATGCATGCGTGTCATATCAAAGCATGTTATTTTAATTATTGAAAAGACTCTGTAGGAAAATAAGACATTTTGTAATGACTACTACACAAGAGTGTGGCACAGTGTATTATTATGAACTGCCATGTCTCAGGTGCATTGTAAGGCAGGAGGCAGAACTGAGTATCTTTAACCACTGGTAGTGATGATATGCAAGGGTGTAAGCAGGCATACTCACTGTACACATTTGTGTACAGTTTTGTTGAGTGCTTGTCACAAATCATATGCCTTTCTGTTAACATTTTCATTCTAATCTGTAGTATGTAGGTTAGTTTATGTCTCTGTTCAAACTTCTGTTGTTTAGGAGACAGATACATGTATAACCTCTTTAGAGATTAGAAGAATAATCTAACAACAATCTGACTTGTTTGGAAGGGGGTGTCATTTGGAGAGGATGTGTACATTTTTTAATTGGGGGGGGTGCAACTGTTGGATACTGTGTAAAAAACATAAATTTCTGGCTACACCCCTGATGATATGCCGTAATATATATCACACCATGCAGTCTATTATTAAGTTTATAAAATGATGCACAGTTGATGGAGACATGGCTGGGCTTGGTGATTAGTTCAGATCCATGGTGATATGCTGAAACACCATCTAGATCACTCATTGCTTCAGCCTATCGGTTTTCTGGGTTTATCCTGTCCATAGTATAATTAGTGTACCAGCACACTTTTGGTGGTTGCAAAAGCATGAGGCAAAGAAAAACTTACCTCCCATCCACATAAGAAGTGCTGCTACTGCATCTTAAAATCCTGGCATGTGATACTACTTAAAGCAGTAGTGCATATAGCGGTGACATTTTGGTCTAAAATTTTCTATTGTATATTACATCACCCCTTACCTACTGACGTGTATTACATAGAGAATAATATATGCAGTAGTGTGTGTAATGAGATTTTACACACACCCGAGCTGTGGGATGCTACTTAAGCCCCGAGGGTATAAATTGCATCCCACAACGAGGGTGTGTGTAAAATGGAGTTTTACACACACCACCCCATATTTTATTTGCATTACTCTAAAATGCAGTAGGCTACCTGCAGTTTACCGGTGGCAGAAACAGTCCATTAGCTTTAGCAGCTGTTTGTATGTTCATGCATACATACATTGTGTATTCACAATAATGAGTCTGAGAAACATATAAGCCACAATATAGTCTCATAATATAACATGTTGCTAATTGTCTTACTTACCTCTGCTGTCACTATGTCCTGTGCAAAGACATGTCTGTCCTACTAATGTTGCAGCACTCCATTGTAGACCTCCTTCAATACATTGTTCAATAGATATAAAATACATTAATCAAAACCATTACAGTACATGGCAGCACTTCTGTCATTGTCCTGTCTTCCTGATTTACTAATGCTATTCCTGTTTTGCACTAGGCTAAGACAGAGAGACCCCCTGCTGTGTCTCAAATGCAGACCTCAAGAGATCCAACAGGAGATAGAAACACTGTAGCCATAGACTGCCTGTCTGATAGCATGTCATAAAACATACAAAGTATCACTTTCTGCTGCTTTTCAATGCTGCAAAGTGCTCTATAGCAATAACAAGTCTGCAGATAAGACGCATCAAAGCACAGCACTGATCTCAAACCATATTTACAAACTTAGAAATCCAAAAAGAGAAAAGAAAATCTGCTACCCTAAATTGCAGGGCTGCTCAGCCACAAAAAAGAGCTTCAGCTTCAGTGCTTTTTATTAATAAATACTACTGCCAGCTGTGTTAATGGTGAGCAAATTTATGGGTGGTCAAATGGTAGGGGGAACCCAGAAAAAAACTTTCTATAGCACTTTAAATAATGCAATAATGATTTATTTTCAACAACTTAACTACAAATTGCAATAAAGTGCTTACACCAATTCAATCTCATACAAATGTACAGTCTCCTACCATACATATGCCTTGCCTCAGTCCAGGGCATCTAGCCACTAGCCGGACTACTAGCCTCTGCGCTTCGCCGCTGCGGCTTTCTGAGTGGCTGCGATTCCATATCCCTTCATTCTTCAATACTCAAAGGGCATGTGCAACATAATTAGAAAATCCTAAAATTTAACAACTACCTTAATCACTTAGATGCAACTAAATGTATCAACAAAGTGGCCATTAAACCTTCTGTTCCATTTATATGTAAAATATTCCTATTGCAAATAAATTTAAACATTGCTCAAAGTTCTAAAATAGTAGACTGTTCACATTAAACATATTCACAGCATATGCAATTCAAGAACCTATGCCCTGCTATATGTATGCTTGCATTGTTACACACTTTAGGTTCACAATGTGTATATAAAAATATATATGTGTGACAAGACGTCCCATTCAATATAGCCTCTTACAAAAATGCAGTACCATGCCATATCAATCCATTTAAATAAGCAGCTATGTTAATTCTATTGTTCCTAATTCTAAAACAAATACTAAACTCCAAATTCACAGTATCATAGTATAACTGCCACTCAATTCAATTTACTTTATTAATGTCCACCACTGAATGGGCTTACCCATAACAGAGTCAGACTGTGCTCATTATCGATGCTAATTACTCACTAAAACGAGTCACATGCAAATCTTAGCCAATTCATTTGCAGCCCATAATTAAGGCTTCAAATTCATATTTATCGATCTTGACAGCAAAAGAAAAGAAACTCAGAACAAGGACTGCCAGAAGTAATACTGGATGAGAATAAAGCAATTTGATCCAATGTTCAGTATTTCTTGCATTTCAAATGCCATGCTTCAGTTCTACATTGAATTGTATGTCATTGATTGAAAAAAAAAACAACAAAATGATTGTTTCCCCCAATTGTTTAACCAGGAGAGACACAGTAAGCTGAAAGCTTGTTTACAGATGCAACCTGACAGCACAGGGAAGTTAAGTGAATTGCTTAGGATCACACAGTATGCAAGTGGGGGGTGTGGGATTCAAAAACCCTGGTCTCCAGATTTGCAGCTCAGAGCCTTAAACCACTGTGCTATACTGCTTCCAATGTAAACTATTTATTTGTAAATTTGGCAATGTAGTTAATTGTCCAGCAATTTTACCATAATTGAACACTATGGATTGAATAGTAACAGAGCCACACTACACCCTAGCAACTTTGCGCTTTGATGACAGATCGATAAATATAAATTTGAAGCCTTAATTATGGGCTGAAAATGACCTGGATAACATTTGCATGTGATTCATTTCAGCCAGTAAATACTGTCAATAACGAGTGCAGTCTGACTGTGTCATGGGTGAGCCCATTCAGTGATGCACATTAGTAAATTGAATTGAGTGGCACTTATACTACTACACTTTGCACTTGGAGTTTAGTATTTCTTTTAGAAATAGAAACAATACAATTAACATAACTGCTTATTTAAATCGATTGATATGGCATGATACTGCATTTTTTCTGAGTGTTATATTACATAAACATAGAAACACAGAAACATAGACTTTGACGGCAGATAAGGACCGCTTGGCCCATCTAGTCTGCCCATTTCCCTACCTACAGGATAGGCCGCAGATCCTAGTTAATCAACAGCCTATTTCTTCCTACCCCCCACAAGAATTGCCTTATGTCTGTCCCATGCATTCTTGAATTTTCCCACAGTTTTAGACCCCACAACCTCCTCAGGAAGGCTGTTCCATGCATCCACTACTCTCTCTGTGAAATAATACTTCCTCACATTGCCCCTGAACTGCCCTCCTTCTATCTTAAAATTGTGTCCCCTTGTTCTTGCACGTCTCTTTTTCTGAAAGATGCTGCCCTCTTGGACTTTGTTGATTCCACTGAGGTACTTAAAAGTTTCTATCATGTCCCCCCTCTCCCTTCTTTCCTCAAGGGTATACATATTAAGCTCCTTTAGTCTCTCCTCATACAGCTTCTCTTGCAGATCCTGCACCATTTTAGTTACCCTCCTCTGGACTGCCTCTATTCTGTCTATGTCCTTGCGGAGATGGGGTCTCCAGAACTGGACACAGTACTCCAGATGGGGTCTCACCAACTGTCTGTACAGAGGGATAACAACTTCCTGTTTTCTGCTGCTGATGCCTCTCCCTATACATCCCAGTATACGCCCAGCCCTCCCTACTGCCTTCTCACATTGCTTGCTAACCTTAAGGTCATCTGATATGATTACCCCCAGGTCCCTTTCCTTTTTTGCTGTTTTTACTACCTCCCCACCCATTGTGGACATGGGACATCTTCTAACAGATAATATTTTGTATACACATTGTGAACCTAAAGTGTATAACAATGAAATCATACATATAGCATAGCATAGGTTCTTGAACTGCATATGCTATGAAACCATTTAATGTAAACAGTCTATTCTTTTAGAACTTGAAGCAATGTTTAACTTAATTTACAATATAAATGTTTAACATGGTTTTACCAAGTAAATACCACCAATAATGATTGCAGTCAGTCTCTGTTATTCACTCTTCACATGCAGGTATTGGAGGGAATGGGTTGTCAGCTGATCTTTTACTATACCTGCACACTGAAGCAGAATTAGATAGGCCAGGTCATCTGTTTCTGCTGACACTTTCATAGGTTTGTATGTTCACCGTTTACTGCAATAAATATGTCTATATGGTATACCTACATTCTTAACGTTACTATCTTTGTCATACCTCTGCATCTCTATGCTTTCTATGGCAAGCCCTACTCTGCACACCTTTCTCTTTTTCCCCTCATAAGTACCCTTCCCACCACCCGCTCCCTCAATTGTTACTATCTCTCAGCACCTATGAACACCTGAAACTCTCTGCCACGACTGTTACAGCCCACGACACAAAGGCACACACCCCAACACCTCTCACTCTTTGCAAATTGGGTGTGGCAGTTGGCATTACTACAATACCTCACTACCATTCCTATTATGCATCTGCCACTCCTGCACTACCAATTCCAATACCAGCAAGCAAACATTCGGCATTGACAAATGCTTGTTCTACTTGTGATGCCCCTTCCTATTCATCCCAGTATCCAACTGGCTCTCCTTACTGACTTCTCACATTGCTTACCCACCTTTAGGTCATCTGATATGACTACCCCAAGTCCCTTTCCATTGTTGTTGTTGTTAGTACCTCCCCTGCTATTGTGTACTCTTCTCCTGGGTTTTTGTTTCCCAGGTGCATTACTTTGCACTTCTTTGCATTGAATCTAAGTTGCCATATGTCTGACCATTTCTCCAATCTTGCCAAGTCCCTTCTCATCCTTTCTACCCCCTTGTGTATCAACTCTGTTACAGATCTTTGTGTCATCTGCAAGAGGCATACCTTTCCTCCAGATCCTCTGCAATGTCACCTATAAAGATGTTAAAGAGGACTGGACCCATACTGAGCCTTGAGGTACTCCACTAGTAACCCCTTTCTTTGGAATGTGTTCCATTCACTATTACCTTCTGTGTCTGTTGTGCAGCCAGTTTGCTACAGGCTACCACCCTGGAACCCACTCCCAGGCTGGCTAACTTGATTATTAGTCTTTTGTGCGGGACTGTGTCAAATGCCTTGCTAAAGTCTAGGTAAGCCATATCCACAGTCCCTTCCTGGTCTATTACTTTGGTCACCCAGTCAAAGAAATCAACTAGATTCGTCTGACATGACCTTCCTGCTGTAAATCCATGCTGCTTTGGATCTTGTGCCCCACTGGCCTCTAGGTACTAAACAGTTCTTTCTTTCAGAAATGATTCCATCATTTTCCCTACCACTGAGGTCAAACTTACAGGTCTGTAGTTTCCTACTTCTGCCTTGCTCCCACTTTTGTGAGGGGAATCACATCTGCCCTCCTCCAGTCCTCAGGTACCACCTCATCCTCCCATGACTTGTTAAAAAGTGTGGTCAGTGGTGTCACTAGGTCCTCCCTTAGTTATTTTAGGATTCTGGGGTGAATCCCATCAGGCCCCATTGCTTTGCCCACCTTGAGTTTTAGGAGTTATTTCAGTACTCTTTCTTCTGTAAATGGACTGGTGTCAACCCCCCTACCCAGAGTGCTTCTATTGTCTGGTTTAGGTAACTCCTCCTCATCTTCTTTTGTGAATACTGAGCAAAATTATTTATTCAGTATCCCTGCCTTTTCACTGTCTCCCTCTGCCCACCTCCCCTCTCCTTTATTAATCTTCACTATTCCTCCCTTAACCTTTCTATTCTCCCTAATGTACCTATAAAAGGTTTTATCCCCCTTCTTAACTGAGTTGGCTACTTTTTCCTCAGTTTGGACCTTTGCTATTCTGACTGCCTTCCCCACTTCTTTCTGCTTTAATTGATACAGTACCCTACCATGCTCCTTCTGTGATTCTTTATACTTTTTGAATGCAGTCTTTTTCTCCTTAACCTTCCCTGCCACCTCTTTTGAGAACCATAGTGGTTTTTTACTCTGCTTTGTTTTCTTTATTTGTTTCACACAAAGGCTTGTTGCCTCTATGATAGCAGTTCTGATTTTTCTCCATTGTTCTTCCACCCCTCCTTTTTGGCCATTTACTAGTGCATTCCTCAGGTATTCACCCATTTTGCCAAAGTCGGCCCTTCTAAAGTCCAGTATCCTTGTTTTTGTATGGCTTGTCTCCATGATTGTGCTTATTGTGAAGCACACTGTGCAGTGGTCACTTGTTCCCAGATGTCTACTGACTTCTAAATTTGTGATCCTCTCTCCATTTGAGAGTACCAGGTCTAGTATTGCTCCCTCCTGAGTGGGTGCCAACACTAGCTGTCTAAAACCTGCCACCTGCAGGGCATCGAGAATGACCCTGCTCTTGGATGTGGCTGCAGTACATGTCATCCAGTTAACATCTGGCATATTCAGGTCCCCCATCAACAGTATCTCCCCTTTTTCAACCATTCTGAGAATGTCCTCTATCATTTTCTTGTCCATTTCCTCTCCTTGAGATGGGGATCTGTATACAATCCCTGTGCGGATTGTGATGCCATTTCCTGTCTCCAAGGTGACCCAGAGTGCCTCTTGTCCTCCCCCTTTACTTTTTAGTTCTGTAGCATTGATCTCTTCCCTGATGTATAGAGCTACTCCACCTCCTCTTTTACCCTCCCTGTCCCTTCTGTAGACTGTGTGCCCCAGTATGTTGACATCTCAGTCATGGTTCTCCATGTACCATGTTTCAGTGACTGCCACAATACCCAATTTTTCATCTTCCATCAGGGCTACTAGCTCAGGAAGCTTGTTTCCCAGATTACGGGCATTAGTACTCATTGCCCTCCATTTAATGTTGGCTTTATCCTTTTTTCCCCCATCCCTGCTGTTATTGCCTTTGTCTATTTTTCAATTTACCCCTGTTCTTCCCTCTGTTGAGCTCTGTACCTCAGTGTTTACCTTACTACCTGCCATGTTTTGTGGGGGGAGGTTTGAAATTTCCTGCCTCTTATCAGGACCTCCCCCCTTGGCTAGTTTAAAAGCTTGCCAAGGAAGCATTTAAACCTGTCACTTAGGCGCTTGATTCCCTTCATGGACAGATGCAGACCATCATGCCAGTATAGACCTTCATCTCTCCAGATGTACCCCCAGTCCCCAATGAAGCCAAAGCCACTTGCTCTGCACCAGTTTTGCAACCATTCATTAAACTGCATGGTGTGCAGTACCCGAGCCTCACCCCTGCAATGGACTGGCAGCACCTCTGAGAAGGTAACCGCGCTTGCTACCTGTCTGAGACCCCTCCCCAACTCCACAAATTCATCCTGCGCTGCCCTGATTCCATGCCTAACTAGGTCATTTGTCCCAAGGTGGACAATGAAATCTAGTTCCCTCTCCTGTGATGCTGCTTCTGCAGTTGTGAGGATTCACTTCTTGTCCCTCCAAGCCATGGCACCAGGCAGGCACCTTTCTTCCCGCTCCTCTCCCTGCCCCAGTTCTACCTCCCTAACAATTGAGTCCCCTATCAGAAGCTGTTTCCTTCCCCTGTCGTGTCTCTTGCCACACTTTTGTGGGTCTCCCTTGTGGATGTCCTCAGCATTCTTCTTGGTCTCCAGTGAGGATGCCATCATAGAGGAACCTTGTTCTGCCAGACTGGCATATGATTTGTGTAGAGGTACAGCTAGGGGGCTTTGCCTCTGTTCCAGCACCCTCACCCTCCCAGAACCCATTGTGCTCCAACTGCTCTTCATACATGGCAACCTGTGAGGCAGTGGTTGTGGCAGTGGTGCTCTTTGGGTGGGGGAGGCCTCCTTAGTCCTTGCCAGTTCAGCCTGGAGGTGGCCAATCTCCTCCCTCAGAGCTGAAAGTTGCCTGCAAATAGGACAGCAATGCAGTTTCTAGAATATCTCCCAGAAAACTGCTGCCCCACACCCAGTACATTGCACCACTCTCCACATGTTCCTCTACCTTATAATATACAATATGTAATATATATATATATTTGTTTTTTGTGGTGTGTACTTACCCTTTATGCACTGTGATGGGTTATTAAGAATATGGCAGTTCTGCCCCAAGACCTGTTGAGGAAGTGATGTCAGAACTTTGGCTATAAAGGAAATGCCATGCCTGGGGGTGTGGGGTGTGGGGAAGGGGGTGGGTAGTCCACAACCACAGGTGACTGTTAGAAACAATCAAATACACCACTGCTCCACCACCCTGGTGAGTACTGCCCTTTATAGTAATTCAACTAACCTCCAGTAACTTATTTAAAAATAGTTTAACTATCACAAAATCCTATGCACCAGTAAATTATTTAAAAATAGTTTATGTCCCAAAATCCTAGTAGTCAATCCAGCTACCCCCCAAGGGACAACCAAAATGCAGTATTCAAACCCTTGTGAAGTTACTTCCAAGATAAGCAGAGTTTGCAAGCTCCTTTTTCAACTCCTCAGCCACCTGTAAATTATTTAAAAATAGTTTCACTGTCAGAAAATCCTAGTAGACAATCTAGCTACCTCCAAGGGTCTACCCAAATGCAGTATTTAAATCCTTCTGAAGTTACTCACAAGATAAACAGAGTTTGCAAGCCCCTTCTTGGTTAAACACTAAATAAATATGTAAATAAAAAAGCAATTACCAGGGGTAGTTAGTTTCACCTCCCACAGAATTGAGCAAAAGTGCACGTTATTGCAGATATCAAGTGCAGTATAGAATTTCCCATACAGCTCACAGCTGAATAAAGTAGTGGTGTCCTTCCAGGTCAAGAAGATGATTCACCAGTACTAGAACATGTACCGTAAGAAGAGTGGTGGTCAGACATAACTTGTTGCTACAGCAACATGCCTTTTCATGTGTTTTACCTGTCATAATGTGTTTTGAATGTTGAAAAATGAGTTAGCACTGTCTAAAAGTACTTAATGATAAAAACTATTGAAACTGATTCTAAAGCATGAAATGTAGATAAAAATGGTAATATAAGTGCAACGGACTAGACTGAAACACAATGTGTTCATTAAATTGGCATTCTGGTTCCCAATGAGGACAGAATTGTGCTTCAATTGTGGCAGAAATGGAATGGACATGACTGAGGTGGTGCCACTATATACCCTGTGGGCATGCTGTGACGCTGTGTTTGCATGCTGGACCCAAAGGGGTCCTGTCACCTCTGTTTCTAAGACTAATTAGTGGTTCTCAATGGAAAGACCAGATAGTGGTATTCAAAGGGGAAGACTGATTCTTAGAAGATATACTCATTTTTAGCAGATCATTCATCTTTTACAGTAAGTAACATTCAGAAAAAAACAAAGATAAAGTTAATACAATTCACTTTATTACATTTGTAAAGAAAATGCTTAATGATGAGCTAAGCAACATCACTGACTCTTTCTTCAGCTGCCCTCTTTATGCAGCCACGGTTTTAAATAACTCAGAGTAGGGCTGTCATACATGTAGAGAGCCTCATGTATTCAAGTAAGGAGTGTTTTTATAGCAGTAAAGATCAGTATCATGTCTATATTTTCTTTTCACCATTTCTCTTTTCTGTTGCAGGTTCTTATCTGTAAAATAAATGGAAAAAAATATTATATTTCAAACAGCACTGATTTATTTGCACAAAACTCATCTATCTCATTCTCTCTCTATATATATATAGCTGTTATATCTATATATAAATATTATATATAAATATACTAAAAAAGCATTAATGGAATATAATAATTACTGATTTGATGCAGAAAGGAAGGCGTGAACACCTGCATAGACAACTTTGATAAAATGTTGAAGATAAAAAACTTAATTTTCCAATTTACAAACAAAATGTATAATTAATATGAAAGGTGGGGAGGAAACAGAGCACTTAAGCAGTCTGTAAATCTAATGGATTACTGAAGAGTGTGTCTGTGAATTTATATGTGTATGATTGAACATGTGATGGTCATTACATGATTTCATTACTTAAATGCAGATCCTCTACCCTGAGGAAGACCACATTTGGGTGAAATGTCGGATGTGGTCTGGGGTTTCTCTGTTTGGTTTATGGATGCCAAATAAATTACCCTAAGCTATTTCTGCTGTTGGTGTTTCTGGTTTTGAACACTGTTACCCTCTGATATGACACAAAATATTCCGTGTCACAAGAGTTTTTTTACTTTCTCATCACTTGCTCCTCACAACATGAATGTTTTTTGTTCTTCATGTCATAATGGTCTGTAAGCTAAAACACATGGAAAAGACATAAAAATGGTGTATTTTTAAAAAAAACAGACACTTGAACCTAATTAAATAGATCTATTTAGCGAGATTCCAGTGTTTATTTATTTGTTTTTAAAAACCTCCAGAAATATCTTTTCTGGGCTCTCCCAAAATACAGCATGCTTCTATTAGTCAGAGGAGAAATCCACTTATGTTCTCTGTATGAGAACTGTGTGACTTTATTTGTTTTTGTGGCCACAGTTGGAGTGTTGCTGCTGGTGTGAGAGCAGTGAGATGATGATTGCTGGATCTGGATCTCTCTCTCTCTCTGTATCTCACAATCAATCTATCAGTTTATCTATCCATTTTCATTTCCCCCTCCTCCCAATTCAGCCAGCCCTCCCTCCTATTTTCCTGACACTGAAAGAACACCAAAGTAGACTGGTGTGACCACCCCCATTATGCTTGCCACCCCTTTCCTCTCCAGATCACACCCCTTCATGAATAAGTGACACACATGAGTGCCCACCCCTAGTGCTGCCATGGAGTTTAGCCAACGCTGGGGTGCCCAATCCCCAGTGTCAGATCTAATATTAATATAATCTGCAAAAAAGAAAATGAACCCTTTATGTCTTTTTAGTTGATAATCTTCCTATAAAAAAGGAAATGATCCCTCACCAATCTGACCCTCCCAGACCCCACCCCACCCCACCACACCACAACCCCACTCAGCACCCACCACCCACACCCGCACTCACCCTAACTCACATGAATATGCCCCATGATGTAAATCCACTCTCTGATCAAAAATAAAGTCTGCTGCTGGAACCAGCAACTGTGTTATGAGAAAATAAGGTAAGGCTAGTTTAATGCACATCAATGGAATTTAACTTTTACTCAAAACTGTCAATTATAAATATTTTTACACCAAATTTTAAACATGGCCATTTTGGGTCCCCACCTCATGAGCAAGGTATCTGAAATTTTTCAAATCCCTCCTGAAAGGTGTTTTTGTGGTGACTGCAAAAAAAAATCACCTTTCAGTTGGGATTTGAACATTTTCACCTATTGGGTTCATGAAGTGTGATCATAAGAAAGCTGTATTGAAAATATGGTGTAATATATGGTAAAATGACCAAGGAATGAGTAAATGTTGAAATATTTCAACGTTCATGCGACTTTGCTGATTTTCAATATTTTGACTCCAAACTTTCAACATTATAATTTTTTCACACCACTTGATAAATGTGACAGATGTCATTTAAAAAAAATATTGGAAAAGATGTATTTTTTCACTTGTGGTGTAAAATGAGTTTTGGCCAATATACCATAAATGCCACATGTTTATAAGGCGAGTCATAAATAAACTATCTTGGAAATTTGGTGTCAAAATAAAAAAAAATTAAAATAATAAAGAACAGTTGCATGCTTACTATAACAGTAGATCTTTGAGAGAATCTCATCCATCAGGTCACACCTCTGGAATGATACATCGCCAGGCACTAGGAACACATGAAAACTTTTGCAAGCAGGCTACCAGGGGCCACCCATGATGATGTCAGATTTTGGCTCTCATATAAACATGGGCGTTCCCTACTTTCCTCAGTTCCCCACCATAGATCATGCTTTGAGGACGTCTCTATAGGGAACCAGGAGAGAACCTAGTGCTCCGTGAATCAGGTGAGGCAGAGAACTACAGATAGACCATCATGGAGATGGAAACAGCACAAATTGGAGTATCAGAACCCTCAGGGGAAAGGAGTGTGAGATGGCATGGTTTGATAAAAGATATTCTCTTGAAGATCTACTGTTACGTTACATATGTAACTGTTCTATCTTCTTCAAGGATACCTCTTTCATCAGGCCATACCTACAGAATGAGTACTGACCTTGAACAGTCTGGGGGACTTGAGACTATAGGCATAAGAAAGTAGGCTTTGATGCACAGCTAGGACAAAGCCAGCTTTTTCGAGAGATAAGGTTTAGACTGTAATGTTTAGTGATGGTGTGGACAGTACTCCAGGTGCAGCTGCACAGATGTCTGCACCAGACACATTGAGGTGGCCATACATTCTGTGGAATGGCCATGAACCACTCCAGGAATTCCTTATTGTGCTTTCCATAACAGAAAGTAATACAGTTTGCTAGCCATTTGGACATGCACCATTTAGAAACTGAGACAACCTATTTTTCCCAGATGTGAACAAAACAAAAAGCTGAAAGGACTTTTGCAGTCCTTCGTGTGGTATATATAGTTCCTGAGTATTCCATCTACATCTAGTGTATGGAGCAAGGCTTCCCCTGAATTGTAATGCTCAGGAAAACAAACCAGCAGGTGGATAATTTGATTTAAAATAAACTCAGACACCACTTTTGGTGGAAACTTGGGACTAGTACACAAAGATTCTCTGTCTTTGTGAAAAATCAAATAAGGAGGCTCACACACTGCACCTGTAGCTCTGAAATTCTTCCAGCAGAAGTGATTGAAATTAAAACCAATGCTTTACACGAAAGAAAATGTAAGCCACAAGTCATGACTGGCTCAAAAGGAATCAAAGTAAGCTTTTCCAAAACAAAATACAGGTCCCAAGCCAGGGCTGGATTGTGGATGGGAGGCTTTAGATGTAGAATGCCTCTCAAGAATGTATGGGCCTCCTCCAGCTGGGCGAACTTATGACCCTTATTAGGCACATGGAAAGCTGAAATGGCAGCCAAGTGCACCTTGCTTGAGAAATACTGTAGGCCTGCATCCGATAAGAACAGTAGATATTCCATAAGCTGGTTAACTGGACAGGTGAATGGTTCCAGGTGATGAAAAGTGGCCCAAAGAGCAAACTGCTTCTACTTCATAAAGTAAGTGGATCTAGTGAAGGCATTCTGGCAGCCACCTAGGCATTAGCCACTTCTTGGGAAACCCCAGATCTGGCAATGGCTATGTTTACATGACCCATGTATGGAGATAAAGAGGTTTGAGGTCTGGATGCACCAGGGTTCCTTGTTCTTGTAACAGTAGACTGTTGCCTGGGGCAGAGGCAGTGGTGGTTCCACTGCTAGCTGTTGCAGTAGGGGGGAACCAGATCTGACTCGGCAATAGGGGAGCAATGAGTATCTGAGTTGCACTCGACATCTGGAGCATGAGTAGCCCTCTCTAAATTAGAGGGAAGGGAGGGAAGACATACAGGAACCTCCCTTTCTAAAAGAGGAACAATGCCTCTCACCAGAAAACTCCAGGCCTTGGAGCAAGCGAGCAGAAAAGTGGCAGTTTTACATTGTGTGGAGATGCAAAAAGGTTCAAATATGGATGGCCCATCTGTCGAGTGGGTTGCTAACAACTGAAGTCAGCAGTTCCCATTCATGCATCCTTGACTATGACCTGCTTAGCCTCCCTGTTAAAATATTTTGGATGCCTGGAACAAACACTGCTTACAGTTCTAAACTGTCTTCCAGAGCCCAATACCAAACTCTTGTTGCTTACCTACATGGAGGTAGTAGTGAGTTCTCCCGTGCTTGTTAATGACTGTAGTGCATCACACTAATGTTGTCCATGTGCACTAGCAGAGGACCTGGGGACAAATGAGTCTGAAAGACCTGTAGCCCATACAAGAACATCTCACATTTTTAGAACATTTATGTGCAAGGTGCTCTCCACTTGGGTCCATGTACCCTGGGTCAGATGGGAGCAAGTGTGCACCCCAGTTTATCCCTGAGGCATCTGTTGTGAGAATCTGGAGAGGGGAGGGAATCAGGAAGTGAAGCCCCTTTGACAGACTGCTGGGTTCTATCTACCACTTGAACTCTTTGCATATGAGAAGTTACTAGAAACGTTTGTCCTAGGTCCTCTGTGAGCCGATCCTACTGGACTCATGGGACCACTGGGTATCCTCATGTGCAGTCTGATCAATGGTAACTCTCCATCCCCACCTGCCAAGCAGTCATCAACCATAATGCCCACCACCTCCCTCGAGAAAGCAAGGCCAGACATGATCTCTTCTTCACACAGGGCCCACAGCTACAACACTTTCTGCTGGCAACATGGCAAGACATACAGTATTCCTCTACCTTTAAAGAGTCTATCCAAGCATTGGCTTGGAGATATACCTTGTGCTTCAAACAGGCTATGGGCTGGTGGGAGGGGTGAGCCTTTGGGTTGACAACCCCAAGAAAGATTGCACCACCAATTCACCAAAATTCTGGAGACCCCAAACCCTAATGCTTTTTCTTTTGCTGCTTGGGGGTGTGGGTGTGTGGAGTTAAGGATGGAAACCCTAACACCACATTTACCTACTTTTGTTGCATTCAGTTGAACCCAAACTGATGTATTAATGCAGCTTTTTGCAAAGAATATATATTTATGCAATAGGTGTGGACATAAATGTAATGTGATAAATCTGTTTATCTGTGCTACTATGGGTATAAATTTGAAACCTTCAGTTTATACATATAGCAAACTTGTCATCACAAGTTTATGCACGTGGTAAACTAAACTTACAAACATAGAAACGTAAACTTCGACGGCAGATAAGGACTACTTGGTCCACCCATTCTGCCCATTTCCCAACTTATTGGATAAGCTGCAGATCCTAGTTAACCGACAGCTTACTGTACTTATTCCTACCCACCCCACCCCCACCAGAATAACCCAATGTCTGTCCCATGCATTCTTGAATTTCCCTACTGTTTTTAACCCCACAACCTCCTTAGGAAGGCCGTTCCATGTGTCCATCACCCTGTCAGTGAAATAATACTTTCTCAGGTTGCTCCTGAGCCATCCCCCCTCTATCTTCAAATTGTGTCCCCTTGTTCTTGCACATCACTTTTTCTGAAAGATGCTGCCCTCTTGGACTTTGTTGGTTCCCTTGAGTTACTTGAAAGTTTCTGTCATGTGCCCCTTCTCCCTCCTTTCCTTGAGAGTATACATATTAAGCTCCTTTAGTCTCCCTTCATACAACTTCTGGTGCAAACTCTGCACCATTTTAGTTGCCCTCCTCTGGACTGCCTCCATCTTGTCTATGTCCGTGTGGAGATGGGGTCTCCAGAACTGCATGCAGTACTCCAGATAGATTCTCACCAACTGTTTGTACCGTGGGATAACAACTTCCTGTCTTCTACTAGTGATGTCTCTCCCTATGCATCCCAGTGTCCCCAGCCCTCCTTACTGCCTTCTCACATTGCTTGCCTTCCTTTAGGTCATATGACTACACCCTGTCCCTTTCCATTTTTGTAGCTGTTTATACCCCCCCCCATTATGTACTCTTCCCCTGGGTTTTTGTTTCCCAGGTGCATCACTTTGCACTTCTTTGCACTGAGTCTAAGCTGTCATACATTTGACAGTTCCTCCAACCTTGCCAAGTCCCCCTTGTAAATGACTGGTCAACAAAGAATGTACTCAGCAACTGGCCAGCACTACTTGTTGCAATTTCATTACTAGAACCACTTTGAAAGTACCAGTTATCTTTCAACAACACAATCATGTCTCCAAAGCAACAATAGTACACTTACATAAAGTAAAAGATGTTCTTTAACTAAAAGTTTTTCCTCGCCATATTTTTCAAAATGCAACCTAACTACAGTTTCATTTTGAATTCTCGATCACATGCCCACCAGTACCAGCCCCAGAGCCCAGCCACCCACCAACCAATGCATACAATATCCACTTCCAGCGTGGCCAGCTTATCATAATCTGCTCTGAGTTTCTCAGCAGCTCCTTGCCTCCAGAATCTTCTCCACTCTCCCACACGCACCACCTCATTGGCTACTTTTAAATTCATGACTTTTTCATTACAAGCTCCTGAGCTGCAGACGCAATCTTCTGTTTCATTTTTTATTGTTTATCTAACACAACCACAGACACTTTCTTCTCAGAAATGGAACTGGAGCGAGAAATCATGGGCGGCTTCAACCGCTTGCTCAGATAAGCTGCCATGTTTTGCTGATAATTATTCATACCAACTCACAGTACTCAGTTGTGGCACAGGTTGAACACATCGGGAGTGGCAGGATATTGATGCTTTCCTAGTAGCCTCCTAACAACTTCACAATGAAGTGTAAGTATATAGGTTAGATCACAAAAAAAAAACTGTATCAGTTATTTAAAAAATAAATAAACATTAAAAAAAAAGTCATACAACACTATTAAGAATTCAGCCCATTGCATAAATGGAACATGCAGTGGGGAGTACGTGTGATAGCAGATTTATCTCTACTTATGCTGTTTGCCCTTGGCCACCTCACTCATGGTCACCCCTTTCCATTGTTAAGGAGGATGAGATGTGTGCAGAGTACATGAGAATGGGGTGAGCATTAGGGTTGACAACTCCAAGGATAACATTGCAATTTTAAAAAGCTGTAATTCTGTAAATCTGTGGAGTTAATGGACAATGTATATATCAATAGAACGGTCTTAATGACTAGTACAACACTAAGTCCCTAGAAGATAAGAACTGAAAATGGTCCATCCCTACAAGAAAAAACAAATTACAAGGAAGCATATAAATTACTTTTGTGGAGGAACAGAAGTGCAGTGCCCTAACGCTCATACCGTTTTCAGTCCAACTATTGTGCGCCTTCTCCTGGGGGGATTCGCAGCTCGGTGTTTGCTGACCTCTGGCAGAGGCCAGAGGCACGGCAACATGTTGGGCCTCACTGCAGAAGGGCATGTAGGGACATTGGCTCGCATCTTGACATCATGTGGCATGTCATGCTCCCCAAGAAAATGGGAAAAGTCACCCACCTGGCCAACCGGATGATGGCTGCCAGTCCCTCCACCTGCCCGAAGACCCAGACAAGAGTGTCCAGACTGACCCCTGCCATGCCTGGGATACACTGGAAGCACTCTGGGGTGATTCTCCTCCCCTTGTAGCCTCCCATCTGGGTAGTGTCCCCACCCGGTGAAGGGTTACATTGGGTTACTCAGGGACACGGTAGTAAGGGGCAGTGGACAGCATTGAGGACTCAGCAGCAGTGGTAAGAGAACTTGGCAGGCCTGAACAAGTAGATGGCCAGGGGGTCAGGAGAGGAGAAAAAAACCTAAAGTTTTTTCCTTTTGCTGCTTGCAGGGTGGGGGTGGCATATTTTTGACAAAACTCAGGACAGCCAAAACTGTAAAGCCTTTCTTTTCTGCAGGGTATTAAGTCTGGAAACCCTAACACTACATTTCCCTACCTTTGTTGGTTTAATCAAGTCTTTGCAATGGATAGATAGATAGATAGATAGATAGATAGATAGATAGATAGATAGATGTATATGTAGTAACTACAAAAAATATTAAATTAATGCACATTAGGGTTGCTACCGCATAAACCTAAAATCATCAAAGTTTGAGAATGTGCTATTGTGGTTTTCAATCCAATGCCCACAAAGTTTGCAAATGTGCTATTAGGGTAGTCAAGCCAAACCCCTCCCCTTCACTTGCCCTTTTTACTCAAGACCAAGCTACAGGTACTGTATGGGGATATGCATCAATGGTGTGGTACCTCATACAGGGTCAACATATTCAAAATTTGTAAAATGCAACCCTGATCCCAACCCCATCCCCTACTCTCAAGACCCAATGATAATCTACAGGTCCAGAGTCATGCCTTAAAGGGCTGGTATTTAATACACATCCTACTCATTTTAAATCTGTAATTAGAATACTTTTGGAGCACAGCTAAAGAGTTTTACATCCATTTTTATGTTGTCTTGCACGTGTGCAAGCAACTTCTTACGGTAGTAGTAGCACAGTGAAAGGTATGTCAGTGTTGGCAAATGCAGGGCATGCTTTAGTAGGTGCATCCCTCATTCCCCAATTGGCCAGCATGCTAGCGCTGATGCCAAAATTAGGAAAAGTGCCACCAACTTGAAAGAAATCTGCCGCTGCAATCAGAGACAAGCTCGTCAGGCAGCAGCAGAGATGACACACCTCCCATATGTGCCTTTCTTGGTGAAACATTTCAATAAAGATGGTGGCGGCATGCAATCCACAAAAAAGCTGACATTGGGATTGCAATCCCCGTGTCGGTATGTCCCCCACCCCCCTTTTGTGGCACACTGGGAACCCACCCCGGTGTGCCCAACAAACCGTGTTGTGTCTGTTTTTTTTTTTAACCTGAAAAAAAGAAAATGGTCCCTCGTTGTCCATGGTGCCTCCCTCCTCCAACCTACACCCAGCCTTTGCGCACCCCACCTCCCCACCCCTTCACTCCATACTTGCCTCTGGAGGTCCAGCGCTGCAATCTTTGGTGGAGTGGAAACATGTGTGGACTCTTCAAAGCCAAACTGCAAAATGAAGAAATGCCGGTAAGCTGTATAATGACATCGATGGGGGGGGGGTTCAACTTAGGTGGATATCTCAGGCAATTTTTTTAATTTTGGCTCCAAATTTTCATCATGGGGTTCTTGGGACCTCACCTCATGAACACATGCCCCATCATTGCATTATTCTGTCCCAAAGGGTGATTTTGAGGTCACTGCACAGACTCTCCTTCTGGGACCGATTAATGAAACAACAGTGCCATTGTTCATGAGGTGAGGTCCCAAAAACTTACATAATGTATGGTAGAACATTGTTATAGGTAGAAATCTACCTTTTTATAACAACATTTTACCATTGATGTGACATCACGATGTTGTTAACCCATCTATGGTACGTCACATCGATGGGTTAACAACCGGGAACAGGCTGCGCATGCGTTCAACTTGATTGGGCGGCCATGAAATGGCCGTGGAGTGACAGTATGACCCAGAGCAGAATGGTGGTGGCACCGAAAAACTGCAATAAGGAACTGCTTTTTCATTTTTTAAACATAACAGTACCATACACTATAAAATATAATGTATGGTACATTGATCGTCAACCGTTTTTTTAACCTATTTTGAGGTTGCCATGCCGACATAAATCTCTCGCGCTTCACTCTTGAGGTTTACATGGTTGCCCAGGCAACCTCTCAATGGTTAACAAACCAGTTAACAATCGATGACCATACATTATCCTCTATGTTGCAAAGTTGGTCAAAAAATGACTGTGTAACAAGCATGCATTGATGAATAATGATGAATTATAAGCTCAGTGACTTCTTGTGTACACAATGTATTGCCAGTCAAAAACCATTGTAATGATCTTTTGAGAATATGCATAGCTAGGATAACTTGACTAAGTAAGGCTGTGGTAGCATTTACTGTAGGTCACGTGTACTTCTCTCAAATGGTGCAAGAACCTTCACCATGACCTCAAGAATTAACCATGCATGATGTCCTAGGACCCCTTCAATGTCTGCCTCCAGAGACATTTTGTGTAGTGCCCATTTTTGTTCCAGCAGTCTTGAAAGCATCAGATATGACGAATTCCACTGAGTGCTAACATCTTGTATTACATGATGCTGGAGCAGACCAATGCATTTCTGAACTTCTCATAATTTAATAGTTTTTACAGAGTGATGGAAATGGCTGCAGATGGAATGGGCTCTGGATAACATGTTGTTGGTCCTAGTACTGTTATGCAGTGCATGAGTCACCACTAAATTCAGTGTGTGTGTGTGTGCACGCAAAGCAATGATTACTCATAAAATGGCCATCACTGATGACTTTCACCATGTTTGTGCCATTGTCGGTAACATAAAACCCAGTTTTTAAATTGGTGTTAACTCCAGTCCAAGACCATAACGTCTTCCATTTTGCTAGACTATTTTGCAAAACTGCAGGGGTTCTGCCGCAAATTGTTGAAGAATGACCTAGACTTTTCTGAAACAACCTCTCGGCTACATGTCTTCCAGGACAGGGTTGGGAAGGGCTCATTGTGAAGGGACACTGTGCCCCTCTCCCCCAACCACCGCAGCTACTCTCCTACACTGCAGGAATTCCCAGTGGTGTTTACTATACACTGAATGATTGTTTCCAATGCCCCTGCTGGCACGCTGGCCTTCACCAATAATGGAATAACCCCTTCCCGGGTCCCCATTTTATACCCACCCCCATTTGATTCATCCCTTCCCCAACTGAGCTGCACCAGGATACAATTCATTTGCAGGCAATTTATCCTGATGTGTACTCCTCTACTCCACATTGCCCCTCCTGATAGCAACAGTTGTCCTCTCTCTTACAGGAAATTAGTCTAATTTGTTGCACTCTCCAGCTACTGGGTAAGGAAAGATTGGCATACAGGGAGTTATCATTAGTACAGATAACTGACCTGCAGTGAAAAACACCACCAGCAGCTTCTGCAAGCAGAGCAGCAACAGCAGATTACACACCATCATACAGTTGTGGCAATACACTCCATGAAAATGTAGTATGAGATGATGTGTGATAGCGTGGGTGCAAATAGTTGAGAAGCCATCGGAAGCCAGTATCTTCCACAGCTGAGATAGGGTGGAGACACAACACCATCTTCTCAGCAATTAGCTGTGTGATTTGCTGTGCTGTTGGATGAGAGGCATGATACTTTGTTCATGCATGTAGAGCATCCATTATTGGAACAGCCATGCGAGACATTGATGTAGACTGCTTCACCAGTGGTGTGCAAATTGCTGATGACTGTTTCTGTCTTGTAGCATTATTGGAGTCCAAAGTAACCAGAGTAAAGGGACTTTGTGTTGGTGAGGGGGAAGGAGTGCTGTGACCACTGGGTTGCTCAAAATCGGATCTGTCCGTTCCACCACCTCTGCCAACAGTACATACCTGTCCACTGGGGGGAGGGGGGTTGGTATTGGTGAAACTAAGGGTCCAGATCCAGACCTAGATGAGCTTCGATACAGTTGAGGGTGCTTAAGCTTCAAGTGGCTCTGTAATAATGCTGTGGTTAAGTTATAGATTGCTTTTCTTCTGATTATAGTGCTGTTGCCAAAATAACAGACTTCCTTCCTCTTGTCCTTCTTTAACAAAGTCAAATGCATGTACACAGCACTCTTAACACTGTGTTTACCAGTGATTCTGGTAGTAGCATATCCCCAAGTTATTTTTTCAACAGCCTGTCTTGACCTAATGTTCTTGCCCTGTGACCACTGGCCCTGATGGTGCAATGCCAATGCTGCCATCACTTGGCTGTCCTTCAGGCTGTGATGAAGCCTGCAGAAGAACCTTCAGTATTCTTGTTTGGTTTTCTTAGGGAAGGGGACCCTTACACTTACTGCTACTTCTACTACCCTGGGTATTAGTGCTTCTACTAGTGGCTCTTTTGCCAGCCATCTTTTTTTTTCTGCCCTCGAGGTATATAGTCTGCCTCATCCTCTAAATCACTCACATTTGCCTCTGATGAAGAAGATTATGTGTCACTGGGCAATTCATGTGCAGGGAAATATTCAGAATCAGATGACTGGTTCTCCTCTATGACTTTTTCTGGATTACTGAGAAGCTAAGAAGGAGGAGGCATAACTGGATCAACTCTAGTGATCATACTGGTAATATTCACTGAGGCAGGGATAACAGACTGTGGTGATAGTGTTACAGTGATGGCAGTAGTGGCAGGGTTCTTAGTGTCAGCAGTGGCTGGAGTGACAGTCTCAGTTATAGGACTAGCTGTAGTAGTCATTCTGCCAATTGCTGTGGAAGACAGGATCTCTATGCTGGTGGTTGTGGTGGTGGGATGACAGATGTGATGGTACTGGTTAGAGAAGGGGACACATTGGTTGTTGTGGAAGTCAATAACAATGTTCTTCTGCTTATGCTTCTTGTATCACTTTCTCCTGTGCCAGCCGTAGTACTACTATTGCAAAAAGAAATAGACTCCAAAAGGGGTAAAGAATAATTCTGGCTGTCGAATACAGCCTGACTGTCGCTCACATTCAGGTTCACCATCACCAACCTGTTCTTCCATTGTAGATTTGCATGGGCTGGACCAAGTACGTTTTTTACCGCCTCGACCTGCCATTGTCTATGCCAACAATTTTTAAACACTCTCAAGTACTGTAATACATTGTAAATGTACAGAAGTACTGATTTCTTTTAGCACAAAAAAAATTCTTACAAGCAGCATGCAGGGCAGACAAGGATGTGTGTGCAGTACAATGACTTCACTACCTGACCCTAAACTGTTGGTGGTGAGAGTGAAGTCAGCCAACTGCCCTCTGAGACTGCTGGCTGGTGGCTGCTGATGACTTTTGTGAAACCTGAGCTCAACCTCAGATTACACCACCATTATTTTTAAAGACAGGTTTCTTCAGCAGAACTACTGTAATACTTTTTATTATTAAATGTACAGATTGAAGTACTGATTTATTTTAGCACAAAAAAAACCTCTTGCAAGCAGCATGCAAAGCAGGCAAAGGTGTGCATGAAGTGCAACTGCACGGCGTCACTACCTGGCCATAAATTATGGGCAGTGGGAGTGCAGTCAGCTGACTGCCGTCTAAGATTGCTTGCTGCTAATGATTTCATGAAACCTTATGCACCCCCCCCCAGAATACTTATTGTTTACACTACCAAATTAAAGACAGATTTTTTTAACAAGTACAGGAGTCAAGCTAGATGTTAGGACTACTGTAATTATTTATTAGATATGAAATAGTTTCTGTAACATGGTCTTCTTTTTCACCTCCACAGAGCACAGAGGCCTATAAAACCAAGGTACTGAAACTGCAAATCTCTCTCTGGCTTGGCATAGCTCCTGGAAAATAAATCATTTGATCAGATGATTTCTCTAAGGAAAAAAAAAAACTTCCACTAGTACCAGCCTAGCACTAAGAGGCACAGTACATTCCTTCACCTCCACAGAGCACAGCACAGATGCCTGTGAAATCAAGGTAGTGAAACTGCAAGTTTCTCTTTGCACATCTCCTAGCAAATAAATCACTAGATCAGATGATTTGTCTGAAAAAAAAAACTCCCACTAGTACCAGGCATTAAGAAACACAGTACACTAACAAACAAAATTAAAGGTTTTATGATATAAATATAATTTGCTAGTGCTTCAATCTCTCCCACTTTCAGAGCTCTCTCCACTTTGTATTTCTCTGCTGCAATGTGGCAGTCACATGCTCAGGCTTTAGCAAAAGCTCAGCCATTACCCAACAAGTCCTGTGAGACCTTAAAATCAGGGCCGGCCTTAGATAGGTGCAAACTGTGCCCCTGCACCTTGGGGTCCCATACATTATGCCTAAATTTTGTTAGAAATGAAAATGTTTACCAGCAAATGAAAGTGGAAGACAACTGGCTCTGTTACTGTTCTAAAAGGTGGGGGCAGCTTTCCTGCAGTGGAAAAGATTTCATTAAGTAAGTGCTAATGGTGTTAATGGCCATACTTTACACCTCTCAGGTTGACTGCTTTCACAAACAAAGGGCTATATTTTTATTATATTTATTTAGTGATTTGGAAAAGACCTTTGAGCGAAAGTTCTTTTACAAAGGTTCCACGTCATAGATTGCAAAACAAAGTAAAATAGGAGAAAGCAAAGGTACATTACAATAAATGATACAGCTAGGATTCAGAACTTACAGAATAACTCAAAATATAGGTACAAGTTAAAAGAAAAAGAAAACCACTTTATGAGGGTGGGGAGAATAAGCAGCCACAGAGTGCCTTGTCAGTAGTTCAGAGGGATGGGGATAGCTGGCTGTGGGGTGAAGAAAGGAGGTACGAGATTGAGAGGTATGTAATGCGGTGGAGGTGAAGGGTGGGGGGAAGAAGGGTGATAAGGTATAGGGATAAATGGTGGGGTGAGGGGAGGCTGAGTGGAGAAGACATGGTAAACTAAATGGTGGGGTGTGAGGGGGCATGGTCAGGCAGCCTGACACCCCACCCCATATTGACAAGATAACTTGTTTGACACCTGGACATGTAGCTGAAACAATGAATGGCATGACAAAATATGTTTCAAAAGTATGTGAGCATTCAAAATGGCTCAAAAACCTGACCAGCACAGAGCAAAACTGGATTTCTTGATAGTTGATAGGGACCCTGAAAACCTGATCGCCAGGTAAAAAACTGACAGGTAGCAACCTTACTGGTGTCTTACGATAATCGTCTATATTCTTTCTCACTCGTGGCTCCAGAAAATTTAAGTTGGTTAACTTGTTTGCAAATCAGAGTATCAGAAGTGTGAGCATCCAGTGATGATGTCCCTGTCCTTACAGAAATGAATACATTAGTAGTACCATACTTACTTAAGTTCTTGGTCACTGGGGAGGGGGTAGCCATCTTTCTGGAGTTTGTCCTTGTTTGCATGCATTCATACCTCTCAACCTCTTGCCTCATGAATCAGGGACAAGGCTTAAAAAAATCAGGGACAAAGACCCAAAATCAGGGACACATCTTAAAAATGTATACTATTCACTCAGAAAGCTGATAGAATAAAGGGATGTGTATTAAGATGCATTTTCTGAAGAAGAACAAGTTTATAACTTTAATGTTTGACATTGTTTTGTGATTTTAATTCCCACTATTCTGTCACAAAAACGCAGATTTTATGAGGGACAGAGGACAATTCTGAGGCAAAATCAGGGACATCCCTGAAAATCAGGGACAGTTGAGAGGTATGCATGCTGTTTGGATTTTATTTATGGATCTATGGACTGAATAAAGCTGCTTCTTTCTTATATCTGCATTGGATCCTGCACATCTATTTGGAAGTGCCACAGTTTGCCGACTTTTGCTTTGTAAGTGGTTGCTGTTTCTTTGACAACTGTAGTGTGGCATTTGAGCTGTTTTCTCTCATTTTGTGCATCCGTGTTTGATGGCCCCACCGCGCACTTCTTAAATCATTGCTACTTATGTTTTTTGAACATGTCACAGCAAAATATGCAACAGACAGGGCAACAGACTGAGCAACAAACTGAACTGCTAGTGCGAGTTCCTGATAGCTATGTACCCCCTCCCTCACAGACACTTGGTAACTTTGTAGAATATTTATTTTTTCAAGAAGGACAAGCTAATCCCCTACTAGTGATCAGAGTTTCTACAGAACCATATCAAACTGGTATGAACCACAGGTTTGAGTTACAGCGACCAATAGATATACGTACAGCATTTTAAAATTTGGAATGTGTTGCCTTAAAAACGTGACTCATGTATTGGCAAAAAATTACTTCCACTGCTTATTTAACAGAGAAATGTGCACCTAGAGGCCTGTGATTTACAAAACAACCAGCTTTTGGTACGGACAGAGATGATTCTTTAACTGGTTGGCAGAAAAAACTTTTGGGCTACTCAGAAGATATAATGCAATACATCATTAAAGATGGAGATGAACAACAAAATGAACTTAAAAATATTCTGCTTGTGAAAGAAAAGGTTGCCCTCACATTTTCACAATATCTGGATTATGCCTTTTATAAACAACTTGATAGTAATATACATAGACAAGTAGAACGCATTCAGAAAGTTAAACAGAATAAATTTGAAAGGATAAAAATGAGTACCTTGAAGGGAAAATGTTTAACTGGTCAAAAAATCCAGGCCCTAAAAAATCCATTTTGAAAAAAACAAATTTTCAACAACAAAATCAGCAACAACAGAATCCAAGAGATGCATATACTAGTGGCTCAGAGTCAGATGGGACAATGGGATCGTAATCAGATTATTTTTTAGACCGCAGCCAGGAGGAAATTCCAACCAATCAGGAAGCCCTCCTGGCATTGAAACACCAGGTCTCTGCTCCAAATATATGAGCTCCAGCTCCCTCCCAATCAACTCCTATGACCATCCCTGACCACACTCTCTCACAAACCCCTCCAGCACTGCCAGTTATGAACTATTCAATAAACATCTATGCTCATCTACCAGAATGATCTCTGAGGAGGAGCCCGAGAATAGCCAGATTTCAAGGAAATACACCAGAAGGGGGAGTAGAGGCAAGGGACAAAAGAGACATGGTCAGGGGCAGAGGAAGGGGGGGAGGGAGGAACAGTGGGAGAGGAAGAGGAGACAACTGGAGAGAGAGAGACAACCATCTCAGTGGGGGAACAGGGTAGAAACGAGACAAGGTGGACAGTGGAGTGTGATCAGGGACTACTACAAACCTCAAGAGAGGATGACCAGAAACAAATACAGATACTAAAATAAAATGATCATGCTGACTCTTTAGTCATTAACATTTCCACATATAGTCCCACGAAGACAGAAATGGATGTTTTACAGAACGGTCTTGCATTTATCCCTACTAAAAACTGAAATCTTTTTGACACCACGATAGATTTATACAAATTTACATGCAAGTTACATTTGAGAGCTTTTTTTAACAAAGAAAAAAAATGTGGAATACCTGAATTCAGCTATTAATATAGAGAATGTACCAAATAATGGCACAGAACCTATGGCCATGTGCAGGGATACTTTTAAAACGAAATCCGCCTTTATGCCACCACAAACTGCAGCAGTCACTGCGTTTAAAAAAAAAAAAAAAAAAACCTACATAAGAGATCTAGAGGATTTAGATATCCCTATGGCTCATTTCTATAATTATACAACAACTGAAAATGAAGCCATTAGAACTCTGAAGAACAACAAATAAATTATTATCAAACCTGTGGATAAAGGTGGAGCTATGGTCACTTGGTCCAGACAAGATCATGAAAATGAGATGCTGAGTCAGCTGAATAATTCAGATTACTATCAAAAGCTAACAGAAGATCCTACATCAAAGTTCAAAATGGACATAGACATTTTGCTACATGAAGCATTTCTGAGTTGCCCTACAGATTTAAACACTTACGAATTTCTTCAAGTTGTGTCCTACCAGAGCGGTACTATACGGCCTACCTAAAATATATAAAAATTGCAGCAAATCTCCAGCACGACCTATTGTAGCAAGCAATGGCTGTCTAACAGAGCCTATGGCCATATTCGTGGACAATTATATTAAACAGGCAGCACAATCTTGTTGATCATATTTAAGGGACACAATGAATTTATTGAATTTTTTGGATAATATGGAATTGGAGCCAGATTGGTATTTGGTAACAATGGATGTAAGAAGTTTATATACCAATATCCCCTATAATGAAGGACTGGAAGCATTGAGAAATACTTTATGTCAGAAAACTACCTATTCTAGTAAAATATAGAATTTTTAGTGGCACTTCCGGAAAAAATCTTAACATGCAATTACTTTCTATTTGAGGACCATGTATACATTCAGGAAAAAGGTACAGCGATGGAGGCAGCTATGGCCTCCAACTATGTGATTATATATATGGCAGCCTGGGAGGAAATTTTTATCTACGATGGGGAATACATCATCTTTCTGGGCAACACAGACTTTTACAAGAGATACATAGATGATCTCCTTTTTATGTGGAAAGGCACCAGTGAGGAACTTACTATGTTTGTTCAGTTTCTGGAAACCATTAATAAGAATCTGACTTTTAAAGTGACAGCGAACAAAACACAGATCAATTTTCTAGATATCGCCATTCATAAAACAGATACAGGCAGAATTTCTACATGTGTGTATAGGAAATCACAAGAAAAGAACTCTATCTTACAATTTGATAGTTGCCACCCATTTCAAACTGTGAAGAATATTCCTGTAGGACAGTTTTTAAGATATAAAATAAATTGTTCCAACGAAACGGACTACCATCAACAATCCAGAATTTTGAATGATCGATTCTTGAACAGGGGATATGATCAAAGAACTCTGGATGTAGCAAGACAGAAGGTGAATGCCATAGATAGACGAACACTTTTACAACCTAAACAGAGAACACAGATTGGACTCAACAATGAAGCGCCTTTGTTCATCACTATGTTTACACCACAAGCCCATCGAATAAAATAAATCATTCAAAAGAATTGGCACATTCTTAAAACAGAAAGGAAATTGAATTCTGTCACTTGTGTAGAACCACATATAGTCTTTCATAGGGGTGAACAAGAAAAGTATGAGAAAGTACTTAAAGATGGAACATGCATGTGTGGCGCCATGCACAACCCCCCAATTTACCCCAGCACGATATTCAAAGGGGCATGTTGCATACGCAACACCCGATGCACCAGAGTGCATTGGTAATGTATGCAGCGTAGATGCAGGGGGCATGCCCATGTATATGGCATCCCAATATTCAGCCTGGGATGTGCGGCCATATGCTGGTGCAACCCCTACATGCGCCGCACACTGGTGCTCAAAGTTGAGCTGAAAAAAAAACAGGCTCAAATGCTGGCCATCCACAGGTGGGTGGCTGTATTGCTAGGTGCAACACAACAGCCGTCAGCTGTGGGTGGCCACCCGCCCAGCAGAACCACCATCCACAGGCACCTGTTCCCCCCTGGTAGTCCATTGCCCCCCCACACCCCATGCCTGATCGCGGGCAGTAGTGTGAATACACAGATTCCAATGCCCGATCGCGGTCAGTAGTAAAATTACACACAGTCCAACCAATCATGGGCTGTTGTAAAAATAAAGAATTATCTGATGATCTAGCAGTACCCCCCGTACACCCGATCGTGGGCTGTTGTAAAAATAAAGAAGCACCTGGTGGTCTAGCAGTACCCTCTCCGTACGCCCGATCGCCGGCTGTGGTGAAGATAAAGAATTACCTGGTGGTCCAGTGGTACCCCCCTCCCCACCAACCCACAGAGGGCTTCTGACCACCCAGCACCCCCCCATCATCGGCGGATGGCAGCACTCTGCCTGCATACCACCCGGCTGCAAGCCAAATGACAGTGTGCAGTATGATCTGTACACCTACTGGCGAGTGATCGGGCAGGGTGCTGCCACCCGACGATGATATGATGAGAACTGGTAAGCCCTCTCTGGCAGGTGGAAATGAGGAGAGGCCTACTGATCACAATAATGATATCATCAAAAGAGCCTGTGATCGGGTGTATGAGAGAAATCACCGCTAGACCAACAGACTACTTCTTTATTTTACAACTACCCATGATCAGGCAAATGGGGGGTACCACTAGACCACGAGGTAATTCTTTATTTGTACACCAGCCCACGATCAGGCATACGGGGTGGGGGCCGCTATATCACCAGGTACTATTCTTACTTCTACAGATGCCTGCGATTGGGTGTCTGGGAAGGGAGGGGGTAAATTAGCTCACCAGAGACCCACCCTCTATGTCAGCTGCTAGTTCGGGTGCCAGGTGCATTCCACTAAGCCGTACTGTGCAACGCATGCAAATGGGGCCATAATGACATGCAAATGACACCGTTTGCACCTTGCATATATTATGGCCTCATTTGCATGCCCCTGACTGAATATCACGGGTGATGCACCTAGCGCAACTGCATTAGTGCTGGCCCATCCCTGTGCTCCCTCTCTGTGGCTTGCGCTGGTTCAGTGCCACTGCACCATGTGCAGTATGTGCGCCAACCTTGCCATATTCAATGGTGCTGAGCCATGGCACATCACCATTGAATATCACCTGGTTCTGGACCCAGCGCAGCCCAGTTGCGCTGCACCCAGTCTTGCGCCACTTGAATATCTGACCCACAGAGTAAAAATGCCATTATTCCTTCAGTCTTTTTTTGCTTTTCAATGATCCTTATTGCACTATTATCCCTTTGATTTTTCCAAAAAACATGGTATGTTTTCTGCCTTTTAAACATAATTTGCTTAGCCATAATATATGTATAAACATATCTATGGAGGTTTTCATCTTCAAATACCAATCAGATATTAGTATAGAAAAACATTTTTTGTGTGTTCTGAGCACATATACACATACATAAATAACTTAAAATAACTTAAAAAAGTAATGGTAATAGCTACATAAAAATTGTAGAATCAAGTTTTATTCTGTTATTTACTACAGATTTTTTGTACATAATCTTTTGGTCTTTTATTTTGAACATACATAAAAATGTATAAGAATATATAGATATGTAGTATATTTTTATATTTGGAACTAATTAGATGTATACACTTGGTATTTTAATATCACCAGTTTTTTCTAAATAATGTAATATTTATTTTATTTGTGGATTTTATCACTCCAATTTTCACAATATTCATTGCTTTTTTTAGCACTTGTCACTTTAAAAAAATCCCTTTTTTAGGGATGTAATTCCAAGTCTCACCAGTCTTGAGAAAGCATGAGTTTTGCACGAAAACGTTCGACTCGGTGAGACTTGGTCACTGGGGAGGAGGTAGCCATCTTTCTGGAGTTCGTCCTTGTTTGTATGCTATTTGGATTTTATTTATGAATCTATGGACTGAATAAAGCTGCTTCTTTCTTATATCTGCATTGGATCCTGTGCATCTATTTGGAAGTGCCACAGTTCGCCGACTTCTGCTTTGTAAGTGTTCACATTACATATGCACATCGAACACCTCATTAAATCACTACATCAAAAATGGTCTTCTGTATTGTCTGAGCCCCTACCTCACCAGTGAGTTGCATACAAGTATAGCCAGCTGTATCCTACTACCCACACTGCTTTATGGATCCCCAGTCCTTCACTCCCTAAGGTCCTCTGAAACAAACTTAAAACTCTATACCACTGTGTAGGGCACTGCAGCTGGAGTTTCCCCCAAGGAATATCACTGCAAAGTATTCAGTTACCTAAGCTGACCCTCCCTCAAAGGATGACTGACCTACTCCTCCCTATGCCATGCTTTCAAGTTGCTGAGCAATAAAGCCCTGTCAAGCCACAGGAATATTCTTGTTACTAAACCAGAACAGAGACCCCTCAGATCCTCCAGCCACTCTCTCCTCTAGGTCTGAAAAGTCAGGACAGAAGCAGGCGGCAGGTCCTTTGCAAACTCAGTCCCGATCATGTGGAACTCCCTTCCCAATCATTTAGGGGAAGTCTCCCCCCCCCAAGCAGCTTAATGGAGGGTCTAAAGGAACTCCTACTAGAGCAAAGAACTTGCAGCTGTTACCATTGATAGCTCCCCCTCAACATCCTGACCCAATTGTCACCATTACCAATCTTTAAAGACTTTAGTATGTTAATTACTTAAAACTATCACATTTTTAGTATTGCATAATCTCACAGATAGTTCTTTAAAAAATCTTGCTGTTCACCTTCTGTATACTACTGTATTAGCCTGACAAATGTAACATAGTCTTTCAAACTTATTTCTCTCTGCATTTCACCATGCTGTTGGTACACTGATTGTAAAATTGTGTTGTATCCTCTGTAAACTAATTTCGGGTCACCCCTGAAAAAGGGACTCCATGAGGCACAGAGGGCTTACCCAGTCAATAAAAGTCAATAAATGAATAAATAAATTAGCACCTTGGCATAATGCTTTCCTGCACAAATGAGAGACACATTGTACAGAGCCTCAACTACCCCCACATAGGAGCTCTAGCAATCAATGCCATCCCTGACAGTCTAGTAGAATTCCCCACCCTCACCTGATTCCTGTTGGCAGTGTGAAACTGTACTAAAGCCCTTCCCTGGCCATCTAGTGCCTCCCCCCACCTCACCCATTCCCTTTTGGTATTGTGAAACTGTACTAAATCCCTTCCATGGCAGTCTAGTGGACCTACTCCGTCATCTGAGCTGGTGTTGCTAAAATGTACTGATATGCATCCCTGACACTATAGTGATACTCCACAACCAATCACTGTCAACGCCTCCATCCCCAGCCCACACACTGAGCAACCACCAGCTCCACATGCTGTCAGTCCCTAACTCACCCATCCATCCATAAGTGAAGTGCCATCAGGGTCTCAGATATTAATCAGTTATGCTCTTCCCTGCTTCCCACCTTAGCCAACTGTCATCAGCTGAGAGGTAATGAGCATGCACTACTGTAGAAACAGTTCTTTCTATAGAATGCATGCATTAACCCCTTCTCAGTCAAATGGCAGCCTTCCGAAGTGGTGAGAGGAGGGTCTGTGCCAGTTATCATCTGAGAACCAGATGGGAGCTGAACAATGAACAAGTGAGTGACTAGGAAGTCAACAGGGGAAGTGGGTGGTAGGTGCCCTGTGGGTGAGCTGGGGGACAGCTTTGACAGTGACTCATCAAATGATAACATTAGACTGCCAGGGATGGGCTTCAGAAGAGTTCCACAATATCAGATTGGGTGAGGGAAGGGACCCACTAGATTACCAAGAAAAGGCTTTTGTACAGTTCCAAAATATCAATAGGGATAAAGTGAGGAAAGGGGGTTCACTAGGCTGAAAGGGAAGGGCTTTAATACAGTTCCATAATGCTGACATGGTTCAGTTAAGGGGGGGGGCACTAGACTGCCAGACAAGGGCTTCTGTATCTGTTCTTACAAGGACCAATAGGGCTACTAATCTATTTCTGTATGCCTCATACATAGTTATTTTACCTGGTGTCCAGTGGCAGCACATCCTGTTCCAATCCACATCCCCATACATTTTCAAGTATTCCCTGCTGTGTAGTGCCCCCTCGGGCCGCCGTAACTGCACATTGTGAAATGTTCCCTGATGTGTACTGGCACCACAAGACACCTTTGATCCACATCCACAAACAACTTGAGGGTTGCCTGGTGTCTGTTGTCCCTTCCCGCCCTCTGGACACTAACCCCATCCACTATGCTGCACTGCCTCACCCCTTGTGTAAGTAATAACCCAATCAGCAGAGAACTGCTGAAGTGTGGCATGGTCAAACCCCTTGAAGTGTGGAACTCTGTTGCCCCAATCTGTTTATTTATTTCTTGTATGTTGTTAAACAATAATGAAGAAACAAAGCACTTTACTTTCCATCATATGTAGTAATGGAGGCATGACTCTTTAAAATAATGTTTTTTCCAGCATATTTTATTCATTATTGTAATCATAATTCATTTACTGGAATCAAAAAACCCTCACAAAACAACAAGTTATATTATGGTGTTTGTGGTCCTAGCCACATTTGCAGTTGCTTAAATGTACAGTAGTACCTTTTAACACTATTTACTATTATTAATTCTGGTACCAGCAGACATCTCACCTGTCATGGATTTTTGGAGTGGATCCATTTGGTTCAAGGCAATTATTCCACATTCAGCTAAGTATCCTTAAACTGACATTTCTGATTGTTGCTGTACTGGTCTGAAGTCTAATTCAGCATGTAGTCAACACTAATGAGTGCTTTTTAAGTTTGCTGTACATGCACACACAGTAAACTTCTTGGAATTAGTTGCTTTTGAGTGGGTGTGGCATTGTCTGTCCAATGCAGAGTTCTCTACAAGGGGTTCGACCATGCCACATCAATCATCAGTCAGGCTGATTGTGACTGTGTTTTGTCTGAGATGACCTGCACTTGAAAAGAAAAAGCTGCACCAATCATCTGATGGCTTTTTCCTTTCATCTGCTGGTCACCATCCAGCAAACAGCTGTTTGCTTCCCAATCAGCCTGGCAAACATCCACATCCCACCCGTATATTGCTCCCATGAACTTAGGTCTCTTGGTTAGCTGTTTGGTACATCCCACGGTTACATGGCCTGCCCATCTACTGCATACAGCTTATTGCTCCCATAAACTGTGAATAAATAAGGACCTTGTATTGTTGGTGAAAAATGATGCTACTCAACTGCATGTAAATAAGCCTGTGCTGCGACCTGTAGCCCTGCTGCACCCTGTACAATACTAATACATGTATCACCAATGAACTTCAGCATTGACAAATGCTTGTTTCTCTGGGCACAGAGAGAGAAATCAGGACATGCAGATGGATTGTGAAAGAGACCCATGCCCTGATATTGATATGGGATGATGAGCAGATTAAGGCAGCATTGAATGGGCAGCACAAGAATAAGCATATATACAAAGACATTGCAATGAAACTTCAAGAGATGAGTATGAACAGACTGAGATGCAGTGTCGTTCGAGGATCAAAGGCCTGAAACACTGTTATATAAGGTGCAGGAATAGTAACAACAGAAGTGACTGGGGCTGAGCTGAGTGCTGATTCTGTCGCTAAATTGATGCTATATTGGGAACACATGATGCGACACAACTGATGTTGCTGATCGAGAGTGGCACAAACAGTGTGCCAGAACGCAATGAGTTGGATGTTGATGACGATGGAACATCTGATGATGA